>CM025789.1:81439377-82835985 GCA_014635995.1 Sarcophaga peregrina | reverse complement strand
AATTTCGCCTTGAAATATAAATATTTATCAGAAAATCGTGATATTTTGTTAGACGAAATATGTTTCATTTTACCCATTATTTCTGATAATTTGACTTCAAATTGGGGAACATTTTTTATCTGTTAAAATACAACATAAATAATAAGGCATATTTTTACGATTGTACAAGATACTTACCAGCAGTGCTCAGATAAATGCGCTTCATAATTGCTAGTACAACTATAGATTTGATATATATACATTTTTTCATTTAGATTTTTAATGAACTATTTTATTTCACTATCACTTCAATATCACTTTTATAGATTTTATTATAAATTTGCAATATTTACTTGGGTTTTTCCCATTTTTTTAATAAAATTGAGCACCACATAAAAACCGTATTTGCTGTGATTGACATTTGATTTACCGACATGCTTCCTTTGTTTTATTATTGTTTTTTTTTTTCATTTTGTTATTTTCTTTTTTCATTCTTACTTTTGTTTCTATTCAATATGTTTGGTTCAACCAATTTGTAGTCAATTGCAAAATAGTTAATTTATAATTTGAGTTTTTATCAACCGACTACTTTATTTACTACAGGGGTGTATTTCTCATTTCTGCAATGTATACAACAGCACTCGTTTGCCTGTGAAGTAACGGAACTATGCTTTGTATTGTAAGAGCATATTTTATTACTAAGCTACATTTTCAGTATTTCCATACGAATATCAGTAGTTTAAAAAAAGTTTTTCCCTAGAAATAAAAAGTTTAAATGGCAATGCTGGGGAGCGAACAAAGAGCAAAACATTCGGACCTTTCTTATTCATTGTTGTGAGCAGTGATGCCAACTTAGCCCTTTTCGAGCTAGATTTAGCCCTTTTTGAAGTACCTTTAATGCGAAAAAAATGTTTAGCTCTAAACTAAAAAAACGTGCAATTTCAGCGCATTTCAGTATTTTCATTTAGCCCTTTTTGGCCGTTTTTCCTTTAACTCCGTATGGAAATATTATCTTATGTTTTTCTGGCAATTTCGAATTGTAACCGAATGTGGCAGAACTTTTTTCTTCTATTTCTTGTTTTTTTTCTTTATCCTATTACATAGGCCTACCAAAAGTACCGGGAAACACAAGCTTTGCTGAAAGTTTAAAGTTGTATGTACCTAATAAGAAATGGAAATTAAATGTCAGGCTATCGTTATATACTGCAATTCATTCATCATTTGCTTCCGTATAACACTTGAAAGAGCCAAGTCCCAATACCATATAGAAAGTGATTTATGAATGAAGAAGAGGATGACCAAGAAGTACAAATCATATTTAACACTGACCAACTTTGAAAGATTGTAATGTAAATTTTATTTGAAAATAATCTAGTACCTTAATTCTATTGAACGTAAAATGATCTCAAAAGCAATAATATCTATTAATCAATTATTTTGTTTAAAAATTGTGGTGTTTTTATCTGAAAAGACTTTTTTAATTAAAGGGGGCGACTTTTTGCGCTTTTTTTTAATGAAATTGTATTGTACTAAAAAAGCAATTTTTTCAATCTAGCCCTTTTTAGCCCGTTTTTCATTTTTCTTCACGCGTTTGGTGTCCTTAGAGTTGGCATCACTGGTTGTGAGTAGGTTACGATTTTACGAGCGCGGGTGATCTCAATGTAATAATTTAAAAACAATTTTGAAGTGGCAAAACGAAAAATAAAAAAAAAATTTGTTATGGAAATGTAAATAAAATTGCGTTAAAAAACAAAAACATTTTAGTATACATCCTTTGCTTTCGCCATAAACTCAAAAAAAAATTTCCCCCAGAAATAATAAGTTTAAAAAAGTTACTGGTAATGATGGCGTCATTCAAATATTATGAACAATTTCTTAATCAAATATAAGAAAAGATTAATAATTACAAAAATTGTCTGTTTTGTTTGAATTGTTTTATATATTTTAATTACTTTTTTAAAATTACACTACTATATTTTTGGAAAATTAAAATAAAATTGTGTTAAAAAACAAAAACATTGCCATATAATCAAAAAAAAAAATTTCCCCAGAAATAATAAGTTTGAAAAAGTTATTGGCAATGCCGGCGTCGACGAAGATGTTCGGTTGCTGAAAGCAAACAAAGAAATGCACGTTGTGACTCTATGAAGAGGAAAAAATTTTTGTTGCACGCTTTACACAACTGTCGTTTATACCATTGTACAATGGTATACGAGCGCAGTTGTTTTTTTTACACTATCTTTGCTTCACAGTTATTTATATTTGCAGCTACAGTCATTATTCGGTCTTGAGAAAAATGCAATAGTGTACGATTTTATGTGTCTTGCGCACACCTCTAGTATGAACTAATCAGTCGCGGTGTCAAGACAAGTTGCGTCCGTAGTAAAGTTTACCGAAGAGTTGTTAGTGTTTACGCGAGCAGAAGTGCCGTGCTTACAAAAAGGTTGTGAGCAGAGAATAACGAACAAGTGCTATTGCTTATAAAAGAAGGTTATAAGCAGTGTTACCATTTTTTTCAAAATTTCCCGTCAAATTGGGCTTTAAAGATCGCCAGAAATCGCTAAATTAAATTTTTAAACCATCAGAAACCCGTCAAATAAATAGTTGGAAATTTTAAATTAACGTTAAATAAAATAAAATGTAAATACTTACACATATTTTTTATTGAATTTTTTTTTTTTCTATTTCTATTATGTTTAATGATTTACGAACAAAATTAGGATTTTCAAAAATATAGTGCCAGTCTTCTGGATTTTCGTTTCGAAACTTTTGTGGATACTGAGGTGCCATAACTTTAAAAAAAAAATTCAATTTAAATGTACATTTTAAAATTATATTCATATAATTTATGTTGTAACAATTTCATCTTTTCATGCATACTTAATTCCGTTTTTACACGGTAGATACGTTCCAGAAAAAACCGTGTAAAAAATACATGAAGTACACAGAAAAGAACGGGATTGGTTCCATATCCTTCAAAAAATGTAACAACAAAATATTTCGTAGGAAAAAACTGATACAAGAGTCTTTATAAAAAACTAAATAAAATTTTTATAAGCATTACAGCATATTTTATTTCATAAAATTAAAAGCGTTTCAAATCTTATAAAAAAAGTAACATAAATTTAAAATTATTGTAGTTCAGGAAGTCAAAAAAATAATATAAGTTGATAAACAAATGGTACGTTCAAAAACCAAACTAAAACAACACTACCGATTTAAACAAGTGCTGTTATTTCACTAATAAAGTCAAATATTTCGATCTGTACCAGATAGTAGAACAAAAATAACTTTAATAGGGCAGGGTGATATGTTTGTATTTAGAATTCAACAATTGTTTAATACGCCATGATTTCAAAATAATGCATAATGACTTCCCTATACCATGCGACGGAATTATTAGCGTAGATTTCAATAAAAAGTATAATGGTACACTAGTAATAATTATGACTTTAGTAATAATTATGACCACCACGTCTTTTAATATCCGGCAGTCTAATAATCCCCAATCGATTGATATACCAATTATAAATAAGAACAATTTTATTTTACCGCCAAGATATGAAATAATACACCAACTTAGCTTCATTTGTTGCGACATTTATTTGTCGTACTACTTCTAAATCAAGAACTAGAACCAGGTGTGTTTATAGCAAATACATTAGTGATTCTGGCAAAGCTATTGATCGTATTTTGAATACTAATAACCAATTATGTACGTATTATTTATTTATTTTGTTAAAAATTTTTTGTGTGCCCAATATAAACTCAACAGTAGGTATTTATTTCTTATAAAATAATTTTTTTATTATTTTTATTAAATAATTTTTAGAATTGAACGTTGTTTTTTTTAACGTTCACAACTGAGCTTTCATTTAAAATTTTTTCGTTAAGAGAAGCATGACATACTGTGTTTTATATGAATTTATAATGAAGAAAAAACATTTCACTTGCATACATTCGTCGTCAATGAATATCCAGTTGAATGTATAATTCCTACAAGGAGACGTCATTTTTGTTAAAGTTTTAAATCCCAGTAATAAAAATATTTAAAATAATTTGAAGTTTTAATCCTAAATGAATGTTATTATAAAACCGAAAATATATCACTTCCACGATGAGTGGAAGGAAAATTATTTCTTTAATCTAATTAAAGAAAAGTGCATGTGTTTCCATAAAAAGAAAATCTAGAGCGACATTAGAAATAATATTAAGAATTATAAAGCCGATTTTCCGCCAAAATCGGAGAGGCGTAGAATTCAGTTGAATATGCTGAAAAATCTACTTGAAGCCCAACAATCTATGTTTACCAAGCCACACATAAGTTTGCTTTTAACTCAACATAAAAAGCCTTTTAGTGACGGTGAATTAGTGAAAAAAGCAAATTTTAAAAACAAGTCGCAAATTATATTAGCTATTAAAGATGTGCAACTTTCGAGCGAATCAGTCTCCAGAAGAGTTGAAGCTATGGCAATTGATTTAAATCAAAAACTGAAACAAGACACGCCGAATGCAAATACTTTTCACTTCAGTTTGACGAATCAACCGACATAGTAGATATTGTCCAATTATGCCTATCTATAAGAATGAGTTTCACTGACATGACTTCAAAGGAAGATCGTTTAACAATTCTCCCCAAAAAGGCAATACCCGTGGTGAACACATTTATTACGAGTTTATAAAATTTGTGGAAAAGTTTCCACTACCGTTGTACAAACGGTGCTTCCGCCATGGTGGCCCGGTTACACGGTTTTGTGGTTCTTTGTCGAAAAAATGATGATATTCCGGATTTTGTGTCGTTCCATTGTATTATACATCAGCATGCGTTGCGTGCAAAAATGTTGAACTTAAACGGGGTTATGGATATTGCTTTTTAAATAGTTAATTCAATACGTTCAAGAAGTTTACAGCGACGACATTTTAAAACTCAGTTAGAAAAAAATGAGTCAGAATATTGTGATCTGTTGTTGCACACTGATGTTAGATCGCTGAGTCGTAGGGGATTTTTGAAAAGATTGCAAGAACTATTACCAGAAGTTATACAATTTCTGGATTCAAGAGGAGAAAGATATGACCAATTGTCGAACGAAAAATGGTTCCATGATTTGGCTTTTTAACAGATTTTACAAATCACAAAATGTCTGTTAAAATAGCTGATTTTTTTGTCATTGGCTCTTCAAAAATATAAGATGAAATTATAGCTCTAAATTCAGATATTTTTATAAAATCAAAATCGTCTGAAAGGAGTTACTAGTCCTTGCTACAAGAAGAAAAATATCCATGTTTAAGAGACATTGCTTTGCAGTTGACTGCGTACATTGGATCTACCTACTTATGCGTATCAGCATTTTCTCATATGAAAATATAAAAATAAAAATACCGCAGCATTCTAACAGCTGAACATTTAAAAATGTGTCTGCACTTAGCATTTACCAATAATGTGCCATCGTTAATCGTGTTTAATTACTGACGGAGATTATTAATAAGGCCTCTTCGAATATTATTGATTATGTTGTTGCTAGGAGTCATTTCCTAATAATTATACATACATAATTTGTCATTATAATCCGTCAGTCAGAATTACGTCTTAGTTTCTCACACCACTTATGTTGTGGTGGGACCTACAGTTTAAAGTCGACTCCGAACGACAGATTTTTGAGAAACTTTTCATGGTAATTTTATTTACTACCAGAGTTTTTGCCATAAATCTGCTGAGTCGAAGGTGCGAAGAAATATTTTGTCATATTTTTTTTAGCTGGAGGTGCCTGACCTGTGGTTTAAACCGAGGCCTCACGTCTTATAAGCCAACACACTACCTACTAGACCACGGCGACTTCCTAATAATTATAGATATATATTACGCTTAACTGCAGTCTAGGCATAAAATTTTTCGATGCATACTAAAACCTTTCTTACTCTATATGAAATTAAAATATAACATATAATTTGAAAGTATAAGTAAAACTAATATTAGGTAAAACCAAAAAATTAAAGAAAAGGGTTTTTTTCATAACTTTTATTTACTGAATCTACTTTCTAGAGTAATTATTCAAAACTTAACCTAAATTAAACAAATTGTCATTGCAACTGCAATCTACAAGTACAAGTGCTTTTGATATAATTCATCGGATCAGATCAGCTGTTTCTATTCTTTTCAGACGTCGGTGACCTTCAAGCAGCAGTAAGTTCCTTACAAAACGGTTGCGAAGAATTCTAAGGTTTGTTTCGTAGCTTGCTCTCCTGATTTCCTACCGAATAGAAGGCACTTTGAGATCCGTTATTACCCTATTTAACTGAGATTGCAGTAGGTGAAAATTTTCAGTATTTGATGTGCTTCATAGTTGGGAGCCTTGTACAAAATCATGTTATAATCTATACTAATTGCTGACCTTGCATTAATGTGTCAATAAATCTAAGCTGTTCTAAATTTTATCTGCGTAATTTTCGCTGCGATATGGTAGGACTACGTTAGTCGACGGTCAAAATGTATATAACGGGAGGACAACTTTCTTTTCGCAGGGTGAATGTTATTTGTACACATTTAGAAGCATTAACTTTTATTTTAATTAATATTTATTTTTCTTCTAAAACTCCAATGTGGTCTTGAAGTATCGAATTTGATAGCTCATTAATATTCAAAAACACCGCATCATCCGAAAAGCTGAAAATAGGTAAATGAACTTATAGGCATATCCCACGAAACTTCCTCGTGGTACGCTAGCAGATATATTTCTTATGGAGAAGATCACCAATTTAGAATTTACTTGAAATTGTCTATGCTATAGGTAACTATTTAAAAATTTATGTACACTAGGGTGGCCCCGTTTGTATGGGGAAAAATTAAGGTATAGATGTTCCCGACTAAAATGAAAGTTTGATTCATTCTAAGACTACTTTTGGTGAGCTGGATCAAAGGACAAAAAGGTTCTTTTTGAGGTTTTTGAATTTTTTTTATATTTCTTCCAAAGGAACTATATATAAAGGTCTTTAAGAGGCGCTTTCATTAGGTTTGTTTTTTTTAATTTTTTCATAGAATTTACTTAACTAAATTGTTGAAATTTTGAAATGGTTTTTTCCGGTTTTCAAAATACAATCTAGTTCAATTTTTATTAAAGTTTTTTTAAACCTACTTTCTTTTCTATCTGACAATCTCTGTTAACTCAATTCATATATGTAATGGGCATCAAAATAACGGAATATTACGGAATAACAAGAAAATTACATTATAGCAAATAGAAGTATATACAAAATAAAACTATAAGAAATTATATTAGAAAACATAAAATTTACGTTATATTGATGCCCATATATATATGTACTGAGTTAACAGAGGCAGATATTGTTATAATTATTGTTGTATACGTGGCAGTTTTGAAAGAAAATCGACAAAACAAATCAACTGTGGAAAGGATGGCCATTTCCAAAGACACTTCAAAGCGCCACTCAAAAGAGCAACATTCGCCTCACCATCAAGGAATAAGAAACGGGCGAACTACCAACTAAAACTTGAACTAAAACGAGCTAGCACTGAGGGTCAAGGACGGCCCGACAATCTCAATATGAACAACAACCTGACGGCGTGCGGGTACATAAATGCCAGACTACACAGCTTCACTATAGACACCGGGTGACGCAGTCCATAATCAGAACGGATGTAGTGAAGGGAAAGTGTGAGACACTTAGCAATATAAGACTTCGGGCAGCTATTGGAAAGTCTGCCACCGTCCACGGGAAAACAGAGGCGAAGGTGACGATAGCCAACATTAGTGTAAGTCACGTCTTTATTGTTGCCGATATGGTGGATGAGGTTATCATTCGTGCCGATTTTATGATAGCTTATGGCATCTATTTGAATATGGAGCAACAGATAATGAGTTGGCGAAATGTGAAGGTACATCTTGACGTAGGATATAATCATCAAGTGTACGCCAGAAGGATAGTTGCAGTCGAATCACTCAGAGTGAATCATTGATATGGGCGCGTATGGAGGGAGATTGTGCGGAGAACCGCTTGTGGGTTATTGAACCAGCAGAAATTCAGATGGACTTGTTATCAGCAAAGGCGAACAATAAAAGATAAGGAAGAACAGGCATGGTCAAACATGAAACTGATTCTGGCCAAGCGAGACCGATAAAACAGGCACCCACAAGTATACCGCTGGTGAAGCGTAATGAGGTTAAGGAGTAAGTCGACAATATGAGGAAGAGCGGTGTAATCGAACCAACACCGGGTCCGTGGAGATCACCTGTAGTCTTAGCCAAAAAGAAAGATGGCAATACGAGATTCTTAGACTACAGGAAGCTTACCAAGAATTAACGACACACTCCACACGATAGCCGGAACGAAGTGGTTCTCCACATTGAATCTAAAAACCGGATATTGGCAAGTGGAGATTGCAGGCAAGGACTAAGAAAAAACTGTATTCATTGCGAACGACGGATTATGATAGCTAAAGGTTATGTCATTTGGACTCCGTAATGCTCCGGTCACATTCGAGTGGCACATGCTATAGGCGCTTTGTGCCTAACTTTTTTGGCATGTCTACAAGCTTTCGTGTGCTCACCTAGAAATTGAAAGCGTATCAATGGGATGAGTCACAAGAAAAGGCGTTCCATACACTAAAGATCTATTGTGTACTGCACTAGTTTCGGCGTATTCAGTCCCAGGAGAAAAATTCATTGTGGACAATCATTTTAACGCTAACGAATACGGTATTGGTGGCGTACTTTCCCAAATGATCAATGGGGCAGAGAAAGTCGTAGGCTACTATAGTCGTACACTCTCAAAACCTGAATGAAACTATTGTTTGACTCGACGGGAGTTACTTACAGTGCTGGAGTGCTTTAAACATTACCGTAAGTACCTGTATAACCAACTATTTCTGTTAAGGACTGATCATTCCGCTCTGAGATCGCCGCTGCAATTTTAGAACCCTGATGGACAGTTAGCACGTTGCATTGAGCGCCTCCAGACTCACGACTTCAGCATTGAACAACGAAGAGGTATAAAAAATGGGAATGCTGGTGCCCTTTCACACCGACCTTGTAATTTGGAGTGTAAACATTGCGTGAGAGCTGAGAAAACGAAATCCCCCGTCGATATCTGGCTAACGCGGATTGAAGCCAATGAAGACTAGTCCAAAGCAAAGAAGTGACCCACAATTGGTGAAGAAAATAGCAGCGAAGGAGGAGGACAAAAGTATATTGGACAATATGGGACCGCTTAAAGATCATGAATGGGTGCCTATATCGACTTTGGGAAAGCGCTGATGCCAAGACCTCATCCAACCAAAATGAAAGAAATCTTAAAGGAGTTCCGTAATGGAACCAGCGGAGGTCATCTTGGAGTGGAAAAGACACTAGAAATGCTAAAACAACGTTTTTATAGGGTTGGATGTCAGCAAGTAGTGGCGGACTGGATAGCAAACTACACCCAATGTATTGGAGCTAAAGGTCCGGTAAGATGAAGTTGAGGTCAGCTGCAACAATATAACTCGAGCGTACCTTTTGAACAGACAGCAATGGACGTCAAGCCGTACAAAATAATTAAACAGTTAAACGATATCGTGTACAGGATATAGAAAGCTAACAGCCCCGAACAAAAATGAAGGTCGTACACACAGGGCGACTGGCAAAATATGGGAAAAGAGAAAATTAGCCTATTCAGGACATAAGTGGGCAGCAGCGTTATGGAAATCGATATGTTCTAATATCGTTTAGCATTAAACAATAAACAAAAGCTACAAACACAAGAGACAATGTGTACATAATACACACTAACACTAACGAATCAATGAACATGACAATTAATAATAGTTACGCCAACTACAACAACATACATGTTGCAAGCAAATCATCAGCATCGATATAAAAGAGAAGGGGATAGATAAGTAAGCGAACGCAACAACAAGCAATGAGAACAAAGTACACAGACAACAATGCAGTCGCTATAGAGTTCTCGAGAAAGTGAACTTTCTTCCTCAAAAACGTTCGATGAACTGTTCATGTTGGACAATAAAAGGCAAGACAAAGCAGAAGTTCAGTCAGTTATAATTCAGTCAGCCTTGCGTGAAGTTACGTATGAATTAATCAGTCGCGGTGTGAAGACAAGTTGCGCGCGTAGTAAAGTCTACCGAAGAGTTGTTAGTGTTAACGCGAGCAGAAGTGTGGTGCTTACAAAAAGGTTGTAAGCAGAGAAATGTAACGAACAAGCACATATTGTTACAGTTATTGTTGTATTCATGGTATAAGTTGGAAATAGTGGCACAAAAGTAGTGTAAACAATAAAGAGAGTTTGATTTGAAATAGACACAAATAGACAAATAGACGCGAGCAAGGACTGAGTTCAAATTAAGATAGTCGTGTGAGACGACATCCCGTTGGTTACAGTTTGAAGTTAGTCATGTGAGACGACGTCGCGTTGGTTGATAATTAAATCAGTTGGTGTGAGACACGAGGTCGAAATATAATTCAGTCAGACTTAAAATAAACACATATTTATTTTATTTGTAATCTACGAACTGATATTTTTAACGTTTTTGAAAGGTAAAAACGTAACAATATTATAAAAACTTAAAAATTCAATGATTAATTAAACATTATTTCTTGAGTTAAAAATATATACTTGTAGTGACGGGGAATTCCTTTAGGGTAAGATTTCCAATGTAGGAATGCCGTTACTAAGTTTTTATTTATTAATAATTAGGTTTATTTAGGTTATATTTGTCAGACGCAGTAGTCCACGGAGGTCTTCCTGCGTCCTAACAAGTTAATTATTTATGAATGTCAGACACAGTAGTCCACAAGGTCTTCCTGTGTGCTAATACCTTTTATTTCTTTATAAAAAAAACACAAAGCGTTCTGGTTTTTTAATTATTTTATTTGCTATCTCTGATGGTGTTTATCCGACTGAATACAATTTCATCATTGACCTGACCTTACTTGCGTTTATGAAAATCATTAAAGTCGTCTAGAACATAATTAAATACTTAGTTACAAAAACAAAATAATGTAATGTAAGTGAGAGAAATTAAAAATGAGAAAAGTTATGATCAGTTATTGATTACATATTATGATTATTAATGATTAATTAATGGTTAATGATTACATTACATTACAGGGTGATTACAATATTAATAAAAATATATATAACGGTCAGACAATATTCGAAATAATAAAATAATATTTTTTTTTCTCATAACAAATTTTATTTACAATCTATCCTATATAGGATAATAAGCAAATTAGATACATTTTAACAATTCATTCGTTGTTGTGCTCCAGCAAGCACAACAACATCATAACAAAAAGGTTTGATATACATACTAGTATAAAATAAAAATATTAGTATAATAAAGGAAAAGTAAAACTAAAAATATATACAAATATACAAAAGAAATATTATCAATAGTTAGCAGAATTGAGAATATTAAAATTGAAATTATTTGGAAAAAGTCCATAACATCGTAAACATAAGGTTATCGGAAGGGTAAATCAAGAATATGATATCGCTTAAGCCTTCTTACTTCATTAGTATCGTCTAGTAATGATATTGCCAATGGGTTACAGTGATTACTTAATCGTTCAAGATAATATGCGCTAAATTTTTTAATTTCATCTGTAATTTTTGGAATAAATAAATCATCATGAATAGTTTTGTTAGATACATATTTTGGTGCGTTGACAATTAATCTCAGAGTATTATTTTGATACCGTTGGAGAATTTCAATATTTGAGTTACTTGCAGTTCCCCACAACTGGATGCCATAGGTCCACACTGGTTTAAGAATAGTCTTATATATTACAAGCTTAGTTTCAATGTTTAATTGGGACTTTGGGCCCAGCAGCCAATATAGTCGTTTAGGTTTTATTTTAAGATGTTCCTTTTTAGCTTTTATGTGCTCTTTCCATGTTATCCTTTTATCAATACGAAGACCAAGATATTTTACACTCTCTTTTATGGGAATTTCGCTATTATTTATAGTTACACGAGGGCAAACTCCTTTGCGTAAGGTGAATACAACATGTACCGATTTTTCAGTATTGACTTTAATGTTCCATTTGGACAACCAGTGTTCAATTTGATATAGATGATTTTGAATGAGGTTCGAAGCTTCTACTGGACAGGAGCTAGAAGCTAATATAGCTGTATCATCCGCATAAGTTGCCACTAGATATCTGATGTAAAAATTGTATATAATATTGGTCCAAGAACACTGCATTGAGGAACTCCTGAATTTATATCATATATTTCTGATATTTCGTTATTTACTTTTACATAGAACTGTCTTTCACTTAAATACGACTTTAGTAATAGATAAAATGGAGTTGGTAGTAGTTTTTTGAGTTTAAAAAGTAACCCGTAATGCTTGTTGCACATCTAAGAACACTGAAGAACAATATTTTTTATTTTCCAAAGTATCTCTTATGAGAGATATAATACGATGGCATTGCTCAGGCGTGCCGTGGTTATGCCTGAAACCAAATTGGTGTTCAGGCACGAGGTTAAATTTTTTCTTTCAAATATTTTGGAGAAAGTTACCAACAAAATAATAGGTCTGTAAGATGTGACAAGATTTTCTGGCTTATTAGGCTTCTGTACCATTATTATCTGCGCACATTTCCATTGTGAAGGAAAAGGACTCAATCGCAGGATAGAATTATAAATTAATGTTAGAAATAAAATTCCCTTTTTTTGGTAGAGATCTAGTAATGGTTCCACTAATACTATCATAGACCGGCGTCTTTTTGGGATCTAGTTTCTTGATTTCTTCTCGAACTTCATTAGGTGATATGTGTTTGATGGGCCAATCCATTGGACATGCGCTTTCTAAAAAGTTTTGTATTTCGTTAACATAAGTGATATCGCAAGAATTATGTGGTATAAACGTGTTTTGTAAATGTAAAGCAAAAGTTTCGGCTTTGCTCTTATCAGTTTTGCACCAATTACCATTAGCATCTATGATGGAAGTATTTCTTTTAGTGGGTCGTTTTAAGTACTTTGTTGCTTTCCATAAACTGAATTCATCGTTTTTAGAAACTCCTAAATTCCTTAGGAAATAACACATCTGTTCATTTTTTTGTTCGAGTAGTCGTTTTTTCAAATCTTTATTCAGACGTTGCTTATCAGTAGGATTTCTAATAGATTGCCAAATTCTTCTTAGAACTTTTTTGTTTCGTATCATCTCTCTGATTTCCGTAGTTAAATCAATATTATGACAATCATTTGAAGATTGCACATTTGGCGTTGACAGAAAGCCCGCTTCATGGATTAGGTTATTGAAATTTTCAACAACTTCATCTAAATCTAAGGGTGATTTAATTGGTATGTTAAGGTTCAGGTTATTATCAATCCATATTTTAAAAGAATTAAAATCTGTTTTCCGATTAACGACTTGATACTTCCTTGAGTTAGTGTGCAAAAAGGTATTAAATGTTAGTAATACTGGCGAGTGATCAGAGCTTAGTTCGTCACTTAGTTCATTTGATATATTAAGAAATTGACTAGAAATTCCAGAATATACAAAAAAGTCCATTAGATCAGGCTGTTTTCTTAAATCCGTCGGCCAATATGTCGGACTTCCAGTTGATAATACTGAGAAATTGTTATTTATTATACAATTACGCAACTCAATACCCTTTGGATTGTGTATTCTTGATCCCCACCACTGAAGAAGTTTTTATATTCTTGGCAGGTTATTTTAAAACGAGGTGGACAGTAAATCGAGCATATCGAAATGAGCGCTTGATCACAGAGGATTTTAATACTTACAGCTTGTAAACTAGGTACACTAATTATGTCGAAAACTTCATATTTAATTGTAGATTTAATGAGAATTGAAGATCCTGCGTGAGCTTTATCATGCGGTTGGTTAGCATTAATCAGGTCAAAGCCATCGATTTTAAAAAATGTTTTACTTGTGAAATGTGTCTCTGATACCAAAAGTATGTCTATAAAATTAATTTTAAGAAAGAGTTCCACTTCTTGAGTATGATTGGAAAGCCCATTTGCATTCCATATTGCAATACGAAGATTCAGTTGCATAGTTTGGCGACAATAATTGACATCATACTTAAAAGTTTGTTTGTCAGTTCTATTTGATTTTGAATTAGATCTTCAAGTTTTTCAAAGGAATTAACATTTGTTTTCGGTTGTGAATTTCTTAATACCTCAGCATAAGAAATGTTATTGTTCTGATAAAAGTGATTATTGTTGTTAGCTTGTGATTTATTTACGTGGCTGCTATTTTGCAACTTTTTCTTCAATGCTTGTCTATATACCTCACAGCCTTTATAATTAGCAGGATGGTTTTTAAAACAATTGACACATCTAGGAGGAATATCTCTTGTTTTAGTGCATTCTAAGGTAAGATGTCCCAAACCACATTTAACGCAATTTACTGCTTTTTTACAGTATGTCTTGGTGTGGCCAAACTCTTGGCAGCGATGACACTGCACAAGATCATTGTATTTTTTTGGCGGAACAATAGAAACAATTGCGTTATTTATGTGTTTGATATTATATATGTCTTTGTTACTAGAATTTGGTTCCAGATCTATAAAAAACATTGAAAGTGGTGCTTTTGTGATTCTACTACGCATATTGGTAACGTTTCTGACTTTATGGCCTAGATTTTCAATGACTAACTTAATATCCTGCACTGGTGTTGTATGGTGCAAATTTTTCAATACCACTCTATATGTTCTTTCCTGTTTTATTTGGTATGTATGAAAGTTGATTTTTTTATCGTTTAGGTAGTTTACGAGAATTCTATAACTTTTAATACTATTAGTCATTATTCTTATCTGACCATCTCTCAGCGTTTTATATTTAAATTCAGTGGAACCGATAATATCAGAAAAACTTTTCATCATAGCATTAATATTTGAAACATTTGGAATTATTATTGGAGGAGGTTTAGGAATATTATTATCAATTTCTTTGTCATCATCTTCACTTTCTTTATCAATATCATCATCATTATCATAATCATCATCATCAATCACATCAGATTTAAAGCAGAAAACCTGTTTTGACTTACATGAATATTTGTTTTTGTAACATTATTCATTTCAGCTGACTGTTTCGATGAGTTCATCGCTTCAAGATTGGTATGCATTAAATTGTTGTTGTTATTTTGTTTGCCTGTTCTTGATTTAGAGTTGGAACTAACGGTAGTAGTATTATTGTTTTCACACCAGACACTTTGCTGATTGTTGTTTATTAGTCTTTTATTTCTAAATATTTTTGGGGATTCTGATAATCGTCGTTTTGTATTCTAGACGGAGGAACTACCTGCCAGCTTACAACGTCATCTTCATTATCATCATCCATGATGATAAAGAATGTAATTTTTTTTTTTTATTTATTTTTGCTTTTATTAAAGAGTTCAAAGAATTCAAGTACATGCGTACGCGATCGCAGTCAGATTCGGACTGATATAATAATAAAATAATATGAAAATATATTAATAAATATAATTTAGGCTGCTACATACTTAAGTTTAGAAGTGCATTACTAATATTAAATGTGTTTGTAGAAAAATGTCTGAGGAAGTTAGTATTTTTGAAGAAAGTGATGTTGAGCCAAAAAAATATAGAAAGCAAAAATTCTGGCCAAGCTGGCTTGAGGAAAAGAAGTTAGAAGTTTTAGGTTTAGAAGAAATTAAAGCCTGAGGAAAATTTATGAGTTGTGGAACTTGCAGAAGCTCTCTATAAATTATTTAAAATATGTACATATTTCAAATAACTCTATTCCATTTTCAAATACAATTGGAAGGTGTTGCGATGGGGCCAACATTATGGTGGGTTCCTACGGGTTCCATGGGTATGGTGGTTCCTACGACCAAAAAAAATTTATAACCAAAAAATATTAGTTTTTTGTGTGTAGTTAAACTACAAATAATAAATTAAGGCTTTTATTTATTTGTTGTACTGTTCTCTTCGTTTGTTTTATTTTCAAAAACCACCACACTCCGTTTGATTTTAGGTGTATATTTATGCAAACAAATACAAAGAAGTACCTATTATTACCCTGCCAGCAATTTTGTAGTCGACTACGAAAGTAATCCACTTTAAGTTAACTTTTGTAGACTAACTATAAGCTAACTACAATTCAATGCAGCACTTCCTTAGAATTTGGAAATCGACTACGAAAATAATACACTTTTAGATAACTTTTTTAGACTAACTATAAGCTGACTATAATGTAATGCAGAACTCACCCAAATACGAAACGTTTATTTATTATTGAGAGCTTCTTGTTTGTGAGATTTGTTTTCTCTCTGTTCTCTCTTTTACCAGATCAGACTTTCTATGAGTTTGTTTTTAGACTAATTATAAGCTAACTACAATGTTATGCAGAATTTCCCCATAATTTAAAACGTTCTTGCTATTTCTGATAATATTGTTTTTTCGATTGCACCTTTTTCTGAACTATTTTTAGATTAACTAATAGTTAATTGAAATCTAATGCAGAATTTATTCAAAATGAAACCGTTATTTTTTTATTCTCTTTTTTTACAGTTTGAATTCTTTTACATTTTGAAATTAAAATCAGTTCTGTGCGTGCTTTTAAGTGCTATTGTAGAAAAGACTTAAAAAGACTTTTTAAAAAAGAAATAAAATAAATTTTAAATAAATTAAAAAATATTAGTCCAGATAATTGTAATTGAATGTAAGTATTAATTTAATTGTACATATAATTAGTAAATAATGTATTTATAGATAACAAGTGAAACAATTGTCGCGAAGGATGTTCAAATATTAAAGAACTTCTTCAAGAAAAGAACTTTACGTAAGTTTAAACAATATTAATAAGACGTTTATATATGTTAGTATTTTCAAATAACAACATTTTTTGATCAGGTAAATGTGATGAAGACTTTATTATGCATGGAAGTTAATGTTGAGGGAAAGCTTTCTTTCAAGCCTTAACAGGTAAGCAATACATTAAAAAGAAATGTATTTTTCTAATTACATATATTTTAAATAGATGCTTGTCGATCGATTGGGTCTGATGATGCAGAAAAAGACATCAGAAATGCGTTGAAAATAATCAAAAAACGCCACATTCACGCAGAATGTATTAAATATAAAAGAAAAAATTAATTTAGCATATATTTGAATTTAATTATAAGTAAATGATGTTATTAATTGTTTTGTTTTTTATAACTAGTTAAAGTTAGATTATAACTATTTTAAATGAAGTTCCTAATTGTTTTGTTTTTTATAACTATACGAGTGTATATTTTGTTTCTTTTTATTATATAAAATAAATAAAATACTTAAAAAATTAAAATGTTTTCAATAATAGTTGTGTTTTTTTGGAAGTTTATGGAAATTTTTATATTTTAACAACTGACTTTAAGTTAATTACAAATTAGCCAACTTTAAGCTATCTTTGAATAACCAACTTTAAGTTAGTAAAAAATTGGCTAACTTTAAACTAACTATTATATAACTGATTTTAAGTTAGTTAAAAATTAGCTAACTTTAAACTAACTATTATATAACTGATTTTAAGTTAGTTAAAAATTAGCTAACTTTAAACTAACTATTATATAACTGATTTTAAGTTAGTTGAAAAGTTATGCAGAGTCGGACAATTGACTACTGCCAATGACACCACCATGTTAAAATAGTCAGTTGGCCCCATTAAAAATAATCCAAGAGTCAACCACAACTAGCTGAGAAAAAGTTAACTTATAATGCATTAAAAGTTAGTTGAGTTGCCTGCAGGGTATTTTACTGCTTTGGTATTTCACTAGGTAATCGTGTTAAAGTAAAAAAATCTATCCTATGATTATTACTCTCATTTTAAAAGTCTAACTATTATATGCGAACATAGCTGCCAGATTTGACGATTTATCGTCATTTTGACGATTTTGTGTTCTAGAAATATCATATTGACATGATTTTTAGTAATTAAAAATTTACATAATTTTCTTACATTAAAGGCCTCCTCAAGCTTTCTATTTGTTTTGCAGTTGTTACTGTTAGAAGGAGTAAAATATTATATTTTTAAGTTATTTTCGAATACCTGTGACGATTTTTCTGTATTTTATATCCCCTAAAAGCCAAAAAATTCAATTCCTAAATAATACTATCCGAAGAATAAAGGCGAGTGCTATTTTTTATTTTTCATATAACCAACACTCAGGAGATGGAATTGTGTTTGAAACTGGGAACGAGAGAGCAATGTTTAAGTAATAGAAAAGATCACTGCAGAAAGGGAGTTCTACATACGAATAGTCCGTAGAACAAATGAACTTTGTCTGTAATGCGGTGTGCGATACACTGGCCAATTGACCACATACAGATGTGCTGGCCGAGAAAGACAAGTGTTACGTAGAAATACATGATTTTCATAAACAAGTCCTCTTATTTCGCTCGAGCAATATCCGTTGTAGTAGCGATAGAACAGTGAAACACAAGCCGCATTCAAATGATGCTCCAAAGAATTAACGAAGTTGGGTATACTATAATAACGAACTATTATGGCCCCTCCTGGAAACGGTCGAGAAGCCGCAAAATAGGTGTTCAGGGCCAACCCATACATGAGTTGTATTCCATTCTCGGTCGGTTATAAATGGAGTAAATGGTAAGCAGATCAGGTGAAGTAAAGTATTTTATGCAACGTCTTAAGAAACCAAAGCTCTGAAAAATATGTCAGTTCTAGCGAACATCACAGTGACTTTTCTTATCCATAACGTCATGATCTTCCGTTTCCCTAATATTTACACCACACTCGGGTATAGATGATGCAATATTATTGATGCTTAACGTTGACTTTATATGTTTTTGTTTTTAAAACCTTTTAATTAATTAATTAATTTTTTTTTTTGACAATTTTTTACGATTTCAATGAACGTATTTCACGATTTTTTCTCAAATATTGCCACATATATGGCAATAATGTACGCGAACTTTAGTGTCAAAATTTAACGAAAAGTGTGTCAAAAGAGAGGGTAATTCTTTTTAAGATGTTTGTTATTCTAATATGGAATTTAAATGCTAGATGCAGTATATAATCAAATCTAAACTAAACATTTTTTGTAATTATGCTGTAATAGTAATGTAAAACGTGTGTTGTTTCCCATGACTTGTATGACTTGTAAACACCACTGCATTGTTTATTTTTCAATTATACTCTTATGTATACGTATCAGTTTTGCAAAACTGGAACAGTGAAATGGTACTGAAAATAAGTACATATTGGTCATTATAACCCTTCAATCAGGATTATGACCTAACTTTTCACACCATTTATTTCGTGTGTTTTAATTTTACTGTTTAAAATCAATTCCGAACGATAGATTTTTGAGAAACTTTATCATGACAAGTTTTTTTACTTTTAGAGTTTTTACCAAAACGAAGTGAAACAGAAAAACTAACAACTTGTTCGGGCTCCTCACATACAACACAAAAACAGCTGATTCGGAACGTAACCAAATGTAAAAGCCTCGTCGATGGAAAGTAATGTAACTTACATTCGTTTTTAGGATATAAAAAGTAATGCAAATGCTTACCGAAATTACATTCGACAATCGTTTTCATTGCTTTTTATGTTTTAAAAACGAATGTATGTTCCGTGGACGATTGCCTAACCGGGCTAAAGCCTAATTCTATCTTTAGCATTACGTTGAACATGTTGGTAATGCATTAATAGTTGAAAAGCGCAAGATATAAAATATGTAATAATAAAAAAGGACCCTAATATTGTGAGAAGACTATGCTTTGGATTCACATTTGCAGGTTTCTCGCAAGGGGAATCGCATGAAGAGAGGCAGATCCGACGATGAGCCTTCCTCCAGCTCCAAGCGTTCTAGGAGACAAGGTGGCCTGGGAACTAACCCTTCCCTTCAGCTGGCTTTCATCGACAGGTCGGATTTGGATGGCTAAATCTCTCCTGAAAAGTGGAATCTAGTTGAAGAAAGGCTCATTGAATTCATGTTGGAGGAGAGTTGTGATGGCATGAATATCTTCCAAAGGTTGGTCCAAGGGTATCAAGATAGTGAACTGTGAAAACGGGGGAACTGTAAAGTTCCTTGTGGAATCAGTGAAGCGCCTTGGTGAACTCTGGCCTGGTGCTCGCTTGGAGGTGGTCCCTCAATCCGAACTCCCTCTACGTCCAATAGCGACGGTATGGGTCCCGCCTACCTTTAGGCGGGTGAATATCATACCGAAACTTATTGGAAAGCAGAATGATGGATTGAACACCAGCTCATGGGTAGTTGTCAACTCCCTGACTGGTAATGGTAGGAAAGGCTGCGATCTTAGGATGGTTATTGTTATGTGGGTTGGCACGTCTAAAATTCCGTCATCCGGACATACTCGGTGTCAGGTAACCTAGAGGAGGCTAAAAGTGGTGCAGATTAATTTGCATCACTGCGAAGCCGCCTCACACAACCTGTTATCCACCCTGCGCCGCCTTGAAGCTGACATCGCTCTTATCCAGGAACCCTGGATTCTTAGGGATAGGATTCTGGGTTTGAGCGATCCTGACTATAGGTTACTTGTTCCTGGAACAAGTGATAAGGTAAGAACCTGTATTTTAGCTAGAAGTGGTTTGGACTTGTTAATCACTCTTTCCTTTTGTACAGGTGACGTAACAACTGTGGCCTACAGAGATGACCATGGGACCGATTTGATGCTGTCATCTGTGTACACACCGTATAAGGTTGCATCTCCTCCTGATGACTTAATTGAACTACTAGTGGAGCACGCGAAGAGGAAAAGATGTCGCCTTGTCTTGGGTTGTGATGCCAATGCTCGTCACACCCAATGGGGCAGTGCTGACATAAATACTAGGGGTGAAATCTATTTTGAATTTTATTATTCTTAATAGGCTCAACATTTGTAATGTTGATAACACGCCAGGGTTTAGAAACCGTGTTAAGGAGACGGTAATTGAAATTACGCTCACTGGTGGGTCTGGTGGGTTTCAGATGAGTGTTCTTTTTCTGATCACCAACTGATATCCTTCAGTATTAATCTATCTAGGGGCCCTAACAGGCCTTTTAGAAATCCAAGAAGAACCGACTGGATCAGGTATGAAAGGGTTGTGGAGGGGGAGCTTAGAGCCCTTAGGGGACGCTCCACTCCTGGCATCAATGATCGAGTTGGATCTTTGACAGATATTTTGTTGTCTTGTTATAGAGATGCTTGCCCTCTCACTTACCCGGGTAAGAGGACCCAGCCTGCCTGGCGGACTGCGGAACTCCAGAGACTTCGCTGTTGCGCTAGGAGACTCTTTAATAAGGCTAAGAGGTCGGGCAAGGATGTGGACTGGTCTGCATATAGATCCAGTTTTAATGACTATAAGGGAGCAATATAGCGGTCAAAGAGAACCACCTGGATGAGTTTCCGCACTAGTATCGAGGATGTTGCTGATGTGGCTCGTTTCTTTTATTGAGAATTCACTAAGGGATATACATGCCCCAGATTTTCTGGTGCGGTTTATCACCCAAATGTTGGGTAACAGACTAATCCGATCAACTCTGGGTGGATGTTCTGTCGTCAAGCGTGCGACCTCTCTTTTGCGGCTCTTGGTTGCTAATGTTGGCCTGAGGCTCCTGGAAAGTAGGGGCTTTAGGGTTGTGGCATATGCCGACGATGTGGCTATTCTTGTGGGTGGTAAATTTTTGCCAACACTGAGGGAACTGATGGAGTCTGCTCTTGGAATTTTATTCTCTTGGGCGACAAAATGTGGTCTGGGGATAAATCCAAATAAGACGGACCTCGTTTTGTTCTCGCGTAGGTACAAGATTGAAACCTTGAGGTTGCCAAGATTAGCTGGTAGGGAGCTTTCGTTGTCTTCTGAGGATAAGTATTTGGGTGTTGTCCTGGACAGCAACCTGAACTGGAAACGAAACACCGAGGAAAAAATTAAGAGGGGACTAAATGCTTTCTACCAGTGTAGGAACTCCATAGGTAATAACTGGGGTCTACCGCCTAGGGCCATTCGCTGGGTATATCTGGCGATTGTTAGACCAGTTATTACTTATGGCTGTGTTGTCTGGTGGTGTGCCTTAGATAAGAGTTTTCAACGGAAAATCTTAGATAAGGTTCAGCGGATTGCCTCTTTGAGTATCACTGGAGTGAGGAAGAGTTGCCCTCAGACTGCTCTTGACTGCATTTCGTTTTTCAGGCGGAGATTTTCGCAATACTGAAGGCTATTGAGGCCATAGCTGGTGACCCGTCTTCGGAATCTTACATGATCTTCGTTAACAGTCAGGCTGCCCTTAGGGTCACTGCGTCGGTGATCACGGTGCAAATCACGGCTCGTTCGCGAGTGCAAAGAGTCGTTAAAGAGTTTTGGACCAGACCGTATCCGTCTATGCTGGGTTCCGGTTCACAGCGGAATACTGGGAAATGAGACGGCGGATGCCCTCGCTAGGTTAGGTTCGCTTTCAGGTGGCGATTTGACAGTTGGTCTTGACCCCCCAGTCTGCCACCTCTATGGCCTCATCGATGGATGGTTCAGGAGGGTAGAGCAGAGGCGTTGGGGGAACGGAACGGGTTGTTTTGTTTCTAGTCGTCTATGGCCTACTGTGGACAGCAAGAGGATAGAGTGGCTGCTGGGCTTGGTTAAGGTCAGGTTGGTTGTCGGTTTTATCACGGCGCACTGCGAAATTAGGTCGTTGACGGAGATCTAGATCAGATCCCAGCCGGACTATTGCAGGGTATGTTGCGATGAGGTGGGGTTGGAGACTGTCAAACTTCTCCTCTGCAACTTCCCAGCCCTTGGTAGGTTGAGGACCCTTGGCAGGGCCTTCTTTGAGAGCTTGAGTTCTGTGTCGAGAGCCGACATCAAGGTTCTCCACAGATTCATTAGTAACTTGGGTTGGTTGAGAGGTGCTAGGGCTTCATAAGTGTAGTCGCACTCTCAACATCTTTTGTTTTGTGTCTGTTTCTTTATATGTAATTCCTCCGTTTTCCCATTCTCCCTCCCCTTACCTACATTCCTATATCCTCTATTTCCTTCCTCCCCTAAGGACAATGTACAATGGGCCAATTTCGACCTCCGGATACTGTGCTTGTCTTGACCGACAGGTGCACGTCCTCTAACCTTACCTAAACAAGGACTGAAAGTATCACTGGGGTACTACGGTCTTTTTGAAATGGAAAAGTACTGAATTTTTCAACACTGATACAAATAAACGGCAGCCATTACAACTGCTGTTTGTGATTGTGTGAGTGGTCCGCACAAAGAGAACATAATTAAAATGTCACTGTATTTGTGAGCAGCTTCCCAGTAATTAAAACACAAAAAAACTTTTTATTTCTGGGAAAAAAAATTTTTACAAATAAAAATTTGTTTCTCTGTTGGTGTTTCTTTTGCCCGGGACTAATGGACTAATAAAATATACAATATTTTATTTAAAATTGTAAATATTTCTTATTATTATTGAACAAATTTAAAATTGAATTTTGTCGAAAAAACTTGTTTTGTTAGAAAACAAATTTAATAAAAACTTTTTGGCATCTCAAAAAACTTGGATAAAAGGGAAACTTGGCAAATGGCAACGCTGGTTGTAAAAAGCAGGTGTATAACGTAGACGAAAATTATTAGTAATATTTCAAGTGTGACCTAATAATATGTACATAATGTAGTGGATAATAAAGAAAAACGCCAAAAATCAAGATCATTTTTCGTTGTTATTAGAGAATCTCATTGAATATTAGTGAATCCTACCACAATATTTCTTTGGGTATATAATTGAAACCTGAAAAAAAAGCGGCATGAACATTCTGCTTTAGAAACTGTCAAGCTATTGAATGAATTTTACACTTTTTATGAACTTGGTTGATATTCGTGGCCTATAACCGAAAGTCATCATCATCCGTTACATGCGTATGCCAAAAAAGGAGACCCAGTGTAGTTGTTTGTCACAAGTTGCAGAAGAAAACACATAGACGCATAGAATGCATAGAGAAGGTTTACTTTCTACTTTTCTATCCGATTCATGCATTGCTGGAAGAAGTTAGCACTTTTAAAAACTTAGGGCAGACAAATTATATGCTATTGTGAATATTTTGACAAATATGTTTAGATAAATATAAATTGTGCATTACTATTTTCGCATTAAAAAAATATTAATAAAAACATAATTTCATGAAAATGTCGTGGTCTAGTAGCTAGTGTATTGGCTTATTAGACGTAAAAGCCAGGGTTCAAGTCCCAGGCCAGACATCAAAACAAAATACAAAAAGTATTTTTTCGGCGATTTCTTCTCAGCAGATTTCTGGCAAAAACTCTGAGAGTAAATAAAATTGCCATGAAAAGTTTCTCAAAAAAATCTGTCGTTCGGAGTCGACTTTAAACTGTAGGTCCTACCACTTATGTATAAAATTAACACACACAACATAAGTGGTGTGAGAAACTAGGTCAATAATCCTGACTGATGGGTTCTAATGACCAGTTATGTATGTATTTCATAATAAAGTTTACTACTAATTTAAGAGGAAAATACTCTAAAATACATCTTTTAACACATTTATTTCATGAACAAAATTTATATACTAGTTATCGATTGTTTTTATATACTGAGTGTCATCTCTTTTGAATTTATTAATTTGTAAACACTAAAAATTGACGATAAATTAACTGAAAACACTCGTCTTGTGTTCTTCTGAGGATTTTTGTAGGCCGTAGAAACACAAAATATCAAATATGTAAATTCATAATGCCAGAAATTCTTTTAAAAACACAATTTAATTTTTCATTTTTCCCAAAACTGTTTTGATATTGTAAATTATTTTACCACAACAGCTAATTAAATCACAAAACCAGTCGCATGAAATGGATTGCAATAAAAATCGCATAGAATGCAAGAAACACATAAAACAGAGGGTTCGGACTTTCGGCTTATGTGTGTAAAAAACCAAAAATGTTCGGCACCGGGGGCTCTTAATGCCGACGGCTGTTGTACACACATAAACAGCTAAGTAAATTGTTATCAATTAAATTTTTTTTGACAAACTCAATGAAAAGTTCACTTACCAGGTTTTGGCTTGTCAAAAGGGATTCTGCGCAGTCGCAGTATTGAACAGAGTTGAATAAGCAGAAAATAGTAAAGTCTTTAAACTAAAACGTACAGGTTAGTGCTGTCAATACAACAGGATAGATGAAATAGATGTATTAAAAACGCATTGTGTGAAATATAACTATCAAAGTCACGAAATATATTTTAGTAGTACAATTGACAAAGTATTTTTCTCTTTTGATTTTTTTAATTTTGTAAGTATTTCATTGTTATTTTCATTCATTATTAATTTTATTGTTGGATATGAGTAATAGCGGTAAAATAATAATATCGTACTTTTTCGTGTTCATCTATAAATAAAGGATTTATTTAAATAAAAGAAAATAAATAATAATATTTAAATAGAGAAACGAATAACGATACAGTTCAACTGATAAAACCGAGATATCAAATTTATTCACGTTCCATTTTTCTAGCACTTAAACTTTTCCGTGATTATCGCATCCTTTTCATGTAATACAATTCTTGGTTATTAATCAGCGCCGTTGTTCACTTTATTGTTTAACTTGTTTACTTATTTTTATTTAGTTTATCAGTATCAGTATGCTCAATTTTTAAGCGGTTCATTTCATTGCTATAGAATTAACAAATGGTAAGAAGTCTTATTTTTTTGACTCTAAATGACCTAAAAATTCGTGGAGCTACCTTATCATTTTCGTTTGTTTAATTTACTTTAAAATTACTTTGAAGTACTTCAAAATTCGTTTAATACCCGTTTCATACAATAAATAACAAGGTGTCAAGGTTTGTGTACGGT
The DNA here is from genome assembly GCA_014635995.1 of Sarcophaga peregrina. Classification (NCBI taxonomy): domain Eukaryota; kingdom Metazoa; phylum Arthropoda; class Insecta; order Diptera; family Sarcophagidae; genus Sarcophaga; species Sarcophaga peregrina. The sequence continues at coordinate 82,810,201 of CM025789.1, read as the reverse complement.
TTCAAGAAGGGTTACTCCAGTGATGCCAGGAGATTTTTTTCAAAAATTCCTACACCCAGTTTTAACTTTCCCTACAAAATTCCATTTTACCACTTGTTTTTTCAAAAATAGATCTTTATTTTATATTTGTACATTTTCAATTCAGGTACATACATTTATACACAAAAATAACATAAAAACAAATAAAAATAACAAATATTATAAATTAATGAAAAAAAAAAATTATTTACACAATTCTGTATAATTAATTTTTTTCAAATAACTCGATGTGCATTTAAAATTTACACAATTAATTAAATTAACTTGTAAATAAGATCTTATAATGCAAATATAATTACATTACAACCCTTTACAACCACTTATGTTGTGTGTTAATTTTTTACATAAATGGCGGGACCCACAGTTTAAAGTCGACTCCGAACGACAGATTTTTGAGAAACTTTTCATGGCAATTATATTTACTCTCAGAGATTTTGCCAGAAATCTGTTGAGAGGAAATCGTCGAAGAAATACTTTTTGTATTTCGTTTTGATGTCTGGTCTGGGACTCGAACCCTGGCTTTACGTCTAATAAGCCAATACACTATCTACTAGACCACGGCGACTTCATAGTTCCGAATTACGTTTCCATAATAAAATGGTTCATATCCTTTCAAAATTATTCTATTATTTTACAAATATATCTTCAACTTCTACCAAAATAAAATAATAAAAACCCAGCCCGACTAACTAACAAAATAAGTGTCTAAGCATAGTATTTGTATTTGCAAAGCGACAATAAGAAATACATAGATCAAAACTTTTATTAACTAAAACATTCTTAATACGAAACTTAATTATTAAGAACAGATATTTTTTTTTAAATTTTATGTATAATTGGATTGTCAAAATTATACCGATATACAAACGTTTATTTTCAAAATATTCCCATTTGTGTTCTCAGTATGCATATGTACAGTAAACTAATTTTTGTTATCGATTGCACCGTGATTAGTGCTAATCAGATTATTATCAATGTCCAATAATTTTCTTTTTTTGTACTGCTTTCACTAAAAAATAATTAATTGGAAAGTATTTTTTATATTAAAAATTGTTGTTTATTCTTAAAGAATATTGAAACTATTATATACTCTTATGTATAAATTTTCAAATTGTTTTGGGCACGTAGGATTTTACATCATTAATTCGCAGTCTAGGATAAAAGTATACATAAAACGGAAAATTTTTATGTTTATCTCCAATTCTATTTTATATTTTTCCCATTTCTTTTGGCTTCAAACATTCTTAATTGTAAATGCCTTGGACAACTTTAAAACATCTTTCAAAATTGTTTACACTAATTCTCTAAAACTTCAAAATCGTAGGGTGTTTGTAGACATTTTTACTTGAGTGTAATTGTAATAGATATTAGTATAATAAAATTTCAGTAATTATTTCAATATTTCCTAGTTTCAGAAGTGTGATTCAATTGTCACAAACAAAAGCTAACAAATTAATGCTTTACATTATAATCAATATCTACATTAAGTGTCACCACCAAAATAAAAATATGACATATATTTACATTGGATAATACTAACCTGAGCTTGTGTAAATAACACTCGTCTCTTTCTTCTTTGTGTTAATGGGAACTGCAATGATTTTGCATCGCTTACAGAACAAGTTGCCAAGGTTCCCATATTCCCCATATGACTCATTGAACTAGATGCGGATCCACCCATTAATCTAGAAACTAAAAATATTTATATTATTGAAAATGGAATTATTCAAGTCTCCATATTTTCTATGTAAACATATCATTTTTATTCTTGTCTCATTTTATGTTTCAGATAGATGTATGTTTAGATGGCTTTTAGATCAAGTTTTTTAAGTTTAACATCATGCAGAAGTGTCCCTCACATAACTCTAGGGGAGCATAAATAAATAGACTTTGTCACAAAATATTTCACATACTTTTTTAAGGGTTCTAATTTATAATTTGGAAAATTTTTTGAACCGATTTTATTAGTTTACATATGATTGGTTACAACTTTTAAAGATAAAGGTGACTGTCGTCTATTGTTGGTTGTAATTACTCGTATAAAATAAAACGAAGAAAAAAAATGTTTTTATATAACACATTTGATTTTTTAATTTACGGATGTCTCTGAAGTGTAAATGAATTTTGTGTTTTTAAACCCGTGTTTTGTACACTCAATATAGTTGACTTAAAAACATTTAAGAATATATTTTTCTCAAACATCGACTTCAATTTGATGTATGCCACGGGAAAATAGCTTAAATCGTTCTCGAGATATGAGTCGGCAAAGTCGCCAAACTGACAAAAAATCGAAATTTGCAAAACGGATTAACATCTTCCAATTGTGCTCAAATTTTGGCAATCCTAAAATCTGACAGAAAGAAACATTTTAGGGGGTGGGGCCCCAAAAAAAATCCGACATCGATTTTTTTAAACTAACCTAATGCATATACGTAAAAGGCTAAATAATTTTTTGAAAGTGTGAGCGTGTGGACGTAAAAGGCATACAAAACATTTGATTTGTTTGTGGTTTCAGTTGTAAACAAATTTAAAAAATAAGACTATTTTTAACGGTTTTATAGTGCTATAACTAACTTTTCGTGAAAAAGATTAGATATTTTATGCATTTGATGACGATAATGTTATAAAATGCAATAAAAATTAATTTTCCGAAATCTTAACGGACTAAATATTGGTTTTCCTAATTGAGTTTTAATTAATAGTGATTTAACAGCTGAAAAGATTAGTAATTACAAATTATTGAATGAAGATTTCCTGGTTGTTACCCCATCTTAAGAATTGCGCAAATATTAAATTTTAGCTATTTTTTGTTATATGTAGTACAATACTTATGTATATAAGTTAATTAATTGCATAAATTATTATAATTACTGTTCAATATACATTATTAAGAAGAACTCTAAAAAAGTAAAATACATACAAAAATTCATATTTTTTTTTGTATGACTATGCTAAAATAAGGCATATCTTATCTCTTCAGCTACGCATTAAACATTCTAACTAAATATGCATGCACAGACAAATGAACACATGTATATAAGTTTACTAGAGCCATTATAAAGGGTGATTTTTTAAGAGCTATAGGAAAATTTTTCAAAAAAAAGCACATAAATTTCAGAAAAATGCATGAAATCTTTATTTGAATCGATAGTAAAGTCCATATAATTTAATGTTTGAAGTTTATTTCACGCAAATGTTGACCGCGACTGTGACTCAAATTTTCCATCCGCTTAGTCCAATTTGGCATACACTTTCCAACATTTGCAAGCGTTGTTCGTTTGTAAGACGATTCATGGTTAAATTATAGACCAAACTGAAGATGTTTGACAGTGAAACAAAACACGAAACGTGCGTGAGCTGTTTAAACCAGTGTTGCCAAAAATATATTAACTAAAAAATCACCCGTTATATATTATGGCACCAATATAATTTGCATTCAAATTTAAAAAACTTAATAATAATTTTTATAAATGATTAATATCTTTAAATGCCTTAACAATTAAAATAAAAACAGAAATACTTTCTAAAAAAGAATGTGTTTGCAAAAATACTTTTTTTTAATAAAATTGTGCAAATATATATTACTCAGTAAACGCATGAAAGAAAATGTTTTCCGATTTCAGAGGATGTATAAATAGAAGCAAAGACTGTAATAAGGAAATAGTGAAAAAATGCATCAATTGTATGAAGGAAAATAAAAGACTTAATCTAGGACTAGATGAAGAACATGCAACATTTAGTAGAGAATGTCCGGTTTATCAAAATAAACTTATGTTAAGGAAAAGAGAATTGGATTGGCTATTTAACAATCAAAAAAATTCATGGTATATATATAAATATACACGGACTTTTAAATAATTTTACTCAGCTGGAAATAATTGTCGAAAACATTAAACCAGATTTTATAGTGCTCTCCGAAACGGACATAAAATCAATGAATGTGAGATAGAAGTGGTTCCGTACGATGAATACATAACAATGTCCAATTCACCTAAAACAGGAGGAGTAATATTGTATTTAAAAGAACATTGGAAATTAAATAAAATTAAAGAAAACGTAAAGGACATCAAGCATTAGATTACCGCATATATGGCGAAATGTGAAAGCATATCATTTATAATAGCCGTAGTATATAGATCACCAAGTTACAGTAAAGCGGAATTCTGTGAAGATCTACAACAGTTTTTAGAAGACTAAAACTAAAGCTAAAACCAATAATGAAGGAATTTACTAGAATAACGAAAAACTCTAAAAGATTAACATACTATATAATCACAAATAATGAAATGGTGTCGGCAAAAAATAATATAAACAATAAAATAACGGATCATGAATGTATAGATATTTTTATCGAGAATGGAAACGGTCGTGAAATACAGAACACGGAAATAGAAATATTCAAGTACAATAAAGACAGATTTAGTAAAGAATAATAGAATTTAATGAAATAGATAACATAAATGAATACGTTTATAATTTAGATAATAGTTGAACGGAGAATTAAGAGATTTACAGTGAAAAGACAAGTGCGCGAAAACAGTAATAATAAATGGTTTAGCAACGAACTTAGAATGTTGAAAACAGAAAAAATTATGAAATATCGGAAAGCTTTATTTGAAGATACAGTATCGGCGTGGAATAGCTATAAATTCATAAGAAACATATATAAAATTAAAATTGGTAATGAAAAAAAAAAGTCTATAAGCGATAAAATTACGAATTTCAGCAACCAAAAAGAAATGTGGTATAAAATAAAAGAACTAGTCCTAAGAACTTACAAAAATGTGTTCAAATATGTGATATTTAATAATATAGAATATAATGTTAATTCTGAAATGGCTGAAAATTTTAATAATTATTTCTTTGATAGTATTAAGAAAATAAGATGATCCATAGAAAACGTGCAATATAAGATCAAAATACCTGTGATAAACTGTAGATTTATATTCCGTGAAATTTCATTATTGGAATTAAGAAATATATGTAAGATAATTAAGAAGAAAACCGATTATAGGAGACTATCGAACAACTTAATACTGGATAACGGGGATTTAGTCGGTAATATATTGCTTATAATTATAAATAAATCGCTGGGAACGGGATTTTTTCCTGATAATTGGAAAGAGTCTCTGGTAACACCAATTGAATAAATTAAAAATACTAATAAATGTGAAGAATTTTGTCCAATTAACTCACTAAAAACATTTGAAAAAGTTTTGGAAGCCGTGGTTAAGCAACAGTTGGAAAAATATATGAAGGAAAACAAGTTATTGTCAAAATATCAGTCAGGTTTCAGAAAGAAATTTTCATGTAAAACGGCTGTTAATTATGTCGTAAGTCGTAAGAAGAATACTGAAAACAATAAAATTCTGGCAATTAGGCGACTTTAGGCGAGCGTTTGATACGATTGATAGGGACATTCTACTGCAGAAACTATAGAAGTATGGGATATAGAATGAAGAGCTGATGTGATTTACATCATATTTGACAAAACGTAAACAAATTACTAGAGTTAACGACACAGAATCCAGCCCAATTGAAAATAAATATGAAGTACCGCTAGGATCAATATTAGGAGCGCTGCTATTTATTATATACATTAACGATATGGAAAAGCTTAACAAAAGTGTGAGATAGTGATATATGCGGACGATACTTTAATTTTTACTGATGATAAGACTGATGAATTATGTCACGAAAATTTAACAAATGATATGGAAAATATAAATAAAGGTTAATGATGAATATAATATTTAAGGTAAATGACGTAATAAGAGAAAAAGTTAATTCGATAAAATACTTGGGTTTCATAAGAGATAAAGAATTAAAATTTAACGATCATATTGAGTTTATTTGTAAGGAAATCGGGAAAAAGTCGGATTTTTCAAACGCATAAGAAATAAAATGTCAATTATAACATCAATAAATATTTACAATACAATAATTAAACCTCATTTAGAATTTGGATCAACAATACTATATTCATGCTGTTCAGATCAACAAATAATAAGACCACAGAGGTTACAAAATAAGGAAATGCATGCAATAAGTAAATAGATTAACATGAGCAATTCGGATGCTATATACATTGAAATGGTTAAATGTAAAAGAAAGATTCCAAGTTAACACCGTATATTTTATTCAAAAAAAGAATATAGGCGATGCACCAGAATATCTAACAGAACAACTACGATGGGGGCTTTCAACCCTACAGTTTGGACTTCAGGATTCAAATAGCTAACACCACCGCAAAGCAAAAACCGCTATTTTATAAAGGACTAAATCTGTACAATATGTTGCCATTTGATGTTAAAAATGAAAGTAATGATAATGTTTTTAGGAAGAAAAGTGCAATTTTTATAAGGAACATTAATTAGAGCACATGTATGCATAGTATAGCTTTATAATTTTAAATGTAATCTAAAAGTATTACTAATACTACTTAATATCAATTAAAAAAAAAAGTTATGGCATTAGACTGGTCCTTATTTGGCCTCAATTTTTTATTTGTTAATTTTCCAAAAAATGAAGATATCGATTTAATATTTTTACGCATTAATACTTTTGCCAAAAACAACAATTAAAAAATAAATAAATTTGGGCAATATGGAGCTTAGTCTAATGTACGTACGTTTCATGTATGTAACGATTTTTTATATCTATTAGGTGTATCAAAAAAACCTGCCTAATGAGGCCGAAATAAGTGAATAATGGACAACACATAAATCCTCATAAAATAGATTCAAAAATTTTGTTCGTAAGCCAAAAAGACAAGAAAGAATTTATGTAGCAACGTACAAAGTTCTTCCGAAACAAATCGGCTTCAAAATATTTTATCAACAAGGCTTACAACAGTTCAATATCGATCAGATTTTTTAATACAATATGTTACTGTAAACTTGTTGATAAAATGTTTGGAAGTCGATTTGTGTCGGATCTTTCATACACCACAACTTGGTGAGTTTTGCATCGTGACACCCGTTTAAAAATCAAAAATCGAGAAAATAATGGTAGACCAGTGTATGTACGTCAGTACGTGAGTTTGCTGAATGGGCTCTGGAGTAGTTGACAACTCCCATTAATTCTCATCGAAAAATCATCTTCAGCAATGAACTAAATCGGAATGAACAAATAAAATTATCGAATTATAAGATGTGGATGAGACAAATTCCCGTGAGACTCAAGATCATTCTGAAAAAGTTATTGTTTTGTATGGATTTTGGGCTGGAGACATCGTCGGATCAAATTTCTATGAGAACTACGTTAGACAAGCAATTTCTAAAAACGTGGGGGCCTTTAAGTCGATGATTACCGACTTCTTCAGCCCTGAATTGAACATGTAATTTAAAACACCACTGCGTTACGCGCAAGGCATCTAATGCTACTGTGGATATTTTGTATCTGCGATTAGAAGTTAGGATGATACCTTTATGTCATTTCAGATGTGCTCCATACAGAGAAGTCAAGGGTGACATTTGAAAAATGTTATGTACTACGCATAATGACTACAATAGGTCATTTGACCCAATAAAAAATTGTGATGATATCTCAGATACACTTTGATTTGAAACCGCTTAATGAAGGGCCCAGTTTCGAATCCCACTGGGTGAAGAATCATCATATTTTAGCTTACGTGCTGTTCTCCTTCTCCAATACAATGCATTTAAGAAGGCCCTCAAAGAGGATAACATCACAGGAAGGTCAGATAGCACCGCCATCTAGGGGGAAAAGGTAGGAATCAATGATTAGCCGAAGAAAGTACGTCGAAGAGGAAAGTACGTCAGACGATAAAAAGTGTCACCATTTGTAACTGTATCATCTGCTGGCAGTCGCTGACTGCAAAGGAATAATGATCCGCAAACACAAAGATGGAGGGAACATTTGGAAGAAATTAGTAACGTCACCGCAGATAAAACAACTGAACAAAACGTAATTCGCTACAACTGAGCTGCAGAAAATATGTAACGAATATTATGCAACACTTTTAATTCACAAAAGCCCTTGTATCACTCTATTGAATTATTATTTATTATTCAGTTATCTCATCTGCGGTGACGTTACTAATTTCTTCCAAATGTTCCCTCCAGCTTTGTGTTTGTGGGTCATTATTCCTTTGCAGTCAGCGACTGCCTGCAGCTGATACAATTACGACTGGTGACACTTTTTATCGTCTGATATACGTTGGATGTAAAATATTGTTGGATATAAAAATTACATACAGTTACAGTCATCCCTAAATAAGAACGGAAATATTTTCTAGTACTTAGTTTTTACGCTCTCTGGCCATAAAAGTCGCAAATTTATTTTCAAATCGTGAATACAAGATTATTGAAAACAATACCTTAACCGTGTATAAATTTTACAAGTCTTTTTTTTTTTCTTTGTAAACGTCAATAGAAATTTTTTCTTTATAAATGAAAAATTTGTTGTCAATTTCATAATCAAAGGTCCTGTCAAAATCGAATTTCCAAAAGCAAAGTGTTTCTGCGGCGTTATTTCGATATGCTCCATACAAATTGTGTGGACATAAGAAATTTTGACAGCCAAAACATGCATGCCGCTCTTGTTCAGAGATGGCTGTTATAAAGATTTTTTCATGTTTTAAAAAAATTGTATTTTTTTTTTTTTATCAAATTATGCCTGCATTCAAAATAATTTCTTGATTTGAGTCAGCCATTGACATCTCAAAATTATATTGACCGCCCAGATAATCAATTAATTTACTTTTTGCCGTAATATTTTACATATTATTGCTTGAAAATCAAGTTATGAATACTGACATTCTTTTTCCCATTACTTTTTGATATTTAAAATACGGAATACGCAATACAAATACAATGATACAACTGCTTTTGTAAATTGGTCAATAAACTATGGTTCTAAGGCCATTATCACAATTTGCCGTTAAAATTGGGTTTAGTTAAAGGTATCTTTAGCTAAAGGGAACTGAAAAGTAAGTTAACTTATTTTCGTTATTACAAATTACGTATGACATAAAAGTAACTTTCTCAAAAATATGGCAGGGCCGGAGCAATAGCGATAAAACTGCTCGATGTCCTTTCACACACGAGTCTATTTTTTAAGCCTCACAATTTTTGTTCTTTCGGTTACACAAGAGACTATTTCATCTGGTATAATATTGTATACAGACACTCTGCTTTGTGTGTATAGTGTTTTCTTCACTACTCAACGCTCAACGAAAGACTAAATATGCTGAACCTGCTGTTTTATAAATGTATGTGTATTGGTTAGTGCGGGGTAGAAGCTGGTTGAAAAATTATGCCAGCAAAAAATCACTCTCCTCACCTCACTTGTCTACAAGCTGCCATTTTGAGCCACAATAATTGTGCTCTTGTGTGATTGCCCAATTAAACAAGTTTTTTTTACCGCAATGGCAACTATGGGCTTAATTTTTTTTTTTTTTTTTTTTGTACATGCCCATTTTGTTTATATTTGAAGTTGCCATATTGAAAATAATATATAATCTGATAAGGTCAAGCATAAACTTATCTTTAAAAGTTACCGGCATGATATCCCCTTTTAGCTTAACTCTCACTGCTATCTTATTGGATCCTCATAATAATGAAAGACGAACTATTTGCTCGTTAAAATCCTCCCTTTGGTTAACGCCAAGTTGTAATAAAGTAAGTCTGCTAGACAGTAGCAAATGCATTTTGTTAACATAGAGTAAAAATATACTAAACCATTATGCAATGATTGAAGATCTATTATTTTATATAATGCAATGATACGTCACATTAAAAATGGTGCATTTAGTCTGTATTTGAAATATATATCAAAAAATACTTTAGAAAAAAATGTTTTGTTTCATTCAATATGGATTTTAACCATTCATACTGTTCGTTCTGTATGTGTTGCTGTTCTGAATGGTAGATGACTTTAAGCAATGTTTGAATTTATTTACACATGGGTTGTTCGCTCTTCACATGATTTGTCTGTTCTTGTTTAAATAAAATAGTAAGATTTGGCCCCTCGAAGGAAGAGATCTCACCTGGGCCTACAGTTAGAACCATTTTGATACCATAACAGACAGAAGTGAGTGAGCATTTAAACAGTTCTCTGTTTCAGATGATCAATCCAATGGAAAATCTCGGATGAATTTTATATATTCTAGATCTCAAATTTCATGATAACCTTCACCAAAGAGTGTGATTTTAGAAGAAGGGAAAAGAAAATAATAAACGCTACTAAAAAGTTTGTTGTTAGGAAACTGTATTTGCATAGTATAATTTTTATTGAAAGTGAGCAAATTCTGCATAAATTGTTATCAAATATTTCTTCAAAACGAATATAAGAAATGTTATCATTCACTGAAGGACATATCATATTACAGAAATAGCCCACCAACTATAAAAATGTGTCAATATAAGAGTTCCTAATACATACATACATACGTAATTGGCAACTACAACCCTTCAGTCAGGATTACTGCCTAGTTTCTCACACCACTCATGTAGTGTGTTTTAATTTTATACATCAGTGGTGGGACCTCTAGTTTAAAGTTGACTCCGAACGACAGATTTTTGATAAACTTTTAATGGCAATTTTATTTACTCCCAGAGTTTGAGCCAGCAAACTTCTGAGAGGAATTCGCCGAAGAAATAACTCGAATCCTGGTTTTACGTCTAATAATCCGACACACTACCTACTAGGCTACGGCGTCTTCATAAGAGTCCCTAATAGTACGTAAAAAGATAAATGTCTCTTCAAAAATAACCCAATTTTAAGAAATATATTTGCTTCCCATTCTTCATTTTCCACATCCTATGATATGAGAAACTGTCTTTGGTTCTCCGAAACAAATTCTACAGCTACACCGATGTATCCTATTTCTTCTAATTCTGTTGTGTCGTACCATATTTGGCAACCTAGAATCATACGTTTAAAAACACAGACGCAGCCGATGTCACCTGAACAGAAATTTAAGCAACTATGTACTTCATCTGTTTCTATCGCTAATAGGGCGTAGGGTGTTATACTATCAAGTTGCTGGTATCCAAATCAAGCGTTAACGTGTGTTTATAGCAATGCCGTCTTATACATCAAAAACTTTTAGCTATATAGGGTTTTTATTTAAGCGTTACCTATCTTTAAATCTAAGCGAAAAATTTTATCGAAATTTTTTAAAACGCATAAAAAATTGGATATAAAAAAATATCAATTATTGTTACAAATTTTTGCTTAAAATTGTTTTCATAAATTTTACTGTCTACTATATCTCACCTCAAAAGTTCCAGGAATGTGTCTAACGTAACTAAAAATTTAAGTGGATTTAATTGCACTGTTCTCTATTCTGAAGCTGTGTATTTTATTTAAATATTTTTTTGTTTGTTTTTAGATGTTTGTTTGTTTTTAGATGTTCTATATTAGAACAAAACAGTGTCACATGCAACTAATGGAAGAGCCATTGTTAGTATTTTTTTGCTGGAAGTAGTATTTTTCGTTCAGATTAGTTTAAAAAATAATTAGGGTATGCACTTAGATTGCGAAGCTCAAAGAAAGGAACTTAGTTGCGCGACAAAACTTTTATATCGGGTCACAGCGAACGCCATCTGATTTGACAGAATATTAGTTTTATCCTTCCGCTGAACGAATATGGTTGTGTATACGCTTGAACAATTGACCATCCAATGCGTTCTCGCTTCGCTAAGTGGGCCTGCGATCGACTTACAGAAGATGCCGATTTTGGCAAAAAAAAAATCATCCTTTCAGATGAAGCTAATTTTGATCTTGGAGGGTATGTAAATAAGCAAAATTGTCGCATTTGGGGCACAGAAAACCCGCACGCACCAAAAACGAGTCACTGTTTGTTGTAGATTTTGGTCCAGAAGCAGAATTGGGCCATTTTTTTCGAAAATGAGCTAGAAGTGGCCGTTACAGTTAATGGCGATCATTATCGGCCCATGTTGAAGGAATTTTTGTTCACAAAAATTGAAGAGAACGATATTGGCAACATTAGGTTTCAACAGGACAGCGCTACGTGCCACACAGCCCAGCTACACTCGATGTGTTTTCGCCCTGTTTATGAAGATCGCATTTCAGCCGCAGAACTGATGCCGTTTGTCCACCATGGAGCTGCGATTTGACACTGTTGGACTATTATTTGTGGGGTGCCGTCAAAGATAAAGTATTACGCCGACAAGCGAGAAACAATTGACGCTTTAAAGGACAATATTCGTGAAGCCATTGATGAAATACAGTTAATAATGAGATAATGAGCTTAAAAATTGGACCGATCGTGTAGGCTACTGCATGCCCAGCCGAGGCAGCCATTTGAATTAAATTAATTTCCATTATTAACCGGAAGGATCGTATTTCCAAATAAAAAATTTAGGAAAGCTTTTTCAAAAAAAAAAAGTTATTTGACAGACCCTATACAACAGAGTACCGTTAGTACTCGCTACATGAACGTACTCGAAGACAACTTATGAGGCTATTTATAAGACTACTTCCTATCCGGTTCACTCTATTAGTTGATATTATGCTGGTCCAAACTGTCTAGTAACCACATATGTTGGCCTTAAGATTATATCAAGTTTGACTTTAGCACTTTTTGATTATTTAATTGCTAGATATGGGTGATAACAGAAGTTATTAATTGGACCTCGAGAAATTCATTAAGGGATAAAAGTAATTCAGACTGTCATATTTCCCATTTTTCCTACCAAGTGGTCCACATTGCATTTTTAGTCCAATTTTGTTGCCTGAACAAGGTATTAAATATAAATGTTCTCTATTATTTAAATGGGCTGATACAGCAGCTAACATAATATTTTTTGCTAATTTTATTTTTGTTATTATTTGTATATTTCCTAATTAATATGAAGGATAGTCAACAGAATTTAATATTTTTGATTTATTTTGTATCTAAATTAATTTAAATTTTACTTACTTGCAAATCTTGGGTCATTAGCTGTGGTTCCGTACCATGAAGCTGAAGTTCGCATGTCACTGTAATGTCCGGCCAAAGACAAATTTTCTGTAGGCCCGCAATAGCTTTGTACACTTGGACTATGATAAATAGAACCCATTGTGTACGGATTTGCCATAGTAGAAGGCCCCAAATTACCCGGGGAATTAATACTACTTCGGCTTGAATTTGAGCTAAAATATAATAAATTAAATGTAATAAATATCTAGGAAAACATGTACATACTTCAATTTAGTAAAGTCTTTGAAAATCAAGTTGGTCAAATTAATTAATGCAAAGTAATTAATAAGATCGTATTCAAAAAAGCGACTATTGGTAAAAAGCGACTATTGGTAACAAGTCTAAAGACCAGTAGTAACTTACTGAAGAAAACGGGTGTAGTTATCAAAAAATATAGTTGGAAATCGACAAAAAAATTACAGTTCTAAATCGAGGACGAGGCGCAAAACTTCCAAAACCAATCTTCGCAGCTAAATCACTCACAAATTATTGCTAGTCGAGTAGAATAGAATTTCCTAGTTTGCAGACAAAATTGATATATCCAAAATAAAAGTGAAATCGATTAACCGTCTTCAATTTAGCATATGGAGAAAATTTCTTTTTGTATCACAGCTGGAAAATAAACTAATATTGATGAATTAAAAATTGTAGAAGGAAAAATTAGCTAAAGGCGTTGATGCTTGTATAGACACAAATAAGGTAAGAACTAGAGGTGTGCATAAGACATTCTACTAGCCTATCCTTCACCGAAGGCAATACTGCAGTGTACTCTTTTCTGTTGATCTTGATTTTACGAGTGCACTGAAATGTGTATTTCCCATTTATTCAATGTATACAACAGCACTCGTTTGCCTGTGAAGTAACGGAACTGTGCTTTGTGTTGTAAGAGCATATTATACTACTGAAGCTACATTTTCAGTATTGCCATACGAATATCAGTAGTGTAAAAAAAGTAGTAGTTTAAAAGAAGGTTTTTCCCAAGAAATAAAAAGTATAAATGGCAATGCTGGCGAGCAAACAAAGAACAAAACATTCGGACCTTTTTTAATTATTGTTGTGAGTAGGTTACGATTTTATGTGCGTGGGTGATTTATAACAAAAGGTTAATAACTACAAAAATAGTCTGTTTTGTATGAAAGTTTTTGGTTTTATTATTTTTATTACTTTTTTATAATTACAATACCATATATTTGAAAAATGAAAATAAAATTGCGTCATTTGCTTTCGTCTTAAACTCAGAAAAAAATTTTCCCTAGAAATAAAAAGTTTAAAAAAGTTACTGGCAATGCTGGCAAAGAGCAAACAAGATATGCACATTCTGACTCTATGAAGAGTACAATATTTTTGTTGTGCTCTTCCCACAACTCTCTTTTATACTGTTGTGCAATGGTTTACGAGTGCAGGTGTTTCTTTTTACACTATCTTTGCTTGACACTTATTTATATTTGCAGCTACAATCAATATTCGGTCTTGAGAAAAATGCAATAGTGTGCAATTTTATATGTCTTGTGTACACCTCTAGTAAGAACTAGTCACGACTTCAAAGTTAAAAATGTCTTAAATGTAATAAAACTAGAGCCTATAAGAGAAACGTAAAGTTTAAGAAGAATTTTTTAATAATTCAACAAAAAATAAGTTTTTAATTCCGATCAATACCAGAAATAAATTAAGGTTTTATATTTGTAGCTGAATTGGCATTGGTTTAGACAGGAACAGTTTTCCAAAAATCCTTGACATTAAACTTATAAACCTGTTTGATTCCGCTTTTGTCTGATCCTTGATAGGCATACTATTCGTCTTAATTAGAGCGAATTCCAGTCATGCGCTTAAATTTGAGGCGCAAAATAGCATAAGGTAGTAAAAATTACAGTATCTATCAGCACAATACATTTGTTTCAGAACAAAAATTAAACCAATTCGAGCTGAAATTGTTCCGAAGCAGTCTTACTCTCTTTCGCTCTCTCTCAAAAAGAGAAACGTCAAACTACATATAAAAAAATTGTCTCAGAACAAAAATTTTGTTCCGAAACAATGGGTGAATCCAGCTTTAGTATTCGTCTTAACTAAAGCGACTTTCAACTCATGCGTTTAATTGGAGACACAAAATAGTCTTTATTAGTAAAAATAGCAACCATAATCGCAACAATTCAATAATGATCTTAATTTATCTAATGTAGTAATTTATTCATTTGTACCTTAGATATTAAAACAAGACATCGTACTCATACTTCTAATTTTGCGGATGCATCTGCATCTACTTAACAAATACGAGAACTTTCACATATGTACCATTTTCTACCTTCAAGAATCAAATATTTCACCCGGAAAAGTGATTAAAGTTATGATGGATATAGGTGAATGAAAAATATGTTTACTCAACGTTTAATTTACTAAAGCCGAAAGTCCATGTCAAGGTTAAAAAACTGCTGACTTTCTCTGCATACATACATAATTGGTCATCATTACAACCCTTCAGTCAGGATTATTGACCTAATTTCTCACACTACTTATACATAAATGGCGGGACATTCAGTTTAAAGTCGACTCCGAACGAATTTTATTGACTCTCAGAGTTTTTGCCAGAAATCTGCTGAGAATAAATCGCCGAAAAAATACTTTTTGTATTTTGTTTTGATGTCTGGCCTGGGACTCGAACCCTGGCTTTACGTCTAATAATCCAGCACACTACCTACTAGACCACTGCAACTCTGACTGACTGACTTTTTCTAGCAATGCATAAGTCGCACAGAAAAATAGAAAGTAAACCTACTTGACGCATTCAATGCGTTTTCCTCTGAAACTTGTGACAATCAACAAAAAAAATTAGAACCCTTTAGTTGTTGGTGACAAGTGGGATCACTTTCTACTTTTCGATGTGGCGCCGAAAAGGTCATTAGGTTCTCATGCTTCGACGTCAGCTGTTTCTTAAACTTAGGGAGTATAAAATATATTCTATTGTGAATGGTTTCGATAAATATGTTTGAATAGTGTATTATTATTTTCGCATTTTTCTTTTAGCATTATAAAAATATTAATAAAAACATATACATTAAATTTATACTTTAAGGGCCATTATTATAACTTACCTTCGACTAAAGGGAGAATTTTAACGAAGAGAAAAATTGTTTTGTATTATTATGAGTACCCTATAAGATAGAAGTGAGCGTTAAGCTAAAGGGAAGGTCATCCTACCTTTAACATTTAAAGGTCACATTATGTTTGAACTTGCCATATCATATGATATTTTCGATACGACAACTTCAAATTTAGACAAAACGAGCATTTACAACAAGCAAAACGAAGTTTACTGTTTGCACTGCATAAAGAAAACTTGTTTAATGAGCAGTTTTATCGACTTTGCTCCGGCACTGCCATATTTTTGAAAAAGTTAATTTTGTTTTATCTGTAAGTTGTAAAAACCAAAAAAAGTTAAAGGTAACTTTGCCGTTCACTTTAGTAAAGGTACCTTTAACTAACGCCAATTTTAATGGTAAGTTGTAATAATGGCCCTATATACAATAAAATACAAAAAATAATACATTAAAATACATTTTTTAACACATTCCTTTCATGAACATAATTTGTGTACTAGTTAGCGATTGTTTTTATACACTAAGTGTCATCTATTTTGAATTTATTGATTTGTAAACAAAAAAAAGCAGGATAAATTAACTGAAAACACCCATCTTGTGTTCTTTTGAGGTAGGTCTTAAGTGAACAAAATATCACATATGTAAACTCATAAATTTGTAATTAATGCCATAAATTTATTAAAAGTTACAATTTGATTTCCTACTTTTTCCAAAACTGTTCTTGTTATGATGGTACGCATTTTCGGTTTTAGTTGTCGATCAGACTGCGACAAACACACATTTCAGAGTGTTGAAATGGCAACTCTGGTTTGATTGGCAATGCAACACTTCCAATATATTTTGTTTTTCGGTTCTCCATTCCTTTTTATGTTTTCATACGTTTTTCACTTTGTCATTTTTTTAATTGTGAACTGAACTTTGAATAAACAACATCAATTTGAAATAACACAGCGGATGCCATTATATTTTTTTTAGCTTTACACTGAAAAAATATTTTATGTCAACAAATTCTCTTCTTTAAATTCAAAGTCTTATATATTCTTAAAACATATTTAGTTCGTTTTAAGAGTAAACTAAATAATTTGAATGATATGAAAAGATAATACCTTTTTTATAGACATAAAGCAATATTTTGGAAAAATTAAAAGGTTGGTTGCCTAATTATTAAGACAAGGTTGTATAACTTTACGTATGTTGATGCAATTAAAATCAAAATAGGGTATTTTACTAACATTTTCTATGGCTGTAAGCTCTCAACTTATTCTCTCTCTTACTCACTAATACACAACCAAAAAAAACGGCTGGCTATTTATGCGCATGGCTGCCAGATAATTAAAGCATAAAATCGGCCAATATTTGAGAAAAATCGTCAAGGACGTTCATTGAAATCGTAAAAAAATCGTCAAATAATAAATGAATAAATTGAAAGGTTTTTTAAAAACAAAAACAGATAAGTCAATGTTAAGCAGCAATAATATTGCATCATCTGTACCCATTTGTGGTTTAAATATTAGGGATTCAGAAGATCTTGACGTTATATGCTTGCAAATTCAGTGTGAACAAGAAGAGTGAGTTCAGAACTGACACATTTTTCAGTGCGTTCCTTTCTTTAGCAATAAATACTTCATTTCATCTGATCTATTTAGCATTTACATCATTTATAACCGACCAAGAATTCACTACAACTCTTAACCTCTATTTTGATGCTTCTCGACGGTTTACAGCAGAGGGTACTTTTATTTGAAAAAAGCTATATTTGATTCTTAAGTTTTATAATAATACCAATATTTATTCTTGTAATATTATATTGTTGGCTTAATCTTAATTTATGAAATTTAGATATACATAGGTTAGGTTAGGTTAGAGGACGTGCACCTGTCGGTCAAGACAAGCACAGTACTATAGTACAAGTAGTAGATATACATAAGTACAGTCGAATTTTGTTTTATTACTATTGCTACAAGGTTAGTACTATTGGATAGTAGCCAAGATACAAATTTTGAGCTCTATCAGTCAAGAACTGCCGGTGTTTGAGGGGGTAAAAGTTGGATATTTTGGTCATACAGGGTTTTTTTTTAAATGTGTGGAACTTTCCACCTATTGGTTCTAACAAAATTTTTTCAAAGGATATTATATAGCTATTTCTTCAATCTTTCAAAAAAAAATTTTTTTAGGCCCTTTTTTTTGCTCAAAAGAAAGCTTATACAATTTCCTTTAAGGCCTTTATAATCGCTTAATGGGATGCGATTGGGATATCTATCAAAAAAATTATTTTTTAACTCAAGAATAAGATTTTTCAATATTATTTCAATATTTTATTTATGACTTATAATACATAATAACAATAATAATAAAAAATTTTATAAAATTAATATATAAATTTTGAAATTGCCAACCTTTCGTTCTTCTTATTTATTGCCTTCATTTGGCATAAAAACGTACTTCCTAAGTGATCTTAAAAAAGGACATTCGAAAATTAGCCCGAGAACAATATACGAGAGTATAGGCATAAAACTTTATTTTGAGGTGTTGAAACTGTTTGAAAAACTTCTGATGTCTAAACTCCATCAAGTAAGTCAGTGTTTATTCCAAGGCTCGAAGTAGTGCTCCTTTCTTTGTATCGATGTTTCTCAGACAATCGGCATGGTTATTTTTTGCGTTTTTTTCTTTAATATGCCAAAAAAAATTACAAAATAAACATTCACGAGTAAATTTTTAAAACCGCATTTTTATTAATATTGCTGAAGGTGATTACTCCGAAAACGTTAAACAATATATAAAGTTAGAATAATGCGTTCTAAAATGAGTACGATATGTCATAATAGTAGTTGTAGTTTGAAAGTTTTTATGATGATGCTTGGCTTAGAGACTATAATTCGCTATGAAAATATGGAACGATTCCTTGCCTCCACTAAGTCAAAGAGTAGATGGCCGCAATTAACGTTTTTGCAAAGAGACCAAAAAGACGAGTTGCAGCAGATATCTGTAAAAGTCAAAATGATGAAATTGAACCAGTAGTTCTTGCTGCATGAGCTCGCAAATGGAACCAATTAAATTTATCGGTGGATTTAAAAGAGATTGTAAATGCTTTAACTAGAGCAGAACATAACTCTTTTCAATTGGTAAGATAAATTGTTACCTAACATTGAATGTATGTAAGTGCACATAAAAAAAAAAATTAATAAAAAAAATTTAGAACACCAAATAATCTGTCAATTACATAAATAATCGTATGTATAAGTAATCCTACAATCCAGAAACTACGTTTTTAACTAATTGTTTGTTAATTTTTTAGTTAACTTTACAAACGTTACTTTTATGTTGTATGAACAACTTTAAGAATTCTTCCCTCTCTCTTAATAGTGCTCCAAAAGTCATGTCAAAATAATCTTTGAGATTGGCCATTTATCTGTAACTAATTTTGGCCAAAAAAGGGGTAAAATTTCCTATAAGGCGATGGATCAAATAATTCTAAAAAGACTGATATTTGTTAATAAGAATTGTGTGATATTGTTAAAGTGCATATGTTGTTATTTTAATAAATAAAGAATTTATACGAGGATTTATTCAATTTATATTATTATTTATAATTGAATACACAATAAATAAATATTATGAAAAATATAAAAATGTTTTTAAGTATTAAAGGTCAAGCCTCAATGAGTTTGAACATAGGCGATTGAGTTCAAAACACTGCTCATCTGCTGATATATTATATCTCAAATATTCAGAAAACATTTGAACCTAAAAATTTTTCAGTTGAATAAACTGCATTAGTTGTGGTCTCGTTAGGTATCCTATGTTAAATTTTTTCTTTTTAATAAGAAGGAAGAGCTATATTCATATAGTGCAAAATTTAACTGTTTAGCTTCTTGCTTTTGTGATTAGCAGAATTTAGTTAGCATATATATTGTTTTATGTTTAGAAAATAAAAAAGAAACAAAGATTAAATATTCAATGTTACTAAAAAGAGTAAAAGCTCTACTATAGTTTAAAAATAAGTCGTGAACAGTGATGCCATTTGCAAAGTTTTTTGAGATGCGTAAAAGTTTTCATTAAATTTGTTTTCTAAATGTACCCATACAATTGCAATATTAGTGTGCATTTAAAAGATCCGACGCTTCTACAGACGGGGATACAGCTGGATGGCTTTGCCTAACCCGATGGAGGCATAGGCTTTAGTGGTTAGAGGCAAGGAGGTCGTGGTGGAGGTTGCCCCAACTCTTGGCTTGAGTGTTCATAAGATGGGGCCAACCCGGGATGGTGGTGTGGTCATTATAACCTCCTCTGTCACAGAGAGGGAGCGTGTCGCGTTGAACCGGAAGTTCCAGGTGGTTGGCCTCGAGGTACCCGTAGAGGATAAACTGGACCCTCATATGGTGGTGTAGAACGTGTTCCCGGAGATCTCAATCAAGGAATTCATTAGAATCTCTATGAGATGAACCTTAAGGGTCGTATGTCGCGCGGGACGTTTGACCAAAACATTAAACTTGTGAGTGTTCATGGAATCCGGACTTAGGGCTTGTCAACGTGGTCTTGGAAGGTACCAATAGGGTCACACCGGCTTTATTGGGAGTTGGCAGGTTCTACATAAAGTGGTTTAGCCACCACGTGCGCGAGTACGGTCCTGTCGTTCGATGTTCCAGGTGCCTCGAATTCGACCATCTCGTGCAGGACTGGCAATTCAAAGGGAACTTGTGTCGTCTTTGCGGGCAATCGGGCCATCTGGCGACACGTTGCACCAATGCACTACATTGTCGCAATTGTGCACTGAAAGGCATGTCGTCGAAACACTTCATCTCATCTATATACCTTTGACGGTCCTAAAGGCGATGGTGACGTAACAGCTGCAAATGGGGCAGCAATGCCTCTTTTTGACTTTAGGTGGAGAGCGTGTGACAAAAAGGGAGTGAGTGTTCACAACCTCATTGTGGTTGTTATAACTCACCAAAGATCAGCTAAGGATATCGGGGGCGCCATCCGTTGGCGCAATTGGGACAATTACCAGAACTATGTTGAGATGTCAGAATATCTACGAAATCTCAGAACGTACAAGGACAGAATTGTACCAGCTAAAGAGGACGAGTTTAGTATGGAACAATAGGAAGACCCCTAGGTAAGGTTTACCGATTTTTCAGGGGATATAGTAGTCATACGGACTTTTAATATATTCTCTTCATGGAGGGAGAGCATGAACAAACTTTTCTCGTAGGGAGGTAATGGTTGCCCCCAGGGATGGAAAAGTTGGTACAATTGTACTTTTTTTAGCACTATTTGGAAGTCAAAAACACCATAGCACCTCAATGACTTATTTAGCACTATTGAAAAATGTTCTCTACTTTATTACATCACTTAAATATTCTGCCTCATCAGTGTATAATTTCTTGTTTTCGTTTCATTTGCATATGGCAACTCGTTGTTAACTTCATTTGCAAATGTAGAAAGGATATTTTCATACCAAAATTTAATAAAAATCATAGGGACAAATATTTCCTTTGACTGTCTCTAATTTAATCCAAACAAGGGATTTATTGAAGTCATTTAATTAGTGTTGCTACAATTTTGAAATAACAAATAGTTTGCTGGTACAAAATTTATCCCTAATAGTGATTTAAAATTTAGATCTCATAAACTTTTTTATTCCTTCTTATAGCTAAGTATTAAAGTAAGTTGTTAAGTTTACCTATTATAAAGTGTTTTTCATAATTATAGCACCACCAGCATTTCAATAATAATAAACAATGACGAAAAAAAGTGGAACTTAGATAGACCAGATGGCTATCGATACTACTATCATGACCTTAGAAATTTAAATTTTGGGGAGAGAGTCTATTGCTGGGGGGTTATTTCTTTAAGTGGTTGCCTCGAATTTCAGTTTCCATCTACGCGAATGTATAGTACAGAGTACTTTACTGTTCTTAGCTGTAGTTTGCTCCCCTTCTTGAGAGAAAATACTGAAAAAATATATTTTACTACAGGACAATGCCAGAATTCATGTCAGCAGACAGAGGATGGAATGGTTCCGTAAATAATCGTGGTCAGCTTGATCTCTTGATTTGAGTATTATTGAAAACGAATTCCCCATTCTTGTCCGAAGGTTATATTCAAAATAACAGACAATTTACCAGTCCTGAAAATTTGAAATTAAAAATAATGGAAGAGTGGGTGAAAATAGACGGAGAAATATTAAATAATCTTTATAAGAATATTAAAGACCGAATATTTACTTTAATAAGGGGGTCCCAGGTCAGACATCAAAACGAAAAAATATTTCTTCGGCGACTTCCTTTCAGCAGATTTCTGGCAAAGACTCTGAGAGTAAAAATTGCCATAAAAAGCTTTCCAAAAACTGTCGTTCGGAGTCGACTTTAAACTGTAGGTCCCGCCACTCATGTATAAAATTAACGCACACAACATAAGTGGTGTAAGAAGCTAGGTCGTAATCCTGACTGAAGGGTTGTAATGGCCAACTATGTTATGTAAGGGGGGTTTACTACGTTTTAAGTATCAATATTTTTTGTAAATAGAGCTTCTTATTGAACAAAAATGAGACTAAAAAACCTTAATTTTTATACTGAAGTCAAAATTGCGCTAACAATTTAAAAATTTACTGTTATTTTTTTTCTTTTACATTAATACTACACACAATGAAATGAATTTATCATTTATATTATTATTTAATTTTTAATAAAAAAAAGTTTAAAAAAGAAAAAAAAATGAATTTAGTACAATCGGTCTGAAAAAATTACAATTTTTTATGAACGTTAGTACAATTTGTTAAGACCAAATTCCCATCCCTGGTTGCCCCTTCTAACTTGGAAAGAAGTGAACTTTTGGACTGCATTTGTCAGCTTAAGGAAGGAAGCTTAGGAAGTCGCCACGTATTGATGGTGTGACAGGAGGGATGTATAAAAATATCTCGAAGGCCATAGCGAAATATCTTGATGCAATCTTTAGAAGTGTGTGATAATTTTTGAACAGGTTTGTTTACTGCATTGTTTTGATATTGTAGCTTGTGTTTATAATTTTAATTTTAGGCAGCGTAAAAGCAAAATACCATTATCTTGATTTTTAATTTTGCCGCCAACTTAATCCTGTTCGTCCCGAAAAGGCTCATTATCTCTTCTCCCATATTTCACCAGTCGCTGTATGTGCACGACCATCATTTTTGCTTGTGGACTGCCATCTTTCTGTATCCTGAACACGACTTCGTTTAATTTTGTAATTATTTTATAAGGTGTATTCCAGCTAGTTGGCCGACGAAAATATTCTACCGAATCCTCCACGAGGGTGTCAAATGGTAATGTTGGTTACCCGACAGGGTGTACAATTTCTAAGGGGGAATCCACACTCATTTGATTCTAGGGTCGAATGAATTGTGGCTCTCACCATAGGATAGGGTTATGGGCTGGCCTAAGGTGTTACACGACCCGTACCGAGAGTCAGCCTGGCTAGGGGCCTATCAAAAATATCCCAGTCGCTAACGAAGTATCCTGGATACCAGACGACCTACAGGATTAGCCAGCCTTACCTGGGCACAGCGAATCCCTGATAAGGTGGACCATTCCCTTATCCGGGAACTCGTTGAACCAAAAATTGAATGAAGGAAAAATAGGAAAATGGCACCAAGAACATGTTACCAATGTTCTTCCATTCTAATGGTGTTTCAACCTTGGGATTTTACAAAATAGATAACTATCCCATAGAGTCCGGGGATAGTGCCCCTCAGGGAAATGGTCCATAGTCAACAAAGTTTATAGATTAGGGCACAAAAATTATAGACAGGTCCATGCAAAATACATAGGTTAGAGGACGTGTTCTTGTCAATTCTGACAAGTACAGTACTCGGTGGTCGAATTGACCCATTGTACTACATCCTAGCTTCTCACACCACTTATGTTGTGTGCGTTAATTTTATACATGAGTGGCGGGACCTACAGTTTTAAAGTCGGCTCCGAACGACACATTTTTTGAGAAGCATTCCATGGCAATTTTTTACTGTCAGAGTTTTTCCCAGAAATCTGCTGAGAGGAAGTCACCGAAAAATTATTTTAAAATTTTCGTTTTGATGTCTGACTTGGGATTCGAACTCGAGTCTTTCGTCTAATAAGCCAGCACACTACCTACTAGACCACGGCGACCTCAAAAATACATAGTTAGGTCCAGATCTTGTATACTTATTAAGAGCAACTTGATGGCATTTTTGCTTCCTAATTGCAGCAATGAAGACCTAACTACAGTAACGGAGGAGGTCAACGGTTACATGCCGTATGACTTAACCGGTCACCCACCACCAGATCCAGTGAAAAGGGACTAGAGAAGCTAAGTGCGCAAACGTTGGTAACTTTTCGGTTGTAATGCCAACTCCCATCACATTGTATCGGGCAGCACAGACGTCATTGAACGGGGTGAGTCACTTTCTGATTTTATTATCTCTAACAACTTAATGGTTTGTAACACGCTTAATAAGCCCACATGAATAACAAAGAACATAAGAGAGGATTTGGACATAGCGCTGACCTCCGGCAAAATTTACAATAGTGTAAAACATATATATATAATATCTCAACTGAACAGACGTGTTTTAACCGTTTGACTGCTAGGCCGCGCAAAAGCGATACATTAATTTGTAACGAAAATCTCATTTTTTTAATATCTTTAAATTTATTTCGATAGTAATTTATATTCTTATATACAAAACATAAACAAAACAAAATAATCCAAAATAACAAAATTAAATAATAAAATAAACAACGATAATAATAAAAAATAACAACAAATTAAACGTAATGTATAGATATAAATTAACACGTTGGCTGCCAACAGCGAGATAACTCGTAGGTTGCTTTAATTCTATGCCGTACTCACTAATGTGAAAAAAGCAAATTGCCGTTGTTTGGCAAGTTTTCTGAAAATTACCGCGGCAGTCTACATGTTCAGAAACCAAAATAAACTTATTGTCACGTTTTTACCTTTTAAAAACGTTAAAAATATGAGTTCGTAGATTGCAAATAAAATAAAAATAAATATGTGTTTAATTTTAAATCAATTCTTTATTGTCCGCACTACTTTTGTGGCTCTGTTCGAACTTATACCACGTATACAACGATAACTTTCATAATTGCGCAATTCACACGACTTTGTATCATTTATGTTGTATTGAATACATTTGGTCGTTTGTGAACGCTTATCACTATGTTGTATTGTGTATTTCGTATTCTATATGTATTTTATTAGCATTCAAATAATTTGATAGTACGAAACCAACACAACTTTTGAAAAACATATGAAAACATACACACATTTTTTCATTCACATAATTTCATAGCAAGAAACCAATACAACTTTTAAAAACACATGAAAAAAATGTGTATAAGTGTATAGGATTTTTACATGAAAATTATCAACAATAAGCATACACTGTTGTATAATCGTCCAACAATACAACGATACAACGGCATGCCCAAATATGTAAATATTCGTTATATTTCTTTGCTTACAACCTTTTTGTAAGCAACAACAGTGATGCCAACTTAGCCCTAAACTAAAAAACGCGCAATTTCAGCGCTTTTCAGTATTTTTGTTTAGCCCTTTTAGCCCGTTTTTCCTTTAACTGTGTATGGCAATATTAGCTTATGTTTCTCTGGCAATGTCGAATTGTAAGCCAATGTGGCAGAACTTTTTTCTTCTATTTTTTGTTGTCTTCTTTGTCATTTACACTGTTATTCTGTGATTTACATAGAATTAAACACAAGCTTTGCTGAAAGTTTAAAATTGTATTTACCTAATAATTAAGAATTGATAAAAAAAAAAACATATTAATCAGTATATGAGTTTATAACTTTAAGTAGGTCATAATTTAATATTCTTGGATGTATCTTTAATGCAAATGTTATGCTATGTTTAGATGGAGCGCTATACCCATAGATATCGTAAAATTTTGAAGACAGATTCCCTTTTTCAAGATTGGATAAAGCCTTGTAAAGATGAATCTAAAGCTGTGTGTATTTACTACATACATATATGCATAATTGGTCATTACAACCCTTCAGTCAGGATTATTGACCTAGTTTCTCACACCACTTATGTTGTCTGTGTTAAATTTATAAATAAGTGGCGGGACGTAAAGATTAAAGTCGACTCCGAACGACAGATTTTTGAGAAACTTTTCATGGCAATTTTTTTACTCTCAGAGATTTTGCCAGAAATCTGTTGAGAGGAAATGGCCGAAGAAATACTTTTTGTATTTTGTTTTGATGTCTGGCCTGGCTTTACGTCTTATAAGCCAACACACTACCTACTAGACTACGGCGTATTTACTACAGCTCGCAAATCGCCGCTAAATACTATTACCTGGTAAGACATTCAGAAACGAAAAAGCATTCGAACCTTTAAACAGCATTAATATGGTACAACTACAAATTTGTTTTACACCTGCAGTGGTATCTGTGGAAAAGAAATGTTAGGCTACGCAGTCGTTATATACTGTAATCCATTCATCATTTGCTTCCATAGACCACTTGATAGGCACAAGTGTCAATACCATATAGAAGGTGATTTATGGAATGAAGAAGAGGATGACCAAGAAGTATAAATCATATTTAACAATGACCAAATTTGAAATATTGTAATGTAAATTCTATTTGAAACTAATCTAATACCTTAAAATAAAAGACTTTTTAATTTTAGCCCCCTTTTTGCGCTTTTTTGAAAAAATTTTAATTGTATTGTACTAAAAACGTAATTTTTTCAATTTAGCCCGTTTTTGCTCAAAGCCTTTTTGTAAGCACAACGCAAACAACTGTTTTCTTCACACGCAACTTGTCCGCATACAAGACTGACTGAATTATAGCTCGATGTCGCATCTTCCACACAACCATCATTGCTGGCTTTGTCTTGCCTTTTATATCGCTAGAACAACGGTGTGATGAATGCTCTCGAAAAATGTAAACAACTTGTTTTCATTGTTGTTCGTGTGTCTCATATGCACTTTGTTTTTGCTTGTTTATTTCTTTGTTCGCTGCACTTTGTTGTTGGTTGTTTATATCTTTTATCTCTTATATTTTTTATACCGATGTTGTTCCTATATTTTTTGTTTATTCTTTGATCACGTAAAGAAGTCTATTGTTATTGTTGCTATATTTTTGCTTATTCGTTGATCACTTGAACAAGTCCATTGTGTTGTTTTTGGAGCTTTTGTTTATTATTTTAACAACACCATTTCCACTTTCGTAACGATATCAACAACAATATAAGCAAAATTAAAGAAAACAGCAAGCAACAACAAACACAGGAACCGTGTTTCAGTGCAATGATTAACGCTACAGTTATGCTGTAGTTACCCACACGTAACGTAACGTACCGTAGCGAAGGTTCCCTTTTTAGCATAAGGAGAACAATGTAAACGGTACCCAAACCCGTTAGAATACGGAACGATCTGTATGAAATAGAATTCTCCCACGTTTTATGTGACATTTAAACCTGAGAGATGATGAGCAGTGTTGGCACGAAAAAAAATATTGTAACCAACATTTGTAAAAAATAAGAAAAAATATATATTTTTTCAAATTTAATTTTTAATTATGAAACAAAAAATAACAAAATAAAATTAAAGTCTTACTAATTAATTCATTTTAACAAACAAAAGCTCTTTTTATAAAAAAAAAAAATAACCCAATACGGTAAAATTCACCCATTGAACAAAAAAATAATCAAAAAGGCAACACTGTAAAAAATATTCGTGCAAAAAAGACAAACGTTCAATATCCTTCAACTTTGTAAAAAATAATTAAAAACATTTTATTTCGTAGAAAAAGCTGATACGATATTATAAAAAACTAAATAAAATTTTTATAAGCTTTAATGCCTTTCTCTCATAAAATGAAAAGCAATTAAAATCTTAAAAAAATTATTGTAGTCTTGTACGTCATAAAAATAATATAAGTTGATAAACTAAAGATACATTCACTAATTCTTAAAGGTAATATGAACAAACTAAAAATCATCAAAACTTCACAAATAAAAATTAAAAAAAATAATAATAGAATTCTATTCTGAATCATCATCGGATGTCATAGGTAATCGCTTACGTAAGACTGGTTCAGAATAGCTATCAACTCCAATATTAGCATTTTCAGTTTCCGATTGAACAGTAGTGCGTTTAATAACAAAATCAGTTATTAGCCGTTGTGATTTAGTTTTGGACAGCTCTTAGTAAAACCACATAGTAACGAGCCAAACAAGATTTCAGATTACGTTGAAATTTTCATAAACTTTTCTCAACCATGCAAAAACAGATTCCATCTTTTTTCTAGACCGTGCTATTATAAAACCGTGTAAAAACAGGATTGGGTGTATGCCAATTTTTTTGCACTGTGTTGTGTTTCGTTTTTATTTACATTCTTCGTTGACATATGTCAAGTTTTTAACTTTTCTATGACTACACAAACTTTCTTAAGGCTACGTACATGATTTTACGTGTCATACGTGTACATTAGGGATGCCAATCGGGAAATCCCGAAACTCGAAATCCCGGGATATTCGGGATTCACACAATCCCGGGAATTCGGGATTGTGAATTCGTATGTATTTTAACCCTACAAAAGGTCCTGGAATAAATTTCTATATCACTAAACTTCGATAATAGATTCTCAGATGAGAAAAATCCCACTTCCATTGATAAAAAGTTATTTGGTGCCATTGGAGAATGCAAAAGCTCTATAAAACGAATTAATAGGGTAACTGATTTAGTACTCAACTGTCCAAAGAAATAGATTTATTTAGATCAGGAGGTAGTAGAGGTGAATATTTACAAGCAGCATACAGCTATCTTGGAACTATTTTACCAACAAATGTTGATTGTGATAAATGTTTTCCGACGGCAGTGTATGTTTACAACTAAATTCGTTCAAGCCTATCAGATCACATGTAAGATCATTTAATCCTTTTGTTGGAATCCAAATAATTTTCTTAAAACTAATACATTTGCATATGTGTGAACAATTTTTATTTTGGTTATTTTACGCTTTTTTTGTTACTTTTTGTCTTGCTGTTTTAAAATTTTATTTTTAATGACATATAATTTTGATATTTGCCATGAAAAGTTTTTCAAAAATCTGCCGTTCGGAGTCGACTTTAAACTGTAGGTCCCATTACTTATGTATAAAAATTAATACACACAATATAAGTAGTGTGAGAAACTAGGTCAATAATCCTGACTGAAGCGTTGTAATGACCAATTATGTATGCATATAATCCTGATATACATACATAATTGGAATACAAATGATTTTGTTAACGAAAAATGTTTATTATTAAGAGAAAATCGCGATTTAGCCTATAATTTTTCGGGATTTTTGGATCCCGAAATATCCCGGGATCGGGATTTTGTAAAACCGATCCCGTTTGGCATCCCTAGTGTACATAACCTATAAAATAACAGAAATTATACAAGCCTGCGATGGTTTTCCCCTTAAAAAACTACTTATTTGAAAAAAAAAAAAATACTAAAAAATCTATCTCGTACAATTTCTGAGAAAATTACATTTTTAATTTTTCATAGTATTACGCCAAATTACTAGTGTTAATTTCAAATTTCACACAATCCAGTATTACTGCATAATGGTAACAATTATGTGTCTTTGCCGGACGGTCATTCCATTCATTTGATAGAATGTTATGAAAATTTAATTTAAAATTCATATTAACAAAAATAAACTACTCGGATCATGGTTGGACTGGGCCAACCCTGAATACCCTCCTTATTCAAAATATCCCTCCTTCCTTTGTGAATGGGATAGTAGAACTCACAGATGGGCACTCTGCAGTACCAGTAAAAATCAATTTTTACTGATTACTGAAAAAAATCAGTGTTCAGTAAATATTTACTGGTAATGCAATCTAAATTTCATTACCAGTAAATATTTACTGAATTTTACTGATTACTGAAGAAAAATGAGTAGTCAAGAAATTTTTACATATTACTGAAAAAAATGCAGTAAATCAGTAAATTTTTACTGAAAACCAGTAAATTTTTCTTATTATAAAAAAATTGTCAACATTTCTAATAGATGTTATTAGTAGAAATATTTATTTATTTGTAAGAAACAAAAATTAAAATGATGTCAAATATAAATTAAAAAAAGATGTAGCCCAGTGGGTTTGAACCGACGACCACTCGATTTCTGATCGCCGTTGAACTCACAACACCACCAAAATAATTATTTAAGTTTGTTTTTTCTAATACTAACTTATTTTTTATCGTGTGAAAAACAGTTCTTAAAATAAATATGTTATTTTTTGTATTGTATACGCACGATGGCAACACTGCAACCCAACTGCATCCCTATTTTCAACAAAGTAGGTTGTGTTTTTCTTTTAACAAAATCTAACAAAGGTTTTGGGTCCAGAGCCACGCTTTTAAGAAGAAATAATTTGAATTTTAAAATTGTTTGATATTGTGCTGTTTTGTGTAAAATTTGAAAAAAGGAAAAATGAATTCCACCGCTAGCCTGGAAAAACTAAACGGTGAGAATTATGGGATGAGGTCAATTCAAATAAGAAGCCTACTGATTACATTGGATTTATGGGATGCCGTCCAGGGTGCGTGTCCGGCAGGAACTGACAAAGAAGCAGCTTGGAAGAAGAAGGCTCTCGCAATGATAAATTTTAGAGTGAGGCCGAGCGAGCTGATTCACATTAAGGATTGTGCCACAGCAAAGGGTGTATGGGATTCCTTAAGAGGGGTTTACAAGGCGAACACGGACTGTAGAAAAGTGAATCTGTTCAAAAAGCTGATACGGTTTCTCCTGGTGAGAAAATCTCTACACAAATTGATGATGATTTGAAAGCTATTGGTATTGCGTTGCATGAGAATTTTGTTGCTGTTGAAAGCAGAGATAATTTGCCTGGTACAGAACAGTTAGTTTCAAAATTTCTAGAAGAAGATCGCCGTCAAGGAGAAAAAAGGATTTTTAAAGATGACAAGATTTTTGCAATAATTGAGAGACAAAAACAGGAAAGAGTAAGCAAAAGCAACAACAAGTTTAACAGAAAGAATATTCGCAGTGAGAGAGAGAATAAACTCAATAATATATTATTGCTATAGTTTTGTTGTTTGTTTTGGTTCAGCCGATGTTTCGTTATTTATTTTTTGGTGTTTCTTTGTTTTTTATATTCTTTCAAAGTGATTGTGATATGTATTAAAAAGAAATAATTAATTAAATAAATTTAAATAAGTATAAATTAAAAATAGTGTGTTGTGTGTTTTTTATATTAAAAGAAATGTTTGAAATGTTCGGCTTCAGTTAAAGAAATTTGAATCAGTATAATATTGGACCCATCCGACCTTCACTTACAATGTCGGTGGAGTTGGATGCATCTGACCTTCGCTTACATTGTCTGTAGAGTTGGATGCATCCGACCTTCGCTTACATTGTCGGTAGAGTTGGACCCATCCGATCTTCGCTTACATTGTCGGTAGAGTTGGACCTGTCGTACGGCCTAGGCCATCGCCGGGTAAATGTAAGTGGAAATTGAATACAAACTTCGGATTAGTCGCATCTACATTGTCATTGATCTCAGTTGGATGATGTATGCGCAAAAAAAAAACACTGGGTATTAAATGTTACAAGTGTGGTCAAAAATATGCCGCTCTCATTGTAAAGTTGATGGTGGTGAGTCGGTGTTGTTTGCAGCGAAAAAAACAAATTCACGACAATAAACAGTGGATTTTGGATAGTGGCGCGTTGTCGCACATGTGCAGTAGCAGAAATTTATTTTCATGTCTGTAAGAAGAGAGACTAAGAATAGTGGAAAGGCACAGTAAAAATTAAGTCAAAGTATATGAGCATAAAACTCATCAACGTGTCACATATACCGTGTTTTCACTTAAATTTTTTATCTGTCAGCAAATTCATAGAGGCGGATCACACTATTTGTTTTGCAAAGAATAATGTGAGTATTAAGAACGAAGGCAATAGAAATATGATGTATGCAGTAAAGGAAAACGGTATATTTTTTGCTAAAGTGGATATAGTGGTATCGGCAGAATATGTGTATGGTACAGCAGCAGAAAATGATTTTGTTAAATGGCACTCTAGATTTGGTCATTTAAACAGTAAAGATATGAGTACACTGTGCAACAAAAATATAGTAAGGGGATGAAATTGAAAGTGGCTAGAAATACACGAATTAATTCAAGAGGCATGTTGGAGTTAGTACACACAAATTTGTGTGAACCTTTTCGAGTGAAATCTCATGGCGGGGGCATTATATATGATGACGTTTACTGATGAATTTGTGACAATGGCCTAGAAACAGACTGGATCTAAATTAATGAAGATAAGGAGTGATAATGCTTAGGAATACTTAAATGAATACGTGATGCATCAGACAACAGTTACCCACACACCACAGCAGAATGATATAACTGAGAGGATAAATAGGACTCTTGTAGAGATGGCTCGTTGTATGTTATATGAGTCTGGTCTGCCTCAGAATTATGGGCAGAAGCCATCAGTACTTCAACGTATATTAGAAATAGGAGCCCTACCAAAATTCTTGGAGAAATAACACCATATGAGAAATGGTATAACAGGAAGCCCACACTTGCACATTTTAGGAGATTTGGGTGTGATGGTGTGGTATTACAGAAAAATAGCAACGTTGGTGAATTAATGCGAAACAGAGTGAAGATGAAATTAGTTGACAATGAATCCACGACAAAGGGTTATCATTTATATAACATAATAAAATCAACAAAAGAAGGTAAAGTAATCAAGGCAGATGAACCTCATTCACTAAATGAATCCTTCGAAACGGTAATCCGAACGTGAAGAAAAGACAAAAAGAGGACGTGGAAGGCCAAAACTTATTTTAACCCGACAGACAGAACGCCTAAGGAAGCAACATGCAGTCATTACCGAAATGATGAACTCAGTAGTAGAAATTCCATCAACCTTGACAGAAGCATTGAATTCGAATGAGTCCTCGCAATGGAAAGGTGCTATGGAACGTGAGTATAATTCATTGCTTGCGAACAAAACTTGGATACTCGTTGACAGACCTAATTCAAGAAACATTATTGGTTCGAAGTGGGTCTTTGCAATTAAACGCAAACCAGATGGCACTATAGAAAAGTATAAAGCCAGGTTGGTGGCTCAGGTCAATACTCAAAAACTAAATGTGGATTACCATGAAACCTTTGCACCTGTGGTTTGCCTTCTGCCATAAGAATTTTATTGGCACTCGCAGTGCAATACAAATTATTACTAAGACATGTGGACATTGTGTCTGCATATTTAAATGCCAATCTTGAAGGTGAAGTTTATATGGAACTATCACCGATGTTTAAAGATTCTGTACATCCCAACAAGGTAATCAAGGCTTTATATGGTTTATGTCAGGCAGGAAGGGAATGGAATAGAAAGGTGTCGCTAATTTTTTCGGAGATGGAGTTCCAACGATGTCGAACAGACAATTGCATATATTTTAGCGGTAATGGCGATTGTATAATCATCATAGCATTGTATGTAGACAACTGATGATAGCATCTTTAACATCTTGAACTGAAGCCGATATAAACCAAATCATCACTCAACTTAATGATCATGTGGAGGCTGAAGACCGTGGATAGAGGTCTCATACTAATCCATCAACGGGAGTATACTTCCGAGTTACTTAGAACATGGAAAATGGTGAACTCTGAACCACAGTTTTGAAAAAGTGTGATGATAATGACTGCAAAGTAGATCGGCGTGAGTATCAAAGCTTTATTGGTGGTCTGATGTATCGGGCGGTAATATCTAGGCTAGACATTGCACATGTAGTTTCTAAACTTTCACAATTCAACTCTCATCCTCAAGATGAGCATATGCGAATGGCAAAACTTTTATTAAAATATCTTGTTAAACATACTGATAATGGAATATCTTTTAATGAAGACAAATCCGTTCTTTCTTGCTATACGGATGCTGATTGGGGACGTGATACGTGTGGCCGAAAACCATATATATATATATATTTTTTTTTATTAAACCAGCACTCAGGGGATGACCCCTCCTCATGCAGCGCATTGTGCAGGTTTAGGAAAGGTGGAAAGAGAGAAGATGCGAACTGTAAGGAAACGAGTTGCTATTGGTGACTATAAAAAGGCCAGTGCAATACCTTCACCATTAGACAGTCTACAGCAATCGTCCCCAAGAATCCCGCACTTTCACACACCACTTATATTGTGTGTATTAATTTTATACAGAAGTGGGTTTTGTAATGTTTCTGGCAGGTAGTGCGGTTTCTTGGTAGTCAAAGAAACAGACAGTGTGGCTCCAAGCTCAATGGAGGCTGAATATGTGGCCCTTTGCCAAAGAAGTAAGTTAGTTGTTTTTGCAAGAAGCCTTATTGGTGAAATTGGTTTTGAGCAGCTAATTAGACAGCCCACAGTCGACTTTTGTGATAATCAGACTGCGAATCTCAGCTATCCATAAACGCAGCAAACATATTGACATAAGATTCCATTATGTCAGAGATATATCGATTTTAACTATGTACCATCTGGGGAAAATGCTGCAGATATTTTTACTACAGTATTAAGTAAACAAAAAAAATTTTAAAAATGTAAACAATAACTTAAGTTTTTGAAATGTAATACCTTATATTATTTTTTATTGTAAATGGATTTGGATTGAGCTGGAGTATGTTGGTTATTTTTTGTATTGTATACGCACGATGGCAACATTGCAACCCAACTGCATCTCCATTTTCTCTTTTTAACTTTATTTCTTTATGAATTCATTCCAATAAAATTTGTCAATGAAGTAGACTGTGTTTTTCTTTTAACAAAATAAATAGGCAGATTGACGAAAAGTAACTGTTCAATTTTTTAGTTTCCATACATATTTTGATATTTTATTTTAAGTTTTTTTTTTTTTAAACCTATTGAAATTATATTTATTTTTACTTTCAGGCTGTAAGTTGTTATAAAATAAAAGTACATTCGGATTATTTTCGACTAGAAATATATTTTAGTTGATTTTTTTACGCGATTTTGGTTTGATTTTTTAATTAAAATTTGAATCATGCGGTTTTTCAGAATTTTGGAACGAATCATTAGTTTTTATATGAAGCTATTATGCAAATTCAATTTATGCGAATTTTGTTTTTTGAACGCATCTATCGCATAAAACGAAACCTGAGTGTATACATTTCTATGTTTATCGAGCCTGATGCTATAAATTATTGGCATTCGATATCGATTTTTCTTCCAGGTTTTCTGTCAATGGTCAAGTCTTCCTTACACTGTTTCATGGCTTTGTTAAACCAGGCAGATGTTTTGGCTGAAATAGTGTGTATAAGTTTTTTCTGAATCAGTCTTTAATTTAAATTTTTAGACGTTACTTACACTATTCAAAAATATATTTACATCATATACAACAGTCTATTTGAAGTGTTATATTCCAAGTGCGAAAAAAAAATTAGTGATTTAATAGATTTTGATAGTGATGATTCTATAAAAGGTTTTACATGTGACGAAAGTTGTGGACAAAATGATTTAAATGTAACTCTAAGTGAACCCCAAGATTAGTTTGTTAATGAATTGACCAGTGTTAATACAATTGTATTTATTGAAGAATTTTTTAAAATTGTGGGAAAGGTAAGTGAGAAATATGCAATGTCGGAACAATTTAAGCACTTAATTTTATTTCTTTCAATTTTTTTTATTTCAAAATTATTTGTTAAAAGAATATTACCTTGTTACTTTAAAAATAAAGAAAATACATTATCGTTACAATAAAATAAAATTTGTTTAACAAACTATTTGAACAAATCTAAAGTAACTAAAGCACGTACATATGTATGTGTGTTATAAATCCGGAAATTTAAATTAATAATTATGTATTAACAAAATTTGATATTAAACTTTTTAAAACTTGAAAAAAATTCATTTATTAAAATAATTTTTTTTTTAAATAACGTTAATATATATTTTTAAGTACAAAGTATTCGCAAAAGGATTGAGCATAAATAAGCAGCTAGACATAAAAAACAACTGAGTGTCCAGGTTCAAGTCTCAGCTCAGGAAATTTTTGTAGTATTCTTTATTATTCACCCAATATTTTCTTTAATAACGTGTGAAATATACATTTTTCCAAAGTAACATTGATTTATATTTTTATATAAGAAACAGCCCCGGGTTCAAATCTCAGCTGAGAATTTTTTTATTTTTCTATAGACAGAAGATCATTAGACACAGAAAAATGATTTTATGTGTTTTAGGGTGTTAAAACCGAATTTGACATCAGTTTTTCTTTATTATCCACAATTTTCGCGCAAAATAGCATCAACTATATATTCATAAATTACAGAAATTTTATATTAATGTAAAAATATATTTACTTTTTAGGGTTAATTTCAATTTTTCGCTGTTTTTTTGCTAAAAAAAATGTTATAGCTTTAATATTAATGTTATATACAATTACTACATTACTTTCTTTTTTGAATGCAGATGAATTCAACCCCTCACAAAAAAAAAATGTGTGGTTTAATTGCTGTTTGTCAAATTTTCGGGGAAAAAGTAAGAAGATCTCGGCGTGTAAGCCCCAATTTTATAAAACATTAGCTAAACCCCGGTTTGCTTCGCCACTCCTATCGATATCTATATATATATAAATTAATGTGTGTTTATTTGCTTGTAGGTTTTTTGTTGCAAGTCAATAGATGGCTAAACGGCTGGACTGATTTTCTTGAAATTTTAACAGTACCTCCGGTAGCTCTAGATGTTGATGCTCATACTCATAATCTCTCTCCTTCGAGGCGTACATCACGTTGATCCGGCATCTCTTCTGTTCTTGATGATTGGGATCGTTTTCTTTTGACATGTGCATCACGTTAATCAGGTGTCTGAGCAGCTCTAGAAGTCATTGCTTGTATTCTCTCTCCTTCTACACATGCATCACGTTGATCTGGTATCTCCCCAGCTCTAGATGTTGATGCTCGTAGTCTGTCTCGCTATAGGTGTACAACGCGTTGATCTGGCGTCTCATCAGTTCTTGATCTGTATGATTGGGATCGTTTTCTTCTAAGACGTGCATCTTGTTGATCTAGTGTTTCTGCAGCTACTGCTCTTTGCAATCGTAGTCTTTCCCTTTCTAAACATTCATCACGTTGAACTGGAGCCTCAACAGATCTAGAAGTGGATGCTCTAGATCTTTCAACACTCAGACGAGCATTACGTTCTTCGGGAGTTTCGTCAGCCCTTTGTGATTGTAAATTAACTGCATTTTTGGTGCGCTTAGAAAGCGAATATTTTTAGGTGGATTTTTTGTTTTTAATTTATCACAATATGATCACTTACAAAATAAATGTTTAACTCGTTTAGAATCTGGGATAAAAATGATTTGTGAAAATGATTGTAAGTACTATTTAAGTACTTTCTTTCAATCAGTAATAGGCAAATATACCATAACAGGTCAAATTTTTATATTTTCAAGATAAAAAATTTTGAGCAATAAAAAATATTTAATATATTTTTTTACGGTGACTATAAAGGTTTGGTCTTCTGTATTATATACCCACTGGGTTGGTTTTTTAAAAAATTATATATGCAATAGGTAGTTAATAAATTAAGGCAGTATAGTGTTATCAATGGTCTGTGTTTACTGTTAATGGTACCTAAGTTACATACTTATGTCCCTCTATGTGTATTTTTATAAACATATAATAAAACATGTATTGGAATGAAAGTTCAATAAAACATGACTTTTGCTGCTATAGTTTAACAGATATATAGTGTTTAGTATTTACTTTCTGTCTAAGAATTCATATTAAAATAGAGTCCATTTATTTCTCTAACCCGAAATGTTCATATGTGTGTCAAAGATTCTAGCTGTAATAGTTTTCCACGTACACGAACGTTGTATCATATTTATATGGGACGGTCTCGCTCTTGTTGCTAGTGTTCCCCGTGTACAATTTGATGATTTTATCTATAATGATTTTCCAGATATAAGAAGTTTTAAATTCATTTGAAAGTGGATTCGACAAAATTTTAGTATTCTAAGGGCCATTATTACAGCTTGCCGTTAAATAAAGGGAGGATTTTAACGGAGAGTTAAATTGTTTTTCATTATTACGAGTACCCAATAAGATAGAAGTGATCGTTAAGCTAAACGGAAGATCATCCTACCTTTAATATTTAAAGGTCACTTTATGTTTGAACTTGCATTATCATATACTATTTTTGATATGGCAATTTTAAATTTAATTAAATTAAATTTAAATTAAACAAAATGAGCATATACAACAAAAAAAACGGAGTCCGTTGTTGTCACTGCGTTAAAAAAAAAACTTGTTTAATTGAGCAGTTTTATCGACTTTGCTCCGGCACTGCCATGTTTTTGAAAAAGTTAATTTTGTTTTATCTGGAAGTTGTAACAACCAAAATAAGTTAAAGGCAACTTTGCCGTTCACTTTAGCTAAAGGTACCTTTACCTAACGCCAACTTTAACGGGAAGTTATAATAATGGCCCTAACTTGTATATTTTTTTAGATATATTAATTTAATGTTTTTATAGGATAGACACGCCCATTACAGCAAGTCTTCCAATTTTGTTCATATAGATGTCAAAGTTGTCCCTACAAAATTTGAGGACTCTAATACTTATTGGGTATGTGGCCGTGGCATCTGCCTACTTTAAATTGTAAAATAAAAAGTAGCCTATAGTTCCTTTCAGACATACAGGAAGGTACTGTTAAAATTTCAAGAAAATCGGTGTAGCCTCTATAGACTTCAAACAAACCCACAAACAAATAAACACACTTTCATTTATATATATATAGATTTGAAAAGTTAGCATCCTCTAAAATTCAATACAAAAAAGGAAGAAAAAAGACAAAATACGGGTCGTAAATGTTCTTTTAGCCGTGACATTCTGAATTTTATTTGTGAAACTGCACCTCCTCTCTCCATTGTCAAAGAACGAAGTTTTAAAAGATTATTGCCTCCCAAAAGTATTCATAGCAGGCCTACAATTACGAGGTATCTTTCTGATAGCCAAATTTAATATGTTGAAAAACTCTCTAATTACTTGGAGAAAATTGAGTGCGTATGTAAAACAGCTGATGTGTGATCAGGTATGAAAAAATCGTTCTTTGGATACACTTGCCACGGGTTAGATGCTAACAATTTTGACAGAAAATCTGCAGCACTGACTTGCCGAAGACATAACAAATATGATTTGTAATATAAACAAACAATATAAATTGCCAGTAGAAAAAATTGTTTATACCATCACTGACAATGGTTCAAATTTTATCAAGGCTTTTAAAGAATTTGGAGTTGATTTGAGTAAATGATTACTTATTTAATATTGCAGCTATTTCTGGAACAAGATTTCTAAAAGCTCTTTTAGAAAGTGCAACCGAACAATCAGAACATGAGGTGAAGAAAATGATTAATAATTACGTAATAAAATATCACAAAGTGCCCGATGCTGAAACTTGTGTATTACCACAAAAACCGCAAAAATCATTTCTTGATTTTGAGGAAGAAAGCGATGGTATAGTTTTTACACTTATTTAAATATTTATTTTAATGTATTTGTAAATCTATTTACTTCTTTCAAGCAGATGTTAGTGTACTGTGTCTTTCCAGTAAATCGGGAAATTATCTACAAGAAACCATTCTTTACCTTGCCGAACGAGACACGACGACCAAGTGCATCAAGGCTCACATTACAATAAAAAATTTGTTTCTTAAATAAAATACCCCATTGCCCTCGTCCATCCCTGTAGAGCGATAATTTTCATTCACTGGAATTTCAAATCGTTCAAGAAGGCAGAAACTCAGCGAAGAAAATTTTGAAATGTTGGTCTTAAGAAAAGCTAACGGTGAACACTTTTTTAAATATGTTCATTAAATTGCTATTAAGAGAGTGAAAATAAAAAATATGTAAAAATTTCTATTTTAAATCATCAAAAACTATATAGTAAATGAAAACTTTGTTAGTAAAAAAAAAAGGTAAATGTATAATTTTTGATTATTCGATATTGTAAAATATTTTGATTTTAAATTGTTCTGACAATAATGTAAACAAAATATAATTCAAAATAGAACTTATAACAATTTGCAACGATAAAAAATTTTGACAATTTTAGTTTTTTGTTCTTCTTGCAAGTTTTTTGATTTAATGAATGCTTTTCCAGTAACAATTGTTTTTCCAGAACATAATTCCACTAACATGTAATTAATAAATTTTCCTGATACCAATTTTTTTTAGCAATCAATAAAAATTTACTGACTTACTGCATTTTTTTCAGTAATCAGTAATATTTGATTTTGATTTTTTTTTAATCAGTAAAAATTCACTGATTACTGATTATTTTTTTAGTAATCAGTAAACTTTTAGATTGCATTTACATTTACTGAATACTAAAAAGCGTAATGCATTAGAATTATAATGCAGAATGCCCATGTATGGTAGAAATAGAGCACAACATTGGATCAAAAAATACTGGCTAAAAAGAGCATCATTAACCCCTGGAAATAAAAACATTATGAAAGAGGCGCTAGTTGATTTGAATTTATGAAGGCACTACCTAAAGACGGTCCCGGTTTAATGTACCTCTGTGATAAATTCAAGCATTAATCGGATGCAAAAATTAAGAAGAATTTGAAAAAAATCATGAATAAAACCGAAGGAAATAGAAAAAGCTCAGATTATGAAAATATAGTAAATGATATGCTCAACAATTTCCTTGCACAATCAACATGCTCATATTGACTTTCTTCTGACAACATTAGTGCTGTAAGTAAAAAACAAGGGCAGCGTTTCCACTAAGATATTATAGTTATAGAGAGCAGATAACAAGGAAGGTGGAACGTAAGCATGATGGCAGACTACTACTGGATGTTGAAGAGATATGAACCGGATTCATTTCATTATTTTTAACTAATACTGTTAATTTTTTAAGCAAAACTTTTATTTTAAATGCTTTAGCTTTTGTAATTTCATGAAAATCTTTAAAAATTTTTAAAACACACATATCATCAATAAAAAAATCAATGTGCTTGAAAAGAAGAAAGATGCATTTTAATTTAACATGCCTAGATAGTTAAAAATATAACATAATTATTGGAAGGAGAAAATAAATGTAAAATTTTGCAAGCCTATGTTACTAATTATTATTAAGGTTTATACAGATAATGGATAAACGTTTTGAGAAATTATCTGAACAATTTAAAGCAAATATAAAAACAATGGGCCATAATCATAGTCATCAAAAAAGTATACTTTAAGTATCATTTATTAAAATGTCGACTTTTCAGCTACTATAGGAGATAAAAATTTTACTTTTACTACTAAAGTCAGTTTTATTGTTAAAACATGCTGAAGTTGTTTTTTACGAAGTTAACATTACTTTAACTTTATCAGCTGTTTGTCATTTATCAAAAGTTACAAAATCAAAACAAACCAAAAACAAAAGTTGTATGTATTGTATTCCTTCTCACCCAAAAATATTTAATTTCGATTCAGAACCTGCAGATGCCATTAGCTCTTTAATGACCATCCAAGCATTTTTATATTATTAATCATAGAGGTGTCATTGCGTTTGTTTCCTTCAATGGACAGCACATTGATGCACTCAAGCAGAAACTTCTTTTCACTGGTGCACCAGTTTGCCTCTCGCTCCCTTTCTTTTGATCCTGTTGACAATTTACAAATCAATGACATATAAGTATGTAAAACTCCATAATAGACAACAGTTTATTTTCCCCGGATTAATTTTATGCAATTGTTGTTTTTTTTTTTCAAAATAACAATTTTTTTTGTCTATTTATTTTTGCGCTTTTATTGCATCAGCTGTACAGAGATGCCACTTATACTCTATTTATACCAGTTTGTATGAAAAATTTCAAACAATATCACCCACTTAATGCTGATTCAGCTTAAAACTATTGTTAATTTTCACTATAGTTAATAAACAGTTAGTAAATATTAAAGCCGACTTTAGTGTTTGACTATGATTATAGACAAAAGTTCAATAAATATGAAGAATGTCTCTTGAGTGAAATCGATAAGCAAACGTCGGCGCCAATGTCCCTTTTCGGCTTTTTATACATAAAGGACACGAAGAGCAACGATATTCATTTAAAAGGGTGTAAAATTGCATTCCGATGCATATCAGCTTCTGAAGAAGAAGGACCGCCTTTTTCTGATTTCAATTATACTCTCAAAAAATATTACAACAGGATTCACTAATATTCAATGAGATTCAATAATAACAGTCAGAAAAGTTAAATACGCAGTGTTTAGGAATTTGACGCTGTAATTTTTATACATTTTCCACTACATATACATATTATTTGCGTACACTTGAAAATACTAGGTTACACTGGAAAATATTACCAACGTCTGTCGACAAAGCCGAATGTACATACTATCCATTTCATGTGTGCTTGCCTTACATGCGTATACCGAAAAAGTAAAATCAGTGTAGTTGTTTGTGACAAGTTACAGAAAAAAAGGCATACAATGCATAGACGCATAGAAAGTCATCCTACTTTTCATGCGACTCATGTATGATACTATATTGAATTGTTTCGATAAATAGTGCATTACAATTTTCGCACTTTTCTTTTTGCATTACAAAAATATTAATAAATAAACCTTTATAATCGCTTAATGGGATGCGAGTGCTTCATTTTTCCCCTTTTTTTCGAAATAAGTTTTTTATTTTTCCTCAAAAGAAAACTTAGACCATTTCCTTTAAAATCTTTGTGGCCACTTAGTAGCAAGAGGCATATCTATAAAAAAATATTTTAACTCAAAAATCAAAGTTTTTAAATTTTACCATATCGCTCTTTTAGTGCAACATAATCATATCTCAAAAAAACGAGAAGACATAAGTTCTATGATCTCATTGCCGCAAACACTTTTTGCTATAACTTCGGTTCAGCTTGGGATATAAAACTGTACAGAAGGTCTAAAAGAGCAGTTTTGCTTAAGTAACTACAAATTTTTAATTTTTTGAGATATGACTATGTTGCAATAAAGGAGCGATATGCACTATATTTTTGTTTGTTTTTTCGCTTTTTTATGTGGCTGCTTTTTTTGCTCATAGAAAGCTTAGCTCTTTTCCTTTAAGAGCTTTGTGGTCACATAATGGGATGCGCATGGGGTATCTATAAAAAAAAACTTGCAACTCAAAAAAGAAAGTGTTTCAATTTCTACCATATGAATTTGTTTAATTTTTTCCAATTTCTGTGTAAGTTCTATTACTTATTAAAATAAAACTTATATTGAGATACTAGACAAATTAACCTTTCCGACGATATCGAATAAAGTAACTTTTTTGTAGAAAAGTTTCTTGTAAAATAGATTGCAAATAAATAATTCATATATTATAATTCATATATTTATTTATTTGCAATCTATTTTACAAGAAATATTAAACAAATTTTTTAATAATTAACAATAACTTATATTATTAAGCTCCGGTGAACTTAATAAAAAAAAATAAGTATGAATAATCAGCGTCTAAAAAGTAGATCAAGTACATGAAATCTTTTAAGCCTTCGTACATCATCACTATTGTCTAAAAGAGTAATAGCTAACACATTTTCATGATCACTTAGTCTTTATAGATATCGTTCACTAAATCTGTTAATTTCCCACTTTATTGTGGGTATTTTAAGGTCATTGTGCAAGCTGTTGTTGCTTATAAACCAATGAGCATTAGTCAATAATCTTGATGTTTTTGACTGATATCGTTGAAGAATTTCAACGTTAGAATTGCTAGTTGGTCCCCAGAGTTGAACACCATACGTCCAAACTGGCTTCAGGATAGTTTTGTATAAAACAACTTTGTTTTCCAAACTTAACTCTGAGTTTGGTCCTAGGAGCCAGTACATTTTCTTTGTTTTAATATTTAAATGTTTTCTTTTAGCCTTGACATGATCTTTCCATGTGAGTCTTCTATCCAAATGGAGTCCTAAATATTTTACATTATTTGATTTTGGAATAGAATTTCCATTCAAATAAAGTGTTGGGCAATCACCTTTTCTTAAAGTGAAAGCAATGTGAATTGATTTTTCCGTATTGACTTT
The DNA here is from genome assembly GCA_014635995.1 of Sarcophaga peregrina. Classification (NCBI taxonomy): domain Eukaryota; kingdom Metazoa; phylum Arthropoda; class Insecta; order Diptera; family Sarcophagidae; genus Sarcophaga; species Sarcophaga peregrina. The sequence continues at coordinate 82,766,016 of CM025789.1, read as the reverse complement.
CATATTCCATTTTTGTAGCCAGGTTTCAATAATATTAAGCTGATTTTATAACATTTCAGAAGCTTTAGATGAAGAATCATTGGTAGACAAAATAGCGGTATCATCTGCATACGTTGCTATAGTTAAATCATGGTTTATTGGCATATCTGATGTGTAGATAGTATAAAGGATGGGACCCAGAACGCTTCCCTGTGGGATTCCAGATTTTATTACTCCAAAGGAAGAATCTTCGCCATTAATATGAACATAGAATGATCCATCAAGCAAATAAGATTTAAATAAGAAGTAGTAGGGGGCAGAGAGTTGTTGTTTTATTTTGTAAAGGAGACCGCAGTACCATACTTTATCGAAAGCTTTACTTATATCTAGAAATACAGCTGAACAATATAACTTATTTTCCAGGCCTTTGGTTATTTCTTGCACAATACGATGACATTGTTTAGGTAGAAAAGTTGAAAATATATATTTTTTATTTATTACTAATAATACTAAATAACAATAACAAATTTATAAAATTAATATATAAATTTTGAAATTGCCAATCTTTCGTCCTTCTTATTTATTGCCTTCATTTCATGCTTTTTTTGCCAATCCTTTCTTGGAGTTACTAGGTTCAGCTGATGCTTTCTTTTTTGACTGTGGAAAGAAATCAAATTGAGTAGATGCAGAAAACTTTTTCAACTGGAGTCTTCCATCGATAAGTAGTATAAATGCATGGTGCTGAGCTGTACCATCAATTGTTACAGCAGCGTCTAATCTACTTTTCAATGTTTTTAATGTTTCCTCATAATCATCTTTGTTACTAAAAACTATTTCTGTTTCTTCACAATGGTTCTTTGCCCATCGGAATAAAGCGTTCGCATCTAAGATGAGATCTTGACGAGAGCACTGCATATGGTAAAAAATGGGGGAAAATTAAAACGGTACTTGTGCCAAATATTGAAAAATCTTATTCTTGAGTTAAAAAATACAGGTATCCCTCGTATAACGCGGTGATTAAGTTCCAGGATAATTCCGCGTTATAGAAGACTTAGTTTCCATATAAATTTAAGGGTTATGTTCCAATAAACTTTTTTCAAAATAAAAGCGGTACTAAATTAAAGATGGATGTACATTTTCAACTCAAAACCTATACTCAAACTTTATTTAAAAAAATTAAAAAACAAAATGAAAGAAAAAACAATCGGAAAACATAAATATTCACTAGTCTGTGTCACTTACTTCGATCATGATATTATGTCGAAATAGTGAACATATAATCGTCATATTCATCAGAAGAAATTTCATCGGAAAAGTTTTCGTTATTTGATAAAAAACGTTTTGTTGGACGTTCTTCCAGTGATTATACATACATACATAATTGACCATTACAACCCTTCAGTCAGGATTACGACCTAGCTTCTCACACCACTTATGTTGTGTGCGTTAATTTTATACATGAGTGGCTGTAGGTCCCGTTTAAAGTCGACTCCGAACGACAGATTTTTGAGAAGGCAATTTTTCATGGCAATTTTTACTCTCTGAGTCTTTGCCAGAAATCTGCTGAGAGGAAGTCGCCGAAGAAATATTTTTCGTTTTGATGTCTGACCTGGAATTCGAACCCAGACCTTTTGTCTAATAAGCCAACGCACTACCCACTAGACCACGGCGACTTCCAGTGATTATGCGATTGTGAAATCAGTTATCGACCTTTGTTTGCTTTTTTCCAACTGTTTTTCGATTTCGTAATAAGGCGCTAGTAATAAGGCGTGTTATACAAGTCGAAATTTCGCGTTGTAATGAAACTTTTTGGTTTTTAAATCGCGTTATGTCGAAAACTCGTTGTAGAAGTACCGCATAGTACGAGGAAGACCTATAATTTTTTATTAGATATCCCTTAAAGGCCTTAAAGGAAATTCTATAAGCTTTCTTTTGTGCAAAAAAGGCCAAAAATTGGGTCACTTGACACAAAATTGTCCGTATACTAGTTGTCGATTGTTTTTATGTATTGTGTGTGTGTCATGAACAAAATACGTATAAGATGATTGTTTATATGTACATATATATAATTGTTTTTATGTACTGAGTGTCATCTATTTTGAATTTATTAATTTGTAAACATGAAAAATGGAGGATAAATTAACCGAAAACACTCGTTTGAGAATTTTCGTTGGCCCTCACAGCACAAAATATCACATCTGTAAACTCATAAATTTGTAATTAATGCCATAAACTCTTTTATATTCACAATTTGATTATCCATTTTTCCCAAAAGTGTTCTTGTTTTGCTTGTTTGTTATTTACCACAGCAGCTGATCAAAACAACAAACTTAAGTGCCCCGGCAACGATGAAACTAATTGGATCAAACTGGCATTTTTATGATTGTATTGGTAAAAATGTACTCACACGTACAGAAAACTGTTCTCACACGTACAGCCTGCGCACAGTTTGAAGAATATCAAAATATTATGATTTTCGCTCTCTGCTCCGCAGAAAATTGAAGCAAATTTGATGTGTGTGCGGGCAATCACTTCAAATTTCATTTTGCTCTAGATTTCGTATGAGTAACATCACACTTTGTTTCGCGGGTTTTTGAAAGTGTAGCAAAATAATTGTAAAAAAGTAGCTATTTTGATATTTTATATTTAGCTTTGTTTTGTTTGTCTTTATGAATTTTATGTATTATACTGTTTATTTATTTCATTTATATGAACTTCTTTTGTTTAACAAAAATGATTTTAATTATAAGCCGAAAAAATTAAGTCCTTTTATGATTGGTTTTACTTGCCTTTATATTATATTTTACAATCTTGTTTATTCCCCCACAAGTTTCCATAATAAGAAGATTTTTGTGCGTAAATTCATCACTTTTCTTCAACCACTCTTTCATCCAAAGATGCTTTGCAGATTCCTTTTTTGTTTTTCTTTTAATGCCTCCACCAGGGCGATGGCTATGAAATAATCATTTGCCATATTAAAAGAAAAAAACTCGACACTAAAAAACAAAAACAAAGAAATCTCCCAACCACAAACCATATGTTCTTTGAGAAAACCTAAAAATATGTTTTCTAAAAAAAGGAAGAAAACCATATAAACATTTTTTCCGATTGAAACCGCATGATATTTTCTTCTTCACGACATTCTTTAAATGAAATTTTAAGGCTTAAATTTGATGCGTTGATGTGCAAAGTCAAACAAAAATTACCAACACATATGCAAAATTTGATCCAATTTGTTTGATCGTGGCCACGGCACTTTAAGCCCTAGTAATGCTACCGTAACGAAATGTAACAGTAACGTAACGTAACGTGTACAGAACGTAAAAATGTAAGTGGAAATATAGACCGTAAAAATCTGTCATATGTTTTTATGTAAACGAAACAATAAAGAAAAACAAATAAAGAAATAAAAATTGCAAAAACTAAAAGACAAAAATTCAGATATGGATATAGAGGTCACATTTTTCGGTTTGAGATTTTATTTTATTATTGTTTTTTATACAAATTTAAGTTCAATTTAACGATTTTTTATTTATTTAAAAGTACTTATTAAAAGTTTTATGTACTGTTTCTGTAAGCCAAACAATTTCACTTTCACACAAACACAATCAATTTAGCTTGTGTTTGTTTCATTAGGAAAACACAAACACAAAATTTTGTGATTTTGTTTATATTTTGCATGTAAATAGACGGAAACCAATTTTGTACAAATGTTAAAACATTTTTATCTTCTCCAGTAAAAGTTAAATGCAAATTAAATATGTAAGTGAAACGTTAATAGAGCCTAATGATATCGTGGCTTACATTATAAGCGAGAGCACGCCGATGTGGCAGCCTATGACACTTTTTTTGTTAAATCTAAGTGGGAAACTAAGTGAAAGCATCACTACTGACAGCGACGAAATATTACTTAGATAAGCGAGTACATAATGGGTATTTTTACCACTGAGTTAGCATAACATAAGATTTGTTAACATAGAAAGAGGAAGAGTATTTATGTATTAGTTTAAATTATGTTACATAAAAAGATGATGCAATAGCTACTTAATACTACGTATAAACACATAAGGGTAAAAAAAGGTACATATATTGTTACGTTTTTACCTTTTTAAAAACGTTTATATATGACTTCGATGATTGCAAACCAAGTAAAATCAACTCTGAGTTTATTTTAATGAAACTCTTCATTATTCACATTACTTTTATGTGCCACTGTCCAAACTTATACAAAGTACACAACAATAACTATAACAGTATGTGCTCGTTCGATACTCTTTTCTACTTATAAACTTTTTATGAGCAACAGCACTTGTTCGTTATTCTCTGCTTACAACCTTTATATAAGCACAACACTTCTGCTCGCGTAAACACTGACAACTCTTCGGTAAACTTTACTACGGAAGCAACTTGTCTTCACACCGCGACTTTTTACTTCATACGCAACTGCACGCAAGGCTTACTGAATTCATTCTGACTAGTTGGCTGTCTTGTCTAGCCATTTTTATAAGCGCGTAATGATGGTTCTCGAAGTGGAACGTTCGAGGTTTCGCATTCTCGATAATTCTATTGTGACTACATTGTTTGTTGTTGCGTCTGCTTACTTGTCTGTCCCTTTTTCTCTCATACTTGTTGTAACTGGTTTACTTATAATAAGTTCGATGTATGGGTTAGTGTGTATTTGTGTCGTGTGTATTGTGTACGCATTTGCCTCATGGTCTTTGTGATTTGTAACTTTTGTTTATCGTTTAATGTTACACGATATTAGTCGTTTCGCTATTGCGTAACGGAGCGACCACACGAATTCTATTGACTACATATGCCTCTAGCTGATTGTCAAAAGCTTGAACACGAAACTATAGTCATATAGATCGTGAAGCACTTTCAATTGTATTTACATTGAACCACTTTTTAATTACGTCTACGGAAGCGAAGTTTCAACTTATTTACAGACGATCGAATTTTGTGATTTTGTTTCTATAATTTTGATCATATTATAATTAGACGGAACCAAATTGGTACGAATGTTAAATTATGCCAACTCCAGATTTATGCAATGGAAGATTTTATATTTTTTCACGTAGCGCTTTAATGGTGCTTTCATATATACCATTTGCAGTGGAGTCCTCTAGCTGCACCATTCCTAAAAATCTATCTCGGCATTGACCATCAAAAGTTCGAATAACTATAGCTAAGTTTTTAGAAATGCTGCAATCTGTACTTTCGTCTATCACTAAGGAATAGTAATTATTTTGGCAAAATTTGGAAATTGAAGTGGTATTTTCAGGCCCAGTTAGATTTGTTACGATTTGCTGACCTTTTTGTCTATATATATTAAATTTTTTAGTAATTTGCGAGTCGTTTATACCATTTTTTATTATGTGGTTGAGGTGGTCCAATGTGGCAAACGGAATATTATGCTCAGCTACAAATGCACTGAGCATTATTTCTAATTTTCTAGCGGACTCTGCTACAGGACATCTAGCGGCGATGGTCAAAAAATTATTAATTTTTGGGGTAGTTTTCGTGGCATTCATGTTTTTAACGTGGGCATCCCGTGAGGCGTGTCTTTTTATGTGTGCAACACCACCAATTATGGGAACTCTACAGAGAGTACATTTTTTGCCTTTTCCGTCTTTTTCTTTTTCTAGCCATGGAAATAATTTTGCCCATTCCTCACGAAATGGTACAACGTACGGTTTTGCCTGCTTGCTTGTTCTACAAAAAAATAAAATTAATTTTCAAATACCTTGATAATATATAATATCTTACCCAGCTTCATCGAAATCCATTTCTAAATATAATAATAAACTAGTTTTTTTAGTTTTAGTTAAAAAATAAAAAGTAAAAATACAAAAATATTTTCACTTCAGAATTTGAATAAGCTCAGCAAAACAAACAAGTGTCAATATCAAGGTGTATTCATTACAAGTGGTGTCTATAGCACAGTTGAATATTTTTTTCTTCACAAAGGCGAAAACTGTCAAATTTACTAGTGTTTGTTGTTGCGAATACTACTACAAACGTAAATGCAAACAAAAAACAAAAGACAGACTTTTACAACTCTGGCCAACATAAACAAATTGCATGTGGTTTTTGTACATCATAAATGCAATGAAATAGACACAATAAAAAGAGGGGAAAAACATTTTTAAATTGTATCAAATGAGTCGCGGTAGTACCACGGTACTTTAGAAGGTCAAAATGTACCAAAAAAAGTACAATTGTACCAACTTTAACATCATTGTTGTGTACGCATTGCCTCATGGTCTTTGTATTTGTAACTTTTGTTTATCGTTAATGTTAAACGATATTAGGTCGTTTCGCTATGCGTAACGGGACGCCACACGAATATATTGACTACATATGCATCTAGATCATTGTCAAAAGCTGAACGAAACTATAGTCATATAGATCGTGAAGCACTTTCAATTGTATTTACATTGAACCACTTTTTAATTACGTCTACGGAAGGAAGTTTCAACTTATTACAGACGATCGAATTTTGTGATTTTGTTTATATTTTGCATATAATTAGACGGAAACCAAATTGGTACGAATGTTAAATTTTTATCTTCTCCAGTAAAAGTTAAATGCAAATTAAATAATTACTTTAATTAGTTAACAATCGATAACTATATTTTTCTAATTTAATTTTAAATTATAAAAGTTAATAATGAAATAAATTATAATTTGGGTTTTTAAAATATGTGAAGTTTTATTTAAAGTGAATATCATATACAGACAAACATAACATAAGTAGAAAATTTAAATTCTGTTTATAATTTTAATTTTCAGTTTTAGTGGTTTTTTATATCGACATGTTGTTAACACTGCTATACAGATGTTACGTAAAAATGTAAGAAAATGCTATTTTTTACAGATTCTTACGTTCCGGTTACGTTGCATTACATTTTTATAACATTCGTATCGCTTTATACATAACAAAAACGATCAGCTGTTTCTTACTGCTGCGGTTATGTTCCGTTACATACATAATTGGTCATTACAACCCTTCAGTCGGGATTATTGGCCTAGTTTCTCACACTACTTATGTTGTGTGTTTTAATTTTATACATAAGTGGCGGGACCTACAGTTTAAAGTCGACTCCGAACGATAGATTTTTGAGAAACTTTTCATGGCGATTTTATTTACTCTCAGAGTTTTTGCCAGAAATCTGCTGAGAGGAAATCGCCGAGGAAACACTTTTTGTATTCTGTTTTGATGTCTGGCCTGGGACTCGAACCCAAGCTTTTCGTCTAATAAGCCACCACACTACTTACTAGACCACGGCGACATATGTTCCATCACAGATGCATTTAAATAGATAAATTACTTGAGAGAGTATGTGCTCTTGAGTCAGAGGATCATGATCTAAGGAATACAGAGCCGATGAAAATAATAGCAGAGGAAAATGTAAACATCAAAATGAAAAAAGGAGATTAAAGCTTTAAAAATATGTGAAAATTAAAGAAAATTCTCAAGTTTCGCATGATTTGCGAGTGAGGAGGGGATGTACAAAAGTATTTGCGAAGCAATTAATATTGAATCTCCAATTGTTAAAGATGCTAACCATGTGAAAATTATCAAGAACAACAGGAACGGTAATAGGAAGCAAGATGGTCCAATAATAATAAAATTTTCCAGTCTCTATGATAGGAATTATTTGCTGACAACCACTAAGAGGTAAATAAAAAAAGTCGTCTTCGATTAAATTTAGTTGGATTCGATTCTGATACTCCTTACGCTAGACAATTACAGGATTTTTGTTCAGGCTTATCCATTGAAAATGGACACGATGTCAGCAGTGTACACCAACCGTGGTATCGTTTACGTAAAGGCCTTCGGTAATGAAGAACCATTACGGATTAGGCATTTCTGGCAACCATTCTACATTTGCATTGTTAAATTAATTATTCTATATAACTATGGTGAATTGTCATAGCAAGAGGCCTGGTTCTGGAGAAAATATTGATATCGTGATATCTCTCGAAAAATAACTCCGGACTTAAGATTTGCCATATTAACGAACAAAGTTTAAATAATAAAATGGATGAATTTCGCCTTGTTTTTGAAAATTCTAAAATTGATGTCATTTGCTTATCTGAGACATGGTTTCTCACGAATGTAGATAGTAAGCATAATTTAAAGGGATATCGTTTCTTTCCATCCGATATTACAACTAATGGTGGTGTAGTTGCGGTGGACATCAGAAAGGATATTACGTATAGAGTAAGACCCATTGTGGCAATATGGAAGACATTTTACTGCAAATTTTTAATAATGATTTTCTATTTCTATTGAAGTAATTGAAAACTTCATATACACTCATTTTATAACTCAATACACCTTTGTTCAACGAACTTACAATTAAGAATAACAATAGAAAAGGAATGCAATCAGCGTTGCCGTTTTGGTTATTTTTAACCAAATTTGGTTATTTTTTTTCTAATGTGTAAATGTGTACTTTTTCTTCATTTTGGATATTTTTTTTATTATCGTTAATATTATTTAAAAATTGGTATTACAAGCTTTGCAATCATTAGCAAAGCGTTTTATGTCTGTAAGCGTTTTTACTACGTTCAAATAAATAAAAACCTTAATTTATTATTTCGATGGCTAAATATAAAAAATGGCTAAATCGATTTATTGTTATTTTACAGGAGAAGCAAAAAACTTAAAAAAATCTGCAATATTTTAGATACAACAAAAATTTTAATACGGTTTTTAATAAAAAAAAACAGCAACACATTTTACTTCTCATTTAAAAAATTTTACATTTTCGTTTTAATGAAGTTTTCGAAGATAGGCCTATATTTCGTTGATATCTTTGAAAAGAAAAATTAAGTAAGGCCTTTTTTAATCTGCGTTGAAAGTAATATATATGATAATAATTTAGGTTTAAATAATAAACGATAATAATTCATGAAATTAAGAGGATTAAGTCTAAAGTAAATTGTAAAAAATTTGTTTTTATAAGACAAATTATCATAAAAAAGATGACAATATGTAGGTAAAAACTTTTTAAGCCCTGTCCTGTTGGTTATCCCATTTCTTTTTCGTGATTGGCATTTTCTTCTTATAAAGTGAATTAGAGGGTATATCTTTAATCGCCGACTTTGATCTATGTGAGAGTAGAGAGTAGTAGTAGTTAATAGTTTTTTAAAAGGCTTTATTTGATATGCTAAAATATTAAAGGCCTTCCTTTCTTTCTTTTCTATTTACGTTATATGTTCGTTCGGAATTTCTTGCAATATTTTTCCTTTTTTGGATACCATTAGTATTCTCCGAATCAGAGTCAAAATTTTCATTCACTTTCATAATTTTTATTGCATTATTAAACTCATCATTTTTCCTGCTTGCCAAAAACAGAGGAACTTTTCAATTGATTTATAACAGTCGTTTTTAAGGACTCGTCCCGCCGCCGAAATTTGTTAAGCAACTTTTTCCACTAAAGTGAATTTGTTATTTGGGAAATATAAACGCACAACTTCAGTTGCGACTATAATTTTAGAACGAAATTAAAAATTAGTTAGGAATTTTTCTTTCAAAAATTCATTGTCATGAATTAGGCCCTTTTTTAAAATCATTATAAATCTGATATTTGAAATTGTATCCATCTGAAATTTTGAGGCAGGGTGCATTTGACTTTTGTCCCCCACAATAAACTAAAAATGCTATTTAAAAAAAAACTGAGTCACCGATTTTTAGTTTAACTACACAGAAAAAATAAAATGTTTGTATTAAACCTTAAATTTGTTAAAAACAAATGCATTTACATAAAAAAATTTTGTTTAGTTTTTTGCTTATTTGGTTATTTTTCATTTAATTTTGGTTATAAAATTTTTTTGGTCGTGGCAACGCTGAATGCAATAACCATTATTGGCCTTCAGTGTTGCCATATTAATTTAAAACAAACAATGTGTCATAACAATTTCTCACGCTTAATAGGATCTTGCCGTTTTGAAAAACTAAGGTACATTAGCAATTAATTTAAAAAAATTCAATTTCGAAAATAAATTTATAAAATAGTTCATAACATATTCTGGAACGTAATCCTGAAAATATGTTGGCCTGTTGCGTAATCTTGCAGATCTACGAAAAGTTTGTTGAGAATTCTTTGCTCACCGTACCGTTGTAGGATCTTGAGGTGCAACCTGACTTGTAGTTTCCAGAGATTCTGGGTTTTATTGATTTTGGGGATTTGGAGCTTTTAATATATACTGGTTATAATCACGAGTCTGTTGGTTTTGACGATTAGTAGATTCAGTATTGTTTCCATGAATGCTTGGGGCAAAGTGTACTTTCCGTTTCTGGACATTTGTAATTTTCAGTTGGTCTATGTGTCGTTTAAGCGTATAGCCATCATCCAATTTCACTAAATGATGTTCTCAAACTTCCTAATTACGTTGCCCATTTTCCATACCGTCGTCTTGTTGTTCCGAAGGTGTAGAACATGCACTCTTTCTCCCACGCTTATTTGACGAACGCCTAAAATAAGTTTTGGAGAAACTTCCTATTTAATTCTAATACGTTTTTTAAAATAGAGTTCAGCTGGACTCATTCTACAGTTCAGGGGTGTTGCTCGATATCTTTGAAGAATTTCGTTAACCATTTTCTGTTTTGAAGCCGGATCAGATGACATTGCTTTCAACTTACGCTTTAGTGTTTGAACCTTTCGCTCTGCTAATCCATTTGTACTTGGATGTCCTGGAGCAATTAGTTTTTGGAAAATACCTTTCTGCTTACAATATAATTTGAATTTTTCGCTGATGAAGATTGTAGTGTTGTCGGCTACAACAATTGAAGCAAAACCATGGGTATTTCAGATAACAAACTTATAGTGTTTTGCGTCGACAACAATTAGAAAATTGTGATTCTGAAAAGGACTTGCATAATCTTCGTGGATTCTCTCCCAGTTTTCTTGTAGTTCTTCCCATTGGTGTAGTATGGCTTTTGATGGTCGATTTTGAACTACCACACAAGATTCACATGATTTGACCATTCTTTCTATACCACAGTCAATACTTTTCCGAAAATAGTATATTCTTGCAAGTTGTTTCCTTTTTGTACTTCCCGGTTTACTTCCTGGAGAATTATAAATTGAAAACTTTTTGGTATAAGCACTCTTTGATCATTAAATGTCACTCCATTATCGAGGGTATATTTTCCTTCGTCGTCATCACCTCTTAGCAGATTTGACAAAATTTTTGAAAGTTCTGGATCTTTTGCTGTTTTCTCTGCTAATGTTTCGGCATTCACGTGCTAATTAGAAATGTTGAAAATTAATTCAAAACACCATTCATTAACTTCTTCATTAATGAGCTTATCTATAGACAGCTTTTCTTGAGGCTGCGTAGCACGAGAGAGGCAATCAGCATTAATATGTTCAGTGGTGCGATTCACTAACTTTTAACACTTTTAATAGGTTTTACCATTAACCACACATTTTGAGGTTTGCACTAACCACTATATGATTCACTAACTTTTTTTTAGCCACGGTAAACAGTTTTATTTTTCTGTACATTCAAATTAAAGTTTTATGGCAACCTTGTCCAATTAGATGGCAAAATAAGAAAAAAGCACAAAGAAGAATAAAGAAAAACAAATCGAAAAGAATTATTTTGAAAATTTTAAAAAGCAAGGTAAGTAAAATATTACAGATAATTATTTTATTTTAACTATTTATTTATATTGAGAGAATGAACACTGTTACTGCCACCAAAAGTAGCCGGGCGTCTGCTGAGCAGTTAAGTCAAATGGTTGACTTCATGATGAAGCATCCGGAACTTACTGCTGGCAATGTAAAGAAGCTCCATGGAAAATTGGAGTCGAATTGGTCGAATCTTTAAATTGTCTTGGTGGTGGACATAAAGTAGTCAACCAGTTTCATTTAATTTTTTAATTTCATTTTTTCAATTTTTTCATTATTGGTTGGTTTTTGTATATATGTTTCTTATTTTATTGTTTTTAAATGAATTGTTTCCTTTTATTTTTGTTTTTGTTACCAAATAAATATTTGTTTCTTTGAATGGCGTTTAATTTACATTTTTTTATTAAAATTTATTTATCAACAGTACCCAATATGACTATGCTAATACTTCCTTTTATTTCAAATAATGTAATGAAAGAAGTCCTTGTTCCATATAGAGTATTTTGGGAATTATGTGTATATTAAAAAATGTACAATTGTAATAAATAAATGCATAATTTTACTTAAAAATTTATAAAAAAAAACTTGTTTTATTTAATAAAATATGCCCATATTTTAGATATTTCTACAAACGACATTAATTTATATACTTTGCCTTCAAGCTGGCTCATTATCAGATAAATTGTAGGCTAAATACTCAAACGCCATTATAGTCATAATTTTCTAAAAACACTTTAAACCTCAAAAAAATGTTAGCGTTTATAAACCACTATCTATTTGGTTAAAAATAACAGCTGATTGAAACAACTGACTTTAAACGACAACAGAAATCGTTAAAGTGTTAGTGAATAGTAGAATGGTTAATTTTGTGGTTAATATTTTTAAAAGACACATTTGTCGTTAAAAAAGCTTAGTGAATCGCTCCACAGAGCCCTTTTTGAAAACAATTTAATAATTGAAACTTGATAAAAATTCTGCTTATCGTAGCAATCTGTTAGATGTAATAGCTGGCATCTTATTCTGTTGATGAAAAATGCGTGTCAATAGTCGAATGTCTGTAATAAGTTGAAACTTCCTTCCGTAAAGCTAATTAGAAAGTGATTCAATGTAAATACAATTGAAAGTTTTTCACAATCTATAAGGCTATAGTTTCGTTCAGCTTTTGACAATGATCTAGATGCATATGTAGTCAATATATTCGTGTGGCGTCCCTGTGTCCAACATGCACGATCATGCATATTTCTTTTTATTTATACATATGTATGTATATATGTACCTTTTTACTCTTATGGGTTTATGCGTAAAGTTAAGTAGCTATTGCGCCATCTTTTTATGTAACATAATTTAAACTAATACATAAGTACTCTTCCTCTCTCTATGTTAACAAATCTTATGTTATGCTAACCCAGTGGTAAAAATATCAATTATGTACTCGCTTATCTAAGCGATATTATCGCGGCTGTCAATGGTGATGCTTTCACTTAGTTTCCATAAAAGTGTCATAGGCTGCCACATCGATGTGCTCTCGATTAGAATGTAAGCCATGATATCATTAGGGTCTATTAACGTTTCACTTACATAATAAGAGGAGTTCTAAGCGATGATGATGAGGTGCCTATATAGACTTGCAAATTAGAAAGTATTGTATGTAGATTACAGTCCTACTTGCATTTGCAAGATAAAATATCAGCAAATAGGATTTTTTATTAAAAGAAAAATATTTTTAATTAATACAAAAATTAAATTAAATAAATACAAACAATTAAACATCGGTAATAAAATAATTCAATACTAATTCTTACTAAAAAATTACTTTATATGGATAAAATGAAAAGCGTAGAAAATTGTGAATATTTTTAAAAATTCTAATTTTATTTTTTTTTTTCATTGATTTTTTTCGAAAAAAAAACTATTTTTATATATTTTAAAACACTGCTGCATTTTCTTTTTATGTTATTATTTATTTATTAATGCCGTACGAAACTATTATGGTCAATATTTAAAATGTTTACTTTTTAGTACCTGAATTCTTTTTTATTTTTTTTAACACGAATGAATTTGAAACTAAACCTTTTGGTTAATTTTGAAACATAATAAAATTATCTTTAAAATAAATGTTATTTGATCCCATTCGGATAATTTTTGTGGCAGTTGGAGCGGTTTAAAACTCAAATTTTAATATTTCAATACATGGTACGAACCTTTAATGGTTAGGGTAGTATATAATGCACTTAAAGGTACTGTTCAAAAGCTGCAGCCACTTGAGATAGAATGCATTTTAATTTTTGGTGAAGTATCCAGCAGATTAAATTTGACTTACAATAATTGTGCAGATGTAATAGATGGAGTTGTAGATCTTGGATATGAGCGAGTGAATGAAATTTAATTGAATAGTCTAAAAAATAACATTATAATTCGGTGCAAATCGATATAGTTTCATTTCTACAATAATAAAACACATATTCTTACCCTACAATAAAACAAACGGTAATATTTTTTCCACAGGCTATTTGCACATATATTTTTTGAAAACAAGACATCTCTGAGTTTGTTTATTTGGCAATGTATACATACATGCACACACGCATCCAGGCATATGAAAATAAATTGCTTAGAGAAGAAAACAATACGTTCTCTGAGTATAATAAGTTCTCTGATTACATGTTACTTTTTGTTATTTCTGTTTTCTTTCTCAATGTTGACATGAGAGTGAGAAAGACGATTTAGCTTTCCTGTTATCTACCCCCGCCCCCCTCCATCATAAAGAAGCACAAAATTTTGTCAATTTTACATATGTACACTGTGTGCAAAATCTTTGTATAGTTATAGCCTTTGGTGTAACGATTGCATCATCCCTTGTAAACTAGGCTAAGCATTGTTTTTAATAAAGAAAAGAGTCCATTCTGTGTTGTGCTCTTGACAAGTAAAGACCTACACATATGCAACTGGACGTTCTGTACCATTTACTATATGTGAAAGTACGCCTGCTATACCCATAGGATTGGCATCACATGCTACTTTAACTGGAAGTTCCGGATCGAAAGGCATAAATACTTTATCACTGGAGATTATATTTTTAGTATATTATTTTTTTAAACGCTGCTTCACAATTTAAAGGAACTGACGTAACGGATACGTTATTGAAGACTCATCTGGAATAATAAGTTATCATGCCTAAAAATCTTCTAACATAATCGACATTAGCTAGGCGAAGCATATTAACTATTGCATCAATTTTTTCTGGTGACTTTGAGATTTCATTATAAAAACATTAAGGTTGCCTTTTATATTTCGGGGTTAGAGAACGAAAACAAATATTAGTCATCGAAAATCGCTTCATGGTTTTTCAAAATATTCCCCATAAAGATCTATACACTTTTGCATGCGTTTGAACCAATTGTCAAGGCACTTTTGCCACTCTGATTGAGGTATCTCCAAAACGTGCATTCTGAACGCATCAACCGCTTCTTCAGGTGTCAAAAAACGTTGAACCTCTCATTTTATTTTTTGCGTACGGGAATAAAAAGGAGTCATTCAGCGACAAGTCATCAAATCGATGTTTTGAGTGCTCAAAAATGCAGTTGTTTGAGCCGATATGTGAAAGCTCGCTTTGTCGTAGTAAAGAGTGATCCGTCTTCGGCGGTTGTTTTTCTGATTTCTTGGAAGACAACTGGCAAAGAAATGGTTGTGTAGCACTCAGAATTGACTGTTCTGCGTTGTTCTAGTGGTACGATTGCGACATGTGCAGTTTTTCAAAAAAATAGAAGATCATTTGCTTGGAAGTGCTTCGTGCTCGAGCAGCTTTTGTTGGATGTGGCTCATCTTGAAACACCCATACAGTCGACTGCTGTTTATTTTACTGTCACGATGTCATACACGTGTTTCGAAGTACCGCGATCGTATTTTTGGAGCATTTTTTCTACCAATCGACACGAGCCTTTGTTGAGCGATTGACAAATTGTGTGGGATCCAACGCGATTTTTTTTTGACAGACAAATGTTTATGCAATATTGAATGTATGCTGATCCCAACAATGCCTAAGTTTGTCTCAATCTCACGATAGGTCACATGACGATCTTGCAATATCAGTTGGCGCACAACATCAAGGGTTTCCGGAACAACAACTGATTTTGGACGATCTTCACGAAATTCATCTACGACCTCGGTTGAATTCACCATACCATTGATAAACACTGGTCATTGATGGAACTTCATTGCCAAAAATTGAATTAAGTTCATCGATGCACTGTTGCTGAGTTAATCCATATCGAATGTCGAAAAAAATAATCACACGAAAATATTCAGGATTTAATTCCTTTTTTGGGCGAGATACACCTTTTAAGTTACTATAAATAACACAAATAGCGCTCGTATGTCAAAACATTCTGAGTACGTATAACTTCAAAAATGTGAAGCTTTACGATAGAGCTGTCAGTTGGCAGATTGTAACGCTAGGGTTGTCAAATCCCGAAATATAAAAGGTAACCAGATATTCGATTTGAGTTTGAACAAATGCGCATTTGTTTCTATTCAAATGTAAATTGAGTTGTTGTAGTTACTGTAGGCACAATATTAAATTTCGTTTACACTCGGCTTGTGTAGCTCTATTTATTATAACGCCATCGAAATATGACATGGTTTTGTCCAAGCCAGATAAAATTTGTTCGATAATATGACTAACTATTTGGTTAATACTATAAACCTGGTGGATTGTCCCATCATTTTCAAGATTTATATTTTCCCTTGAAGGTTTGATTAAGGTTTTATGCATACACGCTGGAGATGTCCTCTTTTCCCACACGAGTTGCATTTGAGGTTATGTTTGTTAGTGCGGCAGTCATTTTTTTTGTGGTCGTCTCTACCTCAACTCAAACACATATTATCAATTCCTAATTTCCTTGATCTTGATTTATAGAATAACGATTTTTTGACCGACTTCTACGGTGGAAATGCTTAGTTCACATACTCTTGGATACGATCATATTATCTTCACTAATTTTAATGCGAACATTTTGGAAGATAATTTGTTAGAGGATATGAGTGCTATTGGTTTTAGCATAGTCAATGCTAGAAATCCAACGCATTTTACATCCACTTCAAGAATTCTTCTGGATCTTTGTTTGATTAATAAAATTTCTCATGTACTAATTTTTGATCAACTATCTGCATCTATGTTTTCGCGCCATGATATGTTATTCATACGATTACCGGATCAAGAAGTACCGGAAAACTCTAATGTTCGAATACACGGACTTCAAAAATATAGATTACAATTCCTTCACTGTTGACCTATCACTTGGAGCTAAATGTTTTTTAATTGCTTTGTTGATGGACATTTAAACTATTTTGACAATAGTTTGAAATAACTCTATGGAAATCATATTCATGTAAGAACAACATTTCTTAGGACTGATAGACCATGATTCACTTCTAATATTAAGACATTTTTAAAGGTGCGAAGGTTGCCGTTAATGTGAAGGTTAGGAGACCCAAATCAATGTTCTATGGCAAACATTCTCGAACTTGTATAGACGCACGGAAAAAGCGGAGGGAAATTCATAATTCGATTTTAGTAAATAGTGTCGGTGATGATCCCCAGGAAATTGACGTAGACCACGCAAACCGCCAGTTTGCAAGTATACCATTTCCACCTGTGAACGTGAGTTTTTATGATATCATTAGATTAAATCGACGACGAAGAAGTACTGAGGCCATTTCTTGACGTTAAATTTAATGCTATTGGCGATGATGGTATGCATCCAAAATTTATTAGACTAACGCTCCCATATACACTTATTTATTTCACTCATTTCTTCAATACTTTTATCATCACCTCTACGTACCCATCTGTATGAAAACATGCTAAAAGCGTATAAATTTTGAAACACTATAAAAGACAAAAGTTTGCCTTTGATATCGAAGGTCTTTGAGAAATTAATTTATTTGCAAATTATATATATACTAACTCGTTATTGACGAAAAGGCAATCTGGATTTAGACCACAACGCAGCTGTCTTAGTGCGTTGGTTGATGTAACCGAGGAAATTAAGTGCCAAATTGATAAACACCACACTATGTCACTTCTTATACTATTGGATTATTCTAAGGCACTTGAATCATTCTATCCTGAAACCTGAAATATATGTGCAATTTTTCCTCAACTGCATTAAAACTAATCTCCTCATCTAGGCGACAAAATTCAGTTTTATCCACAAGCTGTTTAATGCCAAGAGATGTGCCAAAGGGCTCTATATTTCGCCATTATTGTACTGGATTTATGTTACTTATTGGAGCTCGTGAGAATTTCATCACGGATCTACCACCGATTCAAATTATTAGATCGAATATAGGATTTGTTAGAACGGATAAAAGAATTGGTGTAACTCTGAATAGAGAACTATATTGGTCGGATCACGTTAAAATGAACTGATGCTTCGAAATCTCTGGATGTCACAGTATTTTACAGCAACTAATAATCGAATGCTATAAGCGAAGACATATTTCCTGCCGACTCTTTTCTACGGATGTGAGAAAGAGAAAGTCTGTTGAGTCTGCCTCCGTAGCCTGGTGTTCAGGAGAGCGAAATCGATGGCACAAAAGAAATGCACTCTGGCTACTTTCCTGGACATCGCAGGAGCCTTCAATATTGTGGAACTATGCGCTATATCCGAGCCGCTGGCAAGGTTAGATGTACAGACCACTATAGTGAAAAGGATATCAAAGCTATTTTGTGGAAGAACAAACGCAAACGACCAGATCTATAGGGAGGGGAACTCCACGAGTCCGAGTACTCTCTCCTCTTTTGAGGAATCTGGTGATAATGGGCTAATAGTGATGCTGGAACAAAATGGATGTGAAGCACTGTTATGGTGATCTCCGGCATGTTTTTCGTTACTATCAGAGATAGGATGCAACTGGCTCTGAGAAGTCTCTGCATCTGGGCATTTGATCGCGGATTGTATGTTAACCCGGTGAAAACAGAAGCAGTACTCTTCACGAAAAGGTACAAGCTACCACCTTTTCGTCCACTGCAACTGAACGGGACGGAATTGAAACTCAAAGAGAAGATGCACTTTGTAGGACTCATCCTGGAACATCGTTAATAGAATCAAAAAGGCGACCATTACCCTGTATGCTTGTAACAGAGTCTTGGGGAGAAAATGTGACCTAGGATGACTCACTGGATCTACACAGCGGTGCTCAGACCTATCTTGACCTATGGATGCCTAGTTTGACGAGAATCCCTCAATAGGAAAACGAATTCGAACCTAATACAGCGACTGCAGAGATCTGCCTGTGTTATCATTAGTGGTGCCCTACGCTTGACCTTTTTTGAAGGGTAGTGGCTGCTAAAGAAACTAAACGTCTCTGGGCAACTGGACAGTGGCATGACTCGAATATCGCCTACGCAGGAATCCTAAGAGAAGTTTCAGCTGTCGGAAGCAACGTCTACATGATACCGCAGTACGACTTCACGAGAAGATTCAAGACATCAGACCCGGACAACGCCATCTGGAGGGGTGGTAAGACCCATCCTGTAAGGGACTCCGTACAAATCTATACCGAAGGTTCGAAGCTGTTGGCAGTGGAATTTTTTCAGAATCGGTTTGAATACCCCAGCCTATAAGACTGCCAGACCTCTGCAACAATTTTTAGACTGAGGTGGTGGCGATACAGACTGTGGTGAGAATTATTGGCGACGGAAGGCTATCCAACCGTAACGTCACCATGCTTTCTGAAAGTCAGTTGGCTATCAGAGCTCTTAGTTCAAACGTGGTACAGTGGTATTCCGGGTAACTGCAGAGCTGATGAAATTTTCAGGCGGGGCACGACCATCGAACTCTCCGATGAATTCTAGAATCTGGACATCCCTATGAGGACATGCAGGCTCATAATTAACAATGCGACTGTCGGTTCCGTCAACGATAGCTGGGCGGCTTCAGGCGGGGCTAGAACGGCTCGTAAAATAAATACAGCTGACTCAAAATGTATGCCTTGATCGGAATGTACCTTTATTGAAACCCCGTAGCGGCATACCCAGTTCTTCACATTTACGTTTGGGTTGGCCTCTTGATTAGATATGGCATACACTTCCGGCCATTTACTAAAATAATCGACCACGATAAGAACATATCGGAGTCCGGAAAGGTGCCTGCTACGTCCATTGCTGCACGTTCGCAATGTTATATTGCTGCATCTTACCTCGACTTTTTCTTACCGGACCTTTTGCTGTATTACACTGGTACAGTTTGCTATCCAGTCTGTTGCTTCTTGCTGATATCCAATCCAATAAAAACGTTGTTTTAGTATTTCCAGCGCCTTTGTCACCCCAAGGTGTCCCACGCTAGCTCCATTATGGAAGTCTTTTAAGACTTCCTTCATTTTGAAAAAAGCCACTACTATTACGTTGGAAGAGGTCCTGCCATCGATATAAGCTGGCTTTACGTCTAATAAGCCAGCACACTACCTACTAGACCACGGCGACTTCAATATATTATGTATATTCAATTTTCTTCATTATTATGTTTACCAAAAAATAACTGATTAAGGGCCATGATTACAACTTGCCGTTAACTAAAGGTAGGATTTTAACGGCCAGATAAATTGTTGTTCATTATTATAAGCAGATAATATGGTAGAAGTGAACGTTAAGCTAAAGGGAGGGATCATCGTACCAGTAACTTTTAAAGTTAAGTTTATGTTTGAACTTGCCATATTATATTATATAACGCGAACTTGGGCGAATTTCAAAAATGATGCCTGGGTCTCACATTAGTCGGAAACATTAGGCCAATAGACACAAATATGTGTATACAGAAGAGAAATTAGATGCCAGTCCACTTTTGTTACAGAAATAAATTCAACATTATTTGCAATTTCACTACAAAAAATTCAAATCCAGTGAGTTCCCTATAATAAAAAAAGGCCAAAATACAAAAAAGTGTTGACTTCTTATTTAAAGATCATGTTACACTATCCTTATCAAATAACACAACAACAATTCACTCAAAGCAATTTTATGTAAAATGGGATATGTGAAAATCGGCAATCACTACTAAACCTCATATCTGGTCCTGCTGACGACTTTGTTTTACGAGTCTACTTTATAGTTATCAACTTTTTGCTGGTTGTGAAATTGGTAGTAAGCAAAAGTTAAATGTCTGGTGCAATAATATTACGTGATTTATGTATGGTTGGAGGCAATTTAACCACATATCATAAAATTCTTGCAGGATTTACAGCTTTTATTTCGAAATGTTTCTTACTCGGGATCTATATAATGGAATAACATTTGCTAGATAAGGTGGGGGTAATGCAATTATAAATCCAAGTTGTAGGTGTTTTTCACAAAACCAGCTGTCTTTGTCTTTGGAATGCTTTTGACGAACAAAAGAACTTAGCTGTAACGCTTACAGCTCCACAATGTTTTCATTTAACAATTCTGCTGATTAAATGTATTTTTATTTTTTTAAAATTCATCTTATCTAACTTCTATCAATTTTTATTTATCCTTCTTGAATTTTAACATATCATATTTCTTGACATATCTTAAATTTGGTTAAATGGGTATGCTCACAGTAAGCTTTTATATATTTTATAATTTTTATATACTTATGTGTACTTGTACATTGTTTTATTTTATTTAATCCTATGCTGTATAACTAATGGAAATAAACGAATAAATATAATTTTTAATACATAGGATTTGTTTTTTTCATTTGGACTTTCAATGTCGTGAATTGAATTTATTTTATACCAAAGTTTATTTCAATGTTAATTTTTACACAGGATTAATGACCGTTAAAGAAAAAAAAAAAATAAAGCAATAATATTAGAGTTACTAATATTAGTAAACGTAATCCTGCACTAAAAATTTAATAATACAACAATTTACACTGAGTTTTACTGAAATATTACTCTAGTACAATAGATAAGATTTCGTAAAATAATAAATTTATTCAGTTCAACCTACAAATACTCAACGTCAAAATAATATTTCTAAAACTTTCCCTATTCCCTACTTTTCTACAAAAGTATACTCACCCTTACACTAAAATCGTTTTATATTACCGATAAGGGGATGGAGGATTTCCGTTGTTTTCCAGTTTTCGATAAGATTCTTCAATTGGACTCAATATATCTGTTACACTAAATGGTGTGGAATGATTGTTAAAGAATGAATTTTGAGTTTGGTGATTGTGTAAATTATGTATATGCTGCAAGTTTGAAATATTTTGTTGTTGATGAACGACGGCAACAGCTGCTGAAGTTGAAGTGGAAAAATGTCCTGCTGAAATTCCTGAAACTTGTTTTAACAGATGCTGTCCAATGTATTGCGATTGAGGAATTGTGTGTGCTATAGTAGCTTTCGGAGACAAATTCATTCCCAAACAAACATCGTTAAGTTCAGTTAAAATATTATTATCCTCTTCCTTTGCATCCCCCGAATAGGATTCGGAGTTATTTTCGATATTGTTTGTTGTTGTGGCTGACATACGAATAAATAACCATCTACAAAGTCAATTAAAAATTTTATATTTAATAATTTAGGAAACTAATAAAAAATGTGTTGAAATAAATCACACTAAATCAGAAAGCTAATAATTCAATTACATATGTATATAATGTACTGCAATGTAACGCAGTGAATTTGTAACGCAGTGAAAGCACAAGTTTCGAACAAGTTAAGATGACATAAGTTGCGTTGAAATTTCAGGAAGTTAAGAATATGATGACCGTGTCAACCGTGTCAAAGATCTTAAAATGATCAAAAAGTTTAGTTTTCATTCATGCAGTTCACCTGATTGTTTATCAAACAACAAAGTATTATCATATTTGAATATGAAGAATTTTCTTAAGAACTTTTGACAGGTAACATGATATCGCTATTTACCTTAAGTTCAAATGAGTTTTTAGTATAGGTAATTATTTTGCACATTTTCATTTCGAAACATAAACTTACCATCACAATCTACTGCATTTGACTAATTACTGTAAAACTAAAAAAACCTCGCTATGCTGTGGCACACAATAGAAATTAGAAATATTATTATTACCAGTTTCTATATTGTTCGAACTTAGAACACGTTAAGTTATAAAAACTGTATTAATTGACCCCAGTGGTTGATTAAGGAAAGCTCTATTAAGTTCTTCAACATCAGATTTACAATTTACCAACCCCAATTTCTGCTATCTGTTTTTATTTCGGCTTTCAATGTATGCATTGTCTTAAGGTAAGATCGCACGGTTGTCACAATGCACCAATAATTGGTATATTTCATAAGCCAATCGTGTGATTTCACAATCACATAAATTTCTTGCGTCACACGGCAGTCGACTTTAAACCGTAGGTCCCGCCACTTATGCATAAAATTAACACACGGAACTTAAGTAGTATGAGGAACTAGGTCTTGTACTAGGTTGTAATGATCAATTATGTATGTATGTACTTAAAATATTAATTAGTATTATCAAATTACACCATTTGATAATAAATACTTGAAATGTACTTTTCTGCTTTCGAAAATGAGAATAAAACACATCGTCCTGCATGCTTGCAATTTAAGAATCTTGGCTAGGTAATAATGCCATACGACGACGGTTCTTCTGTTTAAAATATTTTTAATCAAAGTGCTCATTGAATTTTTATTATCAGCCAAATCGAAAGCGGTTTTCAAAAGAAGACAATATTTTTCCTGAATATTCGTTTTAAAAAATTTAATTATACAAATATTTTAAGTCATACAAAACCAAAATTTTTCCCGTTCATAAATGTATTAAAGTGTCATCTCATTATTTGGTAAAGCAGTGTTACTATAAAACATTGCTTTGCCTTGTAAATGAATTTCTCTGCAGTGTTGAATTGCAAACTGCGTTTATGAAGACAGCTTTTGTTTTTGGAGCTTTTGTTTATTATTTTAACAACACCATTTCCACTTTCGTAACAATACTAACGAATTCAAAAAATATCAGGTTTCTAACTTTTTGTGAATTAAAGTTAATAGCCTCAAAAATTAAAATGTACTATTTTTGAATTTATGTGGAGTATATGTGCAAAAAAGTGTAAGTACATAAATATATATTAGGCTGACCCTCAGCTATATAAGATTTTTTTTGTTTGCTGAATATTGATGAAACAATTTATCTTGTAAAATTTTCAGCCCAATCGATTGGGGTTAAAACGTGCCGCAAGCCCGATCAAATTTAGGGGAAACCATTAAATTTAACTTTCATGCCTAATAACTTAGAACTAAAGAAGGAAAGGAAAAAAGATATTTTGTCTTTAAAAAAGCATGCCCGACAACAGGAGAACTTAATCGTTGCGAATGACTTACGCGTCAATGGCATCCCTTTTATGAAAAATGAGAACCTAGTTGATATTTACTTGAAACTTTGTCAAGTTTCAAATATTACTGGTCCTGACGTTAAGGCTATATTTCGTGTAAATGTTAAAAATAAATAATAACTAAATATAATGACATCATAATAAAGTTTAAAATGCCTTACGACAGAAACTGTGTACTAAGATCCATAACCAACTATTTGAAGTCGAAGAAGGATGTCTTGCGTCTGAATACTATTGGTTATGATAGTTCTGTTCCATTTTATGTTAATGAAAACCTAACACCGGAGAATCATCGCATCTTTCTACATGCTCGACGTCTTAAATGAAGTCATGCTATATCTTCAGCATTCATGAATAGAGATCTTGTGTACATTAAGAAGATTGGTGAGAATGACCCTTTACTCATAGATGATTTCAAAATCCTGCACGGAATGTTTCGCCTACCAGAGCCAAATTAGGGACTTATTTAAAATAGTTTTAAAAATATATATTTCGCTTTTTATTTGCTATAGTTTAAGTAATATCTATTTCAACATTTCTCATATTGTAATTTTCAATATTTATTATTGTATTGTTCTACATATTTGCGCTTGCATTGCTAAACAAAAATTTTTCTTTGACATTGATGTCACAATTTGATGAAAATGGAGTAGTTCATTCTAGAGAAAATATTTATACCATGGTCAGAATACTTTCTAGAACAGCATCGAGTTTTAACATATGCCATATAAATGCCCAGAGCCTTCACAGGAAAATTGACGAATTTCGATTCATCTTTGAAGGATCAAAGATGGATGTAATTTGTATCTCAGAAACTTGGTTTCGTATTAATGTTAGTGACAGCTACTATCATTTGCAAGGTTATCGTATTTTTCGTTCTGATAGAGTATCGAATACCGGAGGTGTGGCTTTATACGTGAGGTCATCTATTTCTTGTAAAAGAGTAGCAGTCTTTGCGGATGGACAATACGGCCGATGATGGAGTGGATTTTGGTAGTAGAGCGGCTGCAGTTACTAATAATGGTGAACTTGATACTAGTTTCAATAATGTTGAATTTTTAATTCTTGACTTCTATAGTAGCCGTCAGAAACTTTTACTGGCTATAATTTACCGACCAAACAATAGGATTAATATCAAACCCTTATTGTATAAATTGCCCTCACTCACTTTGGGTTATACGGATACTATTTTAATAGGCGACTTCAATGCTAACATTCTTTTGGATAGAGGTTTGGCAGAAAATATGATTGCCATCGGTTTGCATTTGATTAATGGCACAATGCCTACGCACTACACATCAGGTACATTAATTGATTTGTGTTTTGTTGATAATGCCAATCGAGTGTTTTTTTT
This sequence comes from Sarcophaga peregrina, assembly GCA_014635995.1. Taxonomy (NCBI): domain Eukaryota; kingdom Metazoa; phylum Arthropoda; class Insecta; order Diptera; family Sarcophagidae; genus Sarcophaga; species Sarcophaga peregrina. The sequence goes on along the minus strand of CM025789.1, from coordinate 82,740,686 downwards.
TTGACCAACTTTCTGCCTCTGCTTTTTCTAAACATAATCTTCTTTTCCTCTCATTTGATTTTCGAACAGCAATAACGGATCAAGTGATTAAATATAAGAATTTTGGGAGGGATGGAATGCATGCAAACAAGGCAAAGTTTCTAACTGTGGCCAACATGACGACCACCAGGGCGATCCTTGTCTTGCTGTATTCAAGTTAACACGCAGCCTCCTCGTGCCCCCTCCTGGATGGCATTCTAGCACCCGCTAGATGTTAACTAATGCGTGCAGCGAGGTCCAATCCTCTGGACCCTATTAAGAACTGATGCAGCTGCCTTGAGATTATTCGGGAGAAAAGTCCTACGTAAGATCTTCGGTCCAATGCGAGTTGGCGATGATTTTCGCATCCGATTCAACAGTGAACTGTATGAGCTCCTCTACGACATGGACGTTTTGCAGCGTGTTTATATCCAGCGGCTGCGCTGGCTCGGTCATGTCGTTCGAATGGGGTAGGATGCTCCAGCGAGACGAGTATTTGATGCGAGGATCTGCGGAAGTCGGCGAAGAGCACGACCTTGTATCCGTTGGAAGGACCAAATAGAGGAAGCCCTGTCATCGATTGGTGGGACCAATTGGCGTAGGCGCGCAAGAAGCAGAGGCGCCTTCAAGGATGTGTTGCGGCTGGCCGAAATCCGTTAATCGAGTTGTTATGGCCAATTAAGTAAGTAAGTATTTTAGAAACATTGATTTTGGTTCACTTGAAAAGGGGTTGGTAACTATACCATGGAATCCGACTTTTTTGATGTCTACAGTGGATGTACAGATTAATTTTTTACAGGGAAATATACAATATTTATTTGAGAAATATCTACCAAAGAGGATAAAGGACATACGTAATGGAAAGCCATGGTTTACGAATGAGATCAAGGTCTCAATTAATCAAAATAATTCTTTTCGTAGATGGAAAAGCTGTAGGATGAATGAATTTTACGAAATTTTTAGAGCATGTAGGTGAGACACGAATCTGAAAATTCGGGCCGCAAAATCAAGTTTCTTTGCTGATAAATTTGGATCGAATATTAACGCCAGTAGAAAGTGGAGAGATATACAATCATTGGGAATAATGAATAGTGATATTAAATCCAATGAAATGATTGATGTAAATCAACTCAGCTTGGAGTTTACGAATATTCCGGGAATTGATGCCGATTTGGAGCATTACAACGCTTCTGATGCCTTCCTTACTACTACTAACCACTTTTGAATTTAGTAATGTTACACAGGATGATGTTGTTGAGAGCATTTTAGCTATTCGGTCTGACTCCATCGGAAGTGATGGAACTAATCCGAAATTTATGAAATTAATTTTTCCATATGTACATGACCCATTTAATAAATACTATAATTATATCATCTACTTTTCTGTGCATTTTGCCATTTGAATAGTAGTAACCTTGAAAATAACATACATTTTCCCAAAAATAAAAAAGAACATGTATTTATACAGATTAAATAAAACTGGTTATCGTGGCCTAGAAATGACACCAGCTTGGCAGGGAATGTGTTAACAGAGATTTTAGTTTTAATGGTAAAAATTTTAACTCAACCACTAACAAACCATCTGCACGGTGACTTAATTCATTCAGGTATGTAAATGGAAACCTAAAACGGGGTTTTCCGCAACTAAGCACACAATTTTAACGTTTCAAATTAAAAAAAGAATTATAGGGCTTGTTAATTTTTCAATTTTTAGAATAGTCAATGAGCAAAAAAAATGTTCACATTAAGCGGTGTTCATATTAGAGCGCGTGCACTATATATATGTACATATAATGTATATACATATATATATATATACATATAATGTATATATAATGTATATATATATATATATATAATAATTTATACATATTTATATATGTATGTATATGCATATATCTATATAAATAAATTATTAAATTATTTTTTAATATAGTAATATAATTTTTTATTATTTATTTATTTGTTTATGTATATACATATATATATATATAAATATATGTGTATATATATATAAATATATATAAATGTATGTGTATACATTATATATTATAGACTATTAGCGTGAGGGTCGTGGGTTCGATTCCCACCAGAGGCTCTGGTCTGTGACACTACACCGATTGTATGGTTGAAGTTACTCAGCTCGTGTAGAATTAGAATATAATTTGTAATTAATAAATAAATAAATAAATTCCTACATCAATTTTCCTTACCTACTACTCCAAAGTCAAATTTTAATTTCATATAGGACGTGCTATAATATCTAGCATATCACGTATATACATAACTTTTTCATACGTACATATGTAGGTATAGGTAGGTATGTAGTGTTGTCCGTGTCGCCAATGCTTCATACATAGGTTAAAACATTTAGAGCGGATAATCTCTTAAATTTTCGCGGAAATAAAACTTATTGACAAAAACACTATAAAATATCATCACTAAACAAATTTGTATTAAAATCTTATAACGCCAATAGCGGAAAATAATTCTTTTCTTTTTATTCAAATACTTATAAGCAAGCACATACAACAGAAAACCCACATCAGTGAATTTATTATGAATAACCACTCGACACGATTCCGTCAAATGAAACAAGAGGCCTGAACAGTACTAACGAGTACTTCTCATATGGCTTCTGGATAGCCCTCGAACAAGTTTTTCACATTAAGAAGTTTTACAAGTTTGTATCAATTTTGATTGGTTGGCACTATTTTTTCTTTTTTTTTTTCTTGCTTTATAAATTCATAAATAATCCTTTTCTCTTTTTATTGAAAAACAAAAAGGCTCTATTAACGTCCATTCTTCAAAATCAACAACAAACTGTATATATACATGAAATGTGTATAAAATGTTGGGCGTGACTTGAGTATGAAATCAAAGAAAGACATCTTTGCATTGAACAAAGAGGGACAAATAATGTATACTTTTGAGTAATTTCGTTCTTGTTGAATGTTGGTTGGTGGTAGTAAAGCATATCATCTGTTAGGTGTAACCAATAAGCGGCATATTTGTAAATTTCTCGACGTGTCACGGGTTGTACGTACTGTTGCTCAGTAGATTAGACAGAATTAATAACAAATAGATACATATGTACCTATAAAAGGTGAGATTTTAACACAAGGTAGGTATTTTAAAAGTTTTTATTTTAAATTTAAGATAAGATTAACACCAGAAATCTCTAATGTTTGCGTTGAAAATTTTAAAAATTTCGATTTGTTTCTACACGCTTAATTTCATAGTTTATCGAACTGGGTCAGTAAGAGCATCATATATGTATGTATGTATGTATGGTCATATATGCAAAAATGTATATACCTATAATTGATGCATATGTGTATATATGTATATACATATATGTACCTACATTTTTAAATAACACAATGCTCTTACAGACCCACTTCAATAAACTAGATCTGCTTACCTATATAGGGATATTTTTGATATCGACTAAGGAATGAATCGTTTTTCCACTACTCATAAGTGCTCATGAAATTCAACTACTTTGATTCATTTGTACTCAGTACAACATTGACTTATAAGTACAAACTCACAAATTCAAAATACGTTTAATTCATGCGCCTACTAATTCTGGTTCATAAATTTAGAGAAATAATTATAAATGATTCGAGTGACTCGAATCATTCATCAAAATTTATAGTCTTAGTTGTTGTTGCATTTACAAACAAAGAAGAAAGAAAACAAAGACTTTCTATTTAGGTACTCCTACGCGAATCTTACTCATTTTGTGCTTTGTGTAAATGTTAAGTAAAGGCGAGTCGAAATAAACATCATGCGTGTTGTTAAGTATGAGTACGATGAGTATTTAAAGTGAGAGTATGATAATGAAATAAGTATGACTGCGTATAAGTATCAGAAATTATAAGTACGACACGAATCTACTTATCGTTTTGAATACTCGTTGCTGATTTCTGATGTATACCTACCTACATAGAAGAGATTTCTAAATAAAATCTTATGTTTCTGCACGGCGGAAATGTTGCTGGCGTTTTAAAAACATGGCTTTTGCAGTAGATATCCAGAAATATGAAAAATTATTTGAAAGAACTCTTTGAAAGACAAACTACGGAATAGGTACACTTGCAGCATTTAACAATATAATTTGAAGCACAGTATAATTTCGATATTCCAGACGCCTGCAAATCCGGACAATGCGGACACTTATATTATTACAACAGTAGACTCTGAAACCCGGACATCATTAATTTTTTGTACCTCAATAATTCGGACATTACTTATTCTTATTGTTTTTGTACAAAAACTTTGTTTGAAAACTATTTTTTAAGCAAGTAAAAAATTAAATACACCCTGCTAATGACATAGTGTAGGTTTTGAGTTTTGTTGAGTAGATCTCAAAAATATTTTTTTTATATTTCTCGAACTCTGAAAACTTTTTTATTTGAAAAAACTGTTTTTTACACTTTACGCACAAATTTCTAGATTACTCAAACAAATTTAAATCTTGTTGAAAAGAGGAGAGATGAACCCTTAAAACGGTATACATATCTTTATTATTTGACTTAATATGCTATGAGTTTTGACGAGGTAAACTTGGAAAATTCGAATTTTTTTAAGTTTGTCCATTCGTAGTAGCAAACTTTACTTAAAAAGTATGAAATAAGTGATAGCATTCAGAAAGTGCATTATCTTGTGAAGAGATTCAAACTTCGTTTGATCAAATCGGACAAAAATTACTGTAGTTATTATATAAATAGAAATTATCAGAATTTTTGATAGTTCAGGAGTGTTTATCACAAAATGTGTCAATTCACGTTTGAGCAGTCACCAGAAGAGAGAAATAATAGTAGCAAAAAACACAAATATTAGTCGAATTCTAGAAGTCGTGCAAAACGTGAAATTGACACATTTTGTGATAAACAATCAAGATACATCAAAAATTTTGAAAATTTATGAACTAAAAGTTCATTTGATGAGATGACATATATAAAAAATAAAACACGACTGTTAAACTATTTATATAATAACTACAGGAATATTTATGCAATAGACTTTATGAATATTATCACTTATCCTATATTTTTTTTATTAAAGTTTGCTACTATGAATGGACAAACTTGAAAAAAAATTCAAATTTTCCAAGTTTATCTGATCAAATCTCATAGAATATTATACCGAATAATAGATATATGTATAGTTTTAAAGTTCCATTTCTCCCCTTTCTAACAAGATTTAAGTTTATAAAATCGTGTCAGAAATGTTTGAGTAATTCAGAAATTTGAGCGTAAAGTCAGAAAAAACAGTTTTTGTCAAATAAAACAAGTTTGGAGGATTCGAGAAAAATAAAAAAGTATTTTTGAGTTCTACTCAACTAACTGAACAACATGGACTATGTAGATACTCAGGTGTATTTTCACCGTCGCACCGTGTAATTTATCAAATACAGCGCTTTTACTGGTATATAACGCAATGCAACCAATGGATCAAAATGGCATTCATTTTAAAACTAAATTATCGTCGCTATTTTATCAAGTTCAGAAAGTCAGATGTTCTTAAAACTTTTTCATAGAAAAACATCGACTTTTTAATTGACAATGCTTGGGATAGATTGATTAGAATATTCTAAAAAAAGTGTTTTTGTATGATGAAGAATGATTCGATACATCTGTTAAGACTAGTTGATTTACTTGTCAACTTAGCACCTGATATTTATAACTCTAATGAGGTTACCGAATGGTTGAATAATGGAATTGAAACCACTGACGATGAGACTCAAGCCTTATATTTGTTGAAAATTATTTTAAAACTTTTAAGCCTCAAAAATATTGCGTACAAAAAGCAAAATGAAACTAAACTTCGTCAGATGAAAATTGTGCAGCAAATAATGAAAATATTTATAAAAGTGATTTTAATCTACTGGCACATTAATTTGAATGTAAACATTTCATTTCAAAGTGAATATCTTCTATTTATTTTCTAAATTTTTTCTTTTGTTTCGGAATTTCGGACACCACATGTTTTTTAATTCTCCGGATTATCGAGATTATACTGTAGGAAGTTGAGAAATATTGTAAGTCGAAATAAAAACAAAGTACCTACAATGATGGAATACAATATGTAGCCATGAATACACAATTGAAGGTTGGAGGTTTTTGATTATTTTAACTTGGAGCTTTGGATTGTAATGGCAAAAGAAACTGCAAATATCAGCAAATATAGAAACGATTCATGGATGATATTGGCAAAGCTGTCTAAAATGTTTGACTCCATAAAGGCGGTGCAACTTTTTGAGCAAATAGATGAGGAAGGAGTTGAATCGGCAAAGATGACTGTAAATTCTAGTCTAGTTAATTAATATCGATATGTATACTTATGTACGTACATAAAAGTTTTCCAATCACTTTTATTAATATTGGTACGCATATCGAAACGACCTAATATCGTTTAACATTAACTATAAACTAAAGCTACATATATATACATGAAGTCGCCGTAGTCTAGTGGGTAGTGTGTTGTCTTATTAGACAAAAGGCCCGGGTTCGTATTCCAGGTCAGACATCAAAACGAAAAATATTTCTTCAGTGACTTCCTCTCATCAGATTTCTGGCAAAGACTCTGAGAGTAAAAATTGCCATGAAAAGCTTCTCAAAAATCTGTCGTTCGGAGTCGACTTTAAACTGTAGGTCCCGCCACTCATGTATAAAATTAACGCACACAACATAAGTGGTGTGAGAAACTAGGTCGTAATCCTGACTGAAGGGTTGTAATGGCCAATTATGTATGTACATATACACACTAACATATACATCGAACTTATTATAAGTGAACTAGATACAACAAGTATGAGAGAAAAAGGGACAGACAAGTAATCAAACGCAACAACGAACAATGTAATCGCAATAGAATTCACGAAAATGCGAGCGCCCGAATATTCCACTTCGAAAACTATCATCAGACTGAAGAGATTCGCATATAAAAAGGCAAGAGAAAGCAGACAGTCATTGTGAATTCAGTCAGTCTTGTGTGAAGTTCCGTATGAACTAATTGGTCGCGGTGTGAAGGCAATTTGCGTCCATAGTAAAGTTTACTGAAGAGTTGTTAGTGTTTACGCGAGCAGAAGTGTTGTGCTTACAAAAAAGTTTGGGAGTAGAGAATAACGGACAAGTGCTATTACTTATAAAAAAAGATTATAAGCAGAGAAATATAACGAACAAGCACATATTGTTATGGTTATTGTTGTGTACGTTGTATAAGTTTGAACAGTGACACAAAAGTAGTGTGAATAATAAAGAGGGTTTCATTGAAATAAACCACGCATTTCTTTTTGCTTGGTTTGCAATTAACTAACTCATATTTAAACGTTTTTAAAAAGGTAAAAGTGTAACAATATGTTTAATTTTTAATCAGTTGTTGTTTTTCAACTTTTCCTTTATAAAAAAAAAAATAATAATACTGGTGGTATTCGATTTTCGATGCGTTTTGTATTGCAAAATTATACACTTGCAAATGTTTTGACATTAATTGTGAGCGCTCTATTTATTTCGTAATTCGTAATACTAATGCAATTTATGCACTAAAGCTGATCTAAATAAACAATTTCTAAAAGTATTATAAAAATGCCGCGAAAAAGTGAAAAAAATATAAATGGGATCCAATTAATCTGGAACTATTTTTATTTTTTCAGGCGTCAACTTTTTCTTTGGTTTTTCTCTTTTTATTTTCTTTTGTGGAATAGTTTGCTCCATTGTTTTAATTTTATTTATTTAATTAGTGTTTACATCTGTCAGCTGTTTAAATGTCAGAGTTTTAAACGCAACGAAAAAACTATGCCATTTTAGTATTGCGTGGACGCAATGGTTTGGCAAATGCAATTGTGTGTATTTTGTTGTTGGATTGCAATCAAAAGCTACAATGTTTTGCATTTGCATTTTTACAATGCCATTTGTACTGAACACTTACCACCGCTACTGAACTTATAAATTTCTTCTGTTTCTCTTAAAAACATATTTCTTTTTTCGACGTTTACATATATGTCCAACAATAACTTTGTATTACTTCCAACTTATTCTTCTGACATTACACCCTGCATCATTTACAAATAAATTTATCTTGATTTCATTGATCCAGAAAATATTGTTATTTTTTGGTACCTTCTGTTCCACAGCACGTCTTGTGATATTGAGCAAACTGTTTCTTCTTCTGGAACTATTCTGCCTGGAAGTTTAATGTCACATAGTCCGAACTATTCTTTCTAGAAGTTTAATGTCACATAGTCGATGCCACACAGTTCTTGTTGATATTTAATTATCTATTTCAGCGGCGATCGCTTTCGAAGACTTAAAAGGATCTCGCTTAGCAAGCATCGCGATGTAACCGTTCGTAATAGTTCAGGTTTTTCTCACTGCACCACGTTTTTCTACGACGTTTTGAATGAGCCTTCTCTCCTCCAGTATACAATGTTGCGCTGAAACCATCTTTGATAATATTAAATTTATTTTTTATAAAAAACCTTAAAATGTTAATTTTATAACAAAATTTGCAAAAATCTCCACGCATTCCTGTTTCAATGGCCAGAAATTTTTCTTAGTATTTTGTAAAATCTTTTCATAAAAAATAGCAAACACGTTGAAAGTTAACAGAATTTGTTATGATAAAAGAAAATAGTGTTGAGAATTAAAAAAACATAAGTTAATTACAACAATATCGTCTAACGATATTTGTAACTTTTGTATTACTTCCAACTTATTTACGATTTATTTTAAGATACATTTATGTCAATGATATAGAGAACTATTGTAAAGTAGATAATTTGTCACAACGATAATGCTTCATCCGACCAATCCATTAATTAATAAAATATAATGAATAATGAAAATAATAACACTAAACCTACCATGACCCATTTTGAATTTTTTGTCAGAATTTCTTAAAAATAACATCACATCGCCATTTGCCTTTACGACTTTTATTACAAAATACATCGAATGTGTTTACCAAGATTTATATATATGTACTTTAAAAACCGCAAGGGGCCATTTAACCCATGCAAAGATTCTGTTTCCTGATTCGCAATTTGATTATTTTTGCTATTCCGTAATATAAAACTTACCAATTATAGGTTTTAAGCATGGAAAATAATTAAATATTTATTTGAGTATCAGAATTTCTGGAATATACTAAATTAGTGTCCAGTTCAGATTCATTGTTTACTTACTATTTGCAAAAGGAACCCAGACAGTCCTTCTTCTTAGCTCAAAGCATAAATCTGTAAGCATTGAAACCGATGACAAGCGTATACCTGACACGATTAGGTTTTACAATAATACTAAGCACGGTGTAGACATGACGAATCAAATGGCCAGAAACGACACTATGAAATCGATCCCACAGATTGTCTGTGCAGATTTTTTTCAATATTCTTGACCTGTCTGGAACAAACTCTTGGTAGAAACAACCGTTGAAAAATCTTCAGCTGAAGAACTTGTCGAAAGTTTTCAATATGAGCAACAGGAAGAGAAACAGGAAACGTCAATAAATTCAAGCTCGGATTCACGTGTTCAAAGGCGAAAAAGGTGCTAAATAGGTTTTTGCAAAGAATGTATGTGGAAAACGTACCTTCGAGAACCCAATAATTTGCAAAATATGCTGTGAACATGAATCATAATTATAATTAGCATATTATTTAATTATTTTCTAAATTTGAGATTTAATTGAAAAATATTTAATTTTTTCTTGTATTGTTTTTGTTTTATGCTTTGTTTTTTATTATGTTTGTCTGTTTAATATATAAACTATTTTGAGTCGTTATTTAAAAAAAAATTGTTTTATTCGTGTACCTAATTGGCCTAATTGATATATTTCTCACAAGGCAAATACAACATTTTACAGACGGGTCATTTGACCCTCTTTGGTAGGAAACGGAATACATGAAGCATCAGTAAGTTTAGTGTTAAATTAATTCTTTTATCACCTAATGCAATAGGTATGTAGCTCTTATTCAATCCATGTAAGAGTAAGTATACTTTCTGCATTGATAATATACTATTTACAAAAAAAAAAAAAAAAACAATTGAATAAGCTAATAATAAGGAATAGCAAAAAATTGCGATATCGTTATACCGTTTTGAAAAAGGTATGTTGGAAGGAGAGAAAAAACTTACGGCCTGAATGTACAACTGAATTATAAACTTGAATAACTTACAAACCCAAAGACCTAATCTCTCAAGCAAACTTGCTTAAGTTAAAGGAACTTGCAATTTAGTTTTTGTAGAGACAACTGCATTTGTAAATATAGAGTTTTACCTTAAAATTAAAAGATTTTTCGAGACGAATTCAATTTTTTTTATACACAAATTGAATTTTATTTAAAAAAAATTAAGTTCTATTTGCAACCAAATTGAATCTTATTCTATTAATTTTTAATTCATTTAATTTCATTTCAAAGTAATTATTACTTTTATTAATTTTTTTCAATGCTTTTTTCAAATTAAATATAAATTCTTATGTATAGAGGTAGTCATCAGTATTTACACAAAAGAGCATTTTTACGTTTACGTAAAAACCTACCTACTTTTACTATCATTGTCTGCAATAGTTGCTACAATTTGTAAATAAAAAAATATTTCGTTCACTTACGGTTGGAACGGACCCTAGTGGCGCAGTATATAACCAATTTCGATAATAAAGTCGCGTATTAGATAGGATTTTTTTATAATAGGTGTTAAAGCCCAAGGTTGGCGTGCTTGGTCATCACGGCCGCAAGCTATAGAGTTGGGGTCGTTAGCTTTTTTGAGCGTTCGCTCTTTCTAGTTCAGCTCTCTTTTTCATTTTCACTTGTATTTAAATTGAAGTAAACAATGTTGAATAAACAATATACATATTAAGGAATTAATATATTCCGTATAATTTTATTGAACAAAATAAGAACAGTATTTTTATTTTAAAATTGATGTTTCATTTTAAATAAATTGTATTTTTCAATAAAATTTAATTTTATACATCATCAAAAATTACATGTATTTATAAAAGCATGTGATTTTTTTTTAAAGATGTAATAATAATTTCTGCTTATACTTCTCGCCTAAACCATTCATATACAGTAAAATCTTTTTTGCACGTTAGATACGTGCATATGTAAATTTGGAAATATGTTCCACAAACATAAAATAACGTGTAAAATTAAAGAAATCAAGTATTTCTTTAAAAACCTTGCAAAAAAGTGATAGCAAACTAACTTTAAGCACTTTGAAATTATATATTGCGTCATCAATAAACTGATATGTTAAATAAAGGGGGATTTCCCTTAAAGTAAACATGCTGTGTAGTAGAGTTGCTATAATGATATTATCCTGTAAGACACTGTAAAAAAAGTTTTAAAAAAAATTAAAATTTTCTTCTTGACGAACCGTGTTATTTCAAAATCATGTAAAAAAAGATTTTATTGTAGTTAAATTGAAAGATTGAAATAAACGAATAAAGCCGAAAGTCCATACCATCCGTTCCATTGCCATGCGTTACATTGCGATTCTTGCATTCTATGCCGTTTTTATTGCAAGTTAAACACGAAGCATTTTAAGCGACTGGTTTTTTGTATTAATCAACTGTTGTGGTAAACAACAAATAAACGAACAAGAACATTTTCGGGAAAAATTGAAAATCAAATTGTAATTTTAAATATTTATGAATTTACATATCTGATACGAAAATCCTCTAAAAAACACAAGACGAGTGTTTTCAGTTAATTTGTCTCCCATTTTTATTGTTTTCAAATTAATAAACCAAAAATAGATGACACTCAGTACATAAAAACAATCATATAGATGTATGCACATATAAACAATCATCATATACGTATTTTGTTCATGAAAGAAATGTGTTAAAAATTGTATTTTAATGTATTTTCCTTTTAAATTAGTAATAAACTTTATTATTATTATTCTTTTTGTAATGCAAAAAAAAATTCGAAAATAGTAATGTACTATTTAAACATATTTATCGAAACCATTCACAATAATATATAATTTGACATGTTAAGTTTAAAAAACTGATGCGTATGGTATGGACTTTCTTTCGAGAAGAAGAGAGACCAGAACTACGAACCTAAAATAACTCATTATTTAGCGGGCTCTCTTAGTTCAGTTCTATGAAAACTTCAATTGAACTAATTCGCTCGTGAACTACACAATTCTATCAAGCGCTAAGTCAGTAAAAAGACTGATATCGCACAATGAATGGAAGAGCATTAGTGGCATTGAAATATAGCAGGATAGAATAAATGGAATTAGTAAAGCTACAGTCACTAAAGACGCAATGTATCAGATTCAATTGAAAAAGCTAAAAATGATGCCAAAAAATCTTGGCAGTTTCTAAATAAAAGACTTGGCAGAGTAAAAAATTTTAAATAAAATTAATGAATCGGTAAGGAATATGATTAATCGAGTAGGAATTAAAGCAGAAGGACTTAATGTTTATTTCACAAATTGCGTAGAAGATTTGAAGGCTGATATTAACTATATTCCAGGGGAAAGTTGACATGATTTTAGATCACTTCGACGTCATTTTAAATTTTGAAGATTTTAACACACCACCATAAGTGAAATTCAAAAAACACTTTAAATTTTAGATTAAATCAATCATCTGGATTTGATATTTCATCTAAATAAATCGTGTTTATCGCAAAATGTGTCAATTTCAATTTGTGTTTTATGCAAATATTATTATTTTCCATTGAGCAAACAGTGATCAACATCTGGTGGTCGCACAAACATGAAATTGACACATTCCATCAAAAATTGTGGAAATTTTTGAACTAAAAGTTCATTTCAAAAAATATATGTAAGACTCTTGTAATGGTCGTTCTAATTTCAAAATCCTTTCATTTTTTATAAATACAGGTAACCCTCCTACAACGCGCTTAATTGGTTCCTGAAAAACTCCGCGTTGTAGGAAAATCGCGTTGTAGGAAACTTCTTTTTCCTCCATTTTTCCTTTTCTTATACAATATCACGCAAGTAACATGTTAAAGTTTTCTCAGCCGAATTAATTATATTAGACCTTTCAGCGAAAAAAAAAATTTATTTTTTCAAAGGTATTTTTCTATTTGTTTATTTCAACATAATAACATAAATTAATTCATTTAATTAACCAGCAAAAAGCAATTTATTTATTTAAATAACATAAAACTAAGGAAAATAAAATCTGGGAAAAATAGACACAGATTTTCAAATCTACATATTTAGAGGATTTTAATTCTCAATCTTCTACAAATCCGCTTCCTCGTCCTCGCTTATTATAATTTGCCTTAAACGTTTTCCATAGTGCATACAAACATAATAATAATAGATATACATACACATATACACAAGTAATTTTTGATAATTGTGTATTTATAGAATACGTATTTAAAAATGCTTAAAAATCGCGAATCCTACGCGTTATAGGAAACATTCCACAATTCGCAAACCGCGTTGTAGCGATATCGCGCTATAGAAGTACCGCGTTGTAGGAGGGTTACCTGTATACATTTTCCCACAACGCAGAGAAATAATTAGTTATTTCGATTTTTCTTTTGTTGGCTAATAACTGGTTAAGTATCTGTATAGAATATTCTCACTACAGTTACATTATAATGTACTAACAGAGTGTGGCAAACGGCAGAAATTAACGTGGAAAATTAAATTGATAAATTAAATAAATTGACATATCAAAAAACAAATGTGACAAACGTAAAATAAATATAAAAAACAAAAAAAAATATTTTGAAAACTATTTTTCTAATTAAAAAAAAAAAAAAATGGAACCCCCTTCACAAAAAGCGAAGAGAAGTTACATTACATGTAATGTTTACTTATTAATTTAAATCTAAATCTGAAAGGGACGATTGGTTCTGTGGAAAAAATGCTAATAGTAATGAAGGCTGCAGGTAATCAAAATATATAATGAAATTGTAATAAAATAGTATCCATATACGTATTTATTTTATAGAAAAATTACATTAGAATTAAAGGGACAAATTGGAGAGGAAAAAATGTAAATGCATGTAAAACTCAATGGAATGCTCTTATGAACAAATTTAAGAGTTTCTTTAAGTACCGTTTTGGCGAAGGAACCTGTGAAGAAGCGACAGCAGAAGACGTCAATTACTGGGAGTTTTTTGATATTATTCATACTTACGCGTCAAAAAAAGATAATTACCATCCTCCGTATTTTATTGATAGCAGTGATGGAGTAATTATTGCTCAAAAGGAGGATAATAGTGATATTTTAAATTCAACTCAACAAAGTGATAGTACCACTTCCTCTTCCGAGTTACGTCCAGAATTGCAAAAAATAGAGGAAAACAAAGAAGCGAGATAAGAAAATTAGCAAACAAATATCCTCTCTGCTTTCAGTTTTTGGTCAAATGGTTCAAACCGATTACCCCCATATTAATACCTCTACTTTATTTGTATAATCGGATTCAGATTCGGATATAGAATATGCATTGCCAAAATGTTATGTAATGTTGTTTGTATTGAAAATTTGCAACATATACACGTGAAAATACACAAGTATTTACATATATGACATTTCTGGACAGGATTTGTGGAAATGAGTGGAAGTTACACATGTTCTACTACATTAAAGAGGACTCCCACAAAATAAACTAGTATTTTGTTTGATCAATTTGTATTTTGGAAAAGGATTAGTGGAAGTTACACATATACCTCTGGACCATGTAGTTGGAAAAGTTCTTTGTCGTCAGATAAAAAAGGCCTTATAAAAAACGATTATTTAAGTAACAGTTTTAAACTATTGCTAACATTAGTGATCGTTTTTTTCATAAGACAGAAAATAATTTTCAAAATAGAAGTTATTGCAATATGTAACGATTTATTCAAATTCTATATCAATCATCATTCTGAAGGAATTGATCCAGAATTTCGTTCCTCTTTCTAATACCCTCAGCTGTGTCACTTATGATTCTATTAATATCAGTAGGAACTAATTCTATATAAACATCATCATTTATTTCTAATGATGGATCGAAATCATGTTGTAGAATTAGGGTTGCCAGCCTGGCTGGATTGTCCAGCTTTTTTTGATGTTTTCAAAGCTAAAATTTAATTTTTTTGTATATAATAATACTACATACGTATATATGCTGATAACAACGGATATTTTAATAAAAATTATTTAAAAAAAAACCAAAATTTCCGTTTTCTCAGTATTTTTTTATGTTCAGTTTTTTTTTTTTTTGTCCAGCTTTTTAAAACCCAATGTCCAGCTTTTTACAAATCGGAATCTGACTACCCTATGTAGAATGCAGATCTTATGGAGTATAAAAGCTGCAAACGCAGTTTTAATTCAATTTTTAATCTTCAACTCCAATTCTCTGCTAAAAATATTTCTTCATCTGTTTTTTACTATCCCAAATGCAGATTCCATAATGATTCTTCCCTAGCTTGATTTGGCGTTAAAGGTCCTTACAGGAGCCCCAAAAATAATTTTTCGGTGGAAAGTCTCCTTTAGCATATAGAGGACTATTTACAAAGACTCTTGTATCATGTACCGAACCAGTATAGCCTACAAAAACGTCTGTGAATTTGTAATCCGAATCAATAACTGCGTGTACCTGGATAAAACAAATTTTTAGTTTACATAATTTTTAATTTTAGTCGAAAGGAACTAGCACCTGAATTGAGTAAAACTTTTTATGACTTATGTATTCATCATGCCTTCGTATTGGACATTTTATTCTAATGTGCGTTCCATCGATAGCACCAATAATATTTCTGAACGCAACAGATTTAGTTTTTTTTTTTGCAAAATTTAGTCGATATTCTTTGCTAGTCATTCACATTAACATGATTTATAATGTGTCGCATAAAAATAATTTCATCTAACATTTTTTTAAATATATTTCTTGCAGTGTAGCGACTAATGCCAATGAAACAGCCAACAACTCTGTAGCTACACCATCTATTATATAAAAATGAATGTGTGTTTATTTGTTTATTTGAAGTTTATAGACGGCTAAACGGCTGGACCGATTTTCTTGAAATTTTAACAATACCTTCCTGTATGTCTGGAAGGAACTATATGCTATTTTTTATTTTAAAATTTTAAGTAGGTGAGGTGCCACGCCCACATACCCAATAGGTGTTTAATATCGCATATCTCATAAACTACAACAGCTAGAGTCCTCAAATTTTGTATGGACGACTTTGACGTATATAAGAACAAAACTAGCGGATTGGATGTAGTGGGCGTGTCACATCTATATATACCTTATTGAATCGTAAACTATGCATTTGATCATGTTATGATCTTTAGAAAAGTTGTTGCGCATAAGCTGGGGTAGGTTTCTAAGTTGATATGATTAATTTCCGGCAGGTGGTGCCATTGAAAATTAATTAAGATGAATTAAATCGTAAACTGTGCATTTGATTATGTTATGACCTATAGCAAAGTTGTTGCGCATGAGCCGACGAAGATTTCTAGGTTAGTATGACCAATTTCCAATAGGTGGTGCCATTGAAAATTAGTTCAAATGGATTAAATCTTAAACTGTGCATTCCTTAACAAAGTTGTTACGTATGAGTCGACGGAGATTGGTGAATTTAATTTCCGATGGATGGCGTCACTGTAAATTATTCAAAATTAATGACAAACAGTTGGTCGACCTACACCCCAAGCACGGAAGAAAAGAGCATTACAAGCCTAAAAATCAGACGAGCACTGTGACTGGAAAATCTTCGTATAGATGCCGCTGAGCCCCGTTCGCATGAACCACTTGAACAACGAGAAATGAGATTAGAAACTGATCAAATGTGTACTACTCAGGCCCGTTCATCTGAATCATCAGGACAACGGGAAACAAAATCAATAAAATTATTCAAAATTAATTGGACATTTGTGTAATGCCTTTCCTTCAAATTTATGTAGTTGTGGGCGCAGCAACACGTGCAGGGTACAGCTAGTCCAATATAAAAAGCACATTACTTCATATTCTGTGCACCAACCATGATTTTTTTTAGGTACATGTTCTAAATATTTTTTAAACGAATTTACAGAAAGCCTTAGATGTATTTTTATTATGTTGTTATCCCCATTCATAATTGCACTTACAATTTTGGAATGAACTTCGAATTGAATTTGAAAGAATTAGTTATAATATATGAAAATTCTTTTGAATTTAAAACTTACCTCGCGAATTCGGTTATTTCGTGTTAAAACAACTAAAATGTCCATCCATTGCGATGATCTTATTTGCAAAAGAATTGCAATAATCATTGGAATATATTTTTTAAAATATCCATTTTTGTAACAGGTTTTTATATTTTAAAAATAATTGTCAAAAATTATCAACGTCAAATAAGTTTTCATTTGGCATAGGAAATTATGGCATTTTTCACGTTGTACCATTTTCTGCGAGGCGCAGTTAAAGAAAAGTGTTATGCCGACGAACCAAAAACAATTGAGCATTGGAAGGCCAACAATGAATTGGTAAAATTTCAAACTGCTTTTATTTTATTGAATTTTTAGATTTAAACTTACAAACTTAATGAAAATTCTAAATTGTTGATATATAATTCTTTCATATGTAGGAAGTACTGTCTTGGAACTTCTTATCCATATGTATATACAACGTTAAGCATAGCATTGAGTAGCATACGATCAGATTGCGGATGAATCAGGATCATGTGGCTACAAGAGAAAGATCCAAGATGCCGCATCAAAGCATTGAACTCAATGATTGTATGCAATTAGGGATGATAATCGGCAAATTCCGAAATCCCGGGATTTTTAAAAACTTGTCCCGGGATTTTCAGGATTGTGAATTTATATGTATTTTGACCCTGTAAAAGGTTATGAAAAAAAAATTATATATCACTCGACTTCGATAATATCGGGTCCGCCATCTAACATTTTTTTTCAACTAGTGCTTATTTCATGAATAGTAACACTTAGCTCATGTCTGATTTGACAGATAGTTAGTTTTATCCTTCCGCTGAACGAATATGGTTGTGTATAAGCGTTTTCGCTTGTTGAAATGGCAACTTAGTTTGAATACTATGCAACACTTTTTAAACTTCACACATACACATGCATGCAGCGGCATTGAGAGTATCTCCCAAGGGTGAGTTATTTGTTATCATGCTTCCTGCTAGTCTGAAAAGATGGTATGAGCCTCTGGTAGTTGCCGTCGAATCACGGGACGAACTTCCCTCCTTAATGATATTGAAAGTAAAGTTAATTGAGGAAGGTGAGAGGAAAAAAGTCCATAACAATGAAGAAAGTACAGTACAGGCATTTATGGTACGCGACAGTAACTGTACTAGAAACAATTTTTCTCAGAACAACAAGAATAGAAATAAGGCAAATGGCACACTTAACAACAACAATATGAATTGTAAAGATCAAAAAGGCGAAAATGATCAAAAGGGAAAACAAAATAGCAACAATAACAAAAGTTCGTTATTTTCGACAGTAGGCAACAGTAATTTGAATATTAATGCATGGTGTATTGACAATGGGGCGTCATCACACTTGTGCTGTGACCGTGGAATGTATGATGAGTTCGAGCAACATAGTGAATCAATCATGCTTGCTGGTGATAATTGCATGCGTGCTGAGAGTAACGGCACTGTACGTTTTACTGTTGATGGAAATTACATTACATTGGTTAAAGTTTTGTTTGTGCCCTGATTGCAATGCAATTTTGATTCTGTTTCTAAAGCGGTGGCTTTTGGTCAGACAGTGGTGCACGGAGGAGGCACCCTTCGTGCAAATAAGGTACGTGATCTTTTTATATTTGAGACAAGTAATAACAAATTGTTCTTCGCATCTGATCAATCATCTGATGAGGCAATGAAATGGCATTCCCGATATGGTCGCCTCAATTTTGTTGGTATGAGGGAATTGGTGAATAAACAACTAGTACGTGGGATGGATCTACATAAACCAGCAGAAATCCAGTATTCGACCTGTTTAAAGAGCAAATGCACACAAAGACCATTTAGTTCTTCTGAAACCCGCAGTGATGATATTTCGGAAATTATCGGACGTCTGCGGACCAATGAATAAGTTTTTTGTTTTTGCCTTAAGCCGGAGGTGGTAAATCTTCTAAAGATACTTTTGTTCCAACAAAAGCATGCACGATTCACCATCCTTGGTGCCTACGCACTAAAACCCACCCCCTACACACATCAACCACTCTCCCCCCGCGGGACTGCCGTAAGGTATTATTTCGCGGGGGGCTGGTTAGTTTGAAAGCTTTACCACGTCATCTCAAATTTCGCCTTCGTTCCTCCAACCTTCGGAGTACTATCATTACTTCCACCATTTTCTGACTGTATTAGCTCCATAGCGTCCTAGAAATCAACAGCTCCTCCATGAGCCGGTTTGGTCCTAATCTATTTTCTCCGGGCATTATAAACCTGGGGCATATAGGGAAAGTATCATTGTCTTTGCCAATACTAATACCGCTTCATCAGACACTGTTCTGAAACCACTTATCCGTCTAATCGCGCTTAGACGATATACCGAGGAAAGTATTCTCCTTGTCGACCCCACGGAGAGTGCCTCCGACCATATGGGGCAAGCATATAGCATTATCGACGTTACTACCGCTGAAATTATCCTCCTCTTGAATGGATCTGGTCCTCCAATATTTGGCATCATCCTCGCCAGTGCTCCCTGCGTTACAGATACCTTTACGCCGATGTATTTTACGTGCTCCTTGAAGTTCAACCTGTCGTCAATAATCACTCCCAGGTATTTTATTGCCCTCTTTGATTCGATTTCTGTGACTCCAACGGTCACTTTCATCTTCTCCACTATCTTTCGGACGCTTATCAAAACGGCTTCCGTTTTATGTGCAGCAAGTGTCAAACCTGCCTCATCCAGCCATGCACCAACATATCGAATCGCTGTGTTAGTTTTCTCCTCTATATCCTGTACCGTCTTAGCTACCGAGACTATGGCAATGTCATCTGCAAAGTCTACAATTGTAGTCCCGTTTGGCAATCGCAGTCGAAGTACTCCATCGTACATTATGTTCCATAGTAGTGGGCCAAGTACAGAGCCCTGCGAGACACCCGCCGTCACTATTCCTGCTCTCCTTCATCCGTTAGATATATTACCTTCCTGTCCTGAAAGTAATTGTTCAGAATCTCCATTAAGTATGGCGGCGTACCCATGTTAAAGAGGGCTCTCATAATCCGCCCCCAATTCGCTGAGTTGAACGCGTTTTTAACGTCAAGTGTGACAACCGCGCAGTATTCCTTGGTGCCAAATCTCCATCTTTCGCCCTCTATTGCATCTCTTGCAATGTCGACTACCCTCCTGATCGCGTCAACAGTGGACCGTCCTTTCCTAAATCCGTATTCCAGGTCCAAGAGAGCTCCTCCTGCCTTGGCACGCGTCAGTAGGCGGTTGTATATTATCCTCTCCAGTATTTTTCCCATTGTGTCAAGTAGACAGATGGGCTGATATGACGATGGTTTCCCTGGTGGTTTACCAGGTTTTGGAATTAGAACCAATTTCTGCTTCTTCCATCTACGTGGAAAAACACCCTCGACGAAGCACTTGTGGAACACCTTGGCGAACATATCAGGTCTGAACCGGATAGCTGCTTTAAGTGTCCTATTCGGGATTCCATCTGGCCCCGGTGTTTTCCTATCTCCTATTCCATTGCATGCTGCGAGTACATCCTCTCTTGTTACCTCAGGAATGGCATGATTGGCTTCCGTATCCCTACATATGAAAGTGTAGGGCTGGCCTCGTGGGAATAATGTACTCATAATTCCCCGTAGCGAAACTGGGCAGCCTAGTTTAGGCTGTTGCTGAGCGCCGATTCTCTTGCAGACGACTCTGTAAGCCGTCCCAAAAGGATTTATGTCAGCTTCTTGGCATATCCGCTGAAAGGATAGTTTCCTGCTCCTTTTAATGGCTCTTCTAAGTTGATGCCTAAGAACCTCATATGAAGCCTGTTCGGTTTCCCATGTCGCTCTTCCTCTTGTACGCTGGGCCCTTCTTCTCGCCTTAAAGCATGCCGACCGCAGATTTCGAATTTCGTCATTCCACCAGTAGCAGGAGGAGCGTCCCCTACACACAGTCCTCCTAGGCATAGCAGCATCACATGCAGAGTTGAGCATTTCGCATATATCGCTCACTAATTCCTCGGTCGTGCTGCCAGTCGTATGAAAAGACGACAACTGCAATCTATACGTCTCCTCGTCAAAGCGGGTATCCTTCCGTTTAGGTCCCGTAAATTTCGCCAATCCTTCTCCTCTCGTGTTGCGCCCAGTAACCGTCATCACGATTGCCTGATGGTCACTATTCATGACGTCCTCAGTTAGTTTCCACGCGGTCCGCGAAACAAGACTATTGCTCACAAACGATAAATCTATTATCCAGCCCGATTCAGCTCTCCTAAATGTGCTTCCTCTTCCATCATCAGCGCCACAGGAAGAGAAGCGACCGTTTCCAAGAGGCAGCGACCCCTGGTGTTAGTATATCTACTACCCCATTTGGTCGCCTAAGCATTAAAATCTCCTGCAATAATGACGGGAGTATTCAGGCGCACGTGTGACGCCATCCTGTCCAGCATATATTGGAACTCCTCCATTGACCATCTCGGGGCGAAAACTCCCTTTATCCTGGCCATAACGAAACCAATGTCCCGCGCATAGGTTTGCTGGAATGGTAATGAACCACAGATCCATATAGCCGCAGTACTAGATCCGTCCGTGATCCAAGTACTATTCTTCGGTACCCTATAAGGTTCGCTTATGATGGCGACATCAATATTCTCTTCCTTTACCCTCTGGATCAATAGGTGGAACGTCAAGCTGAAAGGAAGATGAATATACTCCGAAGTGATAATGGTACCGAGTTCGTGAATAATGCTTTTGACAACTACTTTAAAGAGAAGGGAATATTTCGTCAATTGACGGTGTCATATACATATATATCTTTGTGAATATTTATGGGCTGAGGCAGTTTACACCGCGGCATATTTGAGGAACAGAGCTCCTACTCGAGCATTAGATGGCTCTACACCGTATGAAATATTTATTGGCAGTAAACCATATGTGCGCAATTTAAAAATATATGGTCCTGTGGCTATCGCTTTGGATAAGCGACAAAAGGATAAATTCAAACCCAAAGGTAAGGAGTACATTATAGTTGGATACTCTAATACGTCAAAGGCATACCGATTGTATGATCGGAAAACACTACAATTGATTATAAGTCAGGATGTATATTTTGTTGAACCATCTGAAAGCCTATGCGTCGAAATGGAAATTCCACTACAGATAAGTGATTATAATAATGGAACAAATTGATGAAGTGTCAACGAAATCGGGAGTTCAAATCTGCGGATGATAATGAGAATTTGGCTCCGAATTCAGAAGGGCCGGTAAACCACGTATACTCCGATCAGGCGTTCCAGGTAGACCCAAAAAGGAATACAACGTATTGGGGCTAATATATTCAGAAGATGAGCGCCCTGGTAGTCTAGTGGGTAGTGTGCTAGACTATTAGCGTGAGGGTCGTGGGTTCGATTCCCACCAGAGGCTCTGGTCTGTGACACTATACCGAGCATATGGTCGAAGTTACTCAGCTCGTACATAATTAGAATATAATTTGTAAGTATTGTAATTAATAAATAAATAAAATAAAAATATTCAGAAGATGATGTAAAGGCAAATATGATGATGAGTGGAGGAAGGCGATGCAAGCCGAATATGATGCACTATTGAAGAATTGTACCTAGGAATTTACGGAACTTCCCGCAGGTCAGAAGGCTGTGTCCAACAAATGGGTTTTCGCTCTTAAAAGGAATGAACAAGATGAGATCGAACGATTTAAAGCCAGGCTAGTAGCAAAAGGTTGCTCTCAGAAATATGGTGTAAATTATACCGAAACATTTTTGCTACGAAACCATACGAATGATTTTTGCTATAGCTGCCGAGTATGAACTTTATCTTCATCAAATGGACGTTTTGTCGGCGTACTTAAACTGCGAGTTAAGTGATATACGACTCAACCGAACAAATTTGTAGACTCAATTTTATCTTACTACGTTCTGAAGTTAAAGAAGGCGCTTTATGATTTGAAGCAGTCAGGAAGGCAGTAGAATTTTAAATTGGATATAATCTTGAAGTGAATTGGTTTCCAATCATGTGATAGCGAACCAAATTAAGCACAATGGGGATACGATGAACATTATTGTCGTTTAAGTAGATGACGTGTTGATCGCAAGTTCGGATGTCAAGAAAATGGAAAAATGAAGCGTTTGATTGCTGATGCGGTACAGGTGGTGGAAAAATATTTTTTAACCTTGAAGTCGATCGCAATGAGTGCGTACCACGTTATAAGGAAACCGCGCATAAGAAACTCGTATTTCAGGTACAAACCAGACTAATTTGTAGGGCGTTCTATGGAAACCGTTTACCGCGTTGTATGGAAACCGCGCAACAAGAAAAAAATTCAATAAAGTCAGAAGTAGGCGTGGCAAACCATTAAAATTGAATATTTAGGAACATAGTGATAGTAAACGAATGCAATATGGTAGGTAAGTTAGTAGAGTCGATATAGACAAATTCACCAAAAATAGTATTGGCTATAGTCCGCTATTTCGATGGTTTATAACTACATAAGTATGTACATATGGAACATGTATGTCTGTTAGTTTTTTGTTTAGGAGTACAAAAACTACAACTGTAACAGCGCTACCCATGATTCGGACCTCTTCTTGTTATTCTTTGTATGCCTACTAGGGATGCCAATCGGGAAATCACGAATCTCGAAATCCCGGGATTTTCGGGATTCATAAAATCCCGAATCCCGGGATTTTTAAAAACTTGTCCCGTAATTTTTCGAGATTTTCGGGATTGTGAATTCATATGTATTTTGACCCTACAAAAGGTCCTGAAAATAAATTCTATATCATTTGACTTCGATAAAGTTGATCAAAAGTTATTTGATGCCATCGAAGAGTGTAAAAGCTCTATAAAACGAATTGATAGGTTAACTGATTTAGATACTCAACTGTCTAAAGAAACAGATTTATTTACATCAGGAGGTGGTAGAGGTGAATATTTATAAGCTGCATACAGCTATCTTGGAACTATTTTACCAACAAATGTTGATTCCGAGAAGTGTTTTTCAACGGCAGGGTATGTTGACAACAAAATTCGTTCAAGCCTATCAGATCACATATTAAATGCTTTAATCTTTTTGTTGGAATCCAAATAATTTTCTTAAAATTAATGCATTTGCATATGTATGAATAATTTTTATTTTTGTTAATTTACGCTATTTTGTTACTTTTTGTCTTGCTTTTTTTATATTTTATTTTTAATGACATATAATTCTCATAAAATTGCAATGTAAATAATTTTGTTAACAAAATATATTTTTTTAATTTTTGTTATTAAGAGCAAATCGCGATTTTTCCTGTGATTTTTAAAAATCAATTCCGTTTGTCATTTCAATGTGCAACATATTAATTTGGCTATGTTCGCTAAAAGTTTCAATTTAATTTATATATTTGAAAGAAGATTAAGAATATATTTTTTACAAAAGGTTGATATGTTTTGAAACACTAATTCACAATTTTTTTTCTAACCGCTTATTATATTTAAACTTTACTTTTACTTTAATTGTTTAGTATTAGAATTCCCTTTGATATTGTTTACTGATCTTTTGTGCAACTAAAATATAAATATATTGTTATTAATTGTTGCCAGATATCCTCAAAAACGCCACATTGGCGCTGGGAGCTTTAAATATATTGAAACTGTATAACAATTTAAAAAAGAAATATGAAAAGCAATAAAAAAGTTGTTGCTAGAACTGCCCTGGTTTTAGATGTCAACACATGGTAAAAAGGCTGTTTTAGGACGAACATGCAAAAGTCATACTCCTACACGGGAATAATGTCCGTAGCACTATCGCGGCACTATCGTCCTCTTTCTTTAGATTTTTATAGAACGAACTATGCCTGTAATTTTCCTTTTCGTAGATTATGTCATGATTTCAACTTGCATTAGGATTTTATAGATTTTAATTGTAGTGTTTGTAATGTAAAGCGTGGCTTATATACTGGCATTAGTTTATAAATTATTATATAAAAATGTATTTTCCTTCTTGTCTTAGATTGTTCAGTTTCATTGTTACCTTATTCAGCTTGTGATTAAGTTCTGTAGCTATTTTATGTTCTCGTTGCCATAACTTTTCCCTTACCCGCTACAGTCCGGACTGTAGTGTGTACGTGGCCCTACGTAATGGGGACGAGCCCTCCGCGGTCGGGTGAGGGTGGGTAAGTGTGAGGCCGAAAAATATAGCGATAACGTTCGAAAAATATAACGATATTCAACGATAGCTCAATAAAGGAATGTGGAATTGGATCTGGTTTATTTTGCGATGAACTGTCACTGAAACTTGATCACATGTGTGGTCCTATGTGTGGACAGTCATGCATCAATCAAAGCACTGTTATCTCATCGTATCAAATCAAAGGTCGTCAGAAGATGCAAGGACTCTCTGCACAGTATATGTCAACACAACACCAGTGCCTACTGGGTACCGGGCTACTGTGGCATGGAGGGAAACGAAAAGATGGCTGAACTGGCATGGAAGCGATCGGAGGAGTGCAGAGAAGACGACAGAGGGGATACAAGAGCATATACAAGAATACTTATCCAAATTGAAAAAATTGAAAACATGCCCACCAGTGGATATCGGGAGAACCAGGGAACTACTTGAATTCGACATGGGCACGGTTCGCAATGTAACAGGAATTTTTGTAAAAAACATGAATTTGTTTCGAAAAATTGTTAATTTGAGAGTAAAAGTTAATATATTCGTATATTGCGAATAAAAATAAATAGTTGTTTAATTTTAAAAATAATTCTTTATTATCTGCATAACTTTTGTGCCACTGTTCGAACTTAATCCACGTATACAATGATAATTTTCACAATATGTGTTTGTTTGCGATATTTTTCTCCTTACAACCTTTTTGTAAGCAACAACACTTGGTAGTTTTTCTTCTTTGCTCGCAACCTTTTTGTAAGCACAACACTAACAACTGTTTTCTTCGCACACAAGTCTGACTGAATTATAGTTCGATCTCGTGTTTCACACACAACGTCTCACTTCTAACCAACGTGACGTCGTCTCACACGGTCAACTTCAAACTCTAACCATCGTGACGTCGTATCACACGACTATCTTAATTCGAATTCTATCATTGCTCACTGTGTCTTGCCTTTTATATCGCTGGATCAACAGTGTGATGAATGCTCTCGAAGGAGGATGACGGCCTTCGGAAACAATCTAAAGATGTAAACAACTTGTTTTTGCTTCTTTACTTCTTCATTCCCTGCACTTTGTTGTTGGATACTTATATCTTCTATCTCTTATATTTTTTAAGCTGATGTTGTTGCTATATTTTTGTTTATTTTTTGATCACGTGAATAACTTCATTGTTTTGGTTTTGGAGCTTTTGTTTATTATTTTAATAAAACCATTTCCACTTTCGTAGCAATATGTATGTATAATATAAGTAAATATATGCATGTACATATTGTTACGTTTTTACCTTTTTAAAAACGTTTATATATGAGTTCGTTGATTGGAAACCAAGTAAAAACAAATATGTGTTTATTTTAATAAAACTCTTTATTATTCACACTACTTTCGTGTCTCACTGTTCAAACTAATACAAAGTACACAATAATAACTATAACAATACGTGCTCGTTCGATACTCTTCTCTGCTTATAACCTTTTTATAAGCGATAGCACTTGTTCGTTATTCTCTCCTTATAAGCTTTTTGTAAGCGCAACACTTCTTCTCGCGTAAAAACCAACAACTCTTCGGTGAACTTTACTACGAACGCAACTTGTCTTCACACCGCGACTGTTAAGTTCATAAGCAACTAAACGCAAGGCTGACTGAATTCACACTGAACTGGTAGCCTGTCTTGTCTTGTCCTTTTATATATAGAATTCTGAATTATAGATTTCTGTTGTGACTACATTGTTTGTTATTGCGTCTGCTTACTTGTTTGTCCCTTTTTCTCTCATTCTTGTTGTAGCTGGTTTCCTTATTATAAGTTCGATGTATGTGTCAGTGTGTATTTGTGCCGTGTCTATTGTGTACGCCTTGGCTCATGGTTTTTTGCTATGCGTAACAATGTAAATACATGTGAATATATATTGTTACCCAAAAACAGTCGAAACGACCTAATATCGTTTCACAATAATAACGACAAACAAAAGCTATAAATATAAAGCAGTGAAGGGTACATACGAAATTTCGTATCACATATGTGATAGGCAAAGAAATTTCTGCTGACGCTGCGTTGACACACCTACACTATAAGCTTACTCGTGTGCAGCGTTGCCACGATCAAAAAAATTTTATAACCAAAATTAGAATAAAAATAACCAAATTTTTTTTATATATGTAAATGCATTTGTTTTTTGACAAATTTAAGGTTTAATACAAAAATTTTATTTTCTTCTGTGTAGTTAAACTACAAATCGGAGGCTTAATATGAAAAGGCCTAATTCAGTTTTTAATTGCAAATATCAGATTTATAATGATTTAAAAAATGGTCTAATTCATGGCAATGAATTTTTGAAAGATAAAGTCCTAACTAATTTTTTATTTCTTTCTAAAATTATAATCGCAACTGAAGTTGTGAGTTTATATTTCCCAAATAATAAATTCGCTTTAGCGGAAAAAGTTACTTAACAAATTTTTGCGCCGGGTCGAGTTCTCAAAAGTTCGAGTGCCTGTTTTTGACAAATAGGAAAAACGTTATACATACTAACAAAACTGTATTTCCCAATTAATTCCGATCAGTTGTATTATTTTTTTGTGAAAAATATTGTTTAAGAGGAAAAAGTTTTAACATTAAAAAGTTTAATAATGCAATAAAAATTATGAATGCGAACGAAAATTCTGACTCTGATTCGGATAATGCTGATAGTATCCGAACAAGGAAAAAAAATAAATAGGAAAAAAAGAATGGAAGGCCTTCAATATTTTGGCATATCAAATAAAGAACGAACACTTAAGCCTCTTAGAAAACTATTAATTACTGTTAATATGTTAAAAGCCCTGGCGTATGACCCATCAGGACCAATATACTACAAAACAGGCATAACTGACGATTACGAATTTTTGTTGTATCTACAGTTTTACAGATTTTTTTAAGGTTTTCGCTTCTCCTGTAAAGTAACAAAAAATCGAGTTAGGCCTTTTTTATATTTAGCCATCGAAATAATAAATTAAGGTTTTTATTTATTTGTATTAAAATTTTTCTTAAAATTTCAATTGAACGTAGTAAAAATGCTTAAAAATATAAAACGCTTTGCTAAATATTGCAAAGCTTGTAATGGAAATTTTCAAATAATATTAAAAAAGTAATTGTTGTATTAACGAGAATAAAAAAATAACCAAAATGAAGAAAAAATACACATTTACACATTAGAAAACAAAATAACCAAATTTGGTTAAAAATAACCAAAACGGCAACGCTGCTCGTGTGGTTTCGTATAATAATCGTGTGTTTGTTGTTTTGTGTTGATCTCAGAGAACACAATCAATTCAGTTGACGTTTTATATCTGTGGTTGACGTTTAGCACTTGATGAAGCAAGATCTCGCTATGCAACTTTTTTAAAATGATTTATGGTTTTTTGCAAATACACGCAACAAAATGTTTAATGAAAATTGGGAATATGATTTCTTTTATAGAGAATATGGATGGTAATGTACAATGTATAGTGTGTTATCGCACTTTATATCGTCCGATGGAGTTAAGAACAAATATTGAATCATTTTGGAATAAAATGAAATTCCTACAAGTACTTTGAAGAACCTTGCGCTAAGAATCTCTCTATTATAAATAGAAAATATAAAGAAAGAATTCAATGTTAAGGTCCCTATTAGATAAAACATTAACCGAATTAAAAATTAAACTATAATTTATAAACTTTTGAAAACAATAAACATATGCTTTAATCAAAAAATAAAAAATATTAAAATCCGCATTTAACAACATACACACAACACAATAAACCAATTTTTTTTTATTTTCCCAGTGTACGACTCTCAAAAATTACGTTGAATTTTGTTCTCCGCTGCTTTACCAACACAACCAAAACTATGATAGTATGTGTTTGCCCTTCACTGAATGAAGCCATTGAGATAATGGGTACACAATACACATTTACACATACATCGAACGTAGAACAGGGATGGAAAAGTTGGTACAATTGTACTTTTTTTAGCACTATTTGGAATTGAAAACCACCATAGCATCTCAATGACTTCTTTAGCGCTATTAAAAAATTTTGCTTTCTTTATTACATTTCTCCAATATTCTGCCTCATAACTGTATAATTATTAAAAAGAATATTATCCTTTCCCTTGCATCTGCATATGTAGAAAGGATATTTTCGTACCAAAATTTAATAAAGTCCTTTTTATAATTAGAACACCACCATCATTTTAATAATAACAAACAATGAACATAAAATTGTCTTCAGGTCATACTCTGTAATGAAAAAAGTGGAACTTAGAGGGGCTAGATGGCTATCGATACTACCATCTTCACAAGAGTCCCCGTTAAACAAAAACGAGCTAGCACTGAGGGGCAAGTGCTGGCTCCCACAAGCAAGGGCCCCACAATTTCAATATCAGTGACGCAGCAAGTTAAGAGCAACCTCACGGTATGGAAGGAGATTGTGAGGAAAACCCCTTGTGGGTTGTAGAACCAGCAGAAATACAGACGGGTTTAATAACAGCAAAGGCTCTCGTCAAATCTACAGAACAGAAAATAGTCCCGGTAAGAGTGCTGAATCTATCAGGCAATGAAAAATTCGTCTGTAAAAACTCAGAAGTCAGTCAATGTGTTCCAGTAAAGGCGGTAATAAACAGCGAACAATCGCCGCAAACTGTCGAAATGTCAGCCAAGGACCAACAGGAATTTAGTGCAAGTGTGAAGAACTGGATAGCAGGCTTAGCAGCCCCAGACAGAAATAAAGCCAAAAAACTGCTAAAAGGGTATGCTTGCGCTTTCGTCACAAATAAAAAACGACAAGGAAGAACAGGCAGGTCAAACATGAATTTGATACTGGCGAAGCGAGACCGATAAACCAGGCACCCAGAAGCGTACCGCTGGCGATGCGTTATGAGGGCAAAGAACTAGTCGACGAGATGAAGAGCAGCGGAGTAATCATGCCATCGTCAGGTCCATAGAACTTACCTGTAGTCGTAGTCAATAAGAAAGATGGCAGTACAAGATTCTGCGTAGACTACAGGAAGTTGAAGGATGTCACTAAAAAGGACAGTTACCCGCTGCCGAGAATTGATGACACACTCGACGCGCTAGCTGGAACGAAGTGTTTCTCCACATTGGATTTACAAAGCGGTTATTGGTAGGTGGAGATTGCAGAGAAGGACAAAGAGAAAACTGCATTCAGTGCTAACGGCGGCTTATTGCAATTTGAAGTTATGCCATTTCGACTCTGTAATTCTCCGGCCATATTCGAGCGGCTTATAGAAAGTGTACTTAAGGGGCTGCATTGGAAGACTTGCCTGGTCTACCTCGACGATATCATAGTGATGGGCAGAACTTTCGACGAACACCTCCAGAATCTGGGAGAAGTTCTGCAACGAATAACAACGGCTGGACTAAAATTAAGCGTAAAGAAATGTGTATTGTTCCTAAGACAGGTGAAATATTTGGGGCATCTTGTTACAGCTGATGGCATATCTACGGACGAAGATAAAATATGTGCAGTAAAGGACTGACCTCGTCCCTAGAATCTTCATGAACTACGCAGCTTTTTGGGACTAAGACAGACGTTTTGTGCCTAACTTTGCTAGCGTTGCTGCAAGATTGCATGAGCTCACCAAGAAATCGAAAGTGTACCCATGGAGTCAGCCACAAGAAAAGGCGTTCCAGACACTAAAAGAAATATTTTGTGTGCCGCACCAGTCTTGGCATATCCAGTTCCGGGAGAAAAATTCTTTTTGGACAGTGATGCTAGCGGATATGGTATTGGTGGTGTTCTTTCCCAAGTGATAAATGGTGCAGAGAAAGTCGTTGGTTACTACAGTCGTGCACTGTCAAAGCCTGAAAGTAATTATTGTGTGACTTGACGGGAGCTACTTGCAGTGTTGGAGTGCATCAAACATTACCATAAGTACCTGTAATGCCAACATTTTCTGCTAAGTACTGATCATTCCGCACTGAGATAGCTGCTGCAATTTTAGAACCCTGAAGGACAGTTAGCACGTTGGATTGAGCGCCTCCAGACTTACGACTTCAGCATTGAACACCGAAGAGGCATAAAATATGGGAATGCTGATGCTCTTTCATGCCGACCTTGTAATTTGGAGTGTAAGCATTGCGTGAAAACTGAGAAAAAGGAATCCATCGGCGATATCCGGCTAACGCGGATTGAAGCCGACGAAAACGGGTCCCAAGCACAAAGGAGTGACTCTATATTGGCGAAGATAATAGCTGCAAAGGAGGAGGACAAACGACCCGAAAGAAATGAGAAGGACCTCCTACAAAAGCATATTGGGCACTATGGGACAGCTTAAAGCTGATAAATGGGTGCTTGTATCGACAATGGGAAAGCAATGATGGTAAGACCTCATCCAACGTATTAGTAGTGCCTTCCACCAAAATGAAAGAAGTGTTAAAAGAGTTCCATAATAGAGCCAGCGGAGGACACCTTGGAGTGACAAAGACATTGGAAAGGCTAAAACAACGCTTTTATTGGGTTGAATTTCAGCAAGCAGTGGTGGACTGAATAGAAAACTGTTCCCAGTATATTGCAGCTAAAGGTCCAGCAAGGAGAAATCGAAGTCAAATGCAACAGTGCAACTCGGGCGCACCTTTCGAGCGCATAGCGATGGACGTAGCAGGCCGTTTTCTTGTCAGACTGAAGAGTTTCGCATATAAAAAAGCAAGCAGACAACGAATTCAGAGTGAATTCAGTCTGCCTTGCGTGTAGTTGCGTTTGAAGTAAAAGTCGTGGTTCGAAGATATCCGTTGTGAACAGTTTGAATTATATCGAACAAGTAATAGATTGTTGTAGTTACTATTGTGTACGTTGTATCGGTTAAGTTTGAACAGTGGCATATAAAAGTAGTGTGAATAATAGAGTTTTAATGAAATAAAAACATATTTGTTTTTACTTGGTTTGCAATCAAGGTAAAAATGTAACAATATTTTCCAACAGAACAATGCGAGAATTCCTGTCAGCAGCTAGAGGATTGAATGGTTTCGTAGCCAAGAAATTGAGGTTTTATCGTGGGGGAAAATAGACGGAGAAATATTAATATTCTTTATAAGAGTATGAAAAATCGAATATTTAGTTTTCTAAGGGGGAGTTTACTAAGTTTTAAGTATCCTTATGTTTGGTAAATAAAGCTTCTTACTTAACAAAAATGAGACTGATACTATAATTATGCAAAGACTAAAAACCTTAATTTTTATACTGAAGTAAAAACTACGCTAGGTTAGGTCGGAGTAGGTCGTAGGTCGTAGTGGTAGCTCTGATATCACAAAGCTCACTTGAGCACGCATGGCGGCCCGTTGTGATGCCACTGGTGAAACGCAGTCCCTGTACTAACCAAGTTCCGCCAAATCAGGGAAAGGAAGAAGTTGGTCAGCGCAAGGGCTGCACAATAAAAGCACGACTACCCCACACTGGAAAACCAGCCAGAAAATTTGATGAACGAAGCTATATCCTTGATATCAATAGATGATAGCTCCGTTAAGCTAGCAAGGAATGGGGAGCCAAATAACCTATATCTACTCCTAGCGAGAGACGGGCACTGGCAAAGAAAGTGAACGACGCTCTCCTCTTCCTCAGTGGACCTACATCCACGGCAGAAGTCGTTAAAAGGGAGCCTCATTCTCTCGGCGTGCCTACCCATGATGCAATGACCCGTAAGCACGGCCACTACAGTCGAGATGACATCACGACCGAGACTAAGTAGTTGGTTGGTACGCCTTCCATTCATCCTGGGCCAGGTAAGTCTAGCGGTGGAGCAGGACTCCTCATTTACCCAGGATAGGTTGGCGTCCCGAAGGAACCTCCGCGCAATGGTAAACTTGACCGAGGCAAGTGGCATACCCATCTCAATAGAAGAGGATTCCGGAAGGAGCGCACCAGCTCTGGCGAGCTCGTCGGCCCTACAGTTTCCCGGAATATCACTGTGCCCGGGGACCCACACCAGAGAGACCCTGGTGAAGCGCCCTGAGACTAGGTCGAGACAGCGACGACATTCCCTAACGATCCTAGAGTTGATCACGAACCCTGACAGAGATCTTATCGCAGCCTGACTGTCCGAAAAGATCGAGACACGACTGAAAGGAGCATCGTTAACGAGGATCCATTGAGCGGCCCGGTAAATTGCCATCACCTCCGCCTGAAACACACTGCAGTAGTCCGGCAGACGGAGAGAAGTATTCAGGTCCAGTTTCCTAGAATAGACGCCGCTTCCGACCCCAACCTCGAGTTTAGAGCCGTCAGTATATATATCCAGGATATCCGGGGGGACGATCGTATCAGGATTCCAGTCATCCCTACTCGGAATCAGAAAGTGGAAACATCTATCAAGACAATGTTCAGCAGGGAAAAAGTCCATGTTACCAGGGACCACCGGGTCAATCTCCAGAATTGTGGAGTGACCAGAAGGTACAATGTGCCAACGAGAGAGAGCATTAAGTCTAGTCGCAGCAAACTTGGCCACCTGCTTTGCGAGAAGCACAGTAGGTAGCCAGTTTAGCATTGTGAACAAGGCTTTCGTGAGGGTGGTGCGTAGAGCACCAGTTATATGAATGGCGGCAGACCTTCTGACCTTGTCAAGAAGTCTGACGTTGTATTGTCTGTCCAGAGCAGTCCACCAGAACACAGCACCGTATAAGAGGTTGGGTTCGATGACCATGGAATATATCCAACGCATGATCCTTGGGCGAAGACCCCACCTGGTTCCGACCGCCCTACTGCAGCAGTAGGCTGCACATGCCGCCTTACGTGCTCTAGCAGCCAGATTCGCCCTCCAGTTCAGTTTGGGATCAAGGATCAGGCCCAGATATTTAACCTCGGGACTCAACGTGAGTCTGGTCCCCCCTATGCTGGGAAGGGAGAAGGTCGGAATTTTATATTTCCTCGTAAAAAGAATCGTATCGGTCTTAGAGGGGTTAATAGACAGTCCAAAATCCTTACACCAGTCCAACACGATTGACAGCGCCAAGTTCAGCTTGTCCGACAGTGTCTGCGGACAAATTCCCGACGCTGCAATGGCAATGTCGTCAGCGTATGCTATGACCTCATTGCCAGATTGTTCCAGCCCCCTCAGGAGTGAGTTGACTGCAAGATTCCAGAGAAGAGGTGATAGAACACCGCCCTGCGGAGTACCCTTACAAACCATTCTCTGACAATTCGAGGCCCCCACTGTGGAGGTCACTATCCTCGATTTGAGGAGAAGCTCGATGAACCTGACCAGATCCTGTCCCAGGTTCAGAGAACTGAGAGCCCTAACTATGGCGTCCGGGTTGACGTTATTGAATGCGCCCTCAATGTCCAAAAAAATGGACAAAGTGTATTCTTTAACGTGCAAGGACTTCTCCACCCGAGAGATAAGCGAGTGAAGTGCTGTTTCCACTGATTTACCTCTCGTATATGCATGTTGTGAAGTGGACAGAAGCGCTGAATCAATCGAGGCCCTAATATGAACATCGAGGACTCTTTCCAGTGTCTTCAGAAGAAAGGAACACAGACTTATGGGTCTATAATCATTTGCCCCAGTATGGGACGGTTTCCCAGCCTTGGGAATGAAAATCACCCTAGATATTCTCCAGCTCCAAGGGATGTAGAGGAGCCTGAGACTAGCGTTATAGATGGCAAGCAACCAGGGCAGGATTATCTCCTCCCCATGTTGAATGTCACCTGGAATAATGCCATCTGGTCCTGGTGACTTGAATGGTTTGAAAGACCTAACAGCCCATTGCACTTGGCCAAGGGTAAGGGACAGGGGGGAATAGTTCCCAGACGGTGGTTCATTAACCTGATAAAAGGCCTGACCACCAAATGTGACACTTCCTGGAAAGTGAGTATCAAGGAGGAGTTCAAGTGTCTCCAAGCTGGACGTAGTCCAACGTCCGTCAAGTCGTCGGATACAGTCAAGACGGCCCGTTTCGGAAGAGGATTCTATGCTCGCGCAATAGTTCCTCCATGAGGCCCTCTTCGCTCGCCTCACAGCGTATTTAAGTTCCCTCTTTTTGGCCTTGTAGGTAGACCATTCACCTGTCGTCTTCGCCCTGTTAAAGAGCCTACCACAAGATCGGTGTAGATCAACGATCTCTTGGTTCCACCAGGGCGGTTTACGCTTGCCCCTATGGGCAGAGGGTCTGACGGAGGATGTGGCTGCCGCCCTAAGAGCGGTTGACAGTGTGTCAGCAGCCCTATCCACGTCGAGACGGGTCGTTATAGTCGGGGGGGTAGAGAGAAGGCTGCAACGCAGTTTCTCTCTAAAAACGGTCCAATTCGTGTTCCTCCTGTTGACCGGAGGGGTCACGAAAGGAGGACACGCGTTCGTGTCAATAGTGAAGGTAATGTATCTATGGTCTGAAAAGGAGCATTCATGAGATACAAACCAGTTCTTAAGGTTAGTAGAGAAATCGGAGCTAACCAGAGTGATGTCCAGCACCTCCTTCCTAATAGAAGTCAGGAAGGTTGGCTCATCACCCCGATTAGCTATAGCTAGGTTATTACTTAAAATAAAATCAAGGAGGCAGTCACCCCGTTCATTGGTACCGGAACTACCCCACATCGTGTGGTGGGAGTTAGCATCTGCTCCGATTATGACCGGAACACCGCGCAGCCTAGCATCCGCTACCAGTCGACCAATGGGATCCTGAGGGGGAGAGAGCCCATAGTCATGAGCCATATAGGATGACGTGATCCAGAAGGTCATCGAGTTAATTTCGACGACCATGGTAACGGTGTCCTTATCACTGAACCTGTGGAGGAGAAGAGCGTTAATACTATTCTTAATCATAACACAAGCCCGAGGCTTACCTGAATTCTGGATATACGCTACGCGATATCCTTTGGTGTTGAGTCCACAAACCCTGCCGTCTACGACCCAGGGTTCTTGGATCAGAATGAGCTCTACATCCTCAGTTGCTAGTCGGAGGAGCAGAGCGGCGGAGGCGGTTTTAGAGTGTTGCAGGTTAATTTGGATGACTCTCAGCATTGACTCGAGAATCAACCATTGTCACATCAGCGTCCTCCTCGTCCGACAACGGGGAGGTAACGCCTGCGTCAATATCGATGCCGTCGAAGAATTCCCCCACCAGCTCAGAATTGGACTTCTTGCTGGAAGAGGAGCGTCGAGAAGAGTGGCTGCTCACACTCCTACATTCGACGTCTTCGGCGGATTCAATGGGTCCAGGGGTAGGGTCGGATGGGATAGGGTCAGATGGGATAGGGTGCTGTAGGAGGGGTTGGGGTGGGTCAGTGTTTACTGGGTTGAGGTCTGTTGGTGGATGAGCAGCAGCGCGAGAATCCGACTTGTAGACCCTTAGTTCGATTGAACTAAAACCATATTTTATCACGCCCCCGCGGGCAGTAATAAATGGAAGTGACTCCTCATTCAGGATGATCACCACCTCGCGGTAATCACCCCACTGGTCAGACACTTTAGCTACCCTCCAGTTATGGGTAGGCAGGTCGGTGTTACTGGCCTTGAGGATCCTCAAAATGGTTTCCGGGTCCGATGGTCCAGTAGGAATTCTCGCCTTGGATCGGGGGCGGTTAGCAATCTGGTCTGGAGGGACAGCAGCAAGCTTAGCTCCTGGCCAGACTTCCCCAATCCTGCTGATGGCCTCCTTATAGAGCTCTATAGAACGGAGGTCAGAGCACGCCACCAGTTTAATGTGCCCCTGATACCACCCCACATCAGTGCAGCCAGGTGAAGGGCCAGGGTTGGAGTCCATTACTCCAAGGAAGACGTCTAGGAGCGCGTGTTCCACCAGTCTCCACTTAGTGGGGGCAATGGAACCATCAGGGTGGCTCCTGTCAACAATTGCCCAGGTCAGACCTTCCTTTAACACCTCACTAAGAGGCTGGGTTGCGCCGAGCGCGGTCTTGTAGGCGGGGGGATATTGGGATTGGCCACCTTGGAGCGCTTAGGAGGCTGGAGAGGAGCGTTAGTTCTTAGAGTGGTAGTTCTTATATCTCAAAGCACACTTGAGCACGCATAGCGTCCCGTTGTGATGCCAAGGAGAAGAAAATACGCTAAGAATTTTAAAAATTTACTGTTATATGTTCTTTTACATTAACACTACACATAATGAAATGTTGTGATATTGTTATTATAATGTATTTTTTTAGAAATTCAAAAAATTATGAAATGCACTATATAAATCAAAGGGAGAATCCAAACAAGGAATTTATTTAAATCATTTAATTCGTGTTGCTACAATTTTGAAATAGCAAATAGTTTGCTAGCAAAATAAGTATCATAAATGCATATAAAAGTTAGATTACATTAAATTATTAAAGTAAGTTGTTAAGTTTACCTATTATGTACCATTTTGTTATTCATTTACTTTTTTTACGCATATATTTACATAAATATATGTAAAATGACTTTTCATTTATATTTTTATTCAATTTTTAATAAAAAGTTTAAAAAGAAAAAAAGTGAATTTAGTACAATCGGGCTGAAAAATGTACAATTTTTTATGAAAGTTAGTACTATTTATTAAGATCAATTTCCCATCCCTGAATAGAATAAGTAAACCAGCAACTACAAGCATGAGAGCAAAAGGGATGGGCAAATCAAACGCAACAACAAATCATGTAGTCGCGAAAGAATTCTCGAGAAGGCGAACCTTCTAATTCGAGAACCATCATCAGACTGAATACGTTCACATATAAAAGAGCAAGACAACGCAGTCAAAGTGAATTCAGTCAGCCTTGCGTGCAGTTGCGTATGAAGTAATAGTCGTAGTTCGAAGATATCGATTGTGAACAGTATAGCGAATAGTGTGTGAATAATATCGAACAAGCAATAAACTGTTGTAGTTACTATAGTGTAACTACATCGGTTAAGTTTGAACAGTGACACAAAAGTAGTGTGAATAATAAAGAGAGTTATATTAA
Organism: Sarcophaga peregrina; assembly: GCA_014635995.1. Taxonomy (NCBI): domain Eukaryota; kingdom Metazoa; phylum Arthropoda; class Insecta; order Diptera; family Sarcophagidae; genus Sarcophaga; species Sarcophaga peregrina. The sequence goes on along the minus strand of CM025789.1, from coordinate 82,702,481 downwards.
AATAAACACATATTTGTTTTTACTTGATTTGCAACAAACGAACTTATCCCAACAAACCAAAACCTTACCTAAAAGTAATTTAATTGTAGAATAAACTTATAAAAACCGATTAACAACAATACTTGCTATACACTTAGTTCAGATAATAATTTTACAAGTATGATTGCAAACAACTTATGCTAGTTATAGTTTTCTAAATGTTTTTAAAAGAGCTTTCAATTTATGTATCGTTTTTTCATAAAAAGTTTTATATGTTATGTTTATGTTTTGTGCAAAATGTGAGGACTTAATATTAAAAAGTATAATTAAAAATTGAAAAAAAATAATAAAACAGAACAAATGAAGTGTAAATATGCCATTTAAATTTAAACAGAGTGTTCGGAAAGAATCTAAAGAAACTGTTGAATTGGTTTTAAACAATGATAAAAGAAAGAGAAGAATTTCAAGTGATTTAACAGCCATCTCAGTTGAAATTGATTCTGAAAGTAATGAAAGTTTTGAAAAATGTGATTGCGACATTTCGAGTTGCGGAGAAAAGTTGGATAACGAAAAATATGACAGCGATATTCAAAAAGAACATGCTGTATGGGCTGTCAAGCATACAATAACAAATAGTGTGATAAATGAAAAGCTAAACATTTTAAGAAAATCATTTCCTAATTTACCCCAAGAAGAATTTTTAAATTTCGAAAAGTTACTCCAGGAGAATAAAAGCTTTTTAAAATCGTTTGTATGTTAAATAAAGAAAATGTTTCTAAGTTACAGCACTCTAAAACACACTCTTCCTTTTCAGGAAAATTAGTTACTTACGGCAGCAAAAAGCCCAAACTTCATAAAAAATTGTTATCGGACAAACTGGCAGAGCATTTATGCTGGAAAGGAACGGCGGAAAAAAGAGTGTGTTCAATCTAAATGCGGCTCGGGCTACAAGAAGTATTATTATTATATTATTATTATTGTATTATTGTCACTTATATTTACTTTTTCATTTTTGAAGTTGCTGCAATTTCTATTGGGATTGGAGAGGACGTATTCGTCAAACCTACGATCACTTTTTTTCAATTCTAGAAAAATCGACACGAGTGCCGTAAAAAGTACGCCGACAAACCTAAAAATATTACTTTTTAAATGTGCTTAATTAAACAAAAAATATACAAATGAATTCGGTCACGAAAAAAAATATTTTTGTTGCTGAGTGTACAATTTACTCTGTACGTTATCTTCATGAGCTTATTAAAATGCTTCAGATATAAGCTTATCATAAGCATATTTAGAAAAAATATTTGTCTGGAAGCTTGTTCTATAATTAGATTTATAAGCTTCTAGGAAGCGTTCAGTTTTGTTTATTAAATAATTTTTAACAAACCTTTTACAATCGAATTTTTAACAATTTTCTAAGCTTAAGGCTTATGTTGGTAAGCTTGTTACAAGCGATTTCTAAAACGTTTTGGTTTGTTGGGTTAATTCTATTTTTACACGGTAAATATGTTACAGAAGAAGCTGTTTAAAAAAAGACATAAAGTATATAGGTAAGAAGGGGATTGGTTCCATATCCTTCAAAAAAAAAATGTAAAAACAAAATAATTCGTAGGAAAAAATTGAAACGAGTGTTTTTATGAAGAACTAAATAAAAGTATTAATGCATATTTTATTTCATAAAATGAAAAACAATTCAAATTTAAAAAAAAAGTTACATAAATTTGAAATTATTGTAGTTTTGTAAGTCAGAAAATAATATAAGTTGATGAATAAAAGGTACATTCACCAATTCTTGAAGGCAATTTAAACATACTAAAAATTGACAGAATTTCATAAATAAAAAATTAAAAGCAGTCAATATGATGATGAAAATAACAGAATTTTATTTGCTAAATTAACATTTTAAGCACTGGGTTTAATAACAAAATCGGTTATTAGCCATTGTGTTTAATTTTGGACATCTCTTTACATAACTCATAGTAACAGTCATACAAGATTTCAGGTCACTCTTGAAATTTTCATAAACTTTTCTCAACCGTGCTATATCAAATACCAATGTATAAAAACAGGATACACACTGCAAAGTTTTCTTAAGTCTGGTTTTAAATTCATGACATTTATGACTGCGCAACAGCTGTTTTTGTTTTGATTTTGTCTTTTTTGTTTATATATGGTTTGTTAGTTTTCGGGGTGGGTTTTTTTTTTTTTTTTTTTGATAGAATAATATAATAATTTTGAGGAGATGAATCATTTTACTACGAAAACGTAATTCAGAACTATTGTATTTGGTGACACCTTTCATCGATCCTCACTAACTTAGTATTTAACCAATTTAGAAGTATATTCACAAATTCCTGAAACGAAAAGTTTTGAGTATATATTTTGTTATATTTTTCTTTTTACTTACCTTTTGCACACGGAAGTTTCATTGTGAAGGGAAATTGCTTATAGTTCGATTAATAATGAAAAAATTTTAACTTTTTCATTCAAAAAATAATAAATACTGGTAATATACACAAAGATCTGCGAGACAAAAAAAATTATGAGCAATATGTCTTATTTCATCTTGATATATTTAGCTTCTTACTTATCTTTTATACAAGTTACTATATTCATTGTGACCAAAAACCACACACATCTCGATTAATAATTAAATATTTACAAATTTTCAAAAATTCTCATCGAAGAAGTAAAAAAGTATTCCAAATTTTCCCATTTTTAACAGAAAATAAATGTTTTAACATTTATTTATTTATTTACAGCTGTTTTTGGTTTTGTTCTGCTGTTTTCAACATTTCTCTGTTGCTAGCTCTGATTTAGTAGATGGAAAACTACTTAAAACCAATTCAAAGAAGGTTTTAAGATGGTTTTAACACAACAATTTTGTGTGGTAAAACCAGATTCTATTTTTGGTTTTAACGTTAAAACTAACTTTTGCGTTAAAACCACTCGGTGTCAAAACACTATAAAGGTCTGCACAAATGTATTTTACTTCAAAAAGTACGTAAGATCTAGTATAACTAGAGCGACTAACCAAAAAAAGTGCTCGTTGTACCCTCCAAAAAATGAATTACAACCACTACAAAACGCGAACTTGTGCGAATTTCAAAAAAAGTTAAGACCCGTATTTAATTAAATCGACTAAAGTATGTTAATTTGGCATTTTTATTACAAACACCCCCGAACAAAAAATTCAAAAACCTTTTTTTTCACAGAATATCCTTAAACAAAGGACATGGGTGATCGTCTTTGGACAAATTGTATACACTGTTGGACGTGCCTTAAAAAACCTTTCTTATGATGTACATATTGTATATGTCGGTAAGGCAACAGATGCTCAAATTAACAAAATATTCAAAAATAGACTCTTGTTCAAAATGGTCTAGCTTACGAGAGGTCCAAGCTGGAGCCGAAATATTTTAAATGTCATCATAAAAAATACCAATGTGCGTTTTAAGAGGGGTACACTTTGCACGAATTTCGCTTTCATACAACTTGAGTCGCTCTAGTATACATGCACGCTTATCCGAAGAAGAAAAGTACTTTTTTTCAGAACAACAAAATTGTCGAATAACTTCTTGATGTGTTTATGTTCAACTTTCTTAAGGTAGGTACTGGGGATGCCAAACAGGATCGATTTTTAAAAATTCCGGAATTCGGATTCCCGATCCCGAAATCCCGGTATATTTTGGATCCAAAAATCTCGAAAAATCGCGATTTTGTCTTAATATCAAATATATTTTGTTGACAAAATCATTTGTATTCCAATTATGTATATCAGGATTATATATCATACATGCATAATTGGTCATTAGAACCCATCAGTCAGAATCATTGACCTAGTTTCTCACACCGCTAATGTTGTGTGTGTTAATTGTATACATGAGTAGCAGGACCTACAGTTTAAAGTCGACTCCGAACGTCAGATGTTATGAGAAACTTTTCATGGCAGTTTTATTTACTCTCAGAGTTTTTGCCAGAAATCTGCTTCCTTGGACAGTTGAGTATCTAAATCAGTTACCCCATTAATTCGTTTCATAGGTTTTTTGCATTCTTCGATGCCAGCAAATAATTTTTTATCACTGGAAATAGGGTTTCCCTTATCTGAGATGCTATTATCGAAGTCAAGTGCTATAGAATTTTTTTCAGGACCTTTTGTAGGGTCAAAATAAATATGAATTCACAACCCCGAAAATCCCGGGATTCGGGATTTTGTGAATCCCGAAATGTAGTCTATCTCGCGATTTTAAAAATTTGTCGGTTTTATTGCTTGAAAGTAAGCATCATTGCTTAAAATTCGTAAACAAAAACCATATGTTTTTTCACAATAAGAACAGAGTACAGCTTTTGCGAAATTATTTCGAAAATGTTTCACAAGAAATATTTTATATGTAGTTTGACAGCGATTCGCACGAAATTTTGAACAGAGTATCTAGTTTTACTCGAAAAAAGCGGCACAAGACATGTCGAGTACAATTAGTATCACCAAACTTCACATAGAACTACAAGTACCAATGAGTATTCCGAATCCCACAAAGAAGTTTGGCAAAGAAAAAGTCTACAACCAACAATTACACTATATGGCATATTTTGAACCAAACAGACCTATGTCGCTGTGCTTTTTTCAATGTGTTCTTTTGTTTACAAATAAAAAAATAGAAAAATAAAGAGTCGTTTAGATCAAAAAGCAAAAAACAAACTTTTTTCCAAAGAAATTTTAATATTTTTGATTTCTATATGTTTTTTTATTTCAATGGTTAATAAAAAAAAACGCCTAACAAGTCGTTTATAAGTTTGTCATACATATAAGCTAAGCTGACCATACGTCCTCTGTTTTAGAGGTCAACCATCTATCTATTTTATCTGGCTTTCATCTATTAAATTTCTTTCCTCTATCTGGCATTTATTTCTCTAATTTGCTATCTTTAGTCATCTAAATTTTTCCCTTGATCTTGATCAACATTTATTTTTGTAAATTAAAATATAGTTTATTTTTTCTGTCAAGTCTTATGGAAAATGTCGTGCCGTGCCATGTAAGTTAGTGCAATCAGTTTTTAAGTTTCGTTATTTTTTTTTTTAATTAATTGTATATATTTATAAGTAAATCTAAATGTAAGTTTTTATATATTATTAATTTTATTTATTTTACATACACACACACATATTTCTGTAAAATATGTAAAAAAAATATGAATTCAAATATTTTTGATTTCGCTGCAAATTTTCGATTTAGTATTTGGCATTTTTTTTAGCATTTTATAGCTTCAAATTATTTTTTTTTTACCCCTGCTAAAATTACAAATAAATAAGAAATATAATGATATTAAATGCAATGAAATCACTCCTGCCAAATTTTTCAAATAACTAAAGAATTAATCCAAAAATGTGATCCAAATATATATAATATTGTTACTTGGTTTGTAACACAACAACAATATTATAATAAAGCCTTCAGAAAGTGAAGAATACACTTTTGATGAAGTATTTAATATGTAGGCAAAAGTTGGTATTTTAATGCTATTAAATAGCAAAATAATTCCTTTTTTTTGCATTTTGGAAAATATAAGAGATACATAAAATGTTACATGAAATAATGGTCGCTTTTGTCCAAAATTGTTTTATGTATTTATATATGAAGATATATCTATTTACGTATATATATTGTTACGCAAAAATAGTTGAAACGACCTAATATCGTTTCACAATAATAAAGATAAACAATAGCTATAAATACAAAGACAATGCATCGAACTTAGTATAAGTACACTAGCAACAATAAGCATGAGAGTAAAAGAGACGGACAAGTTAGCGAACGCAACAACAACCAAAGAGAACACAGTACGTAAACATCGATGCAGTAGCTATAGAACTCTACTTCGAGAACCATCATCAGACTGACGGCGTTCGCATATAAATGGGCAAGTGAAAGCATACAACCACTTCAGTGTGAGTTCAGTCAGCCTTGTGTGCAGTTGCGTATGAACTAATCAGTCGCGGTGTGAAGACAAGTTGCGTCCGTAGTAAAGTCTACCGAACAGTTATAAGTGTTAACGCGAGCAGAAGTGTTGTGCTTACATAAAGGTTGTAAACAGAGAATAACGAACAAGTGCTGTTGCTTATAAAAAGGTTATAAGCAGAGAAGAGTTTCGAACGAGCACATAATGTTATAGTTATTATTGTGTACTTTGTTTAAGTTTGGACAGTGGCACATAAAAGTAGTGTAAATAATAAAGAGTTTCATTAAAATAAACAGATATTTGTTTTTACTTGGTTTGCAATCAACGAACTCATATATAAACGTTAAAAAGGTAAAAACGTAACAAGCAACAGCAAGACGTAGTGGCAGAATCTTGTACTGCCATCTTTCTTTTTGACTAAGACCGCAGGTGCGCTCCACGGACCTAATGATGGCTCGATTACACCGCTCCTCGCATCTCGCCGACTAGTTCTTTGACCTCATTACGCTTCGCCAGCGGTATGCTTCTGGGTGCCTGCTTTATCGGTTTTGCTTCGCCAGTATCAATTTCATGTTTGACCATGCCTGTTCTTCCTTGTCTTCTAATATTTGTGGCGAAAGCACAAACATACCTTTTTAGCAGCTTTCTGGCTTTATTTCTGTCTGAAGCTGTTAAGCCTGCTACCCAGTTCTCCACACTAACACTAAATTCCTGTTGGTCCTTGGCTGACATTTCGGCAGTTTGCGCCGATTGTTCACTGTTTATTACCGCCTCTACTGGAATACATTGACTGACTTTTGAATTTTTACAGATGACTTTTTCATTGCCTGATAGATTCAGCACTCTCACCGAGACTATTCTCTGTTCTGTAGATTTGACGAGGACGTTTGCTGTTATTAAATCCGTCTGTATTTCTGCTGGTTGCACAACCCACAAGCGGTTTTCCTCACAATCTCCCTCCATACGCGTCCATATCAGTGATTCGTTCTGAGGTGGCAGTTTGAGTTGTTCGACCGCAACTATCCTTCTGGCGTCCACTTGATGCTTGTACCCCACGTCAAGAGGTATCTCCACATTTCGCCAACTCAAAATCTGTTGCCCCATTTTCAAATTGATGCCATGAGCTATCATAAAATCGGCACCAATGATAACCTCGCCCACAATAAATATGTGTGTGACACTAATGTTGGCTATAGTCACCTTCGCCTCTGTTTTTCCGGAAATGGTGGCAGACTCTCCAGTAGCTGTTCGAAGTCTTATATTTTCAAGGGCCTCACACTTCCTCTTCACGACATCTGGTCTGATGATAGACTGCGTCGCCCCGGTGTCTATAGTGAGGGTGTGTTGTCTGCCGTTTATGTAACCGCTCGCCGTAAGATTGTTGTTCTTCTGTTGCATCACTGATATTGAGATTGTGGGGGGCCCTCGCTTGTGGGAGCCAGCACTTACCCCTCAGTGCTAACCCGTTTTAGTTTAACGAGGACTCTTGTGCAGATGGTTGATAGTTCACCCGTTTATTATTCCTTGATGGTGAGATGGATCTGGATATTTTATGTGGCGCTTTACAATTTCTTTGGAAATGCCCGGCCATTCCACAGTTAAAGCATTTAAGTTTAGCGTTTTGTCCGTTTTCTTCTAACGCTTGCTTCACCATTTCCTTAACTTTAGGTAAAAGGCATTCCTCTTCATCCACGACTTCCATTTTACGGGCATTGTTTATTTGTGGTCTAGAGATAGTGCGAGCGATCTCCTGGGCTAGTGTGAAGGTCACGGTCTCTGCAAATGTTGTCTTCTGTGTGGAGCATACCGCTAATTTGATGTCAGGGTCGCGTATGCCATTCACAAAGGCCTCAGTCTTAATGTTGTCTATCAGCGGGTGGTTTTCTCCTGGATATGTAAGCTGCACCAACCTTCATTGCAAAGGCTTGTAATGACTCGTTTGCCTTTTGCGCGCGGCATCTCAACTCCATACGGTAAAACTCTCGTTTGTGCTCGTCGCCAAGTTTACACTGCAACACCGCCATTATGTCTTTGTAGTTGTTTTTGTGGCTGGCTGGCATGGTTTCTAGAATCTCGGCTGCAACACTTTTTAATGCCAGTATAAGTTCCAAAGCCTTGTCCTCATCGTCCCATCCGTTTTTGGTGGCTACTGTCTCGAATTGGAACTTGAACATGGATATGGGTGAGCTACCATCAAAGTAAGGTGGTTTTATTCTGCTGGTAGCTTCTGATACGATTCGCGCTCCGGTCGCTGGCTCTGGAGATTATTGATCTTCTCCTCCATTATAACCAGCTTACCATCGACGGTCTTTTCTATATTTGACACCTTTTCCTCGACAGTGGTAATTCTTTGGCTGAATCATTCACGTATTTCCTACAGCTTCTCCGTTGTCGCTTCTAGTTTCTGTTCCATTTTTACCAAAAATGGTTGTTATCTACGCTCCATGTGTTCCATAATTGCTGCTTGCATTCTTTGGTTTTCAGCTCTAGAAGTTTCTTGTACTTCAGCCAGCAGTTTCTGATTTTCGTTTCTAGAAGTTTCTTGAACTTTAACCAGAAGTTTTTGATTTTCGTTTCTAGAAGCTTCTTGTACTTCAGCCAAAAGTTTCTGATTTTCGTTTCTAGCAGCTTTTTGTACTTCAGCCAGAAGTTTCTGATTTTCTGTTCTAGAAGCTTCAAATAATTTCTGGTTCTCAGCTCTAGAAGCTTCTTGTACATCCGTTAATACTTGAATTTTTTCCATCATAGCGGCTAGCAACGAATTTATGTCGACACCGCTAGGCGTTGCAGGGGCCTGTGTCTCTCGTTCCTCTTCATCCTCGAACTCGTAGGATTCGATGTCGATGCCATGAAGCCGAAGTTGTTCTCATAACCGCCTTTGTAGTTCATTCTTTGTGCCGGCTGTTGGCAGCTCCAATTTACCCAACTCTCGTTTAAGCCGGTCCACTCTTAGTTCCGTGAGCTTCATTTCAATTAATTCTTTTTTATTTATTTATTTTTACTTTTGGATTTTACATTCGCGCTGAGTTATTCAAAGTAACAAGACGTATTCTGTTTACTTAGTTTGTGACCTGCTTATTTTACCAAACAAACATAGACAAAAACAAATTTACAAGTTCATTTAAATTTAAATTTAAAAATAAAAAAAAAAAAAATAAAAAAAAAAAGAATAACAAATTGTATTGATCAGTTTTGAAACCAACGGTTTCTTTAAACAACAATTTACATTGCCTTAATAAGCAATAACAAGTATGTCTTCAGAAAGTGAAGACAATAGCTTACTAAATTGGCAAGTTGTTACAACAAAACGTAAAAAAACAATAAATACTAAAAGCATTGCAAAGAAACAAAAAAGTTTAGATGATATTGCAAGTTGCTCAAATTTAAATAAATATGCTGAACTTGATAATGATGTTAATAATAAAAATAAGGAGGATTCTGATGTTGATGAAAACGAAGATGAAGCTGTAACTAAACCACCGCCAATATTCATTAATAATGTTAGTAATGTTAACAAAATGATTAAATGTATATGTAGTGTAATTAGTAATTCTGATTTTAATTATAAATCTTTATATGATGGCCAAATTAAATTAAATATAAAATCAGTTGACTCATATCGAAAAATAGTTAAATATTTCGATGCTAATAACATCAGTTACCACACATATCAGTTAAAAAGCGAACGTTCCTATAGATTTGTGATCAAAGGTCTTCATTATTCTACTAGAATAGAGGACATTAAAAGCAGATTCACAAAACAGCCACTGCCTATGTTTTATGTAGATATTGATCCGCAGTCAAATAATAAAAAGGTTTTCGAAATACGTGAAATAAACCATTGTGCGGTACAAATTGAAGCACCTAGAAGTACAATTGATGTTGTGCAATGCCACCGATGTCAACAATTCGGACATACGAAAACCTATTGTAGGAAACCTTTTGCTTGTGTGAAATGTGGACTTGGACATCCTACACCCAATTGTCCAAATAATTCAGAAGCGCCTCCTAAATGTGTTCACTGCTTGAAACAACATACTGCCAACTATAGGGGTTGTGAAGTGTACCAAAATATATTGAAGAAAAAACTCTCAGAAAGACGACAAAACACGTACCCTCAGTTTACCACTTCCAGAAGCGATTTTCCCCCATTAAATCGTAGCTCCCTATACAATAACAAATTCGAAAACCCATTGTCAGGTGAATCATACGCTAATATAGCAAGTCAGGGTACGAATAACAACATAATGAAAAATATAGAAAACTTATTAAATAAGCAAATAGAGCTAACTAATACACTTATGAATATGATGTCGCTTCTCATTAATAAGTTATGCAAGTAAATTTAAGAATAGCAGTGTGGAATGCGAATGGATTATCGAATAAAATTAATGAAGTCGAATATTTTATGAAAGAAAAATTTATTGATATTTTCCTTATCTCAGAAACACGATTAACGACGAAATCGCATGTAAAAGTTAGAGGTTATGATTTTATCTGTACTAATCATCCAGATGGAAAAGCCCACGCCGGAGCAGGGCTATTCATAAAGTCTTCAATTTGTTATCAAGTTGCAAGAGAGTGGCAAGAAAACCATTTACAATCCGCTGGCGTTAGTGTTATTTGCAATAGTAAATCTATCAACATCTACTCTATATATTTTCCTCCTAAACATGCTGTAAAGTGTGCTGACTATGAAAACTTTTTTAAAACTTTGGGTCCACGTTTTCTTGTTGGAGGTGACTTTAACGCAAAACACCCCTGGTGGGGCTCTAGACTTATTAACCCGAAAGGAAGTGAGCTATATAAAACTATATCGGCAAATAATTTTCATACGTTATCCGGGGGAAGTCCAACATATTGGCCCACTGATCCAACTAAGATACCAGATCTTCTTGACTTTGTTGTGTTTAGTGGCATTTCTAGGCGCTCATTGGATATATTAAACGACGATAGTCTAAGCTCCGATCACACACCCATTCTTGTTAACCTCAACGTTAATACAAAACTAGCTCCTAAAAATGTAAAACTAATTACAAAAAACTCGAATATAGAATTTTTTAATGAATTTTTGGAAAATAATTTGAACCTTAATTGTGATATACAAACAGGCGAAAACATTGATGATACTGTGGAGTCCTTTACATTATTGATACATGAAGCTGCGTCACTGTCTACTCCATTACCAGTTCGTACTGATGTCTTAGGTCGCAAAGTTAAAGCCTCGGCTATAGTTAGAGACATGATAAGGCAATCTAGACGGCTAAGAAGAATTTGGCAACGAACTAGGAATCCAAGAGATAAAACAAACTGGAATTTAGCAATTAAGTTATGCTCGGAAATGTTAGCAAGAGAGAGGAATGAAAATATTAATTCTTACCTAAGAGAACTAAAGCCACAAAACAAAAATAAAGAATATGAACTGTATAACGCTACTAAGTTCCTAAAACGACCAGTAAAAAGAAATGTTCTCATTAAACATAGCAATAACACTTGGTTAAGGACGGATAAAGAAAAATCAACTGCGTTTGCTGATCATTTGGAATCAACTTTTAAACCACATTACTCTAATAACCATTCAGACGACATCATAAGTTTCTTGGACATCGCATGTCAAATGGATCTGCCTATTAAACATATAACGCCAAAAGAAACAAAAATAGAAATAAGTGCACTTAACAACAAAAAATCCCCAGGTTATGACAGGATTGATGCACATACAATTAAATTGCTACCTCCTAAAGCTGTCTTATTCTTAACTCAAATTTACAATTCTATTTTACGACTACAACACTTTCCCTCACAATGGAAATGCGCAGAAATTATAATGATTTTAAAATCGAATAAGCCAGAAAATTTGGTATCGTCTTATAGACCCATAAGTCTGCTGCCCATATTTTCCAAAATTTTTGAAAAATTACTTTTTAAGCGTTTAAAACCTTTTCTTCAAAAATACAATATAGTTCCTGATCATCAATTCGGCTTCAGAGACAAGCACGGAACGCCCGAACAATGTCATAGAATTATTAAGGTGATAACGGATTCCTTTGAAAACAAAAGATACTGTTCTGCTGTATTTTTGGACATACAACAAGCGTTCGATAAAGTTTGGCACGAAGGATTGTTATACAAGTTAAAAAAGTTACTTCCATCTACATTTTACTTGTTTTTCCTGTCGTATCTTAAAAATAGATGTTTTTACGTGAGGGTCAATAATGATTTTTCTAAAATTTGTTCAATATCAGCAGGAATTCCACAGGGAAGCGTACTTGGCCCAGTTTTATACACCTTATTCACACACGATTTGCCAACAAGAGACGACGTTACGATTGCAACATATGCAGACGACACGGCTTTTTTGAGTTGCTCTGAAACTCCTTCAGAAGCTTCAGGATGCATACAACAACAACTCGATTGTTTTCATCACTGGCTAACTAAGTGGAATATTAAAGTCAACACCCAAAAATCCAGCCATGTCACTTTTACAACGAGAAAAGGTAATTGTCCATCGGTATTCCTCAATGGTATTGCTATCCCTAACAACAACATTGTAAAGTATTTGGGACTACATCTTGATAGAAGGCTCACAAGGAAGCAACTCGATACAAAATTTAAAAAATGTACTGGCTTTTCGGACCAAAATCCCAACTTTCATTGGAGAATAAAGTGTTACTTTATAAAACAATCTTAAAACCTATCTGGACTTATGGAATAGAACTATGGGGAACTGCTAGTAATTCTAATATAGAAATTTTGCAGAGATTCCAATCTAAGGTCCTGCGCTCAATTACAAAAGCTCCTTTCTATATGTCTAATAAAAACATACATAAGGACTTAAAAATTCCTTTCATAAAAGAAGAAATAAGGAAAATTAGCAGCAGTTACTTAGGAAGACTTAGCAACCACACAAATGTGTTGGCGATTACACTCTTAGACGAAACTGATGAAGTCCGAAGGCTTAAACGCAAACATATTTTAGATCTTCCTTTTATTTAACAAATTAAAATATTGTAATTATGGTAGAATATAATATATTAACATTTTTGTAATAATAGTAAAATATATTAATTCACATTTACACCTATATATGACTCATGTTCATATGTAATTGAAATTACTATTTCAATGGAAATAAGTAAATATGTTAGTTTTGAAGATTATCACATTTGCTTATTATTGTAAAATAGATTGCAAATAAATGAATATACTATAAAAAAAAAACTTTTGGATTTTACAATCACACTTCTGAGACCAATTGTTACGTTTTTACCTTTTTAAAAACGTTTAAATATCAGTTCGTTGATTGCAAACCAAGTAAAACAAATATGTGTTTATTTTAATGAAGCTCTTTATTATTCACACTACTTTCGTATCACTGTTCAAACTTACACAAAGTACACAACAATAACTATTACAATAAGTTCTTGTTCCATACTCTTCTCTGCTTACAACCTTTTTGTTATTCTCTGCTCACAACCTTTTGGTAAGCACAACTCTCCTGCTCACGTAAACACTAAAAACTCGTCGGTAGACCTTACTACGCACGCAACTTGTCTTCGTACCGCGACTGAGTTCATACGCAACTTCACGTAAGGCTGACTGAATTCACACTGACTGGTTGCCGGCCTTGTCTTGCCCTTTTATATGCGAACGTCTTCAGTCTGAAGTTGAATGTTCGGGGTTTCTCATTCTTTAGAATTCCATTGCGACTATAGTGTGTGTTGTTGCGTTCGCTTACTTGTCCGTCTCTTTTTCTCTGTGTATTGTGAACGCATTGCCACATTGTCTTTGTGTTCGTAGCTGATACATTTTTTTTATCGTTTTTATTGTTAAACGATAGTCGTTTCGATTGTTTTTGCGTAACAATGATATATTTTTCATTGTGATATTAGATCTGCTGACGTATGAAAAATAGGTTGGATTGCGATTAAGTAAGTTGAACACCTGGACATAAAAAGTTGTGGTTATAGCGATAACAGAATATTTTTTATAAAATATTGAATTCCACAAACGCCCCCTTTTTCATTGTGATATTAGATCTGCTGATTTTGCAAATATTATTATTTCCCTTTGAGCAAACAGTGACCAACTTCTGGTTGTCTCTCAAGCGTGAAATTGACACATTTTCCGATAAACAAACAAGAACCATCAAAAATTGTGGAAATTTTTGAACAAAAAGTTCATTTGAAAAAATATATGTTGGACTCTTCCAATGGTCGTTCTGATTTCAAAATCCTTTCATTTTTCATAAATATATATTTTCACACAAAGCAGAGAAATAATTAGTTATTTCGATTTTTCTTTTGTTGGCTAATAACTGGCTAAGTATATGTATATAATATTCTCATCGCAGTTACATTATAATGTACTAACAGAGCGTGGCAAACGGTAGGAATTAACGTGGAAAAGTAAATTTTTGACAAATATGAGGTGAATAAAATTTCACTAGCCCCAAGAGCTATATACATTTTTGACATATCAATATATAAATGTGACAAACGTAAAATAAATATAAAAAACAAAAAAATTAAAATATTTTGAAAACTATTTTTCTAATTAAAAAAGAAAAAAAAAACGAAGAGAAGTTACATTACATGTAAGTATTATTGATTTATAATGTTTACTTATTAATTTAAATCTATTTTTAGGGAGTATTGCAATTCAAAAAAGGATTGAAAGGGACGATTGGTTCTGTGGAAAAAATGTTAATAGTAATGAAGGCTGGAGGTAACAAATATATAGAATGTAATTGTAATAAATTTAATATTTTAATAAAACTAAAATATTATTTAATAAAAATTATTTAAAAAACCAAAATTTGCATTTTCTCAGCTTTTTTTTGTTTTGTCCAGCTTTTTAAAACCCAATGTCCAGCTTTTTGCAAATCGAAATCTGACTACCTTATGCAGAATGTAGATCTTATGGAGTATAAAAGATGCAAACGCAATTTTATTATTTTATTTATTCCAGTCAATGGACAAATTCCTTACTGACTAATAACAATTTTTATTTTTTTTATTTTATTTTTATATGCCTATGAAATATTCCTACTGGCAATAACGATACAAACTATGACATTAAATTTTATTTACAAAAACTAAGAATTTAAATACTTGATTATATTATTTTTTAGGACATTATTCGATGAAGAAAAATCAATCAAATTATACAATTTATTAAATTCGCTGCATATTCTCCTTATTGGATCAGCACCAGCATAGTTGGTTCTAAAAAATTGTATTGATAATGGAGTAAAATGACGTGACGGACGTTGAGGAACATTAAAAGTGATATCATGGATTAAAAAACTGGAGCCAATATCACCAGTGATTACATTGAATAAGAACGAGATATTTAACATAGTTCTGCGACTTTTAAGTGTGGGAAGTTTGATTGAAGCTAGTCTGGCAGAATAAGATGGTAAGCTAGTGGGATTAAAATTCAGTCCTCGTAGACAAAATATCAGAAATTGCTTTTGGACAGATTCGATGACGTCGGAATATTTTTTATAAAGAGGGTCCCATATTATGGGTCCATACTCTAGTATAGGCCTCACAAGAGATGTGTAGAGCGATTTAGCAACATAAGGATCGTTAAATTCTTTTGCCCACCTTTTTATAAAACCAAGTACGCTTCTTAATACAATTTTTAATTTTCAATTCCAATTCTCTGTTAAAAATATTTAAAAACGTCAATGAATTTGTAGTCCGAAGCAATATTTGCTTGTACCTGGATAAAACAAATTTTTCGTTTACATAATTTTTAAAAAAAGAAAGGAACTAGCATCTGAATTAAGTGATACTTTTTAGGACTTATGTATACATCATGCCAATAATATTTCTGAACGCAACAGATTTATTTTTTTTTTTTGCAAAATTTAGTCGATATTCTTTGGTAATCATTTACATTACCATGATTTATAATGTGTCGTATAGAAATAATTTCATCTAACATTTTTTAATTATATTTCTTGCAGTGTAGCGACTAATGCCTATGAAACATCCAACTACACCCGGCCATCTATTATATAAAAATGAATGTGGTTTTATTTGTTTGTTTGAAGTCTGTAGACGGCTAAACGGCTGGACCGATTTTCTTGAAATCTTAACAGTACCTTCCTGTATGTCTGGAAGGAACTATAGTATTTATATCGCATATCTCATAAACTACAACAGCTAGAGTCCTCAAGTTTTGTATGGATGACTTTGACGTATATAGGAACAAAATTAGCGGATTGGATATAGTAGGCGTGTCACATCTATATATACCTTATTGAATCGTAAACTATGCATTTGATCATGTTATGATCTTTAGAAAAGTTGTTGCGCATAAGCCGGGGTAGGTTTCTAAGTTGATATGACTAATTTTCGGCAGGTGACGCCACTGAAAATTACTTAAAATCAATTAAATCTAAAACTGTGCATTTGATTATGTTATGATCTATAGCAAAGTTGTTGCACATGAGCCAACGAAGATTTCTAAGTTGGTATGACCAATTTCCAATAGGTGGTGCCACTGCAAATGACTCAAAATGAATTAAATTTTAAACTATGCATTCTTTAACAAAGTTGTTACGTATGAGTCGATGGAGATTGGTGCGATTAATTTCTGATGGCTGGCGTCACTAAAAATTATCCAAAATGAATGACAATCAATTGGTCGACCTACACCCTAAGCACGGAAGAAAAGAGCATTACGAGCCTAAGAATCAGACGAGGACTGTAATTGGAAAATCTTCGAGTACATGCCGCTGAGACTCGTTCGCATGAAGAACTTGAACAACGAGAAGTGAGATTAGAAACTGATTGAATGCGTACTACTCAGACCCGTTCATCTGAATCATCAGGATAACGGGAAACAAAATCAATAAAATGGTTCAAAATTAATTGGACATTTGTGTAATGTCTTTCCTTCAAATTTATTGTAGTTAGGGGCGCAGCAACACGTGCAGGTTACTGCTAATATTATATATATTTTATTGAATATACGCTCTAATTCCTACAATGTGTCGTAGATACTCTTAATGGGAGTCAACTCAATATTGTAAAATTTTCCAACCGAAAAATTTTGGACTGATTCGCATCAGACTAACCAGTGCGATATAAACTAAATAAAGTAGTACATAAATTGGGTAAATATTCCCATAATTTTGGTAGCGCACAGTCTATGTCTTTTTTACATTATGGGAACAAATAATAATGAAGCGAAATTATGAATAGGAACTATTAGCAATTGACTACATAGTTTTAGTTTCTTGTTCTTTTTCTAGTACTTCTTTGTACTTTCAATTGCCGGTTTACGAAAAAGTTCCCCAAACAGTTATTACTTTTATGTACGCAATATTTTCTGCTGTACATTACAAACGCATTCAGTAGTGGCAAAAACGAAACAACCGACTTAATATTTTGACATTTCCATTGGAACCTGATAAAAGAAAACAAACCAGTAAATTTTTATAGACTTGCTATCTCCTATTAATTTATTAAAAAAAGGAATTATGGTTCAAAGTTATTGTTTTAAGCTCAAAGAAAATGTTTCAAATTTTGGTGGTAAAAACTAAATCAACTCATTAAAAATATGTTTTATTTTTTACATATTTTAGCAATTAATGGAATATCATATTTTTCGAAAAACAGCACTTAATCTGAGAGGCATTAATTCATCAATTTTGCTCTCTGCATCTTTTGTTTAGAGGAAAAAATGTATTTAATGCTTTTTTATATTCAATTATTTTTTAAAAGTTCCGAGATTATTTTTCCAAAACTGTGTGGTTCTCCCACACAAGTGCCATACATAAACAGATTGTTAATATTTGAGCGCCATACGCACACTGAAGCAATTGTGACGAGCTAATTTGGAATTATGAGTAAATTACGCTTTTGAAAAGCTTTATTGCTCCCATTGCTCTGAACACATTTTCTTTAGGCAGCAAAAGAAGCAATCTAACGTTTTCCCGTTTATTTATAATTGCAATAATAGTGTGCGCATAAGCCTGCCAACAGTGGGCACAAAGAATGAACTGCAGAAGCGGTTAAGAGAACAACTCCAGCTTCGGGGCATCGAAATCGAATCCTACGAGTTCAAGGATGAGGAGGAACGAGAGATGCAGACCGCTGTGACCCTTAGCGGTTTTGACGCAAATTCGATGCTAGCCGCTACGGTGGAGAAAATGGAAGTAGCATTTAGAGCTGAAAGTCAGAAACAATGTGAACAAATGGTGAAGAGAATGAAAGCAGCAAACCAAAAGCGATTTGTAGCTTCTAGAGCCGAAAGTCAGAAGCTATTTGAAGCCTCTAGAGCCGAAAGTCAGAAGCTATTTGAAGCTTCTAGAGCCGAAAACCAAAAACTGCAGGCAGAAATTTTGTTAAAAATTGAAAATGAGATCGAAACAACATCAGGGAAGCTGCAGGAAATACATGAATCGGTCAACAAGACAATAACTGGTATCGAGGAAAGGGAGTCATATTTAGAAAATTGACGGGAAAGTGGACAATTTGGAAAACGCCGTCGACGGAACACTTGTAATGATGGAGGAAAAGATTAATAATCTTCTGAGCCAGCGACCGGAACCAGTGCGAGTCTTATCTGAAAGTACCAGCAGAATAAAAAAAACCTGGCTTTGATGATAGCTCACTCCTATCCGTGTTCAAATTCCAATTTGAGACAGTAGCCAGCAGAAACGGATGGGACGATTTAGAGAAGGCGTTGGAACTAATTGTGGCGTTAAAAGGTGTAGCAGCCGATATACTAGAGAAAATTCGGTGATAAGCACACACGAGAGCTGTACTCCATGGAGTTGAGATGCCGGACGCAAAATGCAAACAAGTCATTACAAGCCTTTGCAATGGAGGTTGAGGGGTTGGTGTAGCTTACATATCCAAAAGAAAACCACCCACCTATAGACAACATTAAGACCGAGGCGTTTGTAAATGATTTACGCGACCCTGACATTAAACTAGCAGTATGTTCTACGCAGAAGACAACCTTTGCAGAGACCGTGGCCTTCGTCATAGCCCAAAAGACCGCTCGCACAATTTCAAGACCACTAGATAGCAAGGTGGGAAAAATGGAAGAATTAGAGGAAGATGAATACCTTTTAACTAAAGTTAAGGATATGGTGAAGCTAGCTATGGAAGGAAACGGACAAAAGGCTAAACTCAAATGTGGAAAGGCTGAGCATTTCCAAAGAAACTGTAAAGCGCCACGTAAAAGGTTCAGATCCGTCTCACCATCAAGGAATAATGAACGGGCGAATTACCAACCACCTCCACAAGAATCCCCATTAAACTAAAATGAGCTACCGCTGAGGGGCAAGTGCTAGCTCCCATAAGCGAGGGCTCCACAATCTCTATATCAGTGATGCAGCAAAACAACAGCAACTTCACGGCTTGCTGGAACATAAATGGCAGACAACATACCTTCACTATAGACACCGGTGCGACGCAGTCAATCATCAGACAAATGTAGTGAAGGGGAAGTGTAAGGCACTTAGCAATGTAAGACTCAGGACAGCTATTGGAAAACTGAGGCGAAAGGTGACGATAGACAATATCAGTGTAAGCTACGTATTTATTGTTATCAATTTTGTAGACGAGGTTAACATTGGTGCCTACATTATGAGAGCTCATGGTATCAATTTCAATATGGGACAACTGATAATGAGTTGGCGAAATGACGTTGGATATAACCATCAAGCATGAAATTGATGCTGGCGAAGCGAGACCCATAAAACAGGCATCCAGAACCATACCGCTGGCGTAATGAGGTTAAAGAGCTAGTCGACGAAATGAGGAGAAGCGGTGTAATCGAACCATCGTCGGGTCCGAGGAGCTCACCTGTAGTCTTAGTAAAGATGGCAGTACGAGATTCTGCGTAGACTACAGGAAGCTGAATGATGTCACTGAAAATTACAGTTACCCGCTACCGAAAATTGGTGACACATTTCGACACGCCAGCTGGAACGAGGTACGCGTCCAGACCGTGTAAACCGAGCTCGGATTGTAGGGGTTGACGTTATAAATATATTTATTTATACCTATAAATCAAGTCATTCTTATCGCGACACTTAAAGTATACGGACGTGTTTAAGTAAGAAGAAAATAAAAAATAGTAATAGGTGATCTGTTGAAAATTGTTAATAGGCTACTCGTCCTTCAGCGCCAGCTATTCCACGTCTTGAGTCAAATATTAAGAAAGCACCAATTGAAGTAGGAATGGACCGGTACATTACTTTACTAAAAAGAAGGAGGAGCCCAAATTCTGACAAAAATGAGACACACCCCATCTACGATTTAAAATACCTGCTTCATCGTAGAGTGATAATAGAAGAGCCTCACAAACGTTCAGTACCAATTAAGTGTGGCAACTGCCAGGAATTAGGGCATACCAGGGCGTACTGCAAACTACCAGCTGTTTGCGTCATATGCGGAGAACTGCATGCTTCAGCCATGTGCGACACGCCAAAAGAAGATCCTAAAGCCAGAAAATGCAGTAACTGCGGCAGTAACCATATTGCTAATTACAGAAGATGCCCTATTTATGACCTAGTAAAACTATCTGCGGCTCGAAGGCCTGAAAATAATAAAGTACAGCAGAAACCAGTGAGCACCACCGGATACCCCGCTATTCCACTGGCTGTTTCTAGTCAATTCTCATACGCTGACATCCTAAAAGCCAGTCAGCCCATAGTGGCTGATACGACCAATAAATTGAATTCCGTTTCACACTCGCAACCCAAAGCAGGAGTACTGTGATGAATAATTTTATAAACTCCATGACCAATATGATGACGGAAATACTGAGGGTGCAGCAGATGCTTCTGCGGGCTGTACTCAACAAACCATGAACTGTCTGAAAATATGTTACTGCAATGCTATCGGCATACGCCAACATAAAAACGAAATTGAATATTTTCTAAAATACAAACAAATAGACATCATGTTAATCTCTGAAATTCATCTCACTGCAAGGAACTTCTTCAAAATTAATGGTTACACGTTTTATGATACTAAAGATCCGAGAGGCAGGGCATGTGGAGGTTCAGCAATTTTAATTAAATCGAGGATAAAGCATTATTTAGTGAACGAATTTTGCGAGGATTATCTTCAGGCAAAATTTGTAATATCTCACCCAGATATTCCATCACTGGAGAGCAGTATTGCAAATTTTTCAAATCTCTGGGAGCTCGATTTTTAGCAGCCGACGACTACAATGCCAAGCATACTTATTGGGGTTCTCGTCTAATAAGCCCAAGGGACGCATTTTGTACGATCCGATATTAGCATCAGAACTGAATGTGATTTCAAGTAGACAACTCTTGACTAGACTATTGGCCCACTGACCGACACAAGATTCCCGATCTGATGGACTTTGGTGTTATGAAGGGTGTTTCTTGCGAAGCGATTCAAGCTGAATCTTCCTTAGATTTGTCATCGGACCACTCTCCTACTATTGTCACCGTATTGAGCACTTAGCAAACCAAGTACCCAATTGGTTGATCTGCGCAGACTAGCACGCGTATAAATTGGCTGAAATTTAAAAAATACCTTAGCACGCATTCCTCCGAAAACCTGCCGCTTAGAAGTCCGATAGACTTTGATCAAGCTATAGAGAAGCTCGAAGAAAATATCAAGATGGATCAGATCAGAGTTAATAGAATACACTCTACATATGTGGAGCAGTTATTAGCTAAAAAAAAGAACAACACGACGAGCGTGGCAATATCATAGATCCCCACGACTTAGGAATGAATTAAAGGAGTGCGCAAAAAAACTTGCAAATCTGCTGGAATCGAGAACAATGGCTGCACTAAACAGTTACCTCGAAACTTTTGATGTGACCGCAGATTCTGATTATTCTTTATGACGCGCAGCAAGAAACCTCAAAAGACAAGTTAAAAAGGTAAAAAGAGACCTCCGTTGCGAAAGTTGAATGGAGACTGGGCGAGAGATGATTTTGAAAAGGGGAATTTATTCGCGGAACATTTGAAACAGGTTTTCTCCCCAAATATGACAGACGAAGCCGAAGAATTACCACTCTTAGCAACAAAATCTAGTACACCCTCATTATTAAGACTTGAGTTGCATGACGTTAGAAAAGCACCAGGTTTTGACAGAATCAGTAATAGAATAATTTCGGAGATGCCGCGCCTGACAAAAATATTACTACTCTTCATATTCAATGCTGCTTTGCGTCTTGAATATTATTCACGAGCATGAAAATTTCGCTTATCTCTATGATACCGAAACCTGGAAAGGACCACACAAAGGTAGAGTCATACAGATCAATAAGCCTGCTGTGTAATATATCAAAGCTGTTCGAGAAAGCTCTAATCAAAAAGTTACATCCATTATTGAGTGGCGATGTATGTATTCCAAATCATCAGTTTGGATTTAGAAGCAAACATAGCACAATCGAACAAACACATGAGTGCCATAAGAAGGACCTTTGAGGAAAAAAAATTCTGCTCCGCTCTATTTATTGATGTTTCACAGGTGTTCGATGAAGGTTTGATACATAAATTGAGACAAAATTTGCCAGCAAATGTCTGCAACCTATTACGAGAGTATTTAATTAAACGTAAGTTTAAAAAAAAGTCCGGAGTACCCATTTGCCGATAATACAGCTATCTTAAGTATCCATAAAGATCTACAGGAAGCAACTAGGTATTTGCAAGATCATATAGCACAGCTGGAGGCCTAGTTGAAGCGATGGAGGATAAAGGTTAACGAGCAAAAATGTACTCACGTCACATTTATACTGCCTAGGGAACCCTGCCCGCCTTTTCGAATAAACAACAAAATTATCCCTCAGAGTTCTGTGGTTAAATATTTGTGTGTATATCTTGACCGCCGGCTAAGATAGAAAAGCCACATGATAATTTGACGCAAATGAAAATGAAGGCGATACAAATAAATTGGCTTATTAATAGAAATTCGGTCCTTAGCTTGGATTGCAAGCTCCTTCTCTATAATGCAATTTTGAAGCCAATCTGGTGCTACGGAGTACAGTTATGGGGCACTGCTTCTACCATTGAACGTATTCAAAGGCGACAAAATAGAATATTGCGATTGATAACAAATGCCCCATAGTTTATAAGAAATTCCAACATTCATAAAGACCTGAACGAGACATTGGTTAAAAACGAAATCTCGAGGTATGCTGAGACGTATTTGAAGAAGCTGGAGGTCCACCCGAACCCACTAGCCCGTGTAATCTTGAATGATCCTGGTCACATCCGATTGAGAAGAAGAGACACCGCGGACCTCATAATAAGAAGAGTGAGACCAATGTCAAATTCATTCCGTGAACCATTAATATTTCGTCCCGCGCTGGCTGGACTAAATTAACATAATAGTAGAATTAGTATAGATTTTAAGATTTGAGTACTAATTGTTAGCTCATATTACTGTGAGAATACAATTAAATAAAAAAGTGAAAAAAAAGCTGGAACGAAATGGTTCTCCACATTGGATCTACAAGGCGGGTATTGGCAAGTAGGGACTGCAGAAAAATACAAGGAGAAAACTGCGTTCAGTGCGATCGGTAGCTTATAGCAGTTTAATGTTATTTCATTTGGACTCTGTAATGCTCCGGCCACATTCGAGCGGCTTATGGAACATGTACTCAAGGGACTGCAATATGCATTGGAAAACTTGCCTAGTATACCGCGTCGACATGATAGTGATTTTCGATGAACATCTCAAAAATCTGGAAGAAATTCTGCAGCGAATAACAACGGCTGTACTGAAATTAAGCGCAATGTTATGTGCATTGTTCCAAAAACAGGTGAAATATTTGCGGCATCTTGTTACAGCAGATGGAATATCTACGGAAGAAGATAAAATACGAGCAGTAAAGGACTGGCCTCGTCCCCATAATCTTCATGAACTACGCAGCTTTTTGGGACTATGCACATATTACAGACGCTTTGTGCCTAACTTTGCTAGCGTGGCTGCAGGCTTTAATAATCTCACCAAGAAATCAAAAGCGTACCAATGGGATGAGTCACAAGAAAAGGCGTTCCAAATACTAAAAGATCTATTAAGTGCTGCACCAGTTTTGGCGTATCCAGTCCCAAGAGAAAAATTCATCTTAGACAGTGATGCTAGCAGATATGGTATTGGTGGCGTATTTTTCCAAGTAATCAATGCTTCAGAGAAAGTCGTAGGCTACTACAGTCGGACACTGTCAAAGCCTGAATGAAACCATTGTGTGACACTATGGGAGCTACTTACAGTGCATAAAACATTACCATAAGCACCTGTATGGTCGACGTTTTCTGCTAAGGACCGATCATTTCGCTCTGGCTGAAGTAAGAAGAAGTCGAGGTTAGCTGCAAGAATATAACTCGTGCGCACCTTTTGCGCGTATAGCACCTGTCAGCAATGCTGGAAACCGATATGTTCTCGTGGTGATGGACTACTTCAGCAAATGGCAGGAAGAGTATACCATACCCAATCAAGAGGCGAACACAATAGCAAATGTTTTTGTAAACAACTGGGTATGCCGCTACGGAGCTCGAATAGAACTACATTCCGATCAAGGCAGAAATTTCGAGTCAGCAATATGCAAAGAAATGTGTGAGGTATACGGAATTAAGAAGACCCGAACAACGCCGCTTCACCCACAGTCAGACGGAATGGTAGAACGGTTAAATCGAACCCTGGAAGAATACTTGCGGAAAGTAGTGAGCGAACAACAAAAGGATTGGGAAGAACACATTCCGAGATTTCACTTGCGTATCGATCTCCAGTCCATGATTCAACTTCTAGATCTCCCGCCAAGGTAATTTTTGGGACTGAGATAAAACTGCCAGGTGACTTGGAGTTTGGAGTTAAGCCTGCCACTGAGACTCATACCACATACACTGGAAAAAAGATAGCCTGAACGAACTTCATGCGCACTCGTATAAAAATGGTCAGTGATATAATGAAAGCCAGGTATGATCGTGCGCAAACACGGAGTGCTTCCATGAGGGGCAACTTGTTCTACTATACAACCCAAAACGGGAGAAGGGTTTGTCCCCCACACTACAAACCAGCTGGGATGGTCCTTAAAAATTATTAAGAGGTTAAATGATGTAGGGTATGATGTTAAAACCGCCACAGAGAGGAATGTCACTGGAAAAGAAGAAAGCCTAAACGAACTTCACCAATGTGTGCGCACCCGAATCCAAATGGCCAGAGATAGAATGAAAGCCAGGTATATCGTGCAGCAAGCATGGAGGGCTTCCATGAGGGACAACTGGTTCTACTATACAACTCAAAACGGAAGAGGGTTTGTCCCCCACGCTAATAACCAGCTGGGATGACCTTATAAAATAATTAAGAGGTTAAATGATATCGTGTACAGGATACGAAAAGCTAACAGCCCCCGAATGAAGGTCGTACACATAGATCGACTAGCAAAATATTGGAAAAGCGATAATGAGCCTATTCGGGATGAACAGGCTTAAGTGGACGGCAGTGTTACGCAAAAATAATCGAAACGACCTAATATCGCTTAACAATAAAAACGATAAACAAAAGCTATAAGATACACATACACACGACACAAATACACACTAACGAATATAATGAACATGATGATTAATAATAGCCACACCAACAATTACGACGAACAAGGGGATAGACAAGTAAGCGAATGGAACAACAACCAATGAAAATAAAGTACTCAAACAACAATGCAGTCGCTATACAATTCTCTAGAGAGCTAGAGCGCGAACCTTCTTCTTCAAGAACGTTCGATGTACTGTTAGTGTTGGACTATAAAAGCATGCAACCAGTCAGTTATAATTCAGCCTTGCGTGAAGTTGCGTATAAACTAATCAGAGCAGAATAGTTGTGTGTGAATAATTATTGTTGTATCAGTTAAGTTTTAACAGTAAATAATAAAGCGAGTTTAAATTGAAGTAAAACACATATTTGTTTTTACTTGATTAGCAATTAACGAACTCATAATTCTAAGTGTTTTTAAAAGGTAAAAACGTAACAATATAATATTTTAAAAACGTTAAAAATATGAGTTCATAGATTGCAAATAAAATAAAAATAAATATGTGTTTAATTTTAAGTCAATTCTTTATTATCTGCACTACCTTTGTGCCACTGTTCAAAATTTTCCCACGTATACAACGATAACTTTCACAGTGATATTTCTCTGCTTACAACCTTTTTGTAAGGAACAACACTTGTTAGTTATTCTTCTTTTCTCACAACCTTTTTGTAAGTATAGCACTAGCAACTGTTTTCTTCACACAAGTCCGACTGAATTATAGCTCGATCTCGGGTCTTCACACGATTCATTTAATTCAAACTTTATTATTGCTCACCTTGTCTTGCCTTTTATATCGCTGGATTAGTGTGATGAACGCTCTCGAAGGAGGATAATGGCCTTCGGGAACAATCTAAAAATGTAAAAAACTTTTTTCAATCTTTGTTGTTTGTGTGTCTTATATGCATTTTGTTTTTGCTTGTTTACTTCTTTATTCGCTGCCCTTTGTTGTTGGTTGTTTACTTCTCTGATCGCTGTACTTTGTTGCTTGGCTGTTTACATCTTTTATCTCTTATATTTTATGCTGATGTTGTTGCTATATTTTTGTTTATTCTTTGATCACGTGAACAACTGCATTGTTTTGTTTTGGAACTTTTGTTTATCATTTTATTCATGTTCAAGTCCATCGTGTTGTTTTTGAAGCTTTTGTTTATTATTTTAACAACACGATTTCCACTTTCGTAACAATATGTATATAAATTAAACAATTTTTTTATTTCATTTCAATTTATATTTATTGAATAAAAATTTTAAATGTATTAAGTTTTTGTTTTCGTTTCAAAGCTATCAATATAATCTTTATAATTAGGATTTTTGTAACATGCTACCCAATGTGTTTCAGCACCTTTTGTATCATCTAAATTAACAATGCCGCACTCTTGTATTAAAGGACTTTTAGGTAAAGAATCACGTATGAAAACACTTCTAAGGTATTTGAGATATTTACCATATTTCCTTATATCTAAAACTGTTAGCAGGTTTGAGGGTAGCGGGGAAAATAAATAAAATAAAATATTTGGCGATAGAAAAGAAATACAATTAGATTTAATATTACTTTTTTATTAGTACGACAAAACATACCTTAGTATTCGGGGGTGTATTTGGCAATATCTTCTTTTTATATTCATAACAATTCTGTCATATTATTAACTATTCACAACCACACAGTTGTACGAAAACTTAAATTAAGCTTAAGATTAGGATGGCCACCGTGAACTTCCCGCCCTTTTGCAATAAGAGGAACGAGAACTCACCTGGCCAGAGATCAGCAGATTAAAAATTCAGAATGTAATTCATAGTTTGTAGTAAATTCTAGTAAAGTAAAAGAGAGAAATAAAATATAGATATAAAAACATTTTAAATTGGAAAAGTATGAATACATAATATAATAAGAAAAAAGGACATTAGCACGTTGATTGCGATGGTAGGTGCCGATGTCGCATTAGAAACAGCCACGACAGTCCCATTACTGATGGAAGGTTAACCTGCACCTGCGCACGTTCTCTTCAGAGCCTGGTTGTGGGTAGTGTTCTTCCTCTTTGGAATTATCAACAATAATCCCTTCGAGGTTATCGTTTGCAAGGTGCTCGCCAAATAGCCCAGGCTATTAAATGATTTATAAATGAAAACGACAAACATACAACAGAAAACGAATTAATACTGCTCTAGATTAGAAAGCGACACGTGTTTTACAAATGGCCGTATTAGAACACCATTGGCATTTCAAATTTCGGCCACTCGCACTTTGCATCAGGGACAAAATAAACCCGTTCGTTTCGGCTAAATTTTCGATAGTTATGGGGTTAATTGTCATAACGAATGACAACATGATCAACAACAAAATTTTCTTGGTGAGTTTTCTGACTATTAAAGCAGTCATCATAGTGTATTAACTTTATAGAATCCACACGATTTCAATTGTCAGTGCCTACCTGGTCCACGAAACTTGAATCTGTCCCACAAAGGTAAGATTCAGTTTCTTATGAAGTGAAAATAAAATTTTTTGCCAATAGAGTTGAATCGCAGAGCTCTAATCGGGGTAAAGTTTATATTTACAAAGGCACAACTTTTACTCTGAGTGCAAGCAATTGGGTGACAAATTCACCAGATGGCTTAAGACGCTGGGTCTATCAGAGCTCTCGCAGAAAACATGGCATCATTCTTAAAAAGTCCGAACACGAACGAATGGGGTAATTTTCCCTACAAACTGGACATTTTCTTTGAGGTAAGTGAGGGGCCACAGTTGTCCCAAAAGTTCTAAATTTTCGATAGTTAACTGAACTGCTTTGGCCATTAACTCGTTCAGTACCTTAAGAAAAATTGTGGTTGACGATAATGACCTGATTCCAGAGTTTGGTATCAGACAATCAGGAACTCATCCAATTTGCTCCATTTGGGTGAGTCCGAGTGTGTTCGGGGAGTTTGGTGAAGCAAATGTAAACAAAGATTATATCCCAATTCTGAGTCTCTATGCCCAGCAACGACAAATTTGTTATGCAATCGTTAATCGTCCGTTGCAAACTCTTGATGGAGGGGCCAGATTCCTTGGAAATGGAAGGGAGGTTAAAAAGGGAATTTGAGAATTTACCAAAACGGTTCAGGTCTTTAGCAGATACATTGATATCCTCGGCATTTTCCAATAAATCCTCGTAAGTGTTACGAACTTTTACCACTAAACGGGTGTGTTCCTGCCGATGGAAATTCAGAGTGTGAACAGAATATTCTTCTTTAGGGATATCCTGAATAAAGCTTTCAAAATCGCCTAAGCGATTGTAGTTCTTTGTTAAGTTCCTTAACGCGGCCATTTTATTACAATTGGGATAAAGAAAAGTTTATAAAAACATCGGAATAAAAAGAAACCGAGAAAATAAGAAAGTTCACTAAAAAGGAACTACCGTTTGTAAAATTCCAAAAAAAAAAAAAAAATAGGAACAAATGGAACATTTCAAAGCGCGAGAAAGAGTTCGAAAAAATTCACTAAAACCAAATCCCAACAAAAATTAGAAAAAGACACCATTAAATCATTATTTAAACCACGAAAATATTCCGAAAAATGAGAAAAAATATGTTTGCGAAAAAGAACACCGATAAAAAACGAACAATTTTGCAATCAAAAAATTAAAATTGTAATAGAAAAAGGTTACTCAAAAAAGTAAACCAATAATTAATTTAAAAAAAATATATAAATATGTATAAATATAAATGAATATAATAAAAATATATTTATGTATATACTTTTTTTAAACTAACCCAAATAAAATGTTTCGAAACCAAAAAACTAGTCAATACTATAATTCGCTTATATATTGGTGTAAAAATAAACGATTCAACAAAAAGAAACAGCGGCCACCTTAATCTGGCAATCTTCAGCTGTTAGTCCACAACTATAGTTGAATAACTTTTGTGAACTATTAGCGAATTTGTTGGACTATATTTCATTCAATAAAACAAACTAAAAAACCAAATAAAGTTTTATTCAAAACAAAAATCTTCAATATTAATTCAAATGCTTTAAAGAGTTGTATGTATGTAATTATAATGCTTCATAAGCTCAAATTTTAAGCTTAGTTGGAGTTGTTGGTGTAGTTATTTTTAATCATTATGTTCATTGTATTTATTTGTAAGTTTGTTAGTACTTTAAAGCAGGGGTTACCAAAAATTTTTTGGTAGTGAATTAGTGAGTGAGCGATCGAATTTAAGTAAATGCCCTATTTAGATTTTTATTTCATCAACATACATCAAGTTACACACTTTTGACATAATAATTAGGTAATGTATTTTAGATATTTACTGGGATCTAATTTTGGTTCATAAATTTCCTATGCTGCAAATAACCAACCTTTTAATTTTTCCAAAATATGGCTTTACGTCTATAAAAGTTGTTCTCTTTCCATATCATCTAAATTATTTATTTAAGTATTAAAACAATCAAAAATAAAAAAAAGGATTTTTTAACATAAAATATTTTTTGAGTGTAACCATAAAAAATAACATAGCATCCGCCGACATGTGTGTAAACTAAAAATCGATGACTTAATAACTCAGTTTTTTTCTAAACAGCGTTTTTAGTTTAGATGTCAGATGCACTCTGCCCCAAAATTTCAGATGGATACAATTGCAAATATCAGATTTATAACGATTTTAAAAAAGGCCTAATTCATGACAATGAATTTTTGAAAAAAAAAGTCCTAACTAATTTTTAATTTCGTTCTAAAATTATAGTCGCTACTGAAGTTGTGTGTGGAAAAAGTTGCTTACAAATTTCGGCAGCGAGACGAGTTCTTAAAAACGACGGCTATAAATCAATTAATCAATTGACAAGTTTCTCTGTTTTTGACAAGCATGAAAAATGAAATACTAACAAAACGGTACTAACATTAAAAACTTCAATAATGCAATAAAAATTATAGGAATGAACGAAAATTCTGATTCTGATTCGGAGAATACTAATGGTATCCGAACAAGGAAAAATATTGCAAGAAAGTCGGAACAGATATATTTTGTAAATTGAAAAAAAAGAAAGGAAGGCCTTCAATATTTTAGCATATCAAATAAAGAACGGTCACTTAAGCCTCTTAGAAAACTATTAACTACTACTGCTCTCTACTCTCACATAGATCAAAGTCGGCGATGAAAGATATACCCTCTAATTCACTTTATAAGAAGAAAATAGCAATCACTAAAAAGAAATGGGACAACCAACAGGGCAGGACTTAAAAAGTTTTTACCTATATTTTGTCATCTTTTTTAAGATAATTTGTCTTATAAGAACTTATTTTTACAATTTACGTTTGACTTAATCCTCTTAATTACTACCGTTCAATATTTAAACCTGAATTGTTATCATATAGTTCACTTTCAACTCAGTTTAAAAAAGGCCTAACTAAATTTTTTTTTCAAAAACTTCATTTAAACAAAAATTAAAAATTTTTTAAATGAGAAGTAAAATGTGTTGCTGTGTGTTATTAAAAACCGTATTAAAATTTTTGTTGTATCTAAAATTTTACAGATTTTATTAAGTTTTTCGTTTCTCCTGTAAAATAACAAAAAATCGAGTTATACATTTTTTATATTAAGCCATCGAAATAATAAATTAAGGTTTTTATTTATTTCAATGTAGTAAAAACGCTTAAAGATATAAAACGCTTTGCTAACGATTGCAAAACTTGTAATTCAAATTTTCAAATAATATTAACGATAATAAAAAAAATAACCAAAATGAAAAAAAAAATACACATTTACACATTAGAAAAAAAAATAACCAAAACGGCTGATCGTAATCCCTGCTTTAAAGTTAAACAATGATACACTGTTTCCCTTTTGGTAACAATATAGTACAGTGGTAAGGAATATTTGTCGGTATGCTATAAAAATAGATATTTCGTGGCTTAATTTAATATTAATCACAGTAACTTTCTTTTATGGATAACATTTTGTTCAAAAATTTATTTGATGGTGGTTTTTTTGTTGCTGACTGTAAATAGGAGGAGTTAAGAAACTTAATACGTGATATATATTTTCATTTAAAGTGGTTGTTTAAAGTATTACCATTTTAGCGTTTTTGATAATTAACAGTTAAATTTTAACAACGCCCATTTACGCGATAAATGTTATAGTCAGAGAAAAAACATTACAGAATTCCATCCGTGTTTATAAAATGAGAGTAAACATTTAAGAATCGATTGTTTTCGTTTACATGTAAAGAATTCAAACAATGTGTTATTATTTTTAAATCGGGATACTCTGATCTATGACACTACACTGAGCATATGGTCAAAGCTACTCCACTCATGAATAATTATATATAATTTGTAGTTGCATAGTGTTTAATAAATATATATATGCACATACTTTCAATAAAAATTCAAATTCAAAAAAATATATATGCACACAGTGAACTCTTAAATACATCAATAGTATTACATAAAGATTGGATGAGGAAGTAAATAAATATTTGAACCTTTGTTTAATATAATACAAAATTATATCTTGCGTACATACATAACTACATTGTATAAAAATATATTATTAATATAGTTACGCAAAAATAATAGAAACGACCTAATATGGTTTAACAATAAAAATGATAAACAAAATCTATCTATCAAGTTATTACTTGGTTTGCAATTAACGAACTCATATTTAAAACGTGTTTAAAAAAGTAAAAACGTGGCAATTGGTGTCAGAAGTAGGATTGCAAAATCCAAAAGTAAAACTAAATAAATAAAAAAAATATTTAAAATGAAGATCACGGAACTAAAAGTGAACAGGCTTAAACGAGAGTTGGATAAACTAGAATTACCAACAGCGGGCACAAAGAATGAATTGCAGAGGCGGTTAAGAGAACAACTCCACCTTCATGGACATGGACATCGAATCCTACGAGTTCGAGGATGAAGAGGAACGAGAGATGCAGGCCCTGCGACCCCTAGCGGTGTAGACATAATTCAGTGCTAGCCGCTATGATTTAAAAAATGCAACTAGCCTTAAAACAGAAAACCAGAAACTTCTTGCTGTTGTAAAAGAAGCTTCTAGAGCTGAGAACAAGAAGCCATTTGAAGCTTCTAAAG
The DNA here is from genome assembly GCA_014635995.1 of Sarcophaga peregrina. Classification (NCBI taxonomy): domain Eukaryota; kingdom Metazoa; phylum Arthropoda; class Insecta; order Diptera; family Sarcophagidae; genus Sarcophaga; species Sarcophaga peregrina. The sequence goes on along the minus strand of CM025789.1, from coordinate 82,669,921 downwards.
CAGAAAACCAAAAAATGCAAGCAGCACACATAGAGCATAGAAAAGAAACTAGAAGCGACAACGGAGAAGCTGCAGGAAATACGTGAATCATTCAGCCAAAGAATTACTACTGTCGAGGAAAAGGTGTCAAATATAGTTATAATGGAGGAGAAGATCAGCAACCCTTACTTTGATGGCAGCTCTCTCCTAACTTTGGAACTAATTTTGGCGTTAAAAAGTGTCGCAGCTCAAATTCATTGCATTACAGAGAAAATTCGGTGACGAGCACAAACGGGAGCTGTACCGCATAGAGTTGAGATGCCGGGAGCAAAAGGCAAATGAGTCATTACAAGCCTTTGCAATGGAGGTTGAGAGGTTGTTGCAGCTTACATCTCCTGGAGGAAACCACCCGCTGATAGACAATATTAAGACCGAGGCGTTGGTGAATGGTATGCGCGAACCTGACATTAAACTAACGGTATGTTCTACGCAGAAGACAACCTTTGCGGAGACCGTGGCCTTCACACTAGCCTAAGAGACCGCTCGCACAATTTCACGAACACCAGTTAGCAAGGTGCGAAAAATGAATGTAGTGGAGGCCTTTCAATTAAAGTTAAAGAGATGGTGAAGCTAGCCTTGGAAGAAAACGGACAAACGGCTAAATGCTTCAACTATAGAAAGGGTGGTCATTTCCAAAGAAAGTGTAAGGCGCCACGTAAAACATCCAGATTCGTTTCACCATCAAGGAATAACAAACGGGTGAAGCACCAAACAAGAGTCCCCGTTAAACGAAAACGAGCTAGCACTGATAGTTCATGACATCAACTTGCATATGGCAACAGGTTATGAGTTGTAGAAATGTGGAGGTACCTCTTGATGTGGGATACAATTATCAAGTGCACGCCAGAAGGATAATTGCGGTCGAACAACTCAAATTGCCACCTCAGTGTGAATCACTGATATAGACGCGTATGGAGGGAGATTGTGAGAAAAACTGCTTGTGGGTTGTGGAACCAGCAGAAATAAAGACGGATTTAATATCAGCAGAGGCCTCGTCAAATCCACCGAACAAAGATTAGTCCCAGGGAGAGTGCTGAATCTATTGGGCCATGCAAAAATTATCTGTAAAAATACCGATGTGGGACAATGTGCTCCAGTAGTGGTGGTAATTAACAGCGAACAATTGCCAGAGCCGGTCGAAATGTCAGCCAAGAACCAACAGGAATTTAGTGAAAGTGTGGAGAACTGGGTAGCTGTCTTAACAGCTCCAGAGAAAAAAGCCAAGAAGCTGCTAAAGAGGAATGCATTCGCTTTCGCCACGAACAATAAAAGACAAGGAAGAACAGGTGTAGTCAAGCATGAAATTGATATGGGCGAAGCCAGACCAATAAGACAGGCACCCCGAAGCATACCGCTGGCGAAGTGTAATGACGTCAAAGAATTATTCGACGAGATGAAGAGGAGCGGTGTAATGGAGCCATCATCAGGTCCGTGGAGTTTACCTGTAGTCTTAGTAAAGAAGAAAGATAACAGTACAAGATTCTGCGTAGCGAGAGTGATGTCACTAAAAAGGACTGTTAACCGCCACCGAGAATTGACGACATCACCAGTTTTGGCGTATCCAGTTCCAGGAGAAAAATTCACATTAGACAGTGATGCTAGCGGATATGGTATTGGTGGTGATCAATGGTATAGAGAAAGTCGTAGGCTACTACGGTCGGACACTGCCAAAGCCTGAAAGGAACTATTATGTGACTCGACGTGAGCTACTTGCCGTGCTGAAGTGCATCAAACATTACCATAAGTACCTGTATGGCCAACATTTTCTGCGAAGGACTGATCATTCAGCACTGAGGACAGTTTGCTCGTTGGATTGAGCACCTCCAAACTTACGACGTCACCATGGAACACAGAAGAGGCATAAAACATGGGAATGCTGATGCTCGTTCACGCTAACCTTGTAATTTGAAGTGTAAACATTGCGTAAAAACTGAGAAAAAGAATCAATCGTCGATATCCGGCTAACGCGAATTGAAGGCAACGAAGACTCGCCCCAAGCACAAAGAAGTGCCCCAATATTGGCCAAGATAATAGCAGCGAAGGAGGAGGACAAACGACCCGCGAGAAATAAGACATCCGTAGAAGGTCCTCTTACAAAATCATTTTGGCAAATATGGGACTGTTTAAAGAGGATAAATGAGTGCTTATATCGATATTGGAAAAGCGCTGATGGTAAAACCTCATCCAACCTATTGGTAGTACCATCCTCAAAGATGAAAGAAGTGTTAAAGGAGTTTCATAATGAAACTAGTGGAGGGCAACTTGGAGTGACAAGACGATGGAAAAGTTAAAACAACGCATTTATTGGGTCGGATGTCAGCAATGTCAATTGGACAGCACACTGTACACAGTATATTGCAGCCAAAGGTCCAGCAAGAAGAAGTCGAGGTCGGATGCAGCAATATAACTCGGGCGCACCTTTCGAGGGGATAGCAATGGACGTAGCAGGCCCTTTTTCAATCAGCAATGTCGGAAACCGATATGTTCTCATGGTAATGGACTATTTCAACAAAAGGCCGGAGATGTTCGCCCTACCCAATCAGGAGGCGAGTACAATAGTAAGCGTTTCTCTGAATAACTGGGTATGCTGCTACGGGGTTTCAATAGAGTTACATTCCGATCAAGGCAGAAATTTCGAGTCAGCTGTATTCAAAGAAATGTGTGAGGTATACCTAAATAGAAGACTCGAACAACGCCCCTTCATCCACAGTCAGACGGAATGGTAGAGTACTTATGGAAAGTAGAAAGAATGGGACGAACACATTCCGAGGTTTCTACTGGCGTACCGATCCGCGGTCCATGATTCAACATCTAGATCACCCGCCAAGGTAATTTTTAGAACTGAGATAAAACTGTCCAGTGACTTGGAGTTTGGAGTTAAGCCCGCCACAGAGAGGGATGCCACACACACTGGAACAGAAGATAGCCTGTATGAATTTAAGGATTTTGTGCGCACTCGTATAAAAATGGTCAGTGATAGAATTAAAGCCAGGTATGACCGTGCAGCAAACATATGGCTTTCAGGTGGGACAACTGGTTATATTATGCAACCCAAAGCGGAAGAAGGGAATATCCCCCAAACTATATACCAGGTGGGACGGACCATACAAAATAATTAAGAGGTTAAATGATGTAGTGTATAGGATACAAAAAGCTAACAGCCCCCGAACAAAAATGAAGGTTGTTCACATAGAGCGACTAGCAAAATATGGGAAAAGAGATAATGAGCCTATTTGGGACAAACAGGCTTAAATGGGCGCAATTGTTACGCAAAAATAATCAAAACGACCTAATATCGTTTAACATTAAAAACGATAAACAAAAGCTATCAGCTACACATACACAGAACACAAACACACGCCAACAATGACGAATACAACGAACATGATGTTAATAATAGCTATACCAACAACTAAAACGAACTTGGGTCAAGCAAAGCATCAACATCGACATGATAGAGTTGGAGATAGACAAGTGAACGCAACAACAAGCAATGAGAACAAGGTACACAAACAACAATGCAGTCACTATAGAATTCTCGAGTTAGCGAGAACGAGAACCTTCTTCTTCAAGAAAGTTCGATGTTCATGTTGGACTATAAAAGGGCAAGACACACCAGGCAGCCAGTTAAGCCTCAGTTATGCGATCTTAATACAATGTAATCAGCAACAGTAGGAAACAGCTGATCGTTTTTGTTATGTATAAAGTAATACGATTGGTTATAGAAATGTAATCTAACAGGAACGGAACGTAAGAATCTGTAAAAAATGGAATTTTCTTACATTTTTACGTGACATCTGTTTAGCAGTGTTAACAACATGTCAATATTAAAAGCCAGCAAAACTGAAAATTGAAATTATAAACAGAATTTACATTTTGTTCGTATGTTATGTTTGTCTGTACTTGGAATTTTCTTTAAATAAAATTTCACATATTTTAAAAACCCAAATTATAATTTATTTCATTATTAACTTTTATAATTTAAAATAAATATAAGCACTATTTTACTGTTTACAGTATGTAGATAGTATAGGCTAAGTATAGTTATCGATTTTTAACTAATTAAAGCGTTCGAAAAGCATTTCAGTTCGCATTTTGCTTTTACTTGAGAAACAGTACAAATTCGGTTTCCCAAATATATGACCTGTTGCTGTAGGATAAAGGATTTCGCTTGCGTCTATATATATGGAAAATACAATCAAAAGCACTCAATTTAGTGTTTGTGTTTTCTTTAACCAACAAACACAAACTATATTGAGTGTTGTTGTTTGTGTGAAAGTAAAATTGTTTGGGTTGCAGAAACACTATATAAAACTTTTAATAAATATCTTTAAATAAATATAAAATCGTTGAAATGAATCCAAAAACGATGTACTGATAACACTGGTTAACAGTGAATTAAAGAAAAACAAAAGACGCCATATTGAAAATGATAAAAGGAGCGAAAACAAAAATTTTAAAATTTGGAATTAATTTTAAATTCGTTTAAAAAACAATAATTAAAATAATAAAATAAAAACTAAAACCCCAGAACATAGAAGACATGTTCTTGTATATTCATATCTGAATTTTTGTCTTTTAGCTTTTGGAATTTTTATTTCTTTATTTGTTTTTCTTTATTTCTTTTATGTTTTGCTTACATAAGAAAATATGACACGTTTTTACTTTTAGGCATTAGTTATGCTACCGTAACGGAATGTAACAGTAACGTAATGTAACTTGCACGGAACGTAAAAATGTAAACGTAATGTAAAAATGTTATGTAAACAAAACAAAAAAGAAATAAAGAAAAACTAATAAAGAAATAAAAATTGCAAAAGCTAAAAGACATAAATTCAGATATGAATACAGAAGACATATTTTTGGGTTTAAATTTTATTTTATTATTTTAATTATTGCTTTTTTAACCACTTACTTACTTAATTGGCCATAACAACCCGATTAACGGATTTCGGTCTGTCGCAACACATCCTTCCAGGCGCATCTGCTTCTTGCGCGCCTACGCCAATTGGTCACACCAATCGATGACAGGGCTTCCTCGATTTGGTCCTTCCTCTTCGCCGACTTCCGAGCCAGCGCAGCCGCTGGATATTAATACGCTGTACAACGTCCATGTCGTTGAGGAGCTCATACAGCTCACTGTTGAATCGGATGCGAAAATCAGCTCTAACTCGCACTGGACCGAAGATCTTACGTAGGACTTTTCTCTCGAATACTCTCAAGGCAGCTGCATCAGTTCTTAATAGGGTCCATGCTTCTGCGCCATAAAGAAGCACGAGTAGGATGAGCGTCTTGTAGAGTATTAGTTTCGTCTTACGAGAGAGGTCTCTGCTACTCAATTGCCTATTGAGACCATAATAGCACCTGTTGGCAAGAGTAATCCTGCGCTTGATCTCCAGACTGACATAATTTCTTCGGTGGAGCCAAGATAAATGAATTCCTTGACTGTATCAAAAGTATAGTTATCGACCGTACAGCTCTACTTGTCCATAACATATACTTCGTTTTGCCCTCATTTACTGCCAGGCCCATCTTCTTAGACTCCCGTTCAATAGCACTAAAGGCTGCAGTGACATCTCGTTTGGTACGCCCTATGATGTCGCTGTCGTCAGCGTACGCAAGCAACTGGACACTTTTTTGAAATATAGTGCCACTGCGATGCACTCCCGCCTTTCGCAGAACACTCTCCATGACGAAGTTGAAGAGGTCGCATGATAAGCTGCAGGAATTGCTCAACGTCATTCTGCATAGCCTTATCAGCTTCGCATGTATATCGAGCTCAGACATTGCGGCAAAAACACGATCCCTTATGGGGCTATCGAAAGCAGCCTTATAGTCGACAAAAAGATGGTGTGTCGACTTGATTTTCGTGTGTCTTTTCCAGGATTTGGCGTAGTGTGAATATCTGGTCGATGGTGGACTTGCCAGGTCTGAAGCCGCACTGATAAGGTCCAAGCAGTGTTTTGACGAGTGGCTTCAGTCGTTCACACAATACGCCTGTAAGAACCTTATGTACGATAGGGAGAAGGCTTATACCCCTATAGTTGGCGCATATCGTAGGGTCTCCCTTTTTCAGGACAGGACAGAGGACACTGATGTTCCAATCGTTGGGCATACTTTCCTCTAGCCATATTTTGTAGATGAGCTGGTGCATGCGCCCTACCAACTCATTACATCCGGTCTTAAACAATTCAGCGGGGAGGCCATCAGGACCTGCCGCTTTATTGTTTTTAAGACGCGTAATCGCGACTTTAACTTTTTCATGGCTAGGCGGCGGGATCTCCACGCCGTCATCATCGATCGGGTTCGGAACATCATCTCTAGAGGCGGTATTGATGTTGTCATCGTCTTGCAGCAGAGTAGAGAAGTGTTTCCTCCACAACCTCAGCATCCCTTGCAGATCTGTAACAAGGTTTCCATTCTCATCCTTGCAGGAAGACGCTCCGGACTTATACCCCTCGGTCAGACGCTTAACCTTTTGATAGAATTTTCGAGCGTCATTCCTACATCTGTACTTTTCGACTTCTTCACGCTCACGCCTTTCCTGCTCCCTCTTCTTGCGTCTGAAGAGGTGTCTCTCATCCCTTCTCCTCTCTTTGTAATTTTCGACAATGGCTTGCGTATCGGCCGACTGCAATGTTTTTCTGTATGCGGCGTATTTCGCTGCAGCTGCTTCGCGACACTCCTCATCGTACCATTGATTTCGTTGGGGTGGCCGCTCGAAACCAAGGACTGTTTCCGCAGTGTTGCGCAAGGAGTGGGAGATGTTGGCCCACAATCCGCCAATGTCGCTGAGATTGGATAGGGAATGACGGAGCTTATAAGAGAATTGAGCGGAGAACGCCTCAGCTGTCCTTTGTGATCGCAGCTTCTTAACGTCCAGCTTTCGCAGTGCACTAGAGCGCGCAGTCCTCGAGGCGCAAATGTGCACTCGGAACTTGGCTGTGACAAGGTAGTGGTCCGAGCCGATGTTTGGACCTCTAAATGTGCGCACATCTAGTACACTGGACACGTGCCTTCCGTCAATCACAATATGATCGATCTGGTTGGATGTTGATCAACCGGGGTACATGCAAGTGGCCTTGTGAATGTCGAGATGCTGAAAGCTTGTGCTACATACTACCAAGTTACGCGCCGCGGCAAAATCGATCAGCCTCATACCATTGGAGGTAGTGTTGCGTGGAGGCTGAACTGTCCGTCAGTGGGGCCAAAGATACCTTCCCACCCGACCTTCGCATTCAAATCCCCGAGAACGATTTTGGCGTCATGGGCCGGGCACTTATCGTATACGTCCTCGAGTTTAGCATAGAAGGCATCCTTAACCACATCGTCCTTTTCTTCCGTCGGAGGCGTGGGCACTAATTAGGCTGATGTTGTAAAATTTTGCACTGTTGCGGATTGTGGCTATTCTTTCGTTCACTGGCGTGAACCCAGAGACAAGGTGACGAAGTCTCTTATTAACCACAAATCCGCATCCGAATTCGCAAGATGCTAGCCTCTTGCATCATTATCCTATCCATCGCATTTCCTGTATGGCAGTGATATCCGTTCTACATTTCATGAGGGCATCCGTCAGTTGGGCTTGCCCTATAAAGGGTGCGGACGTTCCATGTGCCTATTCCTAAATCGTTGTCCTTGAAACGTTTGCTGTAGTCGTCAACTTTAGAGGGGATTTTTATAGAGGCTATTGTTTTGGTTTTCGTTGAATTTTTTTACATGGTGGGTTCCAAGCCCTACGCACAACCCGAATTTAACGTCCAGGGGATTGGACCTCGCTGCATGCATTAGTTAACATCTAACGGGTGCTAGAATGCCATCCAGGAGGGACAACGAAGAGGCTGCGTGTCAACTTGAATACAGCAAGACAAGGATCGCCCTGGTGGTCGCCATGTTGGCCATAGTCAGAAACTTTGCCTTGTTTGCATGCATTCCATCCCATTTAACCACCTTAATATTAATTCCAAATTTTAAAACCTTTGTTTTCACTCCTTTTATCACTTTCTTTAATTCAGCTGTTAACCAGTGTTATCACTACAATGTTTTTGAATTCATTTTAACGATTTTATATTTATTTAAAGACTCAAAGAATTTTACTTACACCCAAAAAAAATTCTGAATTTAGTTTGTGTTTGTTGGTTGAGGAAAACACAAAATTGAGTGTGTTTGATTGTATTATCCATATAAATAGACGTAAGTGAAATCGTTTATTCTACAGAAACAGATCATATATTTGGGAATTTGTACGAATGTTAAAACGTTTTTATCTGCTCCAGTAAAAGTAAAATGCAAACTGAAATGCTTTTCGAACGTTTTAATTAGCTAAAAATCTATAACTATATTTCTCGAATTTAAAATAAAAATAAACATTACTTACATAATGTTAGGGGGCCTTCAATAACGTTACCATTTCTTCTATTGAGAATTCACTAAGGGATATACATGCCCCAGATTTTCTGGTGCGGCTTATCACCCACATGTTGGGTAACAGACTAATCCGATCAAATCTGGGTGGATGTTCTGTCGTCAAGCGTGCGACCAGGGGTACACCACACGGGGGTGTCCTATCCCCTCTTTTGTGGCACTTGGTTGCAAATGTTGGTCTGAGGCTCCTCGAAAGTAGGGGCTTTAGGGTTGTGGCATATGCCGACGATGTGGCTATTCTTGTGGGTGGTAAATTTTTGCCAACGCTGGGGGAACTGATGGAGTCTGCTCTTGGAATTTTATCCTCTTGGGCGACAAAGTGTGGTCTGGTGATAAATCCAAATAAGACGGACCTCGTTTCGTTCTCGCGTAGGTACAAGATTGAAACCTTCAGGTTGCCAAGATTAGCTGGTAGGGTGCTTCCGTTGTCTTCTGAGGTCAAGTACTTGGGTGTTATCCTGGACAGTAAGCTGAACTGGAAACGAAACACCGAGGAAAGAATGAAGAAGGGACTAAATGCTTTCTACCAGTGTAGGAACTCCATAGGTAAGAACTGGGGTCTTCCGCCGAGAGCTATTCGCTGGATATATCTGGCGATTGTTAGACTGGTTATTACTTATGGCTGTGTTGTCTGGTGGTGTGCCTTAGATAAGAGTTTTTAGCGGAAAATCTTGGATAAGGTTCAGCGGATTGCCTCTTTGAGTATCACTGGAGTGAGGAAAACTTGCCCTCAGGCTGTTCTTGTGCAGCGCGTAGTGCCATACGCCTGAGGGAATCGGGCTGTTGGAAACAGCGCTCGATATGTCACTCCAGAGTTCTGAATACCGTCTTTCCTGATGGAAGGTACGGACTTTCGGAAAAAGCCACTGACTATATTGTGCCTGAGGCTATGTTCCTACCTGATTTGAGTATACTTATACCGGATAGGGCACAATGGAGTGGTGGGGTACTCCAGGGGCAGAGTGGTATACCCATCTTCACAGATGGGTCTAAGTAAGGTGGATGTACAGGTGCTGGGGCTTTCTGTAAGGAACTCGGTTTTGAACTCCACTTCAGGTTGAATGATGACTGCAGCATTTTTCAGGCGGAGATTTTCGCAATACTGAAGGCCATTAAGGCTATAGCTGGTGGCCCATCTTCGGATTCGGAATCTTACACGATCTTCGTTGACAGTCAGGCTACCTTTAGGGCCATTGCGTCGGTCTGGTGCAAATCACGGCTCGTTCGCGAGTGCAGAGAGTCGTTGCGGTCCGGCCACAGCGGAATACTGGGCAATGAGACGGCGGATGCCTTCGCTAGGTTAGGTTCGCTGTCAGGTGGCGATTTGACGGTTGGTCCTGACCCCCCAGTCTGTCACCTCTATGGCCTCATCGATGGATGGGTCAGGAGGGAACAGCAGAGACGTTGGGGGAACGGATCGGGATGTTCTGTTTCTAGGCGTCTATGGCCTGCTGTGGACAGCAAGAGGACAGAGTGGCTGCTGGGCTTGGTTAAGGCCAGCTTAAGGTTGGTTGTCTGTTTTATCACGGGGCACTGCGAGATTAGGTCGCTGACGGGGATCTGGAACAGATCCCAGCCGGACTATTGCAGGGTATGTTGCGATGAGGAGGAGTTGGAAACTGTCGAACATCTCCTCTGCAACTGCCCAGCCCTTGGTAGGTTGAGGCTGAGGACCCTTGGCAGGGCCTTCTTTGAGAACTTGAGTTCTGTGTCGAGAGCCGATATCAAGGCTCTCCACAGATTCATTAGCAGCTTGGGCTGGTTGAGAGGTGCTAGGGCTTCATAAGTGTAGTCGCACTCTCAACCTCTGTCGTTTTGTGTCTGTTGTTTTTCATTCCTCCGTTTCCCATTCTCCCTCCCCTTCGTTATTTTCCTATATCCTCCTTTTCCTTCCTCCCCTAAGGACAATGTACAATGGGTCAATTTCGACCTCCGGGTGCTGTGCTTGTCTTGACCGACAGGTGCACATCCTCTAACCTAACCTAACCTACATAATGTTACAGTAAAATATTGTTTATTTTTATTTTAAAAGTTATGCAGTAAGTAAATTATAATTTGGGTGTTTAAAGTATGTGAAGTTTTATTTAAAAAAAATTCCACATGCAGAAAAATATAACATACGTACAAAATGTAAATTCCATTTATAATTTCAATTTTCAGTTTTGGTGGTTTTTAATATTGACATGTTGTTAACACTGTTAAACAGATGTCACGTAAACATGTAAGAAAATTCTATTTGTACAGATTCTTACGATACGTTCCAGTTACGTTACATTTCTATAACCATTCGTATTGTTTTATACATAACAAAAATGATCAGCTGTTTCTTACTGTTACGATTACGCATAACTGGGGCTTTAAGGTTCAATTAGTCGTGAGTTAACCATAACCATACAAATCAACTGTTTTAACTAACTTTATGGGCATCACTGTTTTCGATTATAGGTGACTTACCATAATGCCATAGTCATAACGGTAACCATATGTACCAATTGAATTTTGGATTTTTCCCATAACCATTAACCATGCTCCTAACACCAATGGAAACAGTAGAGTGATTATCATGATTGTCCAAAGGTTGTGATTTACAGAGGTAAACTTCCTCTTTTTGGGAATTTCAAAGTCTTTGGCTTGATAATGAGAGGTTGTTGGTTCCGCATCATTGTTGTGAAACTCAATGTCAGTGTTTTGATCATGAGAGGTAGTTGGCTCTTCGACATCTTCTTGGTTAGCATTTAGTGGTCCTCCAACGAGAAAATGTCCCGGAGTTAATGCAGCCAAATCATTTGGATTATCTGACATTGGACCGATTGGTCGGGAATTGAGAATACCTTCAATTTCTATTACCACCGTGTCAAGTTCTTCATAGGTCAATATTGCAGGTGATACACTTCTCACTAGTAGATATTTTGCTGATTTTACTGCTGCTTCCCACAAACCGCCAAAGTGAGGTGCTCTTGGTGGGATCAAATAAAACGTTATTCCATCTGGAGTTACATTTTTTCATGAGCTGAGATTATAAAGTGATTCTGCCAGCTCTTTAAGTTGATTTTTTGCGCCAACAAAATTTGTTGCGTTATCGCAATATAGGTTTTTGCAGTGACCTCTTCGACTGAATCTTTTTAATGAGCCTATAAAAGCTTCTGTGGTTAAATCGCTTACTAATTCCAAGTGTACCGCCTTAGTAGCGAAATAGCAAAAGACAGCGATGTAAGCCTTCTGTGGCCTTTTTCCTCTTGTTTTATAATGGACCCAAAAGGGTCCACAAAAGTCAACACCGGAGTTGATGAATGGTCTAGCTGGGTTGGCTTAGCTCTCGTACATTTTATGCAATGATGGACAATTGATCGCACTGCCGTCTTTCCTTTTACTGGCCAATACCGTTGTCGTAAATGAGCTAAAAGTGCTTGAGGTCCGCAGTGTCGGTTGTTTTCATGCACCATCTGCATTAATAATTTTGATATTGGATCATTATAAGGGATTAACATAGGGTGCTTAGCGTCATACTGCAATGTTGATGACTCCAAACGACCTCCTACTCTGATTATGCCATTTATGTCCAAAAATGGAGTGAGATTGTTGTATGGACTACCTTTGTTCACCTCGTTATATTTCCTTAAATCTTTTATTTCCTCTTCAAAATCTGACTGTTGTATTGCTCGTACAATAACTATTAAGGCTTGATAACTGGGTTGATAACTCTACTTCCTGTTGTTGCTTGCGTTTTCTGGTAGTGTTTATAATCTGAGGATATAAGCTATCACTCGTTGTAGTGTCCTGAAAGATCCATTGTGGCGTATTGTGTAGACGATGCTGGTAGAAGTTTCAGTTGTGGTTGTGACAACAGTTACTTTCTTCCGTTCTAGGTTCATGTCACTGAAGATTTCTTCACTCTTTGCGGAATTTTGTTTCCAAAGTTCATCTTGCGTGCACAGAAACATGGGCCCGTAAAACCATAGGGGGTGTTCGGCTAATTTCTTTGGAGATAGACCACGCGATATGATGTCCGCAGGATTATCCTTTGATCTCACATGTCGACAGTGGTTGGTAACAGTCAACTCTTGTATTGCTGCTATTCGGTTAGCTACGAAAGTTTGGTATAATGAAGATTGTGATTGGATCCAGGCTAATACAATTTCAGAGTATGTCCATAAATATGTGGGGGTATCCTCAAGATGTAAATCCTTTTTAACTCTTGAAGTTAACTGAGCAGCCAACAATGCTGCGCATAGTTCCAGGCGAGGTAGGGTTTGGTGTTTTAACGGTGCTACCCGTGATTTTTCACATAGAAGTCTAACTATTATTTGCTTGTTCTTTAAGATTTCTCTTACGTACACTGCTGTACCATATGCTTTTTCTGAGGCATCAGCAAATGCATGAATTTGTATGTTAGATGGTTTTTGCCCTTCAAAAATATGCCAAGGCAACCTTAGATTATCTATGTATTTTAACTCACTGCGAAAAGTCATCCACCTGACGCGGAAGCTTTCTGGCAGCTCATTATCCCAGCCTAGTTTTAGTTTCCACAACTCTTGAATAAACATTTTGGCTGTGACTACAATTGGTGATAGTAAGCCCAAAGGATCAAAAAGCCTAGCTAAGTCCGAGCTCACTGTGCGTTTGGTAATCTGATGAATTTCCCTTAGGCAAACCTTAATACAGAATTTGTCAATTGTTGGCATCCACGTTAAGCCTAGGGTTTTGACAACTTGATTCTCGTTGCTAAAGTCAAAATTGACTTCTTGTTGTGTTCCTGTTGTATTTTTTAATAATTGTGGGTGATTCGACGCCCATTTTTGTAGTTCAAGGCCATGCTGGTTTAGGATATGTTTTAACTCGTTTTGAATCGTTAAAACTGTTTGTAGGCTGTCATCACCTCCAATTCCATCATCCACATAAAAATTGTGAAGAAGGAACTGAGCTTCGTGTGGGTAGTTTGCGATATTTGTCTTGCCAATTGTTTGCAGACATTTTGTTGCTAAGTATGGAGCTGACCGCGTTCCATAGGTGATTGTGTTTAGCTGATAGTATTTAACTGGTATTGTTGGGTCTTCCCTCCAGATGATTATTTGAAATTTTCTGTCTTCTGGGTGCATGATGAATTGTCTATACATCTTCTTTATGTCAGTTGTGAAGACTAAACGTGGTAGACGGAAGCGAAGTAAGATTGAAAAGAGATCACTTTGCACTGTAGGTCCTGTGTGCATTATATCATTCAGGGATGTCCCAGTTGAAGTTTTCGTAGAAGCATCAAAAACCACTCGAAGTTTGGTCGTGATACTTTCTGGTCTAAGAATGCAGTGGTTTGGAATGATATAATGTAGCGTTTGGAAGGTGTTCATGTTTATTTGTGTCATATGACCCAGTGCTTCATACTCCTTCATAAAATTTACGTAGTGGTCCTTTATTTCGGTGGATTTGGACAACCGCCTCTCCAGTGCCAAAAATCTGTTGAATGCAATGCTATGAGACTCTCCCAATGTATTAGGATTGTCACAAAATGGAATTTTTACAATGAATCTTCCACTGTTGTCAATGGTATGTGTTTGGGCAAAGTGATCTTCAGTATGTCTCTCTGCAGTTGATAAGGTTTTGCCCACATGGTCTATATTCTCCAGCTCCCAAAGTTGGGCAATGGCATTTTCAAGAGTACTTTCATTTTAAGTGCACATTCCACACACTGCTGCAGCTGATTCAAGTCCTCCTACTTTGCCTCCAATAACCCAACCCAATGTTGTGTTTTGGAGAATTGGTAATTCAGGTCCTAGCCTAATTTGACCCACTGACATTAATTGGTGGTAAAATTCTGCACCCAGTAAAATATCTAATTTATCAGGACGATTGAATTCTGGATCTGCTAGGACGATATTTTTTGGAATTGGCCAATGATCTATTGATTGTTTGTGATGGTTGAGGAGCAACGATGTGTGTCAGGACTGCGGCTCCGAGTCACGTATTAAAGTTGTTAACACGAGATTGTAATACTATGTTTACCCGACGCTGCACTCTAGTATTACTTGATCCAACACCACTGAGGCAAATTGTAGTCGGTTTGGATGAAATTCCAAGACGCTTTACTAATCGTTCACTGATGAGGTTTAGCTGTAATCCTGAGTCGAGTATTGCTCTGCATTGAATCTCCTTATTATTTGATCGAACCGTAATCATTGCGGTACCAAGAAGAATGTAGCTGTTTGTTCTAGAGTGGTTGGAAGTGGCAAGAGATGCTGCATTTCGATTAACTGGAATTGTACTGATGCTTGATGCTACTGATGGCTGGTTGCTATTTTCACCCGAAGTTTGGGTGTGTGGAGCTGGTGTTGTTGAATGATGATTTGCGCCTTCCAGATGAAGTAGGGTGTTATGTTTTTTATTGCACTTCATGCAACTTCTAAGACTGCACACCTTTACATTATGACCGGTTTTTAGACAGTTTACACAACGTTTTTGTTTTTGGACGAATTGAAGCCTTGATGCTGATGATTGTTGCAAAAATGTTCTGCATGCAAATAATGGGTGATTTCCATTTTTGCACAGATTGCATTGTGAGGTGACTTGCCGATCTGATGTTATGGAAGTGCACACTCTTGACTTGGAGTGTGCAGATCTTTCCTTATCAGATATTGATTCCATGGACTGAAAATGCCTTTCCAAAAAATTCAAAAAGTCCTTAATTGTTGGCACTTCTCTTGGTTTTGCTAAGGATTGCTCGAAGCGCAGACGAGTAGTTTGGTCTAATCGTTTAAGTAGTAGATGAAGCAATAGCGGATCCCATGATGAGGTGTCAATGTCAAGATTTTTGAGGGATAACAGACACTCTTGGATTTTGTCGTGTAGGGATTTATAATTATCATTTGCGGTCGTGATTGGAGTATAAACCATCTCCTAAATTAGTTTACTCACCAATAACCTTCTATTGTCGTAGCGCATTGTCACTACAGACCATGCTGCTTCAAAGTTTTCTCCAGTTGTGGCGAAATGTTTGATTAGGTTTGAAGCTTCACCCACTAAATGTGTTTTAAGATACCACATTTTTTGGACCTTTGGAATTGAGTATAAACCATCTCCTGAATTAGTTTACTCACCAATAACCTTCTATTGTCGTAGCGCATTGTCACTACAGACCATGCTGCTTCAAAGTTTTCTCCAGTTGTGGCGAAATGTTTGATTAGGTTTGAAGCTTCACCCACTAAATGTGTTTTAAGATACCACATTTTTTGGACCTTTGGAATTGACTGCTGGATGATCAGCGATGAAAATAGGTCGTGGTTCCTTCCACTTCATGTAGTTTCCATCAAATTTCGGCATGGTAATTTTTGGAATTGGTACTGTTGATGAGGCCGATTGCCCATGGTTGTGCTCATAATGGTTGTTCGGATCTGCAATTGCTGTAAATCGATTTGATGCTATACGGACCTTTTTTTCGATTTAAATGAACCTTTGCATATTGTAGCCCTGTAAGATTGGTTCATCACATATTTCAAAAATTTTGTAATGAATAGATTGAATGTCTTGCCATAACCTTGTGGCGGCTATGGCATCTTCTTGCGTAAAATCATCTGTTAATAGCCGCTCTACAGATGATATCATGGCTGCCTGTCTTCGAATTAATTTCACTAGCTCTGCAGCTGGTGCAGTGGGTTCCTTGGTCAGTTGAGCAATGGCTCATGGCTTCCCTTGTGGCTTCAACAGGCACTGTTGCCTGATCATAACTGTCTGTGCTGCGTCCCATGTGTGGTTTCGTGGCTCCAAGGTTTAGTATTGATGTTTCAAATACCTCCTTGTATTGCTGCACGAGCTTCATTATTGCTGTATAATAGTCCTTGTGAAAATAATCATGCTCCAATGGTGGCTGCTCAAGCAATCTGATTCGGTTATCGTTTACTTCAAAATTTGCCCACTCCTCATCTAACCTTCGTAGTCGTTCTTGAAAGTAGCTGGTGGTAGCCTTTCTGGCAACGGGGTCATTTTTATAGTTGCGGATTATGGCTTCAATCCGCTGACCAATTCAATAAATGAATACATGATGTCCTTGCCTGCCTTAACTGAAACGTTGTTTAGTATAAAACGCTGCGTTTAATAAGAAATAGAAATCCTGTTCCTGATACAGGATCACGTCGGGGTCACCAAAAATGTTAATTAAATTGTGTTTTTGTATAGAATGTTCTGACAAGCACTTTAACTTGCAGAACTTTAATTTGATTGTTTTCTGACAAGCACTTTAGCCTGCAGAAACCTTGAAATAAAAAAAAAATAAGAATTGTTGAATTTCACACAGCAGTGGTTCGTTCATCAACTCCCCCGCTAGATTTTATTTATTTTCTTTTATACTAAACCTATGCTTACATATGGATATTGACAAAATGCTTAACTAAACATAATAACAAAAATTGCAAACTTAGTAAAAGTGTCATTGGCCTAATTAAGAATAATTTATATAATGTTTACCTAACAGAATGTTTATACACACATATACATATAATATGATTTCAACATTTATTCAAAGAGTAAAACTATATACATATGTGTATAAACATTAAAGACATTAAAGTATGTTTATAAACATTTATTCACAACAATAAAAAATATATAAACATTTATTCACAACAATAAAAAATGTATAAACACCAGTCTTCGAGTCTCAGGCAGAGACCTGCGCCGATCGGCTGACAGCCGGCTAAGCCGAGCCGCCGACAAAATTTAAAAGCCGCCGCCGCCGAAGATTTATTCGGCTTAAGTCGGCTTAAATTCAGCCGCCGGTTTATGTATGTAAGAAAATTAAAATATTATGAAAATATGATTTTAATACTGTATACAATAAATTTTAATTATATATAAAATATGATATTTATATATTTTTATTTTACTTGACTTAAATACATTAAAGAAAATTTTTGTTCATTTTGTGATATGTTAATAGAAATATTTTTAATTTTTTGATATGATGATTTTGAACACCCTTTCTTCTTTTTGGTGAATGTGGTAACAGTTTAAACTTTACGTTAAATTTTTTAAAAGACAAAAAATTATAATGGAGAAGCAAAAAATTAAAAATTTCTTTCAAAATTTAAATAATAATTTAAATGAGTTAAATTCATCTGATTCCGATGACGACTTGCTATTTCTAATGGTATTGACAATGACATAAACGAATACGAAAAAATACTAGCCACTAAAACAAAAATTAAAGAAACAACCCAAATTCTTTTAAACAAAAAAATATCCAGCAGGGTCCATAGTTTGGCACTATTTTGGTTAAATAGTTATTGGAAGTAAACCTATGCTAAAAAAGTATAATATGTGTAAAGTTTGCTTTGATAAGTCCCCCATGCGTTTGAAGGGGTAAGTACATACATATATTATTTCTATCCAGGATTTAAATTTAACGAAAATTAAACAAAACAAAATTGTAACTCCAATTTCAATTAGCTTTCAGCCAAAGTTTTTCGGAAATTTTATTTATAATATGCATTTCTGAAAGTTGTTTTTTGTAAGTGTTATAAAATGCGAAATAATTTCAGGTTTGGAGTTTCTACGTCGACATCAAACCTCTGTAACCATTTACGTGCTCATGGAAATCGCCGTGGTCTAGTGGGTAGTGTGTTGGCTTATTAGACAAAAGGCCCGGGTTCGTATCCCCGGTCAGACATCAAAACGAAAAAATATTTCTTCGGCGACTTCCTCTCAGCAGATTTCTGGCAAAGGCTCTGAGTGTAAAAATTTCCATGAAAAGCTTCTCAAAAATCTGTCGTTCGGAGTCGACTTTAAACTGTAGGTCCCGCCACTCATGTATAAAATTAACGCACACAACATAAGTGGTGTGAGAAGCTAGGTCGTAATCCTGACTGAAGGGTTGTAATGGCCAATTATGCATGTTATGTTATATATGGTATTGACGTAATATCAAAAAATTTGTAAAATTCGAATGCCAAAACAAAATCCATATTGTCAGGAAGTTCTAAAAATTTAGATTCCGAAAAATATACTAACGCACGCCTACTTGTGTAAATGTGCTGTAAAGATCTAAATGCCCTTTAACATAGTGGAGCAACCAGGGCCATTTTATTTATGTCATTTCGGATCACAGCAGACATAATAAAAGGCGCCGCCGAAACTTTACCATATTTCGGCTGACAGCCGACTTAAAGCCGCCGCCGAAACTTTTAGCCGCCGCCGAACTTTTAGCCGCCGCCGCCGTCAAATTTGCTCGGCGCAGGTCTCTGGTCCCAGTCCAGACATCAAAATAAAATACAAAAAGTATTACTTTGGCGATTTCTTCTCAGCAGATTTCTGGCAAAAGCTTTGAGAGTAAATAAAATTACCATGAAAAATTTCTCAAAAAATCTGTCGTTCGGAGTCGACTTTAAATTGTAGGTCCCGTATGTATGTATAAAAATTAACACACACGGCATAAGTAGTGTGCGAAACTAGGTCAATAATCCTGACTGAAGGGTTGTAATGATCAATTATGTATGTGTGAATAATATCAAACAAGCAATAAATTGTTGTAGTTACTGTTGCGTACGTTGTATAGGTTAAGTTAAAAAAGTGACAGTAATAAAAAAAATTTCATTGAAATAAAACACATATTTGTTTTTACTTGGTTTGCAATTAACGAACTCTTATTTAAATCGTTTTTAAGTGGGTAAAAACGTAACAACATATTATATTATTTTAAAATTCCCCAATGTTATTCTTAAATTTGTTTACCTTTTAATCTCACATTTTGGTCCTTCATCTGGATCAACCATTGAAAATAAAATACATATTTGTTGGACAAGCGAATACTTTACTTTCTCATCTATTTGGAATGAAACAAAATTTGTATATTTGAAAAAAAGTACGTTCAATATATTTTGACTTCTTATAGTGCTGTATTGTTTTTGTCGATGCTAGAGTGTTGTAAAAAAAGAAAGTAAATTTATAAAATGGGAATATACATTCAACACAGTTTATTGGTTAAGCAGTATGGGTGTTGTGAGTTTGTATGCCATGTTCAGACGACATATTGATTAACTTCGTTCGTGCTGCTAATTATAAATACGTATTGTCCTATTCATGCAAGGTTTTTCATAATTCGGTTTAACAGTTTCGTCTTTTAGATTTGTTGTCATTAAATCATTCTTGCTTTGAATCATTGTTACAAATAAAATAGAAGAAATTAAATTTTTTTTTTTGGTTTCAAAAGAAATATATATACAGGCAAATCCCGGTATAACGAATCTCATTTTAATATTAACTACTTTATATAGCGAACGCTTCAAATATTATAAGCTCGATATAACGAATGGTAAAAAAAAACAAAACAAAATCAAAGAAACAATTTTTTTAATTAACAGTCTTATATAGCGTGCATTTAAAAATTTGTCTTCTCAATATTACGAACAGAAAGGAGTAAAGAAAATAAAAACAATAATAGTCGTTAGTGTACCGCTACCTTTTTTCTATGACTACGATTTTGTATGCGTACAAGTCTGTACAAGTGTTGGATTCCCTTCTTTTGAGGGCAACGAATATGAACCTATTTTTTGATGTTTTTATGCAAGTCGTCGTAGTCCAGTAGGTAGTGTACTGTTTATTAGACGTAAAGCCAGGGTTCGAGGCCAGACATCAAAATAAAATAAAAAAAATGTATTTTTCGGCGATTTCTTCTCAGCAGATTTCTGGCAAAAACTCTGAGAGTAAATAAAATTGCCATGAAAAGTTTCTCAAAAAATCTGTCGTTCGGGGTCGACTTTTAAATGTACGCCTCGCCACTCATGTATAAAATTAACAACATGAGTGATGGAAGAAGCTAAGTCGTAATCCTGACTGAAGGGTTGTGACGACCAATTATGTAAAATTATGTACGATTTTTTATATGCTTTTTTATTGAGTTTTTAAGAGTGCAAGTGTTCAGGTGCAGCAGTCCAAAAATGTTTACAACTAGGACAAAAACAAGCTTTAATAAACGATTTTTTCGAGTATTCCTAATCATTACTAGGATGAAAAAAATTGTAATTTGGAGGAATATGTGAATTATATTTATGATCTCATCAGTTTGTTAACTTTAAATGTAACATACCATCTTCATAAAATGAATATAAACTTTATATTTGTTTATATAATTAAAATAAAATGATTTAAAAAAAGTTTCGATATAACGAATTTTTCGATTTAACGAAAGAGCCTGACAATATATCGTTCGTTAAACCGAGATTTGTCTGTATTTTTATTCTTTTTTTATGTTTATCTTTGTTTTTATTTATTTTTTTGTTTTGGCAAAAACTCGGTTAAATCTATCGATTTATTTAAAATTTATGTTTTTCGTGATGTAATTTAAACTCAATAACGAACAAATGAGATAATTAACAATTATGAATGAGAGAACAAATTGCGAATAATCGATGTAGTCTGAACATGGCTTTGCGTTTTTTGGTTTATATTTTGTTTTCTATATTTTGAGATTTTATATTCGTGAACAGATTTTACTTTTTTTTGTATATTCTTAAGTTGCATTGTCTTACATCAAATTAATGGATTAAACTCACCTTTCTGTTATTATGTGGCTAAAAAATAATAACACATAAAGACCGAGGTGAGTATGAAAAATATAGAAGTTTTTGATTTTTTGTTCCCGTTCTCTTCACAACATTTGATGTGAAGAACTTCAAAACATATCACATACCCAAATTTTCAATATGATGAATTCCCAGCTTAAATAAATTCTAGACCTCTTAGTCTATCAGATGTCAACCTTCTGATCTTACTTCCCTCTTTGGAAGAGCTGTAACCTCTCCACCCGAACCCTACATATATATATAGGAGTCTCTAGATTAGGCAAATCTGGAGTAAGCTGAGCATTTTGCACAATTTGTTTGCTCGCCGGTGGAAACTCGAGTATGGAGGAATTGCATTCACACGCCAAATTGAAAACTCACCACTGAGACTTTATTGTAAAAAAATTGGCAGTCCTTAGCTTATCTGCTAACGAATGGAAGCTAGGTCGAATAGAATCATTGGCTTGTCAGATGTACTGTTTTCAGCAGTACGCGTAGTTTTTTTTTAGTTTTTATACTTTTAACTGCTTAACCCCTAAAGAAGTACCCAAATGTACTTCTTTTCAGTATCTGTACTTCTTTTTGTACTTTTTTTACAATTTTTCTACTTCTTTGTACTTTCACCATAATTTTATAGAGGTAAACATGAATATACAAAAGAAAACATTTTATAAAATATTAAAATTTGATTTAGAAAATATTGTAATGAAAGATTTTGATGAATTTTCGACATCAACAAAAAAAAACTGCAAATCTGAAAGAAATGTTTGAATTTTGCGATTTGGAATGGTCTAAAATGCTTCGTCATGTACCAACTAGATGGCTTTCTCTAACCCCCGCTGTGGAAATATTTTTATAAAACTATCTTGCTAATAAGGCTTATTTTTTATCGCTAGATTGTTGTTCCCTTGTTTGCCATAATATATCAAATACAACAATATCTGCTATTAAAAAGTTAGAAGAAAATAATAGTCTTGTAATAATTGATATGTTTAAAATAATAAAACAGTTAAACATATATATATAGTAGTTGCAATAATCAGCAAGAGATTCGTCCTTTTAAAAAACGCGCAGCAGAGTATATATCGAATATAAATACTTATATAAAAGGTCATTTCAATTTAGAAAATAATAAATTTGAAAAACTTTTAGTTCTCAAACATTTCTTTTCATGAAGTTGTGTAAATAATTACATTGTTTTCAATCAAAAATATTGAATTAGATAAACTTTTCACCGAATTTATATCATTAAAAACATTTTCTGAAAACATGGAAAAAGAAACATCTGCAGAAGAAAAATGAAACGAATTGTTAAATAGTTGATCATTTCCTACTTTTGAAAAGATTTGTTGCTTCGTCTTTTCAATTCCTCATTCTAATGCAGCCAGTGAACGAATTTTTAGTTTAATGTTTAATTTTTGGAGGAAGGAAACGAAATAAACTTTTAATAGAAAATTTGGAAAGCGAGTTAATAATAAAAACAATCTTTGAATACAGTTGTACTGAGTTTTTCAATTTTTTAAAAACCGAAAGAGGTAAAAATGAAATTGTATATCAAAGTGATTAATATTTTTAATTTATTAAATGTATCACTAAATTTTAATCAATAATTTTCAAAAATGAAAAATGTATGTGTATATGTATGTACGTACTTATACCAAACTATGCCATTAAAATTATATTTCTTAAATTAATTTTGAAGTATTAAACAATGAAAATTTATTTTTGAGTTTTTATTCAGATAAATTATAAATCCAATAATACTATCATAATATACATCGATTTTAGTCTAGTCTGAAATATATATAAATTCTATAGACTTAAATTTTAAGTTAATTTTTTATATTAAATACAAATAGTTATGATCTCTTTTTCTATGTTCTTCCTTGTTACTGTTGCGAACTAATTTTTGTTAGTTTTCAATTATTGAATTAAATAAATTTTGAAAATAAACAATTGTACTTCTTTTTACTCAATGGTACTGCTTTTTTAACTTTGATGTACGTTTTTTGACGATTTCAAATCTACCAAGCCTTGCGTTTCATCACGCCCATTCCCATTTCGTACATGAGACGATTGTATGGAATGCTTGCAGGAGCACAATGCTGCATTTCCACCACAGAGCTACTGGCAACAATACAGGAACTAGAGTTGTCAACTATTCGATAAAATCAGAAAACGGTTTTCGAATACTTTAAAAAACTTCACATTTTGAAAAGCCGAGTTTCGGCTATTTTACTGTTTTATTTTAACTTAAAAAAAACCAATTTATATTCACATTTTAGCCTTAACATTAATCTGAACAGTGCTTAATTGAACTTCGAAGTCCGCGATGGTAAATCCTTTATTAACGGACAGTAGTTAAAATTTTACATTAAAGTTCACATTTTAAAACAACAAAGAAATATTATTTTTGTAACTGCCTTCTGTGTTCCTATTGTATGCATTCGTGGCGATAAGTATGTAAGCATATAGAGGCAGCAATACTGTTATGACCCCGGGGTCAGTTTGAAAAACATTAAAAGATCAAATATGAAGAGACAGAAAAGAACTCGAACTCTTCTCGGACATATCTACCACTTCTACAACCCGGTTCAGTGCCCTTGCAAATATCAATGAAATGGAACTAGATCCGGTTCCAATATAAGCGAGGAAAAAAGAATAAAACCACCACCACTAGGAATAGACGACAAAATTTCTTGCAACGAACTAAAAGAGTTATTAGGAAAAGATACTTTATATAATATATTGATACAAAAGTTTTTTCACAAAGTACTGAATTACACGAAAAATATAAAAAAAAAAATTACTGGAAAAAAGATCAAATTCACACTTTTAATTCAAAAGAGAACCGAACGTACACAGTGTTTCTTTACGGACTTCCCAAATTAAGTATTGAGGATATAAAACAAGACATCAAAAGCCACATTCTTAATTCCTCTTCAATTACTGAAATTGATACAAAGCACAGTACGGTTAATGACGCAGTGTACAAGGTCCAATTCTTTAGGAAAATTTTTAATTCGAAATCCTTAAGCAATATTTCCGCGATTTGTAACTTAATTGTATCGTGGAAGAAGTACAAATCTAGAAAAAATGGTAATCCGAGGCAATGCTAGAATTATTTAATGTACGGGCATGAAGGCGATCATTGCAACCGCCTTCCAGATTGTATGATATGTGCGAATCAACATCGCACAAACGATTGCCCACTACGGAATCGAAATAAAATTCCTGCTGCATTTGCTTGTTTCAATTGCAAAAAAATGGAAAAGTACACACTGACCGCTCTGCAAACGACATTAACAGCCCTCTGCGCTCACTCTACCTAGAAACTAGAGCCAAAGCAACTAGGAATAACAAAACCGGTTTCAGTTACAACAAAAACAATAGATAGTATTTACAACAGCATACCAATGCTTATTTACCAAACATGAATAAAACTGTTATATTTTTAATAGTAATTCATTTATTGATCAAATATATTTCTTATTTCTAATTACACTGTTACTGCCACTGCCAATATAATATACACAATAATTTTTCTCAGTGTTGATTTATACTAAATATGTACTAAACTGACATCTGTCAAACTAACGCAACGTCAAAAAGCATTATTCCAAGGGCCAAACCTACATTCTAAAAATAAGAACAAATTTTAACGATTCTTGAGTAAGTGTCCGCATGGAGAATACATATAACTCTAATAAAAAGAAGTCTGCTCCCTATCCATATTACATAAGAATTTAACCACGATTTTTGTAAACCGAATTTAAGAATAAAGATTTATTTTTTAAAACTTTACGGTCGTGTTAATAATCTACCATGGAATCTGGAGCTTGGGTTGCTTCGCCCGACAACATTTAAATTCTTATTTATTCAAGAATATATTTGGAAGACAACTGTTAAGAAATTTCATCCGTAATTTCTACAAAATCACCAACAAGATGAAGTCACAAGTTCCACTAATATTATCAACAACCTAGAGAACTGTCCAATCAGTCACCGAAATGTAAGTAACAATAACATTAAATGTATTGCCTGTAATTCTTTATTCCACCCTGATTGCGTTAAAACGACATGCTCTAGTGATGCCTGGTACTGCACTGAATGCGCTGTTAATCTTCCGTCAATGTCACCTATATCTGTTCCTGATATAGGGGGGGGGGGGGGAGAGTGATATAGGGGAGACTGATATTCAAGTCTTATACATACCCGAAAATGTAAACATCAAGATACAACTAGAGTTACAAAGGCTAGAAGAAGATAAACTCCTCGAAATGAAGTTTCTACGCAAAAAATACTAAATACTTGAACAGAAACGGACCACCAAGTAGTTTCATCACACAACTTAAATCAAATCAATCCCGTAGCACAGCTGTCATCTAAGGCGCCAATCTCAGCTACAGTAATCTCCAACACTTACGTAAGTAAAGCAAACCGTCCGAATGAACCTCCTATTTTACAGCAACAAAGTCACCAAAGCAATAGAATTAATGACAACATAACCTCGAACTCAATCTACACAACAGCCACAAATCCCGCTGTAATACCCACTTACATAAATTTTAATAATCGCTGTCACGAAATAAATAATTCATCACCACAAAATTACACATTTAATAACCCGAACAATTTATTCACCGATTACAATAATACAGCTCAACAAAACTTATACAAGTTACCTAATCAACAACCACCTCGTACAGCTTCAAATATTGTTACTGATGTGCTTGCCAATAGTTTTCAAAAAATTCTAACTCCAGATCAAATAAGTGCACGGCAAACTGTGCCGAAAGAACTTCCCATTTTTTCAGGCAATCCGGAGGAATCGCCCTTATTCATTTCCACTTAAGACTGGTCGACTTCTTTGTGTGGTCCCACGGATGCTGAAAACCTGGTAAGGTTACAAAAAGCACTAAGGTCAGTACGACACATTCTTTTGCACCCAGCTTGTATACCGGCCGTAATATCAACCTTATAGCTTTTGTTCGGCCAACCATAGAAAATACTGAATTCTATAAGAAACAAAATAAAATCACTCCCTGTTGTAAATACAAAAAGGTTAGATTCTATTACCACATTTGCTGTTAAAGTTAGAGGTCTTAAAACAATAATAGAAGCATCTGGACTTTACGTAGAGTTGCATAATTCCTCACTTCTAAAAGAAATAATTTTTAAATTGTCACCAGATCTTCAATTAAGTTGGTACGTTTAAAACCAAATTAATGAAAGAGAATAAAAAAAGAAATGTTTCAATACTTGCTGACTGGCTTTTTGATGTCGGCGTATCTGCCAGCTGCGTTAGCATAACAAATAACATACCATCCACAACAACTGAACAAATACCACAAAATAAACGACGAGATGCACTTATATATTCGAACACAAAACAAAATCAACACACTTGCTTGGTCTGTAACAACAATTGCAAAACCGTTTGTAATTGTAAAAAATTTTTAACAGCCGATCGTAATGAACGC
This sequence comes from Sarcophaga peregrina, assembly GCA_014635995.1. NCBI lineage: Eukaryota > Metazoa > Arthropoda > Insecta > Diptera > Sarcophagidae > Sarcophaga > Sarcophaga peregrina. The sequence continues at coordinate 82,643,439 of CM025789.1, read as the reverse complement.
TGGAACATGATAAGAGAGTACAAACTTTGTAAACTGTGTCTTCGTAAACATTCTGGCTTCTGTAAAACCAATATTGTGTGTGGGATAGATAACTGCAATATAAAACACAACGCCCTTTTACATAAAACAAAAAATGTGTCTACAGAGCAAGAGATAAAAACCATGTCAACGAAAATAAAATGAACACTTTTAATATACAGCGTAGTATGTTCAATCAAGTCTTACTTAAAATTTTACCAGTCACAATATTCGGACAGAACAGTAAATGTATTAAAACATATGCCTTTATTGATGAAGACTCATCTATTAACTTAATTAATGAAAAATTAATAGATGACTTGAATTTAAGTGGTGAAGTAGAGCCTTTATGTCTTAGATGGACGAACAATATGTAAAGAAAGGAGGAGTCATCTCAAAATCTATCAATTCAACTGTCAGGTCCAAATAATAAAAAACATTTTATAGAAGTCCGTTCTGTTAAGCATTTATCGTTACCACTCCAAAGTATTAAATTTAGCGACTTAAGTAAAGAATTTTGCCATCTAAAAGGTTTACCGATTGAAAACCCACAAGTCCTAATAGGACTAAACAATATTAATCTATGTACTCAAAATCGAACAGAACATATTGCTATGAGTACACGCCTGGGCTGGGTTTTATGCGGTAACTTGCACAATAATATGTATAAGGAAGATTTCAACTGTTTTCAAATATGTGAATGTAACGATTTAAATTTAAATAAGCTTGTGAAACAATTTTGTACAATAGACTCTCTCGGTATAAGCGGAAATCAACAATCCTATGGCGCCGATGAACAGCGAGCCATCAATTTACTGTCAAAATACACAATACAAAGACCAGACGGTCGATACGAGGCACCTCTACTGTGGTGTAGTAATAATGTACATATCCCCTAGAGCTACATTATGGCAAAGAGGCTACATTATGCGCTCAACACGAGCTCATGTATCATGATTTATGTGACGCTTAAAAATGATTCCGTTGTCAAGTTGAACAATGTAATGAAGGCGACCTAATTTTCTCATAATGGTGTCAAGTTTCCAAGACGGTTTGTTTGATGTGTAATACCTGGCTTGTACACGATCCCCTTCAATTAGTTGTCTAACTGGTTTTTCCGGGCTAAAAGTTTTACACAATTTTGTAAGACGTAGGGCATCTAGGCGAATTCTTATCCGCCTTCCCAAATATTGCTCGGATGGTGACTCGATGTGAACTCTTTGCCAATTTTGCTCTGGCTGCTCCCACGGGTGTAGACTTACTTTTGGTGGACTATTTTGTTTTGCAAGCGACACATGAACGCACATACCTCTCGATATCCTTATCGATTAATATACGTACCTTCTAGCCAGTTGCTTCATTTTGGTTATTCCAATATGTGAACAATGTAGTTCATTTAATACCGCTGGCTGAAGTAAAGTTGGTACCACTACCCTATTATCTTTACGAAGTATATCTGAATCAATTGTGTATTCAGTATCAATTACTTTTGAATTTCGTATTTATTTTCGAAATTCTTTGATCTTTTTTGCTGCCTCCCGAATTGCATTGAAATTTTATTGACATGAGCTTATCTGATTTAATGTTAAATTACAAATTGAGTGCACTTCAGTACCTACAGAGTTAACTGATGAATTGTCTGATGGTAAAGGTGATCTGAACAAACAGTCGACATTTATATTATTTTCACTACGTTTTGTTATCACCTCGTAATTATACCCTGTAAGGAAAGCGGCATATCTTTGTAACCTCAAAGATGTAATTTTTGGTAGGTATGAATTTTGATGAAAAATCTGCTATAAGGTCTGATTATCCGTAATGAGTTTGAATCGCCTGCCCTATTAGTATTCTTGAAAATGTTGTACAGCATATACGATTGTCAATGTCTCTCTATCAATTTGCGCCTAATTTTTCTCCGCCGAACTGAGGTATCCTGAAGCAAAAGCAAAGGGCCTTTCCTCACCATTAACAATGTAAGACAATATTCCCGCTATCCCAGTGGGGCTTGCATCACACGCCAGTAGAACCTCCAATTCAGGATTAAACGGCATTAAAACACGTTCGCTTGCAATTTCTCTTTTGAGTAAATCGAAAGAATTTTGACAACCATTATTCCATTTAAAACTTGCATTTTTACGTAATAATTGACATAATGGTGCTGTAAGAGTAGACACTCTAGGTATGAACCGGGAATAGTATGTTATCATACCTAAAAAACGGCGCACATCGTCCACGCTCCTTTGCTGTGGCATTTCCACAATTGCCCTTATTTTCGAAATAGATTTACGGATTTTGTTGTGTTCCTTAGTGTGACCCAAGAAATCAATTTTTCCTCAAAAAAGGAGCATTTCGACAGATTTAAATGCAGGTCATACCTTCCCAACTGGGCTAAACAAGATCTTAAATTTGATTTGCATTCGCCTAAGGATTCACCGTGGACTACAATATCATCGAAGTACGCCTTTGTCTTAGAAATTTCGCGTAGAATTTGGTCGACAATTTTTTTTAAATTCTACCCTTTGTGAAGAGATGGTTTAAATTTCTGCTGACAACTCATCAACCGGCGCATGCAGGTAAGCCTTGTATAGATAAAAGCGACAGAAATATTTTGAATATTGAAGGCCATTAAAAACTTGGTCTATTTTACGTATGGTGTAATGTGCATTCACTAAGCGTTGATTTACCCCTACTTTAAAATCGAAGGCTTAGGAATAACCACCTAGGGTGATCCCCAATCACTGTTGGCAACCTTAGTAATGATCTCCTTTTTCTCAAGATCTTCTAGTTCTTTATCTACCTTTTCTAACAACGTGTAGGGAATTTTCCGTTCCTTTATATAAATAGAGGTTGTCTTGTCACGTAGCTTTAAGGACACTTTATAATTAGGTAAGCATCCAACTTTTTGCTCAAAAACAGAAGGAAATTCAGACTTAAAATCGTCTATTTGATGTAAATTAGTAATTGAATTTGTAGCAGCTGTATAGGAGCTTCCTTGGTCTAATTCATTAAGATCAATACCCAAACGCCGTACCTATAAGAGTCGTGTATCCGTCTGGAACTATAGTACATCAACTATTGATACTTTATTAAATACGACGTATAAGCGGACCTTGCCGTCTGGGAAAAATGTATTATGTCTGTAAGAGCGAAATATAGTCTTCGTAGGCACGTAGGCATCAATTTGCTATCTAATTGAAGTTTTTGAATAACCCTCGTGGTAAAATGGAGTAACCGGAACCAGAGTCGACTTCAAATTTAAATATTTTGCAATGTCGACTTTTGCTCCATGCCCTTGCTTTGAACATAATTTGCAATTTTTTTTTTTTTTTTGTACTAGAGCGACACTCTTTTGGAAAGTGATTATTTCTGCCACAACGCAATGCACAGCCCAGCAATCTCCAATTGGTTAAAACTAATTTTATACTTCCGTTGTTGTTGCTTAGAACGGCCATGTGTTGTTACTTTATTAAAAATTTTGTTGACCGTCTCATTCACAGAACTTGCAGAAGCCTGTGATAATGTTCTTGAATCTATTTTTTCTGCTTCTAGCGCTAACGCGTTCGACACGATTTCCTCGAATTTCTATGAACTTGACTGAAGTAACTGTTCTCGAATGTTGTTGTCATTTAAGCCACGAATAAATTGAGCTCTCAAAAAGATATCTGCAATGGAAATTTTACAATTACAATCAGATACAAACTCGCAATCAGCAATATCAGTGCGGAGAAATGCCACAAAGTCCGCCGCTGGTTGTCCTTTATTTTGATATTTTAAAAGAAATTTATGCTGTGCCACTGAAATATTTCTTTTTGGCGCCAATTAAAAATTTAGCGTCTATTGAATTTAAAAGCAATTTTGTACAATACTGTTTATTTTTCTCAATGCCCTTCATGTTTACATAATTTGTAAAACGTTGTATGTAATTTCGGTACGATTCCTTTGCCTGATTGAAAATTTCAAAATTGGGAAACAACATTGTGTTCATTGAACTGTTACTATCACTTTGTACAGTACTTGAAGAAGAAACTTACTTAATTGGCCATAACAACCCGATTAACGGCGACTCTGCTTCTTGCGCGCCTACGCCATTTGGTCACACCATCCGATGACAGGGCTTCCTCGATTTAGTCCTTCCAACGGATACAAGGTCGTCCTCTTCGCCGACTTCCGCAGATCCCTGCATCAAATACTCGTCTCGCCGGAGCATCCTCCTCCATTCAAACGACATGACCGAGCCAGAGCAGCCGCTGGATATTAATACGCTGTACAAAGTCCAAGTCGTTGAGGAGCTCATGCAGCTCACTGTTAAATCGGATGCGAGAATCATTGCCAACTCGCACTGGACCGAAGATCTTACGTAGAACTTTTCTCTCGATTACTCTCAAGGTCATCAGTTCTTAATATGGTCCATGCTTCTGCGCCATAAAGAAGCACGGGTAGGATGAGCGTCTTGTAGAGTATTAGTATCGTGTTGCGAGAGATTGCCTATTGAGACCATAAAAGCACCTGTTGGCAAAAGTAATCCTGCGCTTGATCTCCAGACTGACATAATTTTCGGTGGTAACGGCGGAGCCAAGGTAAATGAATTCCTTAACTGTATCAAAAGTATAGCTATCGGCCGTAATTTGAGAATCAATACGCCGCACGGCTCTACTTGTCGATAACATATACTTCGTTTTGCCCTCATTTACTGCCAGACCCAACTTCTTAGACTCCCATTCAATAGCACTAAAGGCAACAGTTACATCTCGTTTGGTAAGCCCTATGATGTCGATGTCGTCAGCGTACGCAAGCAACGTTTTGAAAAATAGTGCCATTACGATGCACTCCCGTCTTTCGCAGAACACTCTGCATGACGAAGTTGAAGAGGTCGCATGATAAGGGATCGCCTTGTCTGAAACCTCGCACGGTATCAAAAGGTTCGGAGAGGTCCGTTTCTACCTTAACGGAGCTGTAGGTATTGCTCAACGTCATTCTGCATAGCCTTATCAGTTTCGCAGGTATACCGAGCTCAGACATTGCGGCAAAAACACGACTCCTTATGGGGCTATCAAAAGCAGCCTTATAGTCGACAAAAAGATGGTGTGTGTCGACTTGATTTTCGTGGGTCTTTTCCAGGATTTGGCGCAGTGTGGTCGATGGTGGACTGAAGCGGTATTGATGTTGTCATCGCCTTGCAGCAGAGTAGAGAAGTGTTTCCTCCACAACCTCAGCACCCCTTGCAGATCTGTAACAAGGTTTCCATTCTCATCCTTGCAGGAAGACGCTCCGGACTTATACCCCTCGGTAAAACGCTTAACCTTTTGATAGAATTTTCGAGCGTCATTCCTACATCTGTACATTTCGACTTCTTCGCGCTCACGCCTTTCCTGCTCCCTCTTCTTGCGTCTGAAAAGGTGTCTCTCATCCCTTCTCCTCTCTTTGTAATTTTCGACAATGGCTTGCGTATCGGCCGACTGCAATGTTTTTCTGTATGCGGCGTATTTCGCTGCAGCTGCCTCGCGACACTCCTCATCGTACCATTGATTTCGTTGGGGTGGCCGCTCGAAACCAAGGACTGTTTCCGCAGTGTTGCGCAAGGACTGGGAGATGTTGGCTCACAATCCGCCAATGTCGCTGAGATTAGATAGGGAACGACAGAGCTTATCAGAGAATTGAGCGGAGAACGCCTCAGCTGTCCTTTGCGATCGCAGCTTCTTAACGTCCAGCTTTCGCAGTGCACTAGAGCGCGCAGTCCTCGAGGCGCAAATGCGCACTCGGAACTTGGCTTCGGCAAGGTAGTGGTCCGAATCGATGTTTGGACCTCTAAATGTGCGCACATCTAGTACACTGGACACGTGCCTTCCGTCAATCACAATATGATCGATCTGGTTGGATGTTGATCAATCGGGGTACATCCAAGTGGCCTTGTGAATGTCGGGATGCTGAAAGCTGGTGCTACATACTACCATGTTACGCGCCGCGGCGAAATCGATCAGCCCCATACCATTGGAGGTAGTGTTGCGTGGAGGCTGAACTGTCCGTCAGTGGGGCCAAAGATACCTTCCCGCCCGACCTTCGCATTCAAATCCTCGAGAACGATTTTGGCGTCATGGGCCGGGCACTTATCGTATACGTCCTCGAGTTTAGCATAGAAGGCATCCTTAACCACATCGTCCTTTTCTTCCGTCGGAGGCGTGGGCACAAATTAGGCTGATGTTGTAAATTTTTACCCTGATGCGGAATGTGGCTATTCTTTCGTTCACTGGCGTGGACCCAGAGACAAGGTGAAGAAGTCTCTTATTAACCACAAATCCGAATCCGAATTCGTGCTTATCAACATGGCAGCTGTAATACACATTGCAAGATGCTAGCCTTTTGCATCCTTGTCCTATCCATCGCATTTCCTGTATGGCAGTGATGTCCGTCCTACATTTCATGAGGGCATCCGCCAGTTGGGTGGAAGCGCCTGCCCTATAAAGGGTGCGGACGTTCCATGTGCCTATTCTTAAATCGTTGTCCTTGAAACGATAGCCGTGGTCGTCAACTTTAGAGGGGATCTTTATAGAGGCTATTGTTTTGGCTTTCATAGGATATAATTTTTACGTGGTGGGTTCCAAGCCCTGGACCTCGCTGCACGCATTAGTTAACATCTAGTGGGTGCTAGAATGCATCCAGGAGGGGCAACGAGGAGGCTGCGTGTCAACTTGAATACAGCAAGACAAGGATCGCCCTGATGGTCGCCATGTTGGCCACAATCAGAAACTTTGCCTTGTTTGCATAAAATCCATCCCTCCCACATGAAGAAGAAACGCCGACTGCTAATCTAGATAACTGTTCCATCATTTATTGTTGTAGCTTCATAAAAGCCGTGAATTGTTGGGTATCCATTTTGTAGACTTATTTTTTACCTCGTCGCCAAAACTGTTATATCTCTTATAGTAATTCATTTATTGATCAAATATAATTCTTATTTCTAATTACACTTTTAAGTATTTCCTATGAATTCATGTAGAGCAAGATGATAAAAAAGAAGCGTTGTGCTGCGACGTCGAAAGAACAAAGTAATGAAAAATAATAATAGCGTGAAGTTAACAACTACTTTTTCAATGATGTCAATGTATTGAAACTCTAACAAAAACCAACTACTATTTTCGCAATTCCCTTTTATATGCTGATTGTGTAAAAACAAACAGTGATCTATATACTGTAGATGAATTGTTTAATATATTGTTAAGTTTTTACCTTTTTAAAAACGTTTATATATGAGTTCGTTTATTGCAAACCAAGTAAAAACAAATGTGTTTATCTTAATTTAACTCTCTTTATTATTCACACTGCTTTCATGTGCCACTGTTAAACTTAACCAATACAATATGTACACAACAATATGTGCTTGTCCGTTATATTTCTCTGCACATAAATTTTTTATAAGCAATGGAACTTGTTCGTTAGTCTCTGCTCACAACCTTTTTGTAAGCACAACACTTCTGCTCGCGTAAACACTAACAACTCTTCTTGTCCATCCCTTTCTTATTGTTGCTGGCTTATTTATTGTAAGTTCGATGTATGTGTTAGTGTGTTTTTGTGTCGTGTGTATTGTGTACCAGGGGTGTGCACAAGACATATAAAATTGCACAGTATTGCTTTTGTCTCAAGACCGAATATTGATTATAGCTGCAAATATACATATTTGTGAAGCAAAGATAGAGTATAAAAAACAACTGCACTCGTAAATCATTGTACAACAGTATAAAAGAGAGTTGTGTGAAGAGCACAACAAAAATGTTGTACTCTTCATAGAGTCACAACATGCATTTCTTTTTTCCTCGCGGCAACCGAACATCTTCGTCGACGCCAGCATTGCCAGGAACTTTTTTAAACTTTTTATTTCAGGGAAACAGCGTTGCCAGAAGCTTTGAGAAGAAAATCGTCATATGCAGATAAAAAAATTACATTTTATGGGAAAAAATCATAATTTTTTAATATGTACAAAATTTTATTTAAAAATTATTGTTGAAATAAATATGTTACCATATGTATTTAAATTATTATTGTTTAAAGCATTTATGAAGAAACATGTACTTATGTTTATGTGGAGACAAATCACACATTCACCAACCAGCAAATAGAAAACTTAGAAAAACACACAACTGATATGTATTGATATATAAGAAAGCTTAAAAAAATAAATTCAAATTAAAAAGCACATGCACATAATTGGTCATTAGAACCAATCAGTCAGAATTATTGACCTTGTTTCTCACACCACTTACGTTGTGTGTGTTGATTTTATACATAAATGGCGGGACCTACAGTTTAAAGTCGACTCCGAACGACAGATTTTATGAGAAACTTTTCATAGCAATTTTATTTACGCTCAGAGTTTTTGCCAGAAATCTGCTGAGAGAAAATCGCCGAAAAAATACTTTTTATATTTTGTTTTGATGTCTGGCTTGGGACCCGAACCCTGGCTTTTACGGCTAATAAGCCAACACACTACCTACTAGACCACGGCGACTTCATTCAACAAGTACATGTACTTTAAAAAAAATTATTAAGAACTGTTAGTACAGTACAGTACAGTATTGCACGACTTACGAACGAGATAGGATCCTGGGGTTTAGTCGTAATTCAAATTTCATACAAAAAAAAAATTAAGAAAAAAAATTACATACTTACTTACTTTACTTACTTACTTAATTGGCCATTACAACCCGATTAACGGATTTCGGCCTGCCGCAATACATCCTTCCAGGCGCCTCTGCTTCTTGCGCGCCTACGCCAGTTGGTCACACCAATCGATGACAGGGCTTCCTCGACTTGGTCCTTCCAACGGATACAAGGTCGTCCTCTTCGCCGACTTCCGCAGATCCCCGCATCAAATACCCGTTTCGCCGGAGCATCCTCCTCCATTCGAACGACATGTCCGAGCCAGCGCAGCCGCTGGATATTAATACGCTGCACAACATCTATGTCGTTGAGGAGCTCATACAGCTCACTGTTAGATCGGATGCGGAAATCATCGCCAACTCGCACAGGACCGAAGATCTTACGTAGGATTTTCCTCTCGAATACCCTCAAGGCTGCTGCATCAGTTCTTAACAGGGTCCATGCCTCTGCGCCATAAAGAAGCACGGGTAAGATGAGCGTCTTGTAGAGTATTAATTTTGTCGCACGAGAGAGGTCTCTGCTGCTCAATTGCCTATTGAGACCATAGTAGCACCTGTTGGCAAGAGTAATCCTGCGTTTGATCTCCAGACTGACATCATTTTTGGTGGTAACGGCGGAGCCAAGATAAATAAATTCCTTGACTGTATCAAAAGTATAGTTATCGGCCGTAATCTGAGAATCAATACGCCGCACGTCTCTACTTGTCGACAACATATACTTTGTTTTGCCCTCATTTACTGCCAGACCCATCTTCTTAGACTCTCGTTCAATAGCACTAAAGGCAGCAGTAACATCTCGTTTGGTACGCCCTATGATGTCGATGTCGTCAGCGTACGCAAGCAATTGGACACTTTTTTGAAAGATAGTGCCATTGCGATGCACTCCTGCCTTTCGCAGAACACTCTCCATGACGAAGTTGAAGAGGTCGCATGATAAGGGGTCGCCGTGTCTGAAACCTCGCACGGTATCAAAAGGTTCGGAGAGGTCCATTTCTACCTTGACGGAGCTGCAGGAATTGCTCAACGTCATTCTGCATAGCCTTATCAGCTTCGCAGGTATACCGAGCTCAGACATTGCGGCATAAACACGATCCCTTATGGGGCTATCGAAGGCTGCCTTATAGTCGACAAAAAGATGGTGTGTGTCGACTTGTTTTTCGTGGGCCTTTTCCAGGATTTGGCGCAGTGTGAAGATCTGGTCTATGGTGGATTTGCCAGGTCTGAAGCCACACTGATAAGGTCCAATCAGTGTTTTGACGAGTGGCTTCAGTCGTTCACACAATACGCCTGTAAGAACCTTATATGCGATAGGGAGAAGGCTAATACCCCTGTAGTTGGCGCATATTGTGGGGTCTCCCTTTTTCAGGACAGGACAGAGGACACTGAGGTTCCAATCATTGGGCATACTTTCTTCTAGCCATATTTTGTAGATGAGCTGGTGCATGCGCCCTACCAACTCATTACATCCGGTCCTAAACAATTCAGCGGGGAGGCCATCAGGACCTGCCGCTTTATTGTTTTTAAGACGCGTAATCGCGACTTTGACCTCTTCATAGCTAGGCGGCGGAATCTCCACGCCGTCATCATTGATCGGGTTCGGAACATCATCTCTAGAGGCGGTATTGGTGTCGTCATCGCCTTGTAGCAGAGTAGAGAAGTGTTTCCTCCACAACCTCAGCACCCCCTGCGGATCTGTAACCAGGTTTCCGTTTTCGTCCTTGCAAGAAGACGCTCCGGGTCTATAACCCTCGGTTAGACTGCTTAACCTTCTGATAAAATTTTCTAGCGTCATTCCTACGTCTATGCATCTCGACTTCCTCACGCTCACGCCTTTCCTGCTCCCTTTTCTTGCGTCTGAAAAGGCGTCTCTCTTCCCTTCTCTTCTCTCTGTAATTCTCGACAATGGCTCGCGTAGCAGCAGACTGCAACGTCTTCTTGTATGCGGCGTTTTTCGCTGCAGCTGCCTCGCGACACTCCTCATCGTACCATTGATTTCGTTGGGGTGGGCGCTCGAAACCAAGGACTGTCTCCGCAGTAGTGCGCAAGGAGTGGGAGATGTTGGCCCACAGTCCTCCAATGTCGTTGAGATTAGATGGGGATCGACGGAGCTTATCCGAGAGTTGAGCGGAGAACGCCTCAACTGTCCCTTGTGATCGCAGCTTCCTGACATCCAGCTTCCGCAGTGTACTAGATCGCGCCATCCTCGAGGCGCTAATGCGCAATCGAAACTTGGCTGCGACAAGGTAGTGGTCCGAGTCAATGTTCGGACCTCTAAATGTGCGCACATCTAGTACACTGGATACATGCCTTCCGTCAATCACAATATGATCGATCTGGTTGGAAGTTGATCGATCGGGGGACATCCAAGTGGCCTTGTGGATGTCGAGATGTTGAAACCTGGTGCTACATACTACCATGTTACGCGCCGCGGCGAAATCGATCAGCCTCATACCATTGGAGGTAGTGTTCGCGTGGAGGCTGAACTGTCCGACAGTGGGGCCAAAAATACCTTCCCGCCCGACCTTTGCATTAAAATCCCCGAGGACAATTTTTGCGTCATGGGCCGGGCACTTATCATATACGTCCTCGAGTTTAGCGTAGAAGGCATCTTTAACCACATCGTCCTTATCTTCCGTCGGGGCGTGAGCACAAATCAGGCTGATGTTGTAGAATTTTGCCCTGATGCGGATTGTGGCTATTCTTTCGTTCACAGGTGTGAACCCAGAGACAAGGTGGCGGAGTCTCTTATTAACCACAAATCCGCATCCAAATTCGTGCTTATCAACATGGCAGCTGTAATACACATCGCAAGATGCTAGCCTTTTGCATCCTTGCCCTATCCATCGCATTTCCTGTATGGCAGTGATGTCAGTCCTACATTTCTTGAGGGCATCCGCCAGCTGGGCGGAAGCGCCCACCCTGTGAAGGGTGCGGACGTTCCAAGTGGCTATTCTTAAATCGTTGTCCTTTGAACGTTTGCCGTGGTCGTCAACTTTAAAGGGGATCTTTTTGAAATTCAGTACGTTGGTTTCCATTGGAGTAAAGTTTTTACGTGGTGGGTTCCAAGCCCTACGCACAACCCAAATTTAACGTCCAGGGGATTGGACTTCGCTGCACGCATTAGTTAACATCTAGCGGGTGCTAGAATGCCATCCGGGAGGGGCCGCGAGGAGGCTGCGTGTCAACTTGAATACAGCAAGACAAGGATCGTCCTGGTGGTCGCCATGTTGGCCACAGTCAGAAACTTTACCTTGTTTGCATGCATCCCATCCCTCCCAAAAAAATTACATACTGTACTACCAATTTTGAGGGTCCGCAGAAATGAAACTACCCAAAATTTATACTTATATTTGTTTATATTTTAGGGATTCCCATCAACTACATATTTGTCTTCTTTAAGTACTTTCTAAGAATAAAATTGAAAAAATATGGTCGTAGGTTCGAATAGCCAAATCTTAAGTTGGAGACGACCTACGCAGGGTTTCATATTTTTAATTTGTACTTCCCACGAATATAACAGATAGACAGGTCTTTATTTCCAAAACAATGATGCATTTTTATGCACATGCATACATGTGTTTGTTGCATGGCAATATTTGTAAAGTAAATAAAAGCAACCAAAAATAAGTTGATATAAGGTTAAACTTCACTATGTAGTATAATTACAACGAAAGTTGTACTCACTTCAAATATAAAAATCATAATTTTTATAAATTAAAAGTTATAATTTAATAAAAAAAAGTTCTCAAATCATATTTTGGTTGAAAAATCAACAAAAATATGATAAAATCATCATTCTGGCAACGCTACTGGGGAAAACCTTTTTACATTACTACTTTTTTACATTACTGATATTCATATGGCAATATTGAAAATGTAACTTCAGTAGTAAAATATGCTCTTACAACACAAAGAATAGTTCCGTTACTTCACAGGCAAACGAGTGCTGTTGTATACATTGAATGAATGAGAAATACACAATTCAGTGCACTGGTAAAATCAAGAGCAACAGAAAAGACTACACTACAGTATTGCATTCGGTCAAGGGTAAGCTAGTAGAATGTCTTGTGCACACCTCTACGCATTGCCTTATGGTCTTTGTATTTGAAACTTTTGTTTATCGTTATTATTGTTAAACGATATTAGGTCGTTTCGATTGTTTTTGTGTAACACTGCCGCCCACTTAAGCCTGTTCGTCCCGAATAGGCTCATTATCTCTTTTCCCATATTTTGCTAGTCGCTCTATGTGTATGACATCATTTAACAGTTTGATTACTTTGTACGGTCTATCCCAGTTCGTTTGTAGCTTGGGGGATAATCCTTTCTTCCGCTTTGGGTTATATAATAGAACTAGTTGTCCGTCCTGAAAGCCCTCTGTTAAATCAAAAGAACAATATTCGAAATAAAACACGATGATGGTGGTTGTTAATGTTCGATGGTTGAAACGATAATGATTTTATTTTCTAAGGAGAATTGTCTCTAAGTTGATAATTGCAAGTTACAACAAATCGTTTACGGTTATATATTATAAGAAAGAAGAATATAAACGAAAGTTCTAAAACTCATACATACATAATATTTATAAGCGAAAAATAGGTACGAAAATGAAATACAAAAGTGATTGTGACCGCCCCATTGAAAGAGCCTTTCAATTCGCTTCGTCAAGTGGCAAGGGAGCAAGCTTATGGATCGATCTTCGAAAAGTTCCTTTTAACGTCTGAACATCAACGACTCGAACTCGACCGTAGCTGCCAGGGATAACCTTTGTGATGCGACCGAGAAGCCACTGTTGAGGGGGAAGATTGTCTTCGTGGATGATGATCAATGTATTTTCTTTAATATTGACGGTTGGACTTAACCAATTTGATTTCTGTTGAAGACTTAAAACGTAGTCACGTGACCATTGTAACCAGAATTGTTGTTTTAAATAAGTGATGCGTTGGAAATACTTTAAGTGTTGGATATTCTGATGTTGATATACGGGTTCATCAGGTAATGCCAAGAGCGATGAACCAATCAGTAAGTGAGCGGGTGTCAACGCTTCACCATCATTTGGGTCGTCAGAACGTGGTCTCAATGAGAATGGTTTGAAGTTCTTCATATGTAACACCAGCGTTAGATACATTTTTGACCAGAATTGTCTTCGTTAATTTCACAGCCGATTCACAAAGGCCACCGAAATGGGGAGATCGGGGTGGAACAAAAATTGAAAGCCGGTAATCTCGCTGTACTCCATCAGGGACTTGATTCTATCCTTTTTGAAAACATCTTTGTTTAAAGTCATTAAGTTTTGACTGAGCACCCACAAAATTTGACGCGTTATCGCAATATAATCGCTGCGGAATTCCACGTCTTCCCATGAATCTTTTTAAGCATAGAATGAAGGAATTAGATGACAAGTCCGAAACTAACTCGATGTGAATAGCCTTTGAGGCGAAGCAAACAAAGATGGCTACTTACGTTTTATATGGCGGTTTGCCCCTGATTCGGTAGGATGTGTAGAATGGGTCACAAAAGTCAACGCCACAAACAAGAAAAGGGCGATGCCCAGTTATCCGATCAGTGGATAAGTTACCCATAACTTGTTGCAAGAGACGAGGTTTGTATTTGAAGCAATGCACGCAGTTTCGAACAACTTTTCTTGCAACATCTCTGCCGTTGATGACCCAAAATTGCTGACGTAAAATTCCGATGAGGGTTTTCGGTCCTGCATGTAAGTGTTTCAGATGAAGATGTTTCACGTATAAGTGGGTGAATGGATGCTCTTTTGGAAGAAGTGCTGGAAATTTGGTGTCATATGGTAAAGGTGCATACTCTACCTCCTGCTCTTAGAATTGATAGTACTGTATGATGACCTTGAATGTCGTGTAAAAACGGCGATAATTTCTGCAATGATGACTTTAGAATTTTTCCCTTTTAAATGCGTTCAATTCCTTCCTTGAATGAGGATTGTTGAATGTCGTGTATCACTTTCCAGCTAGCTAATTTTAACTCTTCCGTGGTAATGTAAGAATTTTCTTTGTGTTGATAAAGAAAACGATAAATATAAACGATGATTTGTAGGATTCGAAGATGCGATGATTGGTTCTGGATGATTTGTGAAATAATTGAAAGATCGTTGACTGTTGTTTTGAATGTTGTCTTTCTAAGCTCCGAAGAAGGAAATTCTGTATTATTGATTGAACCATTGGGCCAGTAACTTTCATCTTTCCAAAGTAAAGTTGGGCCTGTGAACCATATTGTTGCAATAAGTTCGTTTGCTAAACAGCCGCGAGATACGATATCTGCTGGATTCTCTTTCGATGGTACATGCCGCCAAGGTATATTGCTAGTTATGTTTTGGATTTCTGAAATCCTATTAGCCACAAAGCAAACGTATGATGAAGAATGGTTTTTAAGCCAATTCAAGACAATTTTCGAATCTGTCCAAAAAAGTATACGGTAATTATAATCGTCCTTGAATTGATCTTTGATTCTCTCTTATGTACTACTCAATAATAATGCCGCACACAATTCTAATCTTGGTAATGACTGTTGCAATACTGGTGTCACTTTTGATTTTGCAATAAGCCAAATTAATTGGGTTCCTTTTGGTGTTTTACTTCTAATATATATACAGCACCCATAAGCCAACTGTGATGCATCCGAGAAGCCATGAATTTCAAAATTTTCTGCTGGATTCAACCCCACATATCTGGGTAATTCGATTTGATTGATCAATTTAACCCAGCGTTTTTGAAGTTTCTCACCTAGAAGTGAATCTCAATCAATCTGTTGTTTCTATAACTCTTGAATCAAAATTTTAAATAAAGTTACAATGGTTGAGCAAACCCAATACATCAAAAATTCGAGCAACTGCTGATACTATCGAGCGTTTCGTTAACCTTTCAATTTTCGGGAAATCAAATCGGAAGCAGAAAACATCTTTATCAGGTTTCCATGACATTCCGAGAGCTTTAGTGATATTCTCATTGTTCGTTTAAAAAAGCAATTCTCGGTTTAAAGTTTCAATGTGTGAACAGTTGGAGTTCCATTTCGAAAGTTTAAGACCAGCTTTGTCTAATATTTGAATTATTTCTGATTTTTTATCTGTTAGCTCAGCAAAGGTAGATGCGCCTGTGAGAAGGTCATCTACATACAAATCATTTTTCAGAACTTTAGAACCAAGAGGAAATTGCTTAGCATATTTATCAGCAATTAAAGAAAGGCTCCGAATAGCTGAAAAGGGCGCGGCTGAAGTGCCATATGTCACCGTGTTCAGTTGATAAAAATTGAGGGGCTTTTTTGGGCTATCTCTCCAAATGATTAGTTGGAAGTTTCTATCTCTTTCGTCAACCAGAAATTGTCGATACATATACACAAATATCGGCCGATAATGCGAATTTATGAAAGCGAAAACAAAGTATTGTAAGAACTAGTTCTTTTTGAATTGTTGGACCAACTATAAGAAGATCGTTGAGAGATATATTTGAAGATGTGCTAGCCGATGCATCGAAAACTACCCGCAATTTGGTAGTAGTACTTTGAAGGCGCAATACTGAATGATGGGGTATGACGTAGTCGGGTCTATTCAGAACATCATAGTTAGTTATTGACATATAACCAAGGTCCATATATTCACGCATGAAATCAATATACATATTTTTTAATACTTCGTCTCTTTGAAGACTTTTTCCAGCGACAGAAAACGACGGCGAGCTGCTTCGAAAGAATTTCCAAGTTGATTAAATGAGCCTTTAATCTGATCCTACGGGCTTTTTTCGAGGAAACTCTTCTATTTCCCAAAAGCTTTTTAACAGTGAATCGGGTTCCTTTACTGTGGTGACATAGCACGATGAAAGTGAATCACATGGTCGAATATTCATTTCTTCCCCTACTATCCAACCCAATTTGGTATTTATAAGTGAAGGCATATCAGATTCCATGCGAATGTTGCCGTCGAGTAACAAATCAAAAAATACTTCAGAGCTCAACAGTAAATCAATGCGCTGAGGCACGTTGAATTGAGTGTCTGCCAGTTGAATATCAGTTGGAATAGTCCAATCTACATTCAATCGGTCTGCTGGCTGTCGTGAAGAAATTGATGGGGTAACTAAAAATTCTGTTGTTAATTGAAAGTTCGACAAACGAGATTTAATTGTTGCAGTAACCTTGGATTTGAGCTGAGTGCGTATGTCGGAAATACCTACTACTTCTTGGATTGACTTACACTGCTCAAGCCGCAGAGGACTAACTGTTTCTTCTGTAATTAAGTTAACTTCTGAGCATGAATCTAATAGCGCACGACAAGGTTATAAAATTCCAAAATATCTCTTACTAAAACGATAGCTGTGGGAAGTAAAACTCGACGATGACTGTATGTAATGAAAGCTGAGTTTGTAGTTAAATGTATTGCTGCTGCGCTATTGACCTGATTAGATGATAATTGTTTACTCGATGAAGTTGAAGGCTGAAAAGATAACGATGACTGTGATGATGGCGAAGATTGAAATGGTTGACGGGAATGAGAAGACGGTGATTGTTGAAACGACGAAGAGTTTGAATACGATGGATGGTGTACTGATGGCTGCATAGATCGCTGGTGATCTGTCGAAGAATGCGAAAACGGATTGTGCAAGTGTGGTGAGAAATACGACATGTGTGGCATCGGGACTTGGATTGACATTTTGAAACCATGTGACCTTTGCGAAGGCAATTAATGCAAAGGGAAGACGACTTAACGAACTCAAAACGACGAGGTATTGGTAGAGCTAAATATCGAGAACAACTTCCGATGAAATGATCTTTCCCGTGGCAGTATTCACACGATACGTTGGATGTAACAAACGATAATCCGGGACGTTTATTCTTAAACTTATTGGCTGCATTATCTTCTGCGGCTCTACTTTCCAGAAATTGACAGCGAAGACTTAAAATTGTATAACATTCATCCCATGATGGCAATTTGTCGAACTTTTGTTTTTCATCATAGACAGCTTTTGACTCTGAATCAATTTTTGATAGTACAATATGAGTTATAATCGCATCCATAATTTGTTGTTCAGAGCCTAATGATAACAAGGAACTACGAAGTGCAGCTACACTGTCTATTATGGACTGTTAAGCAATGGCATTCCCTTTGTGAGAGGGTGAAATCGCAAACAAAGAGTTTATGTTATCAATAAAAATAAGAGATTTGTTATCATAGCGAGCCTTCAGGCAGTCTAAAGCCTTTTGATAATTGTCTTCTATAACCGGGAAAGGCTCTACAAGGGCTAATGCTTGGCCGGCGAGGCAATTAAGCAAATAATTGAATTTGTCAATCGTAGGTATACAAGTCTCATCATGAACTAACATTTTAAACGATGAAATAAATCGATAATATTCGGAATATTTTCCGTCAAATTTTGGAAGCTTCAACTTGGGCAGACGATTTTGGTGTGAAAATGATGAGTTATTTAAAAAACTTTGATCCGTATCACTAGACCGGCGTTTTCTATTCAATAAATCAATCATGAAACTTTTACTTGAAATAAAAAGTTCCTCTAGGTCTGTGCGGCCATCATCATTCGAATCCAAACGCTCAATTTGTGTTTGAATGTGGCTTACTTGTCTAAAGTACAATTCTAGCATTTGAAGACGACATTCACTTATAGTATAATCTGCCGATGCTCCTTCCTTTTCAACCTTACCCTTTAATTTACTTATAGTGCGCTTCATTGTACTTCGTTGCGATTTTAACGACGATAAATCGCTTTTGATCTTAGCTGCGTTTTCTTCGTCACTATTTTGATTTAACGCGCAGAACCTTTGCAAAATTAAAAACTTTGTTCAAAATGACAAACAATGTCTATTTAACAATAGTACCAGGCAATGTACAAAAAAGTACCAAGAGGCCACAAATTACCCAACACTGATGAGATGTTATTAACTGCCCAACACAATTGGTTTGCATGTGCAACGGTATGTATTCTTTTATAACTAACAATGTAATTGCCTTGCGTGTTGTTGTTGTACGTTGATGACAATTATTTATGTTTATGGATGAAGCACAATTACGAAGAGTAAAAATGATTTCTATTACTTACGTGAATGTATGTATGTATGTATGTATTATTATGTAAATATTTAAAGTTGATAATTTAAGAGTATTGATGAAACAAACTGGTGAGCAGCTAACACTTGAAACAAATGAAAATGATACACTATTTCATTTGCCAATGACCTTGATGATGATTTGTTTTTTATACCATCTGTCTCCAAGTACTTACATGCAGGATCGAAAGAGATGAGATGATGATGTTAGCAAGAACTTTAACTGCATATGAATATAATTACCAGAGAATTGAAGATACGAATTGAATTGAAACAAATCCAAATGCGCAACGAAAAATGCGATGAAAGTATTTATTTTTCTTGTTGAAAAAAAGCGATGATTATGAAGATAGTAATGAATTGAAGAAAACGATGATTATGAAGTGATTTAATGAGCGAATGCGATGATAATAGAATTTTTATTTTCTTTGCAGGTTAACGATGAAATTATTTTTTATTATATATATGTTTTTATTTAACAGTCTATTTTTTTAATTAATTTATAAAATTTTTTCTTATAATTTTAACCGTCCTGTCACGGTCGCCATAATGTTAAATCAAAAGAACAATGTTCGAAATAAAACAGGAGGATGGTGGTTGTTAACGTTCGATGGTTGAAAAGGTAATGATTTTATTTTCAAAGGAGAATTGTCTCTAAGTTGATTAATTGCAAGTTACAACGAATCGTTTACGGTTATATATTATAAGAAAGAAGAATATAAACGAAAGAAAGAATATAAATGAAAGAAATACAAAAGTGATTGTGACCGAACACCCTCAGTGGCTTTCATTCTATCGCTGACTATTTTTATTCGGGATCGCACAAATTGATGAAGTTCATTTAGGTTTTCTTCTTTCCCAGTGTATGGGCCATTCCTCTCTGTGGCGGGTTTAACTCCAAACTCCAAGTCACTGGGCAGTTTTATCTCAGTCCCATAAATTATCTTGGCGGGTGATCTAGATGTTGAATCATGGACTGCGGACCGGTACGCTAGTAGAAACCTCGGAATGTGTTCGTCCCAGTCCTTCTGTTGCTCGCTCATTACTTTCCGCAAGTACTCTTCCAGGGTTCGATTAAATCGCTCTACCATTCAGTCTGACTGTATGTGAACAGGCGTTGTTCGAGTTTTCTTAATTCCATAATCTTACACATTTCTTTGAATACAACTGGCTCGAAATTTCTGCCTTGATCAGAATGTAGTTCTATTGGAACCCCGTAGCGGCAAACCCAGTTGTTTACAAAAACATTTGCTATTGTGTTCGCCTCCTGATTGGGTATGGCATACACTTCCGGCCATGTACTGAAATAGTCCATCACTGCGAGAACATATCGGTTTCCGGCGTTGCTGACAGCAAAAGGGCCTGCTAAGTCCATCGCTATATACTCGAAAGGTGTCCCCTGTTTCAGCTGACCACGACTTCTTATTTCTGGACCTTTAGCCGCAGTACACTGGGTACAGTTTGCTTTCCAATCCGCTACTACTTGCTGACGTCCAACCCAATAAAAGCGTTGTTTTAATCTTTCCAGGTTCGTTGTCACTCCAAGATGTCCTCCGTTGTCCGTTGTCCTCTAACGCTTGCTTCACAATTTCCTTAACCGTAATTAAAAGGCATTCCTCTTCCACCATGATTTCCATTTTATTGACTTTGTTTATATGTGGTCTAGAGATAGTGCGAGCGGTCTTCTGGGCTAGTGCGAAAGTAACGGACTCTGCAAATGTTGTCTTCAGTGTGGAACATACCGCTAGTTTAATGTCTGGGTCGCGTATACCATTGACAAACGCCTCTGTCTTAATGTTGTCTATCAATGGGTGGTTTTCTCCTGGCTATGTAAGCTGCACCAATGTTTCAACTTCTATTGCAAAGGATTGTAATGACTCTTTTGGCTTTTGCGGCTGGCATCTCAACTCCATGCGATACAGCTCTCGCTTATGCTCATTGCCGAATTTCCGCTGTAAGGCCAACATGAAGTCTTTATAGTTGTTTCTACTGCTGGTTGGCTTGGTCTCTAGTATTTCGGCTGCTACACCTTTTAACGCCAGAATTTGTTCTAACACCTTTTTTCCATCGTCCCATCCGTTTCTGTAGGCTACTGTCTCGAATTGGAACTTGAGCATGGATAGGGGTGAGCTACTATCAAAGCAAGGTGGTTTTAGTCTGTCGGTACCTTCCGATACAATTCGAACTGGTTCCAGTCGCTGGCTCTGGAGATTGATGATCTTTTCCTCCATCATTACGAGTTTTCCGTCGGCTGTCCTTCCCAAACCGTTCACTTTTGTGTCAACGGTCTTTTCCAAATCGTTCATTTTCATGTCAGTAGTGATTCTCTTGCTGACCGACTCCTGTATTTCCTGCAGTTTCCCAGATGTTACTTCTAGCACTTTCTCAATTTCTGTCAGAATTGCTGCTTGCAGTTTTTGGCTTTCGGCTTTAAAAGCTTCTCGTACATCAGCAAACATTCTTTCGTTCGCCTCTTGCATTTTGCGATTTACGGCTCTGGAAGCTTCTTGCACTTCAGCTAGAAGTTTCTAGTTTTCGTTTTTAGAAGTTTCGAATAGTTTCTCGTTCTCTGCTCTAAATGCTACTTGCATTTTATCCATCATAGCGGCTAGCATCGAATTTATGGCAACAACGCAACGCTACGGTTCGCATGGGCCTTATCTCTCGTTCCTCCTCATCCTCGAATTCGTAGGATTCGATATCGATGCCCTCTAGCTGAAATTGTTCTCTTAACTGTCTCCGCAGTTCATTCCTTGTGCCTGCTGTTGGCAGTTCTAATTTAACCAACTTCCGTTTAAGCCGTTCACATCTTAATTTTCAGAGCATCATTGTATTTATTTATTTATTTTTATTTATTTATTAAGTTTTTACTTTTGGATTTTGCAATCCCACTTCTAACAACTCTTCGGTAAACTTTACTACGGACGCAACTTGTCTTCACGCCGCGACTAATAAGTTCAAACGCAACTAAACGCAAAGTTGGCTGAATTCACACCGACTGGTTGCCTGTATTGTCATGCTCTTTTATATGAGAACATCTTCAGTCTGATGATGGTTCTCGAAGTAGGAGGTTCGCGTTCTCGCCTTCTAGAGAATTCTTTTGCGACTTCATTGTTTGTTGTTTCGTTTGCTTACTTGTCCATCCCTTTTGCTCTCATGCGTATTGTTGCTGGTTTACTTATTGTAAGATCGATGTATGTGTTAGTGTGTATTTGTGTCGTGTGTATTGTGTACGCATTGCCTTATGGTCTTTGTATTTGAAGCTTTTGTTTATCGTTATTACCCAGCTAGCATTTTCAATTGTAGAAAAGTCTACTGGGAACCTCATTACGAGCATTTTTGATCGCCGACGAGCGCATTTTTTAATCGTAGGTAATTTCTTGCACGGGAGTAACTGTTATACAAGCTGATTCTTTAAGAACACAACACACAACACAGCGAAAGACTCTTATATTACTCGTAGATATTATTTAACTATTCTTTTAAAGAACATGTCAAGAGTCGTATGAGACTCATATATGGATATTATCTTACAACTCGTGAATCGTTCAGTCATATAATTCGCATATGATTCACACAGATAGTCGGAAAAGGCTCATTCAAAAATGTTTATTAATATTATATCTGTGGTCACAAATAATTATAGCTTAAGTCCTATATTTTTATACAGGATTTAAGCTATTATTATTTGTGAGCACAAATATGTTCATTTATTTAATAAAAAAATATACATGTTTAATTGTAACACATAAAAAACAATTAATTCATGGTAAAAAAAGGCAGTTTAGGAAAAATAGCTGACATAACATACATGTTTTAATTTGTAAATTACTTCTTTTTTTGACGTCTCTCAATTCTGTCTTTGGCGTGGACAAAATGTTGCTGCAATGTCCTGTTAATGAATGCGTCATCAATATTTGGAAATTTTAAATCTGTTAAAAATATATGTATGTATATGTACGCAATTAATCAAGTGAATTTCTTTTTATAAAAAATTTAAAACTTACTTCTTATAATCGATATAATAGAAAATTTTTGGATACTTTCTTTTTCATTAGTTCCCCTCCAGGAAAATTCTGTTGCTATTTCTTCAACCATTAACTGCTTAATTGCTTCTCTTATAAAATTTTGCAGCATCAACCACCAACCAATACATATTTCTAAAAATTAAAAAATAGTATGTTAATTACATTACATGTTTTAATAAGCATATGTAAGTAACTTACTAACTGCATGCACACATCATCGTTTTTTAAATTCTCGCAGAGCAATTTGAAAGACTGCAAATCTTTAGTTGGGAGCTTTGGAAGAAAATTTGTCGGAATTTCTTCAGGGATTGATTTTAATTGATGTACTTTATTCTCAATGTTTCCTTTGTTAAATTTTGTAGTAATTTTTCCAGGTTTAGTTCTAAAATATTTATGCGATTATTTAATTTTACTTTTTATTTTAATTTTTCTTTTCACAAAAACCACAGCCTGCACGTTTTAAAATCAAAACTTAAATAAAAGTTGTTGAAACACGAAATACAAACTATTCTACGCAGTTTAATTTGTTTATCTATAACAGTAAATTGCATATAAATAAAAACAATAAAAACATTCTTAATCACCGTCCATTAAACATTTCAACATTAAAAGGCGAGTGTTTCCAAAAAAAAAAAAACTTTGAAAAAGATAAACAACGTTTTTTATTACTCTTCAGATAATCAATATAAGAATTTTTTAGGGCTTGCATTTTTAACATCCTAGGTTTAAAAGACGAACCTTTCAAAAAATGTGTACAAATGTAATAATTAGGCAAAATAAATAGATAGTTTTGTTATTGTTACTCGTCAAACCATCATCAGAAGTTTTTTTTTTTTCGGAGTTGTATTTTTAAGCACAATTGTCTAGCAAACAGCCAATGCTAGCTGGGTATTGTTAAACGACATTAGGTCGTTTCGATTGTTTTAGCGTAACAATATTTGTGACAGCTATACATGACCTTAGTAAATGTACAACAAAAATACAACAAATTCAAATTGTAATGTCAATGGTAAAATACGTTTATGGTCTTTCATAATGGAAACGAACTAACATTGCTTCACTGGAATGCTAATGGCATTACTGCATTTTCTAATCTCCTTCAGTTTGAATCACTAATTGAGAGAGAATATACACAGTGCATCTATAAATGAAACACACCTTAACGAAAACCACAAAACTTATTTTAAAAATTATTTATATATCGGCACGATAGGCAAAACTCGAGAGGAGGAGGAGTAGCTTTAGTAGTTCCTAAGTCAGTCAAACATAAACTACTTTCTATTACGGGAACTTCAGGAATTGAAAACATCTCAATAAAAACTAAGATTAATAACAGAAGCATTATTATAATTTCTGCTTATTGCCCGAAATATAAAAACAGCTTTGCAAACGATATAATTAATTTAACCACATCTAACAAAGATTTTACTAATAGCCCATTTACACTACAGCGAAATCTAGTAGATTAGATTTCAAATCTTGCTCAAAATCTAGATCGTTTACACTGGATTTATTTGACAGTAGCAAGATTTCATTTTAATAACAAAAACAGCTGACTGAAATTTAAAAGAAAACAATAATATTTCCAAATTTAGTTTAATACCAAAAAGAATTAAAAATATAGGACATAGATTTCAAAAAATATTGCAAATGTATTACTACCCACAATTGTTAAATAGGAGAATGTAATGGGTAGATGTAAGCATATGCAATATAGGTTATAATAAATATATTAATCCGCAGGTTCGTCACGAATCATTCTGGGAGGAAGATGTTCCTTATTTTGTTTATTTTTAACCCTTATCCTGTACATTTTTTACATTCATTACATACAACATTGGTCTGAGAATGCTTTCTGCAAATACATTTTTGACATTCGGTACATTTATTGGCATATCTGGTGCTTTTAGAACGATTTGGGCAGAAGTAACAACATCAAAAACACATGAAAGAATAATATATTTACACTACTTATTCTCTTTTTTGGGTTTGTTGCAGTTGTAATGCTACGCTTTTAATAACTTTTTTTGGTTTGTTGCTAGTTATGAAGTTGTCAAGGCGCACAAAATTGTTATTAAGCTCGTAACACATGCGGAAATTGATTATGTTGCATTGGGCAATTTTGACCCAAAAATACCATTTGCGTAAAATTTTTTACATACGCTTTGTGAAAAGCCCTACAAAGATTATGTTTTAAATTTTGATAGCATTCACTAAAATAATAATTGTACAAAAGTTGAGTATTTAAAGAATAAATGAGGAATAAAAACTGTTCAGGCAATTTTGACCCATTAATACAGGATAAGGGTTAATTTGTTTTTATTTTGTTTGTTTTTATTTTGTATTGAAATGTAATTTTTTTCCTGCGCAGCGTTGTATTTTTAAGTACTATTTGGCAAAACACATAGTTGCATTCCAATTTTTACTAGATTTTGAGTAGATTTTTCCAAAATCTACTAAATAAGTAGATTTTGTTTTGTATGGGAAATCTAGTTAAAATCAAATAGATTTGACTCGAAATCTGATAAGTACTAAATTTCGCTGTAGTGTAAATGGGCTATAAGTTAGGTTATTTAAATGCAAAACATACAGCTTGGAATTGCGTCAGAAACAACACAGCAGGAAATGTTCTTTTCAACCTTGAACAATCAAACAATTTCTTTATACACTATCCTAATACTCCCACTTTTTATTCATCACAAAGGAATAGGAACGCTTCTGTTATTGACTTGATATTAAGCAATATATAGTACATATATTGATAATGCCTCTGTAGAATACTCAGTAACAGCACACTACAATTACAAACCTACAGATTGGACTGCTTTTCGTAACATTATTAACAATAGGATTAATATAAATCCTTTCATGTATTGTTCTAAAGCAGCAATTGACTTTGAGATTGAAAAGTTTGTTGAAATGGTAATAGAAGCAAGAAATACCTGCTCTCCAATGTTAAGTCGCTCTACGAAAACATATTTACCAGCGAGCATTTTAAACTTAGTAAAACTGAGAAGAATTGTTAAAAGAAGGAGCCAATTTTCAACAAACGTTTCAACGACATTAACTCCCACCGCAATGAGAAGTGAAATAAATTGTTGTCAGAATTAAGAGTTGGTAATAAATGCTTTTGGAAAATCAGTAGGAGTCTGAGAGATAAACAATACCGAAAATTTCCACAACTTTTTCAGGGAAGTGAAAAAATTATAAATGACTTTGGAAAAGCACAATTATTTTCGGACACATTCTCGATCTCACACACCCTCACATCTACTTATAAACAATGACATCATATATAAATTAATGCGTTCTAATATGCCAAAATATTTATGTAAAATTATAGCAGTTTCTTAAAGACAAAACGTTGGTAATAGAAGTTAACAATACATTATCTTCTCCTACACATATCACAGTAGGCCCCCCACAAGGATCAATGTTGTCGCCTTTACTGTACTCAATTTTTACTTCGGACTTTACTCCACACTAAAAAACTGGTTGAAAAAACCGGAAAAACGGGAAGATACCGGTTTTCAAATTATTCGTGACAACTCTAATGGGAACGTTTCTGAGTACAGAGACGACTAGAAATTTGACAGTTGTCGATTTAATGTGAAAGGGACAGCAAATATTACCGAAAAGTATTTCTGTCCCTCTTGATTGTCTCTCTGTTTTGTTTATTTATATTTTGTTAGTTTTCGGGGTGGATTTTTTATATTGGTGCGACTAATTAAAAAATTTAATTTTTGTGTTAAACTATTAATAACTAATAAAAACAACTAGTAACAGTAATAATTTTTTATGAGTAGTATGTCTTATTTTGATCTTGTAATACAGTGAAACCTCCCGTTGGCGGACACCGATCGTCGCAGCAAATTTGACCATAAACGGGAGGTATCCGTACACGGTATGGTTCACTATAAAAATGTCAGGACTTTGTGTTATTATTTATTTGATGCAGGAAACCCAAGGTAATCTATTTCTTTGGCCTTTGCTGACAATTGCTCTAGATATAGGCAAATTTTTGCTTCTGGCAATTGCAATTTGGCATGAACTTCTGATCCTTCGTAGAAAACAATTCTTTTTATAATTAATGTTAACTCTAGATTGTTATGCCACCTCAAGATCTTCCTTATTTTTCAAAATGCTTGCAGCATGAGTTTTCCAAATATTAAATTTTGAAAAAACTATTCCCGTTAGCAACTATTTTCCCAAAATGTTTTGTTTTGTTACCTTTTTGAAATTTTACGCACTGAAAGTCTATTATTTTATTTTCTTTTTAAGAGAATTTCGTCCATAAAAATTCTTCAATGACTAGCACTTCACGCAATCGAAAATAAGCAAATGCCCCAAATAAGCACATTCAAAAAAATATAAAAAATAAAATTGCACAACAATCTACCAACGGCACTAAAAAGAGGATTCATACAATTTTATATATGTATGTACATAAATATGTTTCTATGGGGTATGTAAGTATATGTAAAAAATGTTTGAATTTTCTTCGTTTACTGGAGGTATTTTATAGGAAAACAGGCTCCGGCCAATGGAGTGTCCGTCTAGAAGAAGTAATCTGTTTTAAAAATTCTTGTGAAACAAAGGGATTACGAAAATTCTCCTCTTAAAAGAAGTGATCGCCTACGGGAGGTGTTCGTTAGTATAGCTTTCTCTATATTTAGATTCTTAATTACCTTTTGCATAAGAAACTTTGTTTATTGTCACCGAAAATTACCCGTACAAATTTTTGAAACAAATTGTTGACGCAATGAATAATTAACAAATTAACAGTGATAAAAAGGAGCGGTATAGGAAGGAATTTTTCAAATCTTTACGAATTTTTAATTAAAAAATACGAAATTAGTGATAACATTCTGAAAGTGCATTATCTTGTGAAGAGATTGACACTTTGTTTGATCAAGTCGGACATAATTTACCTTAGTTATTATTTAAATAGTCTAACAGACAAGTTATATATTTCATTTATATATATTTCTTGAAGTCGCCATGGTCTAGTAGGTAGTGTGTTGGCTTATTAGACGTAAAAGCCAGGGTTCGAATCCCAGGCCAGACATCAAAACAAAAATACAAAAAGTATTTTTTCGGCGATTTCCTCTCAGCAGATTTCTGGCAACAACTCTGAGAGCAAATAAAATTCCCATAAAAAGTTTCTCATAAAATCTGTCGTTCGGAGTCGACTTTAAACTGTAGGTCCCGCTACTCATGTATAAAATTAACACACACAACATAAATATACTCATAACTTTTTATTTCAGGAATTTGTGAATGTACCTCTAAATTCGTCAAATACTAAGTTAGTGAAGATCGATGAAAGGTGTCACCAAATTCCGAATTCCGTTTCCATAATAAAATGGTTCCTCTCATGAATTTAAAACCAGATTTAAGAAAACTTGCAGTGTGAACGCAAATTCAGCCGTTGATCAGCGCCAAATTTTTTGGTTTTCGTCACACCCGCACAAATTATATATCTCCTCATCACCAAATATTACATTCTCCCAAAAATCTGTTAACTTATCCATATATTAATGGAAAAATTCCAATCCCTTTTTTCTGTTGTTTTCACTAATAAATGGCTTTCTTCCTCATCATTTGGCTGCGGAAATTGTTCTTTCACAAAACACTTCGAACAATTTCGGAATGCACAATAACATTGTGATTGTGATATCCAAGGTATTTCGTATTTCTAGGTCTGTAGTCCTAGGATTTGTATCCACGATACGCAAACTGCAGTCACAAGTTCATAGTTTTTGGGAATTTTTTTTCTTTATTTAAGTAATGTGTCGTTACAGACGCTAATGTAAATAAATTTTAGATTCATTAATTTTTAAAAAAATTATTGTTACGGGGTATGTATAATTATCTGTGTGACTGTATATAAAAGTGTACTCCTGTAATTTAGTACAACTAACAAGTAATTTACTTCTAACGATTAAATAAACATAAGCTTTAAAAATTAAATAAACATAAAATTAGCAATGATACTATGTCATCAAGCCAAAATAGAGGTTCTAATTAGGTCGCATGATTTCCTTCTTTTAAGTCTGCGTTCCAAACCAATAGGATCCATAACTTTAGTTCCATAATTTTAATTTTAACATGCTCGTTCCAACGTAACTTCGCATCTATGCCGTATTTCCATACGGTATTTGTATACCATCAATGAATATAGGCATATCTGTTTGATTTTTGTTGGTTTTTGTTTGATCTAGAGTTGATTTATTTGTTCTGTTCAATTTTATGCACCATTTTCTAGTCCATTCTAAGGTAAGTGTTCTGTTTCTTGTGTTTAGCCTCAATTTCAGTTCTGGCAACTGACAAAATTGCTGTGTCAACCACAAATGTAGCCATAGTCGTTCCAGCAACTTCAGGTTTATCACTGGTTTATAAAACATACAAAAGTGGACCCAGAATGCTTCCTTGTGGTATTCGTTCTTGTATTTTCCTCAATTTGGAATATTCATCCTCATATTTAACGCGAAACAACCTATGCTTCAGGTATGATTCAAACACAATACAGTGAGCCTGTTGGGCCATTATGTGTTACCCTTTGTTGTATTTATTGTGTTAATGAATCCATTATTATATACATTATATATACATATATATATATACATATATTATTTTAAATTATTTATTTTATAATATATTACATTTATTGATTATTTCTCTACATGAATGCCCTTACTATTAAGTTAATTTTAAGTTCATTGAAGTAAGTAGGCAAATATAAGCAATAGAGATGCTCAGTTGAATTCAACAGTTAGAATTAGGTATTTAAAATATGTTAGAATGAAGTAAGCAATGAGGTAATAAAATCAGTTGAATAATATAATATAACTCGATCGGTCCTTTTATTTCGGTCAAAGTTTGGTCTTTCGCGGTCAGTGTTTAAGTGCCCGATTATAAACAATTAAATAATAATTTATTTAATATAATAGTGCCTTAAAAACTGTTAAGGAAAAACAGAGTACTTGGCAACTGGTGTGTTCACGCTGGCCACTCTATTTTAGAGCCTCAGATATAGGTTTAGTTTAAGTCTAAAACCACTCCTGTTCTTACGCTTATATTATTGTGAATTGTTAAAAATCTAATTGAAAAGAGATCATTACCCAATTATCCCCCAACTCGAAAGGTACGTTTGAGTGTACATAAATAAATACAATTTTAATATTTAACACTAAAACTCTTGTTTTTATTTTCCCCGTCTTCTCGCCTAATATTTTATTTTATTATTTCCCCGCTCACTTCCACAGTGTGCTTAGTTTCGTGAGTAAACCCGTATGACTGACTTTGTCGAATGCTTGTGAAGCGTCCAAGAATACAGCGGTACAAAGCTTTTTCTATTACAACAGTAATTCGATGAATCTGGTCAATTGTTGAACGCTTGTTCTAAAACCAAATTGATGTTTATAATTTCGATAAGATGGGCAGGACGAAATGGTCTATATGATTTAACTTCACTTGGAGTTTTTAAAGGTTTTGGTATCATTACTACTTCGGCGACTTTCCAAAACGATGGTATATAAAGTATTCTAAATGGTGCATTGAAAATTTGAGTTAGTTTTAGGATTATTTCATTCGGTAGAGGTCTAACAACTTCAGTTGTTATTAAGTCGAATCCAGGACATTTCATTAATTTTAGATTAAGATGGATTTGTTCAAAAACTTCAATTGGTGTTACTTCAGGTATTCCGTAATCATCTCGATCATTAAGACTACTAATTTCCTGCGTAATTGATGGTGGATCAGTATTAAGAGAGAAGACTCTAGCCAGATAGCTAGAAAATAATTCTGCCTTTTGACTATCCGTTTTGGCCCAATTTCCGTCGACGATGTGAATGGGAGGAATTTGTGTTGTGGTCTATTTAAGTTTTGTCTTGATTTCCACAATAAGTAGTCTCATGTTCTTTCGTTACTCAATCTTTGTAAATAGTTATTGAAACGTGAGTTCTTATATTTTTTGATTTCTAACTTAAGTTCGTGTGCCATTCTATTAAGCCTTGCCTTGTCAGCTGGAAATCTAGGTCACTGCCATATCTTTCTCAACCTTCTTTTATTTTTTATCATCCCCCTTATAAAAGCAGGGTATGCAATAACGTGTTGTCTCTCAGGAGGGTTCGGGGTGCTTTCCCACGCAGTACTTTGAATTAGGTTTGTAACAAACTCAACGTCTTCCTCAATTTCGTCAGTTGTTTCTGGTTCAGCAGCACACAGTCTGAAAATATTGCCAATCAGTAAATTTGTTCGTCAAAAAAGGAGATTTTGTCCTATGAATATCCTTTTCATAAACAGTTATATATATTGGTGAATGGTCAGAATTAAGATTATATCCATTTTCCAACTTGATACACGACTGTGATATTTTATTTATTATAATGAAATCTATAAGATCAGGTCGTTTAATCGTTTTCAAAATTGCCTTATATAATTCGTTTCCCTAAGGAGTGTTCAAACGGAATCCATAGTAAGTATTCTTAGCATTAAAGTCTCCACCCATGATGAACCTCGAATCGTGTTTTGCTATAAGATTTTTATAATCAATTGACTTAACTGAGTGACGCGGAGGCTGTATACTGATGTTATCAGCAGTTTCTGTGAGTTTGTTGTTACTCGAACCGTGGTTGCCTGAAACTCTTCAGTACTTAGTTTTTCTTCCTCGTAATGTCTTATGTTTTTTAAATTGTGTGATAAACTTCATAATTTCTGAATCTTATAAAAGGTTCTCTTGTAATTTTCTCATTATTCAGAACTACTTCGAGCTCTCTTTGATTCTTCATTAGGCCATTAGAATTCTATAACATAATTTTTAACTCCATTTAACTTTTAATCTTGTTGCGTTATCTGTTCCAGAACATTTAAACGATATTCTATAATTTTGAAAAACTCTCCTTGTCTACTTACTTAAAATTTGTGACAACGCCCCGTTACTTGTCAGGGCATCATTTTTTCAGAACAGATGCATAAGATAAATGTTAATCTACTCTGTTCTGCAGACCAGGTTGTTTAAATAGATTGTTCAATGCTCTCAAGTTTTGTGATTCTCTATTTGTATATGCTTGTTGGTCATTACCATCAACTAACCTATTCGAATTAAAATTTTCATTAATTTCCTCACTTGGTGTAGTACGGGATTTCAAATTATTATTTCGCCGTTTGTGAAGCAATTGGAACATTTCGGTTGACTAATCTTGCAAGTACAATCAAGGGTGATATGTTTTCCAACACATTTGACACAACGCGGTTGTTTATTACAATAATTCTTCGTATGTCCAAATAATTGACAATTTCTGCATTGTTGGACTAATCTTTGTTGCTGGTTCTACTTGTACAAATGTATTAAGGATATGTTTTATGCCGTATATTTTTTTGACATCTTCTGTAGATTCAAATGATACTCTGAACATATTCAGAGGTTCTTTTGATTTCCATTGAAGTTTATTTACAGCTTCAATGGCCTTAAGCCCCTGCGATCGCAAGTCGGCAACAATAATATCAGATGTATTCGAATAATCAAAGTTCTTGATCATAACTTTTATTGGTCTTGTCTGTTTGTTTTCAAAACTGTACTAATCAATTTTATTCGAACTTAATAACCTTGTAATGTTCCTATAATCGTATAAATGGAAAGTACTTACCTTATATGATCCCTTTGTTAACTAATTTAGCAGGAATTTATTAGTTATTTTTCTGCTCAGATAGCTATAGAACTCCTGGAAATTATTCACATCTGAAACCACAATTGGAGGTGGTTTTAGTTCTATATTTTCCTTCGAACTTTGTTGCTTTGAAGACTTTCGAAAGATACAGTTGTAAGATGTGTTTTTGTTTGTTGATGTAAATTAACATCTGCATCTGTCCGTTTGACGTTAACTCCAGAGCATTCAGGTGATGATTCAGCTTTCATTTTCTTAGTTTCCTTTTTCTTCTTGTTCTTTTTAAGTACCCAGTCTGTTTCTCTGATAAGTTCTTCTTCATCCGTTTCGAAGACTATATCATTTTGATTTGTGGCGAATTTTTCTGTACCTGAATTAATATTCTCAGAACTATTTTACAAAATTGTCCGCAGTTTTATGTTTTCCTCTTGCAATTGCATACAAACTTGTTCCAGTTGCTCGACACGTTGATTTAACTCACTATTGCTCTTTTACAACTCTTTCATCTTGGTAATTCTGAAAGTGCGCAGGCTGTTGCGAGGTGTATCGCCTTTATCCTGATCTGTCGTCTCCATTGCCTATTGGGTAGTTTATGTTGTGGTGAATTAGCTGAAACAATAAATGTTTAGCTAAGTCAACCACCACCCAATTGAATGAACATTTTAAATTGCAATTCACCAGGAACTGTTAACTACCACTATTTTCCTGGAGTAACACAGCTGATGTTTGTTTACTTACTGTTTGTTTTGTTGTCCTATTCTTGCAATTTGATTATTATAAATGATCAAAAATTAAAAAAAAAAAAAATAATTAAATTTTCAAATTTTGGAATACAAATTGTGGGGATAAACACACGACAATCGTTTTACCTCCAAGAGGCATCGAAACGCACACATTCAATTTATAATTACTATGTTTCAAGTTAGGATTTACGCCGTATTTCCACTGTTTTGCGATGATATCTACAGAGCACCACGAAAACACGTCCATACGACAGGTAAGGCAAATTACTTTATTTTCGTAATGAAATCCATAATTAAAATTTGCCTTTGGAATCATGTAAAAAAGTACGGTGTAAATCGGGGGATATGTCTAATAATATTTGCAAAAAAACACAAATATTAGCCGAGTTCTGGTAGTCATGTCTATTATACTATTTAGGTTATAACTACGGTAATGCAAAAAAAAAATAAAATTTTCCAAGTTAACCCCATTAAAGCTCATAACATATAAGTTTGGACAAATTTTTTTTTATACCGTCTTAAAGTCTAATATCTCCCCTTCCCAGATAACTTTGGGTTTTTAAAATAAGTTCAAATATATTAGGGTAAGCAACAATTTTGTTTGAAAGGATAAAAAAGTAACAAATAAAACACGTTTGGAGGGCTCGAGAAAAATAAAAATATGAGTTCTACGCAATCTGGTGAATAACTTAGACTATGTTGTTGCTCGGGTGTATTTTCACTGACGCACCGTGTAATTTTTGTTACTTTTAGTAATTTGTTACAGTGCATAATAAAGTCCTTGATTAAAATTTATATATTAAACACTGTGTAAACTAATATATGTAATAATATAAGCGCTAATATACATGTTCCGACCACTTCCTTATATGAGTGTAGTTTGATTTCGTTTATATGTACTACATATTCTAAATGTTTATTCTATCAATAATTCTTCTTATGACCAATAAGATGTATTCTCCCCCTTAATAGGTTTGTTAATTTATAGGCGGAGCTAAATTTCTCTTTGCTAACAACTACGCAAGTCACACTAGGTATTTCTTTCTTAAATGTGAACATAAGCATCTTTATTGGTTGTTGGTTTAACAAACAAATAAAAACATCGACAAAAATTCATTTTTTATTCACAGATAATTTTGCTGAATGAATTGTCTTTGTTACTTCATGAAAATACAATTTATAGTAATAGAAACTCATACCAAATGTTCACCTGCACCAGAATTATTTAAGTTTTCATGAAATATTTCAGAAGATTTTTTGACAATTGCCAAAAAAGAATCGATTGATCACTTATGCCCAATTAATTTATATATGTAAATATATAACTAATAATTATAAAAATATAGTTTAATCTTGTAATTATTGAAATTTTTGAAACTACATAGTTATTTATTAAGAATAAATCTTTAGTTGTGTTTTGAAGCTCATTTACTTCTCAATTAATTTATATATGTAAATATATAACTAATAATTATAAAAATATAGTTTAATCTTGTAATTATTGAAATTTTTGAAACTACATAGTTATTTATTAAGAACAAATCTTTAGTTGTGTTTTGAAGCTCATTTACTTCTCAGTTCATAGCATATTCACTCTCAAATAAGTGTCCGAACACTTATAATCTTAAGACAATTTTCACTTTATTAAAAAAAAGAGGTTAGAATAAGGTAAAATTGTTTTAAAAGCTTACTTATAATTTGTACTTGTAATAATTAAAGCTTATAATAAATTTAAAGATTGATTAAAACGTTAAATAAACACGCTGACGACATTGCCACTGCTGCGTCGGGAATTTGTCTGCAGACACTGTTGAACTTGTCGCTGTTAATCGTGCTGAACTTGCGTAGGGATTTTGAAATGTCTATTATCTCCTCTAAGTACGATACGATTCTTTTTACGACGAAATATAAAGTTCCGACCTTCTCCCTTGCAAGCATATACGCAGTCACCGAGGCTAAATATTTGGACCTGATCCTCGATCCCAAACTCAACTGGAGGGCGAATCTGACTGCTAGGGTACGCAAAGCAGCATGCGCTGCTTACTGCTGCAGTAAAACGGTCGGAACCAGATGGGGTCTTCGCCCAAAGAACATGCGTTGGATATATTATACGGTAATCGAACCCAACCTCTTATACGGTGTTGCTTTCTGGTGGACAGCTCTGGACAAACAACAATACTTCAGATTTCTTGACAAGGTCAGAAGGTCTGCCACCATTTATATAACTGGCGCTCTACGTGCCACCCCCACGAAAGCCTTGTTCGTAATGCTCAACTGGCTTCCTACCGTGCTTCTCACTAAGCAGGCGGCCAAGTTTGCTGCGACTAGACTTAATGCTCTCTCTCGTCGGCACATTGTGCCTTCTGGTCACTTCACTATTCTGGATGTTCCCTGCTGCTATCTCCCTGCTGAATATTGCCTTGACAGATGCTTCCACTTTCTGATTCCGAGTTGGGATGACTGGAATCTTAATACGGTCGTCCCCCCCGGAAGTCCTTGATATATGTACGGCTCTAAACTCGATAATGGGGTTGGAAGCGGTATCTATTCTGGGAAGCTTGACCTGAATATTTCTCTCCATCTGCCGGACTACTGCAGCATGTTTCAGGCGGAGGTGATGGCAATTTACCGGCCCGCTCAATGGGTCCTCGTCAACGATACTCCCTTCACTCGCGCCTCGGCCTTTTCTGATAGTTAGACCGCGTTTAGACCTCTACCGGGTTTCGTGAATAACTTTAGGATCGTTAGGGAATTTAGCCGCTGTCTCGATCTTCTTTCGAGGCGCTTAACCAGTGTCTCACTGATGTGGGCCACCGGGCACTGTGAAATTACGGGAAAATGTAGGGCCGATTAGCTCGACAGAGCTGGTGCGCTCCTTCCAGAATCTACTTGCCTTGGTCAAGTTGACCGTTGCGCGGAAATTCTTCCGGGACGCCAACCTATCCTCGGTCCTGCTCTACCACTAGACTCATCTGGAGATGATGGATAGAAGGCGTACTAATCATTGCGTCATGGGTAGACACGCGGAAAGAATGAGACTCCCTTTTAACTACTTCGGCCGTGGATGCACGTCCGCTGAGAAAGAGGAGCCTGTTATTCACTTTCTTTGTCAGTGCCCGTCTCTTGCTAAGTATAGATTCCTTGCCATTCCTTGCCAGCTTAACGGAGTTAGCATCTATTGATATCAAGAATATAGCTTCGACAATCAAACTTTCTGGCTAGTTTTCCAGTGCGGGGTAGTCGTGCTTTTGTTGTGCAGACCTTGCGCTGACTAACTTCCTCCTCTTCCCTGATTTTGGTCAGCTCAGGAAATGCGTTCATCCGTGGCATCACAACGGAGTGCTTGCGTGATCAACAGAGCTTTGTGATATCAGAGCTACAACTCCGACCTAACCTAGGAGCTCTCCTATTTAAGCTGCTTTACGCCTAGACTATTACACACGCGTTTGAAAAATTTCGCTTGTCTCTAGGATCTCCAAAACCGGAAAAGATCACACAAGAGTGTAGTCATATAGGCCAACAAGCCTGCTGCCTAATATGTCCAAGTTGTTCGAGAAAGCACTAGTCAAAACGCTGCGTCCATTACTCAATAATGGTATAATGTAATTACACAATTAATGGCGAGTGTATTCCAAATCATCAATTTGGATTTAGAAGCCAGCACAGCACAATCCAACAAAGACATAGTAAGTACCATGAGAAGGGCTTCTCGGGCATTTGGTAAAGTATGGCATGCGACCTCTTCAACTTCGTCATGGAAAGTGTTGTGTGAAAGGCAAGGGTACATCACAGCGGCACTATTTTTCAAAAAAGCGTCCAGTTGCTTGTGTACGCTGGCAACATTGCCTTCATAGAGAGATGTTACTGCTGCCTTTAGTGCTATTGAACGGGAAACTCAGAAGATGGATCTGACAGTAAATGAGGGAAAAACAAAGTTCGACAAGTAGAGACGTGCGGCGTATTGATTCTCAGATTACAGCCGATAACTATACTTTAGACACAATCAAGAAATTAATTTATCTTGGCTCCGCCGTTACCACCAGAAATTATGTCAGTCTGAAGATCAAACACAGGATTGCTCTTGCCAACAGGTGCTATAGTTGCAATAGGCAACTAAGCAGCAGAGATCTCCCTCGTGCGCCAAAATTAATACTACTACTTTATAAGACGCTCATCCTACCCGTGCTTCTTTGTAGCGCAGAGGCATGCACCCTGTTAAGAACTGCAGCCTTTAGAGTAGGTTAGGTTAGGTTAGGTCAAGACAAGCACAGTACCCGGAGGTCCAAATTGAAACATTGTACATTGTCCTTAGGGGAGGAAGGAAAGGGAGGATATAGGAAAATAGGAAAGGGGAGGGAGAATAGGAAACAGAGGAACGAAAAAAAAACAGCAGACACAAAACAACAGAGGTTGAGAGTGCGACTACACTTATGAAGCCCTAGCACCTCTCAACCAGCCCAAGCTGCTAATGAATCTGTGGAGAGCCTTGATGTCGGCTCTCGACACAGAACTCAAGTTCTCAAAGAAGGCCCTGCCAAGGGTCCTCAGCCTCAACCTACCAAGGGCTGGACAGTTGCAGAGGAGATGTTCGACAGTTTCCAACTCCTCCTCATCGCAACATACCTTGTCAGCGACCTAATCTCGCAGTGCCCCGTGATAAAACCGACAACCAACCTTAAGCTGGCCTTAACCAAGCCCAGCAGCCACTCTGTCCTCTTGCTGTCCACAACAGGCCACAGACGCCTAGAAACAAAACAACCCGATCCGTTCCCCCAACGTCTCTGCTCTTCCCTCCTGACCCATCCATCGATGAGGCCATAGAGGTGACAGACTGGGGACTCATTGCCCAGTATTCCGCTGTGACCCGGAACCCAGCATAGACGGATACGGTCCGGTCCAAAACTCCGCAACGACTCTTTGCACTCGCGAACGAGCCGTGATTTGCACCAGACCGACGCAATGGCCCTAAGGGCAGCCTGACTGTCAACGAAGATCGTGTAAGATTCCGAATCCGAAGATGGGCCACCAGTCCGTACCTTCCGTCAGGAAAGACGGTATTCAGAACTCTGGAGTGACCTATCGAGCGCTGTTTCCAACAGCCCGATTCCCTCAGGCGTATTGCACTACGCGCTGCACACCGCTTGACATATAAGTCAAGCGGGGTCAAACAGAGCATAGTATCAAGAGCAGCCTGAAGGCATCTTTTCCTCACTCCAGTGATACTCAAAGAGGCAATCCGCTGAACCTTATCCAAGATTTTTCGTTGAAAACTCTTATCTAAGGCACACCACCAGACAACACAGCCATAAGTAATAACCGGTCTAACAATCGCCAGACATATCCAGCGAATGGCTCTCGGCGGAAGACCCCAGTTCTTACCTATGGAGTTCCTACACTGGTAGAAAGCATTTAGTCCCTTCTTCATTCTTTCCTCGGTGTTTCGTTTCCAGTTCAGCTTACTGTCCAGGATAACACCCAAGTACTTGACCTCAGAAGACAACGGAAGCTCCCTACCAGCTAATCTTGGCAACCTGAAGGTTTCAATCTTGTACCTACGCGAGAACAAAACGAGGTCCGTCTTATTTGGATTTATCCCCAGACCACACTTTGTCGCCCAAGAGGATAAAATTCCAAGAGCAGACTCCATCAGTTCCCCCAGCGTTGGCAAAAATTTACCACCCACAAGAATAGCCACATCGTCGGCATATGCCACAACCTTAAAGCCCCTACTTTCGAGGAGCCTGAGACCAACATTTGCAACCAAGAGCCGCAAGAGAGGGGATAGGACACCCCCCTGTGGTGTACCCCTGGTCGCATCTTGACGACAGAACATCCACCCAGATTTGATCGGATTAGTATATTACCCAACATGTGGGTGATAAACCGCACCAGAAAATCTGGGGCATGTATATCTCTTAGTGAATTCTCAATAGAAGAAGTGGTAACGTTATTGAAGGCCCCCTCTATATCAAGGAAGGCCGACAGTGTGTACTCACCCCTAGCCATATTCGCCTCAACAAAACCAGTCACTTCATGAAGAGCGCTCTCAACAGACTTACCCTTAATGTAAGCATGTTGCGACCCACTCAACAGAGACCAGTCAATGTTTGACCTTAAATATAGATCGATAAGTCTCTCCAAAGCTTTCAAGAGAAAGGATGAGAGTGATATCGGTCTATAATCCTTAGGGCCGATGTGACTGGGTTTACCAGCTTTCGGTATAAACACCACGAGCACATCTTTCCAAACCTCAGGTATATCACACCACCGGAGACAGTCTCTATACACGTCCACCAGATATTCGTGTAATATATCACCAGCATGCTGAAGCAGAGCCGGAAAGACACCATCCGGACCAGGCGACTTGAACAGCTCAAACCTACTAATAGCCCATTTGACCTTATCTCTGGTAATGATGTCTTCCAAAACCGGCGTAGTTCCAGCATCACAGAAGGGATCAGCTACACCCAACGGATAGCTTCCTGGATCCTCACAATCGGGAAAATGTGTACTCAATAGAACCTCTAGGGTTTCTTTTCTCGAGGATGTTCACATGCCAACGTTCTTTTGGACGAAGCCTAGGACTTTGGGGTCCTTCGACAACATCCTACGGAAACGAGCCACATCAGAAACATCCTCGATACTACTGCAGAAACTCATCCAGGTGGTTCTCTTTGAGCGCTTTATTGCTCCCTTATATTCATTAAAACTGGTAGACCAGTCCACATCCCTGCCCGACCTCTTAGCCTTATTAAAGAGTCTCCTGGTACAACGGCGGAGCCTCTGGAGTTCCGCATTCCACCAGGCAGGCTAGCTCCTCTTACCCGGGTAAGTGAGAGGACAAGCATCTCTATAACAAGACAACAAAATATCCGTCAAAGATCCAACTCGATCATTGATGCCAGGAGTGGAGCGTCCCCTAAGGGCTCTAAGCTCCCCCTCCGCAGCCCTTTCATACCTGATCCAGTCGGTTCTTCTTGGATTTCTAAAAGGCCTGTTAAGGCCCCCAGATAGATTAATACTGAATGATATCAGTTGGTGATCAGAAAAAGAACACTCATCTGAAACCCTCCAGTCCCTAATCATAGACCTATCCATGTTAGTGAGCGTAATGTCAATTACCGTCTCTCTAACACGGTTTCTAAACGTTGGCGTGTTACCAGCGTTACAAATGCTGAGCCTATTAAGAATAATAAAATTCAAAATAGACTCACCTCTAGTATTTATGTCAGCACTGCCCCATTGGGTGTGATGAGCATTGGCATCACAACCCAAGACAAGCTGACATCTTTTCCTCTTTACATGCTCCACCAGTAGTTTAATTAAGCCACCAGGAGGGGATGCAGCCACATACGGCATGTACACAGATGCCAGCATCAAATCGATCCCATGGTCATCTCTGTAGGCCACAGTTGTTACGTCACCTGTACAAAAGGAAGGAGTGACTAACAAGTCCAAACCACTTCTAGCTAAAATACAGGTCCGTACCTTATCACTTGTTCCAGGAACAAGTAACCTATAGTCAGGATCGTTCAAACCCAGGATCCTATCCCTAAGGATCCAGGGTTCCTGGATAAGAGCGATATCAGCTTCAAGGCGGCGCAGGGCGGTTAAAAGGTTGTGTGAGGCGGCTTCGCAGTGATGCAAATTAATCTGCACCACTTTTAGCCTCCTCTGGGTCATCTGACACCGACTATGTCCGGATAACGGAATTTCAGACGTGCCAACCCACATAACACTACACCACCCCTTGCCCTTAGCCACTGAAGGGAATCCTGATCAATAGCAATCCTAAGATCGCAGCCTTTCCTACCATTACCAGTCCGGGAGTTGACAACTACCCATGAGCTGGTGTTCAATCCATCATTCTGCTTTCCAATAAGTTTTGGTATGACATTCACCCGCCTAAAGGTAGGCGGGACCCATACCTTCGCTATTGGACGTAGAGGGAGGTCGGATTGAGGGACCACCTCCAAGCGAGCACCAGGCCAGAGTTCACCAATTCCACACTTCACTGATTCCACAAGGAACTTTACAGTTCCCCCGTTTTCACAGTTCACTACCTTGATGCCCTTGGACCAACCTATAGAAGATATGCGGGCATTCATGCCATCGCAACTCTCCTCCAAAATGAATTCAATTAACCTTTCTTCAACTAGATTCCACCTTTCAGGAGAGATTTTGCCATCCAAATCCGACCTGTCGATGAAAGCCAGCTGAAGGGAAGCGTTAGTTCCCAGGTCATCCTGTTTCTTAGGACGCTTGGAGCTGGAGGAAGGCTCATCATCAGATCTGCCACTCTTCATGCGATTCCTCTTGCGAGAAACCTGCAAAGAAGACATATCTACTGAAAACGGCCCCTCCACCTCCTTCGCCCCCAACCTTACATCCTTCTTCTGTGATAAAGGATTAGCGATATTTACTACCCCCTTTCCTTTATCCATTGTAGAAGGAACACCATCACCCTTTCTCTTCTCCGGAGGTTTGAAAACCCTGGTGTTTTCCTTTGCTCCAGTTGGGAGTAAGGGTGTAGAACCTTCATGCCCCTTGATTGCTGCTTGAGAGGTAGATGCAATTGGCATCACGCTCCCATCGGCACTCAAGGGACCATCCTCCTTTCCAGAGTCAGCGCCTCGTCAGAGGTCACTGCTCGGGTATTTGGACTCATACCGCGAAACAGTGCCTCTGTGACGAGTCAGCATCCTCTGCTCCTTGACAGAGAGGGAATCAACACCGCAGCTTGCGAATCTCCTCAAGACCGTGCAAGCCCTGCGATACGACTTCCTCTCAGTGTACATAGCGGAACGTTTCCGCCCCGTCCTTCCCCCCGTGTGAGACGAATCACCTCCTCCCACGCAATGCAAAACCGATGCATTGGTGGGATCCGAAGCATCCCGTCCCACAAGAGGGTTCCTTAAAGAGAAAAACCCCACCTCATTACTCCCAGTAGCAAATTGGACCCGAGTGAAGGGGAGCCTTTCGATGACTGTATTGTCACCGTCTTCATCCGATAGTGGGGAGACAGGGTCTGACTCCACGCACATATCTTCCGTCGAAGTGGGGATTGCCAA
Source organism: Sarcophaga peregrina (assembly GCA_014635995.1). NCBI lineage: Eukaryota > Metazoa > Arthropoda > Insecta > Diptera > Sarcophagidae > Sarcophaga > Sarcophaga peregrina. Next base: position 82,601,186 of record CM025789.1, on the reverse strand, counting down.
AGCATTCGCCTCACTAAAGATCTCCTTTACAGTCATGATCCTCATGCCAGTTGGGGCGAAATTCCTGACGATTTCGTTGTTGTTATCAACGATACTCGCCTGGATTTGCGCAATGAGCTGGGTCACGTCCAATCCGTAGTCAAAAGACAAATTGGGAAATCCATAATTCATATAGGTCCCACGAGTAAGGGGGAAAGGAGGTCAATCATGCCATAGCCCCCGCTAGCATGACAAGGACTTGGTAGAAAACCTAATACTCACTGAGGCGCCCAGGTATCAGTGAGGCTCCGTTATAATACAGTCAGATAAGACCCCCGACTGCAAACCATCGGATTAGGGGTATAAGAAATATACGTGATCCGACGGTCCGAAAAGAGAGAATACGACGTCAATCCGGAGCAAAGTCTTCCCACGATATTAGGGTAACCTTTAGTCATGCACTCTAATCCACTCTGGGTCACAGAGTGGATCGAAGTACACTTAAGCCCCCACATCGCGACAAGATTGTTACCCAGGTGGAGGAGCCTTGAGAGTATTCGAGAGAAAAGTCCTACGAAAGATCTGCTGTCCAGAGCGACATAGACGTTGTGCAGTGTATTAATGTCAAGTGACTGCACTGACTCGGCCATGTCGATCGAATTGAGGAGGATGCTCTGGCAAGACGTGTATTTGATGCGGGGATCTCCGGAAGTTGGCGAAGAGGACAATCTTGCATCCGTTAGAAGGACCAAGTCGAAAAAGCCCTGTTATCGATCGGTGTGACCAACTGGCATGGCTCGCAAGAAGCAGAGGCGCCTGTATTTCGGCGGGCCGAAATCCGTTAATCGGGTTGTCAATGACCAATTAAGTAAGTTTAAATGTTTAAGTTTCCATCCTTATAAACATTTTATAATTTCACCTAATTTTCTGTCGAGGTGTTACAAAAATTGCACATTTATATTTATGAGTTTAGGGCTCAATCGGTTGGCTTAATTTATTTAAACGATAAGTAAACAACAAATTTAAATTTAATTTAGCATTAAAAGAATTAATAACCCATTTACACTTTTGTACATAATAAATATATTATAAACAAATTTAAATATTTTGTTGGGTAGGCGACATTTTAAACAGGTATAATTTATATCGCTCTTTCAAAAGAAGATGAAACTCTTCAGTTCTGTTTAGGTCGTTAACGAAATTTTCATTTTTGCCTCAAATTTTCTATGGCGTTGAGTTTTAATAACTTAAGGATAATTGCTTGGAATTAGGGTACAAATCGAATGTGCACTTTATCCCAAGAATTTTACCTCTTTGTATTAGGGTTTTATTCAAAAATCTGAATACTGCATACTTTGTCGTAGGGCGCAAGTGCCGCCAATTCACTTCGTGGTAGAGATTGTCCCAAAAAATCTCAACCAGAAATATTACACTTATTGTCGTCAATGAACAGGACAGCCTTCAAAATGGAAAAAAATTCCAGCGCAGCAATGAACAAACTTCATTCGTTTGTTTATTTCTTTTTCTACTTTGTTTAAATATAGATTCATGCATACGATACTGCTATAAAAATAATTTTTTCCAAGAATTTGCACATTTAAAATGTACTTGACTTTGAACTGGTCCTTCCTTCCTTCCTAAAAGGCTTTATCGCTGGATTTTTGACTTATTTCTTACTCGGTGTTCATTTTTTAAACGCTAAATTATGTTTCCTACTTCTATCATGTTTTGTTCACGTTTGGTGATTGTTTACCTTTTCTGTTCTCATGGGATTCAAGGATTAACTTCCTAATCTGAAATATATTATAACAACAACTGTTCAAATTTTAAACAAAATAACAAATTAAACGAATAAATGCTTAAGCGTATTAAAATAAATAATTGTATTTTATCAAATACAATAGAATTCCATTAGTCCGGCATCCAACAGTTCAGAATGCTTGATAGTCCGGTATCGCTCCGGAAAATTTTGATTTTCTCTAAAAGTGTGCCTTTATCGCAAATAAAAACACTCGAGAGCTATTCGTGATCATTCGGAAGCGCTCGGTAATGTTCGGCTGTCACAACCGCACGAAGCATCTTCGCCATTTTCTGCATAGTTTTTTTGTGTTCTTTCATATCGCAGTTAACGTAACTTTTGTAACTGTTTATAAAAAAAGTGACTTTCGTTCTAACTGTACAGTGACAATGTTTTGTATGTTTTTAAATACATGCATGTATTTGCATACTGTATTTGTATTTTAATTATTAATGTAATTATTCTTATAATTACCGCCAGATAGACCAGAATTTTCGATAGTCCGGCACCGAGCTGGTCCCGAGTGTGCCGGATTATCGGACTTTTTCTGTAGTATGTTTATGGCGTTTCTGGGCCACTTTTTCCATACAACTTAGGGACATGTCTACGCTACAGCCAGTCATGTTCGATTAGTCGATTGATATGTCACGCAGTAAGTACGATTCGTCGTAAGACTTACTCTCGGCTTGCTAAACGCGTACGTGCTAACCCCAACCTAGTTCGTCGCACTTCCATTAAGTCGCCCCCCCCTCCACGGGACCACAATTACATCGAGGGAGGTAAAGATTAAGCGAATGCTGCTATCCATTTATGCTGTTCTTGCTCTCTTTATTATCCTCTGTTGTATTAGAACTTCCTTCGCGAATAAACATACCGCGTTCCAGTTTTCGCTTGATACTAGCATCTGGTTAACCACGTTATCGTTAAAGAATATATGTTCCACTGTTTCGCTTGTATTTCGATATGAAATGGGCGTGCCCCTCCTCCAAGTCATGCCCATACTTGTAGAGGTATGCTCTACGGCATCCGTGGCCCGTTAGGGACTGTGTAAGGTAAAAATTTAACTGGCCGTGTTTGCTTCTAGTTCATTCTTCTATATTTGGTATTAATCGGTAGGTCCATTTTTCCTTTGTGGAAGAAGTCCACTCGTGCTGCCACCTATTCACTGCATCATCATTCACCTGATCAGGGTGCACTAGACCCGATCTCCTACTTGTTAAATGTCTTCTACTCTCTATATCGAATATTAGTGGATACTAATATTCGATTGCCTCTTCTCCTACCTCGGACCTCCCAGGTTAGGCATTATCCGCGCGAGTTCCCCCGTTATCGGTGCACACTTCCTACTAATATACGCCAGATGTTCCTTGAATGTGAGTCTGTTATCAATCATAACTCCCAGGTGCTAGATTATCTGCTTCGATGTTATCCTTTGTTCGCCGACAGTTATGGTGATGAATTCCATTTTCTTTCTACTGCTTACAAATACGACGTCCGATTTGTGATCAGCAAGTTTTAAACCTACACTTGCGATTCAGGTTCTAACTCTGCCAACTGTTGAATTGCACGTTCGTTCCAATTCATTGAATTGTTTGTGCCTTTCCACTAGAGCAATATCGTCCGCAAATCTAAATATTTGTGCGCCCGTAGGAAGCCTAAGGCTCAGTACACCGTCATACATGACATTTTATAGTATTGGGTCCAGCATGGAACCTTACAGGACACCTGCCGATACCGTATATGACCTCCTGCCAACATCTGTGTCATATAAGAGAACTCTATCCTTAAAGTAGCCTCTAATAAGTTCCATCAAGTAGTTCGGTATATCCTTCTCATCTAGGGCTGCTAAAGTGGCATCCCAATCCGCAGAGTTGAATGCGTTTTTGACATGCAGGGTGATGATAGCGCAGTACTCCTTATCGCCCTTAAGCCAGCGCTCACCGCTGATAGCATCCTTTGCTATCGTCATCACCACCTTATATCCAGTTCCCCAGGGATTCTACACATCGGTGCACATTTCCCTGTAGCACCTTCTCTTTGCTCCATTAAGGCTGGTTATACATCTTCTATATCTTTCCCGTAGTTCTGCAAATTCCGCACGGCCTCTGGCCCTTTGAAACAGCTGCCGTGTGCGGTTATATTCATGCCTTAGGTCTGCTATATCCGCGTTTCACCCGTATACGTGTTTCTTTCTAGGCAGGTGGCGCCTCCTTGCCATAGATGCGTTGCAAGCCTCCATTATGGAGCGCATAAGTTCCGTCGTCTTGTCATTCGCATTTCCGGATAACCGAGTGTCCTCCAATGTGAGGACAAAGGTTTCCCTATCAAAAATGGTGTTTTTTCTTAATAATTTTTAAGAAATGGTAAATTAATTAACTTAGAATTTACCAATTATTTAATGAGACACTAAAAAAGTTACCGCGAAAGATCAAACTGATAGGAGTGAAACAACCGAACGATAATAATGTTACAATTCAACTGATTTATTCACTTTCTTTTTACATTTTACTTAATCCTAATATTATATATACTTAATCCTGACAGTTATTCAGCAACTTCGTTGCTTATCCTAATTGCTTATTCCTATATATTCCCTGACCTTAAAATTAACTTATTATTATGGGTATTCATATATTCAATTAATAAAATATATAATATAAAATAAGATATATAGATATGTATATATATATCGTTATATAAATACTGAATTTATTGAATACAACAAACGATAAATCATAATGGCTCAACATTCCGGCCCCATTGAAGGACTGGAAGTCTTCAATCGAATAGTAAAAGAGCCAGTTTATATATTATACGCTTATAAACGCCGGTGGGCTTTGCGACCTCCGCCACTCTGACCACGACTCTCCTGGTCAGCCAATGGTGTGGCGGGCAATTATCCTCGTCGCCTACGGATTCTTCCGGCAACGAACGCAGACCCTCTCTTATCAGCTGATGCTTCGGGGTTAGAGCTTCTCTCTCGTTGGGGTCTGGATACAGCGGTGCGATGAGTCGTGTGTTGAGCACCGCCTCTACTTCCGCGAGCATCGTTTCCATTGCCTGTTGACTCAGCGCCAAGTTGCTCACAGCTCGCATAAGTAGGAACTTCGCTTGCTTCACAGCGGCTTCCCACAATCCTCCGAAGTGCGCCGTTCGAGGTGGTATGAAGCTCCCCGAACGACGCTGCGTATGACTCGACGGGCTGTCGATTCCTATCGAACGCTTGTTGAAGATCCTAAAGGGCTCGACCTCTTCTTGCAGCAAACCTTTTAAAGGATAAAAGAGAGGAATCAGTGGATAAATCAGACACTAACTTTAAATGTACCGCCTTAGATGTGAAACACACGAAGTTATTTTGCCTCGCTAATAAAAGTGGGAATTTTGTTGCGTATGACAAATTTGCACTAAGCAATCTCCCACCTACCCTTAAAAGTGAAAACGTTCTCTCTTTTCCAGATAATATTAGAGATTCCTGTAATTTAGAAATCTCCTCAGAAAAACTAGATTTCTGGATAGCCAAAGAGAGGAATTGTCCCTTGGTAGTTTCAAATGAAGATCCTAATAATTTAGGATCAGACTTAAGAGGTATAGAAACCCAAAATTTATCCGACGGAAGACAACGTTCTGTAGTCTTGAGCTCGTTCTCAAATTTTCCATGCTCCTCGTCTTCGATCGAAGTATTTATATGAAATACTTTAGTGTTACAAAAGTCCTTTGAATAATTGTATCTTCCAGTAACAATCCAACCAAGAGAAGTGTTTTGAAGAACTGGAAGACTCGGGCCAGCACACAATAATTCGAAGAAAGGACTTGCGCCAATTAACAAATCGATTCCTTGCGGCTTATAGAAGTAAGGGTCAGCTAATTCCACGTTTGACGGGATATTCAAACTAGCTATGTTAACCCTACGTTTAGACTGCAAGTTTGTTATTGATTTTAATACCCAAAACTTTGAAGTGAATTGGATAGAGTTGACACTCGAAGTAACAGTCAATTTGACGCGAGATTTGGATAATGAATTTGTTTCACCAACGTCATTTAAATTTAATCTGCCTCCTTCTTTTTTCAAACGTAGTAGTTGCGCTAGTTCCTCGGTTATCAAATTAAGTTGAGAAACAGAATCTAAAAGAGCTCTGCCTGATATAAGTTGACCAGAACTACTTCTTACTCTTACCACAGCCGTCGCTAGAATTATGCGTTCATCTGACGCCGAAAAGTTCACCGAAGCGAAAGAAGTCGAAGACTGTTCGGAGTAGTTTATCGATGCATTATCAGAACTTGTAGTATATCGGTGCAGTAATGTGTTATGTGCACCATTACATATCCGACACTTAGAGGATGGACACGTGGCAACTGTATGTCCTTTTTTCAGACAGTTTATACATGCTGGCACGGATTCTATAAAATCGAATCGGTCGGCTATAGGCTCAGCAGTGAAAGAAGGGCAATTGCCAGTCATATGTTGCGTCGATTCGCAAAAAAAGGCATTTGTCAACAGATTGTTTTGATTTCGTGCAATTTAGTCATGTTCTATTGGTTCTAAAATTAAAGTGTTCATTTTTAGGTTTTTTAACCCTCGACCTTGAACTAGAAGACTCGTCAGCAGAAATATGCTGGTAACGTCTATTCAAGGCGGCTTCGCAATCTGACCACAATGGGAGCTTTTCGAAATCAAGCTGTTCTTCCTATCTTGATTTGGTGATCGGATCCACTTTCGACATCACTAAATGTATTAGAATGGCATTCGTAATCTTTTTATCATCACCAATTGCCAATATAGAATCATATATCGCGGATACTGTATCTATCATGCTTCGCAAAGCAACAGCTGAAGGCTTTGTGATTTTTGGCAAACCAAAAAGTTTTCTTATATTATCAAAAAATATAAGACATTCATTGTCATAAACCTTCTTCAGACTTGCAATTGCTTTGGGGTAATTCTTCTCGGAGATCTGAATGGCCTTTACTGTACCCAAAGCCGATTCGGACAAGCATGAGATTAAATGGTTGAATTTTTCAATATCCGTTAATGTCGGGTCATTGTGGACCAAGTTCTCAAATAAGCTCATAAAATTCTTATAATCACAATATTTTCCACTGAATTTAGGGAGCTTCATATTTGGTAATTTAGAATGATGAGCTTGTACGAAGTTTCAGGCACGTTTGATGGCCTATACTTAGCCAACAGACTCATAAACAAACTTTTCGTGGTTACACAAAGATCTTCAAGCTCACCTCTATCGTCATTATCGGGATCTAAATTATCCACTTCTGACTGGAGCTTTATTGCTTGGTCAATATATGTCTTTAAAATTTCCAATCGACATTCGAGTTCCATTGGATTAAAAGAAATAGTCCTATCTACAATGGACTGTCGAATTCTGTCGATATTCTTAATGACCTTCGCTTTTTTAGCGAGTAATTTCTCCAAGTTTTCCACTCGGGAAGGAGAATCTCGGCGTTTAGAGCCTCTGGTAGTCATTGTGCTTTCAATTCGAGTAGAAATTCCTCAGAACAAGGATAGAAAAGTAACCAAAATAAGTTATTGGTCGAATTATATGCGAATCTATTACTTGTTTTGGACAATAGAATTTAATTAATATTCTTCGGATACGCAATATCCTAAATTTCCGATCCACAACTGGCGTTAATTGAGACAAGAATAACTTACTTGATCTCAGAAAATATATAACCGCTTTACAAACAACCTTCGGTATTAAAAGCAATTGACCGAGTAAAATCGTTAAATACACACTATTATCAATAACAATAATTGAAAAAGTATTCGAATTTTGAAAATTGTGTGAACAATTCTATTGAAATTTTATGTGACTTGATTTTTGTTACTAGTGTGAACGATCACACTGTACACAGCTGTAATATGTAATTTATATTCAAGCAGTATAGGAACGCGTGGAACGAAAAACTGATCGAAACGAAAGAACGAAAAAAAATAAAAGAAAACAAACAAAAGCAACACAAATGTTATGCTGAATGTTATCTCACCAAGAAAGAGAACAAATTGTTATTGCAAATACGTATAGAATTAAATATTAACACTCGCGAATATGTTTCACTAATTAAGGGTGGGTTTTTTATAATTTTATAAACAAGAATATTTACACAAACGTAATAAATATACAATTATAAATAAATGGGATGTTTCCAAAAAATTTTAAAATGCAAAATATATTTTTTGTGTTCTGCTGTTTAAGCGATTAGAAATTTTTGGTTATATTACAAAAAAATCTCTTAAATTTGATTAAATTGCAAATTTAAGGAAAAAAACACATATATTTTGCACTTTTCTACCTCTTGAGAGTCTGAATTACTTCCCTTATTTTCTCCTGATCGGCACAGAATGCAGTTGCAGGGCATTGGGCAGAATTCCTTCCCTGGAGTCGTCCAACGATGAATTATCTTGTTGTTTGTGTAGTATATTTATAAGTTTGGTATAACGTATGTCGTGAAATTTATGTTACTATTAGTATACGTAATTTCGTGTTACACTGTATTTTTTCATATATTTATTTTGTATATTTTTGCTCTTATTGTAATTGTTATTTTATTTATTTGTTCTCTTTTTGTGTACTTTCACAACATTAACCAATATATGTATATTGGTATATATTTTGTATTGTTGGTTATTCTTTTATTATTTGTTGTGATTATTATTATTTTTTTTGTTTTATTTATTCCACAGCACAACTCTTCTTTTTATTTATATTTGATATTATTGTATGTTGTTTATTTTATTGTTATTTTTGTACCCTCTCACAACACTCAGAGATTTTTGCTTTGTTTTAATGTGGTATTTTTTAAATCTTAAGTAATTTAGAAGATTTTACCACTTCAAATTTTTAAATTTTAAGTAACTTATAAAATTTAACACTCGCGAATATTTTTTAAACAACTTATAAAAAGTTTCGCGAGTTTGGTCTTTTTATATCGTTTCTTACGCGATCAATTCACTTGTCCCTGCTCGGGCGCCAAATTGTCTTTTCTTAATAATTTTTAAGAAATGGTAAATTAATTAACTTAGAATTTACCAATTATTTAATGAGACACTAAAAAAAGTTACCGCCAAAGACCAAACTGATAGGAGTGAAACAACCGAACGATAATATTCACTTTCTTTTTACATTTTACTTAATCCTAACAGTTATTCGGCAACTTCGTTGCTTATCCTAATTGCTTATTCCTATATATTCATTGACCTTAAAATTAACTTATTATTAGGGGTATTCATATTAATAAACAATTAATAAAATATATAATATAAAATAAGATATATAGATATGTATATATATCGTTATATAAATAATGAATTTATTGAATACAACAAATGATAAATCATAATGGCTCAACAAATGGAGTCTTTCCAAAGAGGGTTCGGCGGTGCTGGAGGAACGTTGCGTTCCGTAGAGCATTGCCGGATCTCAAAAATAATAGCCTGGTGGTCGCTATGTGTATAGATGTCAGACACCATCCAGGTAGATAAGGATCAATTTCAGAGCAGCGTCCATTTCTCGAAAATGCGTACTTGTCACCACTATTAAGTAAAATAACCTCTAGCGTTGCAAATGCGTCAAGTAGGCATTCTCCTCTTGGGTTAGTGTATGCCAAGCCCCATTCATCTGCCCAGGCATTGAAATCCCTGACAATTACCACAGGTCTCACGTTCCTTGCTTCCTCAATGATGTCATCTATTCTGCGTCTAAAGTCTTCCATTGATAGCCTGGGGGAAGATAACAGCTGAAGAAATACACCCCATAAACTGTGCATTTCACAAAGCATTCCCACCTATTGTCGACATTTCCCACTGGGAATTTTCCACAGCACCATATCGGGGCCCTGTTGCATTTACTGACTATCCAACATTGATTTTCAGGTGCTCTGTAGTGCTCGCTCAGTATTGTCAAGTCTATCTTCTGTTCCCGCACCGTCTGTTTAAGAAGCCCCCCGCTGCTTCACAATGGTTTAAGTTCAACTGCAGGATTCTCATTTACCCGCGTTTGTCAACTTCTGTCGTACCGCCAGATAATGTGCGCACTTATGTCCTCCCGTGATGTGCTTCGCGTCAGCATCCGGATCGCCTATACATAGAAGGCAGTCATGACCACAAGTATTGGCAAAGTGGCCTTGCCCTCCGCACTTAAAGCAGTGTTTGGACCAGTCGCTATTACTGCGACATTTTCCTGCTACATGCCCGAACTCCCAGAACTTGTAGCATCTCTTTGGAGTTACTTTTCTCAATAAGCGGCAAACTGTCCAACCTACGCGCAGTTTACCAACCTCCTCGGCCCTGCTTGCCAGCTTCATAGGGATTACGATTATCGCCGTCCTAGTACACCCTGTGACGTTTCTGATCGTCTTGAGAGCCGACGATTGAATTTCCCCGATTTGGTTCCTCCATGCGGCGATTATTTCCTCCTCAGTTGTTACTTCATCCAAGTATCTCAGTTCGAATGTCCTTAGCGGCTTGCTGGTATAATGACGATATAGAAGTCACTAAATCGCGCATCGCCTGGTGATCCGCCCATCATCTCTACGAGCTCCGATATTTTATCGCCTAATTTGGTGAAATCATCCACCTCGATTTTGGAAACTTTGTTCCTCTGCAACTCCGGTGGTGACGAGCGAGATCTCTCACCGTTCTGCTTCAGCGGTGGTGAGTGGAGTAATCTCGAGGCCCTCCGGAACGGATTCAGGAAAGGGCTGTACTGCTGAATCTCCTTTGCACCTTCGGTGCCGGCTAGAGAAGTAGCGCCTGAAGAATCATGTAAATTATTTAAGTTGTATTTCATTCTGTTGGGTCCCAACTTGAAGCCGTGTTCTTGAATTCGTTGTGTATTAACCCTTATTGTGGTCCCATGGTTATCTATGCAATGCAGGGAGGCCATGCGAGGGTTGACAGCCAGAGTGTTCAGAGCCAGATCGGGAGCTAAACAGAAGAGATTCTTAACAGCCCCTACACCCCAACTCAACGGGACGAGTCCAAAATCGTTCTCCAAGGCTTGCCAGGTTTTAACGGGACGGAGAAAGACGGTGTATTAGTCTGTAACAGATTTCACTCCAGCACATATTCGTAACAGAATACCCCATCCGCCAGACCATGTCATCAAATCCAAATATTACAGTGTAGTCCAGTATGCTATAATCAGAATCTTACTGGTATCAATTCTGATGCCTATACGACTAGGCTCCAATCGTCACCCGTTAGGAGCGTGCATACACGCATGCTGGTCCGCTATTCCACGGTTCTATCGTGATACCACGGTAGTTCAATACTTTGAGTGGCATTATTTCGCTTTTAAGCATCAGTGTCATAGGGTATATGCCAGACTTTTCATCCGCACCCTCTACCTCGCCCTCCCATTTAGTCGCCTTTTACGACAAGCAGGGAACCACTGTAGTAGAATTCTAATTCGCTACCACACGGTAAAGTTCGATGCATGTATAGTGTGTATTTGTGTCGTATGTATTGTGTACGCATCGCCTCATGGGCTATGTATTGTAGCTTTTGTTTATCGTTAATGTTAAACGATATTAGGTCGTTTCGATATGCGTAACAATATTTTCATTATAACGAATTAAATGTTTAAAGCCCCAGTTATGCATCCGTAACGGAACGTAACCGTAACAGAAACAGCGGATCGTTTTTGTTATGTGTAAAGCAATACGACTGGTTATAGAAATGTAACGTAACCAGGACGGAACGTAAGAATCTGTAAAATAATACAATTTTCTTACTTTTTTACGTCACATCTGTTTAGCAGTGTTAAGAACATGTCAATAATAAAAACCACCAAAACTGAAAATTGAAATTATAAACAGAATTTACATTTTGTATGTATGTCATGTTTGTCTGTATGTGAAATTTTCTTTAAATAAAACCCAAATTATAATTTATTTCATTATTAACTTTTATAATTTAAAATAAAAATAAACACTATTTTACTATAACATTATGTAAGTAATGTTTATTTTTATTTTAAATTAGAAAATGATACATAGTTATCAATTTTTAATTAATTAAAGCGTTCGAAAAGCAGTTCAGTTTGCATTTTACTTTTACTGGAGAAGATAAAAACGTTTTATCATTCGTACAATTTCGGTTTCCGATATATATGACCTGTTTCTGTAGGATAAACGATTTCATTTGCGTCTATTTATATGGAAAATACAATCAAACACATTCAATTTTGCGTTTCCTGAACCAACAAACACAAACTAAATTGAGTGTTTTTTTGGGTTACAGAAACAAAACTTTTAATAAATATGTATCTTGAAATAAATATAAAATTGTTGAAATGAATCCAAAAACACTGTAGGGATAACACTGGTTAACAGTTGAATTAAAGACAAATAAAAGGAGTGAAAATAAAGATTTTAAAATTTGGAGTTAATATTAAATTTATTTAAAAAACAATAATAAAAATAATAAAATGAAAACTCAAACCCAAAAACATGTTTTTTATATCCACATCTGAATTTTTGTCTTTTAGCTTTAGCAATTTTTAATTCTGTACTTGTTTTTGTTTATTTCTGTTCTTCTTTGGTTTACATAACAACATATGACAAGTTTTACGATCTATAATTGCGCTTACATGTGTACCTTCCGTACAAGTTACATTACATTACTGTTATATTACGTTACGGGCGTTTAACTAAGCCTTAAGTATTTTAGTATACGTTTGACATAAGTAAAAACAATCAATATTTTTACGCAAAAACAATCAATATTTTTACGCAAAAACAATCGAAACGACCTTATATCGTTTAACAATAAAAACGATAAACAAAAGTTATCAGCTACACATACACCCGACACAAATACACACTAACGAATCCAATGAAGATAATTACTAATAGCCACACCAACAACTACAACAAACATGTACAAGCAAAGCATCAATAATAATGAGAGCAAAAGGGATAGACAAGTAAGCGAAAGCAACAACAGCTAATGACAACATAGTACACAAACAACCATCTCTTTTTAAATTCATGACATATAATCGCGCAACAGATGTTTTTGTTTTCATTTGGTCTTTTTTGTTTATATATGTTTTGTTAGTTTTCGGGGTTGGCTTCTATTATTTTATATTAGTAGAAGTTGATGATATTTTAATAAAAAATTGAATAATTTTGAAAGGAGATGAAGCATTTTATTACAGAAACGTAATGCGGAACTATTGTATTTGGTGACACCTTTCATCTATCGTCACTAACTTAGTATTTAACCAATTTAGGGGTATATTCACAAATTCCTAAAACAAAAAGTTATGAGTGTATATTTTGTTGTATATTTCTTTCTACTTAGCTTTTTTCATTGTGAAGGGGAATTGCTTATAGTTCGATTAATGATGAAAAATTGTCGAATTTTAACTTTTTCATTCAAGAAATTATTAAATATTTGAAACATGTATACACAAAGTTCTGCGAGAAAAAAAATTTATGAGCAATATGTCTTATTTCATCTTCTTACTCACCTTTTTCATTGAAGAAATTAAAAAATATTCCAAATTTTTAACACAAAAAAATGTTTATTTACATTTATTTATTTTTTACAGCTGTTTTTGTCCTAGCACCTCTCAACTAGACTAAGCTACTAATGAATCTGTGGAGAGCCTTGATGTCGGCTCTCAGCTCTGAATTTAGGCTCCCAAAGAAGGCCCTGCCAATCCAAGGGCTGGGATTGCGTTCGATAGTTTCCAACTACTCTACGCGTTGCAGTTTGTATGTCAAGCGGAGTTAGGCAGAGCACAGTGTCAAGAGCAGCCTGAGGGCAACTCTTTCTCACTTCAGGAAGGAGGCAATCCGCTGAACCTTATCTAAGATTTTCCGTTGAAAACTATTATATAAGGCACTCCACCAATTAACGCAGCCATAAGTAATAACCGGTCTAACAATCGAATGATATATCCAGCGAATGGCCCTAGGCGGAAGACCCCAGCTCTTACCTATGGAGTTTTTACACTGGTAGAAAGTATTCAGTCCCTTCTACTTTATTTCCTCGGTGTTTCATTTCCAATTCAGCTTGCTGTCCAGGACAACGTCCAAGTACTTGACCTCAGAAGACAACGGAAGCTCCCTACCAGCTAACCTCAGCAATCTGAAGGTTGCAATTTTCTATCTACGCGAGAACAAAACGCGGTCCGTCTTATTCGGATTTATATCCAGATCACAGTTTGTAAGGCAAGAAGACAAAATTTCAAGAGCAGAGTCCATCAGTTTCCCCAGCGTCGGCAAAAATTTTCCACCCTCTTGAATAGCCGCATCGTCGGCATATGCCACAACCCTAAAGCCCTACTTTCCAGAAGCCTCAGACCAACTGTATAAGAGTTTAACTTTTTACTTCACTTTTATTTGAATTTTATTTCAAATTAAGTTTTATTTCAATTTGGTAAATTTGAAGACAAAACTTCTATTCGCAGCAAGACAGTAAAAGTAAGAGATCAAACACTAAAAGATAAAAAAAAGTGTAACAGTACTTATTTTCTTTTTGTTTCGTTCAATCTGAGACCAAACGCATATTACAACAACCTACATTACTAACAAACAAATGTATTAACATATGTACATGCACTTGTATTAGCGCAATGCTAAAAACCAGTATTTTATTAATTTGTAATATTAATTACAAAAAGAATATACGAAATAAATAACAACAAGAACATGTTAATATGCGCGAAGAATTATTTACTATTCACACTAGCATTGAAATCGAATGTAAGCAAAATTAAATAAATGAAAGAGAAATTACTTAAATTATATTATTATATATATTTAATAATATATATATATATATATATATATATATATATATATATATATATATATATATATTATATATATATATATATATTATATATATATACATATATATTATTTATATCACCAACACCGACATAAGCTACCAAGAGCCACAAGAAAGGAGATAGGACACCCCCTGCGGTGTACCACTGGTTACACGCCAGATTCGATCGAATTCGTCTATTACCCAACATGTGGGTGATAAACCGCTCCAGAAAATCTTGGGCATGCATATCCCTTAGTGAATTTTCAATAGAGGAAGTGGTGACATTATTGAAGGCCCCCTCTATATCAAGTAAAGCCGACAGTGTGTACTCACCCCTAGTCAAATTCGCCTCAACAAATCCTGTCACATCATGAAGAGCGCTCTCAATGGACTTACTCTTAATGTAAGCATGTTGCGACTTACAAAACAGAGACCGGTCCATGTTTGACCTCAAATATAGATCGATAAGTCTCCCCAAAGCTTTCAAAAGAAAGGATGAGAGCGATATCGGTCTATAATCATTAGGGCCGATGTGACTGGCTTTATCAGGCTTTGGTATAATCACCACAGCCATCTGGTATATCATACCAACGGAGATAGTCTCTATACACGTCCACTAGATCTTCGTGCAATATTTCACCAGGATGCTGAAGCAGAGCCTGAAAGATATCATCCGGACCAGGCGACTTAAATGGCTCAAAGCCACTTATAGTTCATTTCACCTTGTCTCTGGGAATGATATCCTCCAAAACGGACATCATGCCAGCATTACAGAAGGGATCAGGCTAAACCCAAGAGATAGCTTACTGGTTTCCGACAATTGGGAAATAAGTGCTCAATAGAACTTCTAGGATTTCTCTTCTCGAGGATGTCCACGTACTGTCTCCGGACTTCCGTATTTCACCAGGCTGGCTGGTTCCTCTTATCCGGGTAAGTGAAAGGACAAGCTTCTCTATAACAAGACAACAAATAACCGTCAAAGATTCATCTCGATCATAAATGCCAGGAGGGAAATGACCCCTAAGGGCCCTAAGTTCCTCCCCAACAGCTTTCTCATATCTCCAGTCGGTTCTTCTTGGATTACTAAAGAGCGGATTAAAGCCACCAGATAGATTAATACTGAAGGATATCAGTTGGTGATCAGAGAAAGAACTCTCATCTGAAACCCTCCAGTCCCTAATCATAGACTTAGCCTTGTTAGAGAGCGTAATGCCAATTACCGCCTCCCTAACATGGTTCCAGCGTTACAAATAGTAAGCCTATTAAGAATAATGAAATTCAAAATCGACTCACCCCTAGTATTTATGTCAGCACTTTCCTATTGTGTGTAATGAGCATTAGCATCACAACCCAAGACAAGGCAACATCTTGTCCTCTTCGCATGCTCTACCAGTAATTCAATTGAGTCACCAGGAGAGGATGCAGCCTCATACGGCATGGACACAGATGACAGCATTAAATCGATCGCAAGGTAATCTCTGTACGCCACAGTTGTTACGTCACCTGTACAAAAGGAAGGAGTGATTAACAAGTCTAAATTACTTCCAGCTAAAATACAGGTTCTTCCCTTCTCACTTGTTCTAGGAACAAGTAACCTACAATCAGGATCGCTCAGAACCAGAATCCTATCCCTAATGATTCCCGGATAAGAGCAATATCATTTTCAAGGCGGCGCAGGGTGGTTAGTAGGTTGTATGAGGCGGCTTCGCAGTGATACAGATTAATCTGCACCGCTTTTAGCCGAGCCGCCGACAAAACTTAAAAGCCGCCGCCGCCGAAAATTTATTCGGCTTAAGTCGGCTTAAATTCAGCCGCCGTTTTATGTTTGTAAGAAAATTAAAATATATGAAAATATGTTTTTAATACAATAAATTTTAATTATATATAAAATATGATATTTATATATTATTATTTTACTTGACTTAAACACATTAAAGAAGTTTTTTTGTTCATTTTGTGATAAGTTAATAGAAAAATTTTTAATTTTTTGATATGGTGATTTTGCACACCCTTTCTTGATTTTGGTGAATGTGGTAACAATTTTAACTTTACGTTAAATTTTTTAAAAGACAAAAAATTATAATGGAGAATCAAAAAAATACAAATTTCTTGACGTAAAATGAAAAAATTTGTAAAATTCGAATGCCAAAACAAAATCCATATTGTCAGGAAGTTCTAAAAATGCAGATTCCGAAAAATTTACTAACGCACGTCTCCTTGTGCAAATGAGCTGCAGAGATCCAAGGCCCTTTAACATAGTGGAGCAACCAGGGCCATTTTATTTATGTCATATCGGATCACAGCAGACATAAAGGCGCCGCCGAAACTTTACGATATTTCGGCTGAGAGCCGGCTTAAAGCCGCCGCCGAAACTTTTCAATTTCAGCCGCCGCCGCCGACAAATTTGCTCGGCGCAGGTCTCTGGTCACCAGCCAGGGAGTTGACAACTACCCAAAGCTAGTATTCAATCCATCATTCTGCTTTGCAACAAGTTTGGGTAAGACATTCACCTGCCTAAAAGTATGAGAGAGGTCGGATTGAGGGACCACCTCCAAGCGAGCACCAGGCCAGAGTTCACCAAGTCGTTTCACTGATTCCACAAGAAACTTTATAGTTCCCTCGTTTTCACAGCCCACTGCCTTGATGGCCTTGCCAACCAATGGACGATATGCGAGCATTTCTACCATCACAACTCTCCTCCGTCATAAACTCAATGAGCCTTTCTTCAACCAGATCCCATCTTTCAGGAGAGATTTTGCCATCTAAATCCGACCTGTAAATGAAAGCCAGCTGAAGGAAAGGGTTAGTTTCCAGGCTACCTTGTTTTTTAGGACGCTTGGAGGCGGAGGAATGCACCTCGTCGGATCTGTTGCTTTTCATGTGATTTCCCTTGCGAGAAACCCCCCTCCCGCGTCCTTCGCCACCAACCTTACATCCTTCTTCTGGGATAAAGGATTAGCGGTAGTTTCTACCTTCTTTCCTTTATCGTTGCGCTTGTATTTTCTATCTCTTTCACACTCATACTGATGTTATTTTTGGTTTAATTGGTTCGATGTACATATGTGGTAGTATTATTTATTGTTTTTATGAATTATTTTTTTTTTTTTGCTTAATTTAGTAATGTTATCCAAATTTTAGTCAATTTGGAAATATTCAATGTTGGAAAACGATCTAATCGCTCTTGTGATAGTTGTTTCTTGAATAAAGTTTTAACTGAAATGCCTTTACATTCGTGAAACAGTTGCATGTATATTTATTATTTCCCTGCAAAGCTTCGTTGAAGACATTTGAATGTGTAATTATATCAAGTGCAAAAGCAAAATCACAAAGCCAGTTATGATGCTTAAGTTCTGGAAAATCGGATATGTTTTTCATCTGTAAAAATGGATTTATTTCATTTTTCAATTCCCATATCGGAGGCAAAACTTTTCCCAAACTTAGCCAACGAATGTAGATGTGATAAAGGACATCTGTATACTCGGAATCGAGATCCTAGAGAAAGCTGGTAAATTGTCTATGATTCAAACCCCGTGATCGAATAAAATTAACTAACTTAACAATACGAGATGTAACATGTTCAACATGGAGCACGTTTTTACATAAAACCAGGTGATATAAAATAAAGTGAATTGTAATTGGTTCTTTATCACTTTCCTCACTAATGTTGTCCTTCATTTTCTTTAGAACTCCCGAATGTTTGCCGGTTAAATTTGGTGCTCCATCAGTAGTCACACCCATGATTTTATTCCATGGTAATTTATATTTGATTAAGCAATCCTCTACTTCTTCAAAAATATAATTTCCAGTTGTTTGATCCTTCATAGATTCCATTTATAAAAACTTCTTCGATTATGTCAAAATCAGGGGTACATGCTCTTATAAAAATTAATAATTGATCTGTATCCTTCAGATCCGTACTCTCATCGAGAGCTATTGAATACCACGTTGTCGATTACAGGTTTTCCAACAGTTCATCACCAATACAATAAATTCTACGTGTTATTGTCCGTCGAGATAAACTTACATTCTGTAATTTACTTGGATTTACAATATCAGCAGCTGCAATCATGTATTCCTTAATATATTCACCATCAGAAAATGGTTTATTTTTCTTTGCAATTATATGGGCAATCACATAATTCGCTTTTGTAGCATCTTCTTCTTCTTTAGACATCCGAGTAAATGTGTTTTGTTGTAAAAATAAATTCTGAGTTAAATTATCTGCTGCTTTCGATCGAACTTCCGAATTTATATTTGCAATTGAAATGTCTTTTAATACTGTATTCTATTAACACTGCAACACTATTGTGGCAGACAAGACAAATAGCTTTATTGTTAACGTTGCTAAAAAAGTATTTTGTTGTCCATTCTTTGTTGAAAACATGATTTTCCACATCGACTTTTCTTCTCTTATTCATTTTGGATGTATTAATTATAGTATATTTTTTAAATAATTACAATAATTAATTCTCTTTTATTAGTATGTAATTACGACTTTTTCAACATGAATCAGAAATTGAAAATAAAAGTTTTAATATCGATATGTTAACGTGTAGTCGCAAAAGGATTCGCGAGAAGGCGAAACACTGAACATTCCACTTCAATACTCAGACTGAATACATACATACATAATTGGCCATTACAACCCTTCAGTCAGGATTACGACCTAGCTTCTCACACCACTTATGTTGAGTGCGTTAATATTATGCATGAGTGGCGGGACCTACAGTTTAAAGTCGACTCCGAACGACAGATTTTTGAGAAGCTTTTCATGGCAATTTTTACTCTCAGAGTCTTTGCCAAAAAATCTGCTGAGAGGAAGTCGCCGAAGACATATTTTTCGTTTCAGAATGAATAGGTTCGCATATAAAAGGGTAAGACAAATCAGGTAACGAGTCAATAGTAATTCAGTCAGTTTCTATGAAGTTCCGTGCGAAGAAACCAGTTGTTAGAGTTTACGCGAGCAGAAGTGTTTTGCTTACAAAAAGGTTATGAGCATAGCTGCCAGATTTGACGATTTATCGTCATTTTAACGATTTTAAGCTCCAAAAATGTCGTTTTGACGACATGACGATTTATGCCCTCATTTTGACGATTTTTTTGAACTAAAAATTTACATCATTTTCTTTATTATATTTTTAAGTTATTTTCGAATACCTGTGATGATATTTCTGTATTTTATACGTTTTAATCCCTTAAAAGTCAAAAATTTCAACTCCTAAATAATATCGTAGCTTAGCATCGTAGTATGAATTATCATACGTCGTTGCAGACAATTTTAGAAATTCGATTATAGCTTCTAATATTACCAACGGAAGACCAAAGGCAAGTGCCATTATTTTTTTTTTTTTTTTTCATGTGACCAGCACTTAGGGATTGGCATTGTTTTTGGAACTAGGAATATATATTATAAGAATGAGGAAGAAGGGAGCAGTGATTATGGAGACTGGGTTTGAATATTTTTATACCATAAGTAACAGGAAAGACCTCTGCAGGGAGACAGTTCCACGTGCGAACAGTCCGTCTAATAAACGAACTTTGTCTGTAATGCAGTGTGCGATTCACTGGCCAATAGATCACATACGGATGGAATGACAGAGAAAGGCTAGTGTTACGGAATAGATGATTTTCAAAAAAAAACTCCCCTTATTGAAAAGATTTGCTCGTGGTGTTTATGCCGAAAGCGGGTAAACCCAGTCACATCGGCCCTAAGGATTATAGACCGATATCACTCTCTTCCTTTCTCTTGAAAGCTTTGGAGAGCCTTATCGATTTATATTTAAGGATCAAACATTAACCGGCCTTTGTTGAATGGGTCGCAACATGCTTACGTTAAGGGTAAGTCTGTAGAGAGCGCTGTTCATGAAGTGACTGGTTTTGTTGAGGCGACAGTACACACTGTCGGCTTATCTTAATATAGTGTTACCACTTCTTCTATTGAGAATTCACTAAGGGATAAACATGCTCCAGATTTTCTGGTGCGGTTTATCTCCCACATGTTGGGTAACAAACTAATCCGATCGAATCTGGGTGGATGTTCTGTCGTCAAGCGTGCGACCACTGGTACACTACAGGGGGTCTCCTATCCTCTCTTTTGTGGCACTTGGTTGCTAAGGTTGGTCTGAGACTCCTGGAAAGTAGGGGCTTTAGGGTTGTGGCATATGCCGATGATGTAGCTATTCTTGTGGGTGGAAAATTTTTGCCAACGCTGGGAGAACTGATGAAGTCTGCTCTTGGAATTTTATCTTTTTGGGCAACAAACTGTGGTCTGGGGATAAATCGAAATAAGACGGACCCTGTTTTGTTTTGAAACCTTCAGGTAGCCAAGAATAGCTCGTAGGGAGCTGCCGTTGTATTCAGAGGTCAAGTAATTGTGCGTTGTCCTGGATAGCAAGCTGAACTGGAAACGAAACACCGAGGAAAGAATGAAGAAGTGACTAAATGCTTTCTACCAGTGTAGGAACTCCATAGGTAAGAACTGTGGTCTTCCGCCTAAGACCATTCGCTGGATATATCTGACGATTGTTAGACCGGTTATTAGTTATAGTTGTGTTGTCTGGTGAAGTGCCTTAGATAAGAGTTTTCAACAGAAAATATTGGATAAGGTTCAGCGGATTGCCTCTTTGAGTATTACTGGAGTGAGGAAGATTTACCCTCAAGCTGCTCTTGATACCATGCTCTATCTGACTCCGCTCGACTTATATGTCAAAATTTAATTTATTTGATTGTTTTGTCAAATTGAAATAATAATTAAACACTATTTAATAATAACACTAAAAAACTCTGAAAATTTAAAAGAAACAACAATAAAACGAACATTGGAAATAACAAGTGCATTTATATCAAAATAACAATAAATTTCAAATATAAACAATTGCATATGTTTGTACATAAACAATACAAATACGAAACAATAAACAATAATTCGCAGTCAGCTGATTTCTTTCAACGGGAAACATACAAACAAACGAACATAAAGTAAACGAATAAGTACCCAAAATAGAAATAAAGCAAAATAGAAAAAAGCAACATTATTTCTTCCCACTAAATATATAACATCTGTTTGAAACAAGCCGTGCTTTGAATTTTCAAGTGAATGTGCTTTCATACAGAGTTATTTTCTCTTTTTCTTTTTGAACTACACTTAAAGAAATCAAAATTATAAATCTGTAATTGAACAAATTTAATTAAGAAGCAATTTAAATTAAGAAGCCAGTCAAAATCCAAACCTAGAAGTAAAAACAATAACTTTTCTATTTCAAAAAAAAAAATGGTTAATACCTCCGCCAATCTGTCTCAAACAGAAATTGTTAATACGCTAAAAATGTGCGTTTACCAACTATAATATCTGCCCGTTCTTCAAATATCGAATCTCCTTTTGAATTCATGCAGATGACAGATAAAAGGTTTGAAAAGCTAACCGACCAACTGTAGTCCACTAGGAAGGACGTGTTTCAGCAGTATGAGGAACGTCTATTGAGCGAAATAGGAAAGAGGCTACATATGGCGAAAACTAGACTGGACATTTTAACGGAACGAGTGACTCAGTTGGAATCTTGCGTTAATGTCATTAAAAATAACAACACTGAGAAGGTCGTTGATTTGATTAATGTGACAAAGAAATTAAAGCAAGAAATTGCCCACCTGAAAGCTGTCAACAGGAAGCATGTAGCTAATGAACTACGTATAATTGGTGTTCCGGAACATCAAAATGAAAACCTTACTGCTGTTTATTTAAAAATATGTGAGACTGCTGCAATACGCCCTCCGGAAATTATTGGAGCTTTCAGATTGAGAAATAAGAAAAATCCACCGTGCAGAATTTCTGTTAATAGTAAATCTTCGGCTGATCCACCAATAATTATAAATTTCAAATCGCCATATGAGCGAAACAGTTCTTAGGTCCGTTTCATCCCATACAAAGTTGCGTAAGGATGTTTTGCGATTGAACACGCTTGGTTTTGATAGCTCCGTACAGTTTTATGTAAATGAGAACTCAACTTCTGAAAATCATCGTATTTTCCAACAGGCGTATAGTTTGAAGAAAAAGAAGCAAATAGTTGGAGCCCTCACCAATCGTGCGTTGGTTTACATTAGGCGCCAACAACATGAGGAGCCAATGAATGTAAATGACATGGATGACTTAAATATTTTTCGCGATGGATATAATGCACAAGAACGTGTATAATATAACTATCGTAAATATTCTTTAGTTTTAAATATTAGTACTTTTCTTTATGTTTTAAAAAATTTTAATATGTATTCGAGTTTGCTTTGTTACACAAGCGTTGCCTTTTATTCTTTAATTACTGTTAATGTCAGCCTTAAATAGTTATGGTTCGGATTCCACAGCTTGTACAAAAACTATGATTAAAATACTTCCAGCACAACGTGAAAGACTTCACATATGCCACATTAATGCTCAGTCTTTTTCCTAAAATTGATTAATTTTGTTTTTTGTTTGAGGATACCAAGATGGATATTGTATGTGTTACTGAGACATGGTTTGCAAGAGACCTTCCAGATAGTTTTGTTAATGCTAATGGTATAATATGTCAACAAAAAACCTCGCAATAATTTTTGGCAATTCTCTTCAATGGATTACTCACGTAAATTCTGTCTCCGGAACAATTTTTTCAATACTTAGAACACTATATCCTCTACAACACATTACATCTTTTAGTATTGGTATCATTCTTGCGAAAACCTACTTAATGCCCAAGTTGTTATATGGCTGCGAAATTTTTGCTTATTGCGATTCGACAACTAGGGTTGCAACGTATACCGCGATTCTTAGGTATGTTTACGGCATGGGAAGATGGTACTTCTCAGTATTCAAAATCATTATGTGGTGTTGAGCTAATGAACTTACTTAAAATCAAATCTTTAATTTTACTGCTCAAGGTTATCTATACGCAGTAACCATCTTATTTATTTAATCGTATTCAATTTGCAAGATCGAACAGAGGAAAACAGATCTTTAAATTAAGATATCGCACTTTAATATCCGAGTGGCAATTCTTTACAAATACAATACGGCTGTGGAACAGGGAACGGTGTGATTGGTTAATTTTGAATACAATCACAAAAAACTAATCTCATGTTGACAGTACAAATCAATTCCGTAAAGCAATACATGTCATGATTCACAAAACGGAGTGTAGCGAAAAATGGTGCCTGCATTGCATGCCTTCTACAAATGTAAACGACTACTCCCAAAAGCAACGAATACTTAACGATTGGTACGATTGTTATGAATGGTTTCAATGCTGATCGCATATACATTTTTTTTTTTAGCTTTGCGAGCTAAAGTTTGGAAAATCTTCGAAAGACATTGATAGCCCGGCCTACCAAAGTGCACGATTCGCCGCAAGACTTACTCTCGGCTTGCTAGACGCATACGTACTAAAACCAACCTAGATCGTCACACTTTCAACCATTTCGTCCCCCCGGGACCACAATCAAGTATTACTTCGGGGGGTGGAGATTCAGCGAATGCTGCCTTTCAATTCCGCTGACCTTGCTCTCTCAGCCAAGCTTTGCTGCGACAATACACTCCGTGCGAAAACACATACTGAGTTCCAATTGTCACATGAGATTAACATCAGGTTAACTATATTCTCGGGCGTTACCTGGAATCCAGGCTAATTTCGTTGAACAGAATATCGCGGGCAATTAAAGAAAACATGCTCCACCGTCTTCCTTTCATTGCGGCATTCTGGGCATGCCTCATCCACGTCATGACCAAACTTATAGAGATAAGCCCTATAACATCCATGGCCCGTTAGCAACTGTGTCAGGTGGAAGTTCACCTGGCCATGATCGCATATACATACTAGCGTGTATACGTGTGTGCATGTGTGTATACATACATTGTCAAATAAAATAACAAACAAACTGAAAGATGTCTTGTTTTCACAAAATAGCCTGTGGAAAAAATATTACCGTTTGTTTTATTGAAGGGTAAGAACATGTGTTGTTGTTGTAGAAATGAAACTATGTACATCGATTCATTCACTCAAAGCAACGAATACTGGACGAATGGTATGAATGTTTTTAGTTATTTCATGTGGCATTGAATTATTTCGTTGCTTGATGAATAACCTCATAACAAAAAGGGAATGTAAAATAGCAAACAGTAATAAGGAGTGATTAAACAAACGACAATGCACATTTTTATTATTGTCGAGTAAAAGCAATGAATTTGTAAATGGTCAGCAAATGTGAATGGTCTCTGTCCTCTGCTGTGGAACTCGTTACCTAACTCATTACAAATCAATGGCAACACTTTAATTTTATATTTTCTAAATTTTAATGTCAAATTATTATTCTGTTATTACTTATTACTATTTTGATATGCTTGTTTTCTATACTTTTATATCATTGTTTAATACTTACACTTTTTTTGTAATTATCAAATAATGACATGCTGTAATTTAAAAGATTAATTTCTTGTTGTATGTGATATGCTATAAATAAATAAAAAATAAATACTCATACCGAATAGGGCACAATGGGATGGTGGGGTACTCCAGGGGCAGAGTGGCATACCCATCTTCACAAATGAGTCTAAATTAGGTGGATGCACAGGAGCTGGGATTTTCTGTAGGGAACTCGGTTTTGAACGCCACTTCAGGTTGAATGACGTTTATCAGACGGAGATTTTTGCTATTAAGGCCATAGCTGGTGACCTCATGGAATCTTACATGATCTTCGTTGTCAGTCAGGCGGCCCCTAGAGCGATTGCGTCGATCTGGTGCAAATCATGGCTCGTTCGCGAGTGCAAAGAGTCGTTGAGGAGTTTTGCACCAGACCGTATCCGCCTATGCTGGGTTCCTAGTCATAGCGGAATACTAGGCAATGAGACGGCGGATGCCCTCGCTAGGTTAGGTTCACGATTTGATAGTTAGTCCTGACCCCCCAGTCTGCCACCTCTTTGGCCTCATCGATAGATGGGTCAGGGAGTAAGAGCAGAGGCGTTGGGAGAACGGATCGGGTTGTTCTCTTTCTAGACATCTATGGCCTGCTGTGGACAGATAGATTGGCTGCTGGGCTTAGTTAAGGCCAGCTTGGTTGTCGGTTTTATCGCGGGGAACTGCGAGATTAGGTCTCTGACGGGGATCTGGAATAGATCCCAGCCGGACTATTGCAGGGTATGGTGCGATGAGGGGAAGTTGGAAACTGTCGAACACCTCCTCTGTAACTGCCCATCCCTTGATAGGTTGAGGACCCTTGGCAGGACCTTCTTTGAGAGCAGTTCTGTGTCGAGAGCCGACATTAAGGCTCTTCACAGATTCATTAGCAGCTTGGGCTGGTTGAGAGGTGCCAGGGCTTGATAAGTCTAGTTGCGCTCTCAACCTCTTTTGTTCTGTGTGTTTCTTTCTGTGTAATTCCTCCGATTATTACTTCCTATACCCAGTCTTCGACTAGCTTTCAACTCGAACTGACGTATCATTTTTTCGCGCTAATTGGCATTAATTAAACCAGTGATTTACATGATTTCTTTATCTATTACATTTTTTCTTTATTTCTTTCATTTTTGTGTTGTTATACTATTAACTCATTATATTGATTAACTACAACAATACCCGCAGGGCCCCCTAACCTTGGGGACAACAGATTTGCTATATTAGCAAACTCTAGTAGTCCTAAGAGAAACAAAGCGAAAAATAAAGACACCTTACATTTTCCTGAGCTTCCAAAGCATCCCCAACCTAACCCTAAATATATTGTGATGGAGTCAACTGATCTAAATAAGCCCCTTTCAACTTACTCATGCTTCGCAGTTCATCGTGCAATTCAAATCATCAGTAAAGAAATCATGTCCATTTCCCAATTAAGAGATGGTAATCTTCTCATTCTTGTCAACAATCAACAAGTTGCTGATAAATTTGTAAATTCAAAGGAATTATTTGGACTCTGCCATATCACAATGGATTGAATTACACAAAAGGTACCATTTTTGCCCCCTACTTAAACGATATTCCGGAAGAGGAAATAATAAAGGAACTTGCTGACCAGGGCGTTGTGGACGTTTATAAATTTCAAAAATTAGGAGAAAATATTCATAAAAAGACAGGAGTTATATTAATTACTTTCGACCTGTATAACCTACCAACAAAACTAAAAATTTCTTGGAATTTAGTTAATGTTCGGGAATATTTCCCGAACCCTATGCGATGCAAGACCTGCCAAAAACTTGGACATACAAAAAATCATTGCAAAAATCCTCCAACCTGCCCACAATGTAATCTCCGTCCCCACTCCCCTAATCAATGCTCACGCGTCCAATGTGCAAACTGTCTTGGCGAGCATCCCGCTTCATCAAATAGATGCACTAAATTTATTCAACAGAAGGAACGCTTAAAAATTAAAAATAAATGCACAATTAAAGAAGCTTGGACTATCCTGAAAAATAATACACCAAATACTTTACCTATTACAATATACTCGGCTGTCGTGTCACAAAACAACAACAAAAATCAAAATATTGAAATCAACGTGGAAAAAGAATCTAATAATATAACAAAAAATAGGTCACCAACATGCAAAATAAATCATCAACTAATAAACCCGTTATATCTTCTATTCACTCTCTTCCCATTGACAAACAAAATTCTCTCGCAACAACTACACAATCCAACAATACAATCCATTCCAACAGCACAATCCAATCCAACTTTTTGAACGAAACAATAAATACTAGAAATGAAAGAGCAGATAATACGAAACATAAAATCAATATTATGTATGAAGGGACAACAAGTGAAGAAGAGTAATACTCTCTTCTAACATTCAATTTCTTAATTTTTATTCTTCTTCTTTATTTTAATTTAAAAACAAATGATTAGTGTTATACAGTGGAATATGAATGGTTATTACAACAACTACAACGAATTATCCCTTCTCATTGATGATAACAAACCAGATGTAATTGCAATTCAAGAGACACACTTGCCATTTCACAAAACAAACATAACCACGCATAAACAGTACGAGGGATATTTCTATAATTTACACTTACGCTAAACAAGGAGTTGGCTTATTAGTGAAAAAAATTTACCTCACAAAATTAACTTTCGTAATACAAAAATAGCGTCTTTGGAACTTACTGTAGATACCAACTTTTCTTTTTCTATCGTAAATTGTTACATTCCTCCAATTCAGACGTTTTCAATATCAGATTTGAAAGATATATCCACCAGCAAACACCAGTCTTACATAACGTTAGGTGACTTCAACGCTTGGAGTACTCTAACATAACCAACGCAAAAGGAAAAATTATAGAAAATTTAATCCTCAATGAAAATTTAACAGTTCTAAATGATGGCTCGTGCACACATTTATCTACCCATAACTCTCTAACAAACGTAGACATTAGGTTAGAGGACGTGCACCTGTCGGTCAAGACAAGCACAGTACCCGGAGGTCCAAACTGACCCATTGTACAACGTAGACATTACTATGTGCAATACGCAGCTAGCTCCATATGTCTCATGGAGTGTAGCCAATTCATTATACGGTAGCGATCACTTCCCTATTTTTATCAAGATAGGAATTTCTTCAAATCGGAGCAAATATAAACCTTCTCCCAGGTATAAACTTGATGCTGCTAACTGGGATAAATTCCAAAAGATAAAAGATAAATTCAAAAACGCAATTACTCACATAATATTAACTCTGAAGCAGCCAGAATAGTGAAAATTATACGCTTTGCCGCCAACACCTCGATCCCACAAACTAAACACTCTTATATAAAAAAATCTATTCCATGGTGGAACAACACCTTATCTATTTTAAGAAAGGATAAGCAACAAAGGTGGCACAATTACACCCGCAATAGATCAGATGAAAACCTTTTAGCTTACAAGAAAGCAAATGCTATTCTCAAGAGGACGGTTAAGTTATCCAAAGCTGAATCTCTAATGCAATTCACTTCTGCGATTAACCCTCAATCATGCACTAAAAAAATTTGGCAAGATATAAGAACGCTTGTTGGAAACAGAACTTGGAACACATTTAAGTATATTACAATGGACAAACGACTCTTTTCAACTCCTCTTGAAACAGCCAACGACTTCGGCGAATATTGGTCTAATTTATCGCACGATAGACAATTCCACCCTCGTTTTGTATCCAATAAAATTGATTTACTTAATTCTAACTATTGCAACAAGCTACCTTCATACTCAGCTAAACAAATTGATGGCAAAATCAACCTCTTCGAGTTCGTTAACGCGCTATCTCGTGCCAAAGGAAAAACACCCGGTTATGACAGAATATCATACGTCTTGTTAAAGAATTTGCCAATGTGTTTAAAAGAAAGAATTTTAACACTTTTCAACAACATTTTTGAGAGTGGTATTTATCTCCAAAACTGGCGCAACGCAACTATCCTTCCTATTCAAAAACCGAACAAACCAGTTGAATATATAAGCGGCTATCGTCCCATATCACTTCTCCTCTGTATAGGTAAATTGTTTGAGAAAATTATTTCAACGAGATTAATGTGCTATGCCTATAAAAATAACTTAATTCATGCCAATCAAGCTGCTTTTAAAGCTAAACAAGGCACTATCGATACCTTGCTTCACCTTAATTATTTTGTCTCACAAGCACTCTCACACAAAAATCACATATCAATATTGTCCACAGATTTTGAACGTGCATTCGACAGCAGTGGAATTCATATTGTACTGCAGAAATTAGCCGACTGGAAAGTAGGTAATAGAATCTATAACATTATAACAGCATTTTTAATGAACCGTAGAGTAAAAGTTCGCATTAATTGTACTCTATCCGACATCATCTGCCATTATAAAGCATTCCACAAGGATTGTACTCTATCCGACATCATCTGCCATTATAAAGCATTCCACAAGGATCGCCTCTTTCGGTAGTTTTATTTCTAATAGCTTTTGATGACTGTTTTTTCTTAATAGTTTTTAAGAAAACGTCAAACTAAATAAATTATAATTTGACGATTTAATAAGTTGGGCACTGTGATTTATTAATAATCGCGCGAAAAGACCAACGTATTTACGGAACAAAAAGACCGATCGAATGTGTTTCTATTTATCAACTGGTTTATTCACTTTCTTTTCTTACTTAATTCTAGCATATGTTTACTTAATTCTAACAGTTGTCTACCTATTTATCTTATTCTATATATTCAATAACCTTATTCTATGTATTCATAAACCTTAAATTTACTTAATATTAGGGTGGTACCAATTTGTGTTTAAATAATTTAATTGTAGATACATAAATAAGTATATACAAAATATAAGCACATAAAAACCAAATACATCGAATGAATAAATGAAGCAATTATGGCGCAACATTCCGGCCCCTTTGAAGGACTGGGCTTCTTCAATCAAATCGAGTGGACCCAGTTTGTAGATTGGGTGCAGCGAACGCAGACCGTCTTCTATCAGCAGATGAGCTGGAGTTACTGCTTCTCCGTCGTGGGGGTCTGGAGACAGCGGTGCGATGGGCAATATCTTCAGCACCGCCTCTACTTCTGCTAGCATTGTTTCCATTTCCTGTTGAGTGAGCGCCAAGTTGCTCACTGCTCGTAGAAGTAGGAATTTCGCTTGTTTCAAAGCGGCTTCCCGCAGTCCTCCGAAGTGCGGCGCTCGAGGTGGAATGAAGCTGAACCTCACCCCGGACGATGCTTGTCGACTCCTGTCGAACGCTTGTTGAAACTTCATGAGAACCCTCCTAACTCCGACGCAGTTCGTCGCGTTGTCGCCATACAGCTTTCTGGGAAAACCTCTTCTTGCAGCAAATCTTTTAAACGAGAAATGAGAGGGATTAATGGATGATTTAGACACTGACTCTAAATACACCGTCTTATATGTGAAACACGCGAAGACATTTCGCTTCGGTAATAAAAGTGGGAATTTTGTTGCGTATGACAAATTTGCACTAAGCAATCTCCCACCTACCCTTAAAAGTGAAAACGTTCTCTCTTTTCCAGATAATGTTAGAGATTTCTGTAATTTAGAAATCTCCTCAGAAAAACTGGATTTCTGGATAGCCAAAGAGACGAATTGTCCCTTGGTAGTTTCAAATGAAGATCCTAATAATTTAGGATGAGACTTAAGAGGTATAGAAACCCCAAATCTTCTCGACGCAAGACGTTGTACTCTAGTCTTAGACTCGTTTTCACATTTTTTATGCTCCTCGTCTTCGATCGAAGTATTTACATGAAATACTTTAGTGTTACAAAAGTCCTTTGAATAATTGTATCTTCCAGTAACAATCCAACCAAGAGAAGTGTTTTGAAGAACTGGAAGACTCGGGCCTAATTTGATTTGGCCAGCACACAATAATTCGAAGAAAGGACCTGCGCCAATTAACAAATCGATTCCTTGCGGCTCATAGAAGTAAGGGTCAGCCAATTCCATGTTTGACGGGATGTTCAAACTAGCTATGTTGACCCTACGATCAGGTTGCAGGTTCGTTATTGATTTTAATACCCAAAACTTTGAAGTAAACCGTTAAATTGACGCGAGATTTGGATACTGAATTTGTGTCACCAATGCCATTCAAATTTAATCGGCCTCCTTCTTTTTTCGAACGTAGTAGTTGCGCTAGTTCCTCGGTTATCAAATTAGGTTGAGAACCGGAATCTAAAAGAGCTCTGGCTGGTATAAGTTGACCAGAACTACTTCTTACTCTTACTACAGCAGTCGCTAGAATTATGCGTTCATCTGACGCCGAAAAGTTCACCGAAGCGAAAGAAGTCGAAGGCTGTTCGGAGTAGTTTATCGATGCATTATCAGAACTTGTAGTATATCGGTGCAGTAATGTGTTATGGGCACCATTACATATCCGACACTTAGAGGATGGACACCTGGCAACTGTATGTCCTTTTTTCAGACAGTTTATACATGCTGGCACGGATTTTATAAAATCGAATCGGTCGGCTATAGGCTCAGCAGTGAAAGAAGGGCAATTGCCAATCATATGTTGCGTCGATTCGCAAAGTAGGCATTTGTCAACAGATTGTTTTGATTTCGTACAATTTAGTGATGTTCTATTGGTTCTAAAATTAAAGTGTGCATTTTTAGGTTTGTTAACCCTCGACCTTGAACTAGAAGACTTGTCAGCTGAAATATGCTGGTAGCGTCTATTCAAGACGGCTTCGCAATCTGACCACACTGGGACCTTTTCGAAATCAAGCTGTTCTTCCCATTTTGATTTGGTGATTGGATCCACTTTCGACATCACTAAACGTATTAGAATAGCATTCGTTATTTTCTTGTCATCACCAATTGATAACAACGAATCATATATGGCAGAAACAGCTTCGCAAAGCAACAGCTGAAGGTTTTGTGATTTGTGGCAAATCAAAAAGTTTTCTTATATTATCAAAGAATATAAGACATTCATTGTCATAAACCTTCTTCAGACGTGCTATTGCTTTGGGGTAATTCTTCTCGGAGATCTGAAAGGCCTTCACAGTATCCAAGGCCGATTCGGACAAGCATGATATTAAATAGTTGAATTTCTTGATATCTGTCAACGTCGGATCATTGTGGACAAGGTTCTCAAATAAGCTCATGAAATTCTTATAATCAGAATATTTTCCACTAAATTTAGGGAGCTTCATTTTTGGGAGTCTTGACTGGTGCGCCTGTACGCTGAATGAAGTTTCAGGCACATTCGATGGTCTATACTTGGCCAACAGACTCATAAACAAACTTTTAGTAATCACACAAAGATCCTCAAGCTCGGCTCTATCGTCATTATCGGGATCTAAATTATCCACTTCTGACTGGAGCTTCATTGCTTGGTCAATATATGTCTTTAAAATTTCCAATCGACATTCGAGTTCCATTGGATTAAAAGAAATAGTCCTATCCACAATGGACTATCGAATTCTGTCGATGTTCTTAATGACCTTCGCTTGTTTAGCGAGTAATTTCTCCAAGTTTTCCACTCGGGAAGGAGAATCTTGGCGTTTAGAGCCTCTGGTAGTCATTGTGCTTTCAATTCGTGTAGAAATTCCTCAAAACAAGGATAGAAAATTGACCAAAGTAAATTATTGGTCGAAGTATATTTGAATCTATTAATATTCACTTGTTTTGGACAATAGAATTTAATTAATATCCCTCGGATACGCAATATCTAAAATTTCCGATTCACAAGTGGCGTTAATTGAGACAAGAAAAACTTACTTGATCTCAGAAAATAAAATATAATTGCTTTATATACAGCCTTCGGTATAAAAATATGTAATTTACCGAGTAAAATCGTATAATAATCGATTTTTTATAATAAAACAAAAATCAAATTTCAATATGAACACACTATTATGAATAACAATAATCGAAAAATTGTTCGAATTTTGTGTGAACAATTTTATTGACAATTTATGTAACTTGATTTTATTAACTAGTGTGAACGATCACACTGTACACAGCTGTAATGTGTAATTTATATACAAGCAGTATAGGCACGCGTGAAACGAAACACTGATCGAAACGAAAGTACGAAAAATAAATGAAAAGAAAACAAACAAAAGCAACACAAATGGTATGCTGAATGTTTTCTCACCAACAAAGAGAACAAATTGTTAGTGTAAATAAGTATTAACTTAACGATATTAACACTCGCGATTTGATAAACTTTTAAGGGTGGTTTTTTTTTATAATTTTATAAAGAAATATACCAATGTATATATAAAATTATAAGTATGTTCAATGTTTCAATAGTTTAAAAATGTGAAATATATTTTTTGTGTTCTGCTCTTCAAGCGATTATGAATTTTTTGATTAAATTACAAAAAATCTCTTAAATTTCAATAAATTACAAATTTAAGGATAGAGAAACACAAATATATTTTACACCTTTTTACTTGAAGTACTTCCCTTATTTTTCCCCAACCGGCATAAATACAGGTGCAATGGGGCATCTAGGTAGACTTCCTCTCCTGGATTGTAGGATTCTTGAAGTCGTCCAACGTTGTGATGGTTTTTGTTTGTGTAGAGTGTTGATATGTTAGGTATTGTGTTATTTTATTAAATGTTTTTCACTGTATATGTAATTTATTGTTACACTGTACTTTTCATATTTCTATTTTGCATATTTTTGTTTTTATTGTAATTGTTATTTGTTCTATTTTTGATTCTTTCTATTTGTTTTGTTTGTTTATTGTCACTGCACTAACCAATATATGTATATTGTACTTTTGTTTTATGTATTTTGTATTCTTGTTTGTTATTCTTGGATTGTTGTTGCAGTTATTATTATTTTTTATTTTTTTTTTTTTTATTCCACAGCACAACTCTTCTTTTTATTTATATTTGATATTATTGTATGTTGTTTATTTTATTGTTATTTTTGTATCCTCTCACAACACTCAGAGATTTTTGCTTTGTTTTAAATGGTATTTTTTAAATCTTAAGATTTTACCACTTCAATTTTTAAATTTTAAATAACTTATAAAATTTAACACTCGCTAATATTTTTTAAACAACTTATAAAAAGTTTCGCGAGTTTGGTCTTTTTATATCGTTTCTTACGCGATCACTATTATTGTCCCTGCTCGGGCACCAAAATGTTATTTCCTAATATTTTTTAGGAATCGAAGTAAATAAATTATAATTTAAAATTAGGACACTTTAAACTTACGATCGCTAGACCACTCTGCCATTCGGTACGCCCTCGGAGCTTTCCAAACAACCAACACAAGAAATACAGTAGCGAGCACAAAAAATGCAACGTTGGGTAAAATTATCTTTAAGTGCGATAATTTTAAAAAAATGTTGACCAGTTCAAAATATTTCTTTGGGTTATTAATCCCTACAGATAAAATTATAAAAAATTATTAAATATTTTTAATTAATGATTTTGTCATTTATTAAAAAGAGAGCGAATTTTATGGGAGCAATAAAAATGCAACGCATAAATTTTAATGTGTTTATTTAAATTAAATAGTAATTCTTACAAAAAAAATCTTAAAATTAATATTTAGTGGCGTAGCCCTTATTTTTTATGACTTCTTGCAACCTAGAAGGCATAGAGTCAACTAAAGCTATTAATGTGTTAATGGATGTTTCCTCTTAACTTCCCGATCTAATAGCTCCCATAGATTTTCTATGGGGTTTAGATCGGGAGAATGTGATGGCCAATCCAAAACATTGACATCATTGTCGCTTAAAAAGTTTCGAGCTAAGTGACTTGAGTGCTTTGGATCGTTATCCTGTTGGAATATGCTACCAGGAGGCATTTTTTCCAGCAGATGAGGAAGCATGTGTTCTCCAAGGATTTCACAGTACTTCTTGGCGTCCATTTTTCCTTCGATTTGAGTTAAGGGACCTACCCCATCACGGGAAAACGCACCTGTAAATACGTGACGTAAAATCAATAATTTTTTTTAAACATATCGTTCCTTACCCCACTCCATTATTGATCCACCGCCATGTTTTACGGTTGGAAGTTGATATCTTGGAGAATATCTCTATCCAGGCGGTTTTCGAACAAAATTTATCCCATCGGAGCCAAACAAATTAAATTTGCTTTCATCGCTCCACAAGACTTTAGCCCATTGTTCATTTGACCAATCCTTGTAACGTTTTGCAAATTCCAGGAGCTTCTTTTTATTGATTGCACTGATGAGAGGTTTCTTTGCGGGTCGTCTCGCATGCAAATTAGCCTCTTTCAACCTACGGCGAACAGTGTGAACGCCTATAGAGACTCCCATTTGCTCATTTGCGAAATTAGCAACGTCCACTGCGGTCTTTAGTGGATCTTTTTTAACCAGTGCAATCATCTGGCGGTCTTGGTAAGAGGTAGTTTTTCGAGGATTACCACTACCTGGTTTCCTTTCCACACTATTTCTCAAGGAAAATCGAGATTTAATCCGACATACGGTTGATTGATTTACACCAAAGAGGTGTCCAACTTCACGCATGGATTTTCCTTCTTCTAAGGCTTTAATGATTGAAGTTTTGCTGTCAGCTGAGAGCTGCTTCTATTACAAAACACATGTTGTATAACTTATTTAAGAAATTTTCAATTATAATTAAATAAATAACTTACTTTAACTATTTTTTTATTATGTTGCATTTTTTTTTGCTCGCTAAAAATTTGCACTTTTTTCACTAATTCAAAAATATTTAACTTTTTAAAGCAGAATTTGGAATAAACTGTGGTTACTTTGAAAACTTATAATTGAAAGAATTAACAGCAAAAGAAAATAGATAAATTAGTTACCGTTATTTTGAAACAGATCTTATTAAAGATCATATGGCACAGTGTTGCATTTTTTGTGCTCGCTACTGTATATTAACGGAGGCTGGTTTTCCTTCAATCTCCGAATTTATTTACGCCAGTGATTTGTACCTTATACCAAAAATCTTTAACTCCAGCAATGCGAATTTACAAAAATTGCTAAAGAATGCTTGTAAACAGAAGATTACCTGTAAAATTAAATCCTCGATTCATAGAACGGTCGAACACGCTAACGCCTTACTTCCATCTTTATCTAAGCAACCCAATACTAAAATCGAGGCTTGGTGGCTTCTTAAGCCATCGTCTTTTATTTTTAATCTTCTTCAATTCCCGAAGCAATTAAACTTCCTTTTGCTGACTGGACTTTTGTGTTTACTGATGGATCAAAAACAGATTTATATACCTCATTCGCTGTTACAAATGAAAACTAATCGACAATTTACAACGATTTGCTAGAGAACCATTGCAGCATTTATACTGCAGAGGCTTTCGCTATTAAATTGGCTATAGAACATTGCCTTAAACTTACAGGAAAATTCATTATCTGCTCCGACAGTCAATCTACATTATCCGCTATTTCACATACAAGGAACTCAGGGTATATAATAACAAATATCCGTAATTATTTGATAAAATCACCAAACAAAATCCGCTTAATGTGGGTCCCTGGTCATGCGGGTATAAAACGCAATGACATTGTTGCTGGCGAAGCCCAGCGTAAACCTTTACTACTGTTTCATACTCATGAGAACAAAGACTTAAAATCGCAACTAGTAACACATATATATATTACAAAGCGTAACGATTGGGAAACCTATAATCACCGCTATAAAACAATCAATCCCAAGGGCGAACAAATCGTTTATCCACCAACAGTCTCCCGCAGTGAAGCAAAACTTTTCTCCAGACTAACACTCGGTCATACCATATTGACACATCAATATTTATTATCGAAGGAAGACAAACCAATATGCAATTCATGTCACATCCCACAATCTGTAGAACACATACTGGATAGCTGTCAATTATTTTTTCAAGATAGATTCTCAATTTCTAGCTCCCTCAAATTTCAATATGAACACACTATTATGAATAACAATAATCGAAAAATTGTTCGAATTTTGTGTGAACAATTTTATTGACAATTTATGTAACTTGATTTTATTAACTAGTGTGAACAAACCAATATACAATTCATGTCACATCCCACAATCTGTAGAACACATACTGGATAGCTGTCAATTATTTTTTCAAGATAGATTCTCAATTTCTAGCTCCCTGCTTAGTACACCATCAATTGAAAATATCCATAAAATTTCAACCTTTGTTAAGAAATTTAAGTGTTGTGGTCGCCGTGGTCTAGTGGGTAGTGTGTTGGCATATTAGACGAAAGGCCCGGGTTCGAATCCCAGGTCAGACATCAATACGAAAAATATTTCTTCGGCGACTTCCTCTCAGCAGATTTCTGGCAAAGACTCTGAGAGTAAAAATTGCCATGAAAAGCTTCTCAAAAATCTGTCGTTCGGAGACGACTTTAAACTGTAGGTCCCGCCACTCATGTATAAAATTAACGCACACAACATGAGTGGTGTGAGAAGCTAGGTCGTAATCCTGACTGAAGGGTTGTAATGGCCAATTCTTTATGTTATGTATGTATGTTAAGAAATGTAAACTCTATCAAAAAGTGTAAATTAATAATGTATATATGTATTTATATTTAGCTTAAAATAATTTCTAGAAAACCCAGAGTTGATGGCCTAGTTGCTCACACTCGTACTTTTAATTATATAATTTCATTTATTGTATTATATAATTTTTAATAATAATAATTCCTATAACATATTTGATGAAGACTGAGTAACTATAAAAAATTGTCTGTCTCTGCATTATTCAGATAAGAGGGATATCCGTTCTTTTGAGCACCAATTGACCCAAAATGGTATGAGCATAGATGAATTTTAAGCTACGGTAAATTATCAGCTCTTCCTCAATATAAATAAATTGGAAACTGAGAGTTACTCAGAGGAGACAACTACTATATTAATAGAGACATACAGGAACAGGACTCTAGAAGTCTTTGTGAGAGGTCTTAACGGCGAGCTATAAAGTATGATAACGCTTATAAAGCCGAAGACACTCCGCGAGACATATTCGTAATGTCTGGAATTACAAAACATAAATTAAAAGGGCCAGGTCACCTTGCATTCGAATGACAATCGAAACAGAGTTCAGGTACCAAAAGGTTTCAATAAATTCGACAATTCCCCAATTAAGACTCAAAACCAAACTTCCCTCCAAAGGTTTGTTCCGAAAAATCGGTATCAACCTCAAGTGAACCCCTTTGTAAACCGGCAGTTTGAGCCACAGCGTGCTGTGCAGCAGTCTGCTCCAAATAGACCCGAACCAATGGATGTGGATCGGAGCACACAATTTAGGAGATTTGGAAACCGTCCTTGGAACAACAACAATAAAAGACGTGCCTTTTCGGAACAGGTTCGCTCCGGGTCAGTTCAACGCCCGTGTAAACAGCAAAGGTTATTTAACATGACACAAGAAGAAGAACCGAACAATGAGGAGGATCCGGCCGAGGATGAAATAAATTTTCAGACTCGGGCCTCTCGGACTTACCATACATAAGCAACAAACTAAAGGATGGCTCAGAAATAACATTTTTAATTCACACAGGGGCTACAAAAAACTTCATTGAGACAGCCTGATGCCCCCGTTCCATTAAATTAGATAAAACATTCCTCTTTCGTACTGCAAAGGGAAATTTTTTGCCCCATTTGGTAACAATACATCATTAAATTTCTATATGTTACCAGGGCTCACTTCCTTTAATGGGATTATCGGCGACGATACTCTACGTGTGTTTGAAGCCATAATAGGTCATAAAAATAATACATTAATGATTACTCCTGGAATCAGTATACATCTTGCAATACATACATATGGTGGACTTAACAAACTTTCTATAGATATAGAAGATACTTTAAACGAACTTATAGCTGAATTCAAAGACATATTCTAGCCAATAAGTAATTTATTAGCAGCAACCTCTTTGAAAGCTGAGATACGATGTACCACTGACGAGCCAATATATTCAAAAAGTTACTCATATCCGGCTTGTTTGCATGCTGAAGTGGACAGACAAATAGAAGAACTTCTAGATAATATAATTCGGCCATCAAAAAGTTCCTATAATTCCCCCATTTGGGTTGCCTGTAAGAAACCAAAACCAAATGGAGAGAAACAGTATCGTATAGTGGTAGATTTCAAAAGACTGAATACTGTTACAATCCCTGACACATATTCAATGCCCAATATAAATTCAACTCTGGCAAGTCTTGGCGAAGAGAACACTTAACTTCACTTCAGGGTTACACCAGATCCTAGGGATATTCCAAAGACAGCCTTTTCTACAATGAATGCCTAAAATGAGTTTTTGAGGCTTCCAATCGTCCTACGAAATGCGCCTGAACACGTAGAAGCCCTTAAGAAAGTATTTCAGTGTCTAAGAGAAGCCCGTCTTAGGGTCAATTTAGAAAAAACTACGTTTATGAAAACCGAGGTTAAATTCCTTGGATGGTATTCTACCTGATAGGAAAAAGGTAAAAGCAATCCTTGACATTGCACCACCCAAAACCCTTAAAGAACTGAAAAGCTATCTGGGATTATCCTCTTATTATAGGAGACTTTGCCAAAGTAGCTAAACCCTTAACCAATCTCAGTCGGGGTGAAATTGCACAAGTCAAGGCCAATCAATCCGAAAAAAGTTAAAATTATTCTCGGTGAAGAAGAGCTGCAAGCATTCAAGGAGCTCAAAAAATTGCTTACCTCTTCGGATGTATTAGCTTTCCCGGAATTTGAGAAGCCGTTTAACCTAACAACGGACGTTTCTAACAGCGCACTAGGTGCCGTACTTCCTCTCGTTCCTTGAATAAGACAGAGGAGACATATGTGGTAGACGAGAAAGAAATGCTCGTTATAGTCTGAGCATTAGACAATTTACGCTCCTATTTATATGGAGCCAAGAAAATACACATTTTTACCGACCACCAACCCATGACGTTTGCTCTGAGCAATGCGAAATTAAAAAGGTGGAAGGCTAGAATTGAAAAATATAATTTTGAATTAATATACAAAACAGGGGAATCTAATGTGGTAGCCGACGCATTATCTCGCCTAAAAGCAGACTCAGTCGTCTCAGTAAACACTGAGCGGACTTGAAGAGCAGCATCTATGGACTTGTGTGGCTATATTGCTGACGAATCCTCCACTGACACTGCGAGTGAGGGCTCAGGTACTATGACAGCTAGTGAGGGTATGATAGGAAATGAGGACTCAACTACTGTAACAGCGATAAGGGTACAGGATAGCATAGATTTGATCCCACTTTTTGAGGCCATCACTAATGTTTTTCGCAATCAAATTATAATACCACCATCTCGATCAGATATGACTGCACATAAATCCGCATCCTGGTTATAACCGCCATGTCATATCTTTAGAAGACATTAACAAAGAAAATCTTACACGAGCTTTAAAAGAAAATCTTAGACCTAATGTCTTAAATGGGATTAAAATCCCAGAGCAGTATTTGTGGTTATTACAAGAGGTTTGTTTAGAACATTTTTCAAACTATAAGTTAAGAATCACTCAAAGACCTGTGGAAGACGTGACTTGCCCAGATAGAATGTGTAGGTTAATAAAAGAAGAACACAAAAGGACACATAGGAGTAAGGAAGGAAACAAACTACAGTTCCTAGAAAGGTACAATTTCCCTAAGATGATTAATGTAATAGGAAGATATACAAAAAATTGCAAAACATGCAAAGCCAACAAATATGATCGACATCCGCCAGTACCAAAACTTCAAGCAAACCCAGTTCCTTCTTATCCCTGTGAAATACTGCACATGAATATTTTTGAACTCCAAAAAGAGTTTTAGATAAATTAGAAAAAATAGTTGAGATCCTTAACTATTTCTCGGCACCACGTATTTTCGTGACTGATAACGAAAGAGGATTTATTAGCCCGATAGTAATGAATGTGATCCAACAACTTAGTGTGAAGTTGTACTTAACCTTACTAAGTCGTAGTGAGGTGAACGGACAGGTAGAGCGGTTCCACCCAACCTTATTGGAAAATTACCGATGTTGGAAGGCCGAACATGAAGGCTTCGGAGTTAAGGAACTTATAATGCTCGCCACTGATAGCTACAATACGTTGTGTCTATTCTATTACGAACAAGAAACCGGTGGATATTTTTTTCAATAAAGCCGAAAGAATTAATTACCAAAGGTTGCAAAATTTTAGACGAAAATTAAATAAAGAGGTAAAAAAATCAATTAAAGAAAAGCAACCTTAAAGAGACAAAACGCTAAGCGTCGTGTCATATCGAAGGATTATGGGGTAGGCGATGTCGTTCATGTTGTGAATAGGCAGATCAGGGCCAAGCATTGACCACTTTACGAAAAAGCGGTCGTTAATATAAACAATCGGGCAGACAAGCACTCGAAAAAAGATTCATAAGACCCATATTAAATCCTAGTGGCTTCCCTTAATGCGATTTCTTTTTTTTTCATGGGTCGTAATAGATTCCTGCAATTAAGCTACTAACGCTAGAAACTAAAAGGGATAACTCGGAGTCTATGGTCCATACCAAAAATATGAACAATTAGGCCCAAAACTATAGTGGAAACCGCATTTTTGCAGTGGAGTTCAATTCCCCGTGGGTCCCATGAAAGCGAGGAAGTCGTATTATTGGAAAGTTTAGATTTAAAAAAATGCAAATATTAAAGTGTCATGAGGAAAAATAAAAGTAAAATAAAAAATTAAAATTTTGAATAGAATAAAAAGCTTAGATTAAAAAAGAAAAAATGTAAATACTAGAATATCATAAGAAAAAATAATTATAAAATGTAAATTATAATTTTGAATCGAATAAAAAGCCTTAAAATGGCAAATGATATGAAACAAAAAATTAAGAGAGGGAATAAAAAGTCTATAGATCGATAAAAATATAAATTGAAAAAATTATAAAAGCTTGAATAGTTAATTCAAACGAAATCGTTATAATGTTATGAAAAAAATTTATTCTGGAGCAAGGGTGATCCATGGCAATGGCATAATGCAAAGGAGGTGCATGGCTTAAGAGACTATCATTTGTATCCTTTTGCATTTGGCAGACATCATACCTAGTTCAAAAATAAAAAGCGGGAATGAGGCCTTCTGCCTTGAAAATAAAACGAATTTAACAGAGTTATAAGAACTACTTTAGTATAAGAATCTTGTTGACAGTAAAGCATTATATAAGTAAAAAACAAAAGGTAGAAATTTGATTATACTAACTTCTTAATTTTACTAACTTCATAATTACTAATTATACTAACACTCTAACAAACAAATCTTAGAGCTATTTCTATCATTCCAGTTTTAAGTGGGCCACTGCTGTGAACTGCTTAAAAATCTTCGAAAATTACTCGGCGTTGGTTACATTTAAACATGGTAAAGGTTGGCTGGTCGATAGAAGATTTAACCTGGTACATGTCATCAACCTAGAAAAATATGAACGGTTGTTGGACCAGACGGTAGCAATGCTGGAGAAAGTAGTTGTGGACGAAAACGCAAAGATGGTAATTGACTTCCATGTTAACACAATTTCTTCCTAATTACATACACTTATGGGCAAATAAAAAAAGCAGAAGCGCTCTATCAACTGGAT
Organism: Sarcophaga peregrina; assembly: GCA_014635995.1. NCBI lineage: Eukaryota > Metazoa > Arthropoda > Insecta > Diptera > Sarcophagidae > Sarcophaga > Sarcophaga peregrina. The sequence continues at coordinate 82,558,631 of CM025789.1, read as the reverse complement.
CGGTTCAGCCAGAAAATGGTTCTGGCAACTCAGAAGCAGCTGATTGCGATAACGTTTTGAGGTCTGAACAGAACATAATTGAAAACAAAAAGCATCAATACGTGATTAACAATCAACTATTTAAAGCATCACAGCAGGCCATATCCAAACTCAACGCAATGGTGGCGCGATTTCATAGTGACTTCAATGAGACAAATCTTGAAAAATGCATCAACTAAGTCATACACCAAATAATGATAAGCAAGAAGAAGTTAATAAAGTCACAAGAGTCGTCCAGATGGCCAAGGGTGGTATAGTCAATTCTAATGTACTCGATAGAGTATAAATTCACCACATAACTGTTGCAACGCTTCCATATTCCAATGAGTTGAAGACTATCGAGTATGAAATTCCAAAAGTATGCACAAACGGTTCTATAATTCTTTATGTCCTGTCACTTTATGTCCTATACAAAAAATTGCAAAACATGCAAAGCCAACAAATATGATCGACATCCGCCAGTACCAAAACTTCAAGCAAACCCAGTTCCTTCTTATCCCTGTGAAATACTGCACATGAATATTTTTGAACTCCAAAAAGAGTTTTAGATAAATTAGAAAAAATAGTTGAGATCCTTAACTATTTCTCGGCACCACGTATTTTCGTGACTGATAACGAAAGAGGATTTATTAGCCCGATAGTAATGAATGTGATCCAACAACTTAGTGTGAAGTTGTACTTAACCTTACTAAGTCGTAGTGAGGTGAACGGACAGGTAGAGCGGTTCCACCCAACCTTATTGGAAAATTACCGATGTTGGAAGGCCGAACATGAAGGCTTCGGAGTTAAGGAACTTATAATGCTCGCCACTGATAGCTACAATACGTTGTGTCTATTCTATTACGAACAAGAAACCGGTGGATATTTTTTTCAATAAAGCCGAAAGAATTAATTACCAAAGGTTGCAAAATTTTAGACGAAAATTAAATAAAGAGGTAAAAAAATCAATTAAAGAAAAGCAACCTTAAAGAGACAAAACGCTAAGCGTCGTGTCATATCGAAGGATTATGGGGTAGGCGATGTCGTTCATGTTGTGAATAGGCAGATCAGGGCCAAGCATTGACCACTTTACGAAAAAGCGGTCGTTAATATAAACAATCGGGCAGACAAGCACTCGAAAAAGATTCATAAGACCCATATTAAATCCTAGTGGCTTCCCTTAATGCGATTTCTTTTTTTTTCATGGGTCGTAATAGATTCCTGCAATTAAGCTACTAACGCTAGAAACTAAAAGGGATAACTCGGAGTCTATGGTCCATACCAAAAATATGAACAATTAGGCCCAAAACTATAGTGGAAACCGCATTTTTGCAGTGGAGTTCAATTCCCCGTGGGTCCCATGAAAGCGAGGAAGTCGTATTATTGGAAAGTTTAGATTTAAAAAAATGCAAATATTAAAGTGTCATGAGGAAAAATAAAAGTAAAATAAAAAATTAAAATTTTGAATAGAATAAAAAGCTTAGATTAAAAAAGAAAAAATGTAAATACTAGAATATCATAAGAAAAAATAATTATAAAATGTAAATTATAATTTTGAATCGAATAAAAAGCCTTAAAATGGCAAATGATATGAAACAAAAAATTAAGAGAGGGAATAAAAAGTCTATAGATCGATAAAAATATAAATTGAAAAAATTATAAAAGCTTGAATAGTTAATTCAAACGAAATCGTTATAATGTTATGAAAAAAATTTATTCTGGAGCAAGGGTGATCCATGGCAATGGCATAATGCAAAGGAGGTGCATGGCTTAAGAGACTATCATTTGTATCCTTTTGCATTTGGCAGACATCATACCTAGTTCAAAAATAAAAAGCGGGGAATGAGGCCTTCTGCCTTGAACATAAAACGAATTTAACAGAGTTATAAGAACTACTTTAGTATAAGAATCTTGTTGACAGTAAAGCATTATATAAGTAAAAAACAAAAGGTAGAAATTTGATTATACTAACTTCTTAATTTTACTAACTTCATAATTACTAATTATACTAACACTCTAACAAACAAATCTTAGAGCTATTTCTATCATTCCAGTTTTAAGTGGGCCACTGCTGTGAACTGCTTAAAAATCTTCGAAAATTACTCGGCGTTGGTTACATTTAAACATGGTAAAGGTTGGCTGGTCGATAGAAGATTTAACCTGGTACATGTCATCAACCTAGAAAAATATGAACGGTTGTTGGACCAGACGGTAGCAATGCTGGAGAAAGTAGTTGTGGACGAAAACGCAAAGATGGTAATTGACTTCCATGTTAACACAATTTCTTCCTAATTACATACACTTATGGGCAAATAAAAAAAGCAGAAGCGCTCTATCAACTGGATCGGTTCAGCCAGAAAATGGTTCTGGCAACTCAGAAGCAGCTGATTGCGATAACGTTTTGAGGTCTGAACAGAACATAATTGAAAACAAAAAGCATCAATACGTGATTAACAATCAACTATTTAAAGCATCACAGCAGGCCATATCCAAACTCAACGCAATGGTGGCGCGATTTCATAGTGACTTCAATGAGACAAATCTTGAAAAATGCATCAACTAAGTCATACACCAAATAATGATAAGCAAGAAGAAGTTAATAAAGTCACAAGAGTCGTCCAGATGGCCAAGGGTGGTATAGTCAATTCTAATGTACTCGATAGAGTATAAATTCACCACATAACTGTTGTAACGCTTCCATATTCCAATGAGTTGAAGACTATCGAGTATGAAATTCCAAAAGTATGCACAAACGGTTCTATAATTCTTTATGTCCTGTCACTGCCAAAGGCAAGAAAAGCTGAATATAATTACCTTATTGTCAAACCATCCGTTCAAGAAGGGAAGGTATTACATACAATTTAATATGCTTTTAGTAAACGAGAAGGAAAGTTATGGCATTACTGTATGCGTATCAACATTTATGCAGTGTGTGAAGAAAAAAGATTGAAAAACTTCCTGAAGACGATTGCATTTCAACCCTTATCAAGGGAGGTGAAGCGAAGTGTCCCTATCGATTCTGTGAAGAAGAAGTCGTTGAACTCGTTATGGAAGATAACATCTTCATTACCAACTTTAAGGATAATTTTCAGAGTGGTAATGTCTGCACAATTTCCCACATTGTGAAATTGCGAATATGAAAAATAAGTGTTTTACTTTATTATTTTTCCATTATATATTAAAACATTTTAAATTAGTTTTTAGCCTTTTGGGGAAGGCTTCGGAACTTACCTTGGGATTAATAGTGGCGTTACAGCATAAATTTGGCAAGGAACACCAAAAAGAAATGTACCCTAAGAAGTTAAGGTACCGTGCGCAAAAGGCTAATGAGTCTCTTTAATCCTTTGCAATGGAGGGCGAGAGATTAGTAAAGCTCAAGTACCCGGGAGAAAACCATCCACTAGTAGACAATTTTAAAGCTAAAAAGTTTATAAATGGTGTACGCACCGATGATGTCAAACTAGGGGTATGTTCTGCACAAAAGGAGACCGTTGCACCCTCACATTTAAGGGTAAAAATCAACGCTTAATAATTCAAATACAAAGGGAAGATAAGAGGAAGCAAGAAGTAAACTAAACTAGAGATCAAGATTGAACATGAGCTTAGCTGAGGAATGCTCTCTCTTTCTTGCGCTATACGTGAAAGCTTAATAAGTAATATTTGCAGGTTTAGTTGAGATGAGTGTCCGACCTAGCTCTGAACGCAAACTCCCATAAGGATTTACATCAATCCTCGCGGAGACCCAATTTAAGTCACCTTAAAAAGTGAAATTATGTCCACGGGCATTATGTCAGTGGACATTATGTCATGCCACCTTCTTTCACAGTTTTTTGTCGTTCCTTTTTCTTCTTCTTTGCCGATTTGTTACTCTTTTCTGTTTTCCATTCTCCATCCACTTATGGTTCCTTGATCTGTGTCGTGTCTATCGGTTTGTATGTCCATGGACATAATGTCATTTTTAAGGTGACTTAATGGACATTAATGTCATTCATCCAACCGAGGGGTGCAGTTACGCTGATGTTCTGAGAAACATACGGAGTAAAATGAAACCGGAGGAATCGGATATAGCGATACGCGCAGTCCGGAAGACAAGAACAGGTGCCATACGCATTGAGATGGGTATAGCAAGCAGAGGGGACAAGTTCAGGGAGAACCTAAAGAGCGTTCTCAGTCAAGAGGCAACCATAGAAGACCTTACGCCGATGGTCACTTTCGAAATTCGAGACATGGATACCGTCACAACCACCGAGGAAGTTCTAGCGACGGTACAACGAAAAGCGGGCGGAACGAACCGGGATATTTCTATTCATCTAACCGAGGCGAACAGCCGAGAGCAGAAAAGGGCCTTCGTACCAATATATACGATCTGTGCGCTGTGCCTAGAGGTAATGTGGCTTTTTCTTTGCCTTTCAGGAAGTCGACGTGGCTATTATAAACGAACAATATGCGTCAAAAAATAGTGGATTCTGGCTGGGTGATGAGACGTTTACACCGTTTAACGGATAACCAGGGTCCTCAAGCGAGAAGATTTGACAGGGGAGATTGTTTCACCTGAGTGCAGTTTGATGAGATTACTCCAATGATGACGTGGGAACCTTTGAGAAAAAATTGGCCAGAATCGAAGATGCAGTAGCGCAGATTGGCGGCAATCTCATAGTGGCAGGCGAATTTAACTCCATAGCTGTAGAGTGGGGAATGCAGATTACCAATCGAAAAGGCAGGCGAATTGTAGAGATGGCAGCTCGAACCGAACTGATCTTCGCGAATGAGGGGAGCGAGGCTGCGAGGACACCATACCGAATATAACCATGGTCTCGGAGAGTATGTATCACAGAGTCGATGACTTGAAGGTCCTGGAAATATATACGAGCAGTGATCATCAATACATATCGTATACTTTTGCTTCAAGGAATCGAGTATAAGAGGACATTTATACCACAAACAGTCGAAGATGGGATGCACGGAAATTGAATGCAAATCGGTTAGTCTTAGAAGTGGACAGATTGTGTAGCAGAGTTGAACTCTCGGACGATGCGACGACAATAGTAGTAAAATAGCAATGCCCTTATTGAGACCCCCGAATATCAGGAGAATATCGCAGCACTCAGGCGAGAGTGCCTACGACTACGACGGAGGTACACTAGAGCCAGACTCGAAGGACCAGCTGCTGACGAAATGCGGGCATATGCGCAAGAAAAATCAGGCATCGCGATAATGTAAACGCAAACCCTTACGAAGTTGGATACAAAATTGTAGTGAACAAACTGAACAGGAAGAAACCAATGGACATTATGGAATTAAATTAAAAAAGTTTACCTCATATTCGAAATCACCAACCTCAAAAAACCCTGTATACTGATTTTTTGTAAATCTGAAGATATTTTAAAATGTAGGTCGCTATATTGGTTCCGCTGATCAAAAATCAGCAACTTTAAAAACCCCATATACAGATTTTCATTCATATTCAGTGATTCCTTATTATTTTGGTCATAAAATGTTGTCATTTTACCTATAGTGTAGCAGAAGACTCCATACGAAATGAAAACACCATTTTGTGACTCTACTATACAAAGTGACGGCATATGCTATCCCTGAAGCATCACAAAATGCATAAAGTTGTTCTACATACTAACGGTTGAAATTTACCCTGTGAGTGCTATTTATCCTCTATAGAGATAATCTGTCTGATTAAAATAGGCTTAGTTGAATAAGCATCCAATCTGAGTAGTGTCTTTAATGGTCGGCTAACGTGATCTTACCATATTAAAACGTACTTGCTGTCTGTACTTTTATTCGAATCCAAAATTTTTACAAACCATTATAACGATGAGAAGCACAAACTCAACTTAGCTTACAGTAATATAGCAAGATACGTATTTATTAAAAGACGTTGCGGCCTCCATAAATTATTACCTCTGTTCAAACAAGGTTGAACACACCATACCCTATAGGGTATTAGCAGGCAATTCTCAATCCACAAAAAGTAACACAGCTTCCATTATCTAAAGGAATGCCTCCACCCTTCCAGCAACATCTTTTAAGAGAATGTCTCCACCTTTTCTTTGCACACCAATGTCTCCAAATGTGCCGTTAACACGGCTGTTATGCAAAACAAAAGTGTAATAAGAGAAACTAGTTCAAAAAAAACTTCACTTCTCTTCTTACTGCCATAACAACTTCATCAACTTACAGTGCGTGAAAAAGTGTAAAAAATATATACAGTGCAATCAAATATAAATAATATTAATAATTGAATCAAAATAAATTAAATTGAAATTAATTTATCTAAAAAAAAGCAAAGTGAATTTAAATTTATACTTACCTGTATACTTACCTAAATTAAATAAAAGAAATTAAATTGAAATTAACTTACTTAAAGAAAAGAAAACAAAGTGAATTTAAAATTATACTTACCAAAATGTATGCTTATCTAAATTAAATAAAATACATCAATTGAAATAAAATTAACTTAACTGAAAATTATACTTACATAAAAGAATAAAATAACTTATGCTCAAAAATAATGTGAATTGTATCCCATAAATTTATATTGATCTATATGAAATTACACCTATTGAAAAATAAGTCATTATAATTATCAAACCTACTTACAAATTCTATAAATATATTGTAAATTTATAATTGAAATAAACCTCAACCAAAATGATTTAATTCGTAGCTGAAGAAAAAGGTAAGACTCTCAATCCATCCTCTTAATTCTCTTAAGAAATAGATTGAATTCTAATTCTTTCTCCGCTTTTTCTCTTCCCATATGACGCAACCCAATGATTATAATTACTTGTAAGTGATTATAATCCACATCTCCGATAGATCTCTTCTCTCAACGGAGATCTAAAAGAGATTTATAAACAAATTAACCACCCCAATTTGTTTCAACCTCAACACATCCAACATGGTGTTGTTAAAATAATAAACAAAAGCTCAAAAAACAAAACAGCGCACTGTTCACGTGATCAATGAATGAGTAAAAAAATATACCAACAAAAATAAAGCGCTTGTTTACAAGATCGATGAATAAACAAGAATAAAGGATAAAAAGACGTAAATAACCAACAACAACAAGGAAGGGAATAAAGAAGTAAACAAGAAACAACAATGTGCAGTATAAAATAGCGAACAGAGAAACAACGCAACAACAACTAATCTACCTGCTCGAATGTAAACAAGAATCAACAAAAATGAACATAAGTTGTTTACATTTTTAGATTGTTCCCGAAGGTCGTTGGATGTTGATTCAGAGTTTGAGTTGAATCAGTCGTGTGTGCCTACGGCACGTTGTATTCGGAGTTTGAATTAAGCTAGTCGTGTATAACGACGTTGGTTGGAGTGATAAATCAGTCGGTTGTGTGCACACAAGTTGCGTCTGAAGGAAGCATTTGTTAGTGTAGTGCTTACAAAAAGGTTGTGAGCAAAGAAGGATATCTAACAAGTGTTGTTGCTTATAAAAGGGTTGTAAGCAGAGTAGTATAACGAACAAACACATATTGTGAAAATTATCGTTGTATACGTAGAATAAACTGGAACAGCGACACAAAAGCTGTGCAAATAATAAAGAATTCATCAAAACTAAACACGAATTTATTTTTACTTTATTTGGAATATACGAACTCATATTTTTAACGTTTTTAAACGGTAAAAACGTAACAATATTTTTATTATTTGCAAAATCTAACCATGGTAAGAAAATCATTCAACTTAAATATAAGCTTCACTAGTCTTTGCAATTCTTTACCTAGTCATACTGAGAACATAGACAGTGTCTCCATTGAAGATCTTGTTATATTTCGGTGTGTTAGCCAACTGGAAGTTCTGAGTAGTTTTCGTTCTATAAAGTCTAAATCTACCAGTATTGAAGGATTAAATTCCAATTTTTTTGAAATACTGCTGTAGAAACCTTATGTTACTAATGTGTTTAATACAGTACTAAATCAACATTTCCAGATGAATGGAAAAAATCACAAATTACAGCAATACCTAAACAACACAACTAATTTCGGCCAATATCATGTCTAAAGTTATTGGAAGTATTATGAGCGAGCAGATCAATTAATTAGTAAGGAACCATAATATGTTCAATCGGGATTTTTAAATGAAGGAGTTGTATGACAGCCTTGACAGTGCAGAATCTAAGAGCTGGTCTTGATATCAATATGATTTCCATTTTAGTTTTACTAGATCACAATAAAGCTTTTGATGCATTGATCATAACATATTATTGAAAATACTGGAGAAACTTTTCTGTTTCTCAGAAACAGCTTGTAGATTGTTCCGTTCATATCTCACAGGTTGATCTCTGAATGTGTTTTATAATGGAAAATATTCTAAACCCCTTGATGTTAATAGAGGTGTCGAACACGTCTGTGCTTGGACCCCTATTAATTTGTTTTTGTATTAATGATTTACTGGATTTTTAGAACATTGTAAATTACATATGCATGCCGATGATGTCCAAATATACCACAGCGGTTCTTTAAATAGAATTAACGCATTAACGCTGTATGAAAAACTTAGGAGTAATTTTTAAAAATAAACTGACCTGGTACAATCACTTTGATCCTGCAGTAGGTAAAATTTATGGTATGTTGAGAAATCTTTGGGCTGTTAAATGTTCAACACCTTTTAAAATACAAATTCAAATGCTGCTCGCTAAAACTTATTTGACTTATTACTTATTTACGCAAATTGTGATGCAAATGATTTGCGGAAATTGAAAGTTGCTTATAATAATATTGCAAGATATATCTTCAATCGAGGAATACGTGATTCCTTATCTGTGTTCTCAAACCAAATTTGCAATACAGTGGGACCCCGATTATCCGCGATGTTCGGGACCATAAGTATTCTGTATATTTTGCCCTATTAATTGAGTACCAGTTTTGGCTACATTTTTAATAGATATTGTTATATTTATATAAAAACTAAATAAATTTGTCAGAAAACAGTGAACAGTAGATAAGGATTTCATGTTATGGAATTGAATTCCCCTTTTTCGCTTGTTTGTCCAAAACAGAAATAATGATTGCTTATAATCACGGATAATAGAGGTAATCACGGTTAAACGATGCAGACATTAAAAAGCAGTGTTAAGAATTTCAACAACAAAATTTTCACCAGACTTTCAAAAAATTATTGCTGATGCTAAAAAATTTCACTTTAATCATTAAAATGACTAACTATGTCATATTACGTTATTAATTTTTATTTTTAATTTTCATTAATTTTATTGTTATTGTTTTATATTTTTTTTTTTACAAAAAATACTGAACGTTGACTATGAAAATTATAATATGTCAAAACGCAAATGTCATTAAAACAGTTTTTGTAATCTGTTCAATCCAATATTATTGGAAGATTTGTTTTCATTTCAGCATACATATTTTATTGTAGTCTCCTTTTTCTTCATAAAACATTACTTAACATTATTTAATATTGCGTGTTTATATTTAATGAAATGAAATATTTCATCTAAGACATTGACAATCTAGTAAGACGTTATGTCGACACTAGTGTCACCAGTGTTGCTAACATTGGTTTTTCATGTTTTTTGTGGCTCAATCTGATGTCGCCGTAGTCTAGTAGGTAGTGTGTTGGCTTATAGAAGTAAAGCCAGAGTTCGAGCCCCAAAATGCAAAAAGTATTTCTTCGACGATTTCCTCTCAGCAAATTTCTGTCAAAAACTCTGAGAGTAAATAAAATTGCCATGAAAAGTTTTTCTAAAAATCTGTCGTTCGGAGTCGACTTTAAACTGTAGGTCCCGCCACTCATGTATAAAATGAGCACACACAATAGAATTGGCGTGAGAAACTATATCAATAATCTTGGCTGAAGGGTTGTAATGACCAACTATGTATGTGCAGCTCAATCTATTAAGCAAAGATGATAGTGGTAACACTTTTAATAACACCTTTGTATGATAACGGTACAGTTTGATAATTATCTGGTATTAATGTTTAAAAATTTTCTTTTCAATCTGTTATTCAAAATTTGTTTTCTCTTAAATTCTCATTTATTAAGATTGCAACTAGTTATTATAACTAACAAGTAATTTACTTCTAACAATTAAATAAACATAAACTTTAATAATTAAATAAACGTAAAATTAACAATGATACTATGTCATCAAGCCAAAATAGAGCTTCTAATTAGGTCGCATGGCTTCCTTCTTTTAAGTATGCGTTCCAAACCAATAGGATCGGCAAGAGTTGGATGTTATGTTTCGTCGCAATGTTTACGATCTCTTTTCTAACAGTAGTTACTCCAAGGTCACGATATAAATCACTTGTGCGTATATACCGTGGTGCGGTTACGATGCCTCTGAGTACTTTGTTTTGAAAACGTTGAATAATAGTTATATTGTTTTCGCTTGTGCTCCGTAAGTCCATATAGGTTTTAATATTTGATTATATATTAACTATTTATTTTCGATAGACAGTTTGGATTTTCTCCCTATTAGCCAGTTCTGCTTTTTCCATTTGAGTTGTAGTTCCATAATTTTAATTTTAACATGCTCGTTCCAACGTAACTTCGTATCCAGTGTTATACCACGATATTTTGCCGTATTTGCATACGGTATTTGTATACCATCCATAAATATAGGAATACCTAGAATTGATTTATTTGTAAATTCAACATGTGTTGACTTAGAACTGTTCAATTTTATGCACCATTTTCTAGTCCATTCTAAGACCGAGGTAAGTGTGTTCTGTTTCTTGTGTTTCCAATCAAATTTCAGTTCTGGCAACTGACAAACTTGCCGTGTCATCAACAAATGTAGCTATAGTCGTTTCAGCAACTTCAGGTATATCACTGGTGTATAAAACATACAAAGGTGGACCCAGAATACCTTCTTGTGGTACTCCTGTTGGTATTTCCCTCAATTTGGAATATTCACCCTCATATTTAATGCGAAACAACCTCTTCTTCATGTACGATTGAAATAAAATACAGTAAGCCCTTGGAAACTGTGTGCTTAGTTTCGTGAGTAAACCCGTATGACTGACTTTGTCGAATGCTTGTGAAATGTCCAAGAATACAGCGGTACAAACCTTCTTTTCCCCTTCTTTCATCAGTAATGCAATGAAACTGGTCAGTTGTTGGATGCGCATTTTTAAACCAAATTGATGTTTAGGAGCTAAGTTCCTTTGTATGATGCGAACTTGTAATATTTTCTCATATAATTTCGATAAGATGGGCAGATGCGGAATAGGTCTTATGGTTTAACTTCAGATGGAGGTTTTCCAGGTTTTGGTATCATTACTACTTCGGCGACTTTCCAAACCGATTGTACATAAAGCAGTCTAAAGGAAGCATTGAAAATTTGGGATAGTACCGTTATTCGATAGACGTCTAAAAACTTCAGTTGTTACGCAATACCTGAATTGCGTAATCATTTCGATCATTAAGACTACTAACTTCCTGCGTAATTGATGGTGGATCAGTACCAAGAGAGAACACAATAGCAAAATAATTCTGCTTTTTGGCCCAATTTCCGCCTGCCACGTGAATAGGAGGAATTTGTAGTCTGGAATGAGTAGTCTGATATTTCGGTGCTCAATCTTTGCAAATAGTTATTAAAACGTGAGTTCTTATACTATTTGATTCCGAAGCTAAGCTAAGTTCTATTAAGCTGGAAATCTAGATCGCTACCATATCTTTCTCAACCTTCTTTTATTTTTTATCATCTCCTATATAAAAGCAGGGTATGCAACAACGTGTTGTCCCTCAGGAGGGTTCGGGGTGCTTTCCCAAGCAGAACTTTGAATTAGGTTTGTAACGGACTCAACGTCTTCCTCAATTTCGTCAGTTGTTTCTGCTTCATTAGGGGTTATGTTTGCATTTTGCAGCACAGTCTAAAATATTGCCAATCAGTAAATTTGTTCGTTAAAAAGGGAGATTTTGACCTATGGATAGCCTTTTCATAAACAGTCATATATCGCCAATGCAAATGGTCAGAATTAAAATCAAATCCATTTTCCAACTTGATACGCGACTTTGATATTTTATTTATTATAAAGAAATCTATAATATCAGGTGTTTTACTACTGTCTGTTGGCCAAAAACAGGTAACCCGGTGACACAACTTCATATCCGGTTTCTAAAATTGCCTTATATAATTCGTTTCCCTTAGGAGTGTTCAAACGGGATCCCCAGTAAGTATTCTTAGCATTAAAGTCTCCCCCCATGATGATCTCGACTTAATTGAGAGATGTGGAGGGCTATAAACTGACATTATCAGTAGTTTCTGTGAGTTTGTTGTTACTCGAACCGTGCTTGCCTGAAATTCTTCAGTACTGTTTTTTCTTATTATGACCGCACTTCCTCCTCTAGCTTTATTTTGGGAATGAATTTTGTGATAAACTTCATAATTTCTGAATCTTATAAAAGATTTACTAGTAAAATGGGTTTCAAAGTTAAGGCACATATCAATTTTCTCGTTATTCAGAACTACTTCGAGCTCTCTTTGATTCTTCATTAGGCCATCAGAATTCCATAACATAATTTTGAACTCCATTTCTCCATTTCATCTTCTTGCGTTATCTGTTCCACAACATTTAAACGATATTCTACAATTTTGGAAAACACTTCTTGTCTATTTAATTTACTTGAAATTTGTGACAACGCCCCGCTACTTGTCAAAGCATCATTTCGATTTTTCAGAACAGATGCATAAGATAAATGTTGAACTATTCTCCATTAACCTATTCGAATTGAAATTTTCATACATTCCTCCACTTGGTGTAGTACGAGATTTCAAATTATTAATTCACCGTTTTTGAAGCTCCTTAGCTACAATACAACCCCGATATGTTGCTGGGTGTGGACCATCGCAATTGGAACATTTCAGTTGACTAATCTCGGGATTACATTGAACAGTGCTATGTTTTCCAGCACATTTGACACAACGCGGTTATTTATTACAATAATTCTTCGTATGTCCAAATGATTTCTGCATTGTTGGACTAATATTTGTTGCTCCACTGGTTCCACTTATACAATTGTACTAAGGATTTGACATCTTCTGTAGATACAAATGATACTCTGAACATTTTCAGAAATTCTTTTGATTTCCATTGAAGTTTATTTACAGCTTCAAAGGCAGCCCTGATCGAAAGTCGGCAGCAATCATATCAGATGTACTCAAATAATATAAGTTCTTGATCATAACTTTTATTGGTCTTGTTTTTTTGTTTTATATGATCCCTTTGTTAAAAATTTTATCAGGAATTTATTAGTTATTTTTCTGCTTAGATAGCTATGAAAATTGTCCACATTTGAAACCATAATTGGATGTGGCCTTAGTTCTATATTTTTCTTCGACTTTTGTTGCTTTGAAGACTTTTTTTTACGCCGAGGAGGGGCAAATGTACCTAACCGCACCATAGAGGAAGTCGTCACGTCCTCCGTGTGTGGGACTCTCACCCACTAAACCCCCCTCGTACCGTGGACTGTTGTGTCCACTCCGGAACTACGGTGGTATTACTTCGGAGTGGAGTCTTTTTGGCCCTCATGCTCACATCCGCGTCCGGACTGCGTAATGAAGGCTGGGGAGACTTCTAATTGTCTCCACTATTCCTTCCGTCCAAGCTCCCAACTGAGACCTCGTTTGACACGTGAGCTAGTGTCATCTATGCCGGCGTGCCCACATGCTCCGCAGCCTCCAGATCTCTCTTCTTCAGTCTCAGAATGCGCTCCACGTAATTCTCCACTGAGGCCCAATTCTCTCTGCTCGCAATCATAACCCCGACAATATTAGCGGCCGTTATCATTCTGATCATCGACGTCAGTGCAGGGCGATAGCGCTGCCAGCGTGCACATTCGAAGATAGTATGTTCCGCATCATCCATTACCTCCCCTTCCTCGTAAAGGCAGTAAGGGGAGGTGGTCTTGCCCATTCTGTTCAGTTATTTCCTAAAATATCCGTTGCCCGATAGCATCTGTGTAATGTAATAATTTACTTCTCCAAATTTCCGACAGATCAATGGCTTTATTTCCGGAATAAGTCCACCTTCCTCTATCCTCGTCGTTGCCATTCTGAAATGGTGTTTTCCCTGAATATAAATTTTCATTCGCTCTGCTGCCAGTAGATCGACAGGGATTGTGCCTGCTATCACAAGTACGGCTGGGGCGGACACCGTACGATATGCCGACGCAATACGTAGTGCAGCCGTTCTCTGTACCGATAGAAGTAAGTTCGCCCGTTTTCCAACCCCTAGCGTTTCGGCCCAAATTTCTCTCCCATAGAGCATAATGCTGCTTGCAACATCCATCAGAAGTCTCCGTCTCGCCGGTAGCGGGCCTCCAATATTCGCCATTAATCTGCTGAGCTGACCGACGATCTTCCGGGCGTTGTCAGCCGAGTACTGAATCTGGTATGAAAATTTCAGCCTGGGATCCAGCCTTATTTCCAGGTATCTTACCGAGCTCTTGGTCCTAATTACCTCGCTTCCAATACCCATGTCCACCTGTAAGGGAATACGGCGACTAGTGATCAGCATTAATTCCGTTTTTTGCTTGGCCAGGTCTATGCCGTGGGAATCCAGCCATCTTTCCGTCCTTAGCATGACACGTCTCAGTTTTCGCTGCGCCTCTTCGGTATTCCTGGCCGTGATAAAGGCTGCAATATCATCTGCGTATCCAACCAAAAAAGTTCCATCTGGCATATCCTCTCTTAGAATTCCATCGTAGTTAACGTTCCATAGGTCGGGGCCAAGGATAGATCCCTGTGCCGCTCCTGATGTTATTTGTTTCACCCTTGGTCCCGAGCTTATGTTATACAACAGCTGTCTGTTACTCAAATAACTATTTTCATGGCCAGAATGTGTGGCCATGTGTGGTACCGAGAAATTGTATTCTAAAGCATTTAATACATCGCTCCATCTTAGACTGTTGAACGCGTTTCTAATGTCCAAAGTCGCAAGCAGTAGCACTGGTCTCGTAGAGCTACTCCCACTTTGTGTGACCATCGCCGCTTCTGTCACCTCTCTCAAGGCGTCAATGGTAGACCGACGGGGGTCGAAATCCATATTTTCTGGCAGACAGTCCGCCACTATTCTCAATAACCGCAGTAAGCCGTGGCTTCAAAAACCTCTCGAGCAGTTTTCCCGTCGTATCCAGCATGCACAGTGGCCTGTACGCGAATGGGTCCTCCGCATCGCCCTTTCCCTTGCTTATTAAGACCAGCCGTTGTTTCTTCCATATTTCGGGAAAAATTAGACACGCGTCTTTGACTGGCAATCTCCCGTATTACCTCAGGCGGAATGCCGTCGAGCCCAAGTGCCTTACCGGGTTTTAATCCGACCGCGGCTGCTTTCATCTCCTCTGTGGAAAATGGTAAAAATTCCGTATTGAGCATGGTTCTGTCGCCTTTCGTTCGCCGGTTCATGAGTGGGGAATAGTGTATCCACTATATTTCTCATTACTCGCTCATCCATAATCTCCATTGGTTTCCTTTTGTTAAGTTTGCCCATTACAATCGCGTAGTTCTTGGAATGCCTGATTCTTCTTGCGCGTTATAGCCTTTTTCAGAGACTTCTTTGCTTCCTTATATGTCCGCATTTCCTCAGCGGCTGGTCCATCGGGTCTGGCTCTCGTGTACCTCCGCCGTAGACGTAGGCACTCTCGCCTGAGTGCTGCGATATTGTCGTCCCACCAGTACACTGCTTTCTTTCTGATATTCAGGGGTCTCAGCAAGGGCATTGCCTTTTTACATCAGCGTCTTATTATCTCCATTGTTTGGTCTACTCTTGTCCTCGCGTTGCGGAGAATTCAACTCTGCTACACAGTCTTTCCACTTCCAAGATTAGCCGATTAGCATTTAATTTCCGTGCATCCCATCTTCGATTGTTCGTGTTATGATTGTCCTCCTCCTTGAAGCAAAGGTGTACGATATGTACTGGTGGTCACTGCCCGTGTATATTTCCAGGACCTTCCAGTCATACATGCCCTCCGAGACCATAGTGATATCC
Source organism: Sarcophaga peregrina (assembly GCA_014635995.1). Lineage (NCBI taxonomy): Eukaryota > Metazoa > Arthropoda > Insecta > Diptera > Sarcophagidae > Sarcophaga > Sarcophaga peregrina. Next base: position 82,542,627 of record CM025789.1, on the reverse strand, counting down.
GGAATGGTGCCCTAGCAGCCTGGTCGTCTGAAGGTAGCTACACTCCCCTCGTTCACGAAGACCAGTCCGGTTCGAACTGCCATCTCCACAATTCGTCTGCCCCTTGGGTTGGTGTTCCGCATTCCCCACTCTACTGCTCTAGAGTTAAAGTCTCCTGCCACTATGAGATTGCCGCCAATCTGCGCTATTGCGTCTTCGATTCTGGCCAATTTCTCCTCGAAGGTTCCCACGTCATCATTGGGAGTCAAATAACAACTCATTAGAGTGATCTCATCAAACTGTACCCAGGTGAAACAATCTCCCCTACCAGATCTCCTCGGTCGAGGACCCTGGTTATCCGTTATCCATATAACGTTATCCGTTATCCATATAGCTGCCGTGGGGAGCGGGTATGTAACTGCAAGGTAAAGCCACTGTCCGGTTTTAACTTGGCAAAACCCAGTGATATCCTTGCAGGTACATGCCAAGCAGCTCACAGCCTCCGTATCTTAGATCAGGCGCTCCCCGGGTACTGGTATCTGGCAACCGCTGGGTACTTGCTAATGTGAGAAGGCAAGATAAATGATTCGGCATGACCTTGACTACGATTGGAACTTCGATTTGGATATGACGCAATAGGGCTGACGTTCTGCAGTATTCTGTTACCTGAGTACACCGAGTGAACTCCGGTGGAAATGGCTTTCAGGCTAATGTTGCAGGCGCCTCCGTTCTGTTAAATCCTTGGCAGGGCTTCAAGTACGTTCGATTATCGTCGCCATTTGGTTGGTGATGCAGGTTTAGTTGAGAGGACTCCTAATTAGTGTCCGACCTGGCTCTGAACGCAAACACCCATAAGGTTTTGCGTCAACCCTCGCGAGGACCTCACTGGATACCATAGGCACCCTCGGGGTCTCAAAGGATAACTGCATAATCGATATGAGATAGCGGCTTGAAGATGGAACCCAGATGAAAATGAATAAAGGTATATTTGAAGTAGAGAAGATGATGCAAGGAGAGGTTGCATTTATGAGCAGCCCACGTATAAGGCGGTCGCCTGTGAAAAAGGCACAGACGACCATGTTACGAAGGGGTGATAATACACCAAATGAGTCGGACACTTCGCAACCGCGGGCTACACAGTCAGCTGCCACCGTCCTACGGAAAGAGGATGACCTGGATAAAGGTAATAATGATGCTAGCGGAACGCCGAGTGATGGATGCTCTGGCCTAGAACAAAGAGGCACACCAACAGCGGTAAGCTCTCCTACGTTGGAACTTATCGGTAGGATGAGGAAAATGGAGGAGGATGCTATGTCCCAGTGTAGGGACACTCTGGATATGATGCAGCGTGTTACGCGTCGCCAGAAGAATGCAAGTACTGACGTTAGGAACGGAATATCCAGAATGGCTGAACTTCTGGATGTTATGTTGAATTACAGACGTACTTGGAAGGCGGCTGAAGAGGAAAGAACCACTTCAAACCTCCGGAAAAAGACCGCTACCCAGCAGTTAGTAGATGCCCCAACACCCACGACAGCGAACCCAAAACGAACTGCCACCAGCCCTGTTGGTGCAGAGAGCAGTAAGAGAGCAAGGGCAAAGGAGCCTAGCGATGAGGTGAAACAGACCCCTAAAAGGAAGGAGGAAAACTGGGTAACAGTGACAAAGAAACGTACTCAGAAAAAGCCGAGGGAAACTTCAAATAAACGAGACAGGATGGATAGACCCCGACTGGGGCGAACAAAACCAGATGCGCTGGTAATTAAGCCTGCAGAAGGTCACACATATGCCGACGTCTTGAGGAACTTACGCGGCAACATAACGACCGAAGACTCTGACAGGATAAAAGCAGTTCGGCGAACGCTGAATGGTGCCATACTCTTGGAGTTCAGCAGAGGTGAAAAAGTCAAACCGGATTTTGTTCAACAACTGAGAAGTACGGTACAAGAAACAGCCTCAGTCGCGGAATTGAAACAGAAAGCTACAATCGAGATACGTGACTTAGATTCTTTTACAGTCAGAGATGAAGTAGAAACGGCAATTCGGAAACTGATTGCAGACCCCAGCGAGCAATTGCAAACGCGGATTACTGCCCCAAATGTGCGGGAGCAAGTTCGAGCTTTCGTCACGCTGTCGGCTGAAAGTGCGGCGAGACTTATCAGGGTCGGACATGTAAAGGTCGGATGGATACGGGCGAAGATGCGAGTTTGTGAGGATATTCGAAGATGCTATCGATGCCTCGAAACAGGTCACTCTCAGGCGAACTGCTCTGGTCCTGACAGAAGGAACATGTGCATTAAATGCGGAGAGGTGGGACATAAGATGAAAGAATGCAGATCGGCCCCAAAATGCGCCCTCTGCACGGATGCTAGAAGGGACGGAACCGATCACTTACCCGGATCTAGGAAATGTCCGTTGGCCAAACGATCATGAGATTGTTACAGGCGAATCTGCATAGAAGCCGGACAGCGGATGCTCTACTGGGGCAGATAGCTGTCGAAAAACAAATAGATGCAGTCATCATCAGCGAGCAATATGGTCGGATTGCCAGGGGTTCCTGGTTTGAGGACGAAACAGGCACGGCCGCACTTTGGATACCTGACGGCCGTAGGTTTGCAGTTACGGAACACGGAGCCGGTTCTGGATATACGTATTTTCGAACCGGATTCCTAACCATAATGAGCTGCTACCTCACTCCTAGCGATGATATGGAGCAATTTAGGACGAAGATCGGCTTTATCGAGGATAGAGTACTCGCTATTGGTGGACCGTTCATAGTGGCCGGCGATTTCAACGCTAAAGCTGTTGAATGGGGCGATCGGACAACGAACACCCGAGGAAGATGCATTCTGGATATGGCGGCAAGGTTGGGTCTCATAGTGATGAATACTGGCAGCACAACCTTCAGGCGGCCTGGATGCGAGTATACCACGCCAGACATCACTTTGGTGACTGAAAATCTGGCCAGAAAAATAGCGGAATGGAAAGTTCTTGAAGACTACAATGGAAGTGACCACCACTACATTAGTTTCCGAATCGCGGAAAGAGCGAACCTTATCCTAACAGCCAGGACCAGGGGAACGCGAAAATGGAACGTCGCGAGTCTCAATAGCGCGGCATTATTGGAGAGATTCGATGAGACCTCACTTTCACGAACCAGTAGTGATGCTATTACTCTGGCTAGCGAAACTATGCAGCGTATAATTCGTGGTTGCAACGCCTCAATGTCTCGCGTATCGCAACATCCCAGAAGGCAATCTGTATACTGGTGGACACCTGAAATTGCTGAACTCAGACGAACTTGCCTCCAGTGCAGAAGAAGATACACTAGGGCTAGAAGAGATGGTCATGCAGCACATGAGGCTGAGAATTTCAAACGCGCCCGAAGGGCACTGAAACAGGCAATTATAGCCGCCAAAAGGGCGAAATGGGAGGAGCTCCGTAATGAACTGAACATGAATCCCTGGGGCCTAGCTTATAAAATTGTGACCAGAAAGCTGGGCGCAAATTCTGCTGTGCCACTTCTTGACGGCGACGCCGTCGACAATATAGTGATGAATTTGTTCCCCGTGCACCCACCATTGCGTGAGGAACGTGATCCTCCGATAGCTGATACGCCAATACCCTTCACGGATGAAGAATTGATAACAGCGGCGAAAAGTCTCAAAGCAAACAAGGCTCCCGGTCCAGATGGAGTACCGGCCGAGGTGATAAAATTAATTGCTGAAAATCGACCAAATGCACTCCTGGAAATGTACAATGCCTGCATTGCCCAAGGTGTCTTCCCTGAGCAATGGAAGCTGCAGAAATTAACCCTGATCAGCAAGGGAAAAGGAGACCCGACACATCCATCATCATATCGCCCCCTCTGTATGCTGGATAGTGCCGGTAAATTATTGGAGAAACTTCTCCAGCGCAGACTGGCAGCGGCCATTGAGACAGCTGGTGGATTATCGGAGAGGCAGTATGGCTTCCGACCAGGTAGGTCAACGCTTGGTGCCATAGCGGATGTAGTGGAATGCGTTGAACGAACAAGGCTCAGACGTCACTATCCGAAGCGCATTGTTGTCCTTGCCACGCTGGATGTGAGGAATGCTTTCAACAGCCTACGATGGGAGGATATTATTAAGGCACTACGAGAAAGATTTCGTATTCCTATATACCTTCTGAGAATATTACGCAGCTATCTGAAGGATCGCAAGCTTCTATATGACACACCCGATGGCCGAAGGGTCGTGGAGATCACGTCTGGTGCAGCTCAGGGATCTATTCTTGGTCCAGATCTCTGGAACCTGAGCTATGACGATATCTTAGGTATAGAAATGCCAGAGGACACATACCTCGTGGGATACGCGGATGATATAGTGTCAGTCATTTCAGCGCGCGACATTGAGGATGCCAGGAGAAAACTGAATCGAGTCATGATAAGGACTCAGATATGGCTTGAGGATCATGGTCTAGAGCTCGCAAAGAACAAGACTGAGGTCATATTGATGACAATGGCTCGCATCCCACTCGAGATTGGTATGCAGATAGGTGATGTATCACTGGTCACAAAAAGGGCAGTTAGATATCTGGGCATAAGACTCGACTGCAGACTTAATTATTGGGCCCAAATACAGCATGCAGCTACCAAGGCAGCAAAACTAACGGGCATGCTAAGCAGGATAATGGCAAATATTGGCGGACCAACACAAGCCAAACGAAAATTGATTATGGCGGCGACGAACTCGATATTGCTGTACGGAAGCGAGATATGGGGAGATGCGCTGGAGATTAAATCTAAGCGAAAAATATTAGCAGCGGTGCAGCGAACAGCGGCATTAAGAGTTGCCTCGGCCTACCGCACAGTATCGGGCGCCGCAGTCCTAGTGATCGCCGGTGAGATACCTATTGACCTGCAGGCATTTGAGCGAAGAAAATCTTGGAGAATGAAGAGGGAAAATCTTCCCATTAGTAGCGTAGATCTCAGATCTCAAACACTACGGCGATGGCAAAGTAGATGGAACGAGGAAACATGCGGAAGATGGACCTATAAACTTATCCCATCTATAGAGGCATGGATACGGAGAACCTTTGGGGAAACTAACTATTTTCTGACCCAGTTTCTCTCTGGTCATGGTTATTTCCGAAAATACCTGTACCGTATGGGCAAGGTGACTAATCCTAGCTGTATTTATTGCGAGGAAATGATTGACGACGTTGAACATACATTCTTCCATTGCATTAAATGGCAAGACGAGAAGAACATGTTGATGGAACAAATTGGTGAATTTACACCCGACACCATTGTGAACGCAATGCTCGAAAGTGAGATAAAATGGAACGCTGTGAGAAGATACGTTGAATATGTACTCCGCAGAAAGAAGTTCGACCTTGATGCAATACAACGGAATGATACATGAGAAGACGAGCCAATAGCATGAAGCTGGCTTCAAATATGGCGTACCCAGACGTGGGAGAGTAGGAAACGGTCCTTAACTGGACGCCGTTCTGGGCCCTTCCCGAAGTAATGCAGATAGCCGTCCCGGGAAGGGAGTATCCCCAGAAGGAGGAGGGATTGTTTTAGTGGAAGCACCACTCGACGCAGCTGATGACGATCACTGTAAGTGCGAAGGCATTTTGAACCCTACCTCACACGCCAAAAAAAAAAAAAAAAAAAAAAAAAAAAAAAAATATAGCTGCCGTAGATGTTTCATCACCAAGCCAGAATCCACTATTCTTCGACGCGTATTGTTCGCTTATGATAGCTAAGTCAACTTCCTGCTCTCTGACTATTTGCGATAGCAAAGAAAAAGCCACCTTCCCTCTGTGCATATTCAGCTGCAATATCCTCATGCTGCCTTTCGCAAGCTCATCTCAAAGCCCCGCGATCCCGGGAGGTGTTCCAGGGATTTTCCCGACTTCGCAAAGCAAATACAACACCTTGGTGCGTTTCGGCATTCCTTCCCCTTATGCCCTTTTTCCCCACATTCCATACATAGGCTTGATCTGTCCGACCCATTGCATTCCCACCGTCTGTGACCACTTCCGAAGCATTGGAAACATCGTATAGGTTCCTCTCTGACCATTATTCTACAGTTTGTCCAGCCTATTCTGATCCTCTGTAGTTTCATAAGCGCCTTCGCACAGCTCGTAGAGGTTGATACGAAGGCCCTTTTCTGCTCCCGGCTGTTCGCCCCAGTTAGACGAATGGATATATCCGGATTTATACCGCCCGCTTCTCTCTGTACCGCCACCAGGACTTCCTCGGTGGTTGTGAGGGCATCCAGATCTCGTATTTCCAGAGTGACCACCAGTGTGAGTTCCTTCACGGTTGCCTCCTGATTGAGAACGCTCTTCAGGTTCTCTCTGAACTCATCCCTTCAACCTCCCTTACCCATCTCAATAAGTATGGCACCTGTTTTTGTCTTCCGGATGGCGCGTATCGCTATCTCCTATTCCTCCGGTTTTACTTTGCTCCGTATGTTCCTCACAACATCAGCGTAACTGTGCCCCTCGGTTGGGTGAAGGGTCTTGCTCGCTTCTTTTTCCTTTTCTGCAGTCTTCCAGTTCTCTCTGTAGTTCTTCATTACGTCAATTAGCTCCTCTAATTCCGATACTCCGCTCTGAACTTCCATACTAATGTTCCTAGCCTTCGTCATTGCCGCTCTAATCTTGCGGATAACACTTTGGCCTTAGTAAATGTCTCCTCTTCTGAGTTCCTCATCTTGCATATAAACTCCTGTCTAGGGGAACTGTGTCCTGAACGAGATTTCTCCGTTCCACTATGTGCTGGCCACGTTGCGCGCGAGTGCGCCTCCTCCTGCACCGATTTTGGTGTCGTGCCGTTTATCTTAATCCCAGCACTCCTCACGTCTGCACTCTGAGGGTTCTCCGTTGCCTGGGATTTTTTCGCCGGTGATCGCCGGATTCTTGGGCTGCTCATAAAAGCTACTTCCCCTTGCATCATCTCTTCCACTTCCAATATACGTTGTTTATTCATTTTATCTATTTGGGTTCCATCTTCAAGCCGCTATCTCATATCGAATATGCAGTTGTCCCTTAAAGACCCCGAAGGTGCCTATGGTAATCAGTGAGGTCCTCGTGAGGGTTGACGCAAATCCTCATGGGAGTTTGCGTTCAGAGCCAGGTCGAACACTAATTAGGAGTCATCTCAACTAAACCTGCATCGCCAACTAAATGGCGACGATAATCGAACGTACTTGAAGCCCTGACAAGGGTTTAACGGAACGGAGGCGTCTGCAGCATTAACCTGAAAGCCATTTCGACCAGTTTTCACCTGGTGTACTCAGGTAACAGAATGCAATAAACGTCAGCCCACTTGCGTCATCCTCACAATCGATCTTCCAAACATAGCCAAGGTCGCGCCAAATCGTCAATTTCGCCTTCTCACATTAGCAAGTACCCAGCGGATGCTAAGTACCAGTACCCGGGGAGCGCCTGATCTAAGATACGGACGCTGTAAGCTGCTTGGCATGTACCTGCAAGGATATCACTGGGTTTTGCCAAGTTAAAACCGGACAGTGGCGTTTCCTTGCAGTTACATACCCGCTCCCTCTTTGAAGACTTTCGAAAGATACAGTTGTAAGATGTGTTTTGTTGATGTAAATTAACGTCTCCATCTGCCCGTTTGATGTTAACTCCAGAGCATTCAGGTGATGATTCAGCTTTCCTTTTCTTAGTTTGCTTTTTCTTCTCGTTCTTTTGAAATATCCAGTCCATTTCTCTGATAAGTTCTTCTTCATTCGTTTCGAAGACTATATCATTTTGATTTGGGGCAGGTTTTTCTGTACCTGAATTAATATTCTCAGAACTATTTCCCAAAATTGTTCGCAGTTTTATGTTTTCCTCTTGTAATTGTATACAAAATTGTTCTTTGCTTGACACGTTGAATTAACTCACTGTTGCTCTTTTCCAACTCTTTCACCTTGGTAATTCTGAAAGTGTGCAGGCTGTTGCGAGGTGTATCGCCTTTATCCTGATCTGTCGTCTCCATTGCCTATTGGGTAGTTTATTTTGTTGTGAATTAGCTGAAACAATATATGTTTAGCTGAGACAACTACCACCCAACTGAACGAACGTTATAAATTGCAATTCACCACTATTTTGCTGGAATAACACAGCTGATGTTTGTTTAGTTACTGTTTGTTTTATTGTCCTATTCTTGCAACTTAATTGTAAATTATAAATTATCAAAATTAAAAAAAAAAAATAAGTAAATTTACAAATTTTGGAACACAAATTGTGGGAATAAACGCATTCTATTTATAATTGCTATGTTTCAAGTTAGGATTTACGCCGAATTTCCACTGTTTTGTGATGATATCTACAGAGCACCACGAAAATACGTCCATCCGACAAGTAAGGTTTACAATTAATTCAAATGACTTGATAAATAAATATTTTGATTAAAAAATGTCGGTTTTAAAATTCATTCATTGGCATCCTTAGCAAAAACTATACTTTAAATCAGAAAAACAACTATTTTTTCGTATGCAATATGGCCCAACTATAAAAAAATTAGCCCACCCCTGATCTAAATACTTTATCTTATTGTCTACATCGCAGTTATCGAAGGTACTAAAACTAAATTAACGTATATAACGCATTAAAGCATAGTTATTCCATATATTTAAGTTTTTAATCATTATTACATTCAACGCGTCATTAACAGGAACATCCAAGGCAATGGCTCCATGGTCACTTATCTGATATTCTTCTAGTTTATCAAAGTTTAAGTTTTTGTCATTAGAATATACTAGGTCAATTCGAGTAGACTATGTATGGTCTGTTATTCGCATATTAAACATTACACAGCATTAGACAAAATTTCGTTTAATTTATTCAGGCTATAAACATAATCCAACTGTTTATTAAGGAAATTATACAAACTCACAACACCTATGCTACCGAACCAATAAACTGTGTTGAATATATATTCCCATTTTATAAATTTAGTTTTTGCTTTCTTTTTACATTCATACACTAAACTTTTTTTAAAACAATTTAGCATCGAAAAAAACAATATAGCACTATAAAAAGTCAAAATATATTAAACGTACTTTTTTTCAAATATACAAATTTTGTTCCATTCCAAAAAAATGGGAAAGTAAATGATTTGGTTGTCCAACTAAAACAAATATGTATTTTATTTTCAATGGTTGATCCAGTACGAAGATTATTTTTAAATTTGTTTACCTTTTAATCTCAAATTTTCAATGGTTGATCCAGTACGAAGGACAAAAATGTGGGATTAAAAGGTAAACAAATTTAAGAATAACATATTTCGAGAAGATTGGGGAATTTTAAAATAATATAATATATTAATAAAATATTTTTATACAATATCGTTATGCAGGGAATTCGATCGCGACTGTGATGAGTGATACATGCATTACGGGGATCAGAATCGTTGACTGGCATTACATTAAGAACAATGACAACTTAATTGTTTCTTTTCTCTTTTTTTTTCTAAAAACAAAAAAAGAATAAAAAAATATCTAAGAAGATAAGACAAGCAATAATATTATGAGTGAGCATGAAGCTCTAAAAAATAATAATATCAATATTCTAAATAACAACAACAGGAACATTAATATTGAAAATAAAAGAAAAAGAAAAAATTTTGAAATGGATTCATAAAACATCACAAAAATAATTATTATGGAGCGCTCGATACTGACAACGACAAACAATGTGATCAAAAGCTGTTAAAGAAATTTGAGAAACAAGTAAAAGGAAACAATGATAAACATCAAAAATACAGCTATTACAGCGATGAATGAGAATTGGGCAATTCACACGACTTTGTATCGTTTATGTTGTGTTGAATACATTTAGTCGTTTGTGAACGCTTAATGCTATGCTGTATTGTGTATTTCGTATTCCTATGTATTTCATTGGCATTCAAATAATTTGATAGCACGAAATCAATACAACTTTTAAATACATATGAAAAAAATGTGTAAAAGTGTATCGAATTTTTACATTAAAATTATCAACAACAAGCATACACTATTGTATAATCGCTCAACAATACAATGAATATAACGATACAGCGGCTCAAATGTTTCGGCAACAAATACAGATAACGATACAGCAAAAAAATATTAACAAAAAAAATCCACCAAAAAACATTGTTGATGTTGAAACAAAACATTTAATTGAGTTCATTAAAGATGTGTTGTAAATCAATGAATTTAAAATTAAAGAATATCGTAATAAAAAATTATTATATTTGAATAATATTAATGACTTTATTAGAGTTAAAACATATCTACATACATACATAATTGGTCATTACAACCCTTCAGTCAGGATTATTGACCTAGTTTCTCACACTACTTATGTTGTGTGTGTTAATTTTTTTATACATAAGTGGCGGGACCTACAGTTTAAAGTCGACTCCAAACGACAAATTTTTGAGAAACTTTTCATGGCAGTTTTATTTACTTTACAGAGTTTTTGCCAGAAATCTGCTGAGAAGAAATCGCCGAAAAAATGCTTTTTGCAATTTTTGTTTTAATAACTGGCCTGAGACTCGAACCCTGGCTTTACGTCTAATAAGCCAGCACACTACCTACTAGACCATATCTAGAAAAAATAAAATCAAAATTTTTTACTTTTACACCGAAAGGGTTAAAAACTAAATCGTATTTACTTAGAGGCCTTGAGGCCAATATTAAAATTTAATTAAAATTTATCAAAGTTAGTCAATCTTCGACTAAAAAATCTTCTGAAAAAGGTCACAGTATGCAAATTTTTCTGGTTTAAATATCTCCAGAAAGCATCGTAAATAACCCAAAAAAATATCAGGGCACTTTTGCATCGTTGTGTGAAATGGGAGCAAATAAGACGTCCGAAATACCTGAGTGTCGTAACTACCAAGGATTTTTCCATAGTGCAGCAAAATTCTTGATCCAAAATGTGTAAAATCCAATTCAAGCCATGAGAAAGGGAAATGCCCCATAAATGTTGTACCCGCAGATAAAAAGATAAACTTTATTGCGTAGTATGCAACAAATATGGTCATCCTGCTTCTTATAGAGGTTGTGAAGTGTATAAACAACTACAACAAAAACATAGATCAGAGAAAAAACCCTTATTAGAAAATAAATCTAATAACGTTAACAATACACTTACTAATATGGACACAAGTTTTATTCATGTTGTTAGAGGAAATGATAATGTAAATGTCAATCAAAATATTATGCAAGAAAATTTTAATCAATCATTTCTATTAGAACTAAAAAATATGATGATTTTTTTAAATAATTAAATAGCAAATTTATAAAAACAATTACATTTACAAACATCTCGTCTAGATACAATTTTCTCAATGGTAAGTGTATAAATATGGATAATAATCAGAATATAATATCCAAAAAATATACACATAAATGTAAATTCATTAATATCTATAACTGGAAGATATACTCTACAACAATTTCTTAATATACACAACCCTGACATTGTTCTTTTAAATGAAACGAAATTAAATTATAGATATAAGTTAGAGTTCTATAACTACAATATGATTACAAAAGATAGGACAGGCGCAAAACTAGGAGGTGGTACTGCAGCATTAATCAAAAATAACTTCAAATTTTACAAATATTCAAATAATATAATGGACTCATTTAGTTGTCTTGAAACTTGCATAATTCGCATACCAATGATTTTATTAAATTAAAAATGAATTACAAAATGACATTAAAAGTCCCAAATGATAGAAATTTATCAACTTCTGAAATTGATTTCCAGGTTTCTAGACTAAATAACATAATTGTGGATACTATGGAAGAAGTTACGCCTAAGTATAAATACATTGATTCATTGTCGAAACGAAATTATAAAAAAAAACTTTAGGCAGCAAAGAGTAAAATTTTAAATTGTATCAAAAAACAAAACGTAAGTAAATTTCCATGTTTGTATTAATAAATATATACAAGAAAAACTGACTAACATAGAACCAAAGGGTTCAATACATATGTTTCAAGAGATTCAAAAGAATTTCAAGGAACTGAAGCCTTTAAAACTTCAGAATATAAAAATACCAGAATACTCGAAAAACATTAAACACAGAAGGTATATTACCAAACAACCTGGAAAAAGACAACTTTAATAACTTTGTAATCCGTGATCAAGAACAAATGTTGGATGTTGTTGGAGTATATGTAGAATCCTTTAATTCACACAAACAAATTGTTCGCAGTAATAGATTACAGGTGCAAGTTAGTAATTATTTTAATAAATTTTTAGAAATGAAAAGTAATTAAGAATATAATCAAACTACCTTAATTAATTCAAGCTGCAAATTATTTCATAACAAGAGACAAAATTACATATATTTTTCATAATTTAAAAGGTAAATAATCTTGTGGTGTTGATAAAATACCAAATATTGTATTAAAAAATGTACCCAAGAAAATTATTTACGAAAAATGGAATTTGTTTAATAATATGCTATACAATTCTTACTTTTTCATTAAATGGAAAGAAACTAAAGTTGTAATCCTACCTAAAAAATATAAAGATGTAAGTAACCCAAAAAATCTTCGTGCTATCAGTTTACGTCCTAATATTAATAACTAGCAGATTGTACCCGGAGTTGCGCGGGTTATAAAAACAACAATAAATAAAAATCCGGCTTCGAAACCGACTTCTTAAAAAATGCAATTTTTCAAACTATTCGGAAACCAGTTTATCAAACAACTCAGTTCTTTGAATACTCTAAGTCCTAAATATAAATGCATGCAATTTGCCCGTTTTTCGCAACTTTCCCCCTTTTTGGACCCCTTTAGTCCAACTTTTTAAACAGAACACCTCCAATAGCTATTTGGGAAACTTAAATCGTAAAAAAATCATTTGAAACCTATAAAATACAGCACTTATGCATAAAGTACTAATTTTTGCCCCTTTTTTTTCTCCCTTTGTCCCATTTTACTTTTCTTTGGTTCAAATTTTTTAAAAGATTTATAGCCTATACCTGCACCGACAAAAGCTCGATCAATTTTCCAAATTTCAAGAAAATCGGTTCAAGCGTTCAGGCGTGATTAGTTATGCTCTTAATTTGCCCGTTTTTCGCCCCTTTCCCCCTTTTTGGTCCCCTTTTGGTCCAACTTTATAAACTGAACACCTCCAATAGCTATTTGGGAAACTTAACCAAGCTAAAGCATAAAAAAATACCTATTACCATTTTTCCCCATTTCTTCTCCGCTTTTGGTCAAAATTTTGAAAAGATTTATAGCCTATAATTTGCTCCGACAAAAGCTCGATTTATATGCTACGCAGTCAATTTTCCCGTTTTGGCCCCTTTCCCCCTTTTTGGACCCCTTTTGGTCTAACTTTAGAAACGGAATACCTAGAATAGCTATTTGGGAAACTTAACCAAGCTAAAGCGTAAAAAATTACCTATTACCATTTTTTCCTCAGTTTTTCTCCCCTTTTGATCAAAATTTTGTAAAAATTTATAGCCTATAACCTGCACCGACCAAAGTTCGATCTATATCCCAAATTTCAAGAAAATCGGTCCAGGCGCGGTTGGGTAACGAACAAAACAACAAACATTTGGGAAACTTAACTAAGCTAAATCGTAAAAAATTATCTATTACCATTTTTTCCATTTTTCTCCCCTTTTGATCAAAATTTTGAAAAGATTTATAGCCTATAACCTCCACGGACAAAAGCCCGAGCTATATCCCAAATTTCAAGAAAATCGGTCCAAGCGTTCAGGCGTGATTGGCTAACAAACGAACAAAAAACAGACTTACAGAAAGATTTATAATATATATTAGGATTAGGATATTAGGATTAGGATAACCTGCACTCAGTTTGCGCGTTTTCAGCCTCTTTTCCCCTTTTTGGATTCCTTTTGGTTCTACTTTAGAAACGGAATACCTCCAAAAGCTATTAGAGAAACTTAACCAAGCTAAATCATAAAAAAGTACCTATTACTATTTTTCCCCCATTTTTTATCCCCTTTTGGCCAAAATTTTAAAGGATTTTTAGCCTATAACCTGCTCAGAGAAAAGTTCGATCTATATCCCAAATTTCAAGAAAATCGGTCCAGGCATGATTGGCTAACGAACAAAACAAAAAACATTTGGGAAACCTAATTAAGCTAAATTGTAAAAAAGTACCTATTACTATTTTTCCCCATTTTTCCCATTTTTTCTCCCCTTTTGGTCAAACTTTTGAAAAGATTTATAGCCTATAACCTCCATGGACAAAAGCCCGATCTATATCCCAAATTTCAAGAAAATCGGTCCAGGAATGATTGGCTAACAAACAAACAAAAAAACAGACTTACAGACAGATTTATAATATATATTAGGATAATATCAACGCATTCTATAAAGACAAAAATTTAAAAAGTTGTGGAACAAATTGGTTTCAAGTACAAAGATTCCAGAATAAATGCAATAAATTTATTGATTTCAAACATCAACTGGAATTGGAATAAGAAACTCTGCGCGGGAGCATGTCTAATAGAAATGGAAAAAGCATTTGGATTCCAGGTCTTATATTAAAATTATAAATTTCCATTTATTAATCAATAATGTGATCACCAATAAAACTTTTGAAGTGTTTTACTAAAACTTTTACAATAATTAATGGTTTACAGCAAGGCACCATTGAAAAAATAAATCATCATTTTCAAATAAATTTCAATATGATAGAAAAATATACACTTGATTGGATTATGAAAATTAACACGACAAAATGTGAAACCATTCTATCCAGAACTCCAGTTAATAAATGTAATACTAATATAAAGAAAAATTGGAATCAAATCTAATTTAAATAATATTAACATCCTAAATAAGGATACAGTAAAATACTTAGGAATCTATTTGGATAAATTTTTATATATTAGGAATGCTTTTTTCAAATACAAATCCTTATTTTACTCATAGTATGTTAAGCCAAGAGTCAAAGTTATTATGTACCAACCATTAATTAGACCAATAATTACTTATGGCTGTCCTATCTGGTTCAATATTTCACCATCCTACATAGAAAAGCTAAGAGTGTTCGAAAAAAAATGCCTTAGGGGCTGTGTTTCTAAATTAAAATCTTCTGAAAGCAATTATGAAGATCTTCTGAAAAAATGAGAAGATAGGTCGAAATCCTGACATTACCAATTATGTATGTATGTATGTGAAAGAAATTATGGAAAATATATTTCTAATAATATTTTGTACAATTTACCAAATATAATAACAATCGATAATTTTATTATATACCTTTGTGCCCCTGAAGCTTTTTTTTTTGTATTTAGATAAAAATAATATCGTACAAAATGAAAACCTAGTCGCGATATTTTATCACAACCATAGACGGGCTAACGTGAAAAGTGTGATTTCAGATTTAATACAAGTACAGGTAATAAATAACGTATCTCGTATTATTCAAAGACTAAAAATTAAAAAATTTTGGTGGCTAAATTTCTAAATTGTTATATTATTTTCCTTTTATTCTTTTGACAAACTTAAATCAACTCTAAAAAGGTAATGCTTTTTTAAATTTTTCATTACAAATAATTATAATATATTCTTCATTTGAAGTACATTAAATATAATGTAAACTCACAAAAGTAATAATTATATTATGTACACATACTAGAGAGCTCTTGTACAAGACGTTGTATAATTTTGAATTTATATTGTTAACTAATGTTTATGAAAAATGTAAATAAATAAACGATGAAAAAATCGTTATATATGTACGCATGGTATAATTTTATATTGTATTAAACAAAGGTTCGAATATTTATTTACTTCCTCATCCAATCTTTATGTGAAACTATTAATGTATTTATGTACATATGTATATATTTATTAAATACAATGTAATTACAAATTATATTTAATTATACATGAGTTGAGTAGCTTTGACCATAGTGTCATAGACCAAAGTAGCTGTTGGGAATCGAAACCACATTCCTTACGGTAATACCCTCTGGATTAACAGGGGCACCCGATATAAAAATAATAACACATTGTTTGTATTCTTTACCACTTATGCAAACGAAAACCATCAACTGTTCAATGTTTACTCTCATTTTATAAACACGGATGGAATTCTGCAATGTTTTTCATCTGACTATACGCACACAACATTTATCGCGTAAGTTGATGCTTACTGACATGGGGTTGTTAAAATCTAACTGTTAATTATCAAAAACGCTAAAATGGTAATACTTTAAACAACCACTTTAAATGAAAATATGTATCACGTATTAAGTTTCTTAACTCCTCCTATTTACAGTAAGTAAAAAAAAAACACCACCATCATATAAATTTTTGAACAAAATGTTATCCATAAAAGAAAGTAACTGTGATTAAAATTGAATTAAGCCACGAAAAGTCTATTTATATAATAAACCGACAAATATTCCTTACCTCTATACACAGGCAAAAAAAACCTGGTGCATGAAATATATTCTTGTGATAACTATAATCACTTAACAAATATATCAACAAATTAACAAATATGGCAACTAGAAGTAGAATTGACAAATGTGACAACTTGCAATCTACTTTCTAGTTACACCTGTGGGAATAGGATCCTATATGTCCACATGGAAGCTTTTTAATGTCTACTTCTTGGTAGATAAGATAATTTTTAAGATAATTTACTTTTAATTTAAACCACAAATGTTGTATTGGATTTAAACATCTGCTTTGAGGAAGCTTGTGCAAAATTTTTCTGTAGTCTCACAAAGTAGCCAATGCTTGCAGCGATCGAGGCTTTGAGGGAGATTAAAAATTTGTGGAAATTAAACTAAAATAATTTTTAAACACTCGCTTAAGTTCATACTGCCCTCAATTTAGGCCAGGTTGTCTAATTTATTTGCGCGTATTAAGCCTCAAACCATTACATGTCAAACTGTGTGTAATATTGCTTTATTTTAGGTTCTTTCCCTTTCATAAATATATTTTATTATATGAAAAATTTAGATTTCATATTTAAAGTAATAATAACGTATATTTATGCTTCCAGTGGTGCGATTCACTAACTTTTAACACTTTTAACAGGTTTTACCATTAACCACACATTTTGAGGTTTGCACTAACCACTATATGATTCACTAACTTTTTCTTAGCCACGGTAAACAGTTTTATTTTTCTGTACATTCAAATTAAAGTTTTATGGCAACCTTGTCCAATTAGATGTCAAAATAAGAAAAAAGCACAAAGAAGAATAAAGAAAAACAAATCGAAAAGAATTATTTTGAAAATTTTAAAAAGCAAGGTAAGTAAAATATTACAGATAATTATTTTATTTTAACTATTTATTTATATTGATAGAATGAACACTGTTACTGCCACCAAAAGTAGCCGGGCGTCTGCTGAGCAGTTAAGTCAAATGGTTGACTTCATGATGAAGCATCCGGAACTTACTGCTGGCAATGTAAAGAAGCTCCATGGAAAATTGGAGTCGAATTAGTCGAATCTTTAAATTGTCTTGGTGGTGGACATAAAGTAGTCAACCAGTTTCATTTAATTTTTTAATTTCATTTTTTCAATTTTTTCATTATTGGTTGGTTTTTGTATATATGTTTCTTATTTTATTGTTTTTAAATGAATTGTTTCCTTTTATTTTTGTTTTTGTTACCAAATAAATATTTGTTTCTTTGAATGGCGTTTACATTTTTTTATTAAAATTTATTTATCAACAGTACCCAATATGACTATGCTAATACTTCCTTTTATTTCAAATAATGTAATGAAAGAAGTCCTTGTTCCATATAGAGTGTTTTGGGAATTATGTGTATATTAAAAAATGTACAATTGTAATAAATAAATGCATAATTTTACTTAAAAATTTATAAAAAAAACTTGTTTTATTTAATAAAATATGCCCATATTTTAGATATTTCTACAAACGACATTAATTTATATACTTTGCCTTCAAGCTGGCTCATTATCAGATAAATTGTAGGCTAAATACTCAAACGCCATTATAGTCATAATTTTCTAAAAACACTTTAAACCTCAAAAAAATGTTGGCGTTTATAAACCACTATTTATTTGGTTAAAAATAACAGCTGATTGAAACAACTGACTTTAAACGACAACAGAAATCGTTAAAGTGTTAGTGAATAGTAGAATGGTTAATTTTGTGGTTAATATTTTTAAAAGACACATTTGTCGTTAAAAAAGCTTAGTGAATCGCACCACAGGTGTGGATCCACAAGACAAAGTATTTAAACGGGTTATAGGGTTAGGTTTATTAGGAGGATAAGAGGGGATAGGGTGTTATAATATAGGCACAAACCTTTTGGGTATTAAATTTATATACACAATATTGAAATAGATTTTAATTAATGTTTTATATTTGTATAGTTTCAAAATGTGATTAAACGTATTTTATTTTGTGTATTGTAATAATAAATATTTTTCATTTTTATTTTCAACTTAGTTTAATGTTCAAATATGAAATTCATAAATGTTTTGGATTTTACTTAGATTCATACAATTTAGTTTACAATTCATTATTTGTGTTGTTTTTATGAAAATTTTAAGTGTCTATTTAATGTAATTTACTTCACAATTTTATTGTTATTATGTATTACGTATTTATGATATTCAAAATTAATTAATTCTTAATTACAAGTAGAATTCATACGCGCAGGGCTTGTGGGGGTTTAAACTGTCGTTATTCAAGGTCGATAATCAACTGATCTAGGATGTTAATAATTATGCTGGTGATGTTGATGAATGTGTATATGTGATGTGTGTTGAATGTGATGTGTATGTGAATGTTGATATATTGTGAATGTGGACTATGTTGGGGATGTTTGTGTTGTCAGGGTTGGGGTTGTGAGAATCTGTTCACTCATGTGAACACAAAGGTTCAAAGGATCCTTGTGATTCGGATAAGAAGAAAGCTCGTATTTTAATCAGGAATGATATTAATCATTTTAGCAACGTTGACATTGTAGCGTTTGCGATAAGCTGTGACTAGATCTTTATGTGTAAACATTTATGTGCCTCTCTGCAGAGCAGCGCTAATACAGTGTCGGAATTCAATTGAATCTTCAGTGGTGCATGCTTCAGCAAGTGCATCGGGTAACCGTTGATTGTTTCGTTATTTTCTCCAGATACACTCGGCATTCCTGGACAACTTTTTCTTTCGATCTTCTGTACAGATTTTCAATCTTTTGTTCAGATTGTCTGTCTTTCATACAGATTTTCTAGAGATCTTTAGTGTTTTCAATAAAAGTTCGCTTAAATTTCAATAACTTAAAATTTATTTGTCGATCAGAATAGCAAACAATGTACACTAATGATTTTCTGTAAGTAAAAGTACGTGGTACATAGAAAAACTAATGACGCCGTCAAAATATACGTTACGGAAGCTAGTCCAAAAATCTGACCTTACGTGGTTTGTACTCTAACTCGGATAATTTCTTAGGGATGTAAGCTGGCTTCAATCTGTCTACCGAAACGGTTTTTCATCTCGTTCCGACGAGTATTGTATATGTTTTTGGATGTGTCTCTAGCACAGCGTAAGGGCCGTCATATGGTGCCTTTAGGGGAGCACGTACGGTATCGTCCCTCAGAAAAACATGGATGCAAAGTCCTTTGGAATATACACTGATTTTTTTCCGTGTTGTGTTGTCGACGTGGGTCGTATATATATTTCAAAGTGTTGTTGAAGCCTTGTAAGAAATTCGCTCTCGTTGATATGCCTGTCCATATACCATCTCAGCTACCCATACCCCTAAGTCCTCTTTAACAGCTGTTCTTAGACCCAGCAAAACAATAGGAAGCACCTCAGTCCAATTGGCATTGTGACATTTCAACGCTGCCTTAAAAACCCAATCCCAACGCTCTATCAGGCCATTCGCTTGAGGATGGTATCGAGTTTTTCTAATATACTTTATGCCTAACATTTTCGAAAGGTGGTTAAAAGGGTTGTTTTCGAATTGACGACCTTGGTCTGTCGTTATGAATTTCGGTACTCCGAAACGACTAATCCAGCCATTTAGTAGTGCCTTTGCTACAGTTTCTGCCGTGATGTCCGTAACTGGAATAGCTTCGATCCATCGGGAATACCTGTTAACATACGTTAAACAGTAGTTACAGTTGTTCGACAAAGGTAGCGGGCCGACCAAATCGATGTTTATATTCAAACCTTTTGTCTGCTATAGCGAATGTTTCCAAATTGCTTTTCGTGTGTCGTGTTACCTTGCATCGTTGACATTGTTGACAATTTTTTACAAATCTTTTTATCTCGGCCTTCATCTTGTTCCAAACAAAATTCCTAGCGATTAATTTTGTTGATGCCCTTATCCCTGGATGCGATAGTCCATGCAACGATTCAAAGACGAGCGGTCATAATGAACTCAGAATATATGGACGTGCTTGGCCAGTGGATGTGTCGCATATTATCTCGCCGTCGCAACCTGGTACCTTTATTTTCTGCAGGGGTAAGTGAAGTAGGATTCTATTGTATGAGGTTTCGAAGCTCGGGGCATTGCGCCTGTTCCTCCAACAGCAATTGGTAATCGATAGTGGAGAGGGCGTCTGCCACAATGTTCTGTGAGCCGCTTATATGCTGTATATTTACTCAAAACTGGCTTATAAAACTCAATTGTTTCGTTTGACGTGGGGATAAACGTTCCCATATCTGTTCTAAACAATGCAGTAATGGTTTATGGTAGAGTTGGGTTCGTTAGCTCTTTTGAGTGTTCTCTCTTTCTAGTTCAGCTCCCTGTAGTGAACTAGGTCGTTCTTTTAGTTCAATAGTTCAGTAGTTCTTTCTCAATTTCAGTTATATTTAAACTAATGTAAACAATGCAAATTTATATCAGTAAAATGAAAACATATTCATAAAGTGTTTTTTCATTTTACATAAAGCGTAGTATTTAACATTTTTTCATTTTTATTAATTCATTATGTGCCTGAAGCACTTTTTAAATAAAATTACTTAACTGACTAAGACTAACAAGACATAAATATTTAATTATATACACATATTTACAAGGATATTAGAAAAAATAAAAAAGTCAGCTTTTACAAATAATCAAAAACCAAAAATAAATTATACACATAAAATAGAAATTAATAAGAATTCAGCCTATTGCAATTGAATTTATTAATGTTGCGCAATAATTTCACGGCGTTTTCGTATGAGCTGTCACTTTTAAATCCTAATTTTTTAAATCTGGAATATAATATGCTCTCTGCGTATAAATTACTTAGTTCTAGTTCACCACAACGATTAGTAATTTCTCTCTTCATCACGGAAATTAGTTCTTTTATTTCGCTTTTTGTTAAAATCAGAAATCACACTCTCCAACAAATTACATAGAACTAAAACTTTCAAAAAGTTTAATATTTATTTATATATATTAGAGTAACAGACCAGATTATCTTGTGTGAATCAAACTCATTATCGAAATTTGATTATAAGAAATATTTTATAATTTTTTTTTTAGCAATAAGGTGCTATTCCAATGCATAAAATTTGAATTACATTCAAGAAATGCAAAAAAAAATTAATTTTAATACATCATCAAAAATTTCATGAGTACTTATAAAAGCATATAATTTTTTTTAATATTTAATAAGTATTTCTTCGGATATTTGTCGTCTAAACCATCCTTTTAATTAAATTGAAAAAAATATATTATTTTTATTTGCTTATTTTTGTAAGTATTATGATGGCACTATCATTTAGAAGGAATACCATGAAAACAATAAACAACAGAAAAGAACGAATAAGAAACGAGAACAAGAGAGCCATGAACTACGGAGCTAAAAGAACACATTTTTCAGCTGGTTCTCTTAGTTCAGTTGTATGAATAGTTCAATTGAACTAGTTCGTTCGTGAACTACACAACTCTAGTTTATGGTCTGTGAACACTGTAAATTGTGCGCCCTCCAAATAAAATCGAAAGTATTTAATGGCTGAGTATATAGCCAAAAGCAGGGCTGCACCCATGGCCTTGTCGGATGCGTCTGCATTAATGCTATGGCGGCCCCCCTACGGGGAAATGTTAATAAGGTTGTGTTTGCCCGTTCGGGTTTAATTTTTTCGAAAGCCTCTTCGGTTTCAGCGAACCACTCGAGTTTTGTCCGGTCGCGTTTTTTGCATGGATCCATCATCTTTTGTAGGAGTAGTTCTATTTCGGCTGCATGTGGTAGAAATCTTCTGTAGAAATTTATGGCACCCAGTAGGCTACGTAAATCTTGCACTTCCACTGCCCTTTCCGATTAATGATGGCTTCGACTTTGCGAGATATTGGTTTAATGCCGTTTGCGGTTCTCATATGTCCTAAAAATTCGACTTCGGATTGGCCCAACTGACATTTCTCTATATTAATAACCAGGCCTTTTTCCCTATATACTTCAAAAAGTTGTCGTAAGTGGGATAAATGTTCCACCGATAATGATGCTACGAGCACGTCATCTAAATATAGGAAAACAAAGTCGAGGCCCTTAACTGTGTCCTCCATGAAGCGTTGAAATGTCTGTGCGGCGTGCCGTAACCCAAATACTATATATTTAAATTCGAATAAGCCGAAAGGCGTTATAACTGCCGTCTACGCTGCGTCACCAGGGTTAACGGGTATATGATGGTATGCTTTTTTGCAATCTATTACTGAAAATACTGTCTTGCCATCGAGTTCACTCGTAAAATCTTGTATATGTAGTACCGGGTAATTGTCGTGCGTTCAAAAGTCTGAAATCGCCTGAGGACTAGCTCATTGTCTCTTCGATCGTACACAGATGCCGCGGTCCAACATGTAGTCGAACTCTTTTTTCGCAATTTCTAATTTCTCGGGTGATAATCGTCTGAATTTATGAGCTACCGGGGGTCCCTTTGTCTCAATACAATGTTTGACCTCCGACGGTTTCTTGAGCAAAGCATTTGTGAGGTCGATATATTGTGTCAGTAGTTCATGGAAAATGCCATTTGTCTTACGTACCGTTATTACTGATGAATCGTTGTCGGTTATCCCGCACACTTGACGTACTCGTGTCGTTGCGTCGACTAGGGACTTACCTTTCATGTCCACCAAAATGTTAAAATTCTGCAAAAAATCCGCGCCGATTATGGGGTGTGACACGTCAGCCACCGTAAAAAGCTATTTAAACTGACGTCGCAATCCGTATTGTTCGCCGCCAGTAATTTTATTAAAGATGGTTGTAGATGAACGTTCTTTGGTTTGGGAATTACAGATAATTCCGCCCCTGTGTCGATTAAAAACTGCAATTTTGAATTTTTATCCTTGATATTCAGACGGCTTATGTTGTTGTTGTGACCCTCTTCGTTTGCCGTCGAAAACGGAGAGCTTACAAGTTTTCCGAATGTCGTAGTCGAAAGCTGCACGGTGATCGGCACTTTGTTGCCCTTTCTCCAAATATTCGGTGATACCAACGACGCATTTCATTTGATGGTGAACGGGACGTGCGTGAGTGTGAAAGGCTACTACATCGTGGTGATCGTTGCCGTTGATGGGTCGTATGGTAGTTACGGCTGCTCTTCTCTAGGCAATCGAATTTCTCCGTCAATTCGGCTATGGCCTTGTACAAATTTTCGCTTTCATTGATGTTGTTGACTTTCGGTTGATCTTGGACTTCCATCGTACAATCGACTTTTACTCCAGCACACTGACGTCACCCTCGACCATTGCTAAAATTTGTTGAATTTGTATTGGCAATTGACGTAGCCATAATGATTTCGAAATTTCTGAGTCCAAATTATTGCCAGCCATTGAAGGTTTTTTCCTTCCACAGCCAAATTGTCGAATAAACGTTTATATCGGCTGTCGTCGGATTCACAAAACTCGTCGATAAATCTCCTTTTGAGTGTTTCGTATTTCCCCATGGCCGGAGGCGTTGTTATTATATCAGCTGCGCATTTCAATATAGATGAATCAATTTCTGACAACAGCGTATAGTATTTTGTGTCGTCCGTAGTAATACCAGCTCGTATGAACTGTGCTTCCAACTGCAGAAACCAGGCACCGAAAATAACTGTTATTTTTGCATTTTTTATTAAAAAAAGCAACCGCAAGGAAATGTCGGAGAACAGAATCTAGTATACCATTTTGATTATCTTGGACCAAATTTTTATAAAATGTGCTGCTTTTTAAAAAATTGACTTTTATTTTTTCGAGCAAAAATAATAATTATTTTTGACTTTGATTTTTTCGAGCAAAAATAAAAGTTATTTTTTGACTTTTATTTTTTCGGTTGGAAATAAAAGTTATTTTTGACTTTTATTTTTTCGAGCGGAAATAAAAGTTATTTTTTGACTTTTATTTTTTCGAGCAGAAATAAAAGTTATTTTTTGACTTTTATTTTTTCGAGCAGAAATAAAAGTCATTTCTATATTAATTCATGATGAATTCATAATATTTATTAAAAAATTCTTTAAAACAGTTAAAGTAAATTATGTTAAAAAATTTTTAGAATTAAGTTTTGCAATAAATGTTAATAAATATTATGAATTCATCATGAAATAAAACATAAATAACTTTTATTTTTGCTCGAAAAAATAAAAGTCATAAAATAACTTTTATTTCTGCTCGAAAAAATAAAAGTCAAAAAATAACTTTTATTTCCGCTCGAAAAAATAAAAGTCAAAAATAACTTTTATTTCCAACCGAAAAAATAACTTTTATTTTTGCTCGAAAAAATAAAAGTCAAAAATAATTATTATTTTTGCTCGAAAAAATAAAAATCAAAAAATAACTTTTATTTTTGCTCGAAAAAATAAAAGTCAAAAATTAATTCTTATTTTGTGACTTTTACTATAAAAGTTATAACAGTTACGGTCCCTGGCAGAAACCATAGTTTGGGGTCAGGTTTCCAAAAAGATGGTGGTTTTACAGCTACTCGGAATACTTGTGAGGACGCTGCGTTATCCTCTGTATTTATTGTGGCGTTTGCGCTAATGTTCTGCATCGTAGCAGTCGGTGGTCACCACTTTAGTGTTTTCAATAAAAGTTCGTTTAAATTTCAATAACTTAAAGTTTATTTGTCGATCAAATTATCAGAATAGCAAACAATGTACACTAATGATTTTCTGTAAGTAAAAGTACGTGGTACACAGAAAAACTAATGACGCCGTCAAAATATACGTTTAATTCAAACATGTGTCAGTGTATCAGTGAGATGTCAAATGTTAGAGTTGCCGTGTCAAATACGAGTGGGTGTGCACACTACAGATCTAATGATATGTAAATATCATCACCATAGATTTAAGCATAAAACTATTACCATAATCTGGTTGTGCAAGGGATAATATAATATTAAGTAATTCTGAAAAAATTCTGCATTCGACTTAATTAAGGATTATGGGTCCATCAGTGCAAAATTAAATGACTTTATCCGGGAGATTCAAATCTGTATCTGCGTTGCAAAACCATGATTATTATATTCGGACCAACAATAACCAAGATTTTCGCGGTACTGTGCAGTATCATTGCCGTGTTCGCAGCAACTTGTTCCGCCAATATTTCTGGTGATTAAAAGTTAAGGATAGTAACCAATCCTTTGGACTAGTTAGTTATCCTGACACCACCGCTATCATAATATGCTATAACTAATATTTTTTTTCCCCTAAAGCCAACCCAATCGCGTCGTCGTAGAATAGTTTTGGTTTGATTACAAAGTTGTATAGCCAGTATACATTTTTAAAATATATATTCTAACTTTTGTCTTTTTAAAAAGGTTTAAAATATGAATTCGTTGATTGCAAACAGAGTAAAACAAATATATTTAGTTTCAATTAAACTCTTTATGTGCCACTGTTTCCAACTTATACGACAATAGCTACTTGTTCGTTAGGTCTGTATAGTAGAGATTTTCAAACCACGACTGTTTATTTCACACGGGACTTCATACAAAACTGAGTTAATTGCTACTGTCCATTGCCTATTTTTTCTTCCCTTATTATATGTGCACAAAATCAGTCTGTTGAAGGTTCTTGAAACAGAGCGTTCGGGGTTTCGCCTTCTAGGGAGTTCTGTAGCGACTTCATTGTTGTTGGGTATTTTGTTCACATTGTACGTTTGTCGTTTAGTTGTCTATCTCCTTTTCTCATACTGATGTTGTTGTTTTAAGTGTATGTATTAGTGTTACTGGTAGCTTTTTCATCGTTTTTATTGTTAAATGACACTACACTGTTTTCATTTTCGTAACACTGCCGTCCACTTAAGCCTGTTCGTCGCGAATAGTCTCATTATCTCTTCTCCCATATTTTACCACTCGGTCTTTGTGTACGACCTTCATTTTAATCCAGCTGACAGCTTTCTGTATCCTGTACGCGATATCGTTTAACCGTTTAATTATTCTATACGGTCAATCCCACCTGCTTTGCAACATGGAGGATAATCCCTTCATCCGCTTTGGGTTGCAGAATAGTGCAACTTGTGTTCGCTGCACGATCATACCTGGCTTTAATTTTATCTCTGACCATTGATATCTTCTCCAAAGATGCTAACGGGACTTTTAGCTGCAATACACTAGGTTCAGTTTGCTATCCAATCCGCCGATGCTTGATGACATTCGAACCAATAAAAACGTTGTTTTAGTCTTTCCAGCGTCTTTGGAACTTCAAGATGTCCTCTGCTAGCTCCATTATGGAACAACTTTAACACTACCTTTATTTTGCAGGTTGGATGAGAACTGCTGATTTCCCAATGTCGATAATAGTATCCGTTTATCAACCTTAAACTGTCCCATTGTAAGAGAGCCTTCTGCCGACATCTCATAGGCCATTTGTCCTCTTCATTAGCTGCTAAGATTTTCGCCAAAATTGGATCACTCTTTATGCTTCAGGTCATTCTTCGTTGGCATCGATCTGCGTTACCCGGATATCGATGATGGCTTCCTTCCTTTTTCAGCCTTCACACAATGTTTACGCTCCAATTTAAAAGGTCGCCTCGAGAGTATATCAGCATTTCCATGTTTTACACCCCTTCGTTCTGTTAATGACAATAGTTCGGAATCATCGCCTTCAATTTTTTTGCATCCTCTTCTAGCTTTTACATCTACATTTTCAGTAACATGACGATCCCTTCGATTAACATTTTTTCCGCGGCATTTCTTGGATTTACACATTCCAACGTTGTGCTCATCAAAAGCCTTATATGTAGCAATGGCACATCGTCTTGTAGATAAGATGGATATTGATTTTTTGCATGGCGTTTTGCGGTTTCTTTGGAAGCATTTAAGTTTAGCCTTTCGTCCGGTTTCATCAAAAACTTACTTCAGCATCTCTTTCAATTTATTTATTTCTTATTCCTCTATGACTTTCATTCTTCCCACTTTGCTTACTTGTGGTCTAGAAATCGTGAGAGTGGTCTCCTGGGCTAGTGAGAAGGTTCTCTTCAGTGTAGAACATACCGCTAATTTGATGTCCAGGTAACAAACGCCTCAGTTTTAAAGTTGTCTATCAACGAGTGGTTTTCTCCTGAGTAAGTGAGCTGCGCTAACCTCTCGATCTCCATTGCAAATGCTTAAGTGATTCATTAGACTTTTGTGCTCGGCTCCATGCGGTACAGTGTTCGTTTATGCTCGTCGCCGAATTTGCGCTATAACGCCACCATTAAGTCATTGTAGTTGCTTCTGCACTTGGCTGGCATGGTTTCTACAATCTCGGCTGTCCCACTTTTTAACACCGAAATTAGTTCCAAAGCCTTCTCGCCATCGTCCCATCCGTTTTTGCTGGCTACTGTCTCGAATGGGAATTTGAATAAGGATAGGGGTGAGCTTCCATCCGAAGAAGATATTTTTATACTGCCAGTACCTTCCGATACGATTCACACTAGTTCTGGCCGCTGGTTCTGGAAGTTGTCGATCGTCTCCTCCATTATAACTGGTTTTCCGTCACCGGTCTTTTCCAAATCTGACACATTTTCCTCGACAGTGATAATTCTTCTGATTCATGTATTTCCTGCAGCTTCTCAGTTGTCGCTTCAAGTTTCTTTTCCATATTTAACAAAAATTTTTGTTCTCCATACTTCATTTGTTCCATAAATGCTGCTTGCATTTTTTGGTTTTCGGCTCTAGAAGCTTCAAATAGCTTCTGATTCTCAGCTCTAGAGGTTTCTTGTACATACGCCAGAAGTTTTTGATTTTCGGCTCTAGAAGCTCCTTCTACATCAGCTAACAGCTTCTGGTTTGCTATTTCCGTTTTCTCCCTCATAGCGGCCAGCAACGAATTATTGTCAACACCGCTAGGGTTCGATGTCTATTCTCTGAACTTGCTGTTGTTCTCAACCGCCTTTGCAATTCATTCTTAGCGCACGTTGTTGACAGCTTTAGTTTACCCAGCACTCGCTTAAGCCGGTGCACTCTTCGTTCGGAGAGTTGCATTTTTTTTTTTATTTATTTTTTTTTATTTGCAAACAAGGTAAAGTTTCTGACTGTGCCCAACGTGGCGACCACCAGTGCGATCCTTGTCTTACTGTATTCAAGTTGACGCGCAACCTCCTAGTGGCCCCTCTTGGATGGCATTCTATCACCCGCTAGATGTTAACTAATGCGTGCAGCGAAGTCGAATCTCCTGGACGTTAAATTTGGGTTGTGCGTAGGGCTTGGAACCCACCATGTAAAAATCTCCTCCAATGAAAACTAATGCACTAAACAAATATGTGTTTAGTTTCAATTAAACTCTTTATTGTCCGCACTATCTTTTGAGCCACTATTTTGAACTTATAAAACAATAAGTACTTGTTCGTTATTCGCCTCTGCTCACAGCCTTGTTCGCTAGCTCTATATAGCGGGGATCTTCAAACCACGACTGTTTACTTCAAAGGCAACTTCACATAAGACTGAGTAAATTAAGCTAAAAGTCCATACCAGAGAACAGAGACCATTCACATTTGCTGACCATCCGCAAATTCATTGCTTTTGCATTGCTTTTACTCGACAATAATAAAAATGTGAATTGTTGTTTGTTTACTTACTCCTTATTACTGTTTGCTATTTTACACTCACTTTTTGTTATGGCGTTATACATCAAGCTACGAAATAATTCAATGCCACATGAAATAACTAAAAACATTCAAACCATTCGTCCAGTATTCGTTGCTTTGAGTGTATGAAAACAGAAAGCAAGAGCACAAACAATACAAAACATAATGAGAACATATATACATTTTTCTGGTTGTTTCATTATGTGCGATTTGTTGACAGTAAACATTACTAAAAGTTTGATATTTTGTTCGTACAACTTATGCGATCAGCATTGAAACCATTCATACCAATCGTTAACTATTCGTACCAATCGTTAAGTATTCATTGCTTTTGGGAGTATTCGTTTACATTTGTAGAAGACATGCCATGCAAGCATCATTTTCGTTACACTCCGTTTTGTGAATAATGACATGTATTGCTTTACGGAATTGATGTATATTATCAACATAAGGTTCATTGTTGTGATTGTACTCAAAATTTAAAATTAACCAATCAACCCGTTCTCTGGTCCATACCATCCGTTTCATGCGTTACATGCGATTCTTACATTCTATGCGGTCTTTCTTGCACGTTACACACAATGCGTTTTATGCGACTGATTTTTTATTTTGATCAGCTGTTGTTGTAAACAAGACAAAAGCAAACAAGAACACTTTTGAGAAAAATAGACAATCAGATTGTGATTTTAAAAGAATTTGCACGCCAGACTTGTCTGCTAACGCCTTGGAGGCAGCCGAAGAGTGCGTGGTCATATTCGCAGCAGTCTTAGAGGTAGACGGTACCAGGGCAGGAGGTTCGAAACCGGTCCCTAGTATCGCCAAGCGAGATTTAACCGAAGTCCTAACTTGGGCCTAAAATTTCGAAGTAGGGGCAGCTGCGTTTTTGACAGGTGTCTGCTTGGAGAGAATTCTGCGTCCACCGGTTACAGTGGATGCTTTGCGCTCGCCAACTTGAATTAGCGCAGGTTTATGTTTTGGGTTTGGGTTCAAATTCATTATGAATGGGTCCCCTCAAAGCCGCTATCCTTGCCCGCAAAGTGTAGTTACCCAAAGTTGTCCCGTGGTTATCTAAGCAAACAGGGAGCCCACTCGAAGGTTGACACCAGCCCCAATGGGGACAGCCCCTATGGAGACAGCGATGGATAAGTAGCATATTCTGAGGTCTGCGAGGGTTTTAACGGGATGGGGGTAACTATAGCCCTAGCCTGGAGCCGTTCGCACAGGGGAGGGAGGAGTGCTCAGACAAGAGGAGAAAAGGGTTATTCCAAAAAAGGGGGTCAGCCATATTCACCCCGTCTGAAAGGGAGGTATTTATTGTCTCCCCAGTCTAGATTCGTAGTGTTGAAGAGCAGAGATTCGTAGTGTTGAAGGCCACCTCTAGCAGGATGTGACAATATCACGCATTAACGGTCTTGATAGCCTGGAGGCTCCGAGGGAGCTATGATCACATATCCCTACCCTGCGGAAACCGCTTGATACCTAGCGCGATATGAACTCCGTTGACTCTGGGGGTAAGAAATTTTGGGGACTTTGTATCTCTTCGTGATTATTACTATCCCTGTTCCGGTTAGCTTTACTTCCACATTCGTTGCACTCAAACTAATTTTTGACGCTGACAGGGTGACAAGACCGAGGAATGATTTAATATGAACGTCTATAATTCTCTCAAATGTGATGTTATTTCGGCCTTGATGGAATATTTTTGCACCATTTCATTTCCAGACTGAATTATTAACCGATATTAACCTGCTACAAAATTCATTACCATATAACTGTAAGAATTAAAAAGAGTTTACTTGTTTTTCCGTAAAACACCTTAACATTATTAAAATGAGAGATTATCTGCTGAACCATTATGATCCAACAAAAGCTCTAAAAACAGTGGACTTGTTTACATGATCAACGAATAAACAAAAATATAGCAACAACATCAGTATAAAAAGGAGACAAACAAGTAAACGGGCAACAACAACACTGCAAGGGCAACATAATCAAAATACACAAATAACAATAAACAACTTGTTTACATTTATAGAGATTTCGCAAAGGCAAAGATATTCTACTTCACATGCATTCAGAGGCAAGACAAAGCAAGCAACGACATTCAGAAAGAATTCATTCAGTCTTGTGTGAAGACACTTTGCGTGTAAAGAGAATAACTGTGATTTAAATATCTCTGTTATAAAGATCTATTGAATAATTGTTATTGTGTCCGCGGAAGAGTGTAAGGAATAATAACAATTAAAGCAAATTATTGTTGTTTAAATCAAGTCGTGAAAGGTGGCACTCGGAATTGTGCGAACAATAAAGAATTGGTTTAAATCTAAACACAAATTTTTTTATTTTATTTGCAATCTACGAACTCACAGTCTTAACATTTTCAAAGGGGTAAAAACGTAACAATTGGTGTCAGAAGTGGGACTGCAAAAATAGATAAAAAAATCAAAATGAAACTCTTCGAACTAAGAGTAGAAAAGCTCATACAAAAATTGGGTAAATTAGCGCTGTCAACAATAGGAACGAAAAATGAACTGCGAAGGCGGTTAAGGGAAGAATTTTGGCATCGTGGCATTCATCAGAGTTAGTAAGAAAGAAAGACAAGTACAGTACCAGGAGTTCAAATTGACCAATTGTACAAACATCCCTAAGGGGAGAAGATTATAGTGGGGATAGCGAAAAAGGAGAGGAAGTAGGTAAGGGAGAATAAGGAAGCGGAGGAATTACACAGACCAACCAACGCACAAAAAATGCAACTACGCCGTTGAACCCCTAGCATTTCCCAACAACGTGAGAATTTAAATCATCAAAGAAGAGCCTGGAAACGGTCTTCATCTTCAATCTACCAAGGGCTGTACAGTTACAGAAGACGTGTTCGATGTCTCCAACTTCTCCTCTTGTTAGCGTTTTAATCTGGCAGTGTTCCGTAATAAACCCAATAACTAGCCTTATCCAAGCTCAGAAGCCAACCTGTTCTCACACTGTCTATAGCAGGTCATAGGCACCTAGAAACATAACAACCCGATTAATTCCCCAACGCCCCTGCTCGTCCTCCCTGACTTATCCATTGATGAGAACGTAGAGGCGGCAGATTGGTGTGTATGGACCAACTATTAAATTTCACTCAGAAAATGAACCTAACCTTGAGAAAGCATCGTCCGTCTCATAATCGAGTATTCCGCTATGACCCGGAACCCAGCATACACACATTCGGTCTAGCCCAAATGTCCTTAACTACTCCTTGCGCTCGCTAATGGCCTATTGGGCAGTCTGACTGTCAGTGAACGTCATATAAGTTTCCGAATCCGATTACCTACCAGCTACGGCCTCAATAGCCTTTAAGATTGCGAAACACGCAAGTCATCCTTTAACATGAAGTGAAATTCAAGACTGAGTTCTCTATAGAAAACCCCAAGACCTGTACCTTCACCTAACTTCGAACCATCTGTGAAGATGGGTATACCTTGCGTCCTATTCGGTATAAGTATGCTCAAACTAAGCAGGAACAATATGGGCGGAATATAGTTGGTGGCTTTTTCTGAAAGTCCGTACCTTCCCTATGGAAAGACGACAGTTCAGTGACTAATCAAGCGCTGTTACCAGCAGCCCGATTCACTCAGACGTATGGCACTACCGCTGCACACTGTGTGACATACAAGTCAGGCAGAGCATAGTGTAAAAAGCAGCCAGAGGACAGCTCCTCCTTATTCCAGTGATACTCAAACCAAACAACCCAACCATAAGTAATAATCGGTCTGACAATCACCAGATATATCCAACGAATGGACACTTATTGTGTGCATTCAGTCCCTTCTTCATTTTTTCCTCGGAGTTACAGAATTTTAAGTTAAAAAAAAGAAGTCAATTTTGTAATTTTAAAATATGACAAATTCTATTAATTTTATTTGCTTTCAACTGCTTACTTCGAATACTCAAGAACAATTAAAAATTCAACTCATTTGAAAAACATTATTTATCCAAAATACATAAATTATGTGTAACGGGATCATAAATATGTAAAAGATTGATTTCTATGATTTACTCTCGCTTATATATTAAATAATAAATGTAGGTCAACTCTCAATGTATATTAGAGCAAAACAATAATCTCTTATACTCAGTTTAATATTGTAGTTAGTAAATGAGAAAGAATAAATTAACGGAATATAAGGAATGACCAATTAGGTCAAATAAAAGTTATTAATTACAGTGTGTTATAAAAATAAATGGACAATAAATATTTTAACATATTTAATATAATATTTATTTTAACAATTTAATATACTGTTGAATAGTTGTTGATTCTCGCAACACTCGGTGTTTCTTTTCCAGTTCAGTGTGCTGTTCAGAACAACACCCAAGTACTTGATCTCAAAAGACAACTGTACTCAAGTACAAAGCAAGGACTTGAGTAAGTGCAAAATTAGTTGATTTTCAGTTGTCCTATTGGAATTTATACCCAGACCATAGTTCATAGCGCATGGAGATAAAGTTCCAAGCGCAGACTCCATCAGTGCCCTCAGCGTCGACAAAAATGTCTCCCTTCCAGAAAACCCACACCATCGACGTATGCCACACCACAACCTTAAAGCTCCTACTTTGCACGCGCGTTAAACTAACATTAACCAGGAGAACCCTTACCTATCATCCAGGAGTCTGACATTTTCCGTAGTTTTTATCACGCGCTGGTACAAATTTGCAAATTTGCTGGTTGCAATTCCGAAACTCAAATTATATGTCATAAGTGTAATATAAACTTGTGTTTTTCCAATCACAAGAACTACTTCTACGATTTTCACCATAAATAACTTCAACAAACTGTCTTTTTTCCAATATATATTTATTTTTTTTTTTTCTAAATTTTTTTGTATTACCTTATAAAGAAATGAAATACGAAATTTATCTTTATTTTTTAAACATCTCTTTTATACTCTGTTCTTTTTTTAAATAAAATATTTCTTTCTACACAAAATGATATATATAAAAGAGAGGTTATTTAGATAAATATTAAATTTAAGCACGAAATGTATATTTTAATTACAAATTAACAAATTTTCTTTACATTAAAACAAATGAAAATCAATATTCCCAGGCAAAAGCAATCTTTAATAATTAAAGATTAAAATGTATGCTTTAAGGAATCTGAGGCAATTTTTTCTTTGAATTTGTGGAAATTGTACTAAAATAATTTTTAAAATATCTGTTTTGTTTTAGATATTATAAGTTGTCTTCATTTCACATATATTTTAGGTTAAGTTAGGTTAGAGGACGTGTACTTATCAACTGTGACAAGTACAGTACCGGGAGGTCGAATTGACCCATTGTACAACGTCCTAGCTTCTCATACCACTCACGTTGAGGGAGTTAATTTTAGTTATGAGCGCCGGAACCTACAATTTAAAGTCGACTCCGAACGACAGATTTTTTTCATAAGCTTTTCATGGCAATTTTTGCTCTTAGAGTTTTTGCCAGAAAACTGCTGTGAGAAAGTCGCCGAAAAAATATTTCCCTATTTTCGTTTTGACGTCTGACCTGGGATTCGAACTCGGGCCTTTCGTCTAATAAGTCAACACGCTATCTACTAGACTACAGCGATTTCTCACATATATTTTAATATATGACAAATTTAGATGTAGTACGCAAAGTAAAAATAATAATGTCAATTTTAGATAATACTTGTGCGCAAATGCTTAAGAAGTTTTACTGGCTCCGAGAGATGGCTCTACAAGTACGCCGAGTACGTCAACGAACTTGTGGCCAAGCTGTAGCCGGATGCAAAACTTCATATCATACCGAAATATCACATCCGTCTTAGACAAAGATTATTTGTCATGCTACATCCAGATATCTAACGATAACCTTCCCCTTGTAGCAGCGGGAGCAAGACATACAAATTCATTAACTACATCGAAAATATAGTGTTTTGACAAATGGTTTTAGGCGGACACACGATGCACCTTCCAGCTGACTATAATTTAAATTGCATGAAACAAACATTTTTATATTTTCTCCTATCCCTTGTATTACCTGGATTGCAGTGATGTGACAATTTCAGGAGGACCAGTCGGGCCGGAGTTCCCAATTTAAAGTCCAGGGGATTGTACTGCGCTGCACGCCTTAACAATACAATAAGGCAAGGATCATTTTTGAGAGCACCTACATCAAAAACTTTACATTCTGCGCATGCATCGCTCCAAAAATTAAACGACAACAATATAATAAAGTATGTAAATATAGTGAATACATAATAGTATACGAAAAGAAGATAAATTCTTCTTCAAAATTGACCCAAAAGATTAAAATTATAGTTCAGGCACTATCGAATAATAGAAGTGGCTTTATTATTGTAATACGCACTGTTGTAATAAGAAATAATGTGAATTTTGCATCAAATGCATATAATTTGTCTGACATTCATAGACGTAAACAACTTATATTAACAACTTATAATAACAAGTGTGTGGTACATATGTAATATGAATTTTCATTACATTATTTATTTATTTATGGATATATGACTTTGTTATAGTTGTTGATGTGGCTATTATTAATCACTTTCATTGTATTCGTTAGTGTGTATTTGTGCCGTCTGTATGTGTAGCTGATTGTATACTGATTTGTATACTGTTAAATGATATTAGGTCTTTTCGACTGTTGTTGCGTAACACTGGCGCCCACTTAAACCTGTTAATCGAATAGGCTCCTTTTCTCTTTTCCCATATTTCGCCAGTCGTTCTATCTGTACGACCTTCATTTTTGATCGGACTGTTAGCTTTCTGTATCCTGTATGCGACATCGTTTAACCGTTTAATTATTTTGTAGTGTCCATCCCAGCTGGTTTGTAGCATATCCCTTTTTCCGCTTTGGTATGTATAGTAGAACCATTTGTCCCTCATGGAAGCCCTCCGTGTTTGCTGCAAGATCATACCTAGCTTTGATCATATCACTGACCATTTTTATACGAGTACGCACAAATTCATGAAGTTCATTCGGGCTATCTTTTTTTCCAGTGTATGTGGTATTAGTCCCTGTGGCGGGCTTAACTCCAAAATCCAAGTCACCGGGCAGTTTTATCTAAGTCCCAAAAATTATCTTGGGGTTGATCTAGATGTTGATTTGTGGACTGTGGACCGTTGCTTGCTCACTACTTTTCGCAAGTACTTTTCTAGGGTTCGATTAAACCGTTCTACCATTCTGTCCGACTATGGGTGAAGCGGCGTCGTTCGAGTTTTCTTAATTCCATATAGCTCGCACATTTTTTTGAATACTACATACATAATTGGTCATTCGAACCCATCAGTCAGGATTATTGACCTAGTTTCTCACACCACTTATGTTGTGTGAGTTAATTTTATACATGAATAGCGGGACCTATAGTTTAAAGTCGACTCCGAACGACAGATTTTATGAGAAACTTTTCATGGCAATTTTATTTACTCTCAGAGTTTTTGCGAGAAATCTGCTGAGAGGAAATCGCCGAAAAAATACGTTTTGTATTTTGTTTTGATGTCTGGCCTGGGATTCGAACCCTGGCTTTTACGTCTAATAAGCCAGCATATTACCTACTAGACCACGGCGGACTTTTTTTGAATACTACTGACTCGAAATTTCGGCCTTTATCGGAATTTAGTTCTATTAGAACCCCGCAGGGGTACACCTAGTTGTTTACAAAAACATTTGCTATTGTGTTCGGCTCTTGATTAGGTATGGCATACACTTCCGGCCATTTACTGGAATAGTCTTTCACTACGAGAACATATCAGTTTCCGGCGTTGCTGACTGGAAAAGGGCCTGCCACGTCCATCGCTATCCGGTCGGAAGGTGCGCCCGAGTTATACTGTTGCAGCTGACCTTGACTTCTTCTTACTGGATCTTAAGCTGCAATACACAGTTTGCTATACCAACCCAATAAAAACGTTGCTTTAGCCTTTCTAGCGTCTTTGTCATTCCAATATGTCCTCCGCTGGCTCCATTATGGAACTCCTTTAACACCTCTTTTTTTCTTTCAGCCCTTTCCCAAAGTCGATACAGGCACCCATTTATGACCTTTAAGCTGTCCCATAGTGCCCAATATGCTTTTGTAATAGTACCTTCTGCGGATATCTCATTCCTCCTCCTTCGCTGCTATTACATACATACATAATTGGCCATTACAACCCTTCAGTCAGGATTACGACCTAGCTTCTCACACCACTTATGTTGTGTGCGTTAATTTTATACATGAGTGGCGGGACCTACAAGTTAAAGTCGACTCCGAATGACAGATTTTTGAGAAGCTTTTCATGACAATTTTTACTCTCAGAGTCTTTGCCAGAAATCTGCTGCGAGGAAGTCGCCGAAGAAATATTTTTTCGTTTTGATGTCTGACTATTCGCTGCTATTATCTTCGCCAATATTGAGTCACTTTGTGCTTGGGACCAGTTTTCGTTGGCTTCAATCCTCGTTAGCCGGATATCGAGGATGGATTCCTTTTTCTCAGCTTTCACCCAATGTTTACACTCCAAATTTGAAGGTCGGCGTGAAAGAAGAGCATCAGCATTCCCGTATTTGACGCCTCTTCGGTGTTCAATGTTGAAGTCGTAAGTCTGAAGGCGTTTAAATTGCAGTAGCCATCTCAGAGCGGAATGATCATTCCTTAACAAAAAACGTTGACCATACAGGTACTTATGGTAATGTTTGATGCACTCCAGTACTGCAAGTAGCTCACGTCGGGTCATACAATAGTTCATTTCAGGCTTTGACAGTGTGCGAATATAGTAGCCTATGACTTTCTCATTCCCATTGATCACCTGGGAATGTATACCACCAATACCATATCCGTTCGCATCACTGTCCAAAATGAATTTTTCTCCTGGGACTATATACTCCAAAACTGGTGCAGCACACAATAGATCTTTTAGTGTCTGGAACGCCTTTACTTGTGACTCACCCCATGATACACTTTCGATTTCTTGGTGAGCTCATGCAAGTTGCAGCAACGCTAGCAAAGTTAGGCACAAAGCATCTGCAGTATGTACTTAGTTCCAAAAAGACGCGGAGTTTATGAAGATTCTGGGAACGAGACCAGTCCTTTACTGCTCGTAGTTTAGCTTCATCTGTAGATATTCCTTCTGGTGTTACAAGAAGCCTCAAATATTTCACCTGTTTTTGGAACAATGCACATTTCTTTAGACTTAATTTTAGTTCAGCCGTTGCTATTCGTTACAGAACTTCTCCAAGGTTTTTGAGGCGTTCGTTGAAAGTTCTGCCCATCACTACAATGTCGTAAAGGTAGACCAGGCAAGTCTTCCAATGTAGTCCTTTGAGTACAAGTTCCAGAAGCCGCCCGAATGTGGCTGGAGCATTACAGAGTCCAAATGGCATAACTTTAAACTGCCATAAGCCACCGTTCGCACTGAATGCAGTTTTCTCCTTGTCTTTTTCTGCAACAACCGCTTTGTAAATCCAATGTGAAGAACCACTTCATTCCAGCTAGCGTGTCGAGTGTGTCGTCAATTTTCGGTACCGGTTAACTGTCCTTTTTAGGGACATCTTCAGCTTCCTGTAGTTTACGCATTATCTTGTACCGCCATTTTTCTTCTTGACTAAGACTACAGTGAGCTCGACGGACCTGATGACGGCTCAGTTACACTGCTGTCCTTCATCTCGTCGACTAGTTCTTTGACCTCATTACTCATCCGCAGCAGTATGCTTCTGGATGCCTGCTTTATCGGTCTCGCTTCGCCAGTCAGTGATGCCAGTAAAATTTTTAAAAAAATCCCTATGTATCTAAAAAAAATCCCTTTTTTCCCTACACTTAAAAAAAAATACCTACATTTCCCCCTACGCTTAATATTCCCTTTTTGTCTTCAAATAAAAGATGTCCAGTAATGAAATATTGTAAATTTTATTCATTTATTACACATTTTATAAAAAAATATTAAAAACAAAACAAAAAAATAAATAGTTTTAACAAAGTTAATATATAAAAAGTTATTACTTATGTATTAATAAAAAACATTCATAAAAAACTTTTTTCCTAAAATGACTTGCAGTCGTATTCATAAATTTGTACATTAACATTAAAAATGAGATTTTATGATATACATATGCATAACATTTTTAAACTACGTTAATATAAAAATTAATTACATGTACAAATCTTTAGAAGGAAGTTTTCTAAAGTGACTAGTCGTACACGTAAAACTAATGCAATTTGATTCATTAGAGTGCAAATGTGACCTTATGATTCAAATTGAATTTAAAATATCATGACTAAGTTTGTTTCTTTTTTTGTACGAACATCTGTAACCACACAAAATATTCGTTCAGCATCCGCAATAGCATGTGGTAAAGCTAATACAATTTCAACCAATTAGGAAACACGAGCTTATCATTAAAATCTTTGGATTTACAAAATGTTTCGACGTCAAGCTTCAGTAATTCTTGTTCAGAAAAGTTATACTCGATTGTTAACCACTCTTCTGAAAGCTTGTTTATATCTATTTTGAATTTTTCGCACAAAAGCTAAAATTGAATCATATGTTTATTTGTACCACCAATAGCTAATTCGGGATTTAAAAACTCCATTTTTTCTGATGCCCAGATTGTTTTAAATTTAAATATAGGATTTCTGCTTAAGCATTTGGCTTAGTAAACAAACTTTGTTAAACTTTGTACAAAAAAATTGGCAAACAGAAAAAAACCCTACAAATCGCTTTAAAAAAAAACTGTCCTTTTTCCCTTGGGCTCAAATTTTTTGGAAAAAACCCTACATTTGGCATCACTGTCGCTAGTATCAATTTCATGTTTGATCACAGCTCTTCTTCCTTGTCTTCTATTGTTCGTAGCGAAAGCTACACATTTTCACCAAATTCCTTTTGATCCTTGGCTGATATTTCGGCAGTTTGCGGCGATTGTTCTCTACTGAAACACATTGGCTCACCTATGAGTTTTTACTGATGACTTTTTCATGGCCTGATAGATTAATCACCCTCACCGGGACTATTCCCCGTTCGTTGAATTTGACGAGGGCCTTTGCTGATAACAAGTCCATCTGAATTTCTGCTGGTTCAACAACCCACAAGCAGTTCTCCTCACAATCTCTAACTCATTCTATTTACTTAATCCTAACTGCATAATAATTTAATTAATAAAATTAATTTAATTTAATAAAATTCAGCAACTCCGTTACTTATTTGTTTTACTTATTATTTAATAACCTTGCATTCACGTGGTCATGAACCTTAACATTACTTAATATTAATGATACTTATTTATATTTGTTAAATTCGTTATATATTAAATTCAATTATTTATTATTATATCATATATTAAAATTAATGTTAATTTATTATAATTAAATAATTATATTATATATAATTATATATTTATAATTAGTTTTGATTAGTATTAAGTAATGGCGCAACATTCCGGCCACATTGAAGGACTGAGCTTCTTCAATCATTTGGAAGTTGAGCCAGTTTGTGGATTAGAGGCTTATAAACGCCGTTGCGCATGGCGACCTCCACCACTCTGACCTTGTCGTCTTCTCCTGCTATTACCTTGACGACTCTACCGGTCAGCCAATGTTGGTTTCAGCTTGTAGACCAAAGACGTAGTCTCGAGACCAAGCCTGCCAGAACATCTGCGTGAGTCCACAAAGTAGTCACCAACGCTTCCATAATTTGGGTTCTTTGATTCTCCCGTCGCTTAAAGATTCTTGCGGCAGCGAACGCAGACCCTCTTCTATCACCAGATGAGCTGGAGTTAGTGCCGCCCCGCCGTTGGAATCTGGAGACAGCGGTACAATGGACCGACTGTTGAGCACCGCTACTGTGTCTGCGAGCATCGTTTCCATTTCCTCTTGCGTCAGCGATGCGTGGCCTACTGCGCGCAGAAACAGGAACACAGCCCTCCGAAGTGCGGGGACCGAGACGGTATAAAGGTGAACTTCACCCTGGATGACGCTGCGAAAGATTCGAGGGCGGGTCGACTTCTGTCGAGTAGTTACTATAGCTCTTTGAGGACGTTGCTGGCTCCTACAAAGTTCGTCGCATTGTCGCATAGTACTTCTTGCGGAAGACCTCTTCTGGCAGCGAACCTTTTAAAAGATTAAAGAAAGGATTCAGTCGATAAATCAGACACTAACTCTAAATCCACTGCTTTTGATGTGAAACACACGATTCTCAATGGTGGTCGGCCTCGAATTCTCAATGAGACATTAACGGAACCACAAAAGTCTACGCCGACAATAAGAAATGGTCGTGTGACGCTCACCCTATTAGTGGGCAAGTTTCCCATTATTTGGAACATAAGTCTTGGTGTATAGCGGAAATAATGTACACACTTGCGAACAACTCTACTGCACTCTTCCTCATCGTTAATTAGACAGATTCTCTCTCTAGCGAGAGCAATGAGTGCCTTTGTGCCGGCATGGCAATTCCCGAAATGGAGGTGTCGCAAATAAAGTGTGACAAAGCTATTTTCCTTCGGTAACAACAGTGGGAATTTTGCATCATTTGGCAACTTTGCATTAAGCAATCTCCCACCTACCCTTAATAGTGAAAATATTCTCCCTTCCTCAGCGAATGTGTGAATAAAAAGTGTATGTGCGACGGTAAGGTCAGAGATTTCTGTAACTTAGAAATCTCCTCAGAAAAATTAGACTTTTGGATAGCTTCTACGAGACCATTTCATTTCCGTTTCAGTAGATATGATACTTTGATTTGACTTTCATTTCTTCAGATTGTCAATGAATCTGAGTACAAAACTCGTTACCCGCAGTTACTTTTTGTATGAAAAGTACTTCGAAATGATATCCAGTAGAGGAGGCACGTGGCGCGCCGAAACTTGGTCTGACCACTCCTGAATCTCAGCGACCCTTTATGATACAAAAGTCGTCAAAGAGGATGGATGCGTTTTTATCCAACGCTATTTCGGAGTCTGTCCAGAAATAAACATCATCTATTGTGAAATTTATCATACGCTTAATTCTGTTCCACAATTTAGCTAGCAGGTGTGCAACACATAGCTCAAGTCTAGGATGTGATTTAGACTTGAGAGGAGCAACTTTGGACTTAGCTGTAAGTAGTCTCGAGACATCTGTATTTGTCTCGGAGCTTCGAATGTATATGCAACACCGATATGCTCAAATTGAAGCGTCTGAAAATCCATGTATCTGGATCCTCGATATAGATGTGGTATGGACGATACTAATTGAATCAACTTCCATTAAATTAGCCTTGAAGGCTAATTCCCCCAAGGGAATTGATTCGCCTTTGAATCCGTCCCCTTGCATTAGGATCTTTGATTTCGTGGCAAGTGGGCATAATAGTTCGAGAGGATCAAATAATCGAGAATCAAATTTAAAAATGTGAAATATATTCTTGTGTTTGCTGTTATCAATTTTATCAATTTTTTGTTTAATTTACAAGAAATCTCTCAAATTTGATTAAATTACAAATTTTAGGAAAGAAAAACACAAATATATTTCACACTTTTTACCTCGAGAGAGTCGGAAATACTCGCCTTATTTTTGTCCGACCGGCACAGGATGCAGTAACAACGAGGCATCTATGTAAAATTTCTTTTCTGCAGTTATAGGATTTTGGAGTCGTCCAACAATATGATGTTTTTGGTTGTGTAGTATGTGCTGTATGTATTGTTATGTTTGTTTTTATATTTAAACTAGCTAATACCCGGTGTACTTCGCTACCCCCATCGAAATTAAATACAATGTATTTATATAATTTATTTACAGTCAACCCTCCTATAACGCGGTAAGTGCGTACCGCGTTATATGGAAACCGCGCTATAAGAAATTCGGATTTCAGGTACAAACTAGGCGTAGCGCGTTCTATGGAAACTGTCTACCGCGCTATAAGAAACATAGTACAAATCACATCATTCGTATGGAGACCACGAAATACAAAAGGCAAGGTGAATAATAAGTTATTTTTATTGAATTCATATAAGGATTGATAAAAAACTTAAATAAAAACTAAACTAAAAGACTGGTTTCCAACAAAATTAAGAAAGACTTGTAAAACAAGGTAATTTTTTAATATTTATCCTCACTTGGTTCATCTTCGTTCATTGTTTTTTTAAGTTGAAAATCCAACTGAGATTGTTTTGCAGGGTACTGTATTTCGGCTGAGCTTTTGCGTCGAAAATAAAACTTATATTAAGCCCTCTTACAATATCTAGTTACTCTTCATTCATAGGCTATGCGGAAAGAACTTATATGATGAAGTTGAACGCAAACTGCGCTATAAGAGTACCGCGTTATAAGAGGGTTGACTGTATTTAGTAATTAATTACTAAAATTTAATATATACTTTTTTCTTAAATAAATAATTCTTATTCTAATGCCTTGGGATACACAATATTTTTTGTTTTTCCCTCTGGTGCGTATATATAAATCTGAGGGTTTTACTATTCGGGAACATGCGACGTAAAGTTATCCATGTGAGAAACATGGTTTTTCTATGTTTTGTATGTATTGAAAGGACTGACCTAGGCGAATAGGAAATTGCAGGCATCTCCGATGTGGTCATAAGAATACGTGGCAGAAATACATCAGTTCCCTTTAACTTTCCAGTTATAATGTTCGCAATATTATCGCACATCATTTTTTTTAACTGTTAGTCGAGTGTCATTACAAAAGATCGTGGAGGAAATATATTTCTAAATAAAATAATGGAAACACCGTAAGTTAAGTGTTGGAAAACCCGGTAAATCTAACGAAAATTCGACTGGATAATTGACGACATCCTCAATATTTGAAACTGTGTCGATCGATTAATATGTTCCTAGATTTCCATCGATCTTGTTGAGAATAGTGCTGTTGATGGAATTAATGTCTATATTTTTGGATGCTAGTAACGCGCGTTCAGAAAACCATTGGATATTTTTAAAATTTTTTACGATATTGGGAAATACACAATTTATTAATTCTTCTTTTGATTGTGTCATTCTGCAAAAGTCTGGTGCAAATTTTATTACTTTGTTATAGGATCCATTGGAATTCTTCCATTACCTAAATCAAGCAATGGTTTGGAAAAAGTTGAAGCTGAAGCATCACGTTGCAACTGAAAACACATAATAGTAGTCTTTCAGATATACAGATTTTCGTATTTATTTTATATGGGAGGTGCCACACACACTATTGCTAGTTCGTCCATTTTGGTCCCAAATATTTATATTGAAACTGTAGTTATTTGTGCAAAATTTGAGGTATCTTGCTGTTATAATTTTTTTTATATCCATCTTGTTATTAGCTTACAATAGTAGGTAATGTAGAATATGTGGGCAGTGGCACCTCGCTTATTTGAATTATCAAAATAAAAACTCCTTCCAGACATACAGGAAGATACTTTGAAAATTTTAAGAAAATCGGTTCAGCCGTTTAGTCGTCTATAACGTTCATACATACATATATACAAACAAACACACATTCAATTTTATATACATAGATTTAGTTACTTTGCATTCATGGGGTCATGAACCTTAACATTACTTAATTTTAAAATTAGGGTGATAATTATTTATATTTGTTAAATTCATTATATATTAGATTCAATTATTTATTATTATATCATATATTAAAACTAATATTAATTAGTTTTGATTAGTATTAAGTTATGGCGCAACACGGGGACTCTTGTGAAGGT
Source organism: Sarcophaga peregrina (assembly GCA_014635995.1). NCBI lineage: Eukaryota > Metazoa > Arthropoda > Insecta > Diptera > Sarcophagidae > Sarcophaga > Sarcophaga peregrina. The sequence continues at coordinate 82,498,044 of CM025789.1, read as the reverse complement.
GGCTAGTAGTTCGCCCGTTTCTTACCCCTTGATGATGAGGCGGATCTTAATCTCTTGGGTAGCGCCTTGCAGTTTCTTTGGAAATGACTCACCTTTCTACAGTTGAAGCATTTAGGTTTAGTCTTTTGTCTATTCTCTTCCAACACTTGCTTCAACATCTCTTTAAATTTATTAAAACTGCATTCCTCCGCGACTTCTTCCATTTTTCACACTTTGCTTACTTGTGGTCTAGAAATGGTGCGAGCGGTCTCCTGGGCTAGTGCGTGGTCTCTGCAAAGGTTGACTTCTGCGTGGAACATACCGCTAATTTGATGTCTGTGTCGCGTATTCTATTAACATACGCCTCGATCTTAAAGTTGGCTATCAGCAGGTGATTTTCTCAGGGGTATGTAAGCTGCACCAACCTTAATTGCAAAGGCTTGAAGTGATTCGTTTGTCTTTTGCGCTCAGCATATTTACTTCAAGCGATACAGTTCACGTTTATACTCGTCGCCAAATTTACTCCGGAATATGTAACGGTGTTGAAAAATCAAAGCCTATTGTGTGAATTTGGAAATTTGCGTAAGGACTTAGTTAAAGATATTTTCGTCTGTGGTTTACTTTCCAAATATTCCCAGATCAAAAAGAAATTGTTAAGCGAAAGTAAAATTACGCTTGAAAAAGCTTTGGAAATAGCGAAAAATATAAACTCCGCAAAAGAAAATACAAGTCAGTTGCAACAAGAAATAAATTTTGTTGGCGCTTTAAATAAGTCTAATATTTACAAGAAACAAATAAATCAGCCTGCTTATGTTAATCAACGTCACTCAACTTATTCGTCAAAGCAGCCTTCATCAACTAGAAGATCCATTTCATCGAATATCCAACAGCAACAATGTAGCAGATGTGGTCAAATTCACAGGAAAAAATGTCCAGCTGAAAACATCAATTGTAATATTTGCAGTAAGAAAGGTCACTTTGCAAAAATGTGTTTCGCGAAATTATCGGTACATCAAAGCAAAAATTTGTCAAACATATACAAAGACAGGTTGATGACAATAATAAAGATGTTGAAGAATTTTTTATTGGTACTCTAATAAATTCCAGTTGCAGTGTCGTAGCAAATAACGATATAAATAACATAACAATTACTCTTCAAATTGATACCGGGATCAAGTAAACATACTATCGAAAAAACGTCAAATATGTTGAACTTAAGCCATATTTTAAGACCTACTAATACAAATATTTTAACCTTTAGTGGTGAAAAGTAACCTTTAATAGGCAATATTGATTTAGAATTTTCTTTTAATAACAATACATATTTGAGTAAATTTTTTGTATTAAATTTAAAATGTAAAAATATAATTGAATTAGAATTTGCTAAACAGATGAATCTAATTAAGACTGTAAATTCATTAACATCTGATAACATTATCAATAATTATGCGCATATATTTAATGGTTTAGGTCATATGAAAACAAAATGTAGTTTCAAACTCAAACCTAATATAGCACCTGTAGTAGATGCTCCTAGGAAGATTCCGTTTAGCCTTCATGACAAGTTAAAAACTGAGTTAGATAGAATGGTGAAGTTTAATGTAATACAGCCAGAAAGGGAACCTACAGAATGGGTCAATTCCGTTGTACTAGTTACCAAACCTAATTGTCAGTTGAGAATTTGTTTAGATCCCCGTAACTTAAATAAAGCCGTACTTCGTCCGCACTATCCTTTTCCAAATATAGATGACTGCAAGGCAAAACATAGTGGATCAAAATATTTCAGCACTTTAGATGCCAATAGTGGTTTTTGGATGATTCCATTAGACGAAGCTTCATCCAAATTATGTACATTCAATACGCCGATTCGATTTTTAAGGCTTCCATTTGGCATAAGTGCTGCCCCAGAGATACTTCATTCTGAAATAGTTAAATGTTTTGCCGACATTGAAGGGTTAGTGATATATATTGATGATTTTTTGATTTATGCAAAAACGATAGAAGAACATAATAAAACATTAAAGAAAGTTCTGCAATGTGCAGAAGAAATTGGTCTTAAATTTAACAAAGGTAAATGTAAATTCCTACTGAATGAAATTTAGTTCCTTGGACACATTTTTAATGAAACTGATATTTAGCCATATGAAAACAAAATAAAGGCAATTTTAGATATGTCTGCTCCTAAAAACGTTTCTGAGCTGCAACGCTTTCTTGGAATGATTAACTATTTAGGAAATTTTATTCCGAATTTATCATCAAAAAATAAACATTTAAGAGAATTGCTAAAGAAAGATATTCAATGGCATTAGGATAAATCCCAAGAGAATGAGTTTACAAATTTGAAAGCTGAAATTACAAAAATTCCCGTCTTAACTTATTTTGACCCAAACAAAAAATTGATACTGAGTGTAGATGCTTCCAAATTTGCCCTCGGAGCTGCCATTTTGCACAATAACCAACCAATGGCCTATGCTTCCGCTTCCCTCACAACTGCACAAGAGAATTATGCCCAAATAGAAAATGAGTTATTTGCTATTCTTTTTGGTTGCAGTAGATTTCAGAAGAAGAAGATTTTAGTAGAAACTGATCACAAACCATAGGTTTCTTTGGTTTATAACAAACCTTTATACAAAATTCCTGCTAGCTTTCAACGGTTTATGCTTCATCTTCAGTCACATGATCTGACAGTTACCTACAAACCCGGTAAATATTTATATATAACTGATACTCTGTCAAGATGTCATTAAAAGCAAACGCTTTAGCTGATATTCATAATGACATCACACTTCATTGTAATTTTCTTAAGTCGCATCTTGAAGTTCCATTTTCAAATATTACTGATATAAAATATCATAGTAATAATGATACAGTCTTTGCGAAAATTAAAAGGTATATACTAAATGGCTGGCCTATACATAAAAAACTTGTTAATAAAGATGTCATGCCCTATTACAAAATAAAAGACGAAATTCATATCATTGAGGAACACTTAATGCTATGCTGAATTGTGTATTTCGTATTCCATATGTATTTTATTGGCATTCAAATAATTTTATAGCACGAAACCAACACAAGCTTTGAAGAACATATGAAAACATATACAAATTTTTTTCATTCACAGAATTTGAAAGCACGAAACCAATATAACTTTTAAAAACATATGGAAAAATGTGTAGTAGTGTATCGGATTTTTATATAGAAATTATCAACAACAAGCATACACTGTTGTATAATCGTCCAACAATACAATGAATACAACGATACAACGGCTTGTGTGAATTGCCCAATTGATGCTCGTGTTGTCAATGTTTACCAGCAAAGTATAGGAAAGACGAAAAATAACAAAGCAAAGTATGGTGTATGCGTATATAAAATACACAGCCTATTGCTAAGCTCTTTTACAAAAACAAATGTGCATGAAGTGTATAGGGCTTGGGCACTACTGGTCTAGACCCAGTGCCACCAAATAAAACAATTTTGATTTCGTCTGTCCACAGTACGTTTCTCCATTCTTATTTTGAAAATTGGGAAAATTTTAAGCGTAAAGCTACCTGTTTTTTTTTTTTTTTTTTGTCAGCAATGCTACCTTTTGTGGACTTCTTGTGAATAAATTGTTGTCCTTCAGACGCCTACGAATAGTTGCGCCACTTACGGCAAGATTCAGTTCCTTTTGAATTTTTTTGAAGGCGCCGAAGGATTTATTATGTTGTATCGCACAATTCGACTGTCATCGATAGCTGATGTTTTGCCCTTGCGCCCACGCGTTTAGTGCTCTTTAATATTTTAATGCATTTGTGATCACTTGAGCGGAGTAATTTAAGATTTCCTTAATTTCTTCATAAGTTTTGAATTTTTTCGAAAATGTTTAATTAGTTCTCTCTTTTCTTCAGTAGAATGCTTTTGTCGTCCACCTATTACAAAAATTTACATTCTTCCGTACTTACTGCTCACTTTTTTTAAAATTCTATGCTATTATATTTTTATTTTTAAAAGAACACTCGCACTCCTATTTTTTGATCAACTGAAATCAAGAGCAAACACAGAAATGAATCAATTTCATCGCAAATATTAAAGTTATTACGAGATTCTTCTTTGTATTTTATATCTTACATATTGTTGCAAATAGCAATGGAATTTATCATGTTTTGCAAATTGGTACAATAAAAATTTTTAACTTTGAAAATATTACATGCTAGCACTCCTATTATTTTGAACACAGCTGTACATTTAATTTTTCTATTTTATCCACCAATTTTCATTCTGTATATCTGTTGCTTCTAACACATTTGCTTCGCAAAACTTAAAACATTTTTTTCTACCTCTAACTATAACCCTCTATTTTGGCTGGTGTTTTTTGCGTTTTTCAAACGTCATAATTGTGAACTCTGGTTACTCTGGGGTTTAAATAGTGCTAACGATGTTGTCACTGAGTCAGTATGTGATTAGCAATTTTGGTAAAAAAAAAAGCGATTTAAGCACCTATAGTTTGATTGTTGTTAATAAGAATCGCGAGTAAAATTCATAACGCCGTATTATCAGTTGAAGTTTGATGTTATTTAAATAAATACTTAAAAACAACGTACAAAAATAAATAGTTTCCTCTTTTGTAATAGTATTCATCATACTGCTAATCAAATGGAAAAGATCTAATATCATTTCACATAAAAATAATAAACAAAAGCTCCCTTCTACATACATCGAACTAGTTATAAGTAAACCAACAACAACATCATTACCCAACGGATTTTTTTGCACATACATCATCCAACTGATACCAATGACAATGTAGATGCGATTAATTCGAAGTCTATATTCAATTTCCACTTACATTTACACAGCGATGGCCTAGGCCGTATGATAGGTCCAACTCTATCGACAATGTAAGCGAAGGTCGGATGCGTCCAACTCCACCGACATTATAAATGAAAGTCGGATAGTCCAATATAATACTGATTCAAATTTCCTTTACTGAAGCCGAACATTTCTTTTAATATAAAAACACACACAACACTTACTATTTTCAATTTATACTTACTTATTTTATTTAATTAATTATTTATTTTTAATATTACAATCACTTTTAAAAAACTTGTATATTCAAAAACACTTTACAATATGAAATTTTACATTAAAAAAATATAAAAAACAAAGAAACACCAAAAAATAAATAACGGGACCAAAACAAACAACAAAACTGTGTTACCAATATGATGCTACATTACTTAGCCATCCAATTCAGATGCAAGTACGATGGCAAAATTTTATTCAATTTTGTTTTGTTGTTTACTTCGTATATGCGTTTTATTTTACAATGTAATAACAATAGGACTCATCCGAATCGGATGCTAGTTGTATGCTCCTAACCAATTTTATTTTACATTTTCTTATTGACATAATAGTATACATTTGGATGAGTTTTAAATTGTAATAAACTGCGGACTGCTGGGTACGGTAGGAAAGAGAATGAGATAGATAAGTAAGTGAGAATGCAACAGCAAACAATGAAGTCGCTATGGAATTCTCTAGAAGACGAAACCGAGCACGTACTGTGCTTATAAGAAGGTTGTAAGCAGAGAAGAATATAGAACAAGCACATATTTTTATAGATATTCTTGCATCGTGGTATAAGTTGGAAACAGTGGCACATAAGATAGTGCGGACAATAAAGAGTTTAAGTGAAACTAAACACATATATATTTGTTTTTTCTTGGTTTGCAATCAACGAACTCATAAACTAAATTTTTAAACTTTTTAAAAAGGTAAAAACGTAACAATGTCATTAACAAATAACCGTTATTTATTTTCCAAAAAATATTTAAATTAGTTATCCTCGTGTTCCTATACACTTTCTTTGTCGAACTGGAAAATGCAGTCCTATTATGATTGCACAAATTACAGTCACTACATACCCTCCGAACTAGTTTATTATTTGGCAAAAATATATGTCTATTACCCCTATTCCTAGTAACAAGCTTTAACGTACAGTCTGTATTTATTTATTTAGTAGTAATTAAGTTACTTTCTTATTTACTATAATAATGTTACGTTTTTACATTTTTAAAAACATTAAAAATTTGAGTTCGTAGATTGCAAATAAAATAAAAATAAACACTTGTTTAATTTTAAATCAATTCTTTATTTTCCGCACTACTATTTTTTGCCACTGTTCGAACTAATACCACGTATGCAACAATAACTATCACAATATGTGCTTGTTCGTTATATTTCTCTGCTTACAACCTTTTTGTAAACAAAAACACGTGTTCATTATTCTTAATTTTTTTTTTTTACAAAACCAGCACTCAGTGGAAAGAGGGAAGATGCGAACGGTAAGGAAATGAGTTGCTGCTGGTGACTATAAAATGGCCAGTGCTATACATTCACCATTAGACAGTCTACATCAATCGTCCCCAAACAGCCCGCAGTTTCTCACACCACTTATGTTGTGTGTGTTAATTTTATATAGAAGTGGCGGGGCCTACAGTTTAAAGTCGACTTCGAACGACAGATTTTTGGGAAACAAGAAGAGAAAGAGAAGAAATCACAACCTTCTGCTCGTGGAACACTAAAAACTGTTTCCTTCACATGCAATTTGAATGCACACAAGACTGACTGAATTGTAGCTTGATTTCGTGTCTTCACATACAACTGATTGAATTCTTACTGAATCCAACGTGACGTCTTCACACACGACTAACTTCATTCGAACTCCATCATTGCTCGCTTTGTCTTGCCATTTATATCGCTGGATCAATAGTGTGATGAATGCTCTCGAAGGAGGATGACGGCCTTCGGGAAAAACCCAAAAATGTAATGTAAACAATTTCTTTTCATTATTGTTGTTAGTGTGTCTAACATGCACTTTGTTTTTGCTTAATTACATCTTTGTTCGCTGCACTTTATTGTTGGCTATTTACATCTTTTATCATTTATATTTTTTTATGCTGATGATGCTTTTTTTTTATTCTTTAATCATGTAAAGAAATTCATTGTTTTTGTTGCTATCTTTTTGCTTATTCGTTGATCACGTGAACAAGACCATTGTTTTGATTTTGGAGCTAATGTTTATCATTTTATACATGATCAAGTCCATTGTGTCGTTTTTGGAGCTTTTGTTTATTATTTTAATAACACCATTTCCATTTTTGTAACAATACAATACATTAACTACAATTTCTTATAAACTGCATGCAATTTATTTTAAAAACGTTAGTATTTCCTTCATTTTAAACGCTGCTAGATTGTAGATTAAATAATTGTAGTCCTTTATATAATAAACACAAATCCATTGTATCGTTTGTTGCTCGATGTATCCTGACATCATTAGCATTTTTGAGACTGTAAGGTCGTTGACATATCTTAATTGATCCATTAAATATTCCGGTGTGTTGCCTATTTTCATCTTGTTAATAAAGGTAAACGTATTTAGTTGAAGTCTTTGTCTAATGTTGAGTCATTTTAGCGTATCTAACATAAGTTGTATTGGAGTAAACCTGTTGCACTTAATTATAGACCTCATAGCCCTCTGTAACTTTCGTAGCCTATCTATTTGCATGTTTGTACGGCATGTATATAATATTGTAGCATCAAAATCGAAGTTTGACTTATTTAACGTATTGCACAGGGTGGCTGATATATAATGTAACAAAGTAAAGCGCTATATTTTTTAATTTTATTGTTCAAAAGTATAAAATTTTGGAGATAACATCAAATTTTAGAATCAGTTTAGATTTGCTCGAATTGGCCACGTTTGGTACGAATTATGGTCTTCAAACGGCCAACAAACGATCACAGGCTCAAGAAAGTGCCTTTGCAATATTTTGGTCCATTCCCGGCGAAGCACCGTCATGAGATGATCGATATTTTGGTATTTTTTAGTGAGAAATGCCCCAGACGCAGAAGTCCAACGGATTGAGATCCAGAGATTTTGGTGGCCATTGTGCGGTATAAATGAAGCGCGGAACCTCCTTTTTTAGCGATTCTTAGTTGACACGTGCTGAGTGCGGTGATGCTGAGTACTGTTGGAATGTCCACGGTCTGCTTCCGAAATGTTTATCTGCCTTTAAGACATTTTCCCGATAATATTAGGCATTTATTTTGACCCCACGGTCAATGAATACGAGTGGGGAGCGACAATCGGCTGTTACGGCGGCCCACACCATTACCATCGGCGGCGCTTGAGTTTTGGTGGCCAATCGCAAGTGTAAATTTTCAGTTGGCTTCTCATCGGAGAAAACCAAATTCGGTAACTGGCCACTTTCGTGCAAGCGAAGTTGGCTTTTTTCAGTCTAACTTTTTTTGTCCATCGGTGAGCTCTTGGACCTTTTGGAACTTTAATGGCTTTAGTCCAAGCTTATTTTTCAATATGTGTTGCATCCGTTCTCGCGATATGTTCAGCTCACGAACAATTTTTCTACCACTGCGGCGTGGATTTCGATCAAATCTGGCCTTCACTTTTCGGATAATAAAAGTCAAAAATAACTTTTATTTCTGCTTGAAAAAATAAAAGTTATAAAATAACTTTTATTTCTGCTCGAAAAAATAAAAGTCAAAAAATAACTTTTATTTCCGCTCGAAAATATAAAAGTCAAAAATAACTTTTATTCCCAGCCGAAAAAATAAAAGTCAAAAAAAACTTTTATTTCCGCTCGAAAAATAAAAGTAAAAAATAACTGTTATTTTTGTTCGAAAAAATAAAAATCAAAAAATAACTTTTATTTTTGCTGGAAAAAATAAAGATCAAAAAATAATTCTTATTATGTGACTTTTACGATAAAAGTTATAACAGTTACGGTCCCTGGTAAAGACTCGTGGTTCGAAGATATCCGTTGCGAGCAGAATAGTTGTGTGTGTAAAATAGTGAACAAGCAATTATTGTTGTATCAGTTAAGTTTGAACAGTGACACAAGAGTAGTGTGAATTAGAGTTGTGTAGCTCGCGAACGAACTAGCTCCGTAGTTCATGACTCTCTTGCTCTCGTTTCTCATCTTTCATGTATGTAGTTTACGAACGAACGAGTTCGTTCGAACTATTCAAGAGTTGTGTAGTTTACGAACGAATTAGTTCAATTGAACTATTCATACAACTGAACTAAAAGAGCTGACTAAATAATGTGTTCTTTTGGCTCAGTAGTTCATGACTCTCTTGCTCTCCTTTCTTGTTCGTTCATTTCATTCGTTTTCGTTCTTTTATTTTGTTTTTCGTTGTCATGTATGTAGTTCATGAACGAACTACTTCGATCGAACTATATTCAAGAGTTGTATAGTTCACGAACGGATTAGTTCAATGGAACTAGAGTTGTGTAGTTCACGAACGAATTTGTTCAATTGAACTATTCATACAACTGAACTAAAAGAGGCGGCTAAATAATGAGTTCTTTTGGCTCCGTAGTTCAGACTCTCTCGTTTCTTATTCGTTCATTACATTCTTAATCGTTTTTTTCTGTTGTTTATCGTTCTCATGTGTTACGGTGTTACCACATACTGAACTAAAACTTATGGAAACATTTTTTCCATTTTTATTTTATTTTTTTTTATTTTTAAAAAAATAGTTCAATAATTTGATATAAATTTACACGAAATACTGTAATTCCTGAAAATGTATATATGCATTATTTACATCAATTTAAATATACATAAGTGAACATAAGAAAGAGAGGAGAGTTGTTTAAAGCTATTGAACTGAAAGAACGACCTAGTTCATTACAGACAACTGAACTAGAAAGAGCGAACACTCAAAATAGCTAACAACTCTAGTATGAATAATAAAGAGCCTTTCATTAAAAAAACACACATTTGTTCTTACTTGGTTTGCAATAAACGAACTCATATTCTAAAAGTTTTGAAAAAACAAAAAACGTAACAATGGGTGTCAGAAGTGGGATTGCAAAACCCAAGAAGTAAAAATAAATAAATAAAAAAAATAAGAAAAAATTAATTAAAATGAAGCTCACCGAACTAAAAGTGGAACGGCTTAAACTAAAGTTGGCTAAACTAAAACTGTCAACAACGGGCTCGAAGAATGTACTGCAAAGACGGTTAAGGGAATAACTGCAGCTTCAGGGCATCGACATCGAATCCTACGAGTTCGAGGATGAAGAGGAGCGAGAGTTACAGGCTCCCGCAAACGCCTAGCGGTGTCGACATAAATTCGTTGCTAGCCTCTATGATGGAAAAAAGTATTGACTAGAGCTGAGAACCAAAAGCTATTTGAAGATTCTAAAACCGAGTCGAAAATCAGAAACTTCTGACTGAAATGCAAGAGCTTCCAGAGTTGAAAATCAGAAACTTCTCGCTGAAATGCAAGAAGCTTCTAAAGCCGAAAATCGAAAAATGCAAGATGCGAATGAAAGGATGTTTGCTGATGTACGAGAAACTTCTAGAGCCGAAAGCAAAAAACTGCAAGCAGCAATTCCGGCAAATATTGAGAAGAAGCTTGAAGTAACAGCTGCAGGAAACACAGGAGTCGATCAGCAAGAGAATCACTGGTGACGAGGAAGACTGTTGACACGAGAGAAGACTGTTGACACGAAAGTGAACGATTTAGAAAAGACCGTTGATACAAAAGTAAAAGATTTGGGAAGGACAGTCGACGGAAAACTCGTAATGATGGAGGAAAATATCATCAACCTCCAGAGCCAGAGACCGGAACCAGTGCGGGTGTATCTGAAAGTACTAGCAGGATAAAAACACCTTTCTTTGACGGAAGCTCACCCCTAACCGTCTTCAAATTTCAATTTTAGGCACCAGCCAGCAGAAACGGATAGCACTGTGGAGAGAAGGCCTTGAAACTAATTTTGGCGTTAAAAGGTGTAGCAGCCGAGAATAGAAACAATATTACGATTTAACGGGGGCCTTACATCGGAAATTCGGCGATGAGCACAAACGAGAGCTGTACCGCATGGAGTTGAGATGCCGGGCGCAAAAGCCAAACGAGTCATTACAATCCTTTGCAATGCAGGTTGTGATATGGGTGCAGCTTACATACCCAGGAGAAAACCACCCGTCAGTAGACAACATTAAGGCCGAGGCGTTTGTCAATGGTATACGCGACCCAGACATTAAACTATCGGTATGTTCTACGCAGAAGACAACATTTACAGAGACCGTAGCTTTCGCACTAACCCAGGAGACCACTCGCACTATCTCTAGATCACAAATAAGCAAAGTCCGAAAAATGGAAGTATTGGAGGAAGAGGGCTTAGCAGCTCCAGAGAGAAATAAAGCCAATAAGCTGCTAACGAAGTATGCTTGCGCTTTCGCCACAAATAATAAAAGACAAGGAAGAACAGGCATGGTCAAATATGAAATTGATACTGGCGAAGCGAGACCAATAAAGCAGGCACCCAGAAGCATACCGCTGGCGAAGCGTAATGAGGTCAAAGAAATAGTTGACGAGACGAATTAAGATGTAATTGAGCCATCATCAAATCCGTGGAGCTCACCTGTAGTCTTAGTCAAGAAGTAAGATAGCAGTACAAGATTCTGCGTAGACTACAGGAAGCCGAATGATGTCACCAAAAAGGACAGTTACCCGCTACCGAGAATTGCTAGACGGAACGAAGTGGTTTTCCACATTGGATCTACAAACCGGATATTGGCAGGTGGAGATTGCAGACAAGGACAAAAAAAACTGCATTCAGTGATAAGTGCGGTTTATGGCAGTTTAAAGTTATGTCATTTGGACTATGTAATGCTCCGGCCATATTCGAGCGGCTTATGGAATGTGTACTCAAAGGACTCCACCAGAAGACTTGCCTGGTGCACCTCGATGACATTATAGTGATGGGCAGAACTTTCGACGAACATCTCAAAAACCTGGAAGAAGTTTTGCAACGAATAACAACGGCTGGACTAAAATTAAGCGTAAAGAAATGTGCATTGTTCCAAAAACAGGTGAAATATTTGGGGCATCTTGTAACATCAGTGGAATATCTACGGATGAAGATAAAATACGAGCAGTAAAGGACTGGCCTCGTCCCCAGAATCTTCATGAACTACGCCGCTTTATGAGACTATGCACATATTACAGACGCTTTGTGCTTTGCTAGCGTGGCTGGAAGCTTGCATGAGCTCACCAAGAAATCGAAAGCGTATCAATGGAATGAGTCACAAGAAAAGGCGTTACAAACACTAAAAGATTTATTGTGTGCTGCATCAGTTTTGGTGTACCCAGTCTCAGGAGAAAAATTCATTTTGGACAAGTGATCAAAGGGACGGAGAAAATCGTAGGCTACACTACACTGTCAAAGCCTGAACGAAACTATTGTGTGACTCGACGGGAGCTACTTGCAGTGCTGGAGTGCATCAAACATTACCATAAGTACCTGTATGGCCAACATTTTTTCTAAGGCATTCATTCAGCACTGAAATGGCTGCTGCAATTCAAGAACCCTGAAGGACAGTTAGCACGTTGCATTGAGCGCCTCCAGAACACAGAAGAAGCATAAAACATGGAAATGCTGATGCTCTTTCACGCCGATCTTGTAATTTGGAGTGAAAAAATTGCGTGAAAGCAGAGAAAAAGGAATCGATATCCGGCTAACGCGGATTGAAGACAATGAAGACTGGTCCGAAACACAAAGGAGTGACCAGATATTGGCGAAGATAATAGCAGTGAAGGAGGAGGACAAGCGACCTACAAGAAATGAGATATCCGCAGAAGGTCCTCTTACAAAAGTATATTGGGCGCTATGGGACAGCTTAAAGATCATAAATGGGTGCCTATATCGACTTTGGGAAAACGCTGATGGCAACACCTCATCCAACGTAGTAGTAGTACCTTCCTCAAAGATGATAGAAGTGTTAAAGGAGTTCCATAATGACGCCAGCGGAGGACATCTTGAAGCGACACTAGAGAGGCTAAAACAACGTTTTTATTGGGTTGGATGTCAGCAAGCAGTGGCGGTTTTAAACACGCATTTAGCATTCAGCTGACTTTGATACCAGAAAATGGGATTCTAGCTGTTAGAGTTTCTAAGATATACAGATTTTCGTATTTACTTTATATTTTACCCAAATATTTATATTGAAACTGTAGTTATTTGTACAAAATTTGAGGTATCTTGCTGTTATAATTTTTCCAATATACCCATCTTGTTGTTTGCTTACAATTGTAGCTAATGTATTATATGTGAGCGTGGCACCTCGCATACTTAAAATTTTAAAATAAAAAGTAGCCGATAACTCCTTCCAGACATACAGGAAGATACTGTGAAAATTTCATGAAAATCGGTTGAGCGGTCTAGTCGTATATAACGTTCAAACATACAAACAAACACACATTAATTTTTATATATAGATAATAATATAAAAATGTTTGTAATTACTTCACGTGAGAGGCACTACCTTACTATAGCTGAAATACTCTGTTATCGTTTTCTATATAGGCAGATTTTAATAATTAGTTCATATGGGAGGTGCCACGCCCGCTTTTGTTGAACTCTCTATTTTTGTCCAAAATATTTATATTTAAACAAAAGTTACTTGTAAAATTTGTGGACTCTAGCTGTTACAGTTTTTCAGATATAGAAATTTTCGTATTTACTTTATATGGGGAATGACATACATATAAATCTGCGGGTTATCCTACTCGCGAATATTCGACGTAAAGCTGTCCATGTGAGAAACATGGGTTTTCTAGATTAAGTCCACAAACTTGAAAGGACTGACCTTGAGCCTTATTAATCGTGTTTGCTGTTATATACCATATCGGGCATCCATAGGTTAAATTGAGTCTTATAACGCTCTTTAAAGTTAAATTTTTATTTTTTATGTTTAGTATTGAACGATAGCGTATAATGGGCCACAAAGCCCTTATCATTTTGAGCGATTTCTTACAAACTTCGTCGATATGTTTCGCAAAGTTTAGTTTTTTATCTAAAATTAGTCCTAAGTATTTCACATCACTGCGTATCGTTATTTGATCATTACTTAGTCATAACTGGCGCCTTTGTGAACGTTGGGACGAGTTATTGTAGGGGAAGATAATGGCTTGAGTTTTGTTCGTGTTAATTTTTATCTTTAATTTTTAAAAATATTTAGCACACGCTGAAAAACCATTTTTCATTTTCTTTTTTCAAAGCCTTTGTTAGTGTTACCGCCACTGTCAATATAATATACACAATGACTTTTCTTAGTGCAGATTCGAACTAAATATGTACTAAACTGACATCTGTCAAACTAATGTAACGTCAAAAAGAATTATTCCATGCGCCAAACCTACGTTCTAAAAATAAAAAGATATTTTAACCAATCTTGTGTAAGTGTCCGCATGGACAGTACATATAACTCTAATAAAAAGAAGTCAGCTCCCTATCCATATTAAATAAGTATGTACAAATTATTATTTTTTATGCACTTACTTAAAATGTAATTTTGTATAGGAATTTAAACACGATTTTTGTAAATCACGATTTTTGTAAACCTCGATTTTTGTAAACTGAATTTAAGAATAAAGGATTATTTTTTTTTAAGTTTACGGTCGTGTTAATAATCTATCATGGAATCTGGAGCTTGGGTTGCTTCCCCCGACAACATTTAAATTCTTATTTATTCAAGAATATATTTGGAAGACAACTGTTAAGAACATTCATCCGTAATTTCTACAAAATCGTAAGTACACCATAACATGGACTCCTCAATTTCACAGGGTCAACCGCAAAACCAACAAGATGAAGTCACAAGTCCCACTAATATTAACAACAACCTAGAGAACTGTCCAATCTGTCATCAAAATGCAAGTAGCAATAACATTAAATGTATTGCCTGTAATTCCTTATTCCACCCTGATTGCGTTAAAACGACATGCTCTAGTGATGCCTGGTACTGCACTGAATGCGCTGTTAATCTTCCGTCAATGTCACCTATATCTGAAAATGTAAACATCAAGATACAACTAGAGTTACAAAGGCTAGAAGAAGAAAAACTCCTCGAAATGAAGTTTCTACGCAAAAAATACGAAATACTTGAACAGAATCAAGACCACCAAGTAGTTTCATCACACAACTTAAATCAAATCAATCCCGTAGCACAGCAGTCATCAAAGGCGCCAATCTCAGCTACAGTAATCTCCAACACTTCCGTAAGTAATGCAAACCGTCCGAATGAACCTCCTATTTTACAGCAACAAAGTCACCAAAGCAATAGAATTAATGACAACATAACCTCGAACTCAATCTACACAACAGCCACAAATCCCGCTGTAATACCCACTTACATAAATTTTAATAATCGCTTTCACGAAATAAATAATTCATCACCACAAAATTACACATTTAATAACCCGAACAATTTATTTACCGATTACAATAATACAGCTCAACAAAACTTATACAAGTTACCTAATCAACAACCACCTCGTACAGCTTCAAATATTGTTACTGATGTGCTTGCCAATAGTTTTCAAAAAATTCTAACTCCAGATCAAATAAGTGCACGGCAAACTGTGCCGAAAGAACTTCCCATTTTCTCAGGCAATCCGGAGGAATCGCCCTTATTCATTTCCACTTAAGACTGGTCGACTTCTTTGTGTGGTCCCACGGATGCTGAAAACCTGGTAAGGTTACAAAAAGCACTAAGGTCAGTACGACACATTCTTTTGCACCCAGCTTGTATACCGGCCGTAATATCAACCTTATAGCTTTTGTTCGGCCAACCATAGAAAATACTGAATTCTATAAGAAACAAAATAAAATCACTCCCTGTTGTAAATACAAAAAGGTTAGATTCTATTACAACATTTGCTGTTGAAGTTAGAGGTCTTAAAACAATAACAGAAGCATCTGGACTCTACGCAGAGTTGCATAATTCCTCAATTCTACAAGAAATAATTTTTAAATTGTCACCAGATCTTCAATTAAGTTGGGGTACGTTCAAAACCAAATTAATGAAAGAGAATAAAAAAAGAAATGTTTCAATACTTGCTGACTTGCTTTTTGACGTCGGCGTATCTGCCAGCTGCGTTAACATAACAAATAACATACCATCCACAACAACTGAACAAATACCACAAAATAAACGACGAGATGCAGATATATATTCGCACACAAAACAAAATCAACACACATGCTTGGTCTGTAACAACAATTGCAAAACCGTTTGTAATTGTAAAAAATTTTTAACAGCCGATCGTAATGAACGCTGGAACATGATAAGAGAGTACAAACTTTGTAAACTGTGTCTTCGTAAACATTCTGGCTTCTGTAAAACCAATATTGTATGTGGGATAGAAAACTTCAATATAAAACACAAGCCGCAAAAAACCAGAATAGTCTGGGATGCGGCTGCAAAATCTCATGGTACATCCTTGAACTCAATGCTGTTAAAAGGCCCAGACCTACTCGCTTCTCTCCCGAACATACTTTACAAATTTTGACAGAAACAAATTGCCTTTTCAGCCGACATTGAAGAGATGTTCCACAGACTCTATATCAGAGAAGAAGACCGTCATGCTCAGAGATTCCTATGGGGTGGCTGTGATCACTCTAGAGAACCGGAAGTATATACTATGAATGTAATGACGTTTGGTGCAGCTTGTTCACCATGTACTTCACAGTATGTTAAAAATATTAATGCTGCTAAGTTTAAAAATACTCACCCAGAGGCCGCAGAGGCCATAGAAAAAATCACTACGTCGATGATTTCTTATTTTCAACCGATAACCCAGAGAATGCTATTAAGTTAGATAAAGAAGTCCATCATATTCACAGCTTGGCAGCCTTTAATATTAGAAGCTGGGTATCTAACAATGGTGTTGTTTTGGAAAATATGAATGCGAAAAAATATAATGGAAAAAGTCTTACAGATGAGATGAGCAAAGTTCAGAAAAGGTACTGGGAATATATTGGAATTCAAACGATGACAAAATAACATTTAAAATATCGCACTCAATTTTAAGAAATGAGTTGTTTAGTGGCAATAAAGAGCCAACAAAAAGAGACATTTTAAAAATTTTAATGAGTGTCTACGACCCTCTTGGCCTACTTGGACCTCATGCACCTAAAAATTACCTTATAAAAAATATGGAGAAGTGGTGTAGGGAGGGATGAGCCTATTCTAACCCCATAAGCAAAAAAAATGGTTATCCATTCTACCCCAAATAAAAGGCATTGAAATTCCCAGATGTTACTTAAAAAATATACCTGATTATTCAAATGCTGCTGTTGAACTTCACACATTTGTCGACGCGAGCGAGAACGGCTACGCGGCAGTTGCATATTTTCGAATAAGATCTGGCAAAAATATAATAATCTCCCTGATAGGTCTAAAACACGTGTAGCACCCTTAAAATTAGTATCAATACCAAGGCTGGAAGTAATGGCAGTACTCATCGGTTCTCGATTTTCGAAGAGTATAACGGAAGGTCATAACATTGAAATAAAAAAAAGAGTAATTTGGTCAGACTCATGTACAGTCCTGAGCTGGATACGCTCTGACCATAGGAAATACCATCAAACGAATTACGTCAAAAGTATTACAAACCTCAAATCAGAACAGTATTCAAATCAATTCCGAAACTATCGCAAACATGTAAAATTGCAAATGTTAAACCACAAACCCCACAGATGGCACGGTTACCTCGAGCAAGACTTTCTACCTATGTTGCCCCGTTTACTTTTACAGGATTGAACTACTTTGGGCCTATATCTGTGGTAGTAAATAGACACAAAGAGAAACGGTACGGAGCAATCTTTACGTGTCTTACAATTAGAGCGATCCACATCGAGATAGCACATTCGCTCAACACGAGCTCATGTATCATGGTCATCAGAAATTTTGCTTGCAGGAGGGGAACGGAAAGAGTTTTTCTCTGACAACGGTACAAATTTCGTAGGTGTAGATAGAGAGCTAAGAGAAGCCGCCAAAGACGTCGACACCAACGCATTAGTTCGAAACTTTACAACCTCCACCACAAAGAGGAATTTTAACCCGCCGTCAGCACCTCATATGGGAGGAGCATGGGAGCGTATGATAAGATCGGTAAAATGTGTGCTTTATAAAATCTGCGCTGGAAGGTGTCCAAATGATGAAGTCCTCAGAAGTATGATGGCAGAAGTCGAGAACATCATAAACTCTCGACCACTAACGAACATCCCCATTGAATGCGAAAACATGGAGGCTCTAACTCCAAATCATTTCTTGCTGGGAACCTCTAGCGGATTAAAGCCATTTGCTAGGTATGAAGATTCAGGCGTAGTGTTGAGACAATCCTACCTAGCATCTCAATTATTTGCGGAAGAATTTTGGAAGAGGTGGTTGACAGAATTTCTACCAACACTTACTTGTCGTTCAAAATGGCATGACAGAGTTGAACCACTGGAAGTTGGAGACCTTGTGATTGTGGTTGACCCTATGAACCCAAGGAACGTTTGGCCTCGAGGAAAAGTCATCCACGTCTCTAAAGCTGACGATGAACAAGTAAGAAGATCTAAAGTTCTAACAAAATGTGGAATAATCGAGAGACCTGTAGTAAAGCTAGCACTATTGGACGTGGCTCAGAGACAAGAATAAGCCTTCAAAGATTTCTCGTCTTACTGAGGGGAGGTGTTACCGCCTCTGTCAATATAATAAACACAATGATTTTTCTTAGTGTAGATTCGTACTAAATATGTACTAAACTAACATCTGTCAAACTAATGCAACGTCAAAAAGCATTATTCCAAGCGCCAAACCTACGTTCTAAAAATAAAAAGAAATTTTAACCAATCTTGTGTGTCCGCATGGAGAGTACATATAACTCTAATAAAAAGAAGTCTGCTGCCTATCCATACTAAATAAGTATGTACAAATTATTATTTTTTATGTAAACCTCGATTTTTGTAAACTGAATTTAAGAATAAAGGATTATTTTTTTTTAAAGTTTACGGTCGTGTTAATGATATATCATGGAATCTGGAGCTTGGGTTGCTTCGCCCGACAACAGTTAGCTTGCTGGATGTTATTAGAGCAGTGTCATCTGCATAGTATGCCACTTTCATATACTTAGGTGGAGTAAAGTCCGAAGTAAAAATTGAGTACAGTAAAGGCGACAACACTGATCCTTGTGGGAGGCCTACTGTGATATGTTTAGGAGAAGATAATGTATTGTTAACTTTTACTACAAAAAAATGGAGGATAAATTAACTGAAACACTTTAGTAGACCTTAACAGTACAAAATATCACATTTGTAAACTCATAAATTGGCAATTAATGCCATATATCCTTTTAAAATTACAATTCCTAGAAATGTTCATTTTTTTTCTTTAAACCAGCGGGTTTAGGAAAATAGATTATAGGAAGGTGGAAAGAGGGAGTAGTGTTTGTGGGCATTTGATTTAAACTTACCAGTATCGTAACTGGAGGGAAAAACTTCCGCAGGAAGATCATTCCACAAGCGAGCAGTGCGGGCAAAAAATGAATTTTCCCTGTAAAGCATTGTGCGGTTCACTGGACAATCAACCACAAAATGATGTGCTCTGCAAGAAGTACGAGTACCACGTAAAAATATGTGATTATCGGGAACTAAGTCCCTTAACTCTCGGGAACACCTCCCATTATAATACCCATAGACCAATGAAACATACGCCACATTCTGAAGATGCTCCAACGAATCAATTGAGTTGGATACCCTACTGTCTTTAATAAATACTCTCTCCTGTACGTGGTCGAGAAGTTTCAAAATAGACTTTGAAGCACCGGCCCATACATGAAAGTTGTACTCCATCCTAGATCGGATAAAGGTCCTGTAAATAGTAAGAAGGTCGAATGGAGTGAAGTATTTTCTGCACCGTTTTAAAAAACCAAGGCACTTGAATGCTTCCTTTGACAGTCGAAAAATGTGATCGTTCCAACGAGCATCACAACTAATTCTCATGCCCAGAACCGGTGTGTCAGAAAACAGCATTGGGTCTTGCACGCATTAAAATAAACCCTGTTTGCGCAACTCCACTCAGAGATCGTTATCAAATCACCAATGAGTGCGTCATTCATGTTCGACCTCCTTGCACCAATCTCCAAAAGGACCGGCCTACGATCAAATGAATGACATATGTTGCTGTCATCCGCAAAAGATTAAATAGGATTCGAAGTAATAGATAGAAGATCATTAAGAAAAAGAGTAGGAGTAAGAGCAGAGCCCTGCGGTACCCGTGAATTTATCCTGAACTCGTCGGAAAAGACGCCATCTATAACCACTCTAATAATGCGATCTTTGAGAAAACTCGATATAAATCGAGAGAAGTGACTACCGACAGCAAAAGCAATTAACTTCGATACCAAAGCCTCATGTCAGACCCTATTAAACGCCTTTGAGATATCCAGAGCTTCAACCTTGGCCTCGCCAAAGCGGTGAATTCCACCTTTCGGAGTATAACGCCAAAAGGTCGCCAGTAGAGCGCCTTTTACAGAAACCGTACTGATGATTATTTAGCAAACCGTTGGACTCCAAATACCTCACAAGGTGGTGATTAATCATGCTCTCCATCACTTTCGAAAGAGCAGAACAAACAGCTATTGGGCGGTACTTTACAGGGTTACTAGCCTCACCCTTTTTAGGGATTAGAGTGACATTAGCAAGCTTCCAGCATGCAGGAAAAATACCGGAACGATACGACAAACAGAAAAGCTTAGCTAGAGCACTGTTTCAAGACCAGTGGTGGTATACCATCCGGCCCAGAAGATCCGCAAGAACTCTCTTAACCGCCCTGGCTCGAAAGAATATACTAGGCATAGTCACTGATACTCTTTCAAGTTCGGGTCGTGGTTGAGTACTCGCCGGCAGGTGAGAGTTACCTGCAAACAATCTCAATCGTGTCAGTAAATGTTTTGTCATTCATTATAAGAATTGGAACCGAACTAGCATTATTCCGCAAACTTTTAACAAAGCTCACGAAGTCCAGAGAACGAAAAAGAGGCAGAGATGATACAATGATCTGAAACCTTAACTTCATACTTATCAGGGTGTGAAGAAAGAAAAAGGTCGATTGTTGATTTATTCACTAGTTGAGCAAGGTGATTATGTGCGACAAACAACTCAACGTATTGACCTTGAGGAATCGTGCGGCTCGAATGGTGGAGCCAGGATGAATTATGAACATTGAAACCACCAGCAACAACAATTTCACTGCTCGGATAATCTTCCAGGATCCTAGTTATGGAGTCCGCGTTTGGACTTCTATAAATACATGCCAATTGATTGCTGGCACTGGTATATTGCGAATGTACATAGCAAGACCCCGATGAAAATTAAAAAGGGATAGTAGGTGATACCCAGGGATATAAAAATCCTGTGGATCAGCATCCCTAGATACCTGGGTTTCACATAAGGCGAAAACATCCGGCCTATGGACACAAATGTGAGCATAGACAGAGAAAAAGTTTGTCCTAAAATCGATGCGAAAGCGACCCGTCATCACGATAAGGAACAATTGAAAATCAAACGCCTTACCTCAAGATGCGAACGGCAAGGTTCCTGTTAGGTGACTATAAAATGGCCAGTGTCATACCTTCACCATTAGACAGTCTACAGCAATCGTCTCCAAGAAACCCGCATCATTTCGTTATTTGGATTCAATGGTGAAGGATAGAGATGAAAAGGAAAATGGACCGCCTATGGGTGCCATAAAAGCCCCAAGTATGGCTCATAAATTGCCCTTCAAATCAGAGGAACAGTAAACAGCGCCGTGATAGCCAATACCACTTTAGTGTGTACATAATTTTCGTTAGATGAGTATTATTATTGTATTTTTTCTCAAAATGTTTTAATTCGTTTGATGGTGTTGTTGTTAAAAACTGTAGTTTGTTGTTATTGTGTTACTAATATTTAAATTATTGCAGTTAGGTGTATGTAATAGGTATGTATGTATGTTGTTGTATGGCAACCTTTAATTATATTATTTCAGAACAATTCCTAAAACACATGTATATTAGAGCGACTCACCAAAAAAAGTGCTTGATGTACCCTCCTAAAAATGAACCTTGGACTTTTTTAAGACAACATTTCAAATATTTCGGCTCCAGATTCGACCTCCCGTGAGCTGGACCATTTTGAAAAAGGGTCTATTTTTGAATATTTTGTTAATTTGTGGGTCTGTTTCCTTACCAACATATACGATATCTATATCATAAGAAAGGATTTTTTAAGGCGCGTACAACTGTGTATACAATTTGTCCAAGGACGATCATTTATGTCCGTTTTTTAAGGATATTCTGTAAAAAAAAGGGTTTTTGAATTTTTTGTTCGGGGTTGTTCGTAATAGAAATGCAAATTAACATATCTTAATCTTTAGACGATTTAATGAAATACGGATCTCAGCTTTTTTTGAAATTCGCGTAAGTTCGCGTTTTGAAAAAAATGCAATGGAGTGGCAACCCTTCGTTGTAAATGGGTCAATTGGGTATCAAATTTTTCCTTTTGCCAGGTACATAATCTTTATATGTAAATAATTTAGATTTTTGCAAATTAGATGCATTTTACAGGGTGCTCTAGAATGTATAAAAATGCAATTTTGTGGTAACTCTAATTTGATAGCGAAATTAGTTTCTAGATCATGTATGGATTTATACAGGACTAAATAAAGAAAAAAAGAAATGATCCATGACTTTTTGGCGGCATATTTGTTTCCCAATTTAAAAAATATTATAATATTTTTTTGTTTTTACTTACAAAACTACAAACTACAATTACTACAAAACGCGAACTACCTCGAATTTCAAAAAAAGCTGAGACCTGTATTTAATTAAATCGTCTAAAGATTAAAATATGTTAATTTGGCATTTCTATTACGAACAACCCCGAACAAAAAATTCAAAAACCATTTTTTTTACAGAATATCCTTAAAAAACGGACATAAATGATCGTCCTTGGACAAATTGTATACACTGTTGTACGCGCCTTAAAAAATCCTTTCTTATGATATAGATATTGTATATGTTGGTAAGGAAACAGATCCACAAATTAACAAAATATTCAAAAATAGACCCTTTTTCAAAATGGTCCAGCTCACGAGAGGTCGAACCTGGAGCCGAAATATTTGAAATGTTGTCTTAAAAAAGTCCAAGGTTCATTTTTAGAGGGGTACATCGAGCACGAATTTCGCTTCCATACAACTTGAGTCGCTCTAATGTATATAAGAAAATGAATTTATTAATGTATTAGTATAAGTGTGAAGTAACTATGTAATTTGAAGTTGAGTAATAATGAAGATTGAAAGAATACAACATTGGCGACGAGGATAAAAAAAAAGTTAAAAGTGCAAACGAAAATTGATAATTGCAATCATAAAAATTACTTATAAATATAAGTGATGAAATATTAAATTAAAACAGTATTGCTTCATCAATTATTTTTTTCGTTTGTTAAGTAAATTACAATAATACAAAATAGAATAAACAAGCACAACAACGATGGAAGCTGCAATAACTTCACTTTTGCAACAATTAAAAGATCAGCAGCACCAAGATCATTTGGCAATGCAACAATTGATGAAGAATTTTGCTCCATATAGATCGGAAACAACAAATAAAGGTGAAAATGCTGAATTTCTGATCGAAGCACTGGCATCAAACATCACCAAGTTTCATCATGATGAACATAACCTCACTTTCGACATGTGGTACTCAAGGTACGAGGATTTATTCTCCGTGGATGCTGCCAAACTTGATGATGCGGCAAAAGTTCGCTTATTGCTTAGAGAGCTTAGCCCAATGGTACACAGCAAATATATCAATTATATTTTGCCAAAACATGCTCGTGATTTTCAATTCAAGGAAACAGTTGAAAAACTTACAATTCTATTTGGACTTCAAACTTCGCAGTTCAATATAAGATATAATTGTCTGCAAATTCAAAAAACACATCCACCGATTTTATTACGTATGCTGGTGTCGTTAATCGGTAAAGTGAATTATTTAAATTAAAAGATCTGACTCTAGATCAATTTAAGTATTTAATTTTCATCATGGGATTAAAATCAACAACAGAATATGACATTCGCACAAAAATGTTGAATAAGTTAGAGACTGAAAGTGATAAAATTACACTGGATCTACTTGCTACCGAGTGACAACGAATCATCAACATCAAAATGGACACAGTCCTTATAGAAAAATCTAAGTCAGAAGCGATTGTAGAGCAAATTCACACAAACACACACAAAAAGACCAAACAGGGTCCAAAATATCCTTGTTGGTTTTGCGGAGGTATGCACTTTGCAAACGAGTGTTCGTACAAAAAGCATAAATGTGAGCAGTGCAACGTAATAGGTCACAAAGAGGGCTACTGCAGCGTATCTAAAAATAAAAAGAAAGTCAAACAAAATAATGCGAAACAAAATCGTTTTTATAAAAAGCAAAAAAAACACCAACTACGAAACAAAAAGTATTTTTGCTGTCAAGAAAATTGATACACAAAGAAAATATATTTGTGTTGAAGTTAATAATACGATGATCAAACTTCAATTAGATACTGCTTCGGATATATCTATAATTTCAGAAAACACTTTTAAACAACTTTGTGTAAAAAATGCTACTGAAGTAAAAGACACAGCCGGAAGTGTAATAGGTAAATTACCCTTATCATCTCAATTTGAATGCAGTTTAAGCTATAGTAACTTGTTACGTAACGCCTCTTAATGACTTAAATGTATTAGGACTGGATTGGATCCAAGCGTTGAAGTTGAATGAAATGACTATTAACAACATCTGTAATATTGTCCAATTAAAGCAGACGAAAACTTCCTTTGTTTTTAATGAAAAATTGTCCTTGCCAAAAAACTCATTTCCAGAAGTGTTCGAGGAAACTTTAGGCTTGTGTACAAAAACAAAGTCAAATCAAATCAAGAACCAGTTTTTCGTCTCAAGCGGCTTGTCGCGTATGCGGTGCAAAATTTAGTGGAAACTGAATTGGAGCGGTTACAACGAATTGGTGTAATTTCACAAGTAAATTATTCGGAATGGGCTGCACCCATAGTGGTTATTCAAAAACCAAATGGATCCATCAGGATATGTGCCGATTTTTCTACAGGTTTGAACAACGCTTTAGAACCACACCAATACCCACTTCCGTTGCCAGAAGATATTTTTTCAAAAATATCCAATTCGAAATATTTTAGCCGCATCGATCTGTCTGACGCATTTCTACAAATTGAGGTCGACGACGAGTCAAAACATTTTCTTACAATAAACACTCGCATGGGGCTATTTAGATATAACCGCATGGTCTTTGGAGTAAAAACATTCCCAGCCATATTTCAGCAGATTATGGACAAAATGTTAGCAGGAATGGAAAACGTAGCAGCTTATTTCGATGATATTTTTGTATCAGGTAAGGATGTAACCGAACACAGCAACAACATACAAGAAGTTCTAAGTCGTATAAAAGATTTTGGTTTTAAAATAAAATTTAAAAAATTTAATTTTTTTGCAACCGAAGTAAGATACCTAGGGTATGTAATAAATCAAGAAGGTCTACAACTCGATCCAAATCGTATATCAGCCATTCAAAGAATGCCTATACCAACAAATGTTGTAGAACTTCGTTCATTTCTCGGGGCTATTAATTTTTACGGAAAATTTGTTAGCCAAATGCGAGCACTAAGGGGTCCTTGGGATGAATTGCTAAAATCAAATGTAAAATGGCAGTGGTCTGAAGTTCATAACAAGTGTTTTTTAAAATTAAAAGAAAGTCTTTCGTCGAAATTACTCTTAACTCATTACGATCCAACAAAGAGTATTATTGTTGCGGCAGATGCCTCAAACTATGGTTTGGGAGCATGTATTCTTCACGAATATGCAGACGGAAGTATTAAAACTATAAGTCACGCCTCAAGATCGTTGACTCCAGCCGAAAAATCGTATAACCAAGTAGAAAAAGAAGCTTTGGCATTGGTCTTTGCAGTAACGAAATTTCATAAAATGATATTTGGAAGAAGGTTCAAGCTACATACTGACCACAAGTCGTTACTTGCAGTATTCGGAAAGAAGACTGGTATAGCAGTACACCAAGCAAATAGATTGCAACGATGGGCGATTCAACTTTTAGCATATGATTTTGACATAAGTTTTATTTCAACAAATAGTTTTGGTTATGCTGACGTCTTATAGACAAACAACAGTACTACAGCGAAGAATATGTCATTGCTGCAATTAAATTTTAAAAATTAAATTAAACAAATTTTATTTGAAAATTTAGACAAATTACCAATAACACATAAAATGCTAAAGTATGAAACATAAAAAGATCTGATTTTAAAACAAGTTTTTAAATATATTGAAAAAGATTGGCCTGATAACATAGAAGACGTTGATCTCAAACCATATTTTAACAGGAAAAATGGTTTGTCCATTGTAGATGACGTGATCATGTTTGGAAACAGAGTAGTTATACCCTTGATTTATCGAAAAAGAGTTCTTAAACAAATTCACCATGGTCACCCAGGGATAGAAAGATCAAAGGCAATTGCGAGAAGTTATATATATTGGCCGAATATAGACGATGATGTAAAAGTTTTGGTTCAAAATTGTCACAGTTGTGACTCTGCTGCTAAAATGCCAACGAAAACTGCTCTTCAACCTTGGCCAATACCATCGGAACCATGACAACGCCTACATATATATTATGCTGGTCCAATTGAAGGACCATATTTTCTGGTTATAGTTGACGCCCTTTCTAAATGGCCTGAAATAATAGCAACGAAAACAATAACTACTCAGCAAACAATTCAAATTCTTCGAGAAGTCTTTGCTCGTTTCGGTTTGCCGGAAATTGTTGTATCGGACAACGGAACGCAATTTAAGAGTTTGCAATTTGAAGAATTTATGCAAACAAATGTGCTGTTCTAGCCCTTACTACCCAATGTCAAATGGTCAAGCCGAAAGGTTTGTCGACACCTTTAAAAGAATGCTTGCAAAATCAAAAGAAGAGGGTACAGTATGCGAAAATTTAAACACGTTTTTACAAAATTATCGTTCGACAACAAACCCAAATACACCAGATAAGAAGTCTCCAGCTGAAGTGTTATTAGGCAGAAAAATACGTATCAAACTAGACCTTTTAAAGCCGACTAAGAATAATAACAGAAATTTGTCATTACCCCATAATAAAGTTGCTGAACAGTTTTACAGTAAACATGGTGCGAAAGAAACAAATTTTGATGAGCAAGCTGCTGTTTATGCAAGAGTATATAAAGGTAATAATAATTTTTGTTAGAGCCCTGGAAGAGTTATTGAATGCATTGGTAATGTTATGTACAACGTTTTATTGAATGATGGTAAATTAATTCGGTCACATGTAAACCAATTAAGAAAAAGATACAATGAAGACGACAAAACTAGTGATGAAAGAGATTGGTGTATGGCTTTAGATGTATATAATAATACTGATCCACAAACGGATGACCAAGTTCCAGAATCCACAACTGTTATTGATTCCTTAAACACAAATGCTAGAGTGATACCTCATCCAACATTAGCTAATTTAAATGAAACGAAATGAAGTTGAGTAATAAAGAAGATTGAAAGGATACAACATATGTAATAGGTTATTTTTGATAAATATTTCGTTTGATGGTGTTGTTTTATAAAAACTGTAATTCTTGACCGCGAAATTGTAATTGTTTTGTTTTATTTTAATTTTGTTTTATTTTTAATTTCGGCATTTTATTATTTTTTATATTATTGTTTGTGGATTATTTAAATTGATCTGGTCTCCATAAAAACAAATGCACGAGCAAAAATAGACGGACGACACAAAAGAGACGAACAGTGCGATTATGTCTGCACACGACGGGCGACAAAATACTACTGCATAACTTGTGTAACTTGCAATAAAACGGCATAGAATGCAAGAATTAACTGTAACACAAGGCGCATGAAACGGATGGTATGAATTTTCGGCTTTATAGAATAGTAAAATGATAGGACTAATAAAATCAAAAATGGACCCGCTTTTGAGGTTAATATCCCAGTTTCCCCAGCAGTATCAAGTTCATAATATTTCGACTCACATACCCGACTAGTCTCCGCACACTTTCGCTTTGAAGGGCAATAACTTCAATCGAATTAAATCAATTAAAAATCACCCACATCACAAGTACACATCAGGTTTCTTCTTTATTAAGTATAATTTTGATCGTTAATTCGTAGACGCTGAATCTGTAGATCCAGCGCTTTTGGATTAGAATCACGACCTCTAAGGTCTGATCAATTTTGTTATTAATTTGGTTGAGACCGCCTAACAATATTTCGGGTATGGGTACGTTCGTAAATGCAGTAGTTGTTCAACACTGCAGCATAATAAAAATCGTGTGTTCAAAAATGCAATACTTGGCAGCACAGACTTGCGTCGAACATTTTTTTGCAAACAAATGGCAACGCTGCCGCAAATATTTGTAAATATAGCAACAGTTTGATTTCAGTTGTAACAGTTTGCGGCAGTGTTGCAAAACTGAAATTTTGAAATGGTACTGAGCTATGACTGAAATAGTCCTTTTTTGCATCAAATGGTACTTTTGTAAAAAATACATACCTACATATGTACGTAATTGGCCATTTTGATGTCTGACATATTGGTAATTATAACCCTTCAACGATAATTATGACCGACTTTCTCAAACCGCTTTTGTTGCGTGTGTTACTTTTATACATGAGTGGCAGGACTTTCGGTTAGCCGTAACTAAACCTTCATTCTACCTTTAGCTAATGCATTAATAGTTAAAAAACGCAAGACATAAAATATTATCACGCAGATCGGAACGACCTAATATCGTTTCACCTAAAAATGATAAACAAAAGCTACCAGCTGCACTAACACATATGTACCAGAGATCAGCAATGGATCGTTTTTCCACTACTCATAACCACTTTGCAATTGTGAGTATGAGTGAATCACCAGAATTGAAATTCAACTACTCTGATTCATTCGTACTCGCTCAACATTGATTTATAAGTATAAGTAGCAATGAGTATGAGACAACATTGACATCAAACTCACAGCATTCGAAATATGTTTGATTCATACGCTTACTCATTCTGATACATAAATTTAGAAAAATACTTATAATACTCTCAGCCTTTATTGATGTATATACAAACAAAGAAGAAAGGACAGACAACAAGCAAAGCATACACACAATCTTCTTGTGAGTATAGTAGTGTTCGTACGCGAATCATACTTATTTTGTGCTTCGTGTAAATGTGAAGTAGAGATGAGTCGAAGTCAATAAAATCATGTGTATCATGAGTATCATATTAAAATAAGTATGAATTATAAGTAACAGAAATTATAAGTATGACTCCAATCTACTCATAGTTTGGAATACTCGTTGCTGATCTTTGATATGTACGTCGAACCATATATAAACCAATAATAACATCAGTATGAGTATGAGAGAGGTAGATAAGAGGCAATGTGTACACAACACGGAAATACACACTAACAAATACGTCGAACATCTTCCAGGTAAACTAACAATCACAAGAGCAAAAGGGATAGACAAGTAAGCATACGCAACAACAAACAACGTAGTCGCAAAAGAAATCTCGAGAATGTGAAACATCGAACCTCCTACCTCGAGAACGTTCGATGTACTGTTCGTGTTGGACTATAAAAGGGCAAGACAAAGCAGACGGCGAGTCAATTATAATTCAGCCTCACGTGAAGTTGCGTATGAACTAAAAAGTCGTGATTCGAAGATATCCGTTGCGAGCAGAATAGTTGTGAGTAAAAAATTGTGAACAAGCAATAATTGTTGTGGTGTACTTTGTATAGCTTTGAACAGTGGCACATAAGTAGTGTGAATAATAAAAAGTTTGCAATTAACGGACGTTTTTAAAAAGGTAAAAACGTAACAATATGTAATAATAAAAAAGTACTGAAAGCGTCGCGGTGTATTGAGGTATATTTGAAATAAAAAAGTACTGAATTTTTCAACATTGGTTTGCGGTAAACCATTTCTTCGAGAAAATTGTAGTTTCGTGAAATAAAAGCTATTAAACAAAAGAGAATTTTAATTTTTTATATTTTTGGTTCCGACCACGAAGTGTTTTAAAAAATTTCGTAACGCCTGTTGTGTGTAACGTGACAACGTTCATTAAAGAAAAAAAAGACTTTTAAAGTTTAACCTTTTATTTAATATTAAATGCTATATGCTTAACAGCTTAATTATTAGTGAAGCTTACATTTCTTACATCGAAGAAATTGGCGTATGCTTGTTCTGTATGCTTGTACTATTTCATGATTTTCCTTGCCCATGACATTCGTTACTACTAATAAACACATACATGTTACATTGTAATGAAGAAAATTCAAAATTTATTCTGTACATGAAGGAGATATCAAATCTTACCGCAAAAAATGATCGAGCTATTCGAAAATGGCTGTAGAATTAATCACCTTGATACCGGTTTATTATTTCAAAATTTTTTAATTCAGAAATATGCCTTCTTTTTAGTTTTAATTGATTTTTAATAACCAGAATCCTTTTAATTATTTTTATTATAATTTTTACAGAAAGCTATCAGGTCCAGTCTTAACATTTTCAACATTTGTTATTGTTAATTTTGAAAACATTTTTTTAAACGTTTGCAGAACGTTCTAAAAAGCAAATTCTATTTAGTTGTTGTGCAGTAGCCAAACATCTGCAACAGCTGATCTTGAATTAGCAACAAAACCTGGCATAACTGTCGCAGTGGTGTACAAATTTGATGAATTTACAAACTCACCTTATATCTGCACCTCCACAGCATCTTTTGTATGGTTAGACTCCGCAGCGGAACCTATGTAAGTTGCAAGGCCGAACTAAAGAACTCATCTTATCCAGTACTATCAAAGATTTTTGATCCACAACAAATCCAAGAAACTCTTCCTTAATTATCACTACATGTCCATCTGCTTGTAATGTTTCTCGTCTTAAACCACCGTGATAAAGACAGAAAATTTTTCTGGGAACCAACCGTTAGTGTAGAGCAACTGCCAGCAATATTCAATTCACCTATCTATCAGTAATAGCACTAAACATACTTTCTTATGTATAGAAAAAAGTTCATATTGTTACGCTTTTACCTTTTAAAAACGTTAAAAATATGAGTTCGTAAATTGCAAATAAAGTAAAAATAAATTTGTGTTTAATTTTAATGAATTCTGTATTATCTGCACAACTTTTGTGCCACTGTTCCAGCCTATTCTACGTATACAACGATAAATTTCGCAATATGTGTTTCTTCGTGATAATTCTCTGCTTACAACCTTTTTTGTAAGCAACAACACTTGTTAGTTATTCCTCGCTCACAACCTTTTTTGTAAGCACAACACTAACAACGGCTTCCTTCAGACGCAACTTGTCTGCACACAACCGATTGATTTATCACTTCAACCAACGTAATGTTGTTATACACGTCTAGCTTAATTCACACTTCGATTGCAACGTGCCATCTGCACACGCGAGTGATTCAACTCAAACTCTGAACTCTGAATCTTCTCTTGCTCGCTTTAGTCTGCCTTTTATATTACTGGATCATCAGTGTGATGAATGCCCTTGAAGGACGATGACGTCCTTCGGGAACAATCTAAGAATGTAAACAACCTTTTCTTATTTTTTTTTTTGCTGTTTCTTGTTTACATTCGAGCAGGTAGATTAGTTGTTGTTGGTTTATTTGTCTATCCTATTTTATACTGCACATTGTTGTTTCTTGTTTACTTCTTGGTTCCCTTTATTTT
This sequence comes from Sarcophaga peregrina, assembly GCA_014635995.1. NCBI lineage: Eukaryota > Metazoa > Arthropoda > Insecta > Diptera > Sarcophagidae > Sarcophaga > Sarcophaga peregrina. The sequence continues at coordinate 82,466,375 of CM025789.1, read as the reverse complement.
GTTGTTGGTTATTTACGTCTTTTATCCTTTATTCTTGTTTATTCATCGATCTTGTAAACAAGCGCTTTATTTTTGTTGGTAGATTTTTCTACTCATTCATTGATCACGTGAACAGTGCGCTGTTTTGTTTTTGGAGCTTTTGTTTATCATTTTATGCATGATCATTGTGTTGTTTTTGGAGCTTTTGTTTATTATTTTAACAACACCATTTCCATTTTCGTAACAATATCAATGAAATAATATTTTATAAAGAAATAAATCCTATCTTTAAAATATTTGGCTCTTATTATCCTTTTTCATATACACCTGTACCTCGGTTTACGCGGCACACGGCTTTCGCGCATTCGATTTTTAAAATGAAGAATTTTTATTTTACTTATCCATACATAATAGAAATTAACAACAAAAGCTTATTTCTGAATACTGTCCTAAAAACGAAACTGTTCCAACTGAAGCTAATTCAACCATTGCACAATCTAATGAGATGAGTGTATCCAATGATTAGTCGGAAATCATATAAATTCATATAAGACTTGTTGAAATTGATAGCGATTAAGTTAGCTTAAAAATTTTATGTTTTGTGTACTGAGGTACATAAATTATTAACAGTATAAAACTATATATTTTTTTTAATGAAAGCGCTTTTTTACAGTAGGTATTCGCTTTACGCGGTTTTTCCATACCAAATAAGTTCTGATTTATGCCAATTGGCCAGGAACATATCTACAGCGTAAATCGAGGTACGTTTGTAAAAAAAAATGCAGGTGAAGGGGTTAATTTTAGATTCTTAAATAATAATTTTTATCTATAGATAAAAAATATAAGTTAACAGTTAACATACTATATACCTACCTAACACATATAAATTAAACATGTCTTAAATAGGAACAATTTCGTGATAATAAATTTTTATAGATTTTATTTAAAACAAATTATAAACAAATGCAAACCAAATATTTGAACAAAAGTAAAATTGTTCCTGGTTACAAATTTATTATAATGGATAATCAATCAGACACCTCATCCAACCCGGAATATTTGTTAGAAGATTGTAAATCCTAGAAAAAATAAAAAAATCATATTAAAGCAATAATGTTTAATATTATTTATTTCTTAAGATTAAGGATATTATCAATTTTACTTTTTTAAGTTATATTAATGAAATAATAATAAATTAATGTATTCGAAATTGTTTTCATTTAAAATCTTTATTTATTTTCTTGATGTTCTATACGACAAGACCTATAGTCTTATAAATACCGCACAGAACTAGTAATTTGTTCACAACATATAAATAAAATTAAAATTATAACAAAATAATAAAAATAATAATATTAAATAATTATATAACAACAATTAAAATAATTATACAAAACAATTAATTGAATAACAATATGTTTAATTATATTGAAATGAAGAATAATACTGGAAAAGAGCCCTTTTAAACTGCAAAACATTGATTATTAGTTTTGTTGCCGTGGGTAATGAATTCCTAAGACGAATAGCAGAGATAAAAAATAGTCATTCCGACACTAAAGTTCGGTGTGTGAGATGGATGATATCAGTTAGTCCCTGAGATCAAAGAAAAGTAATTTTTTCAAAGAGATTTCTGGATTCAATAGAGTATATCATTTTGAGTAAATGTTAACTTTAAGCAGGTTGTTAAATTATAATCCATAAAGTTTAACTGCTAAATTAGAAACATGATCGTACCTCGATATCGAACAGACATAACTTATTATGGTATTATAAGCCACTTCTAATTGGCATAATCTCAGATGGATAAATATTGTAAAGATGACCTTGATATGAGGTTAGTCAAATGCTGATTTTTCATGCTGAAATATTAAAAACAATTTTTGATGTGTAATACTTACCACATTATAATTAAAAATATTTTTCAAACCAAAAAAGAAAAACATAATCAACGAATTTCATGTCAAACGCATAACTGGACAGTCACTGTTTTGACACTTGGAACCAAAACCTTTTGCTTTTATTACTGTTTCCAAACGTCGAGGCATCGACTACACGAGACGGCCATAAAATTCTAGGGTTATGCTGTCCTGGTAGAAACAAAGGGTCCAATATTTTTAACTTATCGGCACTTTGCTTAACATTTTGTTCTAAAAACCCAAATATTAGAATGAATCTATTTTACTGTCTATATAATGAATAATATAAACTATTCGTGCACTAGAAATACATCTCCCCACCAGACCGACACCCTCCATGCTTGAAAATAGCCTGAGCATTGTTAGGCAAAAACTACAAATATTTGCTTGTGAGAAACATTGGGAAACAAATATGTTATTCTCACTCTTTCTTTATCTACTCATGCCCTAACTGTTACATGTAGTAACAATACCATCTTATAACTGCAACACATAACCAGTTATCTACACACACTCAATTCAGCAAACGCAGAGTTGTGACTGCAAGTCTTTAATATGTGTCTTAGGGTGGTTTAATCTTGTAGAGTAAAAAAATGTCAGAATTTTTATGGGGGCACCCCCCTAAAACGTTTTTTTGTGTCAGATTTTAGAATTGCTAAAGTTTAAGAAGTCGCCGTGGTCTAGTGGGTAGTGTGTTGGCTTATTAGACAAAAGGATCGGGATCGAATCCCAGATCAGACATCAAAACGAAAAAATATTTCTTCGGCGACTTCCTCTCAGCAGATTTCTGGCGAAGACTCTGAGAGTAAATAAACTTGCCATGAAAAGCTTCTCAAAAATCTGTCGTTGGGAGTCGACTTTGAACTGTAGGTCCCGCCACTCATATATAAAATTAACGCACACAACATAAGTGGTGTGAGAAGCTAGGTCGTAATCCTGACTGAAGGGTTGTAATGGCCAATTATGTTATGTATGTAAAGTTTGAGCACAATTGGAATATGTTAACCCATGTCACTGGGACCTCAAAGTTTTTAAAACCTCAATTCTTGGTGGCTTTGCCTACTCTTTGAACTTTTGCAAATTCCTAAGGATGAAATCTTAATTAGAAAATCAAAAATTAGCCTTGACTTGTTAGATAAACACGATAACAACTTTGTGTTACGAAACGAAAACCAAATACAATAACTGTTATTGGTACTTTCCTTGAAAGAGACTGACTTTAATAATGGAGTACAAAGTGATGTAACGATGGCTTTAATAATTTTCTGGAAGTGGAAGGTGATTTCGAAACACAAAGCTCTTCTTTGATAACACTTATGGTGTTTTCTTTTCTACAAACAAAATGTCGCCTTCTTTCAAGGTCCATTAACAAAATTTTTAACCAACCCTGTAGTAATGTAATTTTTTATTTGAAAATAACATAAAACAAATATTAGGAAAGGGTATGCTCCATGTTTACCACCTTTAAAGAAAATGTATGTATATGTGATTGAGAGTGCAATAAACTGATAATAACTGATTTATTTCAATTTTCGCAAATAAAATAGATGCAGCAATATCCATATTTATACTTTTTTTCAAACCAAAAGGTTTTAGATCTAACAATATGTTGTATTTTTTGATTCGTTTTCAATAAAAAATGTAAATATGAAAAAGGTGTTGCCAGATCGCTAATTTTTCAATTTTATTTTTTGAGAGCTTTCTTTACAAAAAAAAAAATATTTTAACACCGTTCTAACATTAAATGCAATTTTTTATATTACTGACCATGTAGCTTTAATAATGTAATGTTTCCTTAAGATTACACAACAAAATAATGAAAAAATTAACTTCAAATTGGATAACAATACAACGTGACTTTTTTAAATTTCATCTGGTAGCCCTATAAATAAACAAAAGTCATCTGCTTTACAGGACATTATCAACACTCTCGATTTATATATATTTAGAATAAAACATACCACCCTTTTAGATGGTGAAATATATTTAAGAAACAATTGCAAAATTACATTTTGTGTTAAAAAACTGCACATTTTTTGGTAGAAAAGGAAACCCCATTAATGTTAACAGAAAGGCAAACCAGTTAAATGATTCCCTTACTGAGGACTACAGTTCATGACCAATTAAACTGGCACATATATTCTTAGGAATATTGTTACGCATATCGAAACGCCCTAAAATCGTTTAACATTAACGATAAACTAAAGCTACAAATACAAAGACAATGAGGCAATGCGTACACAATACATACAAGTACACACTAACACATACATAGAACTTAGTTTAAGTAAACCAGCAACAACAAGCAAGAGAGCAAAAGGGATGGACAAGTAAGCATACGCAACAATAAACAATTTAGTTGCAAAAGAATTCTCGAGACGGCGAGAACGCGAAATTTCTACTTCGAGAACCATCATCAGATTGAAGACGTTCGCATATAAAAAGGCAAGACAAGGCAGGCAACGAGTCAGTGTAAATTCAATAAGCCTTGCGTGAAGTTGCGTTTGAACCAATCAGTCACGGTGTGAAGACAAGTTGCATCCGTAGAAAAGTTTACCAAAGAGTTGTTAGGGTTTACGCAAGCAGAAGTGTTGTGCTTACAAAAAGGTTGTAAGCAGAGAAATATAACGATCAAGCACTTATTGTTATAGTTATTGTTGTTACGTGGTATAAGTGTGAACAGTGGCACATAAGTAGTGTGATTAATAAATAAGTTTCATTAAAATAAAACACATATTTGTTTTTACTTGGTTTGCAATCAAAGAACTCATATTTAAACGTTATTAAAAAGGTAAAAACGCAACAATATATTGCACCTGCGAGCAATAAGCTTACTCCCAAATATAGGATTAATTTATAAATATGTTAAATACAAATTTCCCTTGCTTTTTATATTTCTTATATATAATGTGTTAAGTAACAAATCTTTCGAAGCCATTCTTTTTCGTCCCCCAGTGGATAAGTGTAAAAATAATGTTAGAAGGAATTGGAAATCTTTCAATATAAAATCCAATAGAAATTTAATTATTCCCAATAAAGCCACGGTTAAATACTTAGGTATTCAACTAGATAAATTTCTCTATTTTAACACACACACTAATTTACAAATAATTAAAGCAAGAAATGCATTTTATATGTATAAAAAAAACAATTTTTTTTTTAAGATATATCCACTCAAATGTAAAAATTATTTTATATCATTCATTAATACGCCCTATATTAACATATGGTTCACTATATCACCATCGTATATAGAAAAACTAAGAGTTTTTCAGAGAAAATGTTTGAGGGCGTGCACTCTACTTTTCAGACTAATAATAAGTAGGCCGATTATACATCTAATACCATATCGTGAGAAGCTCTGAGCTTATAGAAAATAATTCAATTATGGATCCAAACTATGTCTGCAATGAATTTATGCAAAAAACACTCCAAAACGGATACATACGACCTGAGGCTTTTGTATACCTTGATAGGAAGGATTATATTCAAAAAGATTTCGGCGTTCCTATACGTTATTTGTATAGACGGCAATATCAAAGCAATTCAAGGCAATCAACCTTCAGATACTAATAAAAGATTCGACACTAGAGTTTATGTAAAAGATAAAAATATGTTTCCAAACATTAATAATAAAAAACGTTGATGCCTTACAAACTAAGTTTCACTTCCTCTTCTTTTTATCTTTAATAACTTTTATTTTTTTACATGTTTAAGTAAGGTTTTTTGCTTATTTTTTCTTTACATTAAGCAACAGATATACAAACACAAATAGGGACCGAAAATAACTGTTATTTTTTATTAAGGATATGTCAGAGAACACAACCAAGTATACCATTTTAATTGTCTTGGAGCAAATGTTTAACAAAATGCGATGCTTTTTAAAATTTAATTTTTCAGAAAAAATAAAAGTTATTTTTTGATTTTTATCTTTTCGAGCAAAAATAACAGTTATTTTCAACTTTTATATTTTCGAGCAGAAATAAGTTATTTTTGGACTTTTATTTTTTCGAGTGGAAATAAAAGTTATTTTTGACTTTTATTTTTTTTCTTTTTTCGAGCAGAAATAAAAGTTAATTTCTCAATTTAAAATCTTAAGTTTAAATCTTGTTGTCGGTTGATAAGGCAAACTTGAAAAATTCGATTTTTTTTCATATTTTTTAAAGTTTGTCCATTCATTGTAGCAAGCTTTTATAAAAAAAATATAGGAAAAGTGATAATAGCCTTAAAGTCTGTTCTCTTATGAATAGATTGTCATCATTTTATAAAATTGGATAAAATAGTGTTGTATTTTCTATATGTGACATCTCAAGTGAACTTTTAGTTTAAAAATTTTCAAAATTTTTTATGGATCTTGATTGGTTATCACGAAATTGGTTGAAACGAAAACTGATTTGATAAGATCACATAAATAAAAAATATAACTCGGCTGTTACTCTATAGCTGCGGTAATTTCTGCCTGATTTGATCAAACAAAGTGTCAATGTCTTCACAAGATAATGCACATTCAGAGTGCTACTATTTGTTTCATATTTTTTAAGTATAGTTTGCTGCTATGAACAGACAAACTTGCAAAAATATAAAAAAAATCGTATTTTCCCAGCTTAACGCATTATATCTCATAGGACATTCAGTCGATATATATAAAGACATATGTATACCGTTTTAAAGCTCCGTCTCTCCCCTTTCCAATAAGATTTAAGAATTGGAAATAGGGTCAGAAATGTTTGAGTAATCCAGAAATTTGTGCGTGAAGTCCAAAAAAAGAGCTTTTGTCAAATAAAAGAAGTTTGGATGTTTCGAGAAATATAAAAAAAAATATTTTTGAGATATATTCAACAAAACTCACAACCTACACTTTGTCATTAGCCGGGTCTAATTAATTTTTTTTATTTTGTCGCACATTGTAATTAATTTTAGATGAGAGGCATTCGGCCGTTCTCTTGTGAAATAAATACTTGAAAATATAAGAAATAATAATTTTTTTCTTAAATAAAATAAATATTGTATACAACAAACATTTTATATAAAAAAAGAAAGTGCTATTGGTTTGGTTTTTTATGCATTGGAATCTTGCTAATTTTATCATTTATCATTTTAGTGGCCTATAATTCCAATCGGAGGAACTGACGACTAATTTTTTTGTGTTTGTTTATCCCCCATACAGTACACGATTTAACAATGTTATATTAATAAATATCTTCAATCAGCGACATGAGAGCGACAAATCCATTGGATTGTTGTTTATCAGGAGACCTAGAATCCATATTGTACTGAAATATGTATGCAAATCGAATTTTTTCACTTTGTTTTTTTTTTTTTTTAATTTTTCTCATATATTTTAGGGATTTCCCGCAACTACATATTTGTCTTCTTTAAGTATTTTCCATGAAAAAAATGGTCGTAAGTGTTAATAGTATTAAGTATAATGGTCGTAAGTCGGGGATACCTGTATATATAATAAGACAATTTCAGTAGTAGTCGATTACTAAAAATAATTTAAAATTTATATCATTTATATCGCAGACTCAAGTTACAAAAACTAGAACATAACGTGAAGACTTTCCAGAATTGAAAAAAAATAAATGCGTTATTTCAAATAGTTATCAGTTTTATACTCATAAAAAAAATAATTGTGAAAAATCAGAATATTAAATTTGTAGACCTTAGTTTATATCCTATTGAGTTGTCCACGGTTGGATTAAGGCTTATAATTCCATATTTTTTATTTGGAAATGTGTAAAATTAACACCTAATATTAGGGTTTATATTTACTGATTACTTATAGTGATTTTTTTCTGATAAAAAATGTTGCCTAGATATTTTGTAGCACTTATCGGTGGTTACACAAACCCTTATACTGTGTTACATTTCAAACGATTATAACAGAACAAAAATCATTGCCCTCTGTGCAATTATTTTAGCGTTTTTTTAATTAATTAACGATTTTGAAACTAATCAAACTAATTTGAAACTAATAAAAAAAATAATAATATTTTTACCGATGGCTCCGTGTCATACAAGTTAAAACTATTTTTATGTAAAATTCAAATTTAGGGCCAATGTTTTCAATTCGCTTTAGATGGCACAATATGTTATGTTAATTATTTAGTAAATTTTTTTCGAATTTATCTATATACAGTCAAACTCGGTTATAACGAACTCCGTGGGACCAGAAAAAATAGTGCGTTATAGGCAAACTTCGTAATAAACGGGGTGAAGTCATAGAAGATAATATAAAATACAAATAATTTTTTTATTTATTAAAAACAAAAAATACTTTTTTTATTAAAAACCAAAAATATGTTTTAATTCTTATTATCCATAAATTAAATATGTTGAGTTATAATTTAATGCTGCCACATTAAATTTATAAACGAGTTTGACTGTATATAAAAACTAAATCAAAAATATAATTTTGTAATCATTTGGGAAATATTTTTAGTACAAAAGATAATAACCAAATTCCATTTAAAAATATTTATAAGCAATCTTCTTATCACAATTTTAAAAAATGTTAAATTGTAAATTAACTCATCTCAAACCGTTTTTGTTGAGATAATAATACATATGTATATGTTTCTTTGTAGTCCTCGTCTAGTAGATTTCGATTTTAAAGCTCATTCTGCTTTTACAAAAATAACATTATCAACACCTATAGTTAGCTGTTGTTTATAAATTAGTTACTAGAACCAGGCGCAATCCAAAACAAATATTAAAAAAAAAAATTAAATAAAATACATAAAAACCAAGTATGTTCGTTCTAATAATAATGGACACATGTGATCCTCATCTGCCGATGAAGAGTATTCCAACAAATCTTCCAAATAATATTTTTTGCTTCCATTTCAACACGTTTAAAACAATTTTTTTCTGAACAATAACAAGAACTTCCAAGCCTTTCAAGTGAGGGTCAAACATGCAGCATATTTTTTGGGTTTGTTTAAAAAATTTTAGAAAGGAACATGTTACTAATTTACAAAATTGCATCTTTTTTTAGAAAAGAACAAGAAATGGACAAAAGGCAAAATTTATACCAGAAAAGAAATCACCATTAGTATTTAATACGAAAAAATATGGGCAATAAATATTAAAAAAAATCTATACTTACAATTTCATTTTGTTGATTTTGAATATTCCTTGATGCATGTTTATCGCCTTTTATCTCTCTTCGATTTTTAATTATTTCTTTTCGTTTGCCGTCCTTGGTAATTCCTTTATCATATCTAAAAAATATTGAAGTTTAAAAATTTGTTTAAAGTAAAATAAAATTTAAACGGGATAAGTGGAAGAAATTTTATAATAGAAATAGTATATACCAGAGAGAATAATTTCTAATATTAGACAGAAAAATTTCTGTTTTATTCTTTTTCGGAAAACAGGAATACAGCAACAGGAATTAAACAACGAGCCGCAAAATTTACCTTTATTCCATATTTGGCTAGTTCCCGTATAATATTATGTACCATAATTCGGTGACGTCCGTGTAGAATATGGTGTATCTTTTACTGCTCCAGGTTTCTTCTAATATAGTAGAAAAGTTATGAGCACAAATAACTACGAAGTTTATATAGTTGCAGTAGTATTTTCTAATTCGTATTCGTCACCCTCATATAATTGCTCCCTGATTTTCACGTATGGTTTAGTTTTAGCGGTTTGGTGATATGTTAGATCCTACATATCGTCATATCATTGTCTTCCATACGCATCATTCATAAATTCTGCAAATCTATCATCTTCTTTAGACATTTGCTATTAGCTATCACTGCGACGAATATACATACAGGGTGGCTGATATATATGATGCAACAAAGTAAAGCGCTATATTTTTTTAACTTTTTTTTTTTAATTTTATTGTTCACAAGCAAAAAATGTTGGAAATAACATCAAATTTTAGAATTAGTTTAGATTTGTTCGGGATGGGATGGAATGCATGCAAATAAGGCAAAGTTTCTGACTGTCGCCAACATGGCGACCACCAGGAACATCCTTGTCTTGCTCTATTCAAGTTGACACGCAGCCTCCTCTTGGCCCCTCCTAGATGGCATTCAAGCACCCGCTAGATGTTAACTAATGCGTGCAGCGAGGTCCAATCCTCTGGACGTTAAATTCGGGTTGTGCGTAGGGCTTGGAACCCACCACGTAAAAATTCTATTCAATGAAAACCAAAACAATAGCCTCTATAAAAATCCCCTCTAAAGTTGACGACTACGGCAAACGTTTCAAGGACAACGATTTAAGAATAGGCACATGGAACGTCCGCACCCTTTATATGACAAGCGCTTCCGCCCAACTGGCGGATGCCCTTATGAAATGTAGAACGGATATCACTGCCATACAGGAAATGCGATGGATAGGATAAGGATGCAAAAGGCTAGCATCTTGCGATGTGTATTACAGCTGCCATGTTGATAAGCACGAATTCGGATGCGGATTTGTGGTTAATAAGAGACTTCGTCACCTTGTCTCTGGGTTCACGCCAGTGAACGAAAGAATAGCCACAATCCGCATCAGTGCAAAATTTTACATCAGCCTAATTAGTGCCCACGCCCCGACGGAAGAAAAGGACGATGTGGTTAAAGATGCCTTCTATGCTAAAATCGAGGAAGTATACGATAAGTGCCTGGCCCATGACTCCAAAATCGTTCTCGGGGATTTTAATGCGAAGATCGGGCGGGAAGGTATCTTTGGCCCCACTATCGGACAGTTCAGCCTCCACGCAAACACTACCTCCAATGGTATGAGGCTGATCGATTTCGCAGCGACCCGTAATATGGTAGTATGTAGCACCAGGTTTCAGCATCTCGACGTTCACAAGGCCACTTGGATGTCCTCCGATCGATCCACATCCAACCAGATCGATCAAATTGTGATTAACGGAAGGCATGTATCCAGTGTACTAGACGTGCGCACATTTAGAGGTCCAAACATCGACTCGGACCACTACACTGTGGCAGCCAAGTTCCGAGTGCGCATTTGCGCCTCGAGGTCTGCGCGCTCTAGTGCACTGCGAAAGAATAGACGTTAAGAAGCTGCGATCACAAAGGACAGCTGAGGCGTTCTCCGCTCAACTCTCTGATAAGCTCCGTCGTTCCCCATCCAATCTCCACGATATTTGTGGATTGTGGGCCAACATCTCCCACTCCTTGCGCAATACTGCGGAAACAGTCCTTGGTTTCGAGCGCCCACCCCAACGAAATCAATGGTACGATGAGGAGTGTTGCGAGGCAGCTGCAGCGAAATACGCCGCATACAGAAAAACGTTGCAGTCGGCCACTACGCGAGCCATTGTCGAAAATTACAGAGAGAGGAGAAGGGATGAGAGACGCCTTTTCAGACGCAAGAAGTGGGAGCAGGAAAGGAGTGAGCGTGAAGAAGTCGAGATATACAGATGTAGGAATGACGCTCGAAAATTCTATCAAAAGGTTAAGCGTCTGACCTAGGGGTATAAGCCCGGACCATCTTCCTGCAAGGATGAGAATGAAAACCTGGTTACAGATCCGCAGGGGGTGCTGAGGTTGTGGAGGAGACACTTCTCTACTCTGCTGCAAGGCGATGATGACATCAATACCGCCTCTAGAGATCATGTTCCGAACCCGATCGATGATGACGGCGTGGAGATCCCGCCGCCTAGCCATGAAGAGGTTAAAGTCGCGATTATGCGACTTAAAAACAACAAAGCGGCAGGTCCTGATGGCCTCCCCGCTGAATTGTTTAAGACCGGTTAAGGTTCTTACAGGTGCATTGTGTGAACGACTAAAGCCAGTCGTCAAAACACTGATTGGACCTTATCAGTGCGGCTTCAGACCTGGCAACTAATACTCTACAAAACGCTCATCCTACCCGTGTTTCTTTATGGCGCAGAAGCAAGGACCCTATTAAGAATTGATGCAGCTGCCTTGAGAGTATTCGAGAGAAAAGTCCTAGGTAAGATCTTCGGTCCAGTGCGAGCATCCGATTCAACAGTGAGCTGTATGAGCTCCTCACCGACATGGACGTTGTACAGCGTATTAATATCCAGCGGCTGCGCTGGCTCGGAAGTCGGCGAAGAGGACGACCTTGTATCTGTTGGAAGAACTAAATCGAGGAAGCCCTGTCATCGATTGGTGTGACCAACTGGCATAGGCGCGCAAGGAGGAAAGGCGCGTTAATCGAGTTGTTATGGCCAATTAAGTAAGTAAGTAAGTTGCATCCGTTCTCGCGATATGTTCAGCTCAGGAACAATTTTTCTACCACTACAGCGGGGATTTCTATCAAATCTGGGCGTCATTTTTCGAATCATTTCAGGTGTTGTTACCGTTTTTTTTCGTCCACTTTTTGGACGCGATGCAACACTGCCAGTATCACGGTAACGAGCAATGGTACGAGAAACAAAAAATTTATTCACATTTAAATGATGGAGGGCTCTAGCGATAGCCACCTGTGGTTTTCCAACCAAATATAAAGCAATCACCCTATCACGCTTGAATTTCATCACGAATAATTTTTTTCTGAATGCCATAGATCAAAATGCTTTTGTAAGCTTGTAATTAATAAAATGAACTGTTACTGGAATAAATCTGTCAGGTGTGAAACGAGCGGTTTACAAATTATAAGAACCTGAAGTTGGTTGCAATACATATCAGCCACCCTGTATATATAGTAACCCTTAACGCGCTGCTGGACAATTATATACATTTCCATATTTTATCAAAAATAAAATCTTCTAAAGAGATTTTTTTAAGGAAGAAAAAACGTTATTACTGTGCTTTGTGGCTATCTATCTGTTTAATATTGCCACTTTAACAAAATATCAACAAAGATGACCAAATCCCTGTGCGTAAAGATGCAATATGCAGTTGGCTATGTGAAAATACTGAAACTTCTAAATTTAAGACGCAAGCTTGCAACTACTGACGTTGATAACAGTATTTGGAAAAGTCAAACGATTGGGAAACTATTCGTTAAAATTCAAATAGCACATTAGTGGCAATATTGGCCATTAAATTCCTCATTTAAAATAATTTTATTGTATAATTTTTTTTCTAAGAATCATGATGATTTGATTAGAGAGATTAGGCAAATGAGGTGGAATGGGATGCATGCTAACAAGGTAGTTTCGGATTGTGATCAAAGTGACGATTTCCAGAACGATTCTTGCCCTGCTGTATTCAAGTTAACACGCATACACTAGATGTTAAATTTGGGCTGTGCGTAGAGCTTGGAACCCACCACGCAAAAAAACGAAACACAAGCTTCTATAAAGATCCCCTAAAAAGTGGTTACATTAGGACTCATCAGACTAGACAACACGTTTCCAATCAGATGGAAAGCAGTACTGCTAGCGCAGATCCAGGGAATGTGTTCAAAGATACCATGTGAGCAAACTGTTTAACATAGCGATGAAAATATAATGGTTTGGAGATGCTGTATATGGCGGCATGTTGGCCCTCTATATTTAGTAGATGGTATCATGCGAAAAAAGACTATCTAAAGATTCTGCAAACCCATCTTCCGAATTTTATGGACAAATACGCTTATCCCGAAAAAGAAATTATTTTCCAACAGGATGGTGATCCGAAGCACACAGCAAAAATTGTAAAGATATGGGGTGGGAAACAAAATTTTCAATTGATGGAATGGCCGGCACGAAGTCCCGACCTCAATCCAATTGAAAATCTTTGGCCATTCGTGAAAATTCGGCTCGGACAGAACGAAACAGCCCCAACAAACATCGTCAAACTTTGGGACCCTATAAATGCGAAATGGAATCGAATTGCGAAAGATGTTATTGATCATTTGGTAGAAAGCATCTCAAACCGCGTAAATCAAGCTATTTCTAATAAGGGTTCATGGACCAAATACTGAAATTGGGTTAATTTCTTGAATTTTCTTGAAACGTGCAAAATTGAGTTTATGTGGGTTATTTTCGTTTTTTCATTCAAACTCATTGAATTCATTTCATTAATTATTGTTTTTTTACTGCTATTTGTTAAGAATAAAATAAAGAATTAAAATTATTTTTTTTTTTGTATTTGCTTGTATGGTTTTGTTTTTGTGGATGACAAAACTCAGTATTGTGAACATGCACTCACTTCTGCTCGCCACTGTATATAATAACTGACACTCTGATGACGCCAAAATCGTCCTCGAAAATAATTTTAATTCTTTATTTTTTTTAATGAGATGGTCGGGCGAAAACATAAGCGTGTAAAATGATAGTATGTAGCACCATATTTCAGCAGATCGACTTTCATAAGACCACTTGCATGTCCTCTGATCGATCAACATCCAACAAGATTGACGAAAGGCAGGTCTATGCATTGCACAAAGAACAGCTGAGACATTCACTGCTCAACTCTCGGATAAGCTCTCCATCGTTCCCCATCAAATCTCAGCGATATTGTAACAACCCCCACTCATTGCGCTCGCAGTAGTGCGTCAGTCCTTGGTTTCGAACGAGTTTCTCGAACCAGCTGCAGTGAAAAACGCTGTTTACAAGAGTTGGCTACGCTGCTACGAGAGGCATTGTCGAACACTATAGAGAGAAGGGATGACAGACGCCTTCTCAGACGCAAAAAGAGGGAGCAGGAAAGGCGAAAGGTAGGGAAGTCGAGATGTATAGCCATAAAAATGACGTTCGAAGATTCTATAAAAAGGTTAAGACTTTAACCAAAGGTTTAAAGTCTGGACCTTCTTCCTGCAAAGATGTGATAACAGATTCGCAGGGCGTGTGAAGGCTATGGAAGAAACACTTCCCTACTCTGCTACGAGGCGATGATGGCACAATCCAGCCCCGAAATAATATACCGAACCCAATCGATGATAACGACATGGAGATTCAGCCGCCTAGCCATGAAGTGGTAATAGTCGCAATTATGCGTTTGCAGGTCCTGACGGCCTCCCCTATGAACTTTTTAAGACCGACGACAATAAGTTGGTAGGGCGCATGCACCAGCTTTTTTTAAAAATATGGCTAGAGGAGAGTATGCCCAAAGATTGCATCCTCAGTCTCTTCTGCCTTGTCCTAAAAAAGGGAGACCCTATGATACGCGCCTATAGCATATAAGGTCCTTACGGGCATATCGGGTAAACGACTGAAGCCACTCGTCAAAACACTGATTGGACCTTATCAGGGCGCCTTAAGATCTGACAAGTCCATCAGCCCCGTCAAAGTTGGAATGGACCTTTTGATACCTTGCGAAGTTTCAGACAAGGCGATCCCTTATCATGCGACCTCTTCAACTTCGTTATGGAGTATGGGAGGCGAAACGAGGGAGTACATCGCAATGGCACTATTTTTCCAAAAAAAAAACGTCCAGTTGGTTACCCGTAGCTCACTGTGCCGCAATTTTTCTGACATCTCACAAATCAAATACGAGAAATAAAGAAAAGTTTTATTTCTGCTCGAAAAAATAAAAGTCAAAACATAACTTTTATTTCTAATTAAAAAAAATCAAAAATAAAAAATAAAAATAAAACTTTTATTCTTGCTCGTAAAAATAAAATTCAAAAATAACTGTTGTTTCTATTCGAAAAAAATAAAACTCAAAAAATAACTTTTATTTCTGCTCGAAAAAATAAAGGTCAAAAAATAACTTATATTTTCTGACTTTTACGATAAAAGTTATAACAGTTAGGGTCCCTGGTTTTGGACATAATTGGCAGCCATAGTTTTACCCACGCTACTGTATGGGTTAGTAACCAAAGCTGCTCTGGTAGCCCCCGAAAATACAGAACTTCTGAGACTGATGCTCCGAATATACTCCGAGGAAAATGTCCGATTTGTAATTAGAACCACCCTATTCGTCTGTGTTCTGATTTTCTGAGACTGTCGATTAGTGAGCGAATATTATCTGTTACAGATAATAAGTGTTGCACCAATTGTTTGGCCGTTTACCATGAGTCAAAAGGATGCATAGCTCTAATGTTTGCTACATTTGCAAACAAAGACATTATTCGCTAATTCATTTTATTGAATCTTCCCCCAGGGAGAGACTGAGTGCTGAAACCAATCTCGTTAACCCTTTTTCCCCAGATTCGTCTTTACATATCTCCCAGTCTCCTGAACAAAAGCGAAATGAAGTAGATAATTGCCCATTAACATCCGATACTACCCATTCTTTCCACAACTTCGCTACCCGTCTACAGTCCACCCCGTCTGCAACAGTTCTGCTAGGAACTGCCAATGTTAACGTAGAATTGAATAATGCGATATTTTCTGCGAGAGCTCAGATAGACCCAGCATCTCAGGCTACTTTCATCTCTCAAAAATTGCAACGGAAACTAGATCTTCCAACCTATTCGGGACCAGCTGCCATTATCTTAATGTCTTAGAAAAATTTCTACTATTTCATTACGGTCTCCTACTGATCCATCCTTTAAATTGACCACAGAGGCGTATGTTGTTGAGAAGCTCACTGGTCAATTACTCACATGCTCGTCAGCGAAGTATGGTGATTTGAACAGAATTTAAGTATGCCCATATTGATTTGCTATTGGGTGGGGATGTTTACTCCCAAAAACATTTTGAACCGTTTTCGGTTGGGTTGTGACTGGTAAAATACCTTAGTCGAATTCGATAAAATCTTTACTCCTTAAGTTCAAATTCTTTTCGGATTTGAGTTTTGGTTCATTTCGTAAAGGATCCCCGAGATTAACACCAAATGCGAGGAAATTATTGGTGAACACCCTTCCCTAGACCACACGCGGACCATGACTCTAGTTCATTCTCCTCCTAGCCACAAGTCACTACTTACTCCATTATCATATTTTCTGTCGCGCTATCCCAATGTCCACTAGATTCCGAATTTTTGAAATTGTCAGACGACAGCACAGGGTTTACAATGGAATGCTAGCATTGATTAATTTTGCTTCAACGCCCTATTTCTCTATAGTCACAAAAAGTTCAGTCTTGTCTCAAATAGCTTTGGCTATTGGCACCTAAAATCGTAGTTGCTAAGATTATTACGCGATAAATTTGTAAAGGCAGAACAGATTGGAGCGAATGTTTGAGTTTGTCGGTGATTACTCGTTCATCAACAGGATTAACATCCATAGTACGGTTAATTTAACCCTCATTACGAAGTTTAGCTGCATTTTGTGATGCTTCCTATACCCGTCTGGTGAATTCGCCACCCACTTGCTCGCCGCCAATGTAAAAGTTGTGCCTATAGAAGTGTAAACTTTATCCCGTTTGCATCTCTGCGATGCAACTCTATTGGCAAAAATTGTATTTTTACTTCGTAAGAAGCTAAATCTTACTGGATTGGAAGCCTTTGTAGGATAGATTCGACTATCGTTCTGTCCTGGTTGCAAAAACCCCCGTGCCATTGGCCAACTTTTGTGGCATTGCGAGTATCGTTTATCATGGACCCAGTAGGCAATGGCATTTGGAATCACGTGGAATCTGTACATGAGGTTGATACCCTATGATGACCGTTTAAATCTGTCAAGGAGATTTTGTTGTCATTCGTTATGACAATTTACTCCTAAGGATCGGGAAATTGGTATAATCCAACGGATTTATTTCGTTCCTAATTCGAAGTGCAAGTGGCCGAAATTCGAACTGGCGTTCTAATACGGCCAAGTTCGAAGCCTGTGCGGCTTTCTAATCCAGAGCTTTAATAATTCGTTCTCTCGTTACCTGTTGTGTGTCTGTCGTTTTTATTTACAGAGAACGTAATACCCCGTAAGCAAATTGTCGAATGCCTAAGAGACAAACACCTCGAAACAAACTGGCAACAATAAGGATTCTGCTCTCCCAGTACGGAAGAAGACGAGCGCAACCCACAACCAGGCTCTTGTTAGAACATATACATATATCGCCAGCAAAACGTTTCGTTTTTATATTTTATCATTTTTTTACCTTTGCACAAAAAAATTGTATAATTATATCATGAAATTAATACGCCTGAATTGTTAATTTTGATCTTTGGTCAGGTGACTTCGCGGTCCTCTTGCTGCAATTGCAAGGGGCAGGATGTTCACGCTGGCCACCTTACTTTTCAAGTTTTAATTTAAGTTTGTTAAAGTGTATAAACCACCCCTGTACTTGCATTTATAATATTGTGAATTGTTAGATCGAGCCTTAAAAAAACTTCATAATTCTACCGTTGTATCACTTTTGATACATACTTGCAGTACATAGTAATTTCACGATTATTGATAGATTTTGTTAACAATTTTAGTATTTTGATTTATTCTAATTCATTTTAATAAACTATTTTATATTATTCTATTTTATTATCACTTTTATAAAATTGACGCCAAAATTTTTGAGATGATGTTCGTTGCAGTATGGTTTTTTAAGTAAAAATCAAACACTTCATGTTAGATTGGTTTTATTTTTATCTAGATGGCAATAATTGTTTAAATGGGGTAGGTTATTGCCACTCGCAATAGTAACACTCAATTGAGGACTGGCTGAAACCTTATGGTACAAACCATTGTTATATTTCCTTAAGGAAATTTGTTTTCAACGTCATGTGAGATAAAAAAGTTTCCCGTAGCAGCAGAATATCGATTATGTCAATAACAAGACTCTCTCTTGGATTCCTCTCTGGTCTCTCGGATACGGATTTCTACAAATACGATTGTAAGTAGCTGCTGCGCAAGTAGAATGTACTTGAGTCTAAAACTGCCAATTCGATTTCGATGGACCACGAAATTTATAATGATCATAAAATTCAATTAGTTACTTATTCACAGTGACAAAATTATTGGGATCAATAAAAGCTGAAAGGCTTTCAGATCATTTTTCGAAAAGGCGTAATTGGTGTAAATTTATCACTATTTCCGAGTACCACATTACCAAAACAATTGATTCTGTTATCACAAACGTACATACGTAGTTTACCGAAATATTATCCTTCTGTAATATCAATGAAATAAAACATAGGACGAAATACTTCTTTCTAATGTTTGTCTATCACGTGAGATAAATATGAGAAGAACAGTAAGAAAGACTCTACAACATTTCAAGAAACAAGGCAATCAGCATGAAAATTTTGAGTATTTTCTCTTCCCAAACTACTAAAGTAGTACTATATTTGGCGATAAACATTCAATTGTAATGTATGTTGCTGCCAATACTCTTGTCAGTTCATAAGACGAGCTTCTGTTTTCTTCTTTAGAGTCTCCAGCAACAGAAATATTACATACACATATAATCGGTCATAACAACCTTTCGTTATAAATTGGACATAATTGACCTGAGGTTTGAACCTTGGTCTGACATCTAATAAGCTAGACAACGACTATTGCCGTCAATATCAAGGATATATCATGAACATAAAATTCAACACTCTCACTTTCCTCCAACACTTATCTTTCAATTCTTTCTCAAATACTATAAATAATGTATTATTTATGATAGAACTTCACAAAATCTTTGAAAACCTAAAAAAATTACGTACATAACTCCAAAAAATCGGTAGGAAAGTCGTCTGTATCAAAAATGACACATAAGATAGAATTATGAAGTTTTTCATTTTTTTCACCCCTGTTTAAAATTTTCTTTTTTTATTTGCTTTATAATAATGGCGATAATACTAACGAATTCAAAAAATATCAGACATCTAACTTTTTCTGAATTAAAGTTATATAGTCTCAAAAATTGAAATGTATCATTTTTGATACAAAGCTCGATCTACGGTTAAGGAAATAAATGAAAAGAGATCACTACCCGATTAATTCCCCAACCCGAAAGGTACGTGTGTGTACAAAATAAATAATAATTTGATTATTAATACTAATAATTGTGTATTTTATTTACCCTGTATCGTCGCCAAATATTTTTTTATTCTATCCCCGCTTACCCCCACAGTAATTTGACAAAAATATTCATACTTGCGACACTGCGTTGAATATGGTTGTTGCGAATTGAAACGATTTGAGGGCAGATAAAAAAGCTGTGGTAGCAGTTTTCATAAATTTGAAACTGTAAATAGGAGTATATTGTTGATAAAATTGAAGCGGATCGGCATAGACACCAAGCACTAAAATGTTTCGAGAGCTACTTAACCAATAGAAAAAACAACGGACGGCAATAGGAAATGTGACATCATCGCCACAGATGGTAGATATTGGACTACCATAAGGGTCGGTTGCATCATTACTTTCTTTTTTTTTTAAATATATATTAACGACATACCGAAAAGTTTAAGTAATTATAAAATTGTTTTGTTTGCTGATGATGCTCTTTTATATATTAGTCAGTAGAATCTTATTGAGGCTGTAAATTATGTTAAGGCTGACTATATAAATTATATAGATGGTTATGTCAAAATAAGCTAAAATTAAACTGTGATAAAACTAAGTAAATTATATTAAATAGAAATTATGAAGGATGTAATAATATAAGGCTAAAAATTAAGGAGCATGAAATTGAAAAGGTTGATAAAATGAAATATTTAGGCATCATAGGATGCCCATTGGATGGGGCGATCATGTTGATTATGCTGAAAGTAACATCGCTAGTAAGATTATGTATCGATCATGTAATTATGTTAACAAACGGCATAAATTAACTACTTATATATAGATAATTGAACCTTATTTTGTGTATAGTCCTATAATTTTATTTACTCTTAATAATGGTCAAATGAAGAGGTTTCAATTACAACAAAATAAAATTATGAGATTTATATTGAATAAGGGGTACGATACTCCGGTTACCGAAATGATAGAAAGTTTGGATTGGCTAAATGTAAAACAATTAATAACGTACCACACTTTGAAATTTATTAACAAATCAAGATTGGGTCGATTATCAAGTTATGTTTGTAGTTTTAGTATATAATCAATGTATGTATAATGTATTATAAGGAAAATTTTGTATCGAGGTCTAGGAGATCGTAATAATAATAATAATAAATAAAATAAAAATACTACATTTAATTTACCAAATTCGATTTATTATGGTATATGTATAGTGAAAGGTATCAAGAGTATCAAATAACTTTAAAAGAACTAATTTTATATTTACATATACATTTTTGAAATAGAGTGTGGTTAATTGGCGTAATCTGATGATGTTTGAAAAAAAAAAATTACGTACCTTTCAGTTTTATCTTGTATTTTGTTGCGATTGTCGCGTCGTAGATCTAAAAAGAAATGGAAATATATAATTTTGTTATAAACATATTTAGACGTCTGGTAAAGCTTAAATCATTGTGGTGATAACAGATACAATTTATTCGTTTGGAATAAAACACTGAAAATTGGCAAATATTTTCGAAGAATTTTGTTGTAATATATTCAACTATTCAAAAGATAAAAATAAAACGAAAATTTTAAATATATAATTTATATATAATTACTTTTACTTTATAATTTAATTTGCTAATATAATTTATAAATATATATTTTTAATTTATTTAAAATGAAATAAATTTTAAAAATGGTGAGTGAGAAACTGATCACCCATGATAGTAATTGAAGCTGTGTCTATTATAGTCCAGATAGAAATAGAATTTTGTTCTGTATGTCCAATTCTTCAAAATATAAAAATGAAACAAAAATTTAAATATATATGTATATATATATATAATAATATAAATATATATGTATATATATATATATATATAATATATAATATATATATACATATATATACATATATATTTATATTTATATATATATATATACATATATATTTAAATTTTTGTTTCATTTTTATATTTTGAAGAATTGGACATACAGAACAAAATTCTATTTCTATCTGGACTATATTATATATATATATATATATATACATATATATTTATATTATTATATATATATATATACAGTTTGTCAAAAAAATCTTTGCACAGACCAAAAAAATGTAAAATTTTATCTGCATTCAAGAATTTCAACAACAAATTCTTTATATATTTTTTTATTTTTGCACTCATTCTATAACTGTACTTGTCTACGACCATATGGCACTAATAGTTTCCTAATAGTAGCACACATTACAATAATAACAACAACAAAAGAAGTTTACTCAATCTAAGAACTGTCAAAAAAATCTTTGCATATTGAAAGAAGATAATAAAAAAGTTATAAAAATATGCCGTTAATTTCCAAAAATGTTGCGCATTTTGGGTTTTTTATAAATGAGATGGAATGTGAAAGGGTTAAATAACGTTTTAGTAACGAAGGAATCATTTTTATGTAACAAGTGTCCTTATTTTTGAATACAAAAAATGCCAGGAAAACGAGTTTCAAAAAATATTATACAATTGGGCTATTTCAACTACTACAAAGGCAAATCTGCCAAGGAAATCGCCGATATGTTCTCCCTAAACATCAGGACTGTATATAATTTTATATCCCGTGCTGAAAAAGAAGGAGGACGAGACTTTAAGAAGGGATCTACAGACAGACCAAAAAAGATGACGCAGCGTGTTGAGAGAAATATTATTAGAACCATCTATGATAGACCGCAATCCAGTGCGAGATGATTAGGTCTTTAAGTTTAAAAAGACTTTGGTTACGTGTTTTCCAAGAAACCATTGGAAATGTTCTTCAAAAACACAAATATTCTTCAAGAATGACTAGGAAAAAACTCTTGCTGTCAACACAAAATGTCGAAAAGAGATTAAGATTTGCCACCGAATACATTTCACTTCCTCCGGAGTACTGGGACGATGTTATTTTCTCAAATGAGACGAAAATAATGCTTTATTATCGTGACGGGCCGCAAAGAATTTGGCGAAAGTCTCTGAAAGCACTAGAAAATAAAAATCTTATTCCTACAGTAAAGTTTGGAAAACTGTCTGTAATGGTATTCGGCTATATATCCAGCAAGGGAGTTGGTGTTTGGATGAAATAATGCCTAGAGAAGTACATCTTGATATTTTATAAAATGAATTGACCGCCAGCTTCAGGAAATTTGGTTTTATTGACCTGGTTAATCCGAATAAATTTAATCATAAGTACTATCAAGATAATGATCCTTAAAATAAATCTTATTTATGTAACTCCAGGTTCCTTTACAACTACACCAAAGTTATTGATACTCTTGCCCAAAGTCCTGATATTAACCCTATCGAAAATTTGTGGGTTCATCTAAAGAAAAAGGTAGGGAATAGATCGCCCACAAAAAAACACGATTTGGTAAAGTTCATCAAAGAAGAGTGGTAAAAAATTCCATTAGAATATGACATTCCGAAGATTATTCAGTCCTTGAGAAGGCATCGGAAAGCGGTAATTGATGATCAAGGTGAACCCACCAAATATTAGCACTATAAATTTCAAAAAAATTGTATAATTCTTAATATTTTACCAAGTGTGCAAACATTTTTTTTGACTGCAGTAAAATTGGATTGTTTTTGTTTTTTAATATTTTACATTAGAATATTTTCATTTTTATAAAAGTTTTTTAATTATTATATTAACAAAACATATGTTTATAAAATCCTGTTTGAAAAAATTTAAAATTTTGATTATTTATATTAGAAATTAATGAACTTTTCTAAGTTTTCTTAATTTTTCTCTATGTGCAAAGATTTTTTTTGACAAACTGTATATATATATAATTCATATAATATAATTTTATATATAATTATTTTTACATAATTTTATTATTTCTTTAAAATCAAATAATTTTTAAAAATGGTGAGTGAGGAGCTGATCACTTGTTGGTAAGTGAAGGCATTATGTCTGATA
The DNA here is from genome assembly GCA_014635995.1 of Sarcophaga peregrina. Taxonomy (NCBI): domain Eukaryota; kingdom Metazoa; phylum Arthropoda; class Insecta; order Diptera; family Sarcophagidae; genus Sarcophaga; species Sarcophaga peregrina. The sequence goes on along the minus strand of CM025789.1, from coordinate 82,442,844 downwards.
TAGTACAGACTTGACCATTTTGGAACAAAAAGGATCCTAAATCCACGTAAGGAGTCTGTTAGGGTCTTGATACGACTTTTGGAGGACCAGATTGTGAGTTCCTGTTGTGTTTTTCCGAGTGCGATGATTTGAGGGAAGTCGAAAATATCGTATGATTTTTCCCTGGTGTTCTGAAGCCTAAACCCATGTTACTGGACCAAGATTTCTTTAAAGTCTCTATAGAGTCAGGACTTCTGATTTAGACTGATTTACTATCTTTATTTAATCCTTTTCTTTCTCATTTTTAAGCTTTTTCTTTGTGAGCTATCACTTTCTTACTTTTCAATTTTCCTCTGTTCTTTTCGTTTAGTTTCGTTCATTCGAGACAGGACAGAACAGTGTTGCCCATGAATTTAAGAGAAAACATTAACGAACTTATTTGTAACAATATTTACAACTCTAATTATTTTTCAGTGCACCCTGTTAAGAAAATGTACCGTTATTTTATTTTCTGAACTAACTTTGAGATTAATAATGACAGTATTCCTCCTCTGGCAGGAATGGTAAATAGCATACTAACAAAATTGGAGCATAAAAATAGAAGCCTCGTCAGTGGAAGATTATATCGTCACTGGCTGGTAGCGAGAATCAAGGAATAGATTTTAGATTCCCTGCGGAAATCTTACTTACTGGATAGTTTCGCCCATGAAAAATCTACCAGGAGGAAAGAGGATCACCTAACACCTCATCACATTAGATTTCAGGAAGATTTGGTCCTAACACATGAGCGGACTAGCGGCCAATGGAGAGATGTCTTGCCGATTTAGTATATGGTAATAATGTACATTCTAGCATAGAAGGAACTTAATATATGGCGATACATCGACGGCAGTAGGCAAATCTAAGAGAAGAAATTGAGAATTTATATTGACCGACAGAACACATTAGGTGAAGTCCAAAAGCTCCTAAAATCTCAAACTGTCTCATCCGAGGCGGTAAAGAAAAAAGATATCCCATTCACAGCACTGCGTCCTTAGCTACCAGAAAAAATAATGGTGTGTAACAATATTGGAGATGTTTCTTACGGATTTCTTTCAATTTAAAACTGTTTTCTTTGCTCTGAATATAGCATACATGGAGATTAGGATATCCGGTTAGGTGAAATACTTGGATAGGAAACTGAAATGGAGATAGCATTTGGAAGATAGGTCTGGTGTATATGTAGGAGGACCATAGGCTTTAAATGTGGCCTCACTTCAAGAATGACAGCCAGGCTCTACAGGAGCCTAATTATATCTATTCTAATTTATGCTTCAGCATAACTTCAACATAACTAAGAACAGCAGTGTGGTGGACATAGATGGAGAGGAAACGCAACATTGGAATAATTCAAAGAGTTCAATGTGTTTAAGTGCTTCGACTTAAACGTCATTCACAAAGTCATTGGAAACAAAACTGTTCTTCCAACGAAAGTTCGATATTAGGCTCCCCTTAAATCTGTTATCAGAATAAAGTTGAAACACTGGACGGTCGCTCATATACGCGAAATTATGAGCAAAGATACCATGGGTAAGAGCTGGGGTAGGTAGGAGTATAATAAACTGGTTTTACACCTGGATTGTTAGATCTGCTCTTACTTTTGGATACACGGTATGGTATTGTATGGAATGCACTAAAGCAAGAATCGTAAGGGATACCTTTTCTAAAATAAAGGGTCCGCAAAATAACTTTTTTTTTTGAAAATGCTTTAAAAAAACTACCAAATATTTTTTCAAATTTCTTTTTTTATTTTAAAGTACAATCCTTCCGGTTAATAATGGAAAATAATTTCATTTAAATGGCTCCCGCGGCTGGCCATGCAGTAGTCTACACGATCGGTCCAATTTTTAAGCACATTATCGATTGTGTGCAGATGTATTTCACCAATGGCTTCACGAATATTGTCCTTTAAAATGTCAATTGTCTCTGGCTTGTCGGCGTAACACTTATCTATGACGGCACCCCACAAATAATAGTCCAACGGTGTCAAATCGCAGCTCCGAGATGCCCAACCGACATCAGCTTTGCGGCAGATAATGCGATCTTCAAAAACAGGGCATAAAACTTCGAGTGTAGCTTCGGCTGTATGGCACGTAGCGCCGTCCTGTTGAAACCAAATGTTGCCAATATCCTTCTCTTCAATTTTTTGCGTGTTGCACACAATCCATAATGTGCTTAAAAATTGGACCGATTATGTAGGCTACTGCATGGCCAGCCGAGGCAGCCATTTGAATAAAATTATTTTCCATTATTAACCGGATGGATTGTACTTTCAAATAAAAAAAGAAATTAGAGAAAATATTCAGTAGTTTTTTTAAAACATTTTCAAAAAAACAAGTTATTTGGCGGACCCTTTACAAAGATACATCTCCGTAGTGCCAGTAGACGTGAAGGAGCTCTGAATGTCATGTTTCATTACTCCCGACTGAGAAATATTTGAAGAAGGTGACAGGAGGAATCTCTTTAGACTAACTAATTAGGACTAGCATCTTACGGTAGAATGGTTCACTCGGCATAACTTAAAGAACTAAGGAGGACAAAAGTTTACTTCTGTGATACACCGAGTATGACAACACTTGATAAGAATTTCTGAATTAGGTGAAATTTTGTGATTTTCAGGAAGTAGGACCAAGAAGTCAGTCAAAGAGCTGAAACGTTAGAATTTATGTAGATACTCAAGCAACACTAAAGGGTTTGAGTGGTCATGTTTTTAAGTTAAATTTGGTGTGGGCTTGTAAAAAAGTTTTAGGTGATCACGTCGAATTATCAGGTTGGATTATACTGAGTACCTAGTGAGGGTTCACTGACAACGACATTGCGGATGAATTGACAAAATTAGGTTGAACCTTGAAGGCTGCAATGGAGGAAAACTCAATGAGACCACTTTCTAGTCTGTATACCACTTAATGGTCTGTAGGGTTACAAGACTGTTACGAGCAAAGCTCTTTTATGATGATCAGAAAGGACCAATGGGTCTCTAGGTAAAGACGTAAAACTGTGAATATCGCTCTATTCCACTCGTCACTCTTCTAATCTAATCTAATGCGCACTTAATTTAATTTTTTAATAATACATTGAGCACATTTCAGCTGTGTCTAAAAAGAATAAGCTTTACATTTATAATCAGTTTTATGTATTAATATATTACCTGACCGAAATATTTTCTTATCCTCACTTCGTTTACTAATCTCATCACAAGCTTGGTGTCGGCGCCAACTTCGTTCGACACTGACACCTTGATCGTTCTTTCCTATATTTAATTCATTCTGATCCAAGTCATCCTTTTTTATAGCTTTATGTAGTCGAACTTCCGCTAAACGTTCCTCAATCTCCAAGTCTTTTGCAACAGTGTCCACTGGTTTGGCTGACCCGAAAACTTTTTCTGCTGAAATCCCTTTACTTTTCAATTCACTTGTTTCAGCATCTTTAAATTCTACATCAGCTTGCAACTTAACATCTGGAAGCGGCAGCGTACGTGGCTTAAGAATTAATTTTGGGCGTTCAACAAACTTGTTATCATCTACATAAACTTCACGATCATGTACTTGATCAAATTTCGATGATTCAATTAAACTAGAAGAGTCTCTTATACGCCAAGAGCCAGCAGACTTGTTATCATCAGATAAAGCTTTCCTGTCTCTATTTAGATTACCAAACATAGAAGATTCCTTCTTTTGAATATTGTCACATCTCCAATTCGTTGAATCTCTATCATTGGTATTTCCACTTTGCGATTCGTAACCTCGTCTGCCGCTGCGTTGCCTGGTATTTTGCTCATTTTCATTAGACAAATCAATTCTTATCCTACGCCCTTTTATTGTAGGGTCAGGTATACCCAAAGACTGTATTAAATCATCCCTTGTTTCAAATTCTACGTAACCAAATCCTCTCACTCTTCCTGTTTCACCATCTTCTCGTGGAAGTCTTATGGATTTCACTTGATAGGTATTAAAATAATCATATACATCGTCTTCTTTTACGTCAAACGGCAAATTTGTAAGGTAAACTACATAAGGTGCTTTATGAGGTATAGCATTATCATCAAAAATTCTATTCGCCCGAGGAGCCGTGGGAAGCTGACAAACCACTGTTAGAACATTTCCACCTTCATCACTATCTTCACCATCAACATTGCGAATATTTTTAGCCACCTGGGTAGTACCCACAGGAACATCACCATTCGATAAAAATGATTGCAAAGATATGACGGTTCCTTTATTTTTCTTTCCTTTTTTTCCTGGAAAATAAACAGAAGTTAAATATTATTATAAAAAAATAATTTAAATTGAAAGTGCACTATAAAATAGATGCATAAATTATTTCAAATAATTTTTTTTAACAAATGTTCTTTTAGACCAAAGAAGTCTAACGTAAAACTATTTGTGTGTTAGTTTAGTGTCGTTAACCTCAATAACAATTTTTTGGCCCTCTCCAACAGAATGCTGCCTTACTCAGAATAAATAATACAAAGTGAATGTCGACGTCGTGCAAAAAAGTAGTTTCAACTGCATAATCTGCCACAAATATAATTGGTGTTTCTTTGAATACTCTGAGAATTTAGATGAAAATGTTTCCTTGAGTTCTGAACAGAAAAATTATGGCGTCACCGAAAAAAACAGCCATTATGTGGGATGATCAGATTAATCTCTACTACGTGTGGTAAAAGTTCTATGTTGACGAGTTCAGCGTTGTACCACGGTTTTATTTTGGGTCATCAAAGAACATCATAGCTAAATATTTAAAATTCTAAGGATAGAATTTTATGCCTCATACATTATAACAAGTAGGACAATTTTATATTTCTGCATATGATTTCTCCGTTACGGATGGCAACTGAACATCAGTAGCGTTGGTAGTTGTCAAAAATGTATTCCTATAGCAACTAACTACTTTTAACTTAAGTTGCCATATTGTTTGTAGTTGCTTTTAGTATTTTTATAGAGCAGATGTTGGCACAAAGCGAACATGTTAAAAATGTGACTGTAGTTGTTAAACGCTAGCTTAACCCAGAGGAAAATTGTTAGTAATATTTTCTAGCGTAATCTAATAATATTGTTACGCAGATCGAAACGACCTAATATCGTTTCACATAAAAACAATTACCAGATGCTGCCCGTTACACTAACACCTATGTTGTGCTTACAGAAAGGTTGTGAGCAGAGAATAACGAACAAGTGTTGTTGCTTACAAACAGGCTGTAAGCAGAGAAATATAACGAACAAGCACATATTGTTATAGTTATTGTTGTGTACGTTGTATAAGTTTGAACAGTGACACAAAGTAGTGTGAATAATAAAGAGGGTTTCATTTAAATAAATAACACATATTTGTTTTTACTTTGTTTGCAATCAACGAACTCATATTTAAACGTTTTTAAAAAGGTAAAAACGTATCAATATGTTTATGTAGTGACAAATGGAAAATGTACAGCGCCAAATCCCTAAAGACTTGAAAAATATTCTTCCGAAAATTGAGATCATTTCTCACTGTTATTATTGAATCTCATTAGAAAACAGTGCATCAATCTGTAATTTTTCTTTGGGTGTATAATTGATACACAAAAAAATTCAAAAAAAAGCGACGAGAACCTGCATCACTGAAAGCTGACAAGCAGCTAAATGCGTTTTTAGGCTCTTTTTAACGAACAGTGTTGATGTTCGTGTCCTATGTGTGTAAAAAGCCGAAGATGATATTCCCCTGAGGGACATTGGTGCTGAAAGAAAGTAAACTGAAAATTAAATACATACATAATTGGTCATTAGAACCCATCAGTCATGATTATTGACCTAGTTTCTCACACCACTTATGTTGTGTGTGTTAATTTTATACATGAGTAGCGAGACCTACAGTTTAAAGTCGGGAAAATATTTTGAAACAAATATATTAATTTTGAATTTCAAAAGAAACTATTACCCAAAATTGTAATTGTCCTCGTCAAAGGATTTACAGGCAGCGAAGGATTCTCAACTTCCTTGGTGTCATGGGTGCTATTGAAGGCACACAAATCAAAATAAAAAAAACTGGCGATTTTTTTCTCCATATTTTTTTTATTCAAAATTTTCTTTTTGCAAAAAAATAAATAGTTAAGTGATGTCTAAATACTCAAAACAAATTTAAGGAAACCGGTACTCGAATACTTTCTTTTATCAAAATATGTTTTAATTACATTGGTTCTTTTATTTTATTTGTAAATTGTTTTTATTAAATAAACAAATACAACACCATTTTTACGCTAATAAAAACAATTATTTTGTATAAAAACATAAAAACAAAAAATATTAGACATAAACACCAAATGAACTAATAACCGGTCATACACGACATTAAGGAAAAATTGACAAAATAAAAAAATGGTATTGCCAGCATCAAATAAAAACACACTAAAATAGATATTAGTTAAAATACTGTTTTTGCATATACTTTTTTAATAATTGATTCTTAAGCTAAAATTCATTCGTTCATAAACGCAATCTTGTAAATATTGACTATGTATTGCATTCCTAAATGTATAACAAGAGTTACTATCAGTTACTACTATTGACAGTTCCATTTCAAAAGCAAAGTGATTGCCTCCTCTCTCCTTCTACACGTGCATCACGTTGATCTGGTGTCTCCGCACTTTAGATGTTGATGCTCATAGTCTCTCTCCCTCTATACGTACATCGCGTTGATTCGGCGTCTCATCAGTTTTTGATCTTGATCATTAGGAACTCTAGATGTTGAAACTCGCAGTTTCTCTCTTTCTACACATACATCTCGCCGATCTGGTGTTTCAGTAGCTGCTGCTCTTTGCGATCGTATTATTTTCCTTTCTAAACATTCATCACGTAGAACTTGAGCCTCAGCAGGTCTAGATGTGGAGGCTCTAGACCTTTCAACACTCAGACGAACATCACGATCTTCGGGAATTTCGTCAGCCCTTTGTGATTGTAAATTACCTGCATTTTTGGTGCGTTTAGAAAGCGAGCATTTTTAGGTGGCATTTTTTTGGTTTTTAATTTATCACAATTTGGTCACTCACAAAAATAAATGTTAACTCGTTTAGAATCTGGGATTCAAATGATTGTAAGTACTATTTAAGTACTTCTTTTATTTTCAAGATAAAAATTTTGAGCAATAGAAAATATTTAATATTTTTTATTAGGGTGACCATAAATGACCCGACCATAAAGGTTTGGTCTGTATTATATAATCACATGTAACAATTGGTTCTTTAAAAAGTTATGTATGCTGTAGGTAGTTAATAAATTTAGGCAGTATTGTGTCATCGATGGTCTGTGTCTACTGTTAATTGTACCTAAGTTACACATGTCCCAAACATATACTGAAATAGGTATTGTAATGAACAGACAATACGCTCGACTTTAGCTGAAATAGTTTATCAGTTATATGAGGTTTAGTATTTACTTTCTGTCTAAGAATTCATACAAAAATACATACATACATAATTGGCCACTACAACCCTTCAGTCAGGATTACGACCTAGCTTCTCACAGCACTTATGTTGTGTGCGTTAATTTTATACATGAGTGTCGGGACCTACAGTTCAAAGTCGACTCCGAACGACAGATTTTTGAGAAGCTTTTCATGGCAATTTTTACTCTCAAAGTCTTTGCCAGAAATCTGCTGAGAGGAAGTCGCCGAAGAACTATTTTTTCGTTTTGATGTCTGACCTGAGATTCGAACCCGAGCCTTTTGTCTAATAAGCCAACACACTACCCACTAGACACCACGGCGACTTCAATAAAAATAGAGTCCATTTATTTCCCTTACCCATATGTGTCAAAGTGGTTCATGCTAGATTCTAGCTCTACTAGTTTTCCATGTACACGAACTTTTATATCATATAGTCCGGCAATTGTTTCCAAAAGTATTCATATGGATTTCAGTTTTGCATAGATATAAGAAGTTTTAAATTTAATTCTTTTCCTAGTCAACGAATTTTTATCTAAAATATTAATATTGATACTAAAGTGGATTCAACAAAATATTAGGACTCTACCTGTTATATTTTCTCAGATATCTTAATTTAATATTTTTATAGGAGGTGACACGCCCATTACAGCAAGTCTACCCATTTTGTTCATATAAATGTCAAAGTTGACCATACACAATTTGAGGAATCTATCTGTTGTAGTTTATGAGATACGACACATTAACTACTTATTGGGTATGTGGCCGTGGCACCTTGCCTACTTCAAATTTACAAATAAAAAGTAGCCTACAGTTCCTTCCAGACATACAGGAAGGTACTGTTAAAATTTCAAGAAATTCGGACAGGCCGTTTTTAAATATATAGATTCATATATTCATATGAGAGGTGCCACGCCCCCAATTGCTAGTCAGTCCAGTTGTGTCTAAAATGTTCACTTTGATACTAAAGTGGCTTTTACAAAATTTTATGTTATACATTCTTATATATACTAATTTAATATTTTTTATGTGGGATGTGACACGCACACTATAGCCAATCCGCCCATTTTCCATACCATTTTTCGTCCATACAAAATTTGAGGACTCTAGCTGTTGAAATTTATGAGATATGCGATATTGAATACTTAATGGGTATGTGGGCGACACCTTGCCTACTTGAAATTTAAAAATAAAAAGTAGGCTATATTTCCTTCCAGACACACAGGAAGATACTGTTAAAATTTCAAGAAAATCGGTCCGGCCGTTTTTAAATATATATATTCTTATTTTCATATGGGCGGTGCCACGCCCCATATTGCTAGTCAGTCCAGTTTTATCCGAAATATTCATTTTGATACTAAAGTGGCTTCGACAAAATTTTAGGAGTCTAACTGTTATACATTCTTAGATATACGAATTTAATATTTTTTATATGGATGTGACACGCCCACTATATCCAATCCGCCCATTTTGTTCCTATTTGCGTCAAAACCGTCCATACAAAATTTAGGGATATAGATCGGGCTTTTGTCTGTGGAGGTTATAGGCTATAAATATTTTCAAAATTTTGTCCAAAAGGGGAGAAAAATGGGGAAAAAATAGCAATAGGTACTTTTTTACGATTTAGCTTAGTTAGGTTTCCCAAATGTTTTTTGTTTTCTTCGTTAGCCAATCACGCCTGGACCGATTTTCTTGAAATTTGGGATATAGATCGAACTTTTGTCTGTGCAGGTTATATGCTATGGAGAAATGGGGAAAAAATAGTAATAGGTACTTTTTTACAATTTAGCTTGGTTAAGTTTCTCTAATAGCTTTTGGAGGTATTCCGTTCCTAAAGTAGAGCCAAAAGGAATCCAAAAAGGGGGAAAGAGGCTGAAAACGCGCAAATTGTGTGCAGGTTAGTCAAACACGCCTGAACGAAAGCACCGATTTTCTTGAAATTTGGGATATTGATCGGGCTTTTGTCGGTGCAGGTTATAGGCTATAAATCCTTTCAAAATTTTGACCAAAAGGGGAGAAAAAATGGGACAAATGAGGAAAAAATGGTAATAGGTTATTTTTTACGATTTAGCTAGGTTAAGTTTCGCAAATAGCTATTGGAGGTGTTTTTCTAAGGTCCAAAAAGGGAGAAAGGGACCGAAATGAGTGCAGGTTATCCTAATCCCAATATCCTAATCCTAATATATATAGTATAAGTCTTTCTGTTAGCCGGTTTTTTGGTTTGTTAGTCAATCACGCCTGGACCGATTTTCTTGAAATTTGGGATATAGGTCGGACTTTTATCGGTGCAGGTTATAGGCTATAAATCTTTTTAAAATTTTGGCTAAAAGGGGAGAAAAAATGGGACAAGGGAAGAAAAAATGGTAACAGGAAATTTTTTACGACTAAGCTTGGTTAAATTTTCCAAATAGCTGGTATAAGTATTCCGTTTCTAAAGTTGGACCAAAATGGTCCAAAAAGGGGGAAAAGGGCGAAAAAATAACCCGCGCAACGCCGGGTACAATCTGCTAGTGATATGATAAGTTTTACATTATATTAAAATATAATGTATATTAAAATATTTCGCAATTCCTGAAATTTTTACAATATTTATCTATTTTTTATTTAAAAGGTCCGCCAAATAACTTTTATTTTTGTTTAAATGCTTAAAATATCGGTTGGTCCAATTTTTCGTAAGTGTTGTAAGCTTAGCTTAGAAGTAAATTAAAAAAAAATTATAAGAATGATTTCTTTTCTTACATCCGTTTTTTAACACCATTTATTGTTAAATCCACTGCATTGTTTACTACCAGCGTTGCCATTTGCTACGTTTTCCCCCTTTTTTCCAAGATTTTTGAGATGCGGAAAAGTTTTCATTAAATTTGTTTTGAGACAAAACAAGTTTTGTCGATAAAATTCAATTTAAAATTTTTTTAAATAGGTTCAATAATAATGACAAGAAATATTTACATTTTTAAATAAAATATTGTGTATTTTATTAGTCCTTGGCAAAATACAAAGAAACTCCAATAGAGACCACCGGGCTCCGGTGGTTCCTTTAAAAATGTTGGTACTTTCGTAGGCAACAACTTTTTTTTTTTTGTAAAAAAAAATCGTTTTTTTTTTTTCTCAAAAATAAAAAGTACAAGACCGATCGCAGTTTACTTAGCTGTTTATGTTTGTTTATACAACAATGACAAACTGCAACTATGCAAAAAAATGTAAAATTAGTGTAGTTGTTTGAGACAAGTTACAGAGGTAAACGCATTGAATGCATAGACACGATTTCTAGAAGTCGGCTAATATTTATGTTTTTTACAAATATTATTATTTCCCTTTGCCCAAACATTGGCCAACTTTTGATGGTCGCTCAAACGTGAAATTGACACATATCGATGGCTTAATATAGAAAGGTCGTATCTATTTTTTCTCAAAATAGGGGTTTTTAAATATTCTGGTAGACAAAACTCAGTTGACTGACAGTATTTAAGAGAAAAAGCCCTAACTCATATAAAATTGAATAAATATTTTTGACTCTTTGTACCGAGTGAAGACTGCAACTATAGTATGTACTACTTTATGATTGAATTCGTGATTTAGTTTTATTAAAAACTGTATTTAAACTTTTTTATAACTTTTTTGTTTTAGATTTTATTAAGTTTTTTGCTTCTCCTGTAAAGTACTGATATTTTAAGATATGACCTTTCTATATTAAGTCATCGATATTGTGATAAACGATCAAGATCCATTAAAAATTGTAAAAATTTTTGAACTAAAAGTTCATTTGATGAGATGATATATCTAAAAAATATAACTCGACTGTTAGACTATTTAAATAATAACTACGGGGAATTTTTGTCCTATTTGATCAAATGATGACTCAATCTCTTCACAAAAGAACAAACTTTAAGAATATTAGCACTTATGCTATATGCTTTTACTAAAGTTTGCTACTATGAATGGACAAGCTTGAAAAATATGAAAAAAATTTAAATGTTCCAAGTTTTCCTCATCAAATATCATATAGTATATTAAGTCGGATAGTCGGTATGTATACCGTTTTAAAGGTCCATCTCTCGCCTTTACAACAAGATTAAAACTTTTGAAATCGAGTCAGAAATGTTCGAGTAATCTAGAAATTTGTACGTAAAAAAACAGTTTTTGTCAAATAAAACAAGTTTGGAGGGTTCGAGAAATATAAAAATAGGTATTTTTGAGTTCTACTCAACTAACTGAATAACGTGAACTAAGTAGTTACTCGGGTGTATTAATGGTATTAAGGAAATAAGATGATCCATAGAAGACGTGCAATATACGTAAATTCCGTGCAATTTCATTAATAAAATTAAAAAATATATGTATAACTGTTAAGAGTAAAGCGATTATAGGAGAATATCGAACAACTTAATATTGTATTACTGGGATTTGCTTAAAATTATTAATAAATCGTTGTAAACGGGAATTTTTCCTGACAAGTAGAAAGAGTCATTGGTAACACTAATTAAAAAAATTAGTAATACTAATAAATGTGAAAAATTTGGTCCGATTAACTCACTGAAAACACTTGAAAACGTTTTAGAAACTGTGGTTAAGCAGCAGTTGGAAAAATAAATGGAAGAAAAGAAGTTATTGTCAAAATATCAGTCATGTTTCAGAAGGAAGTTTTCATGTGAATCGGCTGTTAATTATGTCGTAGACAGGTGGAAGTATACGAAAAATAAAAAGATTCTGGCAATTTTTCTAGGCTTTAGGCGAGCATTTGAAACGATTGATAGGGACATCCTCCTGTAAAAACTAATAAAGTATGGGATAGAGAATGAAGAGCTGATGTGGTTTAAGTCATATTTGACGAACCGTAAACAAATTACAAGAGTTAACAACACTGAATCCAGTCCAATTGAAAATAAATATGGAGTACCTCAAGGATCAATGTTATTATTTACATTAACGATCTGGAAAAGGCATTGGAAAAGTGTGATATAGTGCTATATGCGGACGATACTTTAATTTTTACTGATAATAAGAATGATAACTTATGTCACGAAAATTTTTCAAAGGAAATACCAAATATAAATAAATGGTTAATGATGTACAAGCTAAAACTAAATGAGAAAAAAGCCAAATTGTTAGAGTTTAATATGGACAATAATAATGGAATAATAATAGAAAAAGTTTATTCTTGAGTTTCATAATAAAGAATTAAAATTTTTATGATCATATTGAGTTTATTTGTAAGAAAATCGGGCAAAAATACGAATTTTTCAAACGCATCAATAAATGTTAACAATACAATAATTAAACAACATTTCGAATTTGGATCAACAACATAACAGCTTATTTCAACCAGCAAAATTATAAAAAATTTAGGTTGCATAATTTCGAAACGAAACAAGATATTAAAAAAATTTGAATAAGAGTTTATAGAATATGTTTAAAAATTAAAAAAAAAGTTTTATTCAGTCTCAAATGTAAACTTACAAAGCTTATTTCAACCACACAGCTTATTTCAACCACTTACTATAAACAAACAAATAATTAGCTAATAGTTTTAATTTCAAAATTTAGTATGACCTCCTATTTGTTTAATTACAGCTTTCAGCCTTTTTTCCATTGGTTTGGGGAGATATTTTTGGCCATTCCTTGTTCAGAGCTGCTATAAGGTCCTTCTTGTTCCAAATCTGGTTTTAGCAGAAGTTTTGATCACAAATTGCCCATAAATTTGAGACTGAATAAAACTTTTTTGTTTAATATTTAAACATATTCTATACTCTTATTAACTTTTTTAAAGATGCTGGTTGAAATAAGGCGAGAACCATTGGACATAATTAGCTATTACAACCCTTAAGTCAGGATTACGACCTAGTTTCTCACACCACTCATGTGGTGTGCGTTAATTTTATTCGTAAGTGGCGGGACCTACAGTTTAACGTCCACTTTGAACGACAGATTTTAGAGAAATTTTTTTCATGGCAGGTTTATTTACTCTGAGTTTTTGCCAAAAATCAGCCAAAAATCTTTCCCATATCTTCACGCCATATTGCTTAAAGCATGGTTAGCAATTTTGACGAATGTTTTCTAGAAAGATCAAGGACATTATACTTATGTGAAAGACATTTTTCGCCAGACTGTATTGGAATGAATTATTTGAAGCGAGGTGCCACAAGTTTAATGTTGGCAAAAAATAGAGGAAAAATGAAACAGTTTCGAAAGTGAGGATGTTGACTTATATTTATATAAATCTTCGTCCAAGATGTTGGGCAGATCCACCGATAAACTGTATTTGCTTTACAAAAATGATAAAATTTACTTGATGTACGATATTCCTCATATTTTTAAGTCGATCAGAAATATAGGATGATTTTAAATCATCATATGAACGAGCCATTTATCTAAGATCCTATAGAAAACTTGTTTTAATATATACGTGCCAAAGTTGGTCACTGCAAAAATCCAACGGTGCATGAATTTAATATTGCAGTAGCTAAGTTGTTACTCAGTTTCGCACCTCATCAAATCGTGCAAACAAAGATGCAATGTGTTTACCTATTGAGTTACAAACAATTTTAGAAGATATTGATAGGTCTAGAAATATATGAGAAAGTGCCCATCCCCCTGATATAGATGTCGCAGATATATACGATGAAAATAAAGAATATTTTAATAAAGATACCGATTGTTTTACGTCCAACAATATGCCAATTGAATTAACATCAAGTCGATATTTTGTTGGTTACATAGCTCAACGAATATCTTCCGTTAAATGTCGTGTGGATTAATCAAAGCAGCGCAAATTTTGTCATATCCTTCAGAAATGATCGTCCAAGCAAAACAGTTTACAAAAGATTCCGACTTTGGAAGTTTGTGTGCTCCATCTGATTTATTTTTTGAAGTTTGCAAAATTCATATAAAAATCTGCAAAAAAATATTTTTAGAAAATAAAGCTATGAAACACAAAAATATTTTTAGTTGAGCAATGCATAAGTTGCACCAAAATAACAATTTATTCCTTTTGGTTTGATGAAAATGACGAATGTTACAAACACAGAATGGAGATGCTTAATTTATTAATTGTTGTTTTACTACGGAAGCATTACTACGGAAGATGCAAAAGGCGTCTTAGAGAAGAAAACAATACGTTCTTTGAGTATAATAAATTCTCTGAGTACATGTTACTCTTTTGTTGTCTTTCTCTCAGTTAACATGAGAGTGAGAACGACGATTTAACTTTCCCTTTGAGACGCCTTTTGCAGGTTGAAATTAGTTTCGAAACAAATGTGAGAAACTTTTTTGCATTTTCTTTTAAACTTTCTTTCGCTTTTGGACGTAAAAAATTAATTTCAGAAATTTTGTTTTCTTTTATCGTGTCGTTCTGCTGTTTTTGACAGTTGTAACTCTGTTTGGCATTGTGATTTAGGTTCAAACACAAGACATATTTGTTATATTTATATTATATTTGTTATTATATTATAATATATTATATATTTATGTATTATTATTTTTTAACATATTTACCTTATTTGAATTATATTCTTTTTAATATTTGTTTTTTTTTTCAACTTTTTTTAATAAATTGTTTGGCGCTAATATTTGTCTTTTGCTAATGTTTTGCTTTCAAACACAAAATAAACAAAGACTAATGATATTTTAAATAAGAGAGCTTTATATTAACACCGTTGACTAACTTCGAGTCATCTCTTACCCACTTTTTCACCTAAAAACATCATTTTTGCCTTTTGATGATATCTACGATCTAAAAATAGTTTTAGTAATATAATATGAAAAATCAAATTATCGTTTATGGCCAGTTTTCGGAAAGTTGCCGCGGCAGTCAAGGTGTTAACTTCTCTATGCGAAACAAAAAATATAAGAAAATGTGAAATCAAATACAACTCTATGTATATACGAATAAAGAACAAAGCAAATTTCCGAGTACATGAAATTTTGAAATCACCCCCGCTCGTTTTTCCCCTCTCTCCTACAAACTCAAGAGAGTTGAAATTTGTTTCGAAACAAATTTTGTAAATTGCGATCAGTTACGTTTTGTTCTTAAAGAATTTTTTGTCGAAACTTAACGAAAAGCTCATACAGCATCAGGAATGGAAAAGTTGATGCAATTGTACTTTTTTAGGACTATTTGGAAGTCAAAAACACCAAAGCACCTCAATAACTTATTAAGCACTATTTAAAAATGTTCCCTACTTTATTACATTACTCAAATATTCTGTCTCATCACTGTATAATTTATAAAAGGAATATTATCCATTCCACATTCATCTGCAAATGCAGAAAGAATATTTTCCTATCAAAATTTAATATAAACCAAAGGGAGAAATAGATTCGACTGTCTCCTATTTAATGCAAACAAGGGATTTATTGAAGCCATTTAATTCGTGTTGCTACAATTTTGAAATAACAAAAAGTTTATTAACAAAAATTGTATCATAAATAGTGATGAAGCGTAGTCTAGCAGCTAGGTATGGCATATCCTAGGTAAGGCATCAAAACGAAATATGAAATAAAATATTTCTTCGGCGATTTCCTCTAAGCAGATATCTGGCAAAAACTCTGAGAGTTTATAAACCTGCCATGAAAAAGTTTCTCAAAAATCTGTGGTACAGAGCCAACGTTAAACTGTAGGTCCCGTTACTCACGTAGAAAATTAATAACGCACACAATATGAGTGGTGTGAGAAGCTAGGCCGTAATCCTGGCTGAAGGTTTGTAATGGCCAATTATGTATGTATGTAAATAGTGATTTATAATTTAGATCTCAACAACTTTTGTATTCTTAAAAAAAAGAAAAGAAAAAAGTGAATTTAGTACAATTGGGCCGAAAAAAGTACAATTTTTTTTTTAAAGTTAGTACAATATGTTAAAATCAATTTCCCATCCCTGCACAGCATGTTTGGGTTTTGGCAAACGGAATTCAATGTACTCACAGAGATGAATGAAACTAAATTAGCAGATTATGCTTAAGCCTTTATTATTTTACTTTCTTTGATGTGAAGCTGCCTGGCCACGCAACAAATTAATTAATTCATTAAAAATTTTTTGGTAAAAAAATAATTTATTAAACTATAAAATAAATAAAGAATTTTGAAGTGTTACTGTGTTAAGCAAAATACAATATTCACTGCAAATACAAAAATTTGATTAGTTAAACTGATATGTGGCTGTGCTGCTAAAGAAATCAGTTCTGAATACAAATAAAAAGCAAAAGTAAACGCAAATAATTTTTGGTAATTGCATCAGAAGAGAATTAGATAAAGACGTCACAAAAGTCACCGTGTATATCGGGTGTTAAGGAGTGTAAAACCGGACTAATATTTAACTTGGTATTTCGGAACTGGATAAAACTGAGAACAACTTTCGCAACAACTTTAACAAAAAACAATAAATGAGGTATGTTCCAAGGTAAAGACAAATAATGTTTATGAATTTTCAAAGAGCGAACAACTAATAAAAAATTCTGTTAAGTCTCCTCTTTCTTAAACAGACAGACTTTTAGCGCCTATTTAAAAAAAAGAAAAAAATTAGCATACACAAGCATGTTTTGCAAAATAATGATGAGCAAACAAGAGATGTATGAATTCACACATAAATTACTGAACACATAAGAAAAAATATATATTGTTATTGTATGTTTTGAGATACAGACAATACGCACATTTTATTAATAGTTTCACATCAGTGCATTAAAATATTTATTGGAACATTTTGTTAAAAACAATGATTTCTAAGAACAATTTTAATAGCACACGTATACAAAAATCAATAAAGATTCCTTCCACACGAAAGTTTCAAGAACTCAACATTTTTAATCACTTTTATTCTTTTTAGGCTTTGAGTACTCTTAAATAATATATTTCTACCAACCTGCAGAAGACATGCTTTCGTATTATGCGATCCAAAAAAAACACTTTTAATATATTTTTAATGATACGTAAGTAGGTAATCGGTACTTCAAATATATAGAGCCCGTCTATTGCACGTATAAAATGAACTATTCCGAAAATGTTAGTTATATATTTACAGGGTTGCTCAAAAAGTATTAAATACCGTCTACAAAAAAGCGTTTTTTATATGTTGCAACAAAAACAAATTTATACTACCCTAACTATTATTAATTCGTACGCCAAATATTCTAAAAGCAATATTTTCGAATATAATAATATCCCATTAAAAGGAGTTGTGCAAATTTGGATAAATGTATTGAAAACAAAACTGAAGCAAATGGTTATTGCTTTAAACCAAAATTATTAAACTATTATTAATCCTGTTTTTCGATTTGCTGTCTGACAATGATTTGATTTTCTTTCACATATTTATAATTTAACAAAAGTATAGCAAACATTAACTTCGAGATAAATTTCTATGTACAAAAAAACTTTTAAAGACTATAAAATTATAAAATTACTTTTCGGAAAACGGAACTCTCAAGGCGCTGTCCAGCGTTGCCAGAATGATGATTTTATCATATTTTTGATGATTTTTTTACTAAAATATGATTTGATAATTTTTCCCCAAAAAATATGATTTTTTTAACCAAGCCTTTTATGTTTCAGTTAAGTAATTAATTACAGTTACGGTTGCGTTTTATGCATTGAGTGGATTGATCCAATTAAAGCTGGAGGTCCACACCACGCGTTTTCGCGTCAAGGCGTTGCACGCGTTTCATACTTTCTTCGCAATATACGCTTCAAGTTACATGCAACGCTTTTTACGCGCCAAAGTTTGTTTTGATCAGCTGTTAACAACATAAAAACATTTGATTGAAATTACTTGAATAAACATTTCGTACAAAAATGGCGAATGAAATTTAAAATTTTAAAGAATTTATAGAATAAAATCAGTTTGTGAATATAATATTTTATGCCACAAGTGTGCACAATAAGCTCCAAAAGAACAGTAGACGGTTTTGGGTGCGTCCTTTATATATTTAGGAGCATTTGTAAAAAAACAAGATTTCTGAAACGAAATTTACCTATAGCGAATTAACTGAATTCACTAATTACTTCTTTTCGTTTTATAAACAATTAACGTTTAAATTTTAAAGATACTTCCTTAAAAGAAATGTAATTAATAAGAAAGTTTCTTCATTGCCTCCACTAATAGAAAGATTTTCAAATTTAATTAATGAAAATGATTCTCAAAACCTAGACGATGAATTTAGAGAGCTTCGTCACATAGTAGATTTCAAATAATATTTTCAGACCTTCGAAAATATTAATTGTGAAGATTTTTGTGCCAGAGTTTCTAAAATAACTCGTGTTGATAACGATTTAGTTTTTCCAACATTGACGAAATTTCTGTCCAGTATACATTGTCTTCCCAGTTTATCTGACGTTGAACGAATTTTTTCTAAAGTTAATTAAAATAAAATTAATTACAGTAACATGCTTGAAAATGCAACATTAGAAGGTATTTTGTTCACACAGGATTATTAACTAGTTAAAAGGTGTTCCTATTATAATCTTAAAATTGATTAAGAAATTGTAAAAAATATGAAACCTTCCCAGTATTATAATTAAATTATAGGAAAGTACTCAATGTATTACAAAACTTTACTTTTCTATTTAGATCTCATTTTTGTACCTTATAATATTACTACTTACATATCGTAGGCTATGCCTATTGCCTTTTGGGAAATTTCTTTTATTCGCTCATTTTTAAGTCTTATTTGTGTTCTATCTCTATAGCAAAAATTTGTCCAACGTTTCCGCTGGTTCCAAAATTAATGCAAAAATATTTAAGAAGTTTTGCATGACTTTCATACAAAAATGATGTTGTTTTTTAGGTCTTCTGAAAAGTTGTTGAAAATTACATAGGCCAATTTGAAGGCCAGACGACAATAAAAAATTTTAATTAATAGCCCATTTACACTACAGCGAAATATAGTACTTATGAGATTTCGAGCCAAATCTAGTTGATTTTAACTAGATTTCCCATACAAAACCAAATCTACTTATTTAGTAGATTTCGGCAAAATCTACTCAAAATCTAGTAAAAATTGGAATGCAACTATGTGTTTTGCCAAATTGTACTTTAAAATACAACGCTGCGCAGGAAAAAAATGACATTTCAATTGAAAATAAAAATAAACAAAATAAAAACAAATTAACACTTATCCTGTATTAATGGGTAAAAATTGCCCAAACAGTTTTTATTCCTCATTTATTCTTTAAATACTCAAGTTTCGTACAATTATTATTTTAGTGAATGCTATTAAAATTTAAAATATAATTTTTGTAGGTCTTTTCACAAAGCGTATGTAAAAAAATTACGCAAATGGTACTTTTGGGTCAAAATTGCCCAATGCAACAGAATCAATTGACAGCCTTGACAGTCTTGACAGCTTCATAACTAGCAACAAACCAAAAAAAAGTAATTAAAAACGCAGTATTACAAATTGCAACAAACCCAAAAAAGAGAATAAGTAGTGTACTTTTATCCAAATCCAAGTAGTGTTACTTTTATCCAAATCGTTCTAACAGCACCAAATATGCAAGTAAATGTACCAAATGTCAGAAATGTATTTGCAGAAAGCATTCTCAGACCAATGTTGTATGTAATGAATGTAAAAAAAATAAAATGCGTTATATTTTTGAAGTACAGGATAAGGGTTAACAATAAACAAAATAAGGAACATCTTCTTCCAAGAATGATTCGTGACGAACCTGCGGATTAATATTTTTATTATTACCTATATTGCATATGCTTACATCAACCAACTACATTCTGCTATTTAACAATTGTGTGTAGTAATAAATTTGCAATATTTTTTAAATCTAAAACTAAATTTGGAAATATTATTGTTTTCTTTTAAATTGCAGTCAGCTGTTTTTGTTATTAAAATGAAATCTTGCTACTATCAAATAAATCCAGTGTAAACGATCTAGATTTTGAGGAAGATTTGAAATCTAATCTACTATATTTCGCTGTAGTGTAAATGGGCTATAAATTGAATTGCCTTTTATGTATACTATACATATTTATATTTTGTTTTGTTTGTATATAATTTTTTTGGTAAAACTTGTAATTAATTTAAAATTGCTTGATTATCTGGTTATATCATAATCTCAAGAATAAAGGTAGTATATTATAACAAAACCCGATAACCAATCAATGCAATACACTATTATTTTGAATTGTTACTTATTTTTTAATGTTTTACAAATAAAAGTTAAAAAGAGATGATTTTTTCCCCCAGAATATGATTTTTTTTCCCTTAAAATGTTGATTTTTCACCAGAATCTTCTGGTAACACTGGCGCTGTCATTCGTGTATTCCCAATATAAAAGTTTGAATATTGCTGCAGCAAACAGAAATAGTTAAGACATAGCATAGGGTAAATATAATTAAATAATGCAGTGTTTTATTGCACAGCTCAAAAACGAGGTTAATGGAATATTTGCATTTTTGATGCTAAAATACATTCACTTTGCATGTATTCGGGACCGTGTTAATTAATATAAATGCATTATTTCTAAAATTTAAAAGTTGAAAACAAATAATAATAATAAAATAAAAAAAAATAAAAAGCTTTTAAAAAAGAATTCCTCTTTAATAAACGAATATTATAGGTTTGATTAGGTTAGAGAACGTGTACTTGATCTGTTCCCGATCCCCGTCAGCGACCTAATATTGCAGTGCCGCGTGATAAAACCGAGAATGAACCTTAAGCTGGTTGAAATCCCTGCAGCCAACCTGTTTTCCTATTGTCCTTAGCAGGCCATCATTTCCAGGGCGCTCGTCGTACAGGTGCACCTAATTTAGCAACTCGTGAAGCCGATTTCCGTTCTGCTTTAAGACGCTACAAAGACAGAATTGTTAGGGCCAAGGAGAACGATTGGAGGAGTTTCGTACGTGACAATAGGGACGATCCCTAGGGTACGGTTTACCGTATCTGCAGGGGCAAGAATAAACGTGAGGCAGACCTCTCTCTCCAGGTTGGCAATTCCACATTGTCTTGCTGGGGAGAATGTACCGACGCTCTACTGGGGGTTCTCTTTCCTGGTGCGGAACCGGTCGGCTACTCTCCTCTCATTAGGGAGATGGTTGATCCTCCAATCCTGGAAAGCTCGGAAGTTGCGGACAGTATTTGCCGAGTCAGAAGTAGGAAATCACCGGGTGTTGATGGTATGACTGGAGAGATGTGTAAAAGCATCTATAAGGCCATGCCTCAACATCTGGACTCAATCTTTGGAAAGTGCATTAGCGAGGGCCATTTCCCGGATGCTTGGAAGTCAGCCCGCGTTGTGATTCTCCTGAAGTCTCCTGATAGGGTGAGGAGTAATCCTCGCTCTTATCGGGGCATCAGTCTTCTTCCGGTACTTGGAAAAGTATTGGAAAGGATAATGGTGAACCGACTGAGGGAGTACTACAGCGAGGGCCCTTCTGAGTTTCAGTTTGGTTTCAGGGAAGGTAGGAGTATAGAAGATACATGGCTGCACGTCAAGAGTAGTGTTGGCAGCTCATCTGCCAAATATGTGCTAGGTCTTTTTATTGATTTTAAGGGTGCATTTGACTATCTCTCTTGGGATAGAATTCTCTTAAGGTTAGAAGAAATAGGGAACTAGAACTTTGGAGGAGTTATTTCCGGGACAGGAAAGCTTGCGTTGTAGGTGCCAACGACACGGTTTGGAGGGATGTCGTACGTGGTTGTCCTGCAGGGTTCCATTTGTGGTCCATTTATTTGGAACCTAATGATGAATCCTCTGCTGAGGCTACTTGCGTGTTCTTTTAAGGTGTGTGTATATGCGGATGACCTGCTTACCCTTGTCGAGGGTCAGTCTCGTGCTGAACTTGAGATGAGAGGAGAGCAGGCCATGCGTGATGTAAGTGAGTGGGGCGACCGTGCAGGCGTCGAAGTGGCGAGGGACAAATCTGAGATGATGTTGCTCAAGGGCAGATTATCCCGGGGTCGTCCTCCACTCATTCGATCTGGCAACGCTAGTCTCCGATATGCGACTCAGGTCAAATATCTGGGAATAACGGTTGGTGAGAGGATGAACTTTTTGGTTCATCTCCCTCTCGTCAAAAGCAAGCTTACTGCCGTAGTAGGTAAGATTAGACGCATCCTTAGAAGTGACTGGGGCCTAAGCAGGCGTACTGTTCGTATCATATATGGAGGGCGTTTCGTTGCCTGTGCAGCGTTTGGTGCTCCCGTGTGGTACGAAACGGTCATGTCTGTTATTGGCAGATACAAGGTCTTATCAGGTCTTATCAAAGAGTAGCAATGTTAGCCTGTATGCCAGTGTGTAGGACCGTTTCGACGGTAGCTCTTCAGGTCCTGTTAGGAGTAGCACCCCTTGACTTGGAGGTGATACGACGTGCTATCATCTTCAAAGTCAAGAAGGGACTACCACTTTTAGAACATGATTGGGTTTCTGATTCTGACTTGGTTAATTTGGAAAATAGGGAGATAAAGACACTTTTAGATGAGTGCCTTGTCTCAAGGTGGCGGACCCGATGGACCCATGCAGACGAGGGTAGGGTAACGTATGGTTTCACACGTGACGCGGACTTCGTACGTCGACGACCAGACTTCGGCTTAAGTCTAGGATTTTTACTGACGGGACATGGCTCACTTAATGCATTCTTGCATAAAAGAGGCCTGTCCGACTCCCCGGACTGCGGGTATGTGAAGGGACTTGAGACGGTCGAACACATTATTACAATGTGTTCATACTATGATGACATTAGGAGTTTTTAGTATGGGAATAGCCCATACTGGGGCGGGTTGGGATTTCAGTAGGGCCTTAGAAGACAGCCGGACTTTTAGTAGGTTGGGCGATTTCGCGCGTGAAGTTTTTGTTAGGAGAAGTAGGAGGTATAGCGGAGGCAACCCCGGAATGTGATCACCCTTCGTGGTGCTCTCCTTGCCGTGCGCTCCTTGCTCCTTATGACGCTTTCGTCTGTCCCTGTGCGCGGATAGGCATGCGATCGTTGACAGTTTGAGTCAATTGCTGCTGGGTCTTCGGCTCCGCTTCGTCGCTCCTGTTGCCGCTGCCGCTGTTTTAGATGCCGGTCCCAATTGCCCCTCTCCCTTTGCTGATATCATCCCCGTCATACCGTCTTTGTCGCCCCTGCCGTCACCGACGCTGCCAAGCCTGCTGCGTTGTTGTGTGTCTTCTTGTTTCGTTCGTTTTGTCCATTCCTGGCGTCACACCATGTGATCAAAACCTCGCCCGTGAGGGCGCTGTTCAATGTTGGTTCCGTAATTGTCGTTCTTTATGTTGATGTTTGTTGATTGTTGTTGCTGTGGGTCACCAGTCCCGAACTGTTTGGAGTTCAACAAGTTAGGTCCTCGCGGACATGCACCCACGTAAAACCCATTGTCGTTGTCCTTAGCAGGCCATAGACATCTAGAGATAAAACAACCCGATCCGTTGCCCCAACAACTCTGCTCTTCCCCCCTGAGCGATGTCTTCACAAGCATCTTTATAACAAGAGAACAAAATATCTGTCAAAGATCCAACTCGATCATTGATGCTAGGAATGGAATGACCCATAAGGGCCCGAAGTTCCTCCTCCAGAGCCCAGAGCAGATATGAAATATCTGATCCGGTCGGTTCATCTTAAATTCCTGAATGGCAGATAGATTAATACTGAACTCATTCGAAACCCTCCAGACTTCATACACTCATAGACCTATCCATAATAGAGAGCGTAATGTCAATTACCGCCTCCCTAACACTGGTCCTAAACGTTGGCGTATTACCGACGTTACAAATGTTGAGCCTATTAATAATAATAAAATTCAAAATCGACTAACCCCATTGGGTGTGATGAGCAAGACAAGACAACATCTTTTGCTCTTCGCATGCTCCACCAGTAGTTCAATTAAGTCACCAGTAGGGGATGCAGCCTCATACAGCATGCATACAGATGACAGCATGAAATCGATCCCAAGGTCATCTCATCATTTGTTGCGTCACCTTTACAGAACGAAGAAGTGATTAACAAGTCGAAACTACTTCTAAAATACAGGTTCTTACATTCTCACTTGTTCTAGGAACAAGTAACCTATAATCAGAATCCTATCCACAAGTATCTGAGGTTCCTGGATAAGAGCGATGTTAACTTCAAGGCGGCGCATTGTGGTTAGCAGGTTGTTTGAGGCGGCTTCGCAGTGATGCAGATTAATCTATACCACTCTTATGTCCGGATGACGGAATTTTAGATGTGCCAACCCATACAATACTACACTACCCCTTGGCCTTAGCCACTGAAGCGAATCCTGATCAATAGCGAGTTGACACCTACCCACGAACTTGTGTTCAATCTGTCATTCTGCTTTCCAATAAGTTTGGGTATGATATTTACCAGCCTAAAAGTAGGCGGGACCCATACCGTCACTATTGGACGTAGAGGGAGGTCGGATTGAGAGACCATTTCCAAGCGAGCACCGGGCCAGAGTTCACCAAGGCGCTTCAGTGGTAAAGCTTGGGGCTTGAGAGGTAGAAATTGACTTTATGCTCTCGTCCCCATTGAGGATCCATTCTTATTTCCAGAGTCAGCGCCTCGTGAGAGGACACTGCCCGGGTATTTGGGCTCATACCACGAAACAGTGCCTCTGTGTCGAGCCAGCATCTTCTGCTCCTTGACAGAGAAGGAATCCACATCACCGTTTGCAAATCTCGTCAAGACCGTGCAAGGCCTGCGATATGAATTCGTCTCCTCACATATAGCGGAACGTTTCTGCCCAGTTTTACCCCCATTTTCAGACGAGACCCTAGCCCAGGAGACCGATTCCATGATTTCTACACCACAAGCCAGAAAAGTGGAAAAAGGACGCCTATTTATTAAGATTAAAAAGTTGTTTAGGCAAGTTGTGGCAGAAGCCAGACGAAAGGTAAAGCTGAGGCGTTTCAACTGTGGAAAGAACAGTCACGTTCCAAAGAAACTGGAACACGCCGCGATGAAAGTCAAGATCCGACTCACCAACAAACGGGCGGGTTACCAGCCATCTACGCAGGAACCCCCATTAAAACAAAAGCAACAACAGTGTTAAACAAAAGTCGTGTTTTTTGTGCACTCTATGTTAGTTTGTGATCTAAAGTTTTATTATCTGCCTATTTTGCTGCTTTGTATCTCATTGTGTTCGTCTGAAGCTGTATTATCATCGTGCTGTGGAGTGCTGTTGGTGGTGTCTGCCTGAGTCGTTGGAATTGGTTTTTAAAAGTTTTTCTAGTAAAAAAAAATAAATATTTTTATCACAGGATCATCATTACGAATTGATACAGTCGTGAAAACAACATACTTACTACATAATATATGTTACAAAATCGTAACTTTATATAAATGATATTGAAGTCGCCGTGGTCTCGTGGATAGTGTGTTGGCTTATTAGACGAAAGGCCCGGGTTCGTATCCCAGGTCAGACATCAAAACGAAAAATATTTCTTCGGCGACTTCCTCTCAGCAGATTTCTGGCACAGACTCTGAGCGTAAAAATTGCCATGAAAAGCTTCTCAAAAATCTGTCGTTCGGAGTCGACTTTAAACTGTAGGTCCCGCCACTCATGGATAAAAATGAGCGCACACAACATAAGTGGGGTGAGAAGCTAGGTCGTAATCCTGACTGAAGGGTTGTAATGGCCAATTATGTATGTATGTATATAAATGATAGAATGAATGATCTCATGTTGGATATGTTTGGATAACCATCATTTAAAATGTACTGCTCTTAAAGCACGAGACGCGGATGCACTTTTGGAGCCGACAAAGTCTCTGCACTAAACTTGTTCTGCATGCAAAAATATTAACATTGATTTTTATAAATTCTACAGAAGTTATAAAGGGCAATTCGACAATTTCTGCCTTCCAGTCCAAACTAGCAGTCTTTGATGAATTATTTAAAAAAATTTCGAGTTTAGACAAATTTTTTAATGATGACCATAACCGCTTCCCTAAAAGGATAGAAAAATTTACCAAAGTATAAGAGATTTCATCCTTGAGCAACTCATCTGTTCCAACTGTAATTAAGTTCATAGATCCTAATTGTGCGCCTTCTACGTCTCAACATGTTCTCGGCATTTGAGCATTTCACCAATCGATATTGGCAGTGGATCGGATAATGATTCACAAAATTCACCATTATTAACCCACACAGGAACAATAGATGCCCAATTAGTTTCAAAACCTTTTCAAGCTGTTCCACCTAAGAAAACAGTGATTAGCTAGTGACACTACACTGGATGATATTGATCATTACATTAAATTGAAATTGGGATCCAAAACGGACATAAAGATACAAAAATTCAAATTTTCTATATCTAGGTCAATTTCTTCACTTAAAATTTCGATCGCTGATGATAACTTCGACCTCATTGTTAATCCGAACTTCTAGCCTGTAAATATATATGTGTGGGTATATACTTTTAGACAGAAAGCCAGAAATAACTTTGAGTGGAATATTACTCGTTTGCCATCAACTGATATACTTGCATCAAAAAACTAATAAACAACATTAATGTTCTGAATATTGTGTACCAAAATTTACGTAGCTTAAATACTAAATTAACTGACCTCTTAATTAATAGCCATGATCTTACATATGATTACCTTCACTGAAACCTGGCTCACTGACGATATTTTTAATGCTGAAATTCTTTGTGACAATTATCAGATATATCGATTCAACCGCAAATCGCATAGAGGAGGTGGTGTTCTAATTGCAATCTCTTCATCACATTCATCCTAAATCATTGCAACTCATTCTGATGATATTGCATTCGTCGCTGTGGTTGACAAACTGAGGAAATCAAAAGTTTACATAACTTGTTATTATGTTCCTCCGAAGTCTAACTATACTATTTATTCTAAACATTTTGATGCTATAAAGCTGGTTTCCAATCTTGCAGATCGGTGTGATTCTGTTTTTGTAGTTGGTGACTTTAGTAGTATGTTTATGGGGTTTCTCGACCAATTTTTCCATACAAATTTGGGATCATCCCTTTAAATTTTATTTATCTTTTTTCGATTTCATTTTAGGTTTGTACCGTGTATTGTGAAAAATTAACGATTTTTAATGTGTGTGTGTTAATTTTGGAGAATGCATAGCTGTAAAATAATTAAGTCGTTGCAGAATTGTGTGTGATCGACCTATTGTATACATATACGCTTTGCACATAGGTGTGATTAATGTTGAAATAAAAAAAATTTGATTTGTCTTATTTTTATATTAATATTTTTATTAGAGAAAAATAAAAAAAATATTATTCTAAAACTTATACTAAATACATTTCTTATAATTATAATTAAATTTTATTAAAAGTAAAGTTTTTACAATTCAATTGATTTTATTATTATCTATATTATTAGATATTTATTTTTTTTTTTTCAGTTAATAACATATTCAAATTTAAAAATACGTTTATAAAGATTAAAAAGCTTAAGTGTTAACAAGTACTGTGTATAGAATGTTTGACATCGACAAATGTTGAAAGATTGTGAATAAGTATTTTCACAGTTAGACCTATGTATGATATTATTAACACATATAAATGGATGATTTATACAATTACAAATTCTAAATTCATTTATAAGGTTCATAAATAAATCTATATGTTCTTTATCAATCTGATTACTATGTTTTATTAATAGTTCTTCCAATTCAGCTGATAACATCATTTTTGAGTTAAAATTTTTATTACACTTTATGTATCCTGTTTCCAGGGGTGTGGGATAAATTAATAAAATATTTTAATTTAAGCCAAAGAAAATAAAAGTAAATGTATTACAATATAATACACAACAATTAGTCAAATAATTAAGTACACATACCTTCGGGTTTGTAGGGTTGATCAAGAATAACGAATCAATCCTTTTTTTATTTTCCTCTCTTTTCCTTTTTACCATCCACATAGGCGTATTTACATAATTAACTTAAAATTAGTATTTATACAATGAACTTAAAAATTTGAGTGACCAGCGTAAACATCCCGCCCCCCCTTGCAACTCTGCAACAAGGGAGAACAGGACGCTATCTGGTGAGCAAAGTAATTAATTCATTAATTCATTTTAGTTTTTAGGTAAGAGAATACATAATGTTAAATAATAACAATGGATAATAAAGGGAAAATATAGATTATTTGCTGGCGAGCGATAGGAACATTCAGGAGCTTGGCTGCGGGTTGCGCTCCTCTTATTACCTTTGTTGGCTTTAGCCTATTTGTTGTTGTTGCTGCGTGATTGTTGAGGTTTGATGTAATGACTTGGCTTACTTCTACAGTTCTTTAAGAAGTGCGATTGGACCAATTTATGCACAACTTATATTTCCGGACAACACCCGATCGCTTAGAGGGTTTTAAGCGGTGGAATGCTAGGCTCCTTTTTAGCGTGTAATTGCCCTTGCAAAATCGGAATTGGAGGTGGAACGGGCAATTGCTTCGTCCAGACTTTTATTTTCTGGACGTTCGACGGTGAGTCTTCGGGGTGCAACTTCGGACATCTGTAAATAAAAGACAAAACAAACACCGAAAAAAGGAAGAACGAATTAGGTTTCATTCGAGTTAGGAAGCAGTACGAGGTTCACAAAAGGCCGCGTTAGAACGCCATTGGCAGTTCGAACATCAGCCACTCATACTCTAGAATCGTAGCCGAGGTACACGCGAGAGATGCGACCGAGCTTCCATTCGTTTGGAGGAAAGTTTTCATGCCGAATGACAACAAGTTCGTCAATCGCGAAATCGAGTTGGGGATATTTGCATTTGCTGCGCTTATGGAGTTCAACCAAGTACTCGTCCTTCCACCGACGCACAAACAAATGGTGAAGAACCTTCAATTTACGCCACCTATTAGCCAAGTTGAGTGATTGTATCGAGAAATCAAGTTCAGGGGGAGAGAGGGTTAATATATGAGGGGTTATCCGTCATGGGACAAAGAAGACGAGAGTTCAAACAATCTTGAGTTCTATTCTTGCCAGCATAGTAGCGAACTCCTCAAAAGCAAATCTTTGAGCATTTGATATCTTCCGCAAGCTTTTAACACCGGCCTTTCCCTTTCACTAGAACCAATCGTGTTTCAAGCTGAGTACAGGGCTTGAATGATGACTTTGGCAATTCTGAACGTGGAAGACTTAGCCAAGTAGGGCCCTTCCACCAGATGTCAGAATTGACAAGTTCCCTGGCTGTCATACCTCGACCAGCCAAATCAGCAGGGTTATGATGTGATTCGACGTGATTCTAATTATCGAGGCCAACAGTATCCAAAACAAAGGAAACTCAATTCACCACAACAGTCGGCCAATGACATGGGGATTTTTGAAACCAGAAGACAGAACTATTGTTGAATCTGAGCAATAAAAAGCTTCCGAATTGGTAAAATTCAGCTTTATGAGGAGTGAATGTACCATTGTTGCCAACAGAGTTGCACCGCAGAGCTCCAAACGGGGTAAGGTTTGCACCTTTACTGGCGTAACTTTTGTCTTGTCAGCGAGCAAATGACTGAATATTTCACCCGAGGGGGTTTTGATTCTGCCATAAAGGGTGGCAGCATATGCTTTCTCAAAAGCATCACAAAATGCATGAAGTTGTACTTCATACTCAGGGTTAAAATTAACCCAGGGGGGATGTTAATCCGGTCGATGCAAGGGTAGTCATCGACAAATTCGCGCCACCTGTGTAACGTCATGGGTTTCAAACAATCATACCATTCGGTTCTGTCTTTCCAAATTTGTTGCATAAGAATCTTAGTGACAATTATTTTGGGGGCGAGCCACTCGACAGGGTCTAATAGCTTGACTATTTGAGAAAGGACAGAACGTTTGGCGACTTAGGTAATATCGGGCATCTGAGACAGCTTAAAGAAGAATGTATCCAAGCTCGCGTTCCAACGTAATCCCAACGTTTTAGCAGTACTAGCATCCGAAAAATTTCAAAAAATTGGAATTCAATATGTGTTCGGGGGGTAAATCTCGAATAAGACTCTGTTCATTAGAAGTCCATTTCCGCAATAAGAAACCAGCCGAATTCAAAACGTAAATTAATTCATCGCGATTATGAAGAGCATGTTCAATAGAATGTGCACCGACAAAATATCGTCCACGTGCATTTGAGTACGCAAGATGGTGGATGCAGACAGGTTGCTTGACTCACAGTCATCAGCTAATTGGTGCAAAGTTCTAATTGCCAAATAATGGGCACAGTTCACTTCGAATGTAACTGTCCTTAATTCATAATCTTCCATATCCTCCCCGGGATTTCGACGAAATAATACAAAAAGCAACAGCAAGGAAATGTCGGAGAACAGAACCAAGTATACCATTTTGATTGTCTGGACCAAATTTTTATAAAATGCGATGCTTTTTAAAAATCTGATTTTTATTTTTTAGAAAAAAAAAATATGTTATTTTTTGATTTTTATTTTTTCAAACAAAAATAAAAGTTATTTTTGATTTTTATTTTTTCGAGCAGAAATAAAAGTTATTTTTTGTTTTTTATTTTTTCGAACAGAAAAAAATTATTTTTGACTTTTATTTTTTCGAGCGGAAATAAAAGTTATTTTTTGACTTTTATTTTTTCGAGCAGGAATAAAAGTTATTTTATGACTTTTATTTTTTCGAGCAGAAATAAAAGTTATTTTTGTTTTAATTCATGATGAATTCATAATATTCAATACAAATCCTGTTCCTTTTGGCAACATTTATCCTTTCGGTTACCGACATCCTGAGGAATGTGGAGTACAATCGAATGGGGTGATTATCTAAACACAGTGCGCATTTTTTCGGGGGTATAGTAGGGGTTACTGTCGTTCCAAAACTCCTGAGGAAAATTTTTCAAATTCCTAGTACGACTACTCGCTGGATTCGGGTTGTGACTGCCAATAATGTCAGAGACAGACTCCAAAGTCCGATATCTTGCAGTCAAAAAGTCATCCATGCTACTCCACTTCGGCAAGAACGAATTAGAATCCTGGGACTGTTCCCAAAGGCCATGAGTGTTCTCAGGCAAGCGAGTGGAACAAATATACACGAATATGATGTCCCAATTCTTTGTATCAATCCCGAGCAAGGAAAAATTAGTTATACAATCATTGATTGTCCTCTGCAATTGCTTAATTGCAGGTCCCGATTCTCTTTCAATAACAGAAAGATTGAACAGGGTTTTCAATTGGGAATTTACCAGTACTCGCTTGTAAAGGGCTGAAACCGTTTCCCTAAAGGTAGGCCATGAAGCGTAATCCCCAGAAAATATCTAAGTGTCACACGGGGGAAGGTGTAGTAAGAAGATGGGTTCGCGGATTTCGATTTCAATTTATCAAGATGCGATAACACTTCGAAATATAAAGTATACCCCGACATATACTTTGTCTTGACATCCTTCGTCGACACCTTAGCGTCCTCGGCAGTCTCTAGAAGGTCCTCGTAGCTTTCGCGGAAGACCTCCCATAAACGAATAAATTCCAGCCGATGAGTGACGAGGGAATGAACCGAATGTCTCTCTTGCGGAAGGGTCCGAACAAAAGTTTCAAAATCCGCGAAACGATTGAAATATTTAGCAAAATTTCTCAAATTACGTTCCATTTTATAACAATAAGTGACCTTCTTTCTAATAAATCGAGTCAAATAATTACGAGAGGTTCCAAAAGGTCACAAAAACTTTTCCCAAATGGAAACAAAAACAATCGCGGTGCGCAACAATAATTAAGCCTCAATTATGCAACCGTAACGTAATGTAACCGAAACAGTAAGAAACAGCTGATCGTTTTTGTTATGTATAAAGCAATACGAATGGTTATAGAAATGTAACGTAACCGGAACGGAACGTAAGAATCTGTAAAAAATAGAATTTTCTTACATTTTTACGTGATATCTGTTTAGCAGTGTTAACAACATGTCAATATTAAAAACCACCAAAACTGAAAATTGAAATTATAAACAGAATTAATATTTTGTTCGTATGTTATGTTTGTCTGTATGTGGAATTTACTTTAAATAAAACTTCACATATCTTAAAAACTCATAATATAATTTTTTTCATTATTAACTTTTATAATTTAGAATAAAAATAAGCACTATTTTACTACATATTTAGAGTATGTAGATAGAATTATTTTTTTTTTTAATTGGATAAATAAGTAATCGATTTTTAACTAATCAAAGCATTCGAAAACATTTCAGTTTGCATTTTACTTTTACTGGATAAGATAAAAACGTTTTAACAATCGTACAAATTCAGTTTCCCAAAATATATGACCTGTTTCAGTAGGATAAAGGATTTCACTTGCGTCTATATATACATATATGGAATTTTGTGTTTTCTTTTCTTATTTTTTTTCTTTTCTTTTTTATTTTATTAAGTTTTTTCCTCCTGTAAAGTACTGAAAATTTAATATACGACCTTTCTAATTTAAGCCATCGATATAAAACATTTAATAAATATCTTTAAATAAATATATATCGTTGAACTGAATCTAAAAACAATGTAGTGATAACACTGGTTAACAGGTGAATTAAAGAAAAACAAAAGACGCCATATTGAAAGCGATAAAAGGAGTGCAAACAAATATTTTAAAATTTGGAATTAATATTAAATTTGTTTAAAAAACAATAATAAAAATAATAATATAAGAACTCAAACCCCGAAATATGTCTTCTATACCAATATCTAAATTTTTGTCTTTTAGATTTTGCAACTTTTATTTCTTAATTTGTTTTTCTTTATTTCTTTTTTGTTTTGTTTACATAACAACATACGACATGTTTTTACGATCTATAATTGCACTTACATTTTTACGTTCCGTACACGTTACATTACGGTAGCATAACTAAGGCTTTACGCAAAATTCCGGCACGAGAAATTTAAGAAAAAACAAAACGCTTTCAAAATATTCAACTGAACAACTAAATAACGTTCGAAATCGAAAATATTAAAAGTTGGCAAATGGTATATAAAATAGTATAATATATAAAAGAATATAATATATAAAATAATCAAAAATATTAAAAATTAACCACTATAGAAAGGTATCTAACTCTTTCCAAATAAATATTTCAAATTACTTTTACTTTAGTGTAAGAATATAAATTATATAAATTTCACAGCACAACCGCCAAATTACGTGGAAAAAACGCCAAAAGTAATGTCAATAATCAACCAAATTATTGAAAATCGACAACTACGCGTGGAAAGCAATAAAATAAATGTTTACTTGCAAAGAAGTAAACGAAACGGCAACACTTCAATACTTATTGCTTTCACCAAGAGAGTAACGCAGTGATGCCAAATGTAGGGTTTTATCCCTTTTGTAGGGTTTTTTTCCAAAAAATTTGAGCTGTAGGGAAAAAAGGACAGTTTTTTTTTTAAAAGCGATTTGTAGGGTTTTTTCTGTTTGCCAATTTTTTTGTACAAAGTTTAACAAAGTTTGTTTACTAAGCCAAATGCTTAAGCAGAAATCCTATATTTAAATTTAAAACAATCTGGGCATCAGAAAAAATGGAGTTTTTAAATCCCGAATTAGCTATTGGTGGTACAAATAAACATATGATTCAATTTTAGCTTTTGTGCGAAAAATTCAAAATAGATATAAACAAGCTTTCAGAAGAGTGGTTAACAATGGAGTATAACTTCTCTGAACAAGAATTACTGAAGCTAGACATCGAAACATTTTGTAAATCCAAAGATTTTAATGATAAGCTCGTGTTTCCCAATTGGTTGAAATTGTATTAGCTTTACCACATACTATTGCGGATGCTGAACGAATATTTTCTGTGGTTACAGATGTTCGTACAAAAAAGAAACAAACTTAGTCATGATATTTTAAATTCAATTTGAATCATAAGGTCACATTTGCAATCTAATGAATCAAATTGCATTAGTTTTACGTGTACGACTAGTCACTTTAGAAAACTTTCTTCTAAAGATTTGTACATGTAATTAATTTTTATATTAACGTAGTTTAAAAATGTTATGCATATGTATATCATAAAATCTCATTTTTAATGTTAATGTACAAATTTATGAATACGACTGCAAGTCATTTTAGGAAAAAAGTTTTTTATGAATGTTTTTTATTAATACATAAGTAATAACTTTTTATATATTATCTTTGTTAAAACTATTTATTTTTTTGTTTTGTTTTTAATATTTTTTTATAAAATGTGTAATAAATGAATAAAATTTACAATATTTCATTACTGGACATCTTTTATTTGAAGACAAAAAAATAGGTTTTTTTTAGATACATAGGGATTTTTTTAAAAATTTTACTGGCATCACTGGAGTAACGACAATGTTTATATTGCTTTCAAGCAAAACGCAACAACAATGTACACTTTTGGCTCTTCTTTTTCTCTTACACAATATTTTTTATTCTTACACTTTTTTAATCACTTTCGCACTTTAAAATTCAGATATGTATGTACATACCTTTGAATTTAATTTAATTTATGTTTGTGTAGGGTTAGGGAAATAAATTCCCAGACTCAATACAGTATAATCCTTGTATTAGAATTCTAGTATGGGGCCAATATGGCTATCTCTTTACGATCCTAAAACGAGACTTAGATTAAAATATTTTATTCTAAGCATCTGTGTAATTTAATAAAATATTTTAATTTAAGCCAAAGAAAACAAAAATAAATGTATAATATACAACAATTAGTCTAATAATTAAGTACACGTACCTTCGGGTTTGTAGGGTTGATCAAGAATAACGAATCAATCCTTTTTTATTTCACTATATTTTCCTTTTTACCATCCACATAGGCGTATTTACATAATTAACTAAAAAATTGTATTTACACAATTAACTTAAAAATTAGAGTGACCAGCGTAAACACATACCGTATAAAGAGTGAAGAACAGGTAAAAATAAAATTAACAAATTTAGATGTTTTATTGCCTAACAATGTTTTCTCTTTTTAACAAAATTTCTAAGTAAAATTCCATTCTTTTCAACACATGTATGACTAAAATTATTATAATTTTCACAAATTTTTATATTTGGATTATCTTTATATAAAGTTTTTATGTTTGGACAATCCCAATAATCTAAATTAATTATATATATTTGTATTTCTTTTCCAAGTAGTTCTCTTAACCATCTGACTTTTTCATATCCCTTAACATAACAACAGGATATTATTCATCTTCTTCCCTTTTTCTTTTAGTTTGTATTAGATATTCTATTAAATGTAAACCATGCAAGTGATTATATAGCCATTTATTTGTAACTCTATTCTTTTTACTTATAGCCCATTTACACTACAGCGAAATCTAGTACTTATGAGATTTCGTGCTAAATCTAGTAAAAATTGGAATGCAACTATGTGTTTTGCCAAATAGTACTTAAAAATACAACGCTGCGCAGGAAAAAAAATGTAATTTCAATTCAAAATAAAAATAAACAAAATAAAAACAAATTAACCCTTATCCTGTATTAATGGGTAAAAATTGCCCAAACAGTTTTTATTCCTTATTTATTCTTTAAATACTCAACGTTTGTACAATTATTATTTTAGTGATTACTATTAAAATTTAAAACATAATTTTTTAGGTCTTTTCACAAAACGTATGTAAAAAAAACTTACGCAAATGTTACTTTTGGGTCAAAATTGCCCAATGCAACAGAATCAATTTCCGCATGTGTTACGAGCTTAGCAACAAAGTCTTGAAAAAAAGTAAGTGAAAGTGTAGCATAAGAATAAGTAGTGTAAATATATTATTCGTTTATGTGTTTTGAAGTTGTTACTTTTGTCCAAATCGTTCTAACAGCACCAAATATGCAAATAAATGTACCGAATATCAAAAATGTATTTGCAGTAAGCATTCTCAGACCAATGTTGTATGTAGTGAATGTAAAAAAATAAAATGCGTTATATTTTTGAAGTACAGGATAAGGGTTAAAATGAACAAAAATATGAAACATCTTCCTCCTAGAATGGTTCGTGACGAACTTGCGGATTAATATTTTTATTATTACATATATTGCATATGCTTACATCTACCCATTCCATTCTCCTATTTAACAATTGTGTGTAATTAATTTAATGTTTTTGGTTTTAAACTAAATTTGGAAATATTATTGTTTTCTTTTAAATTTCAGTCAGCTGTTTTTTTTATTAAAATGAAATCTTGCTACTGTCAAATAAATCCAGTGTAAACGATCTAGATTTTGAGGAAGATTTGAAATCTAATCTACTAGATTTCGCTGTAGTATAAATGGGCTATTAATTCTGAATATTTGGTTGTGGATTTAATGTGAAAACTTTTTCTTTCAGAATCACTGATTGAACAACAAAACTTTTTTAGCATAATATTTATTATTAATAAAAAATCCTTGTAAAAAATCTTGTAATTCTATTTATATTTTTTTCTTTTATTTAGAAATTACTTTTCAAAAATAAATTTGTAGTGAACTCCATCCATAACTTTTTTTAAATAACAGTTTACAGGTGATAGATCGTTCATAACTTCCTCTAGTAGGTTTGTGTATCTTTCCGGCAAGAATATGTTATAAGTTTCCAACTCTATCATTGTTTTCTGACCAAATACTGTAGACTTCTTTACACAGTTTAGATTTTAAATTTCTGGTTTGCAAGGAGCTGTTTTAGAGGTAATATATCCTTTAAATATTTGTTGGTGTTGATATTATTTAAATAATTTAATGTATTATTCATATTTTATAGATTTTTTGTAGTTGTTTGAACGAGGAGTAGAAAAGTTACTTATTTACTTCACAATTTTTCAAATATCACTGTTGAATTCCTCATTTTATAACTTCTATTTAAATGAAAAATTGGGAGGTGAGGAATGTTTCTGTTAAATAACAACTACCATTATTTACACCAAAATTTTTTTAATATGCAAGTTAACGACAGTGGGGTTTCCGCCGGTGAAGGTAATTCTGCAGTGTAAGCGTTTTTAATATTTTTGATGGGAAAATAATTTTGCTGAATCAGCGTCAGCTTGCTCGAGCATGTTGGTGCAACGTTACATGTACACCTGCATGGGCTCCAATTACTAACAATTTGATGGGAAAATATTTATGTTGGATCAGCGTCTTAATTTAGTGAGGAAATAATTATGCTGAATCATTGTCTGCATACTAGCGCATATTGGTGCAACGTGATCTGTGACTTGACCAGCTAATGAGGGTTAGTTGAACACAACTAACACAGTCTTGGCTATACGGTTGACACGAAGACACGGTTGAAATAATATTTGATTCAATAAAATAAATAAATAATGTCGGGTGGTTTTATTTGTGAATTTTTTGGAAAGACGAAATAATTAAATCATTAAGTGATGTTATAGTGCCATCACTTATGTCTAAGTAGTTTACTCGCTAAGTTAATTTTATTCGTTAAGTTTTAGGTATATAAATAGAAATAAAATATTAATAAGAGTAGTTCAATTGTGACAATAAAACCTAAAGTCTCAAATTAATTACATGGCGATCCTGCCAAAATAAAAATTTTGGATTACAAAATTTTAAAAGGACAACAAAAAAAAAGAAAAAGGATATTCTAAACAAAATACTTTAAAAAAAGGACATTTATAAAAAATAAATGCGAAAAAAGGATATTTTAAAAAAGGACATGTGAAAAAAAAGAAAAATATTTAAAAAAAAGGACGTGAAAAAAAAGAAAAAAAGCAATTATTTTTGCATTTTGCACTTTTGCGAAAGGATTAAAATCGTATGCGGAAAAATATAGAAGAGGTACAAACCCAAACTCCAAGAAATAAATTCAAAGCGTTCCCTATTTTGAATTATTAGTGCAAAAGAAAACAATTAGTTTGTTTTTTGTATAGAAAAAGAACAATAAAAAAAAAATTATAAAAAAAATTACACAAGTCTTAAAAAACATAATATCGAAAAGAACAATGTGGAACTGAAAGTGTGTGTGATTGAAATAAAAAGGAAAGTTATAATAATAATTCGACCTCCGGGTACTGTGCTTGTCTTGACCGACAGGTGCACGTCCTCTAACCTAAAGCTATAATAAACTTGATAGAAAAAAGAAGAAAAATAAAATATAAAATGACACTATTTAAAACAAACAAAAATACAGTGTGATGTGATATAGACTTAAAAAAAAAAAACAAAATGAAAATGATTTAAGCAAAGCAAACAATATAAAGGAAATAAAAAAAGTTTTTCAGAAATGAATTTTCAAAAAAAACAAAAAAAAGAAATAAGGGATGAAAAAAAATTTTTTTTTGAAAAATGTATGACTAAACAAAAAACAAACTTAAATTTTAACAAAAATTTTTTTTTAAAATACTGGGTCATTAGTACTGAATGACTAATAAAAAAAACAAATAAATGGAAAAAGAGAAATAATAAAAAAATTTCAAATCAATCAATACAAAACAAAATCAAGTTTAATATTGTCAAGTAAGTTAAAATTATTTTAATTATTATTGTTATTATTTTTATTATTTAATTAATTATATTATTATTAAATTAAATTATTATTATTAGTTACAACATATGTTTACTATAAATAAATAAATATATAAGTCTTATTTTATTTGAAAAAAACACATTATGGGGACATCATAAATTTTAAATAAAAAATTATATCACTAATTTCTTTTATAAGCATACTCTTTGCTTTTAGGTTAATTTTCTATGTGTATCTTTAATTTGTAACAGTGCTGGAAGCAACTTGAGATTTTGTTTAAATAAAATTTAAAATTTTTAATAAAACTGAAGAAAAGGAAAACAATTATAATGGAACTAGATGACCCGTGCGAATATTTCGCACCGTTAGTTGTCATTTTTGTAACACAAATATAATTGCCAAAACAGCTTTTTACAACTTAATATGCATATTATATATAACTGATTTAGTAATAAACGGCATTATAGTAAATAACGGATTTGCCAGAATGGATTTTAATACATACTATAGTATACATATATAGTATAGTACTGCATTATTATTAAGCGACCCTATATTAGCACACTTGAACAAAAACATGCAATCACAATGACAACAGTATTATTATGCAGTTCTATATAAAATATAATTTTTATCAATAAAAATATTAATTTTTCAATTTCTAATTATTTTTCGCCATTAGTGTTAGATATAAGCTTTAAAATGAGATATCATTCATTAAATTTGATGCGGTGGTATGAGAGATATTTGCAACCGTCAAAAAAAAGTGCTTTAGAAATAATATAAATGATACTCTCAAAAAAAAAACATGCTTTTCAAGTTTGTATTTTTTTTTATTATTTTTTTGATAGTACAATAATTTTACTTTAGTGAGACTTGTTGAAATCTAGACTTCAGCTATCAGAATATAATTTCACTGTCGAATACATTAAAGGAAAATCGAATGTGGGAGCAGATGCCCTATCTAGAATAAAATAGACGAATTAAAGAATAATGATAATGATCAAGTACTAGTTATTACCCAATCTATGTCAAAACGACAAAATAATGGAAAAATCAAATTTAACCAGTCTTTCAATAATGAAGACATTGAACTAATAATTTATGATAAATTTTCTCAGGGATTCAGTAAGAATATTCCAAAAATTAGAATCGAAATAATTGATCAGAATAATTATAAAAAACTACGTATAAATATTTATAAAAAATTTAAAAAAACTGCTATCTGTTGAATTCGAAATTGTTAACGAAACAATTAGTTTAGACTATATGCTTTCGAGGTTACAAACTGAAGCCGGCAATGGAAAAATTTATAGAGCAGTATGGCCAAAAAGTGATGTAATTTTTACAATTTTCCCAATACAGGAATTTAAAAACCATGGTGTAAAGATATTGAACCGTTTGAAGTAATAACAGAAGAAGATAAAAAAACACAAATTAATGGAAATTTACCAAAATATAGAATCAATTGACAATTATAAAACATAAATTAAACACAAACAACCATATTAGCTAAAATTTTAATAGAAAAATAAAAAATAAAAGTTTTTATGTCAAACATTCTAAACCTATTGAATTAAAATTGGTGATAATGTTTTGTTGAAAAAAGAACCTTTTGATAAATTTAACAATATTTATGATGGTCCTAATTTGTAAAAAATATAAATGATGCTAATATTACAATTTATAACAAATAAATAAATGAGAAAAAAAACTGTTCATAAGAACAGATTGAAAAAAATGTAAAAAATGTATATTAATTAAATTAAAAAATAATTTAAAATCTTATTTTTTTTTCTAAAAGGGAAGGAAACTATAAATGTATGGATTTTAATTTAGTTTTAAAAAATATAAATTAATCTAAAAATTGTATTCACTTTAGTTTTAAAAAATATAAATTAATCTAATAATTGTATTTAATTTTAAGTATAGTTTTAAATTTAGTAATAAGATAGTTTTAAAAATATATAATAATAAATTATTTTTTTATAAAAAAGGAGGTATAGTGCCATCACTTATGTAGTATAGTCACTGTTAGTCTAAGTAGTTTATTCGTTAAGTTTTAGGTATATAAATAGAAATAAAATATTAATAAGGTAGTTCAATTGTGACAATAAAACCTAAAGTCTCAAATTAATTACAATGTGATTAAAAAATATGAAAGCATAAAATTTAACATGGAACTGTTTTGCGAATATATGTTAATAAAGGATGTTGAAGATAATTGTATGATTGAAGTAAAAGTTTCATCAGACTAAAATAAGCAATGCGATGTTATAATTAAAAATATGAGTGAATTTCAGGAACGTGACAGCGGTTGGACATTAGTTGAAATATCAGACGCCGGCACCACAAAAACTCTGGATTTACGTTGGAATCCGATCATTGATATAATTTACTTCAAGCCGACTCCAACGCCCTATTTCTCTTTAGTCACAAAACGTTCTGTCTTGTCTCCAATAGTCAAAGCTATTTGACCCCGTTGGGTGAGTGGCACCTATAATCGTAGTCGCTAGGATTATTATGCGACAAATTTGTAAAGGCAGAACAAATTGGGACGAATGTTTGCAACCCAGGACGTTTAACAGATGGCTGGAGTTTGTCGATGATTTTTCTTACATCGACAGGATTAACATCCCCCGTTGGGTTAATATAACCCTCAGTACGAAGTTTAACTTCATGTATTTTGTGACGCTTTTGAGAAAGCATATGCTGCCATTCTGTATAGTAGAGGCTTAACCCCGTCTGGTAAATTGGTCACCCACTTGCTTGTAGCCAAAGTAAAGGTTGTGCCTGTATAAGTGTAAACTTCACCCCGTTTAGAGCTCAGCGATGCAACTCTATTGGCAAAAAATGGTATTTTCACTTCGTAAGAACTTGAATCTTACCAGATCGGAAGCCTTTGTAGGACAGATTCGATATTGATCTGTCCTGATTTCAATAACCCCCGTGCCATTGGCCAACTTTTGTGGCAAATCGAATATCGTTTATCGTGGACCAGGTAGGCACTGACAATTGGAATCACGTGGAATCTACATAGAGTTGATACACTATGATAACCGTTTTTACTCATCAAAAAAGCTATCAAAAGATTTTATTGTTGTCGATTTTGTTGTCATTCGTCATGACAAGTTACCCCTAACGATCGGAAATTCATTGATTTATTTTGTCCCTGATTCGAAACGCGAGTGGCCAAAATTCGAACTGCCAATGGCGTTCAAACACGGCCATTGTGAAGCTCGTGTCGCTTTCCTAATCTAGAGCAGTATTAATTCGTTCGTCGTTTTTCTTTATTATTTCATGTATTCATATTTTTCTAATTTGAAATCTTATTTTTATTCTCTCTTTTACTCTTTTACTTGGATTTACTATAAAACATGAATTACATTTTGAATTGTTAATCTTTTGATCTCTGGCCAGGTGACTTCTTGGTCCTCTTGTTGCAATGTTGCAAGGGGGTGGGATGTTCACGGTGGCCATCCTAATCTTAAGCTTAACTTAAGTTTTTGTACAACCGTGTGGTTAGGTGATTGTGAATAGTTGATTATGTGACAGAACTAGCAGACTGTACCCGACGTTGGCTAACAAAAAAACAAACAAAAAATCAGACTTACAGAAAGATTTATAATATATATTAGGATTAACAATAAAATATTCAAAATTTTCTACCCGTTTAAAATTTAATTTAATTGAATCCGCCTCTTGCAACAAATTTCAAATGCATTTATTAATCGCATA
This sequence comes from Sarcophaga peregrina, assembly GCA_014635995.1. Classification (NCBI taxonomy): domain Eukaryota; kingdom Metazoa; phylum Arthropoda; class Insecta; order Diptera; family Sarcophagidae; genus Sarcophaga; species Sarcophaga peregrina. The sequence continues at coordinate 82,400,341 of CM025789.1, read as the reverse complement.
TGTAATTATGCTTTGTACTTATGCATTTTGTTACACGTTTGAGAAATTCCAGGAAACATGAAACCTCAGACAAATTCAATGCAAATAAACTTGAAAGTGGTTGAAGGTTGTTGTTAAATATTTAAAGTAAAAGAATTTAATAAAAACAAAAACTATAGCAAAACTTGAAACTTAATCAGAATTTCAAGGTTTTTCTTTTATCATAATTTGAATTAACGTTAAAATCAAAAATAAGGATAAATGTATAAATCCAGGAGAAATAAAAACAAAAATTATATGAAGGAATAGAATTAGAGTTGTTAACTGATATTAATATACAGTACACGCGCGCTAATGTGAACACCGCTTAATGTGAACAATTTTTTTGTCTAATTGACTACTCTAAAAGATGAAAAAAAGTAAAGAGCCCTATAACTTGAACTGAATTTCTTTTTAGTTTAAAACGTTAAAATTCTGTGTTTATTATTAGCGAGAATCCCCATTTTAAGTACATAAAGGGAAGAAGAAGAAGAATATCCTGTGGTATATGTTAAGGGATATGAAAAAGTTAGATTGTTAAGAGAACTACTTGGAAAAGAAATACAAATATTGTCCGAACATGAAAACTTTGTATAAAGATAATCCAAATATAAAGATTTGTGCTGAAAAGAATGTAATTTTATTTAGAAATTTTGTTAAAAAGAGAACACATTGTTAATCAATAAAACCTTTAAACTCGTTAATTTTATTTTCAGTTGATCCTTACTCTTTATACATATAAAGTATAACAAAAAATTTTTGCTCAAAAATGATGTTATCAGCTAGATTATCATATAGATTTATTTATGAGACTTATAAATGAATATAGAATTTGTAATTATGTAAATCATTCATTTATATGTGTTAATAATGTCATACATAGGTCTAACTGTAAAAATACTTATTCACAATCTTTTTTCGAGATGATAATATAAGTTTTGACACTATTAACATATCAGCTAAAAAATAAAGAAAGATAATCAAATCATTCCTTCTTCTTAGTGTTGAAGATGATATCTGTCGGATTTTAAACGTTTGACATACCTTATTCTGAATATGAAAATGCTATTGAAAGAACTAGCAGAGAGCGTTGGGTTTAATATGTAATATAATCACTTTTATATACAATACTTGTTAACACTTAAGCTTTATAAAAATATATTTGTAAAAATCTGAAAAAAAAAAATAAAATAAATATCTAATAACATTTTCAAAAAAAATAAAAACAAAATTTTTTGTTTTCTTATAAGTTAGTTTTCTTAGTTCTTATAAAAATATTCTTAAATTTGAAAAAATATAATTTGTTTATTATAAATCATCATTATTATCATCATCACTTCCCATAGTATAATGGGAAGTGAGATCAATTAGCATAGGGCACATTATAATAGAGGGGAACTTTATATATAATATAACAATCCCCCACCTTTTTTATGATATGTATGTTGTTAATTTCTTGTCGGCAGAGAGGACACGATAACTTGTTCCACCTTCTTATACAATCAAGGCATAAGTAATGTGTACAGACTAGGAATATGAGATCCTTTCCATGTAAATAGTTGAGACAAATTTCGCATTTGTAACGACTTTTGTGAAGGACCTCTAACGGAGAATCGGGAATACGATTCTTTTCTTCCTGCTGTTCTAAAAACTGTAGCATTTTTGTCTCTATCTCCTCTTTCTTTTGTTGCAGTTTTTTGAGCGTCTCATCTATCACCATTGGGTTTCATCATCATCAGCACTAAATAAATTCAACGACTAAATAAATTTCTTGACGTATTTTTATGTTTCAATTATAATTTGTAACGAAAAATTAATACTCTATCGTATTCTATTTATATAAATTTATTTTTTAAATTCCAAATGAAAAAACTATATTTAAAATATAATTTTTGATTATTTAGCTTAAAATTACATTCGATTTAAAAATGCTTTGAATTTATCAGATTCATTTCAATATTATAATGAAAAATATATCATATATTCTGATCTACACGCGTTAGACAGTATGTAACTGGATATGCATTTAACATTGAATAAACTGTGTGAAAATGTTTTTAATAAATACACAAATAAAAGAACCAATTAAACATTTTTTTTTTAATTTCAACATTAATCACACCTAAATGCAAAACATATAGGTATACAATAGATCGATCACACATAATTCTGCAACGAATTAATTATTAAGAAAACCGTACTTTAAAATCCCTTATCAAAATTATATTTTTCCAATAAAATATCATACAAAAAAAAAAAATAAAATAAAGAATGCAGTCTTTTACGGCTATGCGTGTTCCCAAAATTGTATGGATAAAGGAATTCGGCAGATCAAATATCGCAATGAAAAATATATGAAATATTTTTTTGTTTACACACGCCAGACAGTATGTAACGTGATATGCGTTTTGCATTGAATAAACTGTGTAAATATGTTTTTTAATTTTTAATAAATGCACTTTTATAACAAATAAAAGAACTAATTAAACATTCTTTTAATTTCAAGATTAATCACACCTACATTCAAAGCGAATAGGTATTCAATAGATAGATCACACACAATTCTGCAACGATTTAATTCTTTTACGGCTGTGCATGCTCCCAAATTTTAACACACACGCACACACACATTAAAATGCATTACCCTTTCGCAACACATGCTACAAACCTAAAATGAAACCGAAAAAAATAAATAACAATTAAAGGGATGATCCCAAATTTGTATGGAAAAATTGATCGAGAAAACCCATACAAAAAAACTATGAGTGTGATCTCAAATTTATATGGAAAAATTGATCGAGAAAACGCATACAAAAAAACTATGAGCATGATCTCAAATTTGTATGGAAAAATTGGTCGAGAAAACCCATACAAAAAAACTATGAGCGCGATCTCAAATTTTTATGGAAAAATTGATCGAGAAACGCCATATACATACTACTACAATGAAGTCGGTACAGAATTCTCTAGAAGGCGAAACCCCGAAAGTTCGGTTTCAAGAACCTGCATCAGACTGATTTTGTGTACATATAATAAGGCAAGGAAAAACAGGCAATAGGCAGTAGTAATTCACTCAGTCTTGTATGAAGTTGCGTGCGAAATAAACAGTCGTGGTTTTAAGATCTCTTCTATACAGATCTAGCGCAAGTGTTGTTGGCTGTGAGCAGAGAAGAATAACGAGCAAGTAGTTATTGTTGTATAAGTTGGGAACAGTGACAAATAAGATAGTGCGGACAACAAAGAGTTTAATTGAATCTAAACATACATTTGTTTTCACTTTGTTTGCAATCAACGAACTCATATTTTAAACTTTTTAAAAAGGTAAAAACGTAACAATATATACATATTATAAAAATGTATACTGTCTATATAACTTTGTAATCAAACCAACACTCTTCTACGGGGACGCGATTGGGTTGGCTTTAGGGAAAAGAAATTATCAGTTGGAGCGGAATACGAGATCCTTAACTTTTAATCACTAGAATATTGGCGAAACAAGTTGTTGCGAACTCGGCAATGAGACCGCACAGTCCCGCAAATATCTTGGGTATTGTTGGTCTGAAATTAATAATCATGGCATAACAACGACATATAGCGAACAAGCAATTATTTTTGTATCAGTTAAGAGTGAACAGTGGCACAAAAGTAGCGTGAACAATAAATAGAATTTAATTGAAATATTTGTTTTTACTTGGTTTGCAATTAATGAACTCATATTTAACAATATCTTAAATTAGAAGTTAAATCTAAAAATTTTTAATCGAATATATAAAAATTAAATGATTTGTTTTAGGTCTAATAGTGTTTTCACATCAAAATTTAAAACCTGATTTTAGCATTAAAACCATAATCAGGTGATTTTCGTTCACACTGCAAGTTTTCTTAAATCTGGTTTCAAATTAAATAACATTTATAACTGCGCAACAATTGTTTTTCTTTTGATTTTGTTTCTTGTTTATTTATGTTTTGTTAATTTTCGGGGTGGATTTTTACTATTTTATATAGTTGATGATAGTTTGGTAGAATAATAGAATAATTTGGAAAGAAGATGAATCATTTTATTACGAAAACGTAATTCGGAACTATTGTATTTGGTGACACCTTTCATCGATCGTCACTAACTTAGTATTTAACCAATTTAGGGATATTTTCACAAATTGTTGAAACAAAAATTATGAGTCTATATTTTGTTATATTTTTTTACTTACCTTTTATTATTTACTTTATTCAATGTGACCAGAAACCACAGACATTTCCATTAATAATTAAATATTTAAAAAATTTTTAAATTTTCATTGAAGAAATAAAAAAATATTACAAGTTTCCCTTTTTAACACAAAATAAATGTTTATTTGTATTTATTTATTTATTTACATCTGTTGTTGTTTTTTTCAGCAGTTTTGAAAATTTTTATGCTGGCAGCTATGATTTAGTACATCGAAAACAAGGTTGTATTACATAAAACCTACTTAATACCAATTCAAAAGAGGATGTTAGGTTAGGTTAGGTTAGAGGACGTGCACCTGTCGGTCAAGACAAGCACAGTACCCGGAGGTCCAAATTGACCCATTGTACATTGTCCTTAGGGGAGGAAGGAAAAGGAGGATATAGGAAAATAGGGAAGGGGAGGGAGAATAGGAAACAGAGGAACGAAAAACAACAGACACAAAACAACAGAGGTTGAGAGTGCGACTACACTTATGAAGCCCTAGCACCTCTCAACCAGCCCAAGCCGCTAATGAATCTGTGGAGAGCCTTGATGTCGGCTCTCGACACAGAACTCAAGTTCTCAAAGAAGGCCCTGCCAAGGGTCCTCAGCCTCAACCTACCAAGGGCTGGGCAGTTGCAGAGGAGGTGTTCGACAGTCTCCAACTCCTCCTCATCGCAACATACCCTGCAATAGTCCGGCTGGGATCTGTTCCAGATCCCCGTCAGCGACCTAATCTCGCAGTGCCCCGTGATAAAACCGACAACCAACCTTAAGCTGGCCTTAACCAAGCCCAGCAGCCACTCTGTCCTCTTGCTGTCCACAACAGGCCACAGACGCCTAGAAACAGAACAACCCAATCCGTTCCCCCAACGTCTCTGCTCTTCCCTCCTGACCCATCCATCGATGAGGCCATAGAGGTGACAGACTGGGGGGTCAGGACTAACCGTCAAATCGCCACTCGAAAGCGAACCTAACCTAGCGAAGGCATCCGCCGTCTCATTGCCCAGTATTCCGCTGTGACCCGGAACCCAGCATAGACGGATACGGTCCGGTCCAAAACTCCGCAACGCCCGTTTGCACTCGCGAACGAGCCGTGATTTGCACCAGACCGACGCAATGGCCCTAAGGGCAGCCTGACTGTCAACGAAGATCGTGTAAGATTCCGAATCCGAAGATGGGCCACCAGCTATGGCCTCAATAGCCTTCAGTATTGCGAAAATCTCCGCCTGAAAAACGCTGCAGTCATCATTCAACCTGAAGTGGAGTTCAAAACCGAGTTCCTTACAGAAAACCCCAGCACCTGTACATCCACCTAACTTAGACCCATCTGTGAAGATGGGTATACCACTCTGCCCCTGGAGTACCCCACCACTCCATTGTGCCCTATCCGGTATGAGTATTCTCAAACCAGGTAGGAACATAGCCTCAGGCACAATATAATCAGTGGCTTTTTCCGAAAGTCCGTACCTTCCGTCAGGAAAGATGGTATTCAGAACTCTGGAGTGACCTATCGAGCGCTGTTTCCAACAGCCCGATTCCCTCAGGCGTATGGCACTACGCGCTGCACACCGCTTAACATATAAGTCAAGCGGGGTCAGACAGAGCATAGTTTCAAGAGCAGCCTGAGGGCAACTTTTCCTCACTCCAGTGATACTCAAAGAGGCAATCCGCTGAACCTTATCCAAGATTTTCCGTTGAAAACTCTTATCTAAGGCACACCACCAGACAACACAGCCATAAGTAATAACCGGTCTAACAATCGCCAGATATATCCAGCGAATGGCTCTCGGCGGAAGACCCCAGTTCTTACCTATGGAGTTCCTACACTGGTAGAAAGCATTTAGTCCCTTCTTCATTCTTTCCTCGGTGTTTCGTTTCCAGTTCAGCTTACTGTCCAGGATAACACCCAAGTACTTGACCTCAGAAGACAACGGAAGCTCCCTACCAGCTAATCTTGGCAACCTGAAGGTTTCAATCTTGTACCTACGCGAGAACAAAACGAGGTCCGTCTTATTTGGATTTATCCCCAGACCACACTTTGTCGCCCAAGAGGATAAAATTCCAAGAGCAGACTCCATCAGTTCCCCCAGCGTTGGCAAAAATTTACCACCCACAAGAATAGCCACATCGTCGGCATATGCCACAACCTTAAAGCCCCTACTTTCGAGGAGCCTGAGACCAACATTTGCAACCAAGAGCCACAAGAGAGGGGATAGGACACCCCCCTGTGGTGTACCCCTGGTCGCACGCTTGACGACAGAACATCCTCCCAGATTTGATCGGATTAGTCTATTACCCAACATGTGGGTGATAAACCGCACCAGAAAATCTGGGGCATGTATATCCCTCAGTGAATTCTCAATAGAAGAAGTGGTAACGTTATTGAAGGCCCCCTCTATATCAAGGAAGGCCGACAGTGTGTACTCACCCCTAGCCATATGGTTTTTTTTTTCAAAAAATAGGTATTTATTTCAAATTTGTACATTTTCAATTCAGGTACATACATTTATAATACAAAAATAACATAAAAACAAATAAAAATAACAAATATTATAAATTAATAAAAAAATAAATGACGCGATGTGCATTTAAATTTACACAATTAATTAAATTACCTTGTAAATGAGATCTTATAAAATAGACTTTAATAACTCATGGCTTAATTTGTTCCTTATTTTTCGTACGTCCGTTAGTTACAACAGAAAAATCTATTTCAGCGTTGGAATGTGACAAACTTATTAAATATTTATAATTTTTGCAAAATTTAGATTAAAAATCATTAAAGTTTTTTGATTTGCAGGTTTTGGACCAAAATGCTTCAACATTTAATTTATACAATGTTTATTTACTTTATATTGCAAAGGTATTACCCAATTTAAAAAATTACAATGATACACTTACAAAATATATATTGTGGGGGTGAGCGGGGAAAATAATAAAATAAAATATTTCGCGAGATTGCGGGGTAAATAAAATACAAAGTTATTAGTATTATAATCAATTCTTATTTATTTGTACATAAACGTACCTTCGGGTTGGGGGGTGGATCGAGTAATGATCTCTTTTCAATTATATTCTTAACAATTCACAATTATTTCATGCTAATGCATGCTAATATTTAAGACTTAAAACTAGGGTGGCCAGCTTGAACATCCCGCCCCCCTTGCAACATTGCAACAAGAGGACCGAGAAGTCACCTGACCAAAGATCAAAATTAACAATTCAGGGGCAATAATACATAGCATAATATAATAATACATAAAGGTTTATATGACACTTTGATTTGAAAATTATCTTCCAAACTGGCTGAAACGTATTGTTCTGTTGCTGCGCTGAATTATAATTCTTCATTATAATCACTTGTACCGTCCACTCCAAAAGTTCTATTCATAACATTGCAATCTGAATGTTTCCACCTGCTTATTTTCAGGGAAAAAAAAGTTTTTGCAAAAAAAAGAAAATCATTGCAATAAAAATTCATAATTTTCTACAACAAAATCTAAAAATCCTTATTTTTATGTACTGAGGAGTTAAGTCGTTTTAGAGAAAGATCTTTTTCTTTAATGAGAATAAAAACAACAATTTTGCTGAAAAAATTGCAATATAATAAGAGTAACCTCTTATATTTTTAATGCATAATTGATCATTACAACCCTACAGTAAGTTTGATAAAATTTACTTTATTGCCAACTTGTGACTCACCTTGTGTTTTTATTCCTTAAATTAAGATATTAATTATTTAACCCATTATAACAATTTTTAAATTTACTTAACTTACTTTTTTGGTTTCAAACCATAAATTTTCCAGTGTGAAATTTTAAGTGCTTTGTCCGCAACTATGTGTTATTCAGAAGACTCCCAACTTTGAAAATGGAAGTTTCGAATGTAAAAATGTACCAAATTGACAAATAAATGAAAGATTTATAAATGACAATTAAGAAAATATAAAAAATAAGAGAGAATACCAGATGCTTTAACAGTGGCGGCTATACCCCCTGCATTAAGACGTTTAGTTTTCTAAGTCATACTCCTAAATAAAGGTCACATCCAATACCGCCAGTCTAGTAGCCGGACGTACAATTACTCCACTTGTAGTCAGGACCTTCGCCTTTCGTACCTGCCCATCATTTGCCACAGTGGTTTCTAGAATTTTACCTCTTGACTACACATTTCTTGGACTCGACGTAGTGATACCAGGAGAATTTTTCTAAAAATCCCCACGACAATGAAAAAAATCCTTTTTTCCCCACATCCACTTTTAATTTTCCCTACAAAATTCTAAACTTTTTCGGTTTTTTTTTTCAAAAAATAGGTATTTATTTCAAATTTGTACATTTTCAATTCAGGTACATACATTTATAATACAAAAATAACATAAAAACAAATAAAAATAACAAATATTATAAATTAATAAAAAAATAAATGACGCGATGTGCATTTAAATTTACACAATTAATTAAATTACCTTGTAAATGAGATCTTATAAAATAGACTTTAATAACTCATGGCTTAATTTGTTCCTTATTTTTCGTACGTCCGTTAGTTACAACAGAAAAATCTATTTCAGCGTTGGAATGTGACAAACTTATTAAATATTTATAATTTTTGCAAAATTTAGATTAAAAATCATTAAAGTTTTTTGATTTGCAGGTTTTGGACCAAAATGCTTCAACATTTAATTTATACAATGTTTATTTACTTTATATTGCAAAGGTATTACCCAATTTAAAAAATTACAATGATACACTTACAAAATATATATTGTGGGGGTGAGCGGGGAAAATAATAAAATAAAATATTTCGCGAGATTGCGGGGTAAATAAAATACAAAGTTATTAGTATTATAATCAATTCTTATTTATTTGTACATAAACGTACCTTCGGGTTGGGGGGTGGATCGAGTAATGATCTCTTTTCAATTATATTCTTAACAATTCACAATTATTTCATGCTAATGCATGCTAATATTTAAGACTTAAAACTAGGGTGGCCAGCTTGAACATCCCGCCCCCCTTGCAACATTGCAACAAGAGGACCGAGAAGTCACCTGACCAAAGATCAAAATTAACAATTCAGGGGCAATAATACATAGCATAATATAATAATACAAATTATTTGTGAAAGGGTAAGAAAAATGATATAATATAAAAACGGTAGTGTTGCTGGCAACGAACATGTTCTAACGAGAGCTTGGTTGTGGGTTGCGCTCGTCTTCTTCCGTACTGGGTGAGTAGGATCCGTATTGTTGCCAGCTTGTTTCAAGGTGTTTGTCTCTTAGGCGATCGAAAATTAGCCTACGGGGTATGAGGTCCTCTGTAAATAAAAACGACAGACACACAACAAGAAACGAGAAATCGAATTAGTATTGCTCTTAGTAATGGTTAGAAAGCCGCACGGGCTTCACACTTGGCCCATTGGTAGTCGAATTTTCGACCACTTTCATTTCGAATTAGAAACGAAATAAATCCATTGGATTAGACCAAATTTCGGATCGGTAGGGGTTAAATGTCATATCTAATGAAACAACAACATATCTTCAATAACTTTTGTGATGAGTACGATGATATCATATGGAGATTCCATTTGTCAGTGCCTACCTGGTCCACGATACTCGATTTGCCGGAAAAGTTGGCCAAAGGCACGGGGGTTTTGAAACCAGGACAGAACGATAGTCAAATCTGTCCCATAAAGGTAAAATTCAGCTTCTTACGAAGTGAAAATACCATTTTTGCCAATAGAGTTGCATCGCAGAGCTCTCAACGGGGTAAAGTTTACACTTATACAGGCACAACTTTTGCTTTGGCAGCGAGCAAGTGGGTGACAAATTCACCAGACAGGGTTAGTACTCTACTATACAGAATGGCGTAAGCTTTCTCAGAAGCATCACAAAATGCATGAAATATTTCACGCTGAGGGTTAAAATTAACCCAACGGGGGATGTTAATCCTGTCGATGTACGAATAATCATCGACAAACTCGAGCCATCTGTTAAACGTCATGGGTTCCAAACATTCGCCACAATCTGTTCTGCTTTTACAACTTTGTCGCATAACAATCTTAGCAACTACGATTTTAGGTGCCACTCACCCAACGGGGTCAAACAGCTTTGGCTATTTGAAAAAAGACATATAGTTTTGTGACTACAGGGAAATACGTTGTTGGAGCTGGCTTGAAGCAAAATGTATCAATGCTCGCATTCCAACGTAAACCCAGAGTTTAACCGGTGCTGGCGTCTGACAATTTTAAAATTCGGAATCTAGTGGGTATTCGGGTAGCATAAGAGAAAAGATGAGTGATGGGAGTTAAAACGACATGAGAAGGAGAATAAAATAGTCATGATCGGCGAAAGGTATTCACCAATTACTTCCTCGTATAAGGTTTCAATCTCGGGGCTCTGAAGCAATCAGATCTCTTACCCTGAGCAAACGCACCTTTACGAGATCGACCAAGACTCAAGTCTGTAGGGATTTTAGGCTTAAAGGGTAACGAATTTAACTGGAGTGTTTTGCCAGTTACAATCCAACCGAAAACGGTTCGTTGGGCGATCAAAGTGTTTTTGGGGTCTTTTCGAAATCCGGAAAGCATTATCTGGGGGTATACATCTCCACCCAATAGCAAATCCATATGGGCATATCTAAATTTTGTTAACGGGAGATCGGGTGCATTTATTTCAGCATATTTCGCCAACGAGCATGTGGGTAATTGACCAGTGAGATTTTCAACAACATACGCTTCCGTGGTCAACTTAAACGTGGGATCAGTAGGAGATCCTAGCGAAATAATACAAACTTGTCTAGAGTATGCTACCTCTGCGCCATTAAGGCCCACAATAGTGGCAGCAGGTGCCGAATAAGTTGGAAGATCTAGCTTCCGTTGTAACTTTCGAGAGATGAAAGTAGCTTGAGACGCTGGGTCTATCAGAGCTCTCGCTGAAAATATGGCATTATCTAATTCCATGTTAACATTAGCAGTCCCTAACAGAACTGTTGAAGACGGGGTGGACCGTAGGCGGGTAGCGAAATTATGGAATGAACGGGTAGTGTCGGTGAACAATTATCCACTTTATTTCGGTTTTCTGCTGGAGGCCGGGGGATTTCCAAAGAGCGATTTGGGGAAAACGGGTTAATGGGGCTAGTTTCAGCTCTCGGTCTCTTCCGGGTATAAGATTCGCTACGGTGAAGTAGCGAATGATGTTTTTGTTTGCAAATATAGCAAACGTTAGAGCAATGGCATCCTTTTGACTCATGGGAAACGGCCAAACAATTAGTGCAACATTTATGGTTTTTAACACATGATAAGCGTTCGATAACCGACATTCTCAGAAAATCAGAACACAGACGAATAGGGTGGTTCTGATTACAAATCGGACATTTTCCTCGGGGTGTATTCGGGACAACAGTTTCATATGTTCTGGATTTCCGAGAGCTTTGAGAAATGATTTGGCTATCATTATGAACCGCAGATTGAGTAAAATTATGGCTGCCAATAATGTACGAAACTGATTTGAGAGTTCGATATCTGGCAGTCAAGAACTCATTCATCTTGCTCCACTTGGGTAGGTCTGAGCAAGGTCCCTGAGACTGTTCCCAAAGACCTAGGGTATATTCGGAAAGTTTAATGGAGCAAATGTACACAAAAATGATGTCCCAATTTAGAGTCTCTATGCCCAGCAACGACAAATTCGTTATACAATCATTAATTGTTCGTTGCAAATTTTTAATGGAAGGGCCAGATTCTTTGGATATCGAAGGGAGGTTAAACAGAGTTTTCAATTAAGAATTAGTCAATACCCTCTTATTCTCGTAACGATTGACGAGATTCTGTCAAGCCATGTCGAAACCATCATTCGTCATAGGGCAAGTGCGAATTATATCCCTCGCCTCACCTTCAGTCTTTTGCAAAAGATAATACATTCTTTGGACGTTGCCAATATGGGGGTTAGTTCCGTATATTGCCGAGAACATATCTCTAAATGTTGGCCACGAAGCGTAATCGCCAGATAAGGTTGGGGTGTCCCACGGGGGAAGGTGAATGGGGATACTATTAATAGGAGGGTTCGCGGCCTTGCTCTTAAGGCTGTCAATTAATTCATCAATAAATGAAGCGTATTGAAAATACAAAGTATATCCGGACATATACTTGGCCCTCGCGTCTTTTGTTGAGACTTTCGTGTCATCGGCATTTTCCAACAAGTCGTCGTAAGTGTCGAGTCAATTCTTGTCGATGAACACCTAGAGAGTGAACCGAATGTTCCTCTCGCGGAATAGCCTGAAGAAAGCTTTCCAAATCAGTCAAACGATTGTAATTTATCGGGAGAAAAATTCAAATAGGGATCGAAAATTTAAATTAATTTAAAAAAGTTCAAAATACCAAAGTATAAGAACTCCAAAGAGTAGGATTTGTCGAAGAAAATTTAAATTTAAAGTTCAAATACAACTAAATAAAAATTCACCTTTAATTCCAAAATATTAAAGAAATATTCGCGACAGAACTTTTGAAGGATACAAAAAGTTAAAAAAAGGTTTAGCGAAAGATAGGGAGCAATCGAAAAAATTTAAATATATTTGATCACAATATTCATTTCAAAAAATCTAACAGTATTCATTTGTATCAAAAAATGTTAGTAAAAAATCGAATTTAAATATAAAATTGAAAAATAATATTAAAATATTAAAATAGTGTTGATATCTGTGCAAAAAATATACAACAGAAGGAATCGAAATAACAAAGGCGAATATTTAACAAAAAAAAGTAAAAAGCGGCCACCTAGTCAGTGACAATCTCGAACTGTTAATAAACAAATATATAAAACTCACAACAACAACACGGCTATACTTGTATTATGTTGTTTGTGTATATTTGTTTTGTTTATTTCGTCTTTGTTTTCTTCTTATATTTTTGCACTTTACTTATTTTGTTTTGAACACAATAAAATCAATTAAAGCTGTAGCACCACAAATTAAAGATATTTTACTTACCTTGTAAAATAATTAAATAATACCAAACATAATTTAAATTACACCAAGATGCAGAGAAAGTATGATTTATTCAAAAAAATCCAAATATGGCGATCCTTGAGAATATCTAAAACGAAAATCTCGTCTAATATTTTATTTTATTTGTGGGTTGATCCGGCTCGATTGGTCCAAAATGTTCCGGGGGGTGCAGGGTAATAATAAAATAAAATATGTTGCGAGATGTTAGGGTACAGAAAATACAAAAAGTATTAGTTCAAATAATCGAATTATTATTTATTATGTACATAAACGTACCTTCGGGTTGGGGGGTGGATCGTGTAATGATCTCTTTTCAATTATATTCTTAACAATTCACAATTATTTCATGCTAATGCATGCTAATATTTAAGACTTAAAACTAAGGTGGCCAGCGTGAACATATATATATGTATATTTTAGTTTTTATTGGGAGAAAAATAGTTTTTAGATGCCAAAAATTTTAAATTGAAAAATTTTTGAAAATAACCCTTCCAAAAAGGGAAAATTCGAACACTTGACATCACTGACTCTACGGGTCAACCACAATAACCAAGTCGCCAACTTGCAACTGCTTAGTCTTCTCATGCCACTTCGTTCTAAAGCCGGAGGTCCACACCACGCATTCTACGCGTTCTCGCATTCTACACGGCTGTCAAAAAAGTAGAATTAATATATTTATATGGTGCAGGTTACACGTACAAAAGCGTAGGATGCCATGACGCATATAACGCGTAAAATAAATCTACTTTCTACTTTTGTAAGCATCACAAGCGGCGCGCATACAAAACAGCTGACATTGACAAGTTATTTTGTTTTAATTTATTTAAATTTTTCAAAGAACAATGGAGGAAAAATTAATCGAAGCTGTGAAAAAAACCTGAAGTCCTATATAAAAAATGCTCGCTTGTTTATAGGAATAATGTTTTTTAAATATTATATTCACAAACTCAATTAATTCTATAAATTCTTTTGTACGAAATGTTTTATTCAAGTATTTTCAATCAAATGTTTTTATTTTGTTAACAGCTGATCAAAATAAACATTGGCGCGTAAAAAACGTTGAATGTAACTTGAAGCGTAGAACGCGAAGAACGTATGAAACGCACGCAACGCTTTGACGCGAAAACGCGTGGTGTGGACCTCCAGCTTAAGGGTTAAAGATGGCAAGTACTCTTTTAGTCATTTAAGGCAAAATATTTCTGCATACTGTTGAGAAGCCAGCCAGTTATGCTCAAGTGCCACGCCACTGTCGTCATATGTCGCTAAAGGTTTCATACCGTTTGATGAATACACCAGCAGATGATTTGGCGTTTTTGCTTCCGCATTTTCGTGTTTAATAGGAACGTATGGTCGAGAATTCATTATGTTTTCTACTTCAACTAATATTCCGCGAAGTAATTCATCACTTGGTTTACGAATATGTGAAGTGCTATAAAAAACATTTTTGATGGATCTTACGACCCTTTATCCCTTGGGATAAAGTTCCATTTTGTACTAGCCGTAGTTAAAACACGTACTAATTCGTTTTAATTAACCTCTTACACGGCTTCTCGAATTTCCCTTTCGGTACAACAAGGTTAGTCCCGTTGTCGCTAAAGAACTCTCTATCTCCCGCAACTACATATAAAATTTATAATTGCTATTATACAATATGAAGTATTTAGAGAGTTGACAACCTCTATATGGACAACCCTTACCAACTCTTAAGACACGTAAACGAAGCACCATAACTTTTATCCGTACGTCGACCATAATTGGACCAAAGTAGTCTACACCTGTATACGTAAGTGGATGACAAAATGCTACCAATTGGGCTTCTGGCATTTGGGGATAGTTTGGAAAAGTTTTCTATACATTTGTCACTGCGTCAACGTATTTTTAAAAACAGCTCTTAAGCTATATCAAATTACCGTATATTCAAATATGTTTTAGAGCAAGAAAAAAAATAGTTTAAAATATAATAATATTGCAACAGAAGCATTTCTACGTTATCGATTAAATATTCTTTAACCTTTATATTCCAAGCTGTCCATATAAGTAACTTAATGTTTAGTTTTTTTCAAACGACAAAAGCTTACACTCAGATTATTCGCGTTTCTTGTATAAAAGTTATGTTGATTCAGTGAAAATTGAATAGTATGGAGACCAATATTGTGTATAGATTTATAAACACACAGTAAAAGTTGCATTTTGTGTAATCCATATATAGGAAGAATATTTGGTGATACATCTTTATATAGCACTAACGTTGAAAAGGTCGATGGGAGATTGAATACTGTTTTTAAAGCTTTATTCTGAGATCTTTGAGGTGATCTAAGCTCATTGCTTTTCTTCCATGAATACACAAAAGCTAAGTAATTTATATGACTCCTTTCCTTTGTACAGGTGACGTAACAACTGTGGCCTACAGAAATGACCATGGGATCGATTTGATGCTGGCATCTGTGTACATGCCGTATGAGGCTGCATCCCCTCCTGGTGACTTAATGGAACTACTGGTGGAGCATGCGAAGAGGAAAAGATGTCGCCTTGTCTTCGGTTGTGATGCCAATGCTCATCACACCCATTGGGGCAGTGCTGACATAAATACTAGGGGTGAGTCTATTTTGAATTTTATTATTCTTAATAGGCTCAGCATTTGTAACGTTGGTAACACGCCAACGTTTAGAAACCGTGTTAGGGAGACGGTAATTGACATTACGCTCACTAACATGGATAGGTCTATAATTAGGGACTGGAGGGTTTCAGATGAGTGTTCTTTTTCTGATTACCAACTGATATCCTTCAGTATTAATCTATCTGGGGGCCTTAACAGGCCTTTTAGAAATCCAAGAAGAACCGACTGGATCAGGTATAAAAGGGCTGTGGAGGAGGAGCTTAGAGCCCATAGGGGACGCTTCACTCCTGGCATCAATGATCGTGTTGGATCCTTGACGGATATTTTGTTGTCTTGTTATAGAGATGCTTGCCCTCTCACTTAGCCGGGTAAGAGGAGCCAGCCTGCCTGGTGGAATGCGGAATTCCAGAGGCTCCGCTGTTGTACCAGGAGACACTTTAATACGGCTAAGAGGTCGGGCAGGGATGTGGACTGGTCTGCATATAGATCCAGTTTTAATGACTATAAGGGAGCAATAAAGCGCTGGATGAGTTTCTGCACTAGTATCGAGGATGCTACTGATGTGGCTCGTTTCCGTAGGATGCTGTCGAAGGACCCTAAAGTCCTAGGCTTCGTCCAAAAGAACGATGGCATGTGGACATCCTCGAGAAAAGAAACCCTAGAGGTTCTATTGAGTACTCATTTTCCCGATTGTGAGTATCCAGGAAGCTATCCGTTGGTTGTATCTGAGGCCTTCTGTGATGCTGGCATTACGCCGGTTTTGGATGACATCATTACCAGGGATAAGGTCAAATGAGCTATTAGTAGCTTTGAGCCGTTCAAGTCGCCTGGTCTGGATGGTATGTTTCCGGCTCTGCTTCAGCATGCTATATTACACGAATAGCTGGATGACGTGTATAGAGACTGTCTTCGGTGGTGTGATATACCTGAGGGTTGAAAAGATGTGCTCGTGGTGTGTATACCAAAAGCTGGTAAATCCAGTCACATCGGCCCTAAGGATTATAGACCGATATCACTCTCATCCTTTCTCTTGAAAGCTTTGGAGAGACTTATCGATCTATATTTAAGGTCAAACATTAACTGGTCTCTGTTGAGTGGGTCGCAGCATGCTTACATTAAGGGTAAGTCTGTTGAGAGCGCTCTTCATGAAGTGACTGAAGTGGTTTTGTTGAGACGAATTTGGCTAGGGGTGAGTACACACTGTCGGCCTTCCTTGATACAGAGGGGGCCTTCAATAACGTTATTACTTCTTCTATTGGGAATTCACTAAGGGATATACATGCCCCAGATTTTCTGGTGCGGCTTATCACCCACATGTTGGGTAACAGACTAATCCGATCAAATCTGGGTGGACGTTCTGTCGTCAAGCGTGCGACCAGGGGTACACCACAAGGGGCGTCCTATTCCCTCTTTTGTGGCTCTTGGTTGCTAATGTTGGTCTGAAGCTCCTGGAAAGTAGGGGCTTTAGGGTTGTGGCATATGCCGACGATGTGGCTATTCTTGTGGGAGGTAAATTTTTGCCTACGCTGGACAGCAAGCTGAACTGGAAACGAAACACCGAGGAAATAATGAAGAAGGGACTAAATGCTTTCTACCAGTGTAGGAACTCCATAGGTAAGAACTGGGGTCTTCCGCCTAAAGCCATTCGCTGGATATATCTGGCGATTGTTAGACCGGTTATTACTTATGGCTGTGTTGTCTGGTGGTGTGCCTTAAATAAGAGTTTTCAACGGAAAATCTTGGATAAGGTTCAGCCGATTGCCTCTTTGAGTATCACTGGACTGAGGAAGAGTTGCTATGCTCTGTCTGACCCCGCGTAGTGCCATACGCCTGAGGGAATCGGGTTGTTGGAGACAGCGCTCGATAGGTCACTCCAGAGTTCTGAATACGTCTTTCCTGACGGAAGGTACGGACTTTCGGAAAAAGCCACTGATTATATTATGCTTGAGGCTATGTTCCTACCTGGTTTGAGAATACTCATACCGGATAGAGCACAATAGAGTGGTGGAGTACTCCAGGGGCAGAGTGGTATACCCATCTTCACAGATGGGTCTAAGTTAGGTGGATGTACAGGTGCTGGGGTTTTCTGTAAGGAACTCGAACTTGAACTCCACTTCAGGTTGAATGATGACTGCAGCGTTTTTCAAGCGGAGATTTTCGCAATACTGAAGGCTATTGAAGCCATAGCTGGTGGCCCATCTTCGGATTCGGAATCTTACTTGATCTTTGTTGACAGTCAGGCTGCCCTTAGGGCCATTGCGTCGGTCTGGTGTAAATCACGGCTCGTTCGCGAGTGCAAAGAGTCGTTGAGGAGTTTTGGACCGGACCGTATCCGTCTATACTGAGTTGCGGGTAACAGCGGAATACTGGGCAATGAGACGGCGGATGCCCTCGCTAGGTTAGGTTCGCTTTTAGGTGGCGATTTGACAGTTGGTCCTGACCCCCCAGTCTGCCACCTCTATGGCCTCATCGATCGATGGGTTAGGAGGGAAGAGCAGAGCATTGGGGGAACGGATCGGGTTGTTTTGTTTCTAGGCGTCTATGGCCTGCTGTGGACAGCAAGAGGACAGAGGGGCGGCTGGGCTTGGTTAAGGCCAGCTTAAGTTTGGTTGTCGGTTTTATCACGGGGCACTGCGAGATTAGGTCGCTGACGGGGATCTGGAACAGATTCCAGCCGGACTATTGCAGGGTATGTTGCGATGAGGAGGAGTTCGAGACTGTCAAACATCTCCTCTGCAACTGCCCAGCCCTTGGTAGGTTGAGATTGAGGACCCTTGGCAGGGCCTTCTTTGAGAACTTGAGTTCTGTGTCGAGAGCCGACATCAAGGCTCTCCACTCTCTCTTCATAAGCGAAGTCGCGCTCCCACCCTCTTTTGTTTTGTGTCTGTTTCTTTATATAATTCCTCCGTTTCCCATTCTCCCTCCCCTTCCCTACATTCCTATATCCTCCATTTCCTTCCTCTCCTAAGGACAATGTACAATGGGTCAATTTCGACCTCCGGGTACTATGCTTGTCTTGACCGACAGGTGCACGTCCTCTAACCTAACCTAACCTATATGACTCTGAATTAAAGCTTGATAAATCAATAATTTAGTTTCAACATTAAATTTGTTTTTAAATTTATAAATCAAGCCAATAGTCGAAGCAATTTTTGATTTTAAATATTTTATATGTAAATTCCATGATAAATTACATACTTTGCAGATGCACACCAAGATACTTCGTTGAGGGAACTTCGTGCAAAGGTTTACCATCCACAAAAATACTAAAATTTTGCCCATCAACCATATAAGGCCTAAATCTAAAAATATTTGTCTTTCCTGCATTTAAAGGTAGTCTATTTAGCCTTGCATACTCTATGTGAGCTTTTAAAGAAGTTTCATGCTTATATGGATAGAAAACACTTATGCCATCGGCAAACATATAAAGTTTTCCAAAAAGTTTTAAATTTTTTTAAGTCATTCAGATATACACTGAATAGTAACGGGTCCAATACACTCCCCTGCGGAACTCTATACTCAACCATACCAACAGTACTTTTGTGATTGTTTACTTCAACATACTGTTTTCTGTTGCCTAGATAACTTTTTAACAATGCTAGCGCTGTTCCTTCCACTCCATAATATACAAGTTTCTCAAGAAAAATTGTATGGTCTATAAGACCGAACGCCTTCGAAAAGTCGTAAAAGATACCCCCCACATCAAAACCTTTACACATATTATTTACTACGTTTATAACGGCTTCCTTTGTACCAGATCCTTTTTTTGAAACCATATTGGCGCTCATATAATAGGTTATCATTAAAATATGACGAGAGTTGTTTATGACGTATTTTCTCGAAGATTTTGTCAATAATAAAAAGTAAAGCTATTGGCCTAAAATCTTCTACTCTCACAGTTTAGTTGTCTTGAGTATCGGTACAACTTTTGCAATCTTTAAACCTTCGGGACATGTACCAGCAGCAAGCATATTGCTGAATATTGTTGAATAGAACATCTTTACATTGAAATTAAATTTTGGTCGAAATTCCATCAGGTCAATCTCCATAACTTCGCATATTCAAAAATTTTTAGGTTTTCACGGCTCAAATAGACATTAATATATATATCTTTTGTATTTGTCTTGATTCAGTTTTATTTTTTATTATATACGCACTCTCAACATTTTATTCTTTTATATTAACTCCAACGTTATTAGAAATTTTTAGTAATGTATCTATTACAGTCTCATTTTCGTGAACTTCAGCACCTCTGATAACATAATTTTTGCTAGCCTGTTCATCACTCAAAAATTTTACAATCTCCTTCAATTCTTTCACCTCAGCTTTTAACAAAATGTTTTCTTTTTTAACAGCATTAATTTTCTTTTTATTTTCTAGCAACCCTCTAAGTATTACATCATATTGTTTTGATATAAAGGTTATTACATCTCTCATTTCAGACATCTGATCAAGCTTGTTTTCTTATGTCACACAATTCTTCTTTTACGTCACCACTGCCGCTTTCTTTACATTTGTGACACGAATATTCTTTTTCTTCATTATTCACCAAATCAAAAAATTGTTTTTTCTTAAGTCAGTGTTGTACAATGCGTCAATTTCGACCTCCGGGTATTGTACTTGTCTTAACCGACAACTGCTCTAACCTAAGCCAGTACATGATATGTGATATTTGTTATTGCAATTATCACACACAATGCTATCATGCTCTTCTTTCACTTGTTTTTTGCACTGACTACAAAAACGATCTTTTTATTGAAGCTGAGACGAGTGTTTCCCGGCATATTTCTATTGTCTACTTATTATTTATTATAATATTTTTAACGATTTGTGTTAGTTTTAACTCTTTTTTTTTTCAATTTAATAAAAATATAAAAATTTTTTTGCAGAAATTGAAATTTTGAAGTTCATTCTTACAGGGTTGCCATGGTATAAGAAATATAGAAGGTAGTTTCATTCTCTCTTTATTTTTTGAAATTCACCATCTGACATGCTTAAGGATTATGACGTTTTCGTTAAAATAATGCTAACATATAAATTTTAAATCTCCCACATTTTCTATGAAAATAATCAATTCAATTCAATTGAAAAATATTTTTAAAAAATTGTATATTCAAGTATTTCTGCTTAAATTGGAATTAAAGGTTATTATACATATAAATATTTATTGTCCGAGGGAGGTTTACATAAGTCTAATGCCGATTTTTTAAAAATTTGGAACATTTAAATTCTAAATTACACATTTCTCATAAATAATTTATTGGGAATATACAACAAAATTATAAATATGACAACGCTACATACATAGTTTGTGAGAAAATGAAACTGCAAAAAACCTTAGACGCCTTTTGCACGTTGAAATTTGTTTCGAAACAAATGTGAGAAACTTTTTTGCATTTTCTTTTAAAATTTCTTTCGCTTTTCGACGTAAAAATTTATTTCAGAAATTTTGTTTTCTTTTATCGCGTCGTTCTGCTGTTTTTAACAGTTGTAACTTTGTTTGGCATTGTGATTTAGGTTCAAACACAAGACATGGACATTTTATGAATATTATATTTGCTATTACATTATAATATATAATATATTTTTGTGTGTTATTATTATTTAATATATTTACCTTATTTAAATTCTATTCTTTTTATTATTTTTTATTTTTTCAACCTTTTTTAATTAATTGTTTGGCGCTAAAATTTTTCTTTTGCTAATGTTTTGATTTCAAACACAAAATCAACAAAGACTAATTGATTATATTTTAAATAACCTTTATATTAACACCGTTGACTAACTACCCCACTTTTTCTCCTAAAAAACATGATTTTTGCCTCTTGATGATATCTACGATCTAAAAATAGTTTTTAGTAATATAATGTGAAAAATCAAATTGTCGTTATTGGCCAGTTTTCTGAAAGTTGCTGCGGCAGTCAAGATGTTAACTTCTCTATGCGGAACAAAAAATAAAAGAAAATGTGAAATCAAATACAACTCTGTGTATATACGAATAAAGAACAAAGCAAATTTCTGAGTACATGAAATTCTAAAATCACCCCGCTCGTTTTTCCCCTCTCTTCTACAAACTCAAGAGTGTTGAAATTTGTTTCGAAACAAATTTCCACGTGCTAAAGGCGTCTTATTTTAAAAAATAAAGAGAGAATGAAACTACCTTCTATATTTCTTATACCATGCAGGGTTGCCCACCGATTCATAATTAAAAGTTGAGTAATACGACTACCCTTGGGTAGAATTATATATAGGGGACATGGTCTCCTCAGGAACAATAGCTTTATCTATTCGACCTTCTACACGAAGGATTTGGTTCTCATCTAGTTTTGGAGTAACTTTATACAGCTAATTTGATTTCAATATTAGATTTCTTCAGAGTAAATTTCATTTTGTGCAAGACGGAACAATAAACTTTCTGCTCTTGCTAGCTCTGTAGACTCAAGTGCAGAGTTAGATTTTGCCTTTTATTGAAAAACATCACAAAACGTATTACATACGCAGTGGACCTCAACAGTCTATTCCAGTCTACCTTAATTGTTTAATAATATTGTAAAGTATATTAATTAAGCGACCGGTCGTAAGTTGGGGACTACCTGTAATTAACAATAATTAATATACACCAGAGATCAGCAACGAGTATTCAAAACGATGAATAGATTCGCGTCATACTTCTAATTTCTGATACTTACTTTCATACTTATTTTAATATGATACTCACACTACTCATACTCAAAGTTGGAAATACTCGTCGTATTCATACTTAACAATAAGCATGATATTATTGACTTCGACTCATCTCTACTTAACATTTACACGAAGCACAAAATAAGTATGATTCGTGTACGAACACTACTATACACACAAGAAGATTGTGTGTATGCTTTTCTTGTTGTCTTTGTCTTTCCTTTCTTCTTTGTTTGTATGAATCAAACACATTTCGAATGTTGTGAGTTTGGTGTCAACGTTGTCTCATACTCGTTGTAACCGGTACTTATAAATCAATATTGTAGCGAGAACGAATGAATCAGAGTAGTTGAATTTCAATTCTGTTGATTCACTCATACATACAAAATTGCATGAGTGCTTATGAGTAGCGGAAAGACGATTCATTGCTGATCTCTGATATACACATAACTGGTCATTACAACCCTTCGGTCAGGATTATTGACCTAGTTTCTAACACCACTTATGTTGTGTGTGTTAATTTTATGCATAAGTGGCGGTACCTACAGTTTAAAGACGAAATATTTTTGAGAAACTTTTCATGGCAGGTTTTTTTTACTCTCAGTGCATTGGCTTACTAGACGTAAAGCCAGGGTTCGAGTCCCAGGCCAGACTTCAAAACAAAATACAAATAGTATTTCTTCGGCGATTTCCTCTCAGCAGATTTCGAGCAAAAACTCCAAAAAAAACTCAAAAAAGAGTAAATAAAATTGCCAAGAAAAGTTTCTCAAAACTCGTTCGGAGTCGACTTTAAACTGAAGTTCCCGCTATATATGTATAAATTTAACACACACAACATAAGTGGAGTGAGAAATTAGGTCAATAATCCTGACTGAAGGGTTGTAATGACCATTTATTTATGTATGGATACGGCACCTAATTTTCAAGAGATTATCAAACTCCAGGTCAGACATATTCAACAAAACGAAATATGACAAAATATTTCTTTGGCCACTCTGAAAGTAAATAAAATTATCATGCCAGTCTCTCAAAACTCTGTCGTTCGGAATCGACTTTAGGTCATGCAACTCATGTAGAAAATAAACTCAGACAACATAAGTGATGTTAGAAGCTATGGGAAATGTCGTATAAAGAGAATATTCAAAGGCGGCAGAACAAGATGGCTGACTTCATAAATGAAGTTTTCAATGCAACACTGCAAAGAAATTCATTTACAAGGGCGCGTTTTACACGTTGAAATTAGTTTCAAAACAAGATTGAACAACTTTTTTGCATTTTCTTTCAAACTTTCTTTCGCTTTGCTCGTAAAAAAATAATTTCACAAATTTTGTTTTCTTTTATCGCGCCGGTCTTGTGTTTTTGACAGTTGTAACTTTATTTGGCATTGTGATTTAGGTTCAAACACAATACATGAATATTATATATGTTATTATATTATAATAATATATTATATTTGTTATTATATTATAATATTATATTTGTTATTATATTATAATATATAATATATTTACGTATTATTATTTTTTAATATATTTACCTTATTTAAATTATATTCTTTTTAATTTGTATAAATTAAAATATTAAATTATATCCTTTATGATATTTTTTATTTTTTACCTTTTTTAATTAATTGTTTGGTGCTAAAATTTTTCTTTTGCAAATGTTTTGATTTCAAACACAAAATAAACAAACACTAATGATGTATTAAATAAGGGAGCTTTATATTAAAACGTTGGCGAACTACGAGTCATCTCGTACTCACTAAACCACTTTTTCTTCTAAAAACATCTTTTTGTCTTTTGATGATACCTACGATCTAAAAATAGTTTTTAGTAATATAATGTTAAAATATCAAATTGTCGTTTGTGGCCAATTTTCTGAAAGTTGCAGGAGCAGTCAAGGTGTTAACTTCACTGTGCGAAACAAAAAATAAAAGAAAATATGAAATCAAATACAACTCTGTGTATATACGAATAAAGAAAAAAGCAAGTTTGCAAATACATGGAATTGTGTAATCACCCCCGCTCGTTTTTCCCCTCTCTCCTACAAACTCAAGAGTTTTCAAACTTTTTTCGAAACTAAATTCAACGTGCAAAAGGAGTCAAGGCAGAGCAATGTTTTATTGTAACACTGCTTTGCCAAATAATGAGATGTCATTTTAATATATTTATGAACGCGAAAAATTTTGATCTTTGTATGACTTAAAATTTTTGTATAATTTAATTTTTTAAAATGAATATTTAGGAAAAATGTTGTCTTCTTTTGAAAACCGCTTTCGATTTGGCTGATAATAAAAATTCAATCAGCACTTTGATTAAACATATTTTAAACAAAAGAAACCGTCGTCTTATACCATTATTAACTAGCCAAGTGTCGCCTAATTGTTCATAAGTTCATTAATTTGATTTTATTTATTTAATTTGAATTATTTGTTAATTTAAATATTGTTTGTGAGCTGCCTTAATATTTATTGAAATTGACTGATTTATCAATTGTATGATTATTGTTGTCGTTGGGTTCATCGTCTGTAAGGATTGTTATATTGTTTGCATTTCTTTTTATCCTTATTTGTTTACGAACTAAACGCATCCTTTGTACCTATAATATACTGCAGTTTATTTATTTGGAAATGAACTGTTGTAAAAGTACATAACAAACAGAAATTGTAGGCTCAGTAACTACTGACTCTAATTAGAAAATTAAGTTTGTTGGGGATAAAGACTGCGGTAAGTTCTTTTATTTTTTTATAAGTTATTTGTAATAATTTAATATTTTTTATTAGAAATAAAGGTTGCTCAAATAAATGTTTCATAATCGAAACAAATTGTGGTTCGTTTATTTGGGACTAGTTAAATTCGCCATCCTCAACATATAGGCTCAGGTCGCAACCAGTGACACCAAGATTCAAAGAGAAAAATTCCTAAAACTTTAAATTTTTGTAAAATTATTGCAAGCATGCAGACAATGTGTTTTTTCTCATTTTCGAATGAAGAAAAGTACATTTCAGGTATTTATTACCAAATGGTGTAATTTGATAAAACTAATTAATATTTTAAATTTTAAGTAGTTGCAGGTATGTTGGAATAACGCTACTAAAAGAATTACAAATAATAAATTCGGAACTGAGCAGTAGTTGTTCCTACATTTGTACTTACAATATAAAACAATTTAAATTACCACAAATCTGCCATTTCTGCTACAAAATTTTTGCCGCAAATAAATGTAAATGTTTACAAAGAATCACAAATAAAAACAATGCACGAAATTGACAAATAATGCGCACTGAAAAGCATTGTAATGCAATAATGAACATGAGGCATTGCCAAAACAAATTTTACTGCTTTTATGAACACCATGTATTGTAAAGTTACATTGCAAACTGTGTTTATAATGTCAGCCAATCTTACGAATGTTCACAGCAGCACCTTGGTTGTTACAAACTTCAAAAAATGTAAAGATATGCTAACAGCCAAAATGACATTGAAAAATACTTGAACAAGCTCAAGTATGTCCAGATTTCTTATAAAAAAAAACTATGTTCATGAATGAATCTAAATACGAGAGTTTGATTTAGTCCTGAGTCTAAATAATTTTAGGCCCCGATTATGCTTTATTACAGTTGTAAACTTAATGTTGTATTTTTTAAATTGCGATTATGATTTATAACAGATCTTTTTAAGCGTTGTCAGAACTGTCAAAAACTTACAGCTGCTAATTAGCTGTTGTCTTGTTGCCAGGGTAAGTTTAAAAAAGGAAATGGAGAAAAATTGGTAAGTATATATGCAAACAAAACAAAAAAACTATCTGATCTAAATGAATTTTAATGTGATATGAAGTTTTTTTATATTTGTGTATATTAATTTCAAGTAATACATACAATAACTTACTTTGGAATGGACTGTATTAAAATTGTGCTCTGTGAATCCTACCGCAGCACAACTAATTGTTCCGAGGAAACGTGTTCTTGAATAAAAGGTTGTTTTGTTTGTATTTTTTTCCTCTTTTGTCATCCAGGCATTTATCTATTTCTTACAATTTTTTTTTTCAAAGAATTTTATAATCTTTTAAAATGCACACCAATATTAAAATAGTTAGCGCTACTTTTTTTATAACCTCCAAAGGGTTGGAACTGTCTCGAATTCCATATGCGTTTTCTTGGTAATATAACAATATCAATCATATATATTATTTCTAAAGCACTTTCTTTTGTCAGTTGCAAATATCTCCCATACCACTGCACCAAATTTAATGAACGATATCTCATTTAGAAGCTTATATCCAACACTAATGACGAAAAATAATTAGAAATTGAATAATTATTATTTTCATTGATAAAAATTATATTTTATATAGAACTGCATAATAATACTGTTGTCATTGTGATTATATGTTTTAAAAATAACAACCAACGGTGCGAAATATTCGTACGGGTCATCTAGTTATTTATAATATTAACTTTTTTAAATTTCTCTACACGCTTAAATTTTTTTAATTTTAATAATTTTTGTTCTCAATTGACAGTTTTGTGCATTCAGGGATGTATGTTGTGACATACACAATATCTAGACCGAGGCAAATTCATAGAATGTAACCTGATCTCAACAGCTGAGGAGTTTTAGAATGTCAAAATTTTGGTGTTTTGTTTCGATAATCATTTTCGCATATATAGACCTTCATATGAACCGGGTGTAACGATACGCACTCTAGAAATTATTCAGGATTACTATTTCAAAGCCAATTTTATAAAAAAATTTTGCAAGATGGTTAATATTTAGGGCCATTATTACAACTGAAGGGAGGATTTTAATAGGCACATAAATTGTTTTTCATTATTATGAGTACCAAATAAGATTGAAATGATCATTTAACTAAAGAGAAGATCATCCAAGTTTTAACATTTAAAGGTTACTTTATATTTGAAGTTGCCATATCATATACTATTTAATCAAAATGAGCATATACAACGAAAAAACGAAGTCCGCTGTTGCCACTGCGTTAAAAAAAACTTGATTAATTGAGCAGTTTTATCGACTTTGCTCCAGCACTGCCATATTTTAATTTTATTTTATCTGTAATCTGTAATAACGAAAAGCAGTTAAAAGTAACTTTAGAGTTCCCTTCAGTTAAAGATACCTTTAACTAAACCTAAATTTAACAACCAGTTGTAATAATGGCCCGTAAGCCTTTAACACTAAATACATACACTTATCTTTTAAACTGTAATCAAGATTTATATTTATTTAGACGAGAGTGATGAATTACCCAAAAAAAAGAAAATAATAAATCTAGTATTGCCTCTGTTACAACACAACATTTATGTGTTGTGAATCATATCGAGGCCTTAGTTATTAGATTTAAAAAATAATATGATAAATAATAAAATACAACTTCGCACTTTATTCAACTTATTGGAAAAAACAATTTCTTGTCCCTTTTTCAACATAAAAAGTAATGTTAATCATAAAAATTATGTTAATATCAATTTTTGATCAGTGTGTAACTGAAACTGGCAAAATTGGTGTAATTGTTAACACTCAAAAGAAATTCAAACTGATAGGATCCTTATTAAGATTGAATACTCATTTTAAGGAGTATAGTTAGATAAAAAAATAAAGCAGACATAGTTTCTTTAACAACTTGCATGAAACCCATTTATCCAAATGGGTATAGATAATAAAAATTATGCTTTTGGAACAAGAAACTTAGTATGTACTAGAGTGGTTGTATCTTATAGGGTAAAATCGTGCCCAAACTTTGGCAATCTTAAAATCTGACAGAAAGAAAAATTTTAGGGGGGTGCCCCAAAAAAAAAAAATCGGACATCGATATTTTAAAACCACCCTAGAATGTATTTTAAAAAATTTTAATTAAATTTTACAGGAATAAGAAAGTTATTTTGTAATTTAATTTTTTATTCATAAATAAAATCTAGTTAAGTCTTATAAATTATACAAATAAGTTTCTTCTCAAGTATTTGGAACTAAAGCTTATTTCTTAATACAATACACTCTTACAACTCATCGTGCTCATTTGATGAATCTTCCTGAGGTATATCTTTATCATCATCATCATCTTCATCATCATCATCATCGTTATTATTTTTATTATCTTCATCTTTCTTTCTTTGTTCTTCATCTTGTGCTTCTTTCATTTTTTTCTCGCCGGCTTGTGTATTTTTAACTTCAGATGCAATCTTAGAAGCTAATTCAATATCGTCCGTGAGAAGAATGTTGTCAAAAATAGTTCCTGATTTAACCTGCCATAAATCGAATCCAACTGTACATAGTTCTTTACGTAAATATAAGTTTGAATCTGGAATGTAGTCAGGATTCTCTATTTCTGGATGTTCCCATGCTCCCTTATAGTCAGGATTATCAAGTTGTTTTGGTTGCCATTCACCTTTGTACTCTGGATTATCAACCATTGGAGGTTCCCACTCACCATCCATTTCATCGTCCCAATCTTCAGGCTTGGTGGCATCAGGATCAGGAATATGTTCTGGCTTATCCCAATCTTCTGGTTTTTTGTCGTTCGGATCGGGTATTGTTGGCTAAAATATGTACAGTCTTATTATTTCTTTAAATAAAAATTAAATTAAAAAAAAAAAAACATTTGATTCAAACAATGGATTAAAACAAAAATACTGATGAATGCGAGAGAGTGTAAAACCGTCAATTACAAATATTAGTTTTAAGTAATAGAAAATAAAGACATTTTTAATTGAAATTATTAAATTATTACTACTAGCGCAGTATAAATATTTTTTTTTTTAATTTAGTGCGCTCGGAACAACGTTAACATTGTTGACGTGGCCTAAGTGGGACCTCTTCCATTAAATATAGCCCGTAACCTTACCACAACTCACCTAGTGGAAATCTTAATAAATAAAAACTTTAGAACCTTAAAACATGTCCAATTGGATTAAAGCTGAAGCCACGTCATTAATTTTGCCAAAAAATATCAAAACAAAAATTTTAAAATATAAATAAAAAATAGGCAAAAGAGTAAGTCATAACGCATTAGGATAGATTGCGAATCCAATACAAAAAATCATTTGTTTAAAAACAGTATTACAATTACAGTTTGAACTAATATTATATATTTATAAATAAATATAAAATTAGCGGAAAAAACTATTTGATTTTGTTGTTTCATTAAATTATTTTTATATATCGACGCCTCTATTCTTAACGTTCTAAGTGTAATGTTCTTGCATTTCTACGTTCTCTTACTTAAATACTGCCAAAATTTGGTTAAGATGCGCCGATCCGTTCCGAAGTTATAGGGGAAAATCTACTTAGAATACACATATAGTCGTATGTCGCGTGAAAACTTTGAAACCTCATAACTCAAAACACCATTTTTCGACTTAGAATGTTATAGAACGGCGGCGTCGATATATAAACAAGTATTATATTCGCTTAGTTGTAATCGTAATTTAACGAGTAGTAAGTTTGCTTACTAGACAAGAACTCTTAAGTTCAAACATCAAATCTGTCACGTTAAAAAATAAATTTAAAACAAAAATATTTCTTCAACACTGTCTGAGCAGTCTTCTTTGATTTTGGGCTTTGAGTATAAACTAAATGACAAAAAAAATTCATGTTGTCGTGGATAAAATTATTATTTTACAAGATGATGGTTAGATATAATGTAAAATTATAATTCTACATCAATTAAAATATGAAACGTCTGTCCTCGAATTTAACTATCATAACTTTTTTGATGTTTATTTGACATATTTCAAGCGCATTGTTATCCCTAAAGTTAGCAACAAGCAACTGTTGGTTAAAATTAATGAAATTGTAAAAATAAATCATGCTGCACACTGTATAGAGTTATGTATTTCATATTAATATCCCTAAAATATTAGATGGTATAATAGATTTTTTGCACCCTAAGTTGAAGTGGTGTTAGCTACCTTTGTGATTACAGCTTAGACATGCAAAATTTTGTTTATTTTTTGATTTGCACTCTCAAAATAAATTGATACATGTTTTCTCAAAATTTTTAATGCTTATGCTAACGCATTCAAAAGTATGTACGCATTAATTCATAATAATTTCACATATAGAAATCTAATCGCTTGAGTATAATTTCGTATAAGCTCAGGAGTATTATTAATGTTAAAATACAACTTACTCTGTCATCCCAATCTTCAGGCTTTTTAGCCACAGGATCCTTTATTTTTTTTGGTGGTAAGAAATCCCAATCGTCTTCAAGATTTCCAGACTCAACTTTTTCATTATCGATATGTACTTCATATGTATTATCAGGTTTGACAACAAGCGTGTAGAAATGGGTGTATATGTCATCCTTACATCTTATATCCTTATTAATTAGAAGATTTTTTCCTTTATAACTAAATATAACATGAACCTTCTTTGTACCAGGCCCGCAAATGTCTGGTCCAAACATGATTTCATAAGGTGATTCGCCATGCATATCTTCTTGATTTAAAGAACAATCAAAAAGTTTTATATACCCTCCTCCGCAATCAATATTTTGTTCATGTTTGACGGAAAACTGAATGACAAGCGGTTTGTTTTCATTTGTAAAAGGTGGGAATTTTTTTGAAGCGGCATAAAATCTTGCATCTTGTGAAGTTTGAAGACCTTTAAAAACAAAGATTAGATACAATTTTATACAGCATAAAGTATTTCAAACCTTTGTCAGCATCTTTATCATTATAAAAAGCTCCTGAACTTAAGACAAATTTTCCAAACTCTTTCCCTGGATGTTTGCTGTATATCCACGAGTCCTTCCATGAATCTGCAAGAACAAATAAATAGTATTACGAGGGAATTTTAGTAAAAACTTTATGATTAATACCATCAAAAAACTTTTCATCCAGATATGTAGCACATTGGCAATAATTTATATATGCTATTAATGATACAATTATTAAACTATACTTTGCCATCCTCTGTTATTGACAGTCACTTACTGAAATAACATAACAAATGCGGCGCATAACACATAGACTACCACCGCAGTCTGAGCCAAATAATATAAAATGTTTCATACGCGCTGATTTTTCATTGGCTGACTCATATAGCCAATGGATAAGCAGACGCGTTGCAATGAGTAACATATTCAGAACACTTCCACATACCCTTCATATAAAAATAGCAATGTAAACTTATTTTTATTAAAAATCGCTTTTCTTTTTAAAATAATTAGAAAAGTATAAATTTTTATTAGATCGTCGTTTTTGGCATATCATTTTTATTAAAACTTTGAATAATTTAATATGTTTAATTTTTCATTTCTAAATTTAGAAGTTATTCCGGCTAGGTATGAAGAAGTATACCAAATATTTTTTATATTATTTTTTAATCTTTGTTTTGACCAATAACACCCCTGCCAGAACATAACTAGTCAAATGACTAGTTGTTTGACCGTCAAGTGTGACGTATAAACTAGTCACAAGTTTCCATCAAGTTATTAAGAATAATTTGAAAAACTTGACGTAAACATTCGTGTACATGTGATTTTGCTTCTCTTTCTAACATATGCTCACTCTTTCGCTGTTTTTAAGTCACAAACGACTAGTCAAACGATTAGTCATTTTAATAGTTATACGACTAGTCATTTTATTAGTTAAACGACTAGTCATTTTGCTAGTCAAACCCGATGAATTACCTCTTTGCAAAAGAAAATTGCTTTTTGTTTGCATATATTTTTATTATATATTTTTGAATTAAAAAATAAAAAAATATAAAACAAAAGAAAAATATAAAATAAAAATTATAATAGTATATAATAAATATCATACAATTGGAAAATTGGCAAAATAGAGAAGCGTCATGAATCCCGATATGCGACCATCATAGCCAATCAGGAATCTTAGAGGATCTGGCAAATTCCAATGGTGTGGTAGCCTTTGTATTGGGACACATTATCCTGAATATATATAAGAAGGATAGCCGTCCCATGGAGTCGGGTAACAACACCCCTCAGGAGGACAAGTCACTTGACGAACACATAGGAGTATCACACCGAGTACACAGAACTGAAAGTCCAGGCTACTATGTGAGAGAACAATCTACCCCACGCTGGGGTGCTCACTCCTCACTAGAGAAGTGGAAGGGGAACTCCCCAAGGAGGACTACTCTTCCCTCTCCTATGGAACCTAGTGATGAATGAGCTCCTGGTGATGTTGAAACATGTTGGATATGAGGCAATTAGCTTTGCGGGTGACGTTGTTCTCAATATTTCAGGCCGATGTGTGTGCACTATCAGAGACAGAATGCAACTTGCTCTAGGAAAGGGTGTTAATCCTGGAAAAACGGGGTTATAAACCTTCACGTTTTCGTCAACTGAGTATGGGGCGGAACATGAACTCAAGGAGGAAGCGCGTTTCTTGCGCCTTATCCTGGACAGGAAGCTAGCGTGAAAACCAAATATCACTAATAGATTAAGGAAAGACTTCATCGCCTTCTA
This sequence comes from Sarcophaga peregrina, assembly GCA_014635995.1. NCBI lineage: Eukaryota > Metazoa > Arthropoda > Insecta > Diptera > Sarcophagidae > Sarcophaga > Sarcophaga peregrina. The sequence goes on along the minus strand of CM025789.1, from coordinate 82,367,370 downwards.
CGCCTGCAACAAAGTGTTGCGAAAAATACGGTTACACAGCGGTTGTCAGACCTATCTTGACCTACGAGTACTTGGTGTGGTGAGAGTTCTTGAATAAGGCAACAAACTTAAACTAATACGGATATTGAAACGGCGGGTGTGAAATTTATTCCGAATCAATCGGAATATATCGAAAATCACCATACTTTCCGATAGCCAATCGCAGATGTCTTAACGAAGCGGCGAACCGATATGATGTCTGATCAAATAGGTACCGGGACATAAGGATATTCCCGGTAACTGCAGAGGGAGTGAACTGGCTAGAAGCGGCACGACCATCGAACTCTGATGAATTCTCTACATTAGGGATGGAAGTTTATAATTAGCAGCGGACACATTGCTAGTGATTTCTGCAGAAGCTGTGGAGATGAGGAGGAGGATGAGACTACATCCTACTACATGGATTTTGGCAGTATGAGCCCCTTCATCCAAGGATCCGAGTGGTTCATAACTTAATCGAGGGGCAGCCACTTCTACCTACCTATGTTATAATACGGTAAATACGAAATTATTTCGCAAATATTTCACACTAAATATTTTATATGTAGTTTGACAGCATTTCGCACAAAATTTTGAAATAAGACTAAAAAATCTTAAAAACTATATTCTGATTACAAACATTTCTCTACCGGTTAAGTATAAAGAAAATAATTGTCGAAACTAAGAAATTCCAAAATTTTTAGACAAAAAAGGAGGGTTTTTTTGACTACGGCGACTGGAATTCCTAGAAAGTCATCTTAAACAAAATCCTGTGGAACAACTTATTTGCTAGGATTTTATAATAAGTGTACACGTTTTTTTTCGCTCACTGTATACAGATTCTTTTGTTAATTTCCTTTTATATTTGTATTCCACACAATTAATAATTTATTTAAATATTCTTCAAGTTCGGGCACAAATTTTATTATAGAATCCGATCTTATACTTTCCAGTATCCCTCTGAAACATGACAACCTTAGTAGCAGCGCAAATAAGCCCATATTTAAAAAAAAATTGTTTTTTATAAACAAACAGAAACAAAAGCGATATAATAACAACTTTGTCATTATATGGATTCGCCTTTGCCATTTCCGGCTTAAGCCGCAGTTATACATCCCTCACTGAATAAACCGCAAAAGTAAGAAACAGCTGATCGTTTTTTATGTATAATGCAATACGAATGGTTATAGAAATGTATTGTAAGGTAACCGGAACGTAAAGGTTCAATTAGTCGTGACGCTGTAGTCGTAACATAACCCATAACCGTAAATTTACTATTAGCAGCAATCAGTGCTGCCATAGCCATAAACAGCTGTTTACGTTAATTGCACATATGTATTTTTCAAAAGTACAAAAGTAAACAAAAAAAATGTGTATACATGTAAGTAAATTCAGCAAACAGCTGTTTATGGTTATGGCAAAAAACCAAAATTCAATTGGTACACATGGTTATCGTTATGACTATGGCATTATGGTAAGTCACCTTTAATCGAAAACAGTGATGTCCATAAAACAGTTGATTTATATGGTTATGGTGAAGTCAGGACTAATTGAACCTTAAATATAAATGATTACAGAAATGTAACGTAACCGGAACGAAACGTAAGAATCTGCAAAAAATAGAATTTTCTTACATTTTTACGTGACATCTGTTTAGCAGTGTTAACAATATGTCAGTATTAAAAACCACCAAAACTGAAAATTGAAATTATAAACAGAATATACATTTTGGAATTTTCTTTAAATAAAACTTCACATGTTTTAAGTACCAGGTTTCAGTACCAGGTTTCAGCATCTCGACATTCACAAGGCCACTTGGATGTCCCCCGATCGATCAACATCCAACCAGATCGATCATATTGTGATTGACGGAAGGCACGTGTCCAGTGTACTAGATGTACGCACATTTAGAGGTCCAAACATTGACTCGGACCACTACCTGGTCGCAGCCAAGTTCCGAGTGCGCATTTGCGCCTCGAGGACTGCGCACTCTAGTGCACTGCGAAAACTGGACGTTAAGAAGCTGCGATCACAAAGGACAGCTGAGGCGTTCTCCGCTCAACTCTCTGATAAGCTCCGTCATTCCCCATCCAATCTCAGCGACATTGGCGGATTGTGGGCCAACATCTCCCACTCCTTGCGCAATACTGCGGAAACAGTCCTTGGTTTCGAGCACCCACCCCAACGAAACCAATGGTACGATGAGGAGTGTCGCGAAGCAGCTGCAGCGAAATACGCCGCATACAGAAAAACGTTGCAGTCGGCCGCTACGCGAGCCATTGTCGAAAATTACAGAGAGAGGAGAAGGGATGAGAGACGCTTTTTCAGACGCAAGAAGAGGGAGCAGGAAAGGCGTGAGCGTGAGGAAGTCGAGATGTACAGATGTAGGAATGACGCTCGAAAATTCTATCAAAAGGTTAAGCGTCTGACCGAGGGGTATAAGCCCGGAGTGTCTTCCTGCAAGGATGAGAATGGAAACCTGGTTACAGATCCGCAAGGGGTGCTGAGGTTGTGGAGGAAACACTTCTCTACTCTGCTGCAAGGCGATGACGACATCAATACCGCCTCTAGAGATGATGTTCCGGACCCGATCGATGATGACGGCGTGGAGATTCCGCCGCCTAGCCATGAAGAGGTTAAAATCGCGATTATGCGACTTAAAAACAACAAAGCGACAGGTCCTGATGGCCTCCCCGCTGAATTGTTTAAGACCGGATGTAATGAGTTGGTAGGGCGCATGCACCAGCTCATCTACAAAATATGGCTAGAGGAAAGTATGCCCAACGATTGGAACCTCAGTGTCCTCTGTCCCGTCCTGAAAAAGGGAGACCCTACAATATGCGCCAACTACAGGGGTATAAGCCTTCTTCCTATCGCATATAAGGTTCTTACAGGCGTATTGTGTGAACGACTGAAGCCACTCGTCAAAACACTGATCGGACCTTATCAGTGCGGCTTCAGACCTGGCAAGTCCACCATCGACCAGATCTTCACACTACGCCAAATCCTGGAAAAGACCCACGAAAATCAAGTCGACACACACCATCTTTTTGTCGATTATAAGGCTGCTTTCGATAGCCCCATAAGGGATCGTGTTTTTGCCGCAATGTCTGAGCTCGGTATACCTGCTAAGCTGATAAGGCTATGCAGAATGACGTTGAGCAATTCCTGCAGCTCCGTCAAGGTAGGAATGGACCTCTCCGAACCTTTCGATACCGTGCGAGGTTTCAGACAAGGCGATCCCTTATCATGCGACCTCTTCAACTTCGTCATGGAGAGTGTTCTGCGAAAGGCGGGAGTGCATCGTAATGGCACTATTTTTCAAAAAAGTGTCCAGTTGCTTGCGTACGCTGACGACATCGACATCATAGGGCGTACCAAACGAGATGTCACTGCTGCCTTTAGTGCTATTCAACGGGAGTCTAAGAAGATGGGTTTGGCAGTAAATGAGGGCAAAACGAAGTATATGTTATCGACAAGTAGAGCCGTGCGGCGTATTGATTCACATATTCCGGCCGATAACTATACTTTTGATACAGTCAAGGAATTCATTTACCTTGGCTCCGCCGTTACCACCGAAAATGATGTCAGTCTGGAGATCAAGCGCAGGATTACTCTTGCCAACAGGTGCTATTATGGTCTCAATAGGCAATTGAGTAGCAGAGACCTCTCTCGCAAGACGAAACTAATACTCTATAAGACGCTCATCCTACCCGTGCTTCTCTATGGCGCAGAAGCATGGACCCTATTAAGAACTGATGCAGCTGCCTTGAGAGTATTCGAGAGAAAAGTCCTACGTAAGATCTTCGGTCCAGTGCGAGTTGGCGATGATTTTCGCATTCGATTTAACAGTGAGCTGTATAAGCTCCTCAACGACATGGACGTTGTACAGCGTATTAATATCCAGCGGCTGCGCTGGCTCGGCCATGTCGTTCGAATGGAGGAGGATGCTCCGGCGAGACGAGTGTTTGATGCGGGGATCTGCGGAAGTCGGCGAAGAGGCCGACCTTGTATCCGTTTGAAGGACCAAATCGAAGAAGTCCTGTCATCGATTGGTGTGACCAATTGGTGTAGGCGCGCAAGAAGCAGAGGCGCCTGGAAGGATGTGTTGCGGCAGGCAGAAATCCGTTAATCGGGTTGTTATGGCCAATTAAGTAAGTAAGTAAGTATGTTTTAAAAAACCCAAATTATAATTTATTTGATTATTAACTTTTATAATTTAAAATAACCACAAGCGCTATTTTACTATTTATAGTATGTAGGCAGTATTAATTTTTATTTAAAATTAGATAAATATAGTTATCGATTTTTAAGTAATTAAAGCGTTCGAAAAGCATTTCAGTTTGCATTTTACTTTTACTGGAGAAGATAAAACCGTTTTAACATACGTATAAATTCGGTTTCCCAAATATAAGCCCTATTTCTGTAGGATAAAGGATTTCCTTTGCGTCTATTTATATGGAAAATACACTCAAAACCACTCAATTTTGTGTTTGTGTTCTCTTTAACTAACAAACACAAACTAAATTAAGTTTTTTTGTTTGTGTGAAAGTAAAATTGCTTGTGTTACAGAAACAGTACATAAAATTTATAATAAATATCTTTAAATATATATAAAATCGTTGATATGAATCCAAAAACGATGTAGTGATAAGACTGGTTAACAGCTGAATTAAAGAAAAACAAAAAACGCCATTTTTAGAGTGATAAAAGGAGTGAAGAGAAAGATTTTAAAATTTGGAATTAATATTCAATTTGTTTAAACAACAATAATAAAAATAAATAATAACTCAAACCCGAGTACATGTCTTCTATATCCATATCTGAATTTTTGTCTTTTAGCTTTTGCAATTTTTATTTTTTTATTCTTTTGTGTTTTGTTTACTTAAAAACATGTGACATGTAATTGCACGTACATTTTTACACTCCGTACGCGTTTCATTACGTTACTGTTACATTCCGTTATAGTAGCATAACTAAAGCCTGAGTAACAGTTATGTAATGTAACGTGTACATTTTACTTTTGCGTTCCGTACACGTTTCATTACGTTACAGTAGCATAACTAAAGCCTGAGTAACAGTAACGTAATGTAACGTGTACGGAACGCAAAAGTAAAATGCAAACTAAAATGCTTTTCGAACGCTTTAATTAGTTAAAAATCGATAATTATGTATATTTTTCTAATTAAAAAAAAAATAAACATTACTTACATAATGTTATAGTAAAATAGTGTTTATTTTTATTTTGAATTATAAAAGTTAATAATGAAATAAATTATAATTTGGGTTTTATTTAAAGAAAATTTCACATACAGACAAACATAACATACGTACAAAATGTAAATTCTGTTCATAATTCCAATTTTCAGTTTTGGTGGTTTTTAATATTGACATGTTGTTAACACTATTATTGTTTTCTTTTAAATTTCAGTCAGCTGTTTTTGTTATCAAAATGAAATCTTGCTGCTGTCAATAAATCCAGTGTAAGCGATCTAGATCACAGAATATGCACAGAATGGAAACGAAAGTTTGAAGTTTACATAATTTTTGTGACAGGGATAGCAAATATTACCAAAAAGTATTTCTGTCCCTGTCTGATTATTTATGTTAGTTAATTTTTAGGGTGGGTTTTTATTTTCTAATTTGGTAGAAATTTATGATATTTTTGTAGAATAATAGAATATTTTTGAAAGGAAATGAACTGTTGTATTGGGGAAACGTAATACAGAACTAATGTATTTGGTGACACCTTTCAGCGATTGTCACTAACTTAGTTTTTAACGAATTGAAACAAAAAGTTATGAGCATATATTTTGTTATATTTTTATTTCTACTTATCTTTTACACACGGAACTTGTTTCATTGTGAAGAGAAGTTGCTAAGAGTTCGATTAATAATAAAAAAATTACCGAATTTTAACTTTTTCATTCAAGAAATTAATAAATACTAGTAATATACACAAAGTTTTGCAAGAAAAAAATTTTATGAGTAATATGACTTATTTGATCTTGATATATTTAGTTTCTTACTTATCTTTTGCACAAGAAACTATATTCATTACGACCAAAAACTACATACATTTCGATTAATAATTAAATATTTAAGAATCTTTAAACTTTTCATTGAAGAAATTAAAAAATATTCAAAATTTTCCCTTTTTTAACACAAAATCAATATTTGCTTACATTTAATTTTTCAACTTTATCCACCAGTTTTCACTCTGTATATCTGTTGCTTCTAACACATTTGCTTTGCAAAACGTATAATACATATGTTGTCTCCCTCTAAAAAATTATGTAAAATTATGTTAAGAGCGTTTGTCAAACGTCACTGCTTTCCATTCTGTGTATTCTGTGATCTAGATTTTGAGGAAGATTTGATCTAGATTTTGAGGAAGATTTGAAATCTACTAGGTTTCGCTGTAGTGTAAATGGGCTAATATATTCTACGTCCTGCACTTTTTTTTAACTACAGTAAGAACCCGCTTAACGCTGTTTCAGTATTACGCGGTCGCAAATGAAACGGTTGTGCACTAACCAAAAGCGGTGCGCTATATAGCGACGGTGTATACTATGTATCTTTTTCAACGGTCTTTTTTTAGTCCTGTCAAGAAAAAAGATTCCAAATGTATTTTCAAAAGTCGCAATCACAGTACGAACGCATATTTCCTGCGTCACAATTGATTTATTAGTTGTCATCAACGTTATTAGGTGTATACATAGGTACGTGTTCAGTTGCCTCGTTTAACGCTGTTTCGTGTAGCTGTGGAACCGTCCGTGTATTAAATATAAAGAAATAAATAGTCTAACAGGTAGTAGGCTTACTAGATGTGAGCCCGCGGTGGATACCTCATGTCACACATCTCCAACATAACGAAAAACGAGAAAATATTTCTTCGGCGACCTTATTCTGTCAAAAATTTTGAGAGTATGTGACGACAAAAGTCGGGGGCCTCGTTTTTGCCCACACCATATCAATGAATGAATGAAGTATTATTTAATAAAATTTTCATTTTCTTTTCGATGTTGCTGTAAAAATTCTAATAAATAAAAATATTCATAATTAGTTTAGAATAAGTTCATAGCAAGCCCATTGTGCTTGAGATATTTATTAATGTTGTTAAGGTTGTATGTTCTATATTCGGTTGTCATACGACTCTCATTTGGCCTACAAGACCTCTCTGCTGAATGCAATTGTTGCTTGCTCTCACATTGGTAAGTTGTAACGTAGGTCACAACTTGTTTGAGGTTCGATCCTTTATCGTTTCTTTTGTGTGCAAAAGCAAGCATTTCTTCAACGGTCGGAACAGTTGGTGACGAGGTGCTGGTAAGGCAGGTCGATCCTGAGACATCGACTGCGCTAATAACGTAAGCAAATCACAAGTGGTGTGGGTCTCTCCACTAGTGAATTGTTTACAGTAAGTAAAACGTTGGCAACTGTGACTGGACAGATAACAGAGGTTTCAGGGCGGTAATCATCCAGAGCGTATGCCGTTTGATTGTTGTCTGACATCCCCCTGTGTTTGACTTGACTGACTGTGCCGGGGTATTAGCAAGGAACAGTAGAAGCTACAGTCATCCAGAGCGTACGCCGTTTGACTGTTGTTCTGACTTAACCCCCTTGACGCTTTCGGCACTGATACTGGACGGACACCAGAGGTTTCAGAGCCACAACCATCCGGAGCGTATGCCGTTTGATTTGTTATTGCTCTGACATCCCCATTTGGTTGACTTGACAGACTGTGCCGGGGTATTAACAAGGGACAGTAGATACTACAGACCGTTTGACTGTTGTTCTGACTCTAACCCCCGTGACGCTTTCGGCACTGAGACTGGACACATACCAGAGGTTTCAGGGCGGCAATCATCCAGTACGTATGCCGTTTGATTGTTGCTTTGACATTCCCCTTTGGTTGACGTGACTGACGCTGTTACTCGACGAACCATGTTTGGCTGGCCAAGGCTTATTGAGTAGTATTAAGCTTAATTACTCGATCTGTGTAATCCTAGTGTAGTTTAGCACGTAAGCTATTTTAATCATTCTAAATAAATAGTTTAGATTCTTCAAGGAGATGTCTTTTATTTATGTAACCACTGGACGCCTCTGAACTACCCCAGCACCTGAGCGGTACGTGTCGTTACAAGTAAATAAAATTTCCATGAAAAGATTCTCAAAAATCTGTCGTTCGGAGTAGTCTTTAAACCGAAGGTCCATCCACTCATGTATAAAATTAACGCACACGACATAAGTAGTGTGAGAGGTCAAAGTGCTGATTGAAGGGTTATAATGTATGTATTTTTTTTCTTGCAAAAGTACCATTTGATGCGAAAAAGTACTCTTTAAGTAACAGTTCAGTACCATTTCAAAATTTTAATTTTTCAACACTGATTGAATGTGATATAAGAGTGAAATCAAAGTTTTTAAAATCTGAAATTAATATTAAATTTGTATAAAAAACAATAACAAAATAAACACTCAAACCTAAAAACTTGACTTCTATATCCATTTCTGGATTTCTGTCTTTTAGTTTTTGCAATTTTTTTTTATTAAGCGGTTATTTAATTTTCTTAGGTTTAATTACATACTAAAATAAACAATAGATTAAATATACATATATTAATATTGATACAATGCCCTCTGGAGGGAACTTGTGCATCATCAACAGCGTTGTCAACTATTAATAAGCATAAAGCGCCTTTCATCACATCTACTTACTTACTTAATTGGCCATAACAACCCGATTAACGGATTTCGGCCTGCCGCAACACATCCTTCCAGGCGCCTCTGCTTCTTGCGCGCATACGCCAATTGGTCACACCAATCGATGACAGGGCTTCTTCGATTTGGTCCTTCCAACGGATACTAGGTCGTCCTCTTCGCCGACTTCCGCAGATCCCCGCATCAAACACTCGTCTCGCCGGAGCATCCTCCTCCATTCGAACGACATGGCCGAGCCAGCGCAGCCGCTGGATATTAATACGCTGTACAACGTCCATGTCGTTGAGGAGCTCATACAGCTTACTGTTAAATCGAATGCGAAAATCATCGCCAACTCGCACTGGACCGAAGATCTTACGTAGGACTTTTCTCTCGAATACTCTCAAGGCAGCTGCATCAGTTCTTAATAGGGTCCATGCTTCTGCGCCATAGAGAAGCACGGGTAGGATGAGCGTCTTGTAGAGTATTAGTTTCGTCTTGCGAGAGAGGTCTCTGCTACTCAATTGCCTATTGAGACCATAATAGCACCTGTTGGCAAGAGTAATCCTGCGCTTGATCTCCAGACTGACATCATTTTCGGTGGTAACGGCGGAGCCAAGGTAAATGAATTCCTTGACTGTATCAAAAGTATAGTTATCGGCCGTAATATGTGAATCAATACGCCGCACGGCTCTACTTGTCGATAACATATACTTCGTTTTGCCCTCATTTACTGCCAAACCCATCTTCTTAGACTCCCGTTGAATAGCACTAAAGGCAGCAGTGACATCTCGTTTGGTACGCCCTATGATGTCGATGTCGTCAGCGTACGCAAGCAACTGGACACTTTTTTGAAAAATAGTGCCATTACGATGCACTCCCGCCTTTCGCAGAACACTCTCCATGACGAAGTTGAAGAGGTCGCACGGTATCGAAAGGTTCGGAGAGGTCCATTCCTACCTTGACGGAGCTGCAGAATTTCCTCAACGTCATTCTGCATAGCCTTATCAGCTTCCCAGGTATACCGAGCTCAGACATTGCGGCATAAACACGATCCCTTATGGGGCTATCAAAAGCAGCCTTATAATCGACAAAAAGATGGTGTGTGTCGACTTGATTTTCGTGGGTCTTTTCCAGGATTTGGCGTAGTGTGAAGATCTGGTCAATGGTGGACTTGCCAGGTCTGAAGCCGTACTGATAAGGTCCAATCAGTGTTTTGACGAGTGGCTTCAGTCGTTCACACAACACGCCTGTAAGAACCTTATATGCGATAGGGAGAAGGCTTATACACCTGTAGTTGGCGCATATTGTAGGGTCTCCCTTTTTCAGGACGGGACAAAGGACACTGAGGTTCCAATCGTTGGGCATACTTTCCTCTAGCCATATTTTGTATATGAGCTGGTGCATGCGCCCTACCAACTCTTTACATCCGGTCTTAAACAATTCAGCGGGAAGGCCATCAGGACCTGCCGCTTTGTTGTTTTTAAGTCGCATAATCGCGACTTTAACCTCTTCATGGCTAGGCGGCGGAATCTCCACGCCGTCATCATCGATCGGGTCCGGAACATCATCTCTAGAGGCGGTATTGATGTCGTCATCGCCTTGCAGCAGAGTAGAGAAGTGTTTCCTCCACAACCTCAGCACCCCTTGCGGATCTGTAACCAGGTTTCCATTCTCATCCTTGCAGGAAGACACTCCGGGCTTATACCCCTCGGTCAGACGCTTAACCTTTTGATAGAATTTTCGAGCGTCATTCCTACATCTGTACATCTCGACTTCCTCACGCTCACGCCTTTCCTGCTCCCTCTTCTTGCGTCTGAAAAAGCGTCTCTCATCCCTTCTCCTCTCTCTGTAATTTTCGACAATGGCTCGCGTAGCGGCCGACTGCAACGTTTTTCTGTATGCGGCGTATTTCGCTGCAGCTGCTTCGCGACACTCCTCATCGTACCATTGGTTTCGTTGGGGTGGGTGTTCGAAACCAAGGACTGTTTCCGCAGTATTGCGCAAGGAGTTGGAGATGTTGGCCCACAATCCGCCAATGTCGCTGAGATTGGATGGGGAATGACGGAGCTTATCAGAGAGTTGAGCGGAGAACGCCTCAGCTGTCCTTTGTGATCGCAGCTTCTTAACGTCCAGCTTTCGCAGTGCACTAGAGTGCGCAGTCCTCGAGGCGCAAATGCGCACTCGGAACTTGGCTGCGACCAGGTAGTGGTCCGAGTCGATGTTTGGACCTCTAAATGTGCGCACATCTAGTACACTGGACACGTGCCTTCCGTCAATCACAATATGATCGATCTGGTTGGATGTTGATCGATCGGGGGACATCCAAGTGGCCTTGTGAATGTCGAGATGCTGAAACCTGGTACTACATACTACCATGTTATGCGCCGCGGCGAAATCGATCAGCCTCATACCATTGGAGGTAGTGTTTGCGTGGAGGCTGAACTGTCCGACAGTGGGGCCAAAGATACCTTCCCGCCCGACCTTTGCATTAAAATCCTCGAGGACGATTTTGGCGTCATGGGCCGGGCACTTATCGTATATGTCCTCCAGTTTAGCATAGAAGGCATCCTTAACCACATCGTCCTTTTCTTCCGTCGGGGCGTGAGCACAAATTAGGCTGATGTTATAAAATTTTGCCCTGATGCGGATTGTGGCTATTCTTTCGTTCACTGGCGTGAACCCAGAGACAAGGTGACGAAGTCTCTTATTAACCACAAATCCGCATCCGAATTCGTACTTATCAACATGGCAGCTGTAATACACATCGCAAGATGCTAGCCTTTTGCATCCTTGTCCTATCCATCGCATTTCCTGTATGGCAGTGATGTCCGTCCTACATTTCATAAGGGCATCCGCCAGTTGGGCGGAAGCGCCTGCCCTATAAAGGGTGCGGACGTTCCACGTGCCTATTCTCAAATCGTTGTCCTTGAAACGTTTGCCGTGGTCGTCAACTTTAGAGGGGATCTTTTTAGAGGCTATTGTATAGATTTTCATTGCATTAAATTTTTACGTGGTGGGTTCCAAGCCCTACGCACACCCCGAATTTAACGTCCAGGGGATTGGACCTCGCTGCACGCATTAGTTAACATCTCGCGGGTGGTAGAATGCCATCCAGGAGGGGCCACGAGAATGCTGCGTGTCAACTTGAATACAGCAAGACAAGGATCGCCCTGGTGGTCGCCATGTTGGCCACAGTCAGAAACTTTGCCTTGTTTGCATGCATTCCATCCCTCCCTTTCATCACATCAAAACACGCTAAAAATTATATCAAAATACAAAAACTCAAATATTGGTATGAAAAATATTTTTTATTAAACATTTCTACGTATTTGGTATTACAATTCAGGTACAAATAGTAAATTTTACATGAAATTTTGTTTAAGCTTTACTACTTATATTTTTTTTTTTTAATTTTTTATTTTCAATTTAATTCATTACAATTGTTGGCCTCAGCGCCCAAAGGCATTAATGAGGCAAGATGGCTAAATATTTTAAACTAAGTTCATATATATATTTACATAATAATCATATTTACATATTAATAATTCTTATTAATTTAATAGTAAAAGCTCGTCTCTGTGCTCTAAGATATGTTCCTTCAGTAACTTTTTAAACCAAGAAATTATATTTTCATTTTTAAAATTTTGTGCCAAGTTATTATACTTAAGGGTACCCATAAACTCTACACTTTGTTTATTCGATTCCAATCTACACCGGCTTATTCTTAGATTTCCATTATTTCTGGTATTGTACATATTTTAATTTGTTGCAAATGAAATAGTATGATGGCCAATATTATTCAAACATTTGAATATATATAATAAAAGCTGTGTTAATTGAATTATGTTTTGTATAGACTGTTCTGACAAGCACTTTAACCTGCAGAAACCTTGAAAATAAAAAATAAAAGAATTGGTGGATTTTACACAGCAGTGGTTCGTTCATCAACTCCCTGCTAGATTTTATTTATTTTCTTTTATACTAAAATTATGCTTACATATGTATAATAATTAAATTACAAAATATTGACAAAATGCTTAACTAAACATAATAACAAAAAATTCAAGCTTAGTTAAAGTGTCATTGGCCTAATTAAGTATAATTTAAATAATCCCTGCAGGAGATTGAACTAGTACCTAACTAGTACAAAACTAGTACAAAAACCACCAGTACTAGTACTCAACTGGTAACTTTCCTATAGCATCTTAATGCTCAAATTAGCATTGAGTGTGTTTGAAAAATTACTAGTACCATTGGTACTAGTTTCGTACTAGTTAATTACTAGTACCATTGGTACTAGTTTCGTACTGGTATATTTCGAACTGGTATTATTACTAGTATCATTGGTTCTAGTTTCGTACTGGTATATTTGGATATAATTGGGAGATTTCGAACCACTTTATTACTAGTTCTTTTATATGGAAAAAATTAACAAAATTTGGTAGATTCCTTTGTTGGTTAAGTGAAAAATTAATAAATAAATAATAATAATAATAATAATAATAATAATAATAATAATAATAATAATAATAATAATAATAATAATAATAATAATAATAATAAATATAAATGAATAATAAATATAAATGAATAATAAAACTAAATAAATTAATTTAATTCTAAAAACAGTAAGTGAATTTTTGTTGTGTTACACAAAAAATTCTATCAGTCTGGTATATTTATACTAGTTCTACTACTAATACTTTCTTATAAAAACTTAAACCCTGAGTAAACTAGTGCCAGCTGTACCAGTACTAGTACTAGTTGCTTTTAGACAATTGACGCTTAATCTCCTGCAGGGATGTTTACCTAACAGAGTGTTTATACACACATATACATATAATATGACTTCAACATTCCCTGCAGGAGATTAAGCGTAATACACATCAGCTGTAATACACATCGCAAGATGCTAGCCTTTTGCATCCTTGTCCTATCCATCGCATTTCCTGTATGGCAGTGATGTCCGTCCTACATTTCATAAGGGCATCCGCCAGTTGGGCGGAAGCGCCTGCCCTATAAAGGGTGCGGACGTTCCACGTGCCTATTCTCAAATCGTTGTCCTTGAAACGTTTGCCGTGGTCGTCAACTTTAGAGGGGATCTTTTTAGAGGCTATTGTATAGATTTTCATTGCATTAAATTTTTACGTGGTGGGTTCCAAGCCCTACGCACACCCCGAATTTAACGTCCAGGGGATTGGACCTCGCTGCACGCATTAGTTAACATCTCGCGGGTGGTAGAATGCCATCCAGGAGGGGCCACGAGAATGCTGCGTGTCAACTTGAATACAGCAAGACAAGGATCGCCCTGGTGGTCGCCATGTTGGCCACAGTCAGAAACTTTGCCTTGTTTGCATGCATTCCATCCCTCCCTTTCATCACATCAAAACACGCTAAAAATTATATCAAAATACAAAAACTCAAATATTGGTATGAAAAATATTTTTTATTAAACATTTCTACGTATTTGGTATTACAATTCAGGTACAAATAGTAAATTTTACATGAAATTTTGTTTAAGCTTTACTACTTATATTTTTTTTTTTTAATTTTTTATTTTCAATTTAATTCATTACAATTGTTGGCCTCAGCGCCCAAAGGCATTAATGAGGCAAGATGGCTAAATATTTTAAACTAAGTTCATATATATATTTACATAATAATCATATTTACATATTAATAATTCTTATTAATTTAATAGTAAAAGCTCGTCTCTGTGCTCTAAGATATGTTCCTTCAGTAACTTTTTAAACCAAGAAATTATATTTTCATTTTTAAAATTTTGTGCCAAGTTATTATACTTAAGGGTACCCATAAACTCTACACTTTGTTTATTCGATTCCAATCTACACCGGCTTATTCTTAGATTTCCATTATTTCTGGTATTGTACATATTTTAATTTGTTGCAAATGAAATAGTATGATGGCCAATATTATTCAAACATTTGAATATATATAATAAAAGCTGTGTTAATTGAATTATGTTTTGTATAGACTGTTCTGACAAGCACTTTAACCTGCAGAAACCTTGAAAATAAAAAATAAAAGAATTGGTGGATTTTACACAGCAGTGGTTCGTTCATCAACTCCCTGCTAGATTTTATTTATTTTCTTTTATACTAAAATTATGCTTACATATGTATAATAATTAAATTACAAAATATTGACAAAATGCTTAACTAAACATAATAACAAAAAATTCAAGCTTAGTTAAAGTGTCATTGGCCTAATTAAGTATAATTTAAATAATCCCTGCAGGAGATTGAACTAGTACCTAACTAGTACAAAACTAGTACAAAAACCACCAGTACTAGTACTCAACTGGTAACTTTCCTATAGCATCTTAATGCTCAAATTAGCATTGAGTGTGTTTGAAAAATTACTAGTACCATTGGTACTAGTTTCGTACTAGTTAATTACTAGTACCATTGGTACTAGTTTCGTACTGGTATATTTCGAACTGGTATTATTACTAGTATCATTGGTTCTAGTTTCGTACTGGTATATTTGGATATAATTGGGAGATTTCGAACCACTTTATTACTAGTTCTTTTATATGGAAAAAATTAACAAAATTTGGTAGATTCCTTTGTTGGTTAAGTGAAAAATTAATAAATAAATAATAATATAATAATAATAATAATAATAATAATAATAATAATAATAATAATAATAATAATAATAATAATAATAAATATAAATGAATAATAAATATAAATGAATAATAAAACTAAATAAATTAATTTAATTCTAAAAACAGTAAGTCAATTTTTGTTGTGTTACACAAAAAATTCTATCAGTCTGGTATATTTATACTAGTTCTACTACTAATACTTTCTTATAAAAACTTAAACCCTGAGTAAACTAGTGCCAGCTGTACCAGTACTAGTACTAGTTGCTTTTAGACAATTGACGCTTAATCTCCTGCAGGGATGTTTACCTAACAGAGTGTTTATATACACATATACATATAATATGACTTCAACATTCCCTGCAGGAGATTAAGCGTAATACACATCAGCTGTAATACACATCGCAAGATGCTAGCCTTTTGCATCCTTGTCCTATCCATCGCATTTCCTGTATGGCAGTGATGTCCGTCCTACATTTCATAAGGACATCCGCCAGTTGGGCGGAAGCGCCTGCCCTATAAAGGGTGCGGACGTTCCACGTGCCTATTCTCAAATCGTTGTCCTTGAAACGTTTGCCGTGGTCGTCAACTTTAGAGGGGATCTTTTTAGAGGCTATTGTATAGATTTTCATTGCATTAAATTTTTACGTGGTGGGTTCCAAGCCCTACGCACACCCCGAATTTAACGTCCAGGGGATTGGACCTCGCTGCACGCATTAGTTAACATCTCGCGGGTGGTAGAATGCCATCCAGGAGGGGCCACGAGAATGCTGCGTGTCAACTTGAATACAGCAAGACAAGGATCGCCCTGGTGGTCGCCATGTTGGCCACAGTCAGAAACTTTGCCTTGTTTGCATGCATTCCATCCCTCCCTTTCATCACATCAAAACACGCTAAAAATTATATCAAAATACAAAAACTCAAATATTGGTATGAAAAATATTTTTTATTAAACATTTCTACGTATTTGGTATTACAATTCAGGTACAAATAGTAAATTTTACATGAAATTTTGTTTAAGCTTTACTACTTATATATTTTTTTTTTAATTTTTTATTTTCAATTTAATTCATTACAATTGTTGGCCTCAGCGCCCAAAGGCATTAATGAGGCAAGATGGCTAAATATTTTAAACTAAGTTCATATATATATTTACATAATAATCATATTTACATATTAATAATTCTTATTAATTTTATAGTAAAAGCTCGTCTCTGTGCTCTAAGATATGTTCCTTCAGTAACTTTTTAAACCAAGAAATTATATTTTCATTTTTAAGATTTTGTGGCAAGTTATTATACTTAAGGGTACCCATAAACTCTACACTTTGTTTATTCGATTCCAATCTACACCGGCTTATTCTTAGATTTCCATTATTTCTGGTATTGTACATATTTTAATTTGTTGCAAATGAAATAGTATGATGGCCAATATTATTCAAACATTTGAATATATATAATAAAAGCTGTGTTAATTGAATTATGTTTTGTATAGACTGTTCTGACAAGCACTTTAACCTGCAGAAACCTTGAAAATAAAAAATAAAAGAATTGGTGGATTTTACACAGCAGTGGTTCGTTCATCAACTCCCTGCTAGATTTTATTTATTTTCTTTTATACTAAAATTATGCTTACATATGTATAATAATTAAATTACAAAATATTGACAAAATGCTTAACTAAACATAATAACAAAAAATTCAAGCTTAGTTAAAGTGTCATTGGCCTAATTAAGTATAATTTAAATAATCCCTGCAGGAGATTGAACTAGTACCTAACTAGTACAAAACTAGTACAAAAACCACCAGTACTAGTACTCAACTGGTAACTTTCCTATAGCATCTTAATGCTCAAATTAGCATTGAGTGTGTTTGAAAAATTACTAGTACCATTGGTACTAGTTTCGTACTAGTTAATTACTAGTACCATTGGTACTAGTTTCGTACTGGTATATTTCGAACTGGTATTATTACTAGTATCATTGGTTCTAGTTTCGTACTGGTATATTTGGATATAATTGGGAGATTTCGAACCACTTTATTACTAGTTCTTTTATATGGAAAAAATTAACAAAATTTGGTAGATTCCTTTGTTGGTTAAGTGAAAAATTAATAAATAAATAATAATAATAATAATAATAATAAATATAAATGAATAATAAATATAAATGAATAATAAAACTAAATAAATTAATTTAATTCTAAAAACAGTAAGTGAATTTTTGTTGTGTTACACAAAAAATTCTATCAGTCTGGTATATTTATACTAGTTCTACTACTAATACTTTCTTATAAAAACTTAAACCCTGAGTAAACTAGTGCCAGCTGTACCAGTACTAGTACTAGTTGCTTTTAGACAATTGACGCTTAATCTCCTGCAGGGATGTTTACCTAACAGAGTGTTTATACACACATATACATATAAAATGACTTCAACATTCCCTGCAGGAGATTAAGCGTCAATTGTCTAAAAGCTACTAGTACTAGTACTGGTACAGCTGGCACTAGTTCACACAGGGTTTAAGTTTTTATAAGAAAGTACTAGTAGTAGAACTAGTTTAAATATACCAGACTGATAGAATTTTTTGTGTAACACAACAAAAATTCACTTACTGTTTTTAGAATTAAATTAATTTATTTAGTTTTATTATTTATTTATTTATATTTATTATTATTTATTTATTAATTTTTCACAATTGTGTATAGTATTTAAAGCCTTGAAGAAATGCGCCTGTTTTTTATTTTTGTTTTAAAATATTATTTAAATGAATTAATTTTTGTACAAACCGTAGTCTTTTTTAGTGCTTTAAAATATTTTAATATTTAAAATTTCACGACGTGATAAGGTCTAGCCAGCCTTGAAAAAATAGGCCTGTTTTTTATTATATTAAATTATACGTATTGAACTGTGATGTAAATAAATATGGTTATTTTAAGTTTTTTTTTTAATATTTTAATAAATAATTATACAAAAACTAATTTTTTATCCATTATTTTTCACTGAACCAACAAAGGAATCTACCAAATTTTGTTAATTTTTTCCATATAAAAGAACTAGTAATAAAGTGGTTCGAAATCTCCCAATTATATCCAAATATACCAGTACGAAACTAGAACCAATGATACTAGTAATAATACCAGTTCGAAATATACCAGTACGAAACTAGTACCAATGGTACTAGTAATAATACCAGTTCGAAATATACCTGTACGGTACTAGTAATTAACCAGTACGAAACTAGTACCAATGGTACTAGTAATTTTTCAAACACACTCAATGCTAATTTGAGCATTAAGATGGTATAGGAAAGTTACCAGTTGAGTACTAGTACTGGTGGTTTTTGTACTAGTTTTGTACTAGTTCAATCTCCTGCAGGGTTTATTCAAAGAGTAAGACTATATACATATGTATGTGTATAAACATTAAAGACATTAAAGTATGTTTATAAACAATAAAAAGTTTATTAATATGCTACCCCCCGTTGAGCGAAGCTCAAGAAAAAAAAATCTAAACTATATAAAATAAACCAAATATGTATACATGAATGTATATAATCAGCGAGACGTAATAAGTGCTGTGGTGCGATTCACTAACTTTTAACAGGTTTTACCATTAACCACACATTTTGGGGTTTGCAGTATATGATTCACTAACATTTTTTTAGCCACGGTAAACAGTTTTATTTTTCTGTACATTCAAATTAAAGTTTTATGGCAACCTTGTCCAATTACATGTCAAAATAAGAAAAAAGCACAAAGAAGAATAAAGAAAAACCAAATCGAAAAGAATTATTTTGAAAATTTTAAAAAGCAAGGTAAGTAAAATATTACAGATAATTATTTTATTTTAACTATTTATTTATATTGATAGAATGAACACTGTTACTGCCACCAAAAGTAGCCGGGCGTCTGCTGAGCAGTTAAGTCAAATGGTTGACTTCATGATGAAGCATCCGGAACTTACTGCTGGCAATGTAAAGAAGCTCCATGGAAAATTGGAGTTCGATAAGATGTGGAGTGAATTGGTCGAATCTTTAAATTGTCTTGGTGGTGGACATAAAGTAGTCAACCAGTTTCATTTAATTTTTTAATTTCATTTTTTTAATTTTTTCATTATTGGTTGGTTTTTGTATATATGTTTTTTATTTCATTGTTTTTAAATGAATTGTTTCCTTTTATTTTTGTTTTTGTTACCAAATAAATATTTATTTCTTTGAATGGCGTTTAATTTATATTTTTTTATTAAAATTTATTTATCAACAGTACCCAATATGACTATGCTAATACTTCCTTTTATTTCAAATAATGTAATGAAAGAAGTCCTTGTTCCATATAGAGTGTTTTGGGAATTATGTGTATATTAAAAAATGTACAATTGTAATAAATAAATGCATAATTTTACTTAAAAATTTATAAAAAAAAACTTGTTTTATTTAATAAAATATGCCCTTATTTTAGATATTTCTACAAACGACATTAAATTATATACTTTGCCTTCAAGCTGGCTCTTTATCAGATAAATTGTAGGCTAAATACTCAAACGCCATTATAGTCACAATTTTCTAAAAACACTTTAAACCTCAAAAAAATGTTGGCGTTTATAAACCACTATTTATTTGGTTAAAAATAACAGCTGATTGAAATAACTGACTTTAAACGACAACAGAAATCTTTAAAGTGTTAGTGAATAGTAGAATGGTTAATTTTGTGGTTAATATTTTTAAAAGACACATTTGTCGTTAAAAAAGCTTAGTGAATCGCACCACAGGCCTGGCATTCCTTTTCATCTGATTGGATGAGCTTGTTTAATCAGTTGTTGATGTTCACTAGATATGAACGGAGAAATCTGGTGTTGATTGTTGTGTACGAGGCATTGGAATTGGAGTTGTAGACCTTTTTACCTTTGGCTTAAGATTAAATAAATCAGGACTGCTATTGCAATTATTAATGATGAGTAGCCAACTGTGATATGATGGTAATTGTGGGTGTCAATTTTATTCGGTAGCTGAAGTATTTTTTGGGCTTGTAATGCGGTTTGTAATGTTGTTAAATTTTTTTTCTGTGAAATATACACATTTGTATGTATCTCATGTAGCAATGGTTTTAAATGTTTTTCATGGTTTTGTTTCGTAATTTTCCAAAGGCTGGTGTATGATGTGGTACTGTAGCTGGATATCACTTGTTGTCCTTGCAATGTCATAAATTTATATTTGAGTGTGCATTCTGGCTCCAGTATTAGCAAACCTGAACTTTCGAGAGTTAGTTGAGTGATTTCTTGTTTGCACACTGCTGTTGCTTCAGAAAGAGTTGGAATTGCATATATCCATCTATTTGGATGGTAGAGAGGAATCCATGAAGCAGTGTCTTTTATTGATTGCACTGGACAGTCTAACTGGGTTCATGTCTTATTGAAGTTGTGGGGCAGAGATATATCTCTTTCTCAAGAAGAGTACATGAATTGAATTCACTACGACTAAGAGCAAAATACTGATTGCGAACACTGTTGATAATTAAGAACGATGAGCATGGCCTTATTGACACAAACGTGTTATTGATCCAATTTGGTATTGGGATCGGGTGAAAGATGTCGAATTTATTACGCTCGACTAATGGTAAGGTTAAACTAAATATTACGGTATTATCAGTAAGTCCTCCTTTAACCTTCATCAGCTTGTATAATTGTAAAGTATCTTCTTGCTTTACAGGGAGATCTAACGATTCTGTTAGATGAAATCTTATTTTTGCGACTTCATCATGCATTTGTTTAGGAGTCAGGCGCAGTGGACTAATGATGCCGTAGTGAGTACTTATAAGAATATCAATAATTGATAGTTGTGTGTGTTGCAAATTTGCAGCTGTAATAGTTAACTGTATACTTAGTGATGAAAACAAACGATAAAGCCTCTCCTGATGGTGTTCTTCCTTAACCGTGTTTGCCATGTTATAGATTTCTGCGAATTGAAAGTTGATATGATCAAATGTTTTCTTAACAGCTTCTTGGTCTGATTTCATGATGTTTATAGTCGATTCAATAATTGACGTCTGATTTTTTATAAGGTTAAGTAGATGTGCCTCATTTTCTTTGACTTGTGAGATTGTATGTGCCATGTCCTTAGCATATTCCGAGTCCAGTACTCCAAATAATGAATGTGCGATGTTTCCAACTAAACCTACTGCACCTCTCTTTTGTCGTTTTCCGGAAAGTAATGTACTATCCATTTTAAGTTCGGCTTCAGAATGTTCAAAATATTTTATTTTATATTTTTAGCGCAAGTTGACTTTTCTTGTATTTCATTGTATAATTGGTTAAGTGTTTTTATTCCTTCTGAAAATATTGTTAATTCAGACCAAAAACCCTTTAGATCATAATAGACTAGTAGTTGCCATTCTGAAGGTGATATTACTGCTGATCCGATTCCTTCAAAATGTATGCCCAATTGTTTGCCAAATTTCGTGTTGTGTACTTTTGCTCCTAACACCAATGGAAACAGTAGAGTGATTATCATGATTGTCCAAAGGTTGTGATTTATAGAGGTACACTTCCTCTTTTTGGGAATTTCAGAGTCTTTGGGTTGATAATGAGATGTTGTTGGTTCCGCATCATTGTTGTGAAACTCAATGTCAGTGTTTTGATCATGAGAGGTAGTTGGCTCTTCGACATCTTCTTGATTAGGGGTTTCACCAGACTCTGCACTGTTAATTGGTAGTGGCGCTAATCGAGAAATTGGTCTTCTGACAAAACCTCTTGATATTTTGACATCCACTACTCGCACAAAATCATTATCACCTTTATGTACCTTTATAATTCTTCCTAATGGCCACTGTAACGGTGCTGTAATATCTTCTTTAATGATAACCATATCGCCAGGTTATATATTATATATTATATTTTTGTTTGCCACTTATGTCGATATTGGAGCTCACATAGATATTCTTTTGACCATCGCCTCCAAAACTCTTGCTTTAACTGAGTGACTAACTTCCATCTAGTACACAAGCTGATTTTAGACTGACTTTCTTCTATGTCGATTTGAGCATTTAGCGGTCCTCCAACGAGAAAATGTCCCGGAGTTAATGCAGCCAAATCATTTGGATTGTCTGACATTGGACCGATTGGTCGGGAATTGAGAATATCTTCAATTTCTATTACCACCGTGTCAAGTTCTTCATAGGTCAATGTTGCAGGCGATACACTTCTCACTAGTAGATATTTTGCTGATTTTACTGCTGCTTCCCACAAACCGCCAAAGTGGGGTGCTCTTAATGGGATAAAATGAAACGTTATTCTTCTGGAGTTACATTCTTTACTAATTATTTCATGAGCTGAGGGATTACAAAGTGATTCTGCCAGCTCTTTAAGTTGATTTTTTGCGCCAACAAAATTTGTTGCGCTATTGCAATATAGGTTTCTGCAGTGACCTCTTCGACTTATGAATCTTTTTAATGAGCCTATAAAAGCTTCTGTGGTTAAATCGCTTACTAATTCCAAGTGTACCGCTTTAGTAGCGAAACAGCAAAAGACAGCGATGTAAGCCTTCTGTGGCCTTTTTCCTCTTGTTTTATAATGGATCCAAAGGGGTCCACAAAAGTCTAGCTGGGGTGACTCGTGTTGATGGTAGGTTCCCCATAATTTGATTAAGGAGTGTTGGCTTAGCTCTTTATGCAATGATGGACAATTGATCGGACTGCCGTCTTTCCTTTTACTGGCCAATACCGTTGCCGTAAATGAGCTAAAAGTGCTTGAGGTCCGCAGTGTCGGTTGTTTTCATGCACCATCTGCATTAATAATTTTGATATCGGATCATTATAAGGGATTAAAATAGGGTGCTTAGCGTCATACTGCAATGTTGATGACTCCAAACGACCTCCTACTCTGATTATGCCATTTATTGAGATTATTGTATGGACTACCTTTGTTCACCTCGTTATATTTCCTTAAATGTTTTATCTCCTCTTCAAAATCTGACTGTTGCATAGCTCGTACAATAATTATTAAGGCTTGATAACTGGGTTGATAACTCTACTTCCTGTTGTTGCTTGCGTTTTCTGGTAGTGTTTATAAATCTGAGGATATAAGCTATCATTCGTTGTAGTGGCCTGAAGGATCCATTGTAGCGTATTGTGTAGACGAGCTGGTTGAAGTTTCAGTTGTGGTTGTGACAGCAGTTAATTTCTTCCGTTCTAGGTTCATGTCATTGAAGAGTTCTTCACTCTTTGCGCAATTTTGTTTCCAAAGTTCACCTTGCGCGCACAGAAACATGGGCCCGTAAAACCATAGGGGGTGTTCGGCTAATTTCTTTGGAGATAGACCACGCGATAAGATGTCCGCAGGATTATCCTTTGATCTCACATGACGCCATTGGTTGGTAACTTGTATTGCTGCTATTCGGTTAGCTACGAAAGTTTGGTATAATGAAGATTGTGATTGGATCCAGGCTAATACAATTTCAGAGTCTGTCCATAAATATGTGGGGGTATCCTCAAGATGTAAATCCTTTTTAACTCTTGAAGTAACTGAGTAGCCAACAATGCTGCGCATAGTTCCAGGCGAGGTAGGGTTTGGTGTTTTAACGGTGCTACCCGTGATTTTGCACATAGAAGTCTAACTATTATTTGCTTGTTCTTTAAAATTGCTCTTACGCCCACTGCTGTACCATACCTGTACCTTTTTCTGAGGCATCAGCAAATGCATGAATTTGTATGTTAGATGGTTTTTGCCCTTCAAAAATATGCCGACGCAACCTTAGAATATCTATGTACTTTAACTCACTGCGAAAAGTCATCCACCTGACGCGGAAGCTTTCTGGCAGCTCATTATCCCAGCCTAGTTTTAGTTTCCACAACTCTTGAATAAACATTTTGGCTGTGACTACAATTGGTGATAGTAAGCCCAAAGGATCAAAAAGCCTAGCTAAGTCCGAGCTCACTGTGCGTTTGGTAATCTGATGAATTTCCCTTAGGCAAACCTTAATGCAGAATTTGTCAACTGTTGGCATCCACGTTAAGCTTAGAGTTTTGACAACTTGATTCTCGTTGTTAAAGTCAAAATTGACTTCTTGTTGTGTTCCTGTTGTATTTTTTAATAATTGTGAGTGATTTGACGCCCATTTTTGTAGTTTAAGGCCATGCTGGTTTAGGATATGTTTTAACTCGTTTTGAATCGTTAAAACAGTTTGTAGGCTGTCATCACCTCCAATTCCATCATCCACATAAAAATTGTGAAGAAGGAACAGAGCTCCGCGTGGGTAGTTTGCGATATTTGTCTTGCCAATTGTTTGCAGACATTTTGTTGCCAAGTATGGAGCTGACCGCGTTCCATAGCGATAGCGAAGTAAGATTGAAAAGAGATCATTTTGCACTGTAGGTCCTGTGTGCATTATATCATTCAGGGATGTCCCAGTTGAAGTTTTCGTAGAAGCATCAAAAACCATTCGTAGTTTGGTCGTGATACTTTCTGGTCTAAGGATGCAGTGGTGTGGAATGATATAGTGTGGCGTTGGGAAAGTATTAATGTTTATTTGTGTCATATGACCCAGTGCTTCATACTCCTTCATAAAATTTACGTATTGGTCCTTTATTTCGGTGGATTTGGACAACCGCCTCTCCAGTGCCAAAAATCTATTGAATGCAATGCTAGGCGACTCTCCCAATGTATTAGGATTGTCACAAAATGGAATTTTTACAATGAATCTTCCACTGTTGTCAATGGTATGTGTTTGGGCGAAGTGATCTTCAGTATGTCTCTCTGCAGTTGATAAGGTTTTGCCCACATGGTCTATATTCTCCAGCTCCCAAAGTTGGGCAATGGCATTTTCAAGAGTACTTTCATCTTCAGTGTACATTCCACACACTGCTGCAGCTGATTCAAGTCCTCCTACTTTGCCAGCAATAACCCAACCCATTGCTGTGTTTTGGAGAATTGGTAATTCAGGTCCTAGCCTAATCTAACCCACTGACATTAATTGGTGGTAAAATTCTGCACCCAGTAAAATATCTATTTTATCAGGAAAATTGAAGTCTGGATCTGCTAGGACGATATTTTATGGAATTGGCCAATGATCTATATTGATTGTTTGTGACGGTTGAGGAGCGACGATGTGTGTCAGGACTGCGGCTTCGAGTCGCGTATTAAAGTTGTTAGCACGAGATTGTAATACTATGTTTACCCGACGCTGCACTCCAGTATTACTTGATCCAACACCACTGAGGCAGATTGAAGTCGGTTTGGGTGAAATTCCAAGAGGCTTTACTAATCGTTCACTGATAAGGTTTAGCTGTGATCCTGAATCGAGTATTGCTCTGCATTGAATCTCCTTATTATTCGATCGAACCGTAATCATTGCGGTAGCAAGAAGAATGTAGCTGTTTGTTCTAGAGTGGTTGGAAGTGGCAAGAGATGCTGCATTTCGATTAACTGGAATTGTACTGATGCTTGATGCTACTGATGGCTGCTTGCTATTTTCACCCGAAGTTTGAGTGTGTGGAGCTGGTATTGTTGAATGATGATTTGCGCCTTCCAGATGAAGTAGAGTGTTATGTTTTTTATTGCACTTCATGCAACTTCTAAGACTGCACACCTTTGCATTATGGCCGGTTTTTGGACAGTTTACACAGCGTTTTTGTTTTTGGACGAATTGAAGCCTTGATGCTGGTGATTGTTGCAAAAATGTTCTGCATGCAAATAATGGGTGATTTCCATTTTTGCACAGATTGCATTGTGAGATGACTTGCCGATCTGATGTTATGGAAGTGCACACTCTTGACTTGGAGTGTGCAGATCTTTCCTTATCAGATATTGATTCCATGGACTGAAAATGCCTATCCAAAAAATTTAAAAAGTCCTTAATTGTTGGCACTTCTCTTGGTTTTGCTAAGGGTTGCTCGAAGTGCAGCTGAGTAGTTTGGTCTAATCGTTTAAGTAGTAGATGAAGCAATAGCGGATCCCATGATGAGGTGTCAATATCAAGATTTTTGAGGGATAACAGACACTCTTGGATTTTGTCGTGTAGGGATTTATAATTATCATTTGCGGTCTTGATTGGAGTATAAACCATCTCCTGAATTAGTTTACTCACCAATAACCTTCTATTGTCGTAGCGCATTGTCACTACAGACCATGCTGCTTCAAAGTTTTCTCCAGTTGTGGCGAAATGTTTGATTAGGTTTGAAGCTTCACCCACTAAATGTGTTTTAAGATACCACATTTTTTGGACCTTTGGAATTGACTGCTGGATGATCAGTGATGAAAATAGGTCGTGGAATTCCTTCCACTTCATGTAGTTTCCATCAAATTTCGGCATGGTAATTTTTGGAATTGGTACTGTTGATGAGGCCGATTGCCCATGGTTGTGCTCATAATGGTTGTTCGGATCTGCAATTGCTGTAAATCGATTTGATGCTATACGGACCTCTTTTTCGATTTAAATGAACCTTTGCATATTGTAGCCCTGTAAGATTGGTTCATCACATATTTCAAAAATTTTGTAATGAATAGATTGAATGCCTTGCCATAACCTTGTGGCGGCTATGGCATCTTCTTGCGTAAAATCATCTGTTAATAGCCGCTCTACAGATGATATCATGGCCGCCTGCCTTCGAATTAACTTCACTAGCTCTGCAACTGATGCAGTGGCTTCCTTGTTGAATGTTTCATGATCTTGGTCAGTTGAGCAATGGCTCATAACTTCGCTTGTGGCTTCAACAGGAGCTGTTGTCTGACCATGACTGTCTGTGCTGCGGCTCATGTGTGTTTTCGTGGCTCCAAGGTTTAGTATTGATGTTTCAAATACCTCCTTGTATTGCTGCACGAGCTTTATAATTGCTGTATAATAGTCCTTGTGAAAATAATCATGCTCCAATGGTGGCTGCTCAACCAATCTGATTCGGTTATCGTTTACTTCAAAACTTGCCCACTCCTCGTCTAACCTTCTTAGTCGTTCTTGAAAATAGCTGGTGGTAGTCTTTCTGGCAACTGGATCCTTTTTATAGTTGTGGATTATGGCTTCAATCCGCTGACCAATTTGCTGTTGAGCGGCAACCAATTCAATAAATGAAGACATGATGTCCTTGCCTGCTTTAACTGAAACGTTGTTTATGATAAAACGCTGCGTTTAATAAGAAATAGAAATCCTGTTCCTGATACAGGATCACGTCGGGGTCACCAAAAATGTTAATTGAATTATGTTTTGTATAGACTGTTCTGACAAGCACTTTAACATGCAGAACTTTAATTTAATTGTTTTCTGGCAAGCACTTTAACCTGCAGAAACCTTGAAAATAAAAAATAAAAGAATTGGTGAATTTTACATAGCAGTGGTTCGTTCATCAATTTTTTTTTTTTTTGGGTCGTCGGGGTCACCAAAAATGTTAATTGAATTATGTTTTGTATAGACTGTTCTGACAATCACTTTAACCTGCAGAACTTTAATTTAATTGTTTTCTGGCAAGCACTTTAACCTGCAGAAGCCTTGAAAATAAAAAATAAAAAAATTGGTGGATTTTACACAGCAGTGGTTCGTTCATCAACTCCCTGCTAGATTTTATTTATTTTCTTTTATACTAAAATTATGCTTACATATGTATAATAATTAAATTACAAAATATTGACAAAATGCTTAACTAAACATAATAACAAAAAATGCAAGCTTAGTTAAAGTGTCATTGGCCTAATTAAGAATAATTTAAATAATGTTTACCTAACAGAATGTTTATACACACATATACATATAATATGACTTCAACATTTATTCAAAGAGTAAGACTATATACATATGTATGTGTATAAACATTAAAGTATGTTTATAAACATTTATTCAAAACAATAAAAAATGTATAAACAAGCTGCATTTGGTAAATACCATGTATTGGTAAAATGGTTTGACATATGTCTGTAAACATTGTTATAGTTGGATATAATATTGGTAAATTGTAGACTGCCTTTAAAGCTTTATTCTGCATGCGCTGTAACGATTTTAATTCAGTAGTTTTTTATATCCATAGATGATGGCTAAATATTTAAAATGACTGTGGATTATAAATGGTTAATTTTACTTCTGTATCAAATTTATTCTTAAATTTATATAATACACCAACAACTTGAGCAGCTTTCATTCTATGAGATTGTATGTGTTTATCCCAAGCAAGGTTGCTCTGAATATTAATTCCCAGGTACTTAATGGACTTAACATCTGCCACCTCTTTTCCAAAAACAATTATCGAAAAATGTATATTATTAACAGTTGGCTCAAATCGTATGAGCTGAGTTTTATTAGCATTAAATATAAGTTTATTTATTTTGGCAAACTAACATATTAGTGCAGCATCCCTTTCCATATAAGCTTTTACAACTGTTTCATGCTTGTATGGATAAAATAGGCAAACATCGTCTGCATACATGAATATTTTCCCAGCAGGAGTAAGATTATGTAAATCATTAATGAAAATAGAAAATAATAAAGGCCCAAGTACACTGCCTTATGACACTCCATTTGAAATTCTTCTTGAACTACTCTTATTAGCACCAATCTGAACGAACTGCCAACGATCTGTTAGGTAGCTCCTTAACAATTGACGACTTTTTTCTTGAAAACCATAAAATTTCAGTTTGTCAATCAAAATATCATGATCTATGAGATGAAAGGCTTTACAAAAATCATAAAAAATCCCAGGTACTCCACTATATCCTTCATTCAAACTCTTACAGATGTAGTTAACGACATTAACAACTGCTTCTTCCGTTCCACATCCTTTTCTGAAACCATACTGAAAATCATTAATTGTTGTTTAAATACAATATCATTTGATTGTATAAAATTCTTTCGAAGATGCTGTTAATAACCGATAAAACAGCAACAGGTCTGTATTTTCCAACCACAGATGCGTTATTTTCCTTAGGAAGTGGAGTTATTTTATGAATTTTCAAAATATTAGGATATGTTCCAGTGCTAATCATATTATTCAAAATTTGGACCAGAAAGGGAGTTACTTCATCCGCACAAATTAGCAATAATTTCGTTGGAATATTATCATGGCCACAGCTTTTATTTAATTTTAATTTTAAAATTATATGTTTTACTTCTTCTTGCATAGTATGTTTAAAACCAAATCTCATACTGATTTGATTTAAAGTTTGCAACGAGTTAAAATGATCAGTTTGTGAGTAATGAATTTGTGATTTTAAATATGATATTGAATCAATAAAATAGTTGTTCAACGTTTCAGCTTTTTCCAAGTCATTAACTATTGTTTTGCCATTGATATCTTTTATATTAATGCTTACTCTTGAAGTTCTCCCAAGAGACTCATTTATAAATTTCCAATTCTTTTTATGATATTCTTTAACAGTTTCTAAATTGTTTTTATAATAATCATTCATACATTCTCTTTTCGCTTTTTTGATTACATTGCTAACACCTCTCAATCTTTCCTTAATATCTGTATTATCGGATCTCTTTTATCTTAGCCGTAACAGTTTTTTTTTATAGGTAATTAATTTAAGCAAATTGCCTTTAATCCAAGGAGCTATTTGTGTTTTATTGTTAATTTTTCGAATTTTAACATTTGTTGAATTTTTAACAGCGTTATCCAAACAATTAATTAAAGCAGATGTGTCTGCCGAAGGGTCACCTGTTACATGTATTTGAGGTAATTCAGATTGAATATATCTTTTAGCTATATCAAAATCGCAATAAAAACGTGTTTCCTCATCAAAATCTCCGTTTAATGACTTAACATCAATCAGAATAGAAATTATATTGTGATCCGAAAGTCGACATTCAATTGAATCCACAAATATTTTCCTGCATATGTTGCTATACACGTGATCAATGGAACTTCCACTTTTAGGGCGTGAGATCATATTGTGACAATTTAAAATATCATAATTGGCCAGCAAGTTTATCAGTTCTTCAGATTGTTCAATGTCTAAAATATCAATATTTGAAGCAAGACATATTTTCCAAAAAAATTAAAAATCTGTTGTAACCACATTTTGGTGATCTGTAAAATGTTATAAATTTCAAAACCTTTCCATTTAATTTTATATCATCTAATGCTAAAGCAATGGCATCAATAAAATCTTTGCTTTCACATATTTCAATTCTATACTTGAGCTTATTATGTACTAAAACAGATGCACCTCCATATTCATCAGCTCTGCAACAATGTATAGCTTTATAAACAGGAATCTTGTATAACTGAAGTAATTCATTACTAAACCAAGTTTCTTGAACCGCTATAACACTAGGTAACCGTGATAATTGCACAATTAGGTTTTTTAATTTGTTGAATTTGTCAATGGATGAGATACTACGAGCATTTATAGAAATAATATTACAAAATGAGCTTGAAATTTCATTATAATTATCAACAAATGAATGTAAATTAGAAAAATATCTTTTTTTTAACATATAAATAAGTAATAATTAAGTACATTTCATAAATTATTTAACTAATTTTTAAATACTTTGCAAATTTTGATAATAGCCCATTTACACTACAGCGAAATCTAGTAGATTAGATTTCAAATCTTCCTCAAAATCTATATCGTTTACACTGGATTTACTTGACAGTAGGCAAGATTTCATTTAATAACAAAAACAGCTGACTGAAATTAAAAAAAAAAAAACAAAAATATTTCCAAATTTAGTTTAATACCAAACATAAATGAAAAATATAGGACAAAGATTTTAAGAAATATTGCAAATGTATTACTAAAATAGCAGAATGGAATGGGTATATGTAAGCATATGCAATATATGTAATAATAAAAATATTAATCCGCAATTTAATTCATGTTCGTCATTGGTCATTCTGGGAGGAAGATGTTCATTATTTTGCTTATTTTTAATTTGTTTGTTTTTGAATTGAAATGTCATTTTCTACCTGCGCAGCGTTGTATTTTTGAGTACTATTTGGCAGAACACATAGTTGCATTCCTATTTTTAATAGATAATAATCAACTAGATTCGACTCGAAATCTCATAAGTACTAGATTTCGCTCTAGTGTAAATGGGCTATAAATCATTAATATCAAATATTTTAAAATACAAAAATGGTTTGAAATCAGAGAAGACTAACATTACTATTGGTGATCAAAATATTACTTGAACATCTTCCAGAAAAAAAATATCTTCGTCCTCATCATTATGCTCAACTCCTGGCCATAACATTGTTTTTATATAACATTCTGATTTTTTAAATGTAATATTTGAATTAATTTTTAATGAAACATTTTATGGTATCAAATAGTCTTCACAACATGATGATGCCATATTCTATATTAATTAATGAATTTACTGTATTGAGTGGCATTCTAGTTCTTATTTTTGTTTTGAAATAATTTATTACACTAAAAGCACAGAATTGCACAGAAGCTAAACGAATTTGACAGGAGCATAGGCCAAATTTGACAGAATTAAAAAGGATTCCATTGCCTTGTATGTTTGCAATAGTGGGGAGGAAAGGTCGCCGTGGTCTAGTAGGTAGTGAGTTGGCTTATTAAACGAAAGACCCGAGTTCGAATCCCAGGTCAGACATCAAAACGAAAATTTGAAAATAATTTTTCGGTGACTTCCTCTCAGCAGATTTCTGGCAAAAACTCTGAGAGTAAAAAATTGCCATGGAATGCTTCTCAAAAAATGTGTCGTTCGGAGTCGACTTTAAACTGTAGGTCCCGCCACTCATGCATAAAATTAACGCACACAACATAAGTGGTGTGAGAAGCTAGGACGTAGTACAATGGGTCAATTCGACCATCGAGTACTGTACTTGTCAGAATTGACAAGTACACGTCCTCTAACCTAACCTAACCATTGGGGAGGAAATGGGGCCTAGAACTTAAAATGGCTCACTGGATCTACACAGCGGTAGTCAGAGCAATCTTGACCTATGGATGCCTGGTTTGGTGGGAATCCTTTGATAGGAAGACCAATTTGAAACTAATACAGCAACTGTAGAGATCTGCCTGTATTATCGTTAGTTGTACCTTGCAGACTACTCCTAAGTCGGCACTAGAGATAATTTTGGGCCTCTTTCTGCTTAACCTCTTCTGTAGGGGAGTGGCTGCAAAAATAAGTTGACGTCTCTGGGCGACTGGACAGTGGCATGACTCGGATATCGGCCACGCAAGGATCCTGAGGGAAATTGGAGTTGTCGCGAGCAGTGACTACATGACACCGCGGTACGACTTCTCGATGAGATTCAGGACACCGTTTCCAGACATCGAGGCATGGAAGGGTGGTGTGACCCACCTGTTAAGAGACTCCGTACAAATCTACACCGACGGTTCTAAGCTGAACGGGGCACAGTGGCTTTACTGGTTACTACAAAGCACGACCATCGAACTATCCGACGATTTCGCGAATCTAGGCATACCTATGAGGATCTGCAAGCTCATAATTGATAATTCCATCGTCGATTCCGTCAACGACAGGTGGGCGGCCTCGGACACGGATAGAACGGCTCGTAAAATCTAGCCAAGGCTGGATGAGGGGCGGACAATAAGTCGTCTTAAACTCCAAAGAGTCGCGCTAAGTGTAGTTGTCGGTGTCATTACGGGGCATTGCATTAAGGGCACGCATGTGAGGCACATTGGTCTTGGACACCTTGCTAACGGCTTCTGCAGAAGTTGCAGAGATGACAAAGAGGAGGAGACTGTCCCTCACCTGTTGGGTACATGCCCGGCTCTTTGCCAAAGGAGAAGGAAGTACTTGGGTACTCTCTACATAGATGATCTGGAAGAACTGTCAATGATTGACATTGGCAGACTAAATCGCTTCATCAGGAACTCCGAGTGGTTCCGGGACTATGGGATAAAGGATAACTGTGGTAACACAATGGCCCTAATGCAGCCTAAGTGAGTCCACCCAAGCATTTTCTACTTGAATGGGCAGCCACCTCTACCTACCTACCTGTGCCAATTTATAATCTATGGGTTTTCGTTCTTCCTTGATTCAATATATAGGGGATGTATGTTAGAAAGTTTAAGAGTGCATTGGAAAATTTGCAATATCATTGTTAATTGGATTGTCGTCTTGTCCGCTTTTTCCAATCGTCACAATGTGTTCTATGTATAAGGATTTTGATACTTGCTCAATTAATAATGTGCTTACAATCACAATTTCTATTGAAATGCAAGTTTGTTGATAAATGTTTTCACTTCTATTTTGTTGAGTGTCCACATTCATTCTTCCCAGTGGATGTTACCAGTTGTATTGGGTTAATAGTTTTGACTTGGTAGATACCGGTGATGTTGTTGCTGGGAGTGTTTTTGATTTCTTCGTTGTTTTTACTGTTAATGAGGTATGTTGAAATTTTATTTTTCGCCTTGACGGAATTTGTTTTGTTGATTCGCATGTTTTGTGTTAAAAGTTTGATGAAAATTTTTAATGCTGTTTTAATGTTACTTTCAATGTTTTTAACATTTCCTTCGTGTCTACTGCTTTGATTAAACATTGTTAATTTATGCAGAATGAAAATTTAATAATTCAAGGTAATTCTTCTGAATTATTATACCTCCACACCTCCTGCATTAGTCGTCTGACGGAATGCCAAGTCTAAAAGAAGAGGATCGTCAGAATCACTAAAACGAAGAACGGTCATGCGATTTAATAATAGCTAGCATATTTTGGGTGTAGTATTACGTATTTTCCTACTGCCTTTTAAATTTTGAATGATGTAAAATATTTGACTGTGCGACTAAATCTAGAATAATCCTGCCACTCAAAATATGTTGGCAACCTACATCCACTCAAGCAATTGTCACAGTGTTTGCCGAGTATTAAAAAATATAACTATAACAACTGAATTGTAGTACTTTTGTTTACAATTAAAACACAACAA
Source organism: Sarcophaga peregrina (assembly GCA_014635995.1). Classification (NCBI taxonomy): domain Eukaryota; kingdom Metazoa; phylum Arthropoda; class Insecta; order Diptera; family Sarcophagidae; genus Sarcophaga; species Sarcophaga peregrina. Next base: position 82,333,182 of record CM025789.1, on the reverse strand, counting down.
CTTTATCTTATTTACGATATCGAAAAATTAGCAAACATTTTTAATTTATATTGTATGAATTTTATTGTGAATTGTAAAGAAGAAATGAAAAGAGATCACTACTCGATCCACCCCCGAAGCTAAAGTTACGTTTGGTGTACAAAATAAATAATATTTGATTATTTAAAACTAATATATTTGCATTTGGATAACGTTATCCAAAATGTTAATGACCTTAAGTATACCAATTAACTTACGAAAATAAAAATGGTTTTATGACTCCCTCTTGAAAGGTCTTGATCGGGAGAACTAGTTAGCCTGCATACTACTGCATACCACTGCGATGTTTTCAAAACTCCCCCAAATCTTGAAAATTGTGGACCCCTGTGAGAACAACGTGAAATAGTATAGATTCAACAACAGTAAAAATTTAGTTGATAGTATGCCGCGTCGTATAGGACCTGCAGTTACTGCCAAAGAAGGCTATGCAAAATAATGAGTCCAAAGAAAGTATTAAAATTATTAAAAAGCGCTTTCTTATTATCTTGGCGGTTTTCTGGCGTCGGTCGTTTATATGAAGATGATAAATATTGACACAAGAACAGAAAAAGCTAAGACAACAATCTAATCTGTTTCTGCCCAACATAGGCGAATATGATAGAAGAATAAAAGAGAGAATGAAACCCTCTCTATATATTTTAAAATTCACTATCTGACATGCTTAAGGATTTTGACGTTGCCGTTAAAATAATGCTGCCATATAAATTTTAAATTTTCCACATTTTTTTTAAGTCATATGAAAATAATAAATTTAATTCAATTGAAAAATATTTTGAAAAAATTGTATATTAAAATATTTTTGTTGAAATTGGAATCAAGGGTAATTATACAAATATAAATTTATTGTCCGAGGAAGGTTTACATAAGCTTAATGCCGATTTTTTAAACTTTTGGAACATTTAAATCATAAATTACACATTTATTATAAATAATTTATTGAGAATATACAACAAAATTATAAATATGGCAATGCTACATATATAGTTTATGAGAAAACAAAACTTCAAAAAGCCTTATTTTATAAAAAAAATTTTGATTGAAACTGTACACAGCTTCCAGATAAATGAAGCATGGTATCGTCAAATGTTTGAGAAAAGATCGTTAAAATCGTCAGACGGTCATTGAAATCGTAAGAAAAGAATATCCATTTATAACCGACCGGGAATGGAATACAACTCTGATGTCTGGGTAGGTGCCTCAACGTCAATTTTGAGGTGTCTCGGCCGGAGAGGCCGTACTAGCTCGTTAATGATGGTAGTGTATCTAACTCCATTGATCCATTGGAGAATCGTTCCAAAGTGGGTTGAGTTTCCCTGTTGATACTGCAAAGAATTTTTCTCGAGCGAAATAAGGGAACTTGCTCATAAAAATCAATTCTTACTCGGTCAGCACACCCATTTATGGTCTATTTAACAGTGGATCGCACACTGCATTACAAATAAATTTCGCTTACACTGAGGCTTTAAGTCCCAGTTATGTAATGTAACAGCAATGTAATATTACGTGTATTGAACCTAAAAATGTAAGTGCAATTATAGAACGTAAAAACGTGTCATGTTTTTATGTATACAAAAGAAGAAAAGAAATAAACAAAAACAAATAAAACTAGCTAAAACTAAAAGACAAAAATTCAGATATGGATATAGAAGACATGTTTTTCGGTTTGAGTTTTTTAAAAATGTTTTATTTTTTAAACTATTAATATTAAATCCATATTTCGTTCTCTCCTTTTATCACTTTTATTCAGCTGTTAACCAGTGTTTTCACTACAACATTTTTATATACATTGCAACGATTTTATATTTATTTAAAAATACTTATTAAAACCTTTATGCGCTGCTTCTGTAAGCCAAGATATTTGACTTCGACACAAACAAACGCACTCAATTTAGTTTGTGTGTGTTTGTTGAGGAAAACTCAAATACTAAATTTAATGATTTTGTTTATATTTACATACAGAAACAGGTCAGGTATTTCGGATACCAAATTTGTATGAATGGTAAAACATACTTATCTTCTCTAGTAAAAGTAAAATCCAAACTAAATAATAAATTTGAAATAACTATATTTTTCTAATTTAAAATAAAAATAAACACTATTTTACTATTATGTAGGTCGCCGTGGTCTAGTAGGTAGTGTGTTGGCTTATTAGACGTAAAGTCAGGGTTCGAGTCCCAGGCCAGACATCAAAATAAAATACAAAAAGTATTTTTCGGCGATTTCTGGCAAAAACTCAGAGAGTAAATAAAATTGGCATGAAAAGTTTCACAAAAATCTGTCGTTCGGAGTCAACTTTAAACTTGTAGGTCCCGCCACTTATGTATAAAATTAACACACACAACATTACCAGAGATAAGGTCAAATGGGCTATTAGTAGCTTTGAGCCGTTCAAGTCGCCTGGTCCGGATGTTGTCTTTCCGGCTCTGCTTCAGCATGCTGGTGATATATTACACGAATATCTGGTGGACGTGTATAGAGACTGTCTCCGGTGGTGTGATATACCTGAGGGTTGGAAAGATGTGCTCGTGGTGTTTATACCGAAAGCTGGTAACCCAGTCACATCGGCCCTAAGGATTATAGACCGATATCACTCTCATCCTTTCCCTTGAAAGCTTTGGAGAGACTTATCGATCTATATTTAAGGTCAAACATTGACTGGTCTCTGTTGAGTGGGTCGCCACATGCTTACATTAGGGGCAAGTCTGTTGAGAGCGCTCTTCATGAAGTGACTGGTTTTGTTGAGGCGAATATGGCTAGCGGTGAGTACACACTGTCGGTCTTCCTTGATATAGAGGGGGCCTTCCTTGACATAGAGGGGGCCTTCAATAACGTTACCACTTCTTCTATTGAGAATTCACTAAGGGATATACATGCCCCAGATTTTCTGGTGCGGTTTATCACCCACATGTTGGGTAACAGACTAATCCGATCAAATCTGGGTGGATGTTCTGTCGTCAAGCGTGTGACCAGGGGTACACCGCAGGGGGTGTCCTATCCCCTCTTTTTGTGGCTCTTGGCTGCAAATGTTGGTCAGAGGCTCCTCGAAAGTAGGAGCTTTAAGGTTGTGGCATATGCCGACGATGTGGCTATTCTTGTGGGTGGTAAATTTTTGCCAACGCTGGGGGAGCTGATGGAGTCTGCTCTTGGAATTTTATCCTCTGGGCGACAAAGTGTGGTCTGGGGATAAATCCAAATAAGACGGACCTCGTTTTGTTTTCGCGTAGGTACAAGATTGAAACCTTCAGGTTGCCAAGATTAGCTGGTAGGGAGCTTCCGTTGTCTTCTGAGGTCAAGTACTTGGGTGTTATCCTGGACAGTAAGCTGAACTGGAAACGAAACATCGAGGAAAGAATGAAGAAGGGACTAAATGCTTTCTACCAGTGTAGGAACTCCATAGGTAAGAACTGGGGTCTTCCGCCGAGAGCCATTCGCTGGATATATCTGGCGATTGTTAGACCGGTTATTACTGATGGCTGTGTTGTCTGGTGGTGTGCCTTAGATAAGAGTTTTCAACGGAAAATCTTGGATAAGGTTCAGCATATTGCCTCTTTGAGTATCACTGCAGTGAGGAAAAGTTGCCCTCAGGCTGCTCTTGATACTATGCTCTGTCTGACCCCGCTTGACATATAAGTCAGCGTGTGCAGCGCGTAGTGCCATACGCCTGAGGGAATCGGGCTGTTGGAAACAGCGCTTGATAGGTCACTCCAGAGTTCTGAATACCGTCTTTCCTGACGGAAGGTACGGACGTTCGGAAAAAGCCACTGATTATATTGTGCCAGAGGCTATGTTCCTACCTGGTTTGAGTATACTCATACCGGATAGGGCACAATGGAGTGGTGGGGTACTCCAAGGACAGAGTGGTATACCCATCTTCACAGATGGGTGGATGTACAGGTGCTGTGGTTTTCTGTAAGGAACTCGGTTTTGAACTCCATTTCAGGTTGAATGATGATTGCAGCGTATTTCAGGCGGAGATTTTCGCAATACTGAAGGCTATTGAGGTCATAGCTGGTGGCCCATCTTCGGATTCGGAATCTTACACGATCTTCGTTGACAGTCAGGCTGCCCTTAGGGCCATTGCGTCGGTCTGGTGCAAATCACGGCTCGTTCGCGAGTGCAAAGAGTCGTTGCGGAGTTTTGGACCGGACCGTATCCGTCTATGCTGGATTCCGGGTCACAGCGGAATACTGGGCAATGAGACGGCGGATGCCTTCGCTAGGGTAGGTTCGCTTTCAGGTGGCGATTTGACGGTTGGTCCTGACCCCCCAGTCTGTCACCCCTATGGCCTCATCGATGGATGGGTCAGGAGGGAAGAGCAGAGACGTTGGGGGAACGGATCGGGTTGTTCTGTTTCTGGGCATCTATGGCCTGCTGTGGACAGCAAGAAGACAGAGTGGCTGCTGGGCTTGGTTAAGGCCAGCTTAAGGTCGGTTGTCGGTTTTATCACGGGGTACTGCGAGATTAGGTCGCTGACGGGGATCTGGAACAGATCCCAGCCGGACTATTGCAGGGTATGTTGCGATGAGGAGGAGTTGGAGACTGTCGAACATCTCCTCTGCAACTGCCCAGCCCTTGGTAGGTTGAGGTTGAGGACCCTTGGCAGGGCCTTCTTTGAGAACTTGAGTTCTGTGTCGAGAGCCGACATCAAGGCTCTCCACAGGTTCATTAGCAGCTTGGGCTGGTTGAGAGGTGCTACGGCTTCATAAGTGTAGTCGCACTCTCAACCTCTCTTGTTTTGTGTCTGTTGTTTTTTTTTCATTCCTCCGTTTCCCATTCTCCCTCCCCTTCCCTATATCCTCCTTTTCCTTCCTCCCCTAAGGACAATGTACAATGCGTCAATTTCGACCTCCGGGTACTGTGCTTGTCTTGATCGACTGGTGCACGTCCTCTAACCTAACCTAACACACACAACATAAGTGGCGTGAGAAACTAGGTCAATAATCCTGACAGAAGAGTTGTAATGACAAATTATGTGTGTGTATGTAGTTAGTGTTTATTTTCATGTTAAATTGGAAAAGATAATAATGAAGTGAATTATAATTTAAGTTTTTAAAATATGTGAAGTTTTATTTAAAGAGAATTCCACATACAGACAAACATAACATACATACAAAATTTATATTGTATATATAATTTAAATTTTCAGTTTTGGTGGTTTTTAATATTGACATGTTGTTAACACTGCTAAACAGATGTTACGTAAAAATGTAAGAAAATTCTATTTTTGACAGATTCTTACGCTGCGTTCCGGTTACTTTACATTTCTATAACAATTCGTATTGCTTTATACATAACAAAAACGATCAGCTGTTTCTTACTCTTACCGTTACGTTGCGTTACGGATGCATGACTGGGGTTTAAGGCTTTAAGCCTTTACGATAAATTTCATTTGACATTTATGATCAAAACAACAAAAAATACATGTTTTTGTTAAAAAAAAAAACTTGATATCACCTTATTGAGTTCGCCCTGGCTTTGTTCTTACACACCCGCCAAGGAAAATACAAGAGCCTTATTTTGACGTTTGTGCAGAAGAAAGTCACAAGAGAGCCGTAATTTGTATTGTATTACTTTATCATTCGCATTATTTTCTTTCGACTGAGAAGAATTTGTGAACCTCAAAAAAACGTTTCAAACGAACGCGTTCGACATATTTTCATTTTATCATCCATAGATTGGAATAGTTTTTTGTTATATTATTCAAATTCGTCTTTAAAAATGTTTTAAACGGACCAGACAGAGCCAGGGTATTAGCTGCTCGTCGCAAAAGTCTAAATGAAACAATTTAAATAGCCTCTGAGGTAATACTGCAAAAAAAAACTCAATAATGCATTTCGATAAGAATAAAAGGCCTTTCAATAGTAGAGGATGTCTTGCGTCGCCGTGGTCTAGTAGGTAGTGTGTTGGCTTATTAGACGTAAAAGCCAGAGTTCGAGTCCCAGGCCAGACATCAAAACAAAATACAAAAAGTATTTTTTCGGCGATTTCCTCTCAGCAGATTTCTGACAAAATCTTTGAGACTATGTAAAATTTTCTCACAAAATCTGTCTTTCGGAGTCAACTTTAAACTGTAGGTCCCGCTATACATGTACAAAATTAACACACACAACATAAGTGGTGTGAGAAACTAGGTCAATAATCCTGACTGAAGGGTTGTAATGACCAATTATGTATGTATGATATAATTGTTTTCGGATGTTCTTTACAACACCATAATGATAATTTAAGAAAAATTTTTCAAAGTCTAAAAACCTACAACCTTAAGTTAAATCCAAATAAATGTAAATTTTTGAAACCAGAAGTAATTGATTTAGGACATCTTATTACAGATAAAGGAATAATGACAGATCCAAATAAAAGTAAAGTACTTGAAACTTATCCAATCCCGAAGAACGCAGATGATACAAGAAGTTTTGTAGCTTCCTGTAATTACTATAGATGTTTTGTTAAAAATTCTGACCAGAAGGCTGCTGCGGTGCATCAGGATAGAACCCACACATTTTAAAGTCAAAAAACAGTATAAATTGCAAATAATGATAGAATAAAAAAATTTAGTTTTGCAGCAAAATAGTTGATGCCGTAAACGATAATTTAAACACAAAAATAGTCTAAAAATGGACTATAATGGTACCTTTTCTCTTTCTTTGTAGTCAAGCATAAAATTTTTCATTTAGTTTTTGGTTTAACAGGATAGAACCATGTGGATTTTTAACTTAAATCAGTGAGCGGTTGTAATAAACCTTTATAAAAACCAAATAAAACTAAAATTATAGTTGTGATGCAGTTAGCTAAATCAATATGGAAAGAAAAAGTCCTTTAAATTCGTCGGAAATGGTAAAAATTGAAAATTCTGGAAATTATTCTTATCGCGAAATTGGTAGAAAAATTGGACAGAGTCATAATGTAGCAATGAATTACATAAAACATCGTGAAAAATATAATAATAATTACAAAGGAGGTATTAAACAGCTCCAACACCACAGAACAAGCGAAAAATTCTTCGAATTGCCTAAAATTCAGCCCAATCTGCCTCTAAAATTAAGCATTTAGCAGGAATTAATGCAAGTAAATCAACAGTTCGTCGCGCGATTTTAAGAAAACTAAAGAAAAAACATCTATTAAATGCAATCCGTCAACAGCAGCGCCTGTGGATTAATTTATTCATTAGTCTTTTTTTACAATATATGTATACATTTTTTTTTGCTCACTGTATAAACATTAATTTATTTAATTATTTTTTATTTCCTTTTATATTTGTATCCTATACAACTTATAATTTATTTAAATACTAGCAGATTGTGCTCGGCGTTGCGCGGGTTATAAAAATAACAATAAATAAAAATCCGATATCGAAACGGGCTTCTTAAAAAGTGCAATTTTTCAAATTATTCGGAAACCGGTTTATCAAACAACCCAGTTTTTTGAATACTCTAAGTCCTAAATATAAATGCATGCAATTTCCCCGTTTTTCGTCCTTTTTCCCCTTTTGGTCCAACTTTATAAACGGAACACCTCCAATAGCTATTTGGGAAACTTAACCAAGCTAAATCGAAAAAAAAAATACCTTTAAAACAAATAAAACACAGCATTTATGCATAAAGTACTAATTTTTGCCCGTTGGTTCAAAATTTTTAAAAGATTTATATCCTATAACCTGCACTGACAAAAGTTCGTTCAATACCCCAAATTTCAAGAAAATCGGTTCAAGCGTGATAGGGTATGCACTTAATTTCCCCTTTCCCCCTTTTTGTTCAACTTTAGAAACGGAACACCTCCAATAGCTATTTGAGGAACAACCAAGCTAAATCGTAAAAAATACCTTTAAGACAGATAAAATACAGCATTTATGCATAAAAAACAGACTTACAGAAAGATTTATAAAATAGATTAGGATTAGGATAACCTGCACTCAATTTTCCCGGGTTCGGCCCTTTTCCCCCTTTTGGTTCAACTTTAGAAACGGAATACGTCGAACAGCTATTTGGGAAACTTAACCAAGCGAAATCGTAAAAAATTACCTATTACCATTTTTCCCATTTCTTCTTCCCTTTTGATCAAAATTTTGAAAAGATTTATAGCCTATAACCTGCACCGACAAAAGCCTAAACTATATTCCAAATTTCAAGAAAATCGGTCCAGGCGTGATTGGCTAAAAAAACAGACTTACAGAAAGATTTAAAATATATGTATATGGATTCTGGATGTTCTGGCATAACTTTTGAAGTAGAATCTACTTCTATGCTTCCAGTATCCCTCTGAAGGTCGTCATGGTAGCGCAAGTTAGCCCGTATTTTAAAAAAATTAATTTTAAAATTTTTTTTATAAACAAAAGAGAAATAATGACACAAAATAACAACTTTATGTCATTATATGGATTCGCCTTTGTCATTTATGGCTTACAGCGAATTTCATTTGACATTAATGTTTACCCAAATACAACAGAAAATATCAAGGCATATTCAAAAGGTAGTGTTATCAGCCCAGCTGATTGCTTTTTTCAGTCCAAGTAAATGTCAAACATGTTGTTTGCTTACAGTGAGCAAAAAAAACTTGTACACTATTACCTCGAAATAACTTTTGAACAAAAAATTATCTATAAAAAGAAATTTATTAAAAAAAAAACTAAAAAGAGCTTAAAAACTATATTCGGATTATAAACATTTCCCTATTAGTTATGTAAAAAGAAAATAATTGTCGAAACTAAGAAATTCACACATTTTTAAGCAAAAAAGTTTTGATTTTTTTACTATGGCGACCGAATTTTCTATAAAGTCATCTTAAACAAAATACTGTGGATTTATTTATTTATTAGTTTTTTTACAATAATACATTATATACATTCTTTTGTTTATTTATTTTTTATTTCCTTTTATATTTGTATTCTACATAATTTATAATTTATTTAAATATTCTCTATGTTCTAGCACAACTTTTATTGTAGAATCCGCTCTCATGCTTCCCAGTATCCCTCTGAAGAAGGTCTTCATACCTTATTGGTAGCGCAAATCAGTCCGTATTTAAAAAAATTTTATTTTCAAAGTTTATTTTTTTTATAAACGAAAAAAGGCAAAAGAGAAATAATGACTCAAAATAACAACTTTATGTCATTATATGGATTCGCCTCTGTCATTTCTGGCTTAATGCGAATTTTATTAGACATTTGTGTGGACCCAAAAACAACAGAAAATACATGTTGCTTTTGTTAAAAAACACTGTGAATTGAGTTGTACTATTACCACTATCTTTTGAGTATGCCCTGGAAAATATCTATCGCTTTATAGAATTCGCCCTGGTAAAAAGTATTATAATTTTTTATCTAGTATAAAAAATCAAGTGACACCTTTTTTATAGTCATTGATATACTTCATTTATATGATGACAAGAAGAATGCCACCATTTAATTTCTCCACATGAAATTTTCAGTTTATATACATTTTTACAATATGGTTATTAAATAGATTTATTGAATTTACAATTTTCTCTTACCAGGTTTAATAAAAACATTTAGACTAGCTTTGAAATTAATATTTATTTTGCAAATATACTTTTTTGCTTCAACATATAAATTAAATGTAAATTTACAAATAAATCATAAGTTTTCGTAATAACTTTTTATAACAAAAAATTGCTTATTATATAACACTAAAAGGGTTTAAATTGTTGTCGTATTTACTAATAAAATTATTACTATCATCATATTCTACACTAAAGTTTTCAAATGGGTTTAAGGATTTAGGAATATGTAGGGATTTTCTGTTTGAAGATTCAATATTTGAACAAGTATTAATATTTAAAATATGTTTTTTCATTTTTTCCGAAATATCCTGGAGTAGAGTTATTTTATCCATGATATTTTGAACTTGTAGTTCTGGTCCTATTGTAAAAACCGTCTTTCTTTTATTTGAACACACAATACACTTCAGAACATTACTGTATTGTCTTATACATTCTTTATGAAATGAATGCTGACATAGGAAGTATAGCATTGGCAGTTTTGTCATTTGTTTACAAACATCACAGGATCTACTTCGAAACTCTATTGGTCGATTGTTATATTTTTGCAATAAAGCTTTTGTTCTAGAAACCTTTTCTTCTAAAAGACACACTCTATTGTGGAGTTCGGAACTTTTAAAATATTGAAAAATATTATAACTGAAAAAAAAATCGCTTATATGTGACACAAAAAAGTTGCTACTTAGAATAAAACCACCTACAATATTTAATATGTAGTTGGGCCTTGTTTGCAAAACTTTTCTAAATATTTCAATAATTAGTTTGAATGAATATTTTAATAACAGATTTTCTTTGGTGAGCGATCTTATCCACATCTGAGTGGAATTAAAATCATAGTCCGTAGAAAATTCATTTATGTACTCGGGGTACATTTCAAAACATTTCGCTAAACACTTCATGCTTAAAATCTGTACGCCGCATTTATCATACAACAATCGAATACCTGGCCAAAACTCATAACTCCGGCAAATTAAAAATCCGTTATCTACAGATATACTCGCCCCATGAGTTTCAAAAAACTTAATTACGAATGCTATGTCAACATTACCTAGTTGCCACATTTGCAATACCAATTCCGTCCAAATGGTATATAAAAATTTCATTTTATATTGGTTACATATATTATCTATGAAATTTATAGCAAACATTTTCTTTGAAAGTATTAAAGGAAATACTATTTTATGAAAGCTATAATTATCAACCCACAAATCATTTTCCGACGCATAGTTTGCTGCCTCTACTAAAGAGTGTGGATATCGATTCAATAAAAAATAGCCATATTCTAAAAAGAAATCTATAACGTCTTCATTCGCTATTGTTTTTAAATAAGTCAAAAAATTATTATTATGCTCTAAGAGTTCCAGCATTGATGAATATTTTTCACTTTGATCTATAGTTGAATAACGCACTAATAATTTATCACTTCCATTTTTCGCTACTTCAAAGATATGAAATGCTTTGTCAGATAATTCAACACGTTGACGACAGTTTTTTAAAAGTTTAACATGTTCTGATGATTTAAACTCAGTTTCGTTTAATTTAGATAAATATTCGATTAGCCATTCATTGTAACGAAAATCCGTTAACTTGTTTACAATCGTGAAAGGAGCTACTGTTCCAATAGTTTTTGAATACATATTAACTGCTCCAAACATGTCTCCTCGGTGTAGCAGGTGATCACCATAACTAACTAAAACCTCAGCAACTATGTTACTGTTTGCTTTACTCTCTTCAAGTAATTTCAGGGCAATGTCGTATAAGTTTTTAGTTATTAGATGTTTTATTTTATATCTTATTCCTTTTTCTCTAAACGTCAGAATGTCACCGTTCCTCAAAAAAATTAAGCAATTATTGATTTCGTTTGTAGCCTGTATTCCTACGACTTTACAGAGTTCTTTGTTGAACACAACAATCTTGTTATCAATATCAATTATCATCAATTGATATACGTCGTTATATTCTAAATTCCATTTATCGACAGTATTAAATACAAGAATATATCTCTTTCCAAAAGATTCTACGAATTTCTTTTTTCCATTTAAAGCATAACATGATCCTCTTCCTTCAGTTGAATAACAGTAAAGACCGTCATCCCGAGCAACGACGAAGTTCTGCTCGTTATTTGATTTATACATCGGCTGCAAAGTACAACAGTGAACATTGGAGACAATATCATCCAAAGAAAATATAGTTTCGTTTAAAATTGAACTGGTCGATGTTTTGTAATAAAAAACTCCATCATCAGAGCAAACAAACATATTTACATCGTTATCTGTATTACTTGAAAATTTAATTCCTTTGACTGGCTTTGAACATATATTTAAACATTTAAAGGTCTTTGATGAAATTTCTCTTGAAAAGGTAGATTTAGAAAACAAAACATTGCCGTTGTGAAGACCAATAGCAATACAAAGCTCTGTATTAATTAGATTAAAAGCCGAAATAGTTGTAACATTAGAAATATTTTCGAATACTGTATTGCTAATAACGCTTGGTGTTTTTCTCACAAATTTAGCTAAGTTAAACACTTTAAGAACACACTTATCCAAGTCCTCGCAAAGTATGATAAGGATATCACAACCTTCAGGAACACAGCTGTATGTTACTTTATCTTCAATTTTAAATAATGTACATTCCCATTCTTCCAAGATTTGAACGTCTCCATTTGCATAGAAGAAAATTTTGAATTTGGAATTAGAGCAAAATGATATAATATTACTTTTGTGGCTAATTTTTTCCACAGTTGACACAATTTGAAAAAAACTAAACATTTTATATTTTGTTGCTTATAATTTCTCTTTCTACAAAAAGCAAACTAAATATATCTATTGTACTTAAAAAATATACCCTGTGTTAAAAAATTCACTAACAATAATGCCAATGACGATAATTTAGCAATTTCCTATTAATTTAGCGATTTTATTTTTGCTTGCTATCAGCGTTGCCATTTTTGTTATTTTTAACCAAATTTGGTTATTTTTTTTTCTAATGTGTAAATGTGTATTTTTTCTTCATTTTGGTTATTTTTTTATCGGCAATACAACAATCACTTCTTTAATATTATTTGAAAATTTGCAGTCGTTAGCAAAGCGTCACTACATTCAATTGAAATTTTAAGAACAATTTTAATACAAATAAATAAAAACCTTAATTTATTATTTCGAGGTGTAAATATAACAAATATATAAAAGGCCTAACTCCGTTTTTTGTTACTTTACAGGAGAAGCGAAAATCTTAATAAAATCTGTAAAATTTTTCGTACAACAAAAATTTTAGTACGTTTTTTAAAAAATTGTTAATTTTTGTTTTAATGAAGTTTTCGAAGTTTATTTCATTGATATTTTTGAAAAGAAAAATTGAGTTAGTCCTTTTTTAAACTGAGTTGAAAGTGAAATATATTATAATAATTCAGGTTTAAATAATAAACGGTAGTAATTCATGAAATTAAGAGGATTAAGTTAAAAGAAAATTGTAGAAAATCAATTATTATAAGACAAATAATCTTAAAAAAGACGATGATCTGCAGGTAAAATCTTTTTAAGTCCTGTTGGTGGTCCCATTTCTTTTTCGTGATTGATATTTTCTCCTTACAAAGTGAAGCAGAGGATATATCTTTAATAGACTTTGATCAATTCGTAATCCCCAGTTATCTCCGTTTTGAAATATATTAATTCTGATGGGTCATATGCCAGAGCTCATAACATATTAACAGTAGATCAAAGTTTTCTAAGAGGCTTAAGTAACCGGCCTTTATTTGATATGCCAAAATATTGAAAGCCTTCCATTCTTGTTTTTCTATTTAAGTGTTATGTCCGTTCAGACTTTCTTGCAATATTTTTTCTTGCTCGGATACGATTAGCATTCTGCGATTCAGAGTCAGAGTTTTCGTTCGCTTTCAAAATTTTTATAGCGTTTTTAATGTTACAACTTTTTCCGCTTAAATAATATTTTTGACAAAAATCAAAGTGAAGTGATCTGAATTAATTGTTTTGTTAGTATAATATTTTTCCTGTTTCTCAAAAACAGAGAAACATGTCGATTGATTTATAGCTGTGATTTTTAAGAACTCTACCCGCCGCCAAAATTTGTTAAGTAACATTTTCCGATAAAGCGAATTTGTTATTTGGGAAATATAAACGCACAATTTCAGCTGCGGTTATAATTTTAGAACGAAATAAAAAATGAGTTAGGATTTTTTCTTTCAAAAATTCATTGTCATGAATTAAGCCTTTTTAAAATCATTATAAATCTGATATTTGCAATTGTATCCACCTGAAATTTTGAGGCAAGGTTCATCTGACATTTTTCCCCCACAATAAACTAAAAATGGTATTTTGAAAAAACTGGGTTAGGCCTCTTTTATATTAAGCCATCGATTTATAGTTTAACTACACAGGAAAAAAAAATTTTATATTAAACCTTAAATTTGTTAAAAACAAATGCATTTATATAAAAAAAAAATTTGGTTATTTTTTTGCTTTTTTGGTTATTTTTTATTTTAATTTTGGTTATAAAATTTTTTTTGTCGTGGCAACGCTGCTTACTATTGTTACTTAATTCCATTTTACATTGAGAAAAAGTGAAGTTGTAGATCATGACATATTTATATAACAGGTAGGAGCGTGTCTACAACAAATCCAACAATGCAATAACAACAGGGATTTTGTTTTTGTTAATGAGTACGCGGAATGTCAAAAAAAGTAACCCTTAAACCTCCATAGGAAATTAAAAAAAGCAATTAGAAAAACTATATAAATTTTATATATTGAAATTTCTTTTGCTTTTTATGTCATGCTTAACTACCCACCTCTAAATTAAAAAAAAAAAAAAAATTATTCCATGCAGTCAATAACATTTCCACTTTATGTAAATAACATGTTTTTATATGGCCATCGAGAAAAATGGCAGAAGTAAACGTTATTTGTCATTGCTCGTAGTTTAGGCACCTATTTGGAGAGATCAAAATCTTTACTGGGTAATTCATCACTCTCGTCTAAATAAATTTTAATATAGTAAATCTAGGTTGTAGTTTAAAAGATATATGTATATAGTGTTAAAAGCTTAAATATTATTAATCATCATGCAAAAAATTGGTTTTGAAATAGTAATCCTGAAACATTTCTAGAGTGCGTATCGTTAAGGATACATCCGGTACAAATGAGGGTATATAAATGCGAAAATGATTATCGAAACAAAACACAAAAAAACAACAAAATTTTGACATTTCAAAACTCGTCAGCTGTTGAGTTGGTACTACCTATTACATGAATATGCCTTGTTGTAGATAATTGCTCATGTTCTGGAAAACGCACATCGCTTAATGTTTGCGTTGTCGATTTGAAAACGCCATATAGGTGTTCTGACAAACGAAATCGCTAGAAATTTGGCGTTTCCAAATCGCTAGGGTATACTGAAGCGATCTGGTGTTTTTTATTCAAAGTGTACATTAAATTAACAATAAAATTATACACAATTTAAATTTAATATGTTTTCTTTTTATTTCAATGAAAACTTTTAGCATTTTTTGACGATTTAAATTAAAAATATTGAACACAAAATTTGCTTTGAGTTTGTTTACTGTTTGTACCATTTGTTTACTTATCAACTGGCGATTAATGCAAACAGCTGATCAGATTGATCTTCGAAAAAAATTTCATGCTAGTGGTGTTAATTTTACAACTGATTATTTGATTATTTCTTTTTAAACTCTTAATATTAATATTTGCAATTTATTAAATTCACATATCTATATTAAATCGTAAAAATAAACCCTGAAAAAAAGTTAAAAAATAATTTAAAACCTGTAAAAAGTACTTTAAAACGTTTATGGGAGCAAATAAATCATACAGAATTTTATTTTAAACCGGCTACCCGTGTTAAGAAGTACCAATTATTCGTAATTGTTTATAAGTAACATCTCTAACTGAAAAGATGCATTTGCCACAATTTTTCTGAAAACTCACAAATAAAATACGTAAATTATATAAAAATTACGCATGATCTGGATTGTCCAATGGATTGGAAAAGTCCTTTAGTGTTTTTTCATTAGCATTTCTTTAGCTTTTTGGTTTTTTAAAGCTAAAATAGCAAGCAAATACGCTGTAGGCATTTTAATTTTTTTCATTTGTTTATGTTTTGTTATGATAAAACATATGTTTTCATTGTTCGAATGCAACTGCGAAAAATGCAAAACGCCAGCAAATCGCTTCGTTTTCAGAACAGGCGGTCATGCGTTTTGCGTTTTTCAAACCGTAAGCGATTTGCAAACACTGCGTTTTCCAGAACATGGGCGAATATATAGTTAACGAATTATCTGGAGGCGAATTAAGGGATTGAATTTATTTCAATGACGATTGTACGAAAAACTCGTACGAATAGATTTTCAGTGTACAAGTCGGATGATGCTGAGTTTTGCTGATCATATTTAATTTTTAAGCACACATGAGGTACCGCACGAAACGAAAATTCATTTTTCTTCTACAGAAGTGGTTAAATCTTTCGGGAACACGTCAAAGAAAACATGCTTTGCCATAACCAAGAAGTGCCTCAAACATCGCTTGTCAAATAAATTAGTTCAGTTCGCTTGTTCGCTATTCTGCTCACAACGGAGACCTTCAATCCACGACAGTTATCTTCACACAAGACTGACGAATTCTTGCTTCTCGATGCCTGTTTTGCCTTGCCTTTTTAAATGCTCTCGTAATCAGTCTGATGAAAGTTCTTGAAGTGGAACGTTCGCGGTTTCGCCTTCTCGAGAATTCCACCCTGACTATATTGTTGTTTTTGTGTACATTGGTTGTTGTTACGTTCGCTTTTCTCTTATACTTGTTCTTGTTGGTTTACTTGGAACAAGTTCGATGTATTTGTTAGTGTAGCTATTGTTTACCGTTTAATGTTAAACGATATTACATTGTTTCTAATTTCGTAACAATATAATTGTAAAATCTAACTAAAAGTAAACAAGATCGATCACAAGGAACAAAGAAAGATTAATATTTTTGTAAACAAGAACATATAAATAAGCTGAAACGTCCAAAATTTCCTTACTTTCCGTTTGGTTATTGTTGAACAATGTACTATACCAAGTGCGAATCCAAAACCCAAGATTAAGATAAAAATAATCACATAATAAAAAATATTAACAGCCATATTCATAAAAAGTCTTTTCACACATAAATTACTCATAAAAATTTGTATTAAAAACGCATAATAAAAGTTCCATAGATATTTACGCTTTTTAGTGATTTTATGTTTAGGTATGGCAACTTTTTTTTTTAAATTTGTTTGTCATTTTGTTGTTAGAGATGCTACGTGACCAGTCATTTGTGAGTTCCACTGTAATTTGTGATGTGTAAACACATCACTTGTTTCCATCAAGTTAATAAGGGCAATTTGAAAAACTTGTTGTAAACATTCGTGTACATGTGATTTTGCTTCTCTTTCTAACATATAAATTCTTTCGACTGTAAAAAATATATAATCTGCTCACTCTTTCTTACTTACTTACTTAATTGGCCATAACAACCCGATTAACGGATTTCGGAACACATCCTTCCTGGTTGGTCACATCAATCGATGACAGGACTTCTTCGATTTGGTCTATCCAACGGATACCAGGTCGTCCTCTTTGCAGACTTCCGCAGATCCCCGCATCAAATACCCGTCTCGCCGGAGCATCCTCCTTCATTCGAACGACATGGCCGAGCTGTTAAATGTTTACATTTACAAGATTTCGAGAATACGAAGTAATGAACGTTCGCCTTCAAATACATTCATCAGACTATTTACTTTTCCATATAAAAGGCAAGGCAAAGTAGACGACTGCGTTAGTGAACTTCAGTATTATGTGAAAACGCGGTGCATCTGAAGAGAGTAATCGGGGTTTGAAGATCTGTAGCAAATATATGTCGAATAATTGTCTAGTAATTCTTATTACTTATACAAAGGATATAAAGAGAGGAATAACAAAGAAAAGGAATTACAAATTGAGTTGTGAACACAGGCACACTGAATTGTGCGAATAATAAAGAATTTTAACTAAAACTATGTCGCCGTAATCTAGTAGGTAGTGTGTTGGCTTATCCAGGCCAGACATCAAAACAAAAATACAAAAAGGCTGACTTCCTAAACGGATATTAATAATGTATCAATACAGTATTAAAACCGAGTTGATACATTGTGTAGTTAGTTTTTTAATACGTTGCATATTAATACTTTGCGACACCTTGCACCTACTTTTATTTGGATGCCTTTGTAGCTTTTCCTTGCGTATCAATTACAATAGTGTTGCTAAAAGGAACATAATACATTGTCAAAATTTTCAGGGTTGCGTTTACGATCACGCTGCAATGTATTATTACAAGCAACATGCGTTTAGGAAGTAAACCAAATTATTTCTTTGACGATTTCCTCTCAGCAGATTTCTGGCAAAAACTGTGAGGGTAAATAAAATTGCCATGAAAAGTTTCTCAAAAAATCTGTCGTTCGGAATCGACTTTAAACTGTAGGTCCCGCCACTTATGTATAAAATTAAAGCACGCAACATAAGTGGTGTGAGAAACTAGGTCAATTATGTTTGTAATTAAAATTAAACACAAATTTATTTTTATTTTATTTTATCAGAAGTGAAATTACAAACTTAAAATACGTAAATAATAAAAGAAATTCAACGAACTAAAAGTGGATCAGCTCAAACGAGATTAAGTAAAATAGTGCAGCCAACAAAGGGCGCTAAGTTTTAACTCCGATAATGGAAGAACTTGAGCAACGTGGCATTGATATCGATACCTACGCTGTGATGGAAATAATATAATTATTATCTAATGGACAAGAAGTTTTTAGAGCTAACAATCAAAGGCTATTTGCTGATGTACAACAAAAAATGCAAGCAGCAATTAGAAAAGATAGTGATACGGGATGGAAAAAATGTAAGCAGTAATTATGACAAAAATGGAGAACAGAAAATAATTTTTATCAAAATTTTAAAAGAAACTTGAAGTCGGTCAACTAAAGAATTACTAGTGTCGAGGAAAAGGTATCATATTAAGAAAAGACCGTTAACACGAAAGTGATTAATTTGGAGAAGGACGTTGACGGAAAACTCGTTATAATGGAGGAGATGATTGACAACCTTCAGAGCCCGCGACTGCAACCAGTATGAATTCCCCGCAGGTACCGGCAAGATAAAAACACCCTGCTTTGATGGTAGCTCACCCCTATCCATATTTAAATTCGAAATCGATACAGTAACCAGCAAAAATGGATGGGACGATAAAAGAAGGCTAAGGAACTAATTTTGACGTTAAAAGCGTAATTAAATTTCAATTCGAGCCAAAAGGAGGCTGAGGAAACCCGCTTGTTGTTTGTTGAACCAGCAAAAATCAAGGCCCTTGTAAAATCCACAGAGAGAGTCGTCTGTAAAAGAGTCATCATCCAAGGACCAACAGGAATTTGGTGTAAATGTGAAGAAATGGGTAGCAGGTCTTTCGTCATGAACAATAAAAGTCAAAGTAGAACAAACATGGTCAAACATGACATTGATTCTGGTGAAGCGAGGTCGATAAAACAGGCACCCAGAAGCATACCGCAGGCGAAGCATAATGAGGTTAAACAGCTAGTCGACGAAATGAAGAGAAGCGATGTAATTGAACCACCATCGGTTCCGTGGAGCTCACTTGTGGTTTTAGTCAAAAAGAAAAATGGCAATACAAGATTCTGCGTAGACTAAGGGAAGCTGAATGATATCACTCAAAAGGACAGTTAGCAGCTACTAAGATTTGACGACACGCTTTGCACGATAGCCGGAATGAAGTGGTTCTCTACATTGGATCTTAAAGCCGGTATTGCCAGGTAGGTAGAGTGTACATTGGGGTTTTTGATGCCAAAAATGGGAATTAATTGGAAAATTAAATTCTTGAGTACCAAACTTTTTTTACATGAGCTAAAAGTACACAAAATTCTGCATCATTATCAAGTACCCTTACATTATTACATCTTTTTGAAGTTTGAGTTTTTTTATGTTTTTTAATTTTTCGTGAAACAACTAAATATTCACTGTTTTCAAAATTAGTTTTCGGCAAGTTTTTAAGTAAAAATTGTTATTTTTAAATATTTTTTTGTAAAGGTCTATAATTTTGCAAATTTTGTAGCATATGTGGGAAAATAGTTGTGAGTTAAGCAAAAAAAAAATTTTTTTTAAACCTAAGACGCTTTGTGAAATAATAGAATAAAATTGTTTTACACTTTCTTGCACCTGATTAAATAAAATGAGAATATATTTTAGCACCTATAAAATTTTTATCTTTTAATTACCTATTTTTAATGGAAAGCAACAGAAAGCAGTGGATGTTTGCATTTATTTTCTGAATCATATTTTAGAATACAAATATGTATGTTAATTTTTATTCTAGTAAGAAACGCGTTCCACTTTATTGCTTCTTTTCTGATTTCTCTAAATTTTTTCTTGTATTTATAAAATTATCCGACCATATTCATTTAATCGCAAGAACAAAAGTGAATACAATTTTTATTTCTCGAAGAGAACTTTATGAAATCATGGCAAATTCTGGATTTGAAATCTTAACTGAAAAAGTTGCAGCTGTAAAAAAAAAATACTTACACGTTTATTGCCAAGCAATGAAAATAATTTTAAAGTTTTTAACGAAACATAAAAAATCTTATTTTCAATTCAAGAATTGCTGGAATGCGCCTGACAGTTTCTGAGCGTTTTCTTCAGAACAACAAGTACTGGTTAGATTTGTCAATAGGTTTCCTGCGCCAATCCTGGTGCTAGCGAGGTAGTTGATTTCGAGGATTGCTGTAAAAGAACCAAAGAATTAAGGAAGAAAATTCCTTATCGTTGCTGGCGCACACCACATAAATGAGCCTTCGGGTAGCATGTAAATAATAATAATAATGACGATAAAATATGAGCAGTAATCTTCATGAATTACGCAGTTGTTAGGGACTATCTACATATTACAGACGTTTTGTGCCTAACTTCGCTAGCGTGGCTACAAGTTTACATGAGCTCAACAAGAAATCAAAAGTGTATCAATGGGGTGACAAGAAAAGGCGTTTCAGATACTAAAAGACCTCTTATGTGCTGCACCAGTTTTCCCAGGGGAAAAATCATTTTAGACAGTGATGAATCCATCATTAATATCCAGCTAACTCAGATCGATTCCAACGAAGACTGGTCTGAAGCACAAAGAAGTGACCAAATATTAGCGAAGATTATAGCAGCTAAGGAAGAGGACTATCGACTGAAATGAAATGTCAGCAGAAGGTCCTCTTATAAAAGCATTTTGGGCATAATAGGACAGTTAAAATTGATAAACGTGTGCTTATATCGTCATTGGCAAAGCGCTGATGGTTAGACCTCATCCAACCTAATAGTAGTACCTTCCTCCAAAATGAAGGAAGTCTTAAATGAGTTCCACAATGGAGCTAGCGGAGGACGCCAGGGGGTGACAAAGGCTCTGGAAAAACTAAAACAACGTTTTTATTGGGTTGGATGGCAGCAAGCAGTGGCGGATTGGATAGCAAACTGTATCCAGAGTATTGCAGCTGAAGGTCAGGTAAGAAGAAGTCAAAGTCTGCTGCAACAATATAACTCGGACGCACCTTTCGAGCGGATAGTGATGAATGTAGCAAGCCCTTTTCTTCAGGGCTGTAACTGTTTTTGCTTTTATCGTAAAAGTTAGAAAATTAGAATTATATTAAAGTAAATTATGTTAAAAAATTTTTTGAATTAAGCTTTGCAATAAATATTATGAATTCATCATGAAATAAAACATGTATATAACCCAGAGGAAAATTGTTAGTACTGTTCAATAGTGTAACCTACAAATACATTTATGCACTGTTAAATGTAGAAAAAATGTACAGCATCAAATCCCTAAAGACTTCGTATTTAACTTGATAAATATCCTTCCAAAAACGGAGTTAATTTCTCATTGTTATTAGTGAATTTCATTAGAAAATAGTGAATCCTGCTGCAATTTTTCTTTGGGTGTATAATTGATATACAAAAAAATTTCAAAAAGAAGCGACGAGAACCTACTTCACTGAAAGCTGACATACAACTGAATGCATTTTTACGCTCTTTTCTTCTTCTTTATTGTCCTTATCATTTAAATTATTAAATCCCAAAAATTTTAGGCTAAGTTTTAGTCCTGCTAGGTTTGGTGCAAAAACGTTTCGTGGTCCCCTTCGTAAAATAATGGATATTTATGTCTATTGATAATTATGGAGTTTTTTAGATATTTTCATAACAAATTTTTGAATAATTTTCTTTTTATGTAAAATGTACTAAAATTCCACTAAAGAATTTATGAAAATTATATTATATTATTAAGTCTGAGAGCTGTGGCGGTATTTCATTTTCAAAATCTCTTTAGGCATTGTAACTTGGTGTAATATGTGAAAGTCTTCTGATACTGATTTTGTTGATGGAGAGTTTTTCTATGATCTAATTAACATATATAATTGGTCATTCCAATGCTTCAGTCAGGATTTCTATTAAGCCTGTACTAATTTGAAGGAAAATGAAGGTAATGAAAATTATAATAAAAAGTCCTCTCTGGAGGCCGAGAACGGAACTCGTACGGGTGTTAAACCAACGCCCGTATCAACAAAAGAGGTGAAGGAAGTGGTTAGTGCAATGGCTTACCAAAAACCTGAAACCTCAAAAAATGCGAGATCACTATTGGCCAAAAGCGTCGGCCTTACCAAACCCGAGGTTGCAGCAAAAGGCGGATCTACCTCCAGCAAAAGTGGCCTTGGAAATACAAAGGTTGACGCGGCACAAAAGCATATAAAAGTCCCCAACAAAAATACAGCGAGCGATTAAATGCTAGGCGGGTCCGCGAACGGATTTCAAAGATTCCAGAGAGTAGCCGAACGCCAAAGAAAAACTGGCCGAATAAGATAAGGCAACAAACGAGACTGATGTCAAAAGACAGCGGTCTGCGGAAAATGACACACCCGATGCGAAGAAGCATAGGAGCTCTCACCGCACCAATATAACGTACAGCGATGTACTAAAAGATAGTATCGAGATGGTGGTGGTCGATCGCGCAGACCCTCAAATTGGAGGCTAGTTGAAGGCGCCCTGGCAGATATCCTCCTAGATGTGATGGAGGAAGAACTAGACGACCAAGGTCCAGAGGGAACGATGTTGGAGGAAAAAATGGATGAAAAAGGTCCGAGTAATCCAGAAGAATCTCCACCACTCTAAAGCGGCGTCTGCCGTATTACTTCTCCGACTGGCGAACAGAGGAGAAGACATAGCCCTAATCCAAGAACCATGGTTCATAGCCAACAAGGTTTGTGGTTTAGGGCACAAAAATTATAAGCTGGTTATTAAGAAAATCTTAATGGCCTCCAGTTGCCGTGGTCTAGTGGGTAGTGTGTTGGCTTATTAGACAAAAGGCCCGGGTTCGAATCCCAGGTCAGACATCAAAACGAAAAAATATTTCTTCGGCGACTTCCTCTTAGCAGATTTCTGGCAAAGACTCTGAGAGTAAAAATTGCCATGAAAAGCTTCTCAAAAATATGTCGTTCGGAGTGGACTTTAAAACTGTAGGTCCCGCCACTCATGTATAAAATTAACGCACACAGCATAAGTAGTGTGAGAAGCTAGGTCGTAATCCTGACTGAAGGGTTGTAATGGCCAATTATGTATGTATGTTATGTATGTAATGGCCTCCACTTACATGCCGCATGACCTAAGCTGTCACCCGCCACTAGATCCAGTGAGGCCAAGTGCGCAAACGTTGGCCTGCTGATCGGCTGTGATGCCAACTCTCATCACACTATTTGGGGCAGCACGGACGTTAATGAACGGGGTGAGTCACTTTTTGATTTTATTATCTCTAATAACCTAATGGTTTGTAATACGGGTAATAAACCCATTTTTATAACGAAGAACAGAAGAGAGGTTTTGGACCCTTACCTCCGGCAATATTTATGATAGCGTCAGAGATTGGAGGGTCTCGGAAGAGCATCCCTTCTCTGATCACAGGTTTATTGAATTTTCCCTTAACAACACTGTGAGGATGATTAGGAATCCTAGGAACACAAGTTGGGATCTTTATGATCGTCTTGTCAGACTGGGCTTGAACCCGCTCACGCGCTGTAGAATAGATAGTATTTTTGAACTTGAAGTTACAGTGGATAAATTCACAAAGGTCATAGTAGGGGCTTTCGATAAAGCATGTCCGGAAAGGGTCAACAGGGGTGGAAGAAAACCACCCTGGTGGGACCGAGAATTGGGCATGCTCAGAAGGAAGTCACACTTTTCAATGTAGCGAGAAAATCTGGTAATGCCGATCATTGGAGATGCTATAAAGTGTCTCTTTCAAATTACAAGAGAGTTCTGAGACAGGCTAAGAGGGATTCGAGGAGAAATTTCTATGGCAACATGAAACTTCTAGGCTAAGCAGAATTCTTTCGACAACGTCCTTTATACCTAGTGTGCTGCAAAGGGAGGATGGCTCGTGGACCAACTCTGAAAAGGAGACTTCTTGTGGACACCCACTTTACACCGGGACAGGGTTCGGATACGTGGACAACTGTTTCGAGGAGTGAATCACAGTGCGACTACTGTTCGATCTTGTCTACGGACGCAATGAAATGGGCGGTAGACGTATTTGAACTGTATAAATATCCAGGGATCTGTCCTTCTTATTATTAAATATCATGGAGAGACTCGTGGATGTGAATCTGCGTCTACTTTCCAGGGGACAGCACGCATACAATAAGGGAAGGTCTATTGAGACTGCCCTGCATAGCTTGATGTGCGGAATAAAGAAATCGCTGGCACAAAGGGAGTACACTCTGGTTACTTTCCCAGACATCGAAGGAGCCTCCAATAATGTGGAACTTTGCGCTATATCCGGAGCACTGGAAAGGCTAGGTATACAGACGACTATGGTGAACTGGATATCTAAACTACTTTGAGGGAGAACAATCTACCCAGCACTTGGGGGCTAAAAAACGACCAGGGCTATTGGGAGGGGAACTCCACAAGTTAGAGTCTCTCGGCTTTTGTGGAATCTGGTGATGAATGAGCTGCAAGTGACACTGGAATAGAATGGATGGGAGGCAATTGCCTATGCGGACGACATTGTTCTAGTGATCTCCGGAAGATTTGTCTGCACTATCAGGGACAGGATGCAACTATCTCTGAGAAATGTCTGTGTGTGGGCATCTAATCGTGAATTGGATGTTAACCTGGGGAAAACGGAAGTAGTAGTCTTCACAAGAAGGTACAAGCCACCGACTTTTCGTCCACTGAAACTGAACGGAACGGAACTAAAACTCAAACAGGAGGCACACTTTGTAGAACTCATTCTGGAAAGGAAGCTGTCTTGGAAATCGAACAACATTAACAGAATTAAAAAGGATTCCATTGCCTTGTATGTTTGCAACAGTGTATTGGAGAGGAAATGGGGACTAGAACTTAGGATAACTCACTGCGGTAGCCAGACCTATCTTGATGGATGGATGCCTATGGATGCCTGGTTTGGTGGGAATCCTTTGATAGGAAAACCAATTTGAAACTAATACAGCAACTACAGAGATCTGCCTGTATTATCGTTAGTGGTGCCTTGCGCACTACTCCTACGTCGGCACTGGAGATAATTATGGGCCTCTTTCCGTTTGACCTCTTCTGTAGGGGAGTGGCTGCAAAAATAAGTAAACGTCTCTGGACGACTGGACAGAGGCATGTCTCGGATATCGGCCACGCAAGGATCCTGAGGGCAATTGGAGTTGTCGGGAGCAGTGACTATATGACACCGCGGTACGACTTCACGATGAGATTACGTACAAATCTACACCGACGGTTCTAAGCTGAACGGAGCTGTTGGCAGTGCAATTTTCTCGGAATCGATTGGAATAGGCCAGTCTATAAGACTACCGGACCACTGCTGTGTCTTTCAGACGGAGGTGGTGGCAATAAAGACTGCGGCAAGTATTATTGGGGACGGAAGGGTCTCCAATCGGAACGTCACCATACTTTCTGATATCAAGGCTCTGAGTTCTAACGTGAAGAACTCCAAGACGGAGTACGGCTGTCGCAGATATCTCGACGAGATAGCGGAACGATATGATATGCATATCGGATGGGTACCGGGGCACAGTGGCGTTCCTGGTAACTGCAAAGCACGACCATCGAACTATTCGACAAGTCTCGAATCTGGGCATACGTGCAAGCTCATAATTGATAATGCGATCGTCGATTCCGTCAACGACAGGTGGGGGACCTCGGACACGGGTAGAACGACTCGTAAAATCTGGCCAAGGCTGGGTGAGGGGCGGACAATGAGTCGTCTTAAACGCCAAAGAGGCGCGCTAAGTGTAGTTGTCGGTGTCATTACGGGGCATTGCACTATGGGCACGCAGAGATGAGGAAGAGGAGGAGACTGTCTCTCACCTATTGGGTACATGCCCGGCTCTTTGCCAAAGGAGAAGGAAGTACTTGGGTACTCCTTACATAGATGATCTGGAAGAACTGTCAATGATTGACATTGGCAGACTAAATCGCTTCATCAGGAACTCCGAGTGGTTCTGGGACTATGGGATAACGGATAACTGTGGTAACACAATGAGCCCAATGCGGCCTAAGTGAGTCCACCCAAGCATTTTTTTCTTGGATGGGCAGGCACTTCTACCTATCTACCTGTGCCAATTTATAATCTATGGATTTTCGTTCTTCCTTGATTCAGTATATAGGGGATGTATGTTAGAAAATTTGAGGGTGCATTGGAAAATTTGCTACATCATTGTTAATTGGATTGTCGTCTTGTCCGCTTTTTCCAATCGTCACAATGTGTTCTATGTATAAGGATTTTGATACTTGCCCAATTAATTAATAATCACAATTTCTATTGAAATGCAAGTTTGTTGATAAATGTTTTCACTTCTAATGTTACTTTCAATGTTTTCATCATTTCCTTCGTGTCTACTGTTTTGATTAAACATTGTTAATTTATGTAGAATGAAAATTTAATAATTCAAGGTAATTCCTCTGTATTATTATATCTCCACACCTCCTTCATTAGTCGTCTGACGGAATGCCAAGTCTAAAAGAAGAGGATCGTCGGAATCACTAAAACGTAGAACGGTCATGCGATTTAATAATGTCAGCATATTTTGGGTGTAGTATTACGTATTTTCCTGCTGCCTTTTAACTTTTGAATGATGCAAAATATTCGTGAGAAATGGTCGGCCTACGTAGACTAGAACGGATGTAAAAAAGACATCCACTATAAAACTTTTGACTGTGCGACTAAATCTAGAATAATCCCGCCACTCAAAATATGTTGGCAACCTACAACCACTCAAGCAATCGTCACAGTGTTTGCCGAGTATTAAAAAATATAACTATAACAACTGAATTGTAGTACTTTTGTTTACAATTAAAACACAACAACTTTATCTTATTTACGATATCGAAAAATTAGCAAACATTTTTAATTTAAATTGTATGAATTTTATTGTGAATTGTAAAGAATAAATGAAAAAGGATCACTACTCGATCCGCCCCCGAAGCTAAAGTTACGTTTGGTATACAAAATAAATAATATTTGATTATTTCAAACTAATACATTTGTATTTGGATAACGTTATCCAAAATGTTAATGACCTTAAGTATACCAATTAACTTACGAAAATAAAAATGGTTTTAAACTCCGTCTTGAAAGGTCTTGATCGGCAGTCCTAGTCAGCCGATCTTAACTCTACTGCATACCACTGCGATGTTTTTAAAACTCCCCGAAATCTTGAAAATTGTGAACCCCAGTGAGAACAGCGTGAAATGGTATAGATTCAACAACAGTAAAAATTTAGTAGATAGTATGCCGCGTCGAATAGGACCTGCAGTTACTGCCAAAGAAGGCTATGCAAAATAAGAAAAGAAAGTATTAAAATTATTAAAAAGCGCTTTCTTATTATCTTGGCGGTTTTCTGCCGTCGGTCGTTTATATGAAGATGATAAATATTGACACAAGAACAGAAAAAGCTAAGACAACAATCTAATCTGTTTCTGCCCAACAGAGGCGAATATGATAGTAGAAGAAAAGAAGGTAGTTTCATTCTCTCTTTACATTTTAAAATTCACTATCTGACATGCCGTGTCGCCGTGGTCTAGTGGGTAGTGTGTTGGCTTATTAGACAAAAGGCCCGGGTTCGAATCCCAGGTCAGACATCAAAACGAAAAATATTTCTTCGGGGACTTCCTCTCAGCAGATTTCTGGCAAAGACTCTGAGAGTAAAAATTGCCATGAAAAGCTTCTCATAAATCTGTCGTTCGAAGTCGACTTCAAACTGTAGGTCCCGCCACTCATGTATAAAATTAACCCACACAACATAAGTGTTATGAGAAGCTAGGTCGTAATCCTGACTGAAGGGTTGTAATGGCCAATTATTTATGTATGTATCTGACATGCTTAAGGATTTTGACGTTTCCGTTAAAATAATACTGCCATATAAATTTAAAATTTTCCACATTTTTTTTGAAATCATATGAAAATAATAAATTGAATTCAATTGAAAAATATTTTGAAAAAATTGTATATTAAAATATTTTTGTTTAAAATGGAATCAAAGGTAATTATACATATATAAATTTATTGTCCGAGGGAGGTATACATAAGCTTAATGCCGATTTTTTTAAACTTTTGGAGCATTTAAATCATAAATCACACATTTATTATAAATAATTTATTGTGAATATACAACAAAATTATAAATATGACAACGCTACATATATAGTTTATGAGAAAACAAAACTTCAAAAAACTTTATTTTATAAAAAAATTTTGATTGAAACTGCACACAGCTCCCAGATAAACGAAGCATCATATCGTCAAATATTTGAGAAAAAATCGTTAAAATCGTCAAAGACGGTCATTGAAATCGTAAGAAAATCGCCAGAAAAAAATATCCATTTATAACTCACCGGGAATGGAATACGACTCTGATGTCTGGATAGGTGCCTCAATGTCAATTTTGAGGCCTTTCGGCCGGAGAGGCCGTACTAGCTCGTTAATGATGGTAGTGTATCTAATTCCATTGATCCATTGGAGCATCGTTCCAAAGTGGATTTAGTTTCCCTGTTGATACTACAAAGAATTTTTCTCGAGCGAAATAAGGGAACTTGCTCATAAACATCGTCTCTTACTCGGTCAGCACACCCATTTATGGTCTATTTAACAGTGGATCGCACACTGCATTACAAACAAATTTCATATGTTAGACGGACTATTTGTATGTAAAAATCATTTCCTGCAGAGGCCTTTCTTGTTACTTATGGTATGAGAACATTTAAACTTTCCATAAACACTGTTCCTTCTTTCAATGCCATCCACCCCTAAGTGTTGGTCGTACGAAAAAAAAAATAATGGCACTTGCCTTTGTTCTTCCGATGGTAATATTAGAAGCTATAATCGAATTTTAAAAGTGTTTTCAACGACAAATGATAAATTGTGCTCAATTGCGAGGTTATTTAGTAGGAGTTGTAATTTTATGAATAAGATATAAATTTTTAATTTCCAAAAATCGCCAAATTAAGGACATAAATCTTCAAATCGTTAATATGATATTTTTGGGGCACAAAATCGTCAAAATGACGATAAATCGTCAAATCTTGCAGCTATGCATGGACAAATATATATTTCTGTGACATGCCAAAATTAGGTTAGTGATGCCAATACAACATGAAATAATAATTAAATACCAGCTTAATATACCTCTTTTGTTGAAGAGATTAATTAATTAATTAAATTATAAAATGTTTATTAATTATATTGTATGCGAATTAGTTTGATATTTTTTATGAACACAATAATAAATTTGTAAAAGGACTAATTTATCACGATATTATAAAAAATAATTTAATATTTTTTTTGTCTATATCACATCACAGAATAACCAGAAATGAATTTGACAGGAGCATAGGCCAAATTTGAAAGAGACACCATATATTACAAAAAGTATTTCTATCTCTGTCTAATTCTCTCTGTTTTGTTTATTCAAGTTTGTTCATTTTTAGGGTGGGTTTTTATTTCCTATTTTGATAGAAATTTATGATATTTTTGTAGAATAGTAGAATACTTTTGAAAGGAAAAAACTGAACTGTTTTATTGGGGAAACGCAATACGGAACTAATGCATTTGGTGACACCTTTCAACGATTGTCACTAACTTACTATTTAATTAATTTAGGGGTATATCCACAAGCTCCTGAAAAAATAGTTGTGAGTATATATTTTATTATATTTTTCTTTTTACTTATCTTTTACACACGGAACTTGTTTCATCTTAAAGAGAAATTGTTAAGAGTTCGATTAATAATGACAAAAATACCGAATTTTAACTTTTTCATTCAAGAAATTAATAAATGCTGGTAATATACACAAAATTCTGCAAGACAAAATTTTATGAGGAATATGTCTTATTTGATCTTGATATATTTATGTAGCTTCTTACTAACCTTTTGCACAAGAAACTATACTCATCGTGACCAAAAACCCTACAAATTTATTTTAATGATTAAATATTTTCGAATTTTTAAAATTTTCATTGAAGAAATTAAAAAATATTTAAAATTTTTCCTTTTTTAATACAAAATAAATGTTTATTTACATTTAATTTTTCCACTTTATTCGCCAGTTTTCACCATGTATATCTATTGCTTCTAATACACTTGCTTCGCAGAAACTTTTAACATACTTTTCTCCCTCTAGTTTGGGCTATGCATTTATGTTATGAGCCTTTTTGAAATGTTATTGCTTTCGTTTCTGGTTATTCTGTATACAGTAGTTTTCGTTTAGAGTCACTACCTGTTATAATCACATTAGTTATATTGTAAATTTTATTAGATTTATACGTCTCTATCGATCAATTTCATACAAAAAGTTTACTTTATCGTCCATTTTTGATATAAGAACTTTTCACATATATGCCATCTATCCGCGGTTATTAAAAGTCATATTATATGAAAAAACTTCACGATGTTGTGACATTCTAAAAAATTATTTCTCAAAATCACAAACCACTACTACATACTAAATAAAAATGTATTTTTTTCATGCTGAATTAATTTTTTGTATGACGCTATATCGTCAAGTGTTCTACGGAAGCAAATAGTGAATGAAATGCGGTATATAACGATAGCGCAGTCTGACATTTCTTTTCCATGGATATCACTGCAGGTGTAAAACGAATTTGTGGTTGTACCATATTAATGTTGTTTAAAGGTTCGGACGCTATTTATGCTTTTTCGTTTCTGAATGTCTGACCAGGTCATAGTGTTTACCGGCGATTTGCGTGTTGCAGTAAATACATACTGCTTTAGATTCATCTTTACCAGGCTTTATCTATTTCTTAAAAAGGGGATCTATCTCCCTAATTTTAAGATATCTTTACACGATATCATAACATTTACATTAAAGACACATCCAAGAGTATTAAATTATGACTTCCTTAAAGTTATACACTCATATGTTTATTAATAATTTTATATCAATGCCTAATTATTAGGTAAATACAATTTAAACTTTCAGCAAACATTGTGTTTTTCGGTACTTTTGTTATTTCTATGTAAGTGACAAAAAATAAAACAAGAACGTTTTTTTCAACTAGTGCTTATTTCATAAATGGTAACGATTATTGACCATCCAATGCGTTTTTGCTTCGCTTCTTTTCAAAGGAAGCTCATTTTGGTCTTGGCGGGTATGTAAATACATACATAATTGGTCATTACAACCCTTCAGTCAGGATTATTGACCTAGTTTCTCACATCACTTATGTTGTGTGAGTTAATTTTATACATAAGTGGCGGGACCTACAGTTTAAAGTCGAAAGTTTAAAGCCAGCAGGAACGGATCGGACGATAAGAAGAAGAATGCCTGTTAAACAAACTTAAAGAGATGTTGAAGCAAGTTTCGGAACAAAACGGAAAAAAGGGTAAACTTAAATGCTTCAGCTATGGAAAGGGTGGTTATTTCCAAAGAAACTGCAAAGCACCTTACAAAGGATTAAGATCCACCTCACCATCAAGGAATAAGAAACGGACGACCATTTACACAAGAGTCCCCGTTAAACTAAGACGACCTAGCACTGAGGGGCAAGTACTGGCTCCCGTAAGCGAGTGCCCCACAGTTTCAATATCAGTGATGCAAAAAAACAACAAAAACCTTATGGCGTGCGAGTACATAAATGGTCGACAGCACACCTTCACTACAGACACCGATGCGACGTAGTCTTTTATCAGACCAGATATAGTGAAGGGGATGTGTGAGGTAGTTAGCAATGTAAGACTTCGGACTACTGGAGAGTCTGCCACCGTCCATGAAAAAACAGAAGCAAAACTGACGATAGCCAACATTAGTGTAAGCCACGTCTTAATTGCTGCTGATATTGTGGACGAGGTTACCATTGGTACCGACTTTATGATACCCCATGGTATCAATTTGAAAATGGGGCAACAGATAATGAGTTAGTGAAATGTGAAGGTACCTCTTGACGTGTAATACAAGGATCAAATGCACGCCCGAAGGATAGTTGCTGTCGAACAACAAAAGTTATCACCTCAGAGTGATATGGTCGCGTATAGATGAAGATTGTGAGGAAAGCCGCTTGTGGGTTGTGAAACCACAAAAAATTTAAAACGGATTTATCAGGCAAAGGCCCTCGTCAAATCCACCAAACAGAGAAAAAGTAAAAACTCCGATGTGAGTCAATGTGCTCCAGATGTACTGTAGCATGATTTTACGGTTGTCAATACCAGCACAATATTTCATGTACATAAACAAAAGAGTATCCAATTGCATATGCGCAGCGACCACTTGACTCAGTGTTGCTGATCGTCGCTACTGCTTATAATATAGTAAACGCACACGCGACGATCATTTGAACACTTTGTTGAGTGACCGCTGGCAATATTGGTTTGCATATAATATGCATTATGTATGTTGTTGTTGTATTGCATTGCTAGTGATTATGTGTGGCTCTCTTTACACTTTAACGTGGGAATTATTATGGACAGTGGGCGTGTGTGATGAGTACTTACGAAAAGTAGTGTGCGAGCAACAGAAGGACTGGGACGAACACATTCCAAGGTTTCTGATTTTTTGAGCATTTCGGTAGGTTTTTTAACATCGGATACGATATGCGATCATCACGTCTTCAAGTTCAATCAATTCGATTTTGTTAGCATTTGAGTTGGAAATGTTTGGATTGTAAGTAAGATTACAAATATCTAAATTATGCTTATGAAAATGTAGTGAAAAATTGGAGTCTTCTGACAGTATAGACCAGTGTTTAGCAAAACAATTGGCGATATCAGCTGGAGAAGAAAGCATATTTGATCCCGATTTTTGATATTTGAGATATTTAATAGACTGTGTACTTAAACCACCGGTAAGAAGCTTTATATCATTCCAAATACGTTTAGGCGACGAGGAAGGATTGATGTTGGATGTAAATTTTTGCATGCTGGCAGCTTTACTGAGTTTTACGGCCCTTTTAGAGTTCCTTTTAAAAATATGGAATTGATTTTGTTTGAGATTTCTTAATAATTCTAACTCCCGATTCCACCACGCAACACGATGTGCTGGACCTTTGTTATTAGTTTGGGGGATGCTGACATTAGCTGCTGCTTTGATAGCTGTAGTGATTAAAGCTGCGTGATGATTAACACTCGTAAAGTTATTGATTTTTGTTTTTTTTGTTTTCTTTACAATAACTTTGATATAAAAACCAGTTCGCAGATTCAATTTTATATTCCTAGCATAAGAAGGAATGTTAAAGTTTTTTGCTATTTTAATAATGATAGGATAGTGATCACTTCCATGTAAATCATCAAGATTATTCCAAGAACAGAAGGTGGCAATCTGTGGCGAATCTAAAGAAATGTCGACATGTGTAAATATGTTGTGAATTATGAGATCTTCACTTAAAATTAAATTTTCCAAAATTTTACCACGTGAGTTAGTGACTCTTGAACCCCAGAGTGTACTCCAAGAGTTAAGATCACCAGTAATAAACAGGGGGAATTAATTTTGTTTAAGGTATGTTTCAAATTATTTGCAGAGATGGGTTGATGTGGTGGAATATAGGTGTTAACAAAATTAAATTTTAAACCAATGTCTATTTCTATTGCAATGGAAGCTATATGGATCTGTGTATAGTAATTTATGGGGTATTGATTTTTTTATTAGAATTGCAATACCTTGTTTAGCAGAATTGTTACTAGCTAAATTATGAAAAAACCCATTAATATTCCATTGAAAAATATTTAAATTCATTTTAATAGTAGAGGACTAATTATTCGTCGTCTATAGACATTGTTTCTTTAGTTCTCTTTGTCCAATATAAGAATTGTTGATTGCTGTTATTGTCTTAGGCAAAACGAAGCTTTTGGTTTGTTTTGTGTTGTGTGTTTATTTAGTTTTTAAAGTAGTTGTTGTTGATGTGCTAAATAAAGATTTGGCCTTAGAGCGAATTGTTATTGTAGGTAAAGTTTTTAAATTGATATTTTTATTTGTTGCTGTGTTTAGTAGGTTTGATTGTTGTTTAGCAGAAGTAAATGAATTATCAATTGTATTTTTTGTTGTTTCAGTAATGTTATATTTTAGGGGAATTGTTTGTTTAGTTGAATTGTTTTCTTCAATATTGACTATTGCGGAGCTGTTGCTAGGGGAAATGTTTTTTTCGTTAGAATTTTGTTGTTTAGGACATCAGAATATGTTTCAATTTGTGGTTGACTTAATTTTAGCGACTGATATTTTTTCTTAGCGACTTTCAAAGTACATTTTTCTTTTGTTTTTATTTTAAAAATTTCTTAGTTTGTATATTTTACATTCCTTAGAAGAATACGGGTGTTCGTCAGAACAGTTTATGGAAAAAAGTCCGCGTACAATTATCATGGGTATGAGGGGGTAGACCACAGTTTTCACACAATGGATTGTTTTTGTACCATTTTTTCGTGTGCCCGAGTAATTGACATGTTTTGCAGTGCATAGGATTAGAAAAATATTGGCGAACTTTGACTCAATGCCAGGAGATATCTAGTTTTTCTGGTGTTGAATAGCGGTCAAAAGTTAGTAGCAGAACACCACTTGGTTTAAAGACACCTTCTTCGTTTTTCTTTTGGTATTTGTAAACATCAGTAACACTTTACACACAATTTATCAGCATTAGTTTTGTTGCCTATTAGAAGCAGCACATTGCCATCCCTTAGTTCTGAACAGCCAGAATATCCGAGAAAATTAATTAAAAACACAAAATGCCGAAAGTAGAACAAAGTAACACTTTGAAAAGAGAACACAGCAACAAAATAAATGCAAATGTACAGGCTGTTATTACATTTGTGGTAAATAAGGACATTTTACAGCTACCTGTTACTTAAGACAAGGACGAAACAATAAACAAGAAAATAAACAGTTATAATTTACGGTATTGAGGACAGCAGAAATAAATACAGTAAAAACACAGTGACTGAAGCCATAGTTTATCACGCCCCTGCGGGCGTTGATAAGCGAGAAAGATTCCTCATTCAGGATGATCACCGCCTCGCGATAGTTACCCCTCTGGTCAGCAAGTATTAACACTTTTGTCAACAGAGTGTGTGTAGGCAGATGTGAGAGTATGCGAAATTGAGAATGTTTTTTTGTTATAGCTATGCGAGCTAAAGGTTGGAAAATCTTCGAAAGACATTGGTAGCCCGGCCTACCAAAGTGCAAACGCATGCGTACTAAAATCAACCTAGTTCGTCACACTTTCAACCA
The DNA here is from genome assembly GCA_014635995.1 of Sarcophaga peregrina. NCBI lineage: Eukaryota > Metazoa > Arthropoda > Insecta > Diptera > Sarcophagidae > Sarcophaga > Sarcophaga peregrina. The sequence goes on along the minus strand of CM025789.1, from coordinate 82,297,832 downwards.
TTTGCCCCCCCCCCCCCCTCCGGGACCACAATCAAGTATTACTTCGGGGGGGTGGAGATTCAGCGAATGCTGCCTTCAAATTCCGCTGATCTTGCTCTCTCAGCCAATCTTTGCTGCGTCAATACATTCCAATTTCGTTGAACAGAATATCGCGGGCAAAACATGCTCCGCCGTTTCCTTTCATTACGGCATTCTGGGCATGCCTCATCCGCGTCATGACCAAACTTATAAAGATAAGCCCTATAACATCCATGGCCCGTTAGCAACTGTGTCAGGTGGAAGTTCACCTGACCGTGTCTTCTTTTAGTCCATACGTCGATGCTCGGTATGAGTCTGTGGGTCCATCTTCCCTTGGTGGAATTGGGACAGTCCTGCTGCCATCTATCTAAAGCGTCATCAGTTAGTTGAACAGGGTTCGAAAAATCTGTTCCTCTTTTTACGTCATATTTCCTCCTCTATATATCCACTACTAGATTCAGGGGCATCATCCCCGTAATCACTAACGCTGCCTCAGTAGACACCGTTCGGAAGACAGAAATCACCCTGATAGCTGATCTCCTGTTGGCTGCTTCTATTCCTGCTCTATAGGTCCTCTTCTCATTAGCCCCAGCCCATATGGAGGCTGCATATATAGTAATCGCTGTCACTACCTTCATCAGTAGTCGTCTTCTCTCCTGTCTTGGGCCTCCTATATTAGGCATTATCCGCTCGAGTGCACTCGTTGCTGTCGCGCACTTCCTACTAATTTACGAAAGGTGTTCCTTGAATGTGAGCCTGTTGTCAATCATAACTCCTAAGTACTTGATACACTGCTTCGATGTTATCCTTTGTTCGCCGACGGTTATGGTGATGTGTTCTATTTTCTTCCTACTGCTTACCAATACGACGTCAGTTTTATGATCAGCAAGTTTCAGACCTATACTCGCGATCCAGCTCCTAACTTTGGCAACAGTTGTATTGCACGTTCGTTCCAATCGTCAAGGTGCTTACCCCTCACCGTGAGGGCAATATCGTCCGCAAATCCGAATAATTGTGTGCCCGTCGGAAGTACATTCAAATGGATATTCATAGACGTGTTGCCTGATATCAAGTAAATAACAGAAGCATTCATATTCCTTTGTGACGGATAAAAAGTGAGACTATAAAGAAATTGTTTGATTGCGCAAGGTTAAAAAGAAAATTTCCTGCTGTGATATTTTTGACGCAATTCCAAGACGTATGTAATAAAATCTTTGTTAGATGTGGTTAATTTCATCATTTCATTTGCAAAGCTGTTTTTATATTTTGGAGAATATGTAGAAATTATAATTTTTTGAATTTTTTTGAATAATAATTTGAATTTTTTGTATTTATGTTGAAATAAATATAAATACATTAAAGAATTCGTCTACAGTAAATAAATCACTGTTCGCTTTTACGGAATCAGGATAGGTATTATATTGTAAATTTTGTCTATTATTTTTGATGTAACTAAAACCGGTTTTTAGTTACTTTGGCTCTAACCGCTAGGTAGAGTGAGTGCAGAGGGCAGTTAATGTCATTAGAGTGATCAGTCCGTTCTTTACCATGTACTCAACCAGTTTGTAAATGAGTTAGGTATGTCCGAGAACATACATCTAGGAAGAGTTCGAGATGTTTTCTGTCTCTTCATATTTGACTTTTTAACAATTTTTAATTTAGGCCCCCTGGAATATAACAGTGTTGTTACCTCTGCATGCTTACGTACTAATCGCAGCGAATGAATACAATAGGAACATAGAAGGCAGTTACAAAAATAATATTTCTTTGTTGTTTTAATGTGAACTTTTAAGTTGTAAATACTATCCGCTTAATAATAAGGATTTACGATAAAGGACCCTATGAAATTAAGAAAGTTGATTTAAGACATAATGTAACAATACTTGAAAAGAAAACTGAAAAAAAGAAATAGTCCGTGATAGCCCATTTACACTACAGCGAAATCTAGTATATTAGATTTCAAATCTTCCTCAAAATCTAGATCGTTAACACTGGATTTATTTGACAGTAGCAAGATTTCATTTTAATAACAAAAACAGCTGACTGAAATTTAAAAGAAAACAACAATATTTCCAAATTTAGTTTAATACCAAAAAAATTAAAAATATAGGACATAGATTTCAAAAAATATTGCAAATGTATTTCTACACACAAATAAATAGCAGAATGGAACGGGTAGATATAAGAATGTGCTATAAAGGTAATAATAATAAAAAAATAATATAATAATAATAATAATAATCCACAGGTTCGTCACGAGTCATTCTAGGAGGAAGATGTTGCTTATTTTGTTTATTTTTAACCCTTATCTCGTACTTCAAAAATATAACGTATTTTATTTTTTTACATTCATTACATACATCATTGGTCTGTGAATGCTTTCTGCGAATACATTTTTGTCATTTGACATTTATTTGCATATTTGGTACTGTTAGAACGATTTGGACAAAAGTAACAACTTCAAAAACACATAAACGAATAATATATTTACAATACTTATTCTCTTTTTTGGGTTTGTTGCAGTTTGTATTGCTGCTCTTTTACTTAGTTTTTTTTTTGTTTGTTGCTAGTTATGAAGTTGTCAAGACGCTCAAAATTGTTACTAAGCTCGTAACAAATGCGAAAATTGATTTTGTTGCATTGGGCAATTTTGACCCAAAAGTACCATTTGCGTAAGTTTTTTTACATACGCCTTTTGAAACGACCTACAAAAATTCTCTTATAAATTATAATAGCATTCACTAAAATAATAATTGTGCAAAAGTTTCACAAAAATCCGCTGAGTATTTAAAGAATAAACGAGGAATAAAAACTGTTTGGGCAATTTTGACCCATTAATATAAGATAAGGGTTAATTTGTTTTTATTTTGTTTTTTTTTTTTGAATTGAAATGTAATTTTTTTCCTGCGCAACGTTGTATTTTTAAGTACTATTTGGCAAAACACATAGTTGCATTCCAATTTTTACTAGATTTTGCGCGCTCCTGGACGTCTTCCTTGGAGTAATGGGCTCCAACCCTGGACCCCTCACCAGGCTGCACTGATGCGGGGTGGTATCAGGGGCACATCAAGCTGGTGGCTTGCTCTGACCTCCGTTCTATGGAGCTCTACAAGGAGGCCATAGGATTGGTGAATTCTGGCCAGGAGTTGAGTTTGCTACTGTCCCTCCAGACCAGATTCCTACCGCCCCCGATTCAAGGCGAGAATCCCGACTGGACCATCAGGCCCGGAAACCATGTTGAGGATCCTCAAGGCCAGCAACACCGACCTGCCCACCCATAACTGGGGGATAGCTAAAGTTGCTGACCAGTGGGGTGATTACCGCGAGGTGGTGATCATCCTGAATGAGAAGTCACTTCCACTTATTACTGCCCGTGGGGGCGTGATAAAATATGGTTTTAGTTCAATCGAACTAAGGGTCTATAAGTCAGATTCCCGCGCAACCCCTCCCACAGAATCCTACCCCATCTGACCCTATCCCATCCGACCTGGACCCGTCGAACCCGCCGAAGACGTCGAATGTAAAAGTGTGTGCAGTCATTCTTCTCGTCGCTCCTCATCCAGCAAGAAGTCCAATTCTGAGCTGGTGGGGAAATTCTTCGACGGCATTGATATTGACGCGGGCGCAACCTCTCCGTTGTCGGACGAAGAGGACGCTAATATGGCAATGGTTGATTCTCGGGTCAATGCTGAGAGTCACCCAAATTAACCTACAACACTCCAAAACCGCCTCCGTCGCTCTACTCCTCCGTCTAGCAACCGAGGATGTAGAGCTCATTCTGATCCAAGAACCCTGGGTCGTAGACGGAAGAGTTTGCGGACGCAACACCAAAGGATATCGCTTAGCGTATATCCAGAACTCAGGTAAGCCTCGGGCTTGTGTCATGGTTAAGAATAATATTAACTGTCTCCTCCTGCACAGTTTTAGTGATAAGGACATCGTCACCATGGTCGTCGAAATTAACTCGATGACCTTCTGGATCAGGTCATCGTATATGGCACATGACTATGGGCTCTCTCCCCCTCAAAAGCCCAGCGGTCGACCGGTAGCGGATGCGAGGCTCCGCGGCGTTCCGCTCATAATCGGAGCAGATGCCAACTCTCACCACACGATGTGGGTCGGTTCCGGTACCAACGAACGTGGTGAGTGCCTCTTTGATTTTAATATTAGTAATAACCTAGTTATAGCGGGCGATGAACCAACCTTCCTGATTTCTAATCGAAAGGAGGTGCTGGACATCACTCTGGTCGGCTCCGATTTCTCTACTAACCTTAAGGACTGGTTTGTATCTCATGAATGCTCCTTTTCGGACCATAGATGCATTACCTTCATTATTGACACAAACGCGTGTCCTCCTTTCGTCACCCCTCCGGTCAATAGGAGGAACACGAATTGGACCCTTTTTAGAGAGAAATTGCGTGGCAACCTTCCCTCTACCCCCGACTATAACGACCCGTTTCGACGTAGATAGGGCTGCGGATACACTGTCAACCGCGCTTAGGGCGGTAGCCACATCCTCCGCCAGACCCTCTGCCCGTAGGGGCAAGGGAAAACCGCCCTGGAGGAACCAGGAGATCGATGATCTACATCGATCTTGTGGTAGGCTCTTTAACAGGGCGAAGACGACAGGAGAACGGTCTCCTACATCCGACGACTTGACGGACGCTGGACGACATCCAGTTTGGAGACGCTTGAGCTCCCAGTTGATACTCACTTTCCAGGAAGTGTCATATTTGGTGGTCAGCCCTTTTATCAGGTTTACGAACCACCGTCTGGGATCTATTTCCCCCTGACCCTTGGCCAAATGCAATGGGCTGTTAGGTCTTTCAAACCATTCAAGTCACCAGGACCGGATGGTATTATTGGTGACATTCAACATGGGGAAGAGATAATCCTCCCCTGGTTACTTGCCATCTATAACACTAGTTCAGGCTCCACTATATCCCTTGAAGCTGGATAATATCTAGTGTGATCTTCATTCACCAAGGCTGGGAACCGTCCCATACTGGGGCAAATGATTATAGACCAATAAGTCTGAGTTCCTTTCTGCTGAAGACACTGGAAAGAGTCCTTGATGTTCATATTAGGGCCTCGATTGACTCCGCGCTTCTATCCGCTTCCCAACATGCGTATACGAGAGGCAAATCAGTGGAGACAGCACTTCACTCGCTTATCTCTCTGGTGGAGAAGTCCATGGACGTTAAAGAATACACTTTGGCCATTTTTCTGGACATTGAAGGTGCATTCAATAACGTCAACCTGGACGCCATAGTTAGGGCTCTCGGTTCTCTGAACCTGGGACAGGATCTGGTCAGGTTCATCGAGCTTCTCCTCAAATCAAGGATAGTGACCTCCTGAACTGGTGTAGGGATTTTGGACTATCTAATAACTCCTCTAAGACCGACACGATTCTTTTTACGAGGAAATATAAAATTCCAACCTTCTCTCTTCCCAACATAGGTGGGTCCAGACTCACGTAGAGTCCCGAGGTCAAATATCTGGGCCTGATCCTCGATCCCAAACTGAATTGTAGGGCGAATCTGGCTGTTAGAGTCGGTCGGAACCAGGTGGGGTCTTCGCCCAAGGATCATGCGTTGGATATATTCTATGGTCATCGAACCCAACCTCTTATATGGTGTTGCTTTCTGGTGGACTGCTCTGGACAGACAATATAACGTCAGACTTCTTGACAAGGTCAGAAGGTCTGCCTGGATATATATACCGACGGGGCTAAACTCGATGATGGAGTTGGAAGTGGTGTCTACTCTGGGAAACTGGACCTGAATATTTCTCCCCATCTGCCAGACAACTGCAGCGTGTTTCAGGCGAAGGTGATGGCAATTTACCGGGTCACTCAATGGATCCTCGTCAACGATGATCCTTTCAGTCGCGGCTCGATCTTTTCAGACACTCAGGCCGCGATAAGATCTCTGTCAGGTTTTGTGATTAACTCTAGGATCGTTAGGGAATGTCACCGCTGTCTCGACCTAGTCTCGGGGCGCTTCACCGGTGTCTCTCTGGTGTGGGTCCCTGGGTACAGTGATATTCCAGGAAACTGAATGGCCGACGAGCTCGCCAGAGCTGGTGCGCTCCTTCCGGAATCCTCTTCTGTTGAATTGGGTATGCCACTTGCCTCAGTCAAGTTGACCATTGCGCGGAGGTTCTTTCGGGACGCCAACCTATCCTGGGTCAATGAGGAGTCTTGCTCCACAGCTAGACTTACCTGGCCCAGGATGGATGGAAGGCGTACCAACTGATTACTTGGTTTCGGTCGTGATGTCATCTCGACTGTAGTGGCCGTGCTAACGGGTCATTGCATCATGGGTTGACACGCTGAGAGAATGGGGCTCCCTTTTAACGACTTCTGCCGTGCATGCAGGTCCACTGAGGTAGAGGAAAGTGTTATTCACTTTCTTTGCCAGTGCCCGTCTCTTGCTAGGTGTAGATATAGGTTATTTGGCTCCCCATTCCTTGTTAGCTTAACGGAGCTATCATCTATTGATAACAAGGATATAGCTTCGTTCATCAAGCTATATTCCAGAGCGAGGCGGTCGTGCTTTTGTTGTGCAGCCTTTGCGGTGGCCAACCGCCCTGATTTGGCGGAACTTATTTAGGACAGGGACTACGTTCACCCGTGGCATCAAAACGGGCCGCCATGTGTGCTCAAGTGAGCTTTGTGATATCAAAGCTACCACTCCGACCTAAACCTAAGTGGACAATATGGTAGAATTGAACGTTATCCTATCGGTAACTTATAAAGTTAAGTTTATGATTGATCTTCCATATTATATATTATTTTCAATATACATACATACATATGTACATAATTGGCCATTACAACTCTTTAGACGGGATTACAGCCTAGCTTCTCACACCACTCATGTTGTGTGCGTGAGTGACGGGACCTACAGGTTAACGTCAACTCCGAAGTAAAAATTTTTGAGAAACTTATTTATTTACTCCCAGAGTTTATATCTGAAATCTGCTGAAGAAATCGCCGAATAAATATTTTGTTCATATTTCGTTTTGATACCTGACCTGGGATACGAAATCGGGCTTCACGTCTAATAAGCCAACACACTACCTACTAGACTACGGTGACTTCAATTAGAACAGTTAAGCAATAAATATAAAACAATTTCTCTGCGAGTGACATCGCTGAACCACAGAAGTATATTAGCACCTTTAAGATTACATATTTTCATATTCAACAATCGCACATAAAGTACCCAGCAGGCCGCAGGTTATTATAATTTAAAACTCATTCAAATGTATACTATTATGTCAATAGGAAAACATAAAATAAAATTGGTTAAGAGCACACAACTAGCATCCGATTCGGATGAATCCTATTGCTATTACACTGTAAAATGAAATACATATACGAATTAAAGAACAAGACAAAATCGAATAAAATGTTGCCATCGTATTTGTATCTGAATTGGATGGCTAAGTAATATTGCTTCATATTGTTAATATAGTTTTGTTGTTTGTTTTGTTTCAGCCGATGTCCCGTTATTTATTTTTTGGTGTTTCTTTGTTTCTTCTATTTTTTCTATTCTTTCAAAGAAAAATTTCATATTGTAAAGTGTTTTTGAATATACAAGTTTTGTAAAAGTGATTGTGATATTAAAAATAAATAATTAATTAAATAAAATAAAACAAGTTGATAGCAATAGGACTCATCCGAATCGGATGCTAGTTGTATGCTCTTAACCAACTTTATTTTATGTTTTCCTATTGACATTATAGTATACATTTGGGTGTGTTTCAAATTGTAATAACCTGCGGACTACTGGGTACACCTAACAATTTTCCTCTGGGTTATACACATGCCTTTCACAATTACACTCACATTTTTATAATGTTCTCTTTGTGTCGACGTCTAATCATAATAATAATTAAAGAAAAATAATTTTCTATATACAAATTTGAAAGCTTAATATATACAATTAATATATATAAGAGTACCGATAAGGAGAATTCGTACCAATTGGTCAAATTGTTTTGTGTGCACGATAGAAAGATAACAATAAGTATTTATTCCTTATAAAATAACTTTTTTTTTGTTATTCATACATACATAAATGGCCATTACAACCCTTCAGTCAGGATTACGACCTAGCTTCTCACACCACTTATGTTCTGTGCGTTAATTTTATACATGAGTGGCGGGTCCTACAGTTTAAAGTCAACTCCGAACGACAGATTTTTGAGAAGCTTTTCATGGCAATTTTTACTCTCAGAGTCTTTGCCAGAAATCTGCTGAGAGGAAGTCGCCGAAGAAATATTTTTCGTTTTGATGTCTGACCTGGGATTCGAACCCGGGCCTTTCGTCTAATAAGCCAACACGCTACTCACTAGACCACTTCGACTTTTTTTTTTGTTATTACTTTAATCAAAAAATAAAATTTCTTTATACAAATGTAATAATTTAAAAGTTTTGTATGAAGAGGGCATTTGTGCCTCAATGCAACTCTGCAAACAATAGCCTAATCGCTCATGTTCAAATGTCACGTAAAAACATGAGAGAATTTTGCTATATACAGATCATTCCGTTTTGCTAACGAGAGAAAACGTTTTGATAAACGTTAAAATTGTTCTTCATATGCTAAAAATGGAACACTCGTTACGGTACATTACGTTACGTGTGGGCAACTGGCACTTTCTTTAACGAAAAATGTCGTCCCCCTATATTTTCAGCTTATAAAATGAGTACAGAACTTAGTTTTGTTTTTTTTTACGTACATACATAACACATAATTGCTGAGCACATGTCACCGAGAAATATTTTTCATATTTCGATTTGCTAGAGATGTCTGACCGAAGGTTTGAAGAGTGCTCTTACGTCTAATAAATCAAAATACTACCTACTAAACAACGGCGACTTCTGTTTCACCTATTTATTAGAAATAAATGAAGGAGAGGTTACTCTTTGATTTCAGGCAAAAAATTCACAAACTTCACCAATTGCAGAGTACCTTTGCTTTCATACGAAAGATTTGATTAAATTGAACGTGGTCGATCGGCGTGGCAAAATTTTATATGAAAAATCGAAATTTTGATAAATTTCATTTTTATTTTAGTAAAAAACTACTCAGTAACAGTTGGCAGCAAGCTAGTACCACTCTTTACATTTTCTGCATAAATATACATATACTATACACCCATACTATCGCTTCGTAGTCCTTATTTATGGGAAATAAAATTTTACTTACCCTTCGCTTTACTAATATGTACTTTAAAATACAATATATTAAAAGTAAGAACGGGAAATATTACTAGCTTTATTTTATTAACATACATATACTTATTACAATATACATATGTCCACATGTGTATAATAGTATTTGAAATAACAGGGTATTGTATGGTAATGGTATGAAATAATAGGGTATTGCATGGTCAAAATATTGTTTATCAGTTAAATTATAGCCACTATTTCGAAAATATTTGACTAGTTTGGTTTGGTATTTATTTTTTATTCTTGAACAATTTTTCTCTGAAGTATTGTAGGCAGTTTAAAGAGTAAATACAATACAAAAGCATGAAATTATAGATTTAAGTATAATAAATATAAGTATATAAATAAAAATTTTAATTATAAATAAAATTAATATCGATATTGTGATAATATTAAATTATACCTTTTCAGTAACTAGATAATTATCAAACATTATGACGAACACCTAATATTAAACTCAAGCACACAATAATAGAAAAATATATGTATACATTAACATATATTGCATTTATTTTTCATTCATATGATAATAACATTTTAATTTGATTTTTTATTAATAACGTATTTTACTGCAACAACATAAAATTCATTAAACATTATATACTAATCCCTAATGTCTCGTGGATATTCCAATGTACAGTATTAAAACTTCTACTGTCAATTATCCAGTGTACTCGTCAGAGTGAAAAGAAAATTTTAGAACATTCTTTAGTTTGACAACCTTATCTACTTTAGTAAACAAAAGCTTGTATTAATTTTAATTTTTAATTATGTAATCTATTTTTTATTTATGAAATGATACTTTGTTAAAAAAAAAATAATTAAAATATGTATTTTCCAAAAAACCAACTCGCAACGTTTGACGTTTTGATCATAATTACCTATATTTTACTCTGTTTATATTGAATATACTCGTCTTTGCTGAAGATAAATAAACAGGTAGATAAAATTTTTTGAAACAAAGTTATACCGTCAAAGGGTAAAATAAATTAAATTCAACGGTTAATCAAGTCAATTATCTTATTTTTATTATTTTATTACTCAAGTATAACTCATTCGGTTTACATGTTTTGGAAAGGTGTATTTTTACTCATAGTTTTTAATTTCAAGTATGGAAAAATGCCTAACGATCCGTATTACGCGCACAAATTAACGACTAATTGATTTGAAATTATTGATTTAAAATTGAACAGAAATGAATTAGAAGGATTTGTTAAAAACGTAACATCATTTAATAATGACGCTAAGAAGACAGTTACAAAATTGTCAATAAACAAATATCTTTAAATAAGCCTAATCTGCATGAGCGATGGTTTATCAAGGCGTGAGAGTCGGTCACAACAGGCTACAAGGGAGACGAAGTCATTCAATAGGAAATTTCCATCGAGTAGATTTTAATTATATTCATAACGTCACTTAAGTTTCCTTTATAGAAACTCGTTTTTAATAAATGTAATTTATTAAAATTTCTAAATAAAACCGATCAATTGTAAAAATTCTAACATTTAATATGAAACAAAGATTTATTTCAAGGAAATGGGGATGTACACAACAATATTAAATGGAAAATCCAAAGTAGAAAATTGTTAATATCACGCATCCTAATAATTACACTGGTGTTTTAATTGAATTTTAACGGTTACAGTTTCCCGTTAGTTTGGATTTTTCGCAAGTTTGTAGCTTAAATTTTTCTGCTTTTTCACACGGTCATCTGTGTTAATTTTTTGTCAAAGCGGCAGTAAAAAAATGTAGACTATCGTCAAAGTCTATAACAATATATTTTGTTTTAGGAAATTATAAATTTCTTCTAAAATATTATTATTACATATATTATATTTTTATTAGAAGACTTTTTTGTACATTTACATATATTTTAAAGTACATACTAATTAAATTAATCCTATAATCATTCACTACAAAATTTTTAAAGCGGTGACATTCATGACTGTGACAAGAATGTCTGAGGTCGTGGTTGCATCTCAGGCAGGAAAACGGCAGATAGGCTATAATTTGTAACATTCTGTTAAAAGCAATCCCCTGGTCGCATTCATAGATAGTGATTTACTGATTACTATCTGTTACTGTCTTACTCGTTGCATAACAATTATACTTAGTAGAAGTTATGTAAATCAATTTTTTCTATGAGGATATCATAATAGAATATCTTTATAATAGCAGAAAGGCATAACAAAGCAAAGCAAAGCATATTTGGTTTGAAGTATACTAAAATCTTTTTTAGTGTCATTTACATTTTTCAAATATTATTGTTTTACTGAAATTTAATGTACCATACATATACGTATGTAGGAGTATATTTATTTATTAACACAAAATATTAGCGGTTTTCACTCTTTGTTGTATATTTAATACTCTATTATATTTACTCATACTTTTGAAAACAAAGCACGCGCACCTTTTTTTCATCTATTGTAAACTTATTATTTACAATTAATATCCGCTAATTATTTTGGCGGATAGACGATCAGCTGTTTAGTTTTATATTTACCAAGCTTATATACTAGACCTTTTTTAATGCTAAATTTAATAGAGCGTTGTGTATTTGAAACAAATGCATTTTGTTTTTGCGTTGATGTAAATGTATTATTTATAGTATATATATATAAATTAGTATCTATATATACATTTTATACTATACCTACCGTATTTACCAAGCCTACAAGGGGACTTTACTACCAAGAGTGAAAACCGGTAATATAATAAATAATGATAAATATTATATTGCAGGAAATATCAAATACAATTGTAATTTTGATATATTTGAAATTACCATTTACCATCTCACGAGTACACTTTTGTTTTGTGTCACCTCTTTTACACTGCCATAAATTCTTATATAATATTAATTAAAATAAATATAACATTAAATCGAAACATACATAGAAATTGAAATATTTATGAAACACTAGTGGAAAGAATTGTTTTGCAAACTAAAATTTATGACTCAGCTCTTTTTATAATCTCACTCAACTTGCAAGAAGGTAGTGGATTTCTTCAAGTTTTTTCAATTTAATTATCTACTTTCCTAGATACAACGCAAAGCATTGTATGACTAGTGTTGATTATTGAAAACAAACCGAAAATAAATAATAATTAATAAGACATAATAATCCTGACAAACACGCATAAGTTTTACATAATATACATATATTTCGATTACAATTTATTCCTTCTTAAATAATACTTTCAACATATTTAAGCATTTGGGATGTCAGACATATTTTAAATTGATTTATCTATGTTATGGAACTAATAGTTAATATTGCCTACAAATTATAAAAAAATTTATAATTATTGTTTAAATATGTGGACTGAACTGAGATTTGTATATATGTAGCACTTAACATAACAATTTTGTCGCCTTTGAAATCAGAGTTATTTGTTAATTACGATGAAGTTTCTGCTACTATTTTTTTATCCTTTACAATTTCTGAATATTCTTTGATAAGTGTTGCAATCTGGAATGCCTGTAATTACACAAAAGTAATGAGGTAAATTAAAATATTTCAAAATTATTGATATTTTAATATAAAAGATTATAAAAATGTCAAAAATTTATATTGCAGATAAGTGCGAAATAATAACAATTTAACTTTAGGTTACATAGAATTAATTTTAATAGAACTTTTGAATATATACGTAGCGCCATTTGTATCCTATTCGTACATAAAAGATGTTATCGACGTCTCCGTTCTATAACACTCTAAGCCGAAAAAGTGTGTTTTGAGTTACGAGCCATAAAAGTTTTCACGCGTCATACGACTGTACGTGGATTCTAACCAAATTTTGACAGTATATAAGCTAGAGAATGTAGTGTCCTGAGGACACTTAGAACGTTATAGAATGGAGGCGTGGATATATTATAAATTAGTTACATTTATTAAACAATAAAAGAAGGTGAATACTCTCACGGTCATAAATATAAGAATTACAACTTCTTTTTAAAACAAAAGTGTTATTAGAATAATTACATACATAATTGACCTTTATAACCCTTCAGCCAGGATTGTGTTCGTTAATTTAATGCGAGAGTGGCGCGACCTACAGTTGTTTGTCGACTCCGAACGACAGATTTCTGAGAAACTTTTTCATGGTAGGTTTATTTACTCTCAGAGTTTTTCCCAGAAACCTGCTAACAGGAAATCGCCGAAGAAATATTTTTTCATATTTAGTTTTGATACCTGACTTGGAATAGAATCCGGGCTTTACGTCTAATAAGCCAACACACTAACTACTTGACTACGGCGACTTCAATTAGAATAGTTAAAATATAAAACAACATATCTCTGCGGTTGACTTCCCACATAAGTATCTTAGCACCTTTAGGATTACATATTCTCATATACAAGAATTGCACATAAAATGTGTGATTTTCACTTTATTTTATAATTTGAATACTCTATTTGGCAATGGCTAAATAAATACATAAATCTTTAGTTTTAAGATTTGAAAAATTATTGTTAGTTCATTATTAATGAAGATTCAATAAATAATAAATGAAAAAAAAATGTGTCACCATACACCTTGTTAGAGGACCGATAGAAGTAGAGTTAGTAGAAATGACTTTGGTACTATTTGAAATATGATTGTGAAAATGTCATATTCTAGTATATCGGTATAAAACAATCTAATTAAATAACATTGTTTCCTTGTAATTTTCATAACATCTAATAGAAAATAACAAAATACAGTTCGTAAGCAATGCTAAGTACTTCAAAACTGAAATATTGAATTTTTTAACTATTGGCATAAAATAATGATGTTTTAAATTTAATCACATTTTTTATTAGTATTTTTTATTATTACGTAATTTTCAACCTTTGTTATGCCTTTATTTTAACAGTACTGTTAATTCATATAACATCTTGTTTACGCTTAAATAATGGTAAGCCAACTTTATTTAAATAGCAAAAATAAAATTGATTAACGAAAGCGAGTATCAGTATTTTTAATCAATTGAAGCGCCGTAGTCTAGTTGACAGTAAGTCGACTTATTGGACATAAGGTCATGGTTCAAACCCTAGGTCAAATATCAAAAAAAAAAAAAATATGTCAAAATATTTCTTCGGCGACTTCCTCCCTGCAGATTTTTGACAAAAACCCTGAGAATTAACAAAACATTCTCAAAAATCTGTCGTTCGTAATCGACTTTAAACTGTAGCTCCTGCCACTCATAAACAAAATTAACACACACAATATAAGTGGTGTGAGAAACTAGGTCGTAATCCTGACTAATATTATTCTCTACACGAAACCAGTTGCGCACCTGCATGGTCATCTAAATTTTTATCATTTTTATTATATTTTTTATTATTTCATTTATAGTCACAATAAAATAAACGAAAAGTAAATATGTATTCCATAAAACTTGTGATAAACATATTAACGAAGGCTTTATGTAAATGCATGCAATATTCAAGGAATTATGTCAACAAATAAAATACTTAAGAAAAAAAAAATTATTTTTTGTAACGATTTCAGACTCGTTGAATATTTTTAAGTTATTTTGACGCAAATTGTCGTCTTAAAAAGTTGCTGAAAGAGAAATAATTAATATTAATTATCTTAATCATTTAGGGTAACAGAACCCGGCTATTTGACAATTTCTATAAATTGATTGAAACTAATTTATAACTGTGCTTAGCTGCTTCCTATTTCTTTCAACATTAACTAATCACCACTAATTTTGTTAGGCCCATATTAATTTATTGTCAGTCGCTCTATCAATTTAAACAAAGACACCTGAAACCTGAAAGAAACTCTACCGAGAATAGTTGTTTTTGGGACGATTAAACAGAAAGTTCTTAATTTATTGTATATATAGCTTTGTATATTATAGCTCTAATTTTTAAATAGATCAAAAAAATATTACCTGGGATGTGCTTAAAATAACTTTTGATTGCTTCCTTTCGGTTCCTGTAAAAATCATCAATGAATTCATATTCGGAGAGTAAGATATGATAGATTCATAGTAGTGAGTGCAGAGAATGTTACGGGAACGATGCTCTAACAAATGTATTCCATTTTGATCCACTGCTAACCATAAAACACGAGGCCAGTTGGATGTAAACGTTTGCTAAAAAAAAATTATTAAAATATGTATATGACATTATAATTTTGTTCAATAATATTATTACCATCACGTCAAATATTGTTGCGCGATGGAGAGGCCAACTTTGTATTAAATTTAGAAAAGATTTTTTTGCTTCTGATGATGACATTCCACGAAGACTTTGGTGGTGCATTGCCACAGCCTCGTGTGGTATATTAGGAACGAACCTTGGCGGCAAGCAATGGCTTGCTATTACCCTATAATCATTAAGAATTTCTCCACAATCACCCAATTCAAGCTGTCCCTGAAGCGCTGTCAACATTATAGCTTCCATTTCAGTTATAGGAAACTTTTCGGTACGTAGGCAGTGCAAAACTTGATGATACAAAAGTTCTTTCTCCACAGGATCATCAATATTGATATAGTCGTCGTAAAATAAATGCTTTTTAAACAAAAACATATAGTGCTGGTGCCTGCAGTTCGTAGTAAGAGCATTATTTGTCTGGAAAAAATCAAGAAATTATTTATTTTAGTAATAATTGTTTCCCATATAGCGCTATTCAAAACCGTGTTTCATTTATGAAAAATTAAATTTAATGACAATA
Organism: Sarcophaga peregrina; assembly: GCA_014635995.1. Taxonomy (NCBI): domain Eukaryota; kingdom Metazoa; phylum Arthropoda; class Insecta; order Diptera; family Sarcophagidae; genus Sarcophaga; species Sarcophaga peregrina. The sequence goes on along the minus strand of CM025789.1, from coordinate 82,281,895 downwards.
AAATCTACATCACTTTAATAAGTAGATGCTACAATGTTAAATTATTATATTGTAATTAGTGTGAAATAAAATATCTGTTTCTAATTCTTGCAAGGCAATCATGTGACTATTAGCAGGCAATTATTGTGTATTTATCATTTTGTGCCATTTTACGATAATTAAATTTATGTAAAAAAACTGCAAAATAAAATTCTACAGTACCGTTTTAAATAATTACGAAAAACTTTTGGTTATATTTTTACGATATCGAAATAAACAATTACATTAAAGGCTAAAATGTTTATTCCATAAAAAACAAAGAACAAATAAAAGAAAAACAAATAAAATAAACAATGATCAAATTGAAAAACAATACTGTAGTGTTTTATATTTTAATGTATTTTACACACTATTTTATTTCGACAGAAAAACTTTCTTTAACTAAACGAAACTGATCGCATTTTACTTAATGAAATCAGCTCTTATATGCATATAATTGTCACAAAAATAAAAAATAAGTTGTAATAGCTGTCATTTATAAACAGTAAACGTCTGAAACGATTAACTTCTGATTTTAATTTTAATTAAAAAAAAATTTTTGTTGTGCTACAGGTATGTTTTTTATAATAAAAAATTTAAAGTTATAGTGGGTGCGCTTAGTGTATATCCGAAAAAAATGTTATCCTAAAATGAGATTCGATTCATATGGTACTTCACATACTCGCTGAATAAAATATATATGTATGTATATAATGAATAAAAAATATCTATGAACAAATTTATAAACAAATATCTTATTAATCATTGAAATAAAAAATACAAATGATAAAGTGTCAAATGTTCTGCTCATTGGTTTAAAAAAAATCTTTTTAAAAGTCACTTAAAATTACTAAAATGTAAAAGAACATAAAAAAGTCTTTAGAGATTATTTAAAATGATAAAAGTATGTAACAAGTGTAATAAAGTAATGTATTTACATAGACGAGTTATTAACAAACTAAAAATCTTAGTAATTTTTATTGATTTAAAAAACAAAAACATAAACTAAAAAATTTTAATCAATAATCTGTAGAACTGAAAACTTTTTACTTCTTCATATATTTTTGTTTTATTCATGTTGGAACATAGAACATTATTTTGTTTATTATATATCCATTAGTTCCAAGAGCAGATCTCTTCCCTGAAAAGTGTACGCGCAGTTTTATAAAAATGTACCTTTTATTAAATAATTAAAATAATTACATTTATAGATTATTTTTGTGTTAAAATATAATTTTTATAATCCAAATTGGAATAAATTTTCAAGTAAAAAAGGCTTATTTGCAAAGTTTAATCAAATTATAAATTACATATAAAGTTTTTCTAAAAAAACAAGGCATATTCAAAATAGGAATATAACTATTTAGATGAATTTACTATAATTAAAATTATTGAAGTCAATGTAATAATTTTGAATGAAATTCATTTTTTTCCATTCAATTAAAATACATTATTTTAAAATGTATTTGATTTTTTTGGTTTGTATTTAAAACAAATCCATATTTTATTACCATATTGTTACGCAAAAACAATCGAAACGACCTAATATCGTTTAACAATAAAAACGATAAACAACACTGTAGGAAATCAAACCAATTTTAAAATAACTTCAAACTGGTTTTTTAATAAGCACATCTAGTGGATTAAGTGACTTTTTTTCTTGTCGCCGACTCATTATTTTCACATAGGCATGTTTTAAGTTAACTACAAATTACTTATTTTTCAACCAATTTGTAGCTAAATAAAATATAGTTAATTTAAATATTGGTTAATACTAAATTATTTAAACACCACTTTTTTAAATTCAGTTTTATTTATATTATATTATATACATAAATTTATATTTAGAAATAATTGCCGTAATACAAAAAAAAAATTTGTTTAATTAAAAATAAAATTCATGTACATTTCATGACTTAAAATAAAGTTATAATGAAAAGAAGTAAAATGAAAAATATAAGTATACATTCGAAAGCTTGTACTGAAAGAAAATTTTGTATAAAGTATAAAATTATTATGTTTTTTCAAAACATAAACATTATGAAAATGCCGATTTTTAATAACAGCTAAGGCGTTGCGTAATTTTTTATCTGGGTCATCATAGAGCGGCCCATGTTAAGCATGGAGGATATTCTGTTATGGTTTGGGGCTACATGTCAGTCCATGGGTGGGCAATTTGTATTTCATTGATGGTAAAATGGACAAATTTGGCAACATTTTGAAGGCAAATGTAAAGGAAAATACCGAGAAATTAGGCATTGCGAACGATTTTGCTTTTTACCAGGACATCATCCAAGCACATTTCGAGTGTGGGAATGCTTTGGTTGGTCCATAATTGCCCCAAACTTATAGCAACACCTGCACAGAGCCCAGGTCTCAACATAATTGAACATCTTTGGGAAGATTTAGCTAGAAGAGTATACCGACAACAATTTAAATCTTTGAATCAGCTTAAGGCGGTTTTACTAGAAGCGTGAAGCAAAATCAATTCCAAAACGTTTACAGGTCGTTCTTGAGAACAAAGGATATGCGACAAAGTATTAATAGTTGTCTTTTGTCATTTTTAGCAAAGTTGCTCTTATTTGTCCGATTATGTGTTGAGCGCAAAAAATTGATTTAATTTCATATTTTTTTATAAAATTACCGTTATCATGAAAAATGTTGTAATATTTTTTTATTAATCTGAAAGTCTGGAATATAGAGTGTAAGTATAAGCAAAAAAAAAAGATATATTTAATATATTCTTTTTAAGACAAATGCTTGTCCGATTATGCGATGGAGCCACTGTATATCTCAAATTTCAAGAAAATCGGACTTGATCTCATATTTAAACATTTTTTAAGGTAAAAACGTAACAATTGGTGTCACAAGTGGGATTGCAAAAACACAAAAGTAAAAATAAATAATATGAAACTATCCGAACTAGGAGTGGACCGGTTTAAAAGAGAATTGGGTAAACTAGAGCAACCAACAACGGGCACGAAGAATGAACTGCAAAGGCGGTTAAGGGAACAGTGCAGCTTCAGGGCATCGACATCGAATCCTACGAGTTCGAGGATGAAAAGGAACGAGAGACACAGGCCCCTGTCACACTTAGCGGTTTCAACATAAATTCGTTGCTAGCCGCTATGATGGAGAAAATGGAAGTGGCAAACCAAAAGCTATTCGAAGCTTCTAGAGCCGAAAATCAGAAACTTCTGACTGAAGTGCAAGAAGCTTCCAGAGCCAAAAATGGAAGAAGCGAACAAAAATCTATTTGCTGAAGTAAAACTTCTGGCAAAGGTACAAGAAGCTTCTAGAGCTGAAATAAATATATATATATATATATATATAACTGAAGGAATCAGACAGAGACAGAAATTCTTTTTGGTAATATTAGCTGTCTCTTTCATTTTTGAACAGTGCTCCTGTCAAATTCGTTTCGTCACTGATTACATTGTGGCTGAAACGAACATTTCCGATGACGAAACTGATATCAACAACAGCGTTGTCAACTTTAAATTTTCAAAAAGCACCAAATTCGTTAAAAAAAACGAGTAATTTTGGCAAAAAAGCACTAAAACCTTATATATTTTTTTAATTTTATCACCATTTTATATAATGAGTAAAAAAATTTACAAACCAAAATTAATATTCTTCATTTAACTCCAGCAATAATATGGAAAACAGTTGATACATCAAAATGTAAAATCAGTTACATTTTATACGTCTAAAAAAATTACGTTTAATGTACGTTAACTTTCACATATGAAAACTTTCATTTACATGTAAAACTACAGTCTTGAATTAGTATATACATTTAACTATAGACTAGAATAAAAATTATACTAAAAATTAGTCTAGTTTATAGTCTAATCAATAGATTTTTAGAATAGCTTATAGACTAATTTTTAGTCTAGTCTATAGTTTTTTTTTTTTTAATTTTTGTTTTGGTGTCACCGACATGAAAAGAAAAGCACTATGCACTAACTCGAAAATTTTCCGCGTCGAATGTTTTAAAAAGCACTAAAAACAGTGCTAAAAGCACTTAGTTAACAACGCTGATCTACAGCATAAGTGGTTTTAATTCTATTTTTTAGATAGAAAGACAACGATGGTAACAACATAGGTGGAGGTGGCGTTGTAGTTTATATCAGAGAAACGCACACTTATACTCGAATTGTTTCATCTAGCCAATCATTCGAACATTTAGGATTAGATTTAAATATTAACAATAAAATGCTTTCTCTTATCTAAATTTACCGACCATCTTCTCTTAACGTCAATGCCTTCATTGAAAAATTTGATTTAACAATAAATAAAATAAACAAAAAACAAGAGAGTGGTTGGAGACATAAACATCAGCGTTGTCAACTATAAATTTTCAAAAAGCACCAAACTCGTTAAAAACTCGTAATTTTGACAAAAAAGCACTAAAACATTATAATCTTTTTTTTAATTTTATCACCATTTTATATAATCAGTAAAAAAATTTACAAACCAAAATTAATATTATTTATTTAGGTTAGGTTAGAGGACGTGTACTTGTCAACTGTGACAAGTACATTATCCAGAGGTCGAATTGCCCCATTGTACAACGTCCTAGCTTCTCGCACCGCTCATGTTGTGTGCGTTAATTTGTATACATGAGTGGCGGGACCTACAGTTTAAACTCGAATCCGAACGACAGATTTTTTGAGAAGCTTTTCGTGGCAATTTTTACTCTCAGAGTTTTTACCAGAAATCTGCTGAGAAGAAATCGCCGTTCATATTTTCGTTTTGATGTCTGACCTGGGATTCGAACTCAGGCCTTTCGTCTAATAAGCCAACACACTACCTACTAGACCACAGCTACTTTATTATTTATTTAACTCCAGCAACAATAAGGAAAAGAGTTGATACATTTTCGAAGGTAAAATCATTTACATTTTATACGTCTAAGAAAAATTTTTTTTTTTTTTTCTATATATTTATTTGCAATCTATTTATATATACAATAATAAGCAAATTGAGTAACAATAATAAAACAAAATTACATTAGTATTAATCTCCAATGAGACTAAAACAAAAGAGATATTAAAATACATTAATTTTCTTAAATAATATTTACATATTTAAATTTTTTTTTTTTTTTTATTTTCTAAATGGCAGGTCTAAAACATGAAACCTTTTAAGTCTTACAATTTCTTCACTTTCATCTAGTAAAGTAATCGCTAGAGTGTTACTATGGTTACTAAGTCTGTCAATATATTTCCTACTAAATTTTTTGATCTCATTTTTAACTTTAGATATTCCTAAATCTTTATGAATATTGTCGTTAGTAATAAACCAAGGAGCATCTAGTATCATTCTTAGAGTTTTAGACTGATAACGCTGCAGAATTTCAATATTCGAATTACTCGCAGTTCCCCACAACTGTATTCCATATGTCCATATGGGTTTGAGGATAGTTTTGTAGAGCAACAGTTTATTTTGCAAACTTAACTCAGATTTTTTGCCAAGTAACCAATACATGCGTTTTGTTTTTATATTAAGCTGCTCTTTTTTGCTTTTTATATGATCTTTCCAAGTTAGTCTTCTATCAAGATGCATTCCGAGATATTTCACACAATTAGAGTTTGGTATTTGTTCGCCATTTAGAAAAATTGAAGGACAATCGCCTTTTCTTAATGCAAAAGTTATGTGCACCGATTTATCAGGACAAATATTCCATTTTTTAAGCCATATTGCTATGCTATTTAAATAGTTTTGAATTGCATTCGATGCTTCTGTTGGACAATCATTATTTGCTATTAATGCTGTATCGTCGGCATATGTGGCAACTGTAACATCTTCCGTAAAAGGCATATCTGATGTATATATAGTGTAAAGAACAGGGCCAAGTACACTGCCTTGTGGAATTCCAGCTTTTATTTCACATATATCCGAAACAGAATTGTTGATTTTAACATAAAAATAACGGTCACTTAAGTATGATTTAAGAACTAAATAAAAAGGTGCAGGTAGAAATAATTTTAGTTTGAAAAGAAGACCAGGATGCCACACTCTGTCGAATGCTTGTTTTACGTCCAAAAAAACTGCAGAACAATATTGTTTCCTCTCTAAGGCATTTTGAACAACATTAACAATGCGATGGCATTGTTCAGGCGTACCATGCTGATGACGAAAGCCAAACTGATATTGCGGAATGATGTTTTTATTATCTAAAATTGGCTGAAGTCTTTTCAGAAAGATTTTCTCAAATATTTTTGAAAAAGTGCACAGTAAACTTATTGGTCTATAGGAACTTATAATGTTTTCTGGTTTATTCGGTTTAGCCACAGTTATAATTTCCGCGCATTTCCATTGAACTGGGTAATAATTTAGCCTCAATATGGAGTTGTAAATAAAAGTTAATAGGAGTATAGCTTTTTTGGGTAACATTTTTACGTATTTCGCTCCTATTTGGTCATATCCAGGTGCTTTTTTAACGTTTATTATTGATATTTCTCGTTCAACTTCTTTTGGGGTTATATGTCTGACAGGCAAATCCAATTGGCAGGGACTATCTAAAAACTCATTAACATAGTTTTGATCACTAGCATCATTAAAAGAGAATGGCTGAAATGTCGACTCCAAATATTGTGAGAATGCTTGAGCTTTTTTGAGGTCCGATTTACACCAAGTACCATTTAGATCTTTTATTGGTACATTTCTTTTACTGGGTCTTTTTAAATATTTTGTTGCATGCCATAGTTTATGTTCAGAGTTTTGATTGTAACCAATATTTCTTAAATAATTACTTACTTGGTCATTTTTATATTCACGTAATTTTCTTTTTAGTTCTTTATTTGCTCTGTTAAGTACTGTTTTATTTAGTAAGGTTCTCGTTCTTTTCCAATTTCGTCTCAAACGTCTCTTATCTCTAATCATTTGCCTTATTTCCGCAGAAACCAAAACCCTATTTCGGTTATTAGCAACAGCTTCATTACGTGAAGATAAATATGCAGCTTCATGGATGAGGTTTGTAAAATTTTCAACGACGTTATCAACATCAAGAGATTCTTTCAACTTTATTTTAAGATTTATATTTTGCTCTAACCAGTATTGAAAGGAATCTACGTCAATATGTGTTACTTTGTAATTTCCATTTGTTTGTAAACATGTGTCATAATTTACAATCAAGGGCGAGTGATCAGAACTTAAATCATCCGAGTCTAAAATATTCAACAAGTTACCTGGAATACCGGAGTAAATTACGAAATCTAATAAGTCTGGAATTTTTCTTGGATCACTTGGCCAATATGTAGGTCTTCCAGAGGTTAATATTGAAAAATGATTATCAATTACATTTTTATACAGTTCTTTTCCCTTTGGGTTGGAAAGTCGGGAACCCCACCAAGGATGTTTGGCATTAAAATCGCCGCCAACAATAAATTTTGTACCAAGCGTTTCAAAAAAGTCTTGATAATCATCATATTTAACATTGTGTCTGGGGGGGAAATAAATTGAATATATTGATATATCATTATTATTGCAATTTATTCGTATTCCGGCAGCCTGTAGATGAGGTTTTTGATAGTCTTCTAGGATAGTATATTTTATAGACCTTTTTACTAAGATTGCTGAGCCTCCATGAGCTCTATTATCAGGGTGATTGCAACAAATTAGGTTAAAGCCATTTATATTGAAATATGTTCTATTGGTAAAATGTGTCTCAGATATTAGAAAAATATCGATATGATTAATATTTATAAATGTTTCAATTTCTTCTTTGTGGTTTAATAGACCGTTGGCGTTCCATATTGCAAACCGTAGATTTATTTGCATAATTTGGATATTAGCATGGTAATCATGTTAAGAAGATTTGTTAACATGGATTCAATTCGATCCATTGTGTTGGAATTAATGTTTTCAGGGTTATTGTTTCTCACTACTTCAGAGTAAGATTGACTGTTGTTCTGTTGGCTGTTTCTATGGTAATTATTATTAGAATTAAATTGGGGAAATTCATTCGAATTGTCTGGGGCATAGTTGGTTTGTCGGTTGCGAATAGTTTGTCGTTGAGCAATTAATTTTTGATATATTTGACAACCTTTGTAATTGGCAGTGTGACTTTTTAGGCAGTTAATACATCGAGCTGGCGAATTTAAGTCTTTTTTACATTCTGCAGTTGGGTGACCAAGACCACACTTAACACAATTAAAAGGTCTCTTACAATAAGTCTTTGTATGACCAAAAAGTTGGCATCGGTGGCATTGAACAATATCATTTATTTTTCTAGGTGCTTCAACTGTAATAATAGCATTGTTTAAGTGTCTTAAATTATAAATGTCCTTATTATTTGGTTGAGGATCGAGATCAATATAAAACATTGGTAATGATTCCTTGGTCAATCTACTTCGCACGTTAGTAACATTACGAACTTGATGTCCTAGGCATATTAGTTCGGCCTTGATGTCCTCAATAGGAGTAGAATGGTGAAGTCCCTTTATAACAACTCTATATGAACGATCTTGTTTCAATTGATATGTATGAAAACCTATATTTCGACCTTCTAAATATTTTACTAAGGTTCTATATGAATCAACCGATTTAACCATAAGTCTGATTTGATTATTTCTTAATGATTTATAACTAAAATTATCTTTTGAAATAATATTACCTATATTACAAATCATACTATTAACATCAACTACATCTGGTATGTATATTGGCGGTGGTTTAGGTATTGTTGTATTATCTTCGTTGTCATCAGCATCATCAGTCTGGAGCTCTGCAAATTTGTTGCTACTTGATGGAATGTCATCACTATGGAATGCCATACGTTTGTTTTTGTAAATTTTTGGGGATTCAAACAGATTTCTCTTTCTTTGCCGTTTTGTTATTATCTGCCAGTTTAGATTCTCGTTTGATTCGCTACCTACTTCAGCATCAGTATCATCAGCATCTTCATCCATGATGTTATTATTGTTTAAAAACAATAACAATTAGTTAACACAACTAAATTGTTTTTATAATACACGCACTTATTGTTTTTATAATACACGCACTTTTTGTTTGCGTTTATTTGGGGTATTAATATTTTTCACTTGTTTTCTTATTTTGTTTTTAATTGAAAAAAGAATGTTTTACTTGTGTAAAGTCTGAGTTTATGTCTGTCCACTATGAAAGTTGATGAAAGACTGTCTAAGAAAAATTATGTTTAATGTACGTTAACTTTCACACATGAAAACTTTCATTAACATGTAAAATTACAGTCTTAATATATTGAATTAATATATACATTTAACTATAGACTAGACTTAAAATTAGATCAAAAATTAGTCTAGTCTATAGTCTAATCTTTTAGAATAGTTTATTGACTAATTTTTAGTCTAATCTATAGTTTTTTTTTTAATTTTTGAGTTGGTGTCACTGACATTGAAAGAAAAGCACTTAGTGCCTAGTGCTTTTCTTTTCAACTGTGCAAAGAGCACTGAGTTGACAACGCTGATAAACATTGATATTTTAAGAGACAACATTACAACAACAAAGTATTTGAATATGATTATATCAAACGGATTGCAATGAATGATCCAAGAAATTACACGCGAAGATATAAACAGAAATAAACAAACAGGTTCAAACACTATGATCAGATCATCATTCTCTTTTCTATTGTATCGATGAAGTAAAAATAAGCCAGAGATCGGAAAATATCTCTTAACGTGTAGAGCTAAATAATAATAAAGTTAAAAAACTAATAAGTGAAACAAATTGGAATGTTCTTACTCAACAAAAAAGCAAACACTAATGACATTTGTATGGAAATTACTACAAAATTTGCAGAAATTTACGCAAAATCATCAAAGACAACAAACAATATAAGCAAACAAAAACACAAAAACAGTGGATAAACGAAAATATTATAAAAAAATGTGATATACGAGATAAACTTTATAAAAAAATAACAAACTTTATAAAAACAATTACAATAAATATAGAAACTCCTTAAGTAAAGAAATTATTACGTAAAAAATAATTACTATTAGAATAAATTCATAGAAAATAGCAATAATATACGCGTTTCATGGCAAATTATAAATGAAATAATTGAAAAAAAATCAAAAAGTATAGATCACAACATCTTCCAAATTTTAAAGATGATAATATTAAAAGTATTGTAAATAACTTTCGACAAAGATCAAAGAAAATGAAAATAAAATAATTCACAAATGTAACATTAAAACCTTTTACAGTGTCGAAATTACAACACAAAATTCAATTTTTATGGAATACACTAATGAACAGGAAATATTTAATATATTGAACAATTTAAACATTAAAAAAGTTCTGGACTTGATGGAATACGAACAAAAGACATCAAGAATAATGCTGTAATCTTAACTCCTACAATAGCAAAACTGATAAATTCAAGTCTGAATAATAAGACAAATATATATAAAAGGAACGAAATCAGACTATAATAATTATAGGCTATATATTTCAATTTTAGTAGTAGTAAGAATACTAAATAATTTCTTAGAAAAATTCAGTATAATTAATAGTAATCAATTCGGCTTCCAAAAGGGAAAGAATATAAACAATCTATTAGGAAATTTTGCAAATTATATAAATAAGTGTTTAAGTAATACGTAAGTAATAGATTGTGGAGTGCCACAAGGATCCAAACTCGGTCCAATACTTTATATAATGTACGCTAATGACATGCTCAACGCTTTGCAGAATATCCAAACTTTTGCATACGCCGATCATACAGTAATTGTGGTATCGAGTGAGTCTATCCAAGATGCTACAGAGGTAATGTAGAACCAATTAAATATTGCATCCAAATGGTGTCACGATAACGGTCTTATCATAAACGCCCAAAAAACGAAACTTACGGTGTTTTCTTTTCTACCAAAAAATGTGCATTTTATTAAGGCAAAATGCAATTTTGCGTTTGTTTCTTAAAATTGTTTCGCCCTCTAAAAGGGTGGTATGTTTTATTCGAAATAATACGCACTTGCCAATGGTGGAGGATATTGCATTTTATGCCACAGATACAAACAGATACGTCACGGGGCTTTTGACGTTTAACTCTTGACTTAGAAAGAGACGCCAAATATAACCAAAAAGTATTTCTGTCCCTCTCTGACTGCCTGTCCGCTTCGTTTATGTTTTTTTAGATTTCGGGGTGGATTTTTATTATTCTATTTTGGTAGAAATTTATGATATTCTTGTAGAATATTAAAATAATTTTGGAAGGAGATGAACCGTTTTATTAGGAAAACGTAACTCGGAATTAATGTATTTTTTATGACACCTTTCATCGGTCGTCACTAACTTAGTATTTAACCAATTTAGGGTTATTTTGTTATATTTTTATTTTTATATACCTTCTCCACACTGAACTTTTCTCAATGTGAAGGGAAATTGCTAAGAGTTCGATTAATAATGAAAAAATTACGGAATTCTTTCATTCAAGAAATTAATAAATACTGGTAATATACATAAAGTTCTACAAGAAAAAATTTTTATAAGCAATATGTCTTATTTGATCTTGATATATTTAGCTTCTCACTTTCCTTTTGCACAAGAAACTACATCCATTGTGACCAAAAGCAACATACAAATCGATTAATAATTAAATATTTGCATATTTTTAACATTTTCATTGAAGAAATTAAAAAATACTCCAAATTTGCCCATTTTAAACTCAAAATAAATGTTTGTTTACATTTAATTCTTCCACTTTATCCGCCAGTTTTCTCTCTGTATACCTGTTGCTTCTAACACATTTGTTTCGCAAAAAGTTTTAACATCTTTTTTCCCTCTACGGGGAGGGTTAAAACTGCTGATTTTAGAGTTTTTCAAACGTCATAATTGTCGTCACTGGTTACATTGTGTTTTAAGCCCTGTATAAATAGAGAGTGATGACTTTTGTTTATTTATAGGGCTACCAGATGAAATTTAAAAAAGTCGCCTGGTATTGCTATCCAATTTGAAGTTAATTTTTTCATTGTTTTGTTGAGCAACTTTAAAGAAACATTACATTATTAAATCTACATGGTCAAAATATAAAAAATTGCGTTCAATGCTAGAACAGCGTTAAAATATTTTTTTTGTTATAAAAAAGCTCTCAAAAAATAAAGTTGAAAAATTAGCGATCTGGCAACAACTTTTTCATATTTACATTTTTTATTGAAAACAAATCAAAAAATATAACATATTTTTAGATCTAAAACCTTTTTTTTTTCAAAAAAATACAAATATGGATTTTATTTGCAAAAGTTGAAATAAATCAGTTTTTAGATTCATCTTCGTCATCTGATGAAGAAGAATTACCGAATTTATTTCAACCACAGAATATGCACAGATTGGAAACGAAAGTTTCACGTTTACATAATTTTTGTGACAGGGACAACAAATATTACCAAAAAATATTTCTGTCCCTGTCTGATTATTTATATTTTGTTTATTTATGTTAGTTAATTTTTAAGGTGGGTTTTTATTTTCTATTTTGGTAGAAATTGATGATATTTTTGTAGAATAATAGTTTTGAAAGGAAATGGACTGTTGTATTGGGGAAACGTAATACGGAACTAATGTATTTGGTGACACCTTTCATCAATTGTCACGAATTTAGTATTTAACCAATTGAGATGTATATTCACAAACTTCTGAAACAAAAAGTTAAAAAGTTATATTTTGTTATATTTTTATTTCTACTTATCTCTTACACACGGAACTTTTTTTATTGGGAAGAGAAATTCCTAAGAGTTCGATTAATAATAATAAAAATTACCGAATTTTAACTTTTTCATTCAAAAAATTATAAATAATGGTAATATACACAAAGTTCTGAAAAAAATTTTAGAAGCAATATGACTTATTTGATCTTGAGATATTTAGTTTCTTACTTATCTTTTGTACAAGAAACTATATTCATTGCGACTAAAAACTACATACAAATCGATTAATAATTAAATATTTAAGAATCTTTAAACTTTTCACTGAAGAAATTAAAAAATATTAAAAATTTTCCCTTTTTTATCACAAAATCAATGTTTGTTTACATTTAATTTTTCAACATTATTTACCAGTTTTCACGCTGTATATCTGTTGCTTCTAACACATTTGTTTTGCAAAACGTATAATTCATTTTTTTTTTCTCCCTCTAAAAATTTATATAAAATTATGTTAAGAGCGTTTGTCAAACGTCACTACTTTCCATTCTGTGTATTTTGTGATTTCAACGTAGTCAACATATTCTTTATAAGTGGCAAACCCTTTTTTAATATTTGTGTTAAGTTCTCCTCAAATAAAAAATGACATTACAACAGAGTTGGTCAAAAATTTTTTTTTAATGCACCTTGTAAGAGGGTGTCATTTTCTTTGTAGAAAAGAAAACACCATTATGCCATCTATGATGTATAAAGGCAGATATATTTTGCAATTGCAGAGTCGCACTTTCGGCATGGGGAAGTGCTACGCTCTGTAGATTACTACAAAAACACAGGATCGACTATTAAAAATTTTGGGAAAAATTCAACGCTTCAACATAAACAATAATAATTACACCGTAAGTAACATCATCAATAATAGAATTGTCAGCAACAGCAGTGTCATCAACAACAGCAACAACAATTTTAATAACCATACAAATAACATTATCAATACCAACAACCCTACAAGAAATAAATACATACTAATACCGAAACTAATACATACAAGGCTTACTTACTACTACACATGTGACTTTTATTTGACTTTTTATGTTTTAGAGTTGTATTTCTTAATACATCAAAAGCACATCAATATTGACTGTCAAATGCCCTGTAAGTTTATGAATTTTAAAATTTCAGTCGTAGAAGGCTTTGAAAACAAAAATTTATAGCGTCTTATGACGAAAATTTTAATTGTATTCTTTATGTTAAAAAAATATTATACTGTGAAAAAAATAAGATGTGAAACCAAAAAGTTAAGTTTTGTTATTATTTTACTGCATAAACTTTAATATGCCTAAAATTATTTTTTTTTATTAGCTTCCACTCATCTTTGCCAGCTATCAAGAAATACCTCACCAGTACATATAAGGTAGATGCCCAAAAATTGGCTCCATTCATTAAGAAATATTTGAAGAGTGCCGTTTTCAGTGGAAAATTAATCCAAACTAAAGGTAAGGGTGCTTCTGGTTCATTAAATTGTCAGCAACCCAAAGCAAAGAAACGCACTGCTGAAAAGAAAAAGGCTGCTCCTGACAAAAAGAAGAAGGTTGCTAGTGCCGCTAAAAGGCAACTCCTGGTCAAAATCCATCTGCCGCCAAAAAGACTGGTACTGTTAAAGCTAAACCTGCCAAAAAGGCCCCAGCAACTAAAACTAAAACTCCTAAGACCAAGAGTGCAGCCGCTGCAAAGCCAAAAAAAGCCGCTCCAGCGAAGAAACCAGCTGCCAAGAAGTTAATTAATTTAGATTTAATATAATTCTTTATAAAATAAATTATATTTTTTTAATAAAAAATATTTCAAAACAAAAAAACATTTTTCTTTCGCAATTTACTCATCATTTGACTAGTAAAATGACTAGTTGTTTGACTAGTAAAATGACTAGTCGTTTTACTAATCAAAGGTCAATTTGTTACTTTAAAACAGTGAAGGAGTGAGCAGGTTAGATATATGTTTTACAGTCGAAAGAATACATATGTTAGAAAGAGGTACAAAATCACATGTACACGAATGTTTACGTCAAGTTTTTCACATTGCCCTTAATAACTTGATGGGAAGTTGTGACTAGTTTATAAGTTATACTTGACGGTCAAATAACTAGTCATTTAACTAGTTATGTTCTGGTAGGGAACTTCCTGCCCAACATCTACACAAACAACAGCAACGGAATCAAAAACAATGCCAGTCATAACAGTAATAGCAACAATATTGATACCCACAACTACAACAATAATAAATTCGCCAATAGATTCACATACCCCAATTAAAGTAATAGAATAGTCAATAATACAGTTCAAAATAGGAACCTAGCAAAGGAAGAACTCATATTGAACATTAAATCTATTTTTTACATAGTATTGGCAACTGAAATCTATAATGACTCAAAGTCATTGATCATCAGTACAACACAAGGCGAAGAGCGACAGGTAGATTTAAAACTGGTAGCTTCCATAACAATTGCGGCAAAAAAACCTTAGAAGTAACTCAATTAACAATTTTCAATATGCTACCAATAGAACTTGTAAATATTCAGGACAAACAAAAAAGAAAAAAAACTTTTGAAAAACTTTTTCATAAGCACGCAATGTTTCCACATTTTTATTTCAATTTTGTTTTGTATAACTCTTATTTCTTTTTTTTTCCATTTAGTTAAATTTTATTATTTATTTTTTATTTACAAATACAATTTGAATTACAAAGCCTATTTATTTTAATACTTCTGCAGACAACCTATACTGCTTCGCGGAAATAGTTATTAATATATAATTAGTGTGGTAATAATCCTTTTATATTGGAATATAATTAACGTAAGAATGATGAAATTAATATAAATCTTAGTACAAATTTTAAATTTTGCATTCATAGTACAAAAAATAGATTTATATTAAATCAGTCAAAAAAATTTCAAAAATTTTATTAAACTTATTGTAAATATTCAATGTTCCAATTTAATACGTAAACGAATTTTGTATGAAATAAATAAAAGACTTGTGCATGTTGTATCGGTTAAGTTTTAACAGTGACACAAAAGTAGTGTGAATAATTAAGAGAGTTTAATTGAAATAAAAAACATATTTGTAAAAACTTGGTTTGCAATTAACGAACTCATATTTAAACTTTTTTTTAAAGGTAGAAACGTAACAATATAATAGTCCGACACTGCACAACAGTGTTGCCATTTTAGCACTTTCAGTGCTAGATTTAGCATTATGTTTCGTGAAAATGCATTTATTTTATTTTGAAAATTATGCTAAATGCTTTTTAGCGTAATTTTTTTCCCAAAAAAAATTTTTTTACTAAAGGAAATGTTTTGGTTATTTTTCATTACTATTATAAAACAGGACTTCATAACATTTGAAGTTAATTTCTTTCAGTGTGGTGGACACTAAACATATTTGCTACCATGTTTTAAAGGTATGTATTCGTTAAAATGTGGTCGTTAAAATAGGTACGACTAAAATGTGTTGTAACAATTTGTAGTTTCAAATTTTGTATGAACAAAAAATAAAAACTATTTCATAAATATTAAATTCAGCTTAGAAGTAGTATTATATAACAAGAAAATAAAATTGGAACTAAAATTATATATAAAAGTTAACAAAAAAAAAAAAAAACAAAATTCATTTGGTCATAAAAAGACGTACGGTTAAAAAAATTCAGAAAAAACAAAATACCAAATAGAAATTCATACTAAAAAAGGATAAAACAGAAGTATTAAGTTAATATCCACTATGTCCACAATTATTTTTTAGTACATTATTGAATCTGTTGGGAATAGAATCGATAACGTTACGGCAAGTTTCAACTGGCACGTTGTACCATATTTCTCGAACTTTTTGCTAGACTTCTGTCTTATTTTGTACATTTTATTTTTTCAACCGATTGTTTTGAAATCCCCCACCCCCAAAAATTTTCCATTGGGCGATTGGCTTGGCCACTCCAGGAGGCAATGAAACCAAGAACTTACTAATCTGGAGAAGAGTTTGGGGTCATTATATTGTTGAAAGTCCCAGAGCAGTGGCATTTCTTCGCTAGCAAATGGCAGCATGACTTCCTCATGTATACTTTTGGAACTTTACGAGATATTTTTCCAAGAAGCTTAACGTCACATAGACGACCCCACAAAGTTCTTGTCGATATTTGATTATCTATTTCAGCTCCGATAGCTTGCGAAGACTCAAAAGGATCTCACTTAGTAATATCACAACCGTCCATAATAGCCCTAGTTTTCCTCACTACGTTTTTCTTTTTGAGGCTTGAGGGCACTAAAAACGAAATTTTTAGATCGTCCAAACGCATCGGCTATAAATTTATACGATTATTTCTGTATTCGAAGCTTTTGAATGGTCCTTCTTTCCTTCAATGTACAATGTTGCGCTCTATCCATCTACCTCAATACTAAATTTATTTATAAAACATTAAAATGTTAATTTAATATTAATTGTAATTGATTGAAAAAGAACAATAATTTTATGAACATATCGTTAACTCAAATGAAATATACTGATATATTTTCGGAATAAAACAAAAACATATATGTATATGCAATAAATAGTTTAGCATTTTTTTTTATCCCGTAGAAAATTTTAGCATTATGTTTTTCATGTTTTAGCATATTGTGAAATTCATTTTCTGGAAACACTGCTGCACAACCTTCAAGAGGATATACCTTTACCTCACTTTACGTCATGATTACATTCCAACAAAATTTAAATGACACAAAGAGAATTACGATTAGTATAGCATGGAAAGATCAAAAATAGGTTCCAGGTAGCATTTTAAGAAAAAATTATTTTTTGAAAAGAAAATTGAATAAAGTATACATTTAAAAACCAAAAACCATATAAAATTTAATTATACACGTACAAAAAAGGAAAAATTAACAAATTTAATTAAAATAAAAAAATCACTTAATTTATAACACACTAATTGAAACTGGACTCTAAAATTAGAAAAAGATGGTAAAAATGTAACTGCATTATTTTCAGATAGAAAGGTAATTCCCAAGTTTTGATAGCATGGAGCAAAAGTCATGCCATGTTTTAGGAAGAAAGTTTCAAAATATTAAAAAAATTAAAAACTTCAACCCAAAACGACGCAACCTCAAAAAAACGCAAAACGAAACGACGCAATTCGAGGTATGGAAGTATGACAGCGACAAGGCGAGTCATCTGAATATTAATGTTTGTTAATGTAAGTTAAAGGAAAGGGAGATGTGTGGAATGTAATATGTAAATTTGAACCATGAGGCAGAATTTATCGTACTTAGAATTTTATTTTGTGAACTTTGAATTTAACTGAAGTCCATTGCATCACATGAGTTTTAAAATAAATTTTTAAAGAAGAATTTTGCATTTTTATTGTGTGACCACTTTTTTTTATTAATTTTTCTGAAATCACTTATTCTGGTCAGTCTTGCCATGAAAAAAATATTGTAACCAACATTTGTGAAAAAATCACCAAATAAGAAAAAATATAACCAAAATTAAATTCATAGTTTTTTATTTTATTTTTTTCAAATTATAATTAATACAACATAGTAAAAAAAGAAATATAAAATAACAAAATAAAATTTTGGTCTTATTTCTCTTCATTCATTTCTACAAACAAAACAAAAGCTCTTTTTACATATAAGTAATGTAAATTTCCGGATTTGGTAATTGTGGTTAAAAATAGCTGGTTGTGATTAGTGAGTAAGAGAGAGAAAATAACTTGAGAAAATGTATTTATTTACAGTCATAGAATAGTGTCAATAATATACGATATTTTGATTTTCATTATTTGACTTAATAATTTTAGACAAATAAAAAATCCATTTTTTTTTATTAAAGGAACATAAAAATTAAAAATTATACCTAGTATTTTTTAGATAAACAAAAAAAAAAAAAGTTAAAAAAACGTCATTTTTCATTAGAAGAAAAAATTGTACTATGAGACAAAATAAAAAAAAAATTAAATAGGGCCAGCTAATGACATAGAACATTTTTGACATAAAATATTTTTTAAGTGTTATTCTGAAATAAAATAATAACGCATCCGTTACACACGTGTTCTTGTCGCAGTCTGATCTGGTGTGATCGACAACTAAATTAAAAAATACAAGAATGCGTGATCTCTCTGCCAGAGTTCGATAAAATGCTGTACACTAACCATTGTGTACGTAACTGATAAAATACTTTTAACTTTCATTTAAGTGTTTGTGAATTTGTACACAAACACATTACCCTGCTAGGTAGTCGACTACGCAAGTAGTCCACTTCAAGTTAACTTATAGTCAATCTATACGGTAGTACCAACCCACAGGACTTAAACAATTTTTACCTGTTTTATCTTTTTAAGATAATTCGTCTTATAAGAATTAATTTTCTACAATTTTCTTTTGATTTAATCCTCTTAATTTCATGAATTACTACCGTTTATTATTTAAACCTGAATTACTATAATAGATTTCACTTTCAACTCAGTTTAAAAAAGGCCTAACTTAATTTTTCTTTTCAAATATATTAACGAAATAAAGACCTATCTTTGAAAACTTCATTAAAACAAAAATTAACAATTTTTTAAATGAGAAATAAAATGTGTTGCGATTTAACCGTATTAACATTTTTGTTGTATCTAAAATTTTGCAGATTTTATTAAGTTTTTCGCTTCTCCTGTAAAGTAACAGAAAATCGATTTAGGCCTTTTTTATATTTAGCCCTTGAAATAATAAATTAAGGTTTTTATTTATTTGTATTAAAATTGTTCTTAAAATTTCAATTGAACGTAGTAACGCTTTGCTAACGGTTGCAAATTTTCAAACATAATTAAAGAAATAATTGTTGTATTACCGATATTAAAAAAATAACCAAAATGAAGAAAAAATACACATTTACACATTAGAAAAAAAGTAACCAAAACGGCAACGCTGCTCACAACAATGAATAAGAAAGGTCCGAATGTTTTGCTCTTTGTTTGGTCGTCAGCATTGCCATTTAAACTTTTCATTTCTTGGGAAAAACTTTTTTTAAACTACTACGTTTTTACACTACTGATATTCGTATGGCAATACTGAAAATGTAGCTTCAGTAATAAAATATGCTCTTATAGCCCATTTACACTACAGCGAATTCTAGTAGATTAGATTTCAAATCTTCCTCAAAATCTAGATCTTTAACACTGGATTTATTTGACAGTAGCAAGATTTCATTTCAATAACAAAAACAGCTGACTGGAATTTAAAAGAAAACAATAATATTTCCAAATTTAGTTTTAGATTTCAAAAAATATTGTAAATTTATTACTACACACAATTGTTAAATAGGAGAATGTAATGAGTAGATTTAAGCATATGCAATATAGGTAATAATAAAAATATTAATCCGCAGGTTCGTCACGAATCATTCTGGGATGTTCCTTATTTTGTTTATTTTTGACCCTTATCCTGTACTTCAAAAATATAACGCATTTTATTTTTTTACATTCATTACATACAACATTGGTCTGAGAATGCTTTCTGCAAATACCTTTTTGACATTCGGTACATTTATTTGCATATTTGGTGCTGTTAGAACGATTTGGACAAAAGTAACAACTTCAAAAACACATAAACGAATAATATATTTACAATACTTATTCTCTTTTTTGGGTTTGTTGCAGTTTGTAATGCTGCTCTTTTACTTAGTTTTTTTGTTTTGTTGCTAGTTATGAAGTTGTCAAGACGCACAAAATTGTTACTAAGCTCGTAACAAATGCGAAAATTGATTTTGTTGCATTGGACAATTTTGACCCAAAAGTACTATTTGCGTAAGTTTTTTTATATACGCCTTGTGAAACGACCTACAAAAATTATCTTATAAATTATAATAGCATTCACTAAAATAATAATTGTACAAAAGTTTCACAAAAATCCGCTGAGTACTTAAAGAATAAACGAGGAATAAAAACTGTTCGGGCAATTTTGACCCATTAATACAAGATAAGGGTTAATTTGTTTTTATTTTGTTTTTCTTTTTTTTTTTAATTGAAATGTCATTTTTTTCCTGCGCCTCGTTGTATTTTTAGGTACTATTTAACAAAACACATAGTTGCATTCCAATTTTTACTAAATTTTGTCGAAATCTACTAAATAAGTAGATTTTTGTTTTGTGTGGGAAATCTAGTTAATTTTAACTAGATTTGGCTCGATTTGGTCGTATTACATTAAGGGCAATTATTACAACTTGCCGTTAACTAAAGGGAGGATTTTAACGGAGAGATATATTTTTTTTACATTATTACGAGTACTTAATAAGATAGAAGTGAGCGTTACGCTAAAGGGAAGATCATCCTACCTTTAACATTTAAAGGTCAGTTTATGTTTGAACTTGTCATATCATTTACTATTTTCGATATGGCAATTTCAAATTTAAACAAAATAAGCATATAAAACAAAAAAACGAAATCCGCTGTTGCCACTGCGTTAAAAAAAACTTGTTTAATTGAGCAGTTTTATGGGCTTTGCTCCGGCACTGCCATATTTTTGAAGAAGTTAATTTTGTTTTATCTATAAGTTGTAGTAACCAAAATAAGTTAAAGATAACTCTGCCGCCCACTTTAGCAAAAGGTACCTTTAACTAATGCCAACTTTAACGGGAAGTTGTAATAATGGCCCCAAATATTGTAACGAAAATGGAAATGGTGTTGTTAAAATAATAAACAAAGGCTTCAAAAACAACACAATGCACTTGATCATGTGTAGGTTTGCCAGATTTGAAATCGGCAAAAAATGTACATTGAAGTTAACAAAGCAGTACAATTGAGTAAAAAGAAGTACAATTGTTTATTTTCAAAATTTATTTAAGTCAATAAAAAAAACTAAGAAAAAAAGTTCACAAAGTAGTAGTATAAAAGAGATCATAACTATTTGTAATTAATATTTAAATTAAATTAATTAAAATTTAATTTAATTCAGTTTTTGTGATTTTAAATCTAGAGAATTTGTATACAATATTTCAGACTAGACTAAAATCAATGTATTTTTTCAGTGTTTAATATTTTAAAATTAATTAAAAAAATATAATTTTATTAGTATACTTTGATATAAGTACATACATACCACAGAACTGCATGAGTTGAATCACTTTCACTGTCCACTGACATATAATATATTTTTGTTATGTTGTTTAACATCAATATATTTTAATGATATTACTTGCAGTGTTGATTCTCAAACAAATGAATGTAATATACTCACTTTTGTTTTTTAACTACTGTTAGTATAAATAAATAAAATATTCTTACTGTTGTTTGATTGTTTTGTATAGGAATCAAATAACTCACAAAAGCATTTGAAATATTGAGTTGACATTATAAGCAATTCAATACAATGAATTCGGAATTATTAAGAAATGTTGAAAATAGAGTTTGCCACATAAAAACAAAGAAATGGAAAATAAGTACGTTGCTAATTTAAGTATTATTCGCTACACGGCTTATTTCTTAAAAGAAGTAGAAGCGTTATGTATTTCCAATTCATTGGTCAACGTTTGATGAACCACCACTAGAATTCTAACTATTTTTCTCTAATTTTACTGAAACGAACCAATCCGACTCGGAAAGTCTATCGGGTGAAATTAATCGTTACAGTTATTTAGTAATGAATATTGATATGAACTTTGATGTATTGCAATGATGGCGAAACCATACTCCGAAATACCCTCGTTCACATAAACTTGCCTTTAAAATTTTGAGTATTTCCCCAAGCAGTGTGGCTTCCGAACGGGTATTTTCAGTCACAGGTAACATAATCACCGAAAAACGTAACCGCATTTGTCTACACACTGTAAATAAATAACTTACATATGTAACTTCCTCTTTTTTTTCGAAATATATATAAGAAAATAAAAACACAAATATTTTTTGCATTAATTAATAATATTAACATTGCAGTAAATTACAAAATAAAACTCCTCGGCTCACTTGAAAATTTTACATAAAACAATAATTCTAAAAAAACTTTTTTAAAAAGTATTCAAAACACTCTACTGATTCGTTGCTTCTGTGAATCATATGAATAACCGCAAGTAGCAAGCAGTGACAAGCAATTCTTGACAACAGGCTTGATACTATGAATTATGTATTAGAATATTTAATTTTTATGCTGTCAATTGCTAACTCAGTATTCATTTTAGAAAATACAAAACTATGCCATTTGATACATACATATCAGAGATCAGCAATAAGTATTCAAAACGATGAGTAGGTTCGAGTCATACTTATAATATCGCATTCATACTTTTCTTGGTGTCATACTCATACTACTCAAAGTTGGACGTAATCGTCGTATTCATACTCAACAATACGCATGGTGTTATTGACTTCGATAAAGCATAAAATGATTCGCGTACCAACACTACTATACTCACAAGAAGATTGTTTGTATGCCACTCGAATGACTTATAAGTATTATAAGCATTTTTCTAAATTTATGAATTAGAATGAGTAGGCGAATGAATCAAACATATTTCGAATGTTGTGAGTTTGATGTCAACGTTGTACTCTTTGCTACTTATACTTATAATTCAATGTTGTAGCGAGTACGAATAAATCAGAGTAGTTGAGTTTCAATTCTGTTAATTTACTCATACTCAAAATTGTATGAGTAGCTGTAAAACGATTCATTGCTGATCTCTGATACATATATACATTTTTAATTTTTGAAAATTATTGACTTTAAAATTTACTGATACATTTAAATAAATTATAAATATTTATCACTTTTTTGTATTTGATTTGCAATTTCATTTTTAACCTTTTCGGCTTTTAAAAAATTGAAAAACTCAGTACAACTGTTTAATTACGAATTCTTTAAATTTTTTTCTGCAGATTTTTCTTTTTCAAAGTCTTCAACAAATGTTTTTAATGATATAAGTTTGTCAAAAAGTTGTTCTAAATCAATATTTTTGATTGAAAATAATGTAATTATTTGCACAAATTCATCAAAAGAAATGTTCGAATTAAGATGGAAAATTGAAAGTTTTTCGGACTTGTTACTTTCTAAATTGAAACGACCTTTTATATAAGTACTTATATTCGATAAAAACTCTACTGATTATTGCGACTGCTACATATATGTTTTTTTGTATGGACGTTTTTACCTCTATAAAATGATGGTGAAAGTACAGAAAAAGTAGAAAAAAGTACAAAAACTAAAAAAAGAATACAGGACGTCTGGCAAGCGAAGTCATGTGTGAAATAATAAACAAAATCTCCTAAAACAAAAATAATGGACTTCACGTGATCAAAGAATAAACAAAAATATAGCAACAACATCAGCATAAAAAAATATAAGAGATAAAAGATGTAAACAACCAACACTAAAGTGCAGCGAACAAAGAACTAAACAAGCAAAAACAAAATTCATATAAGACACACAAACAACAATAATGAAAACAAGTTGTTTACATTTTTGGATTGTCCCCGAAGGCCGTCATCCTCCTTCGAGAGCATTCATCACACTAATTATCCAGCGATATAAAAGGCAATACAAGGCGGGCAATGAGGAAGTTCGAATTAATTTAGTCGTGTGTGAAGACGTCACGTTAGTTGAAGTGAGAATTCAATCAGTTGTGTGTGAAGACACGAGATCGAGCTATAATTCAGTCAGTCTTGTGTGCGGAAAAGTTGAGTGTGAAGGAAACAGTTGTTATTGTTGTGCTTACGAAAAGGTTGTGAAGCAAAGAAGAATAACTAACAAGTTTTGTTGCTTACAAAAAGGTTGTAAGCAGAGAAACGAACAAACACAGTGAAACAAAAATAGTGCGGACAATAAAGAATTAATTTAAAATTAAACACATATTTATTTTTATTTTATTTGCAATTTACGAACATAAATTTTTGCGTTGTCCAAATAACAATTTGGACAATGAACTTTTTTTTATAATATTGAATTTTAAGCTTTTTCCTTAAGATAAATTTATAAATGAATTTCAAGCTTGCCTAATTACGTAACTGAATTAAAAATATTTGCATTTCTCAACATTAGTTCTTAAGTTCTAAAAGTATATTTAATATATCTGTATTATAGATTTGTAGATATAAACTTTAATTTTCCTAAAGGAAAAAATCATATTTCAATTTTACTTCTCTTTTTGCACTTGAATTATTATTATTATTATTTGTCTTTTTACATATAAAACATTAACTTTTTCTCGCATTAAAATTGAAATGAAACCTTAATTGTAAATAAACCCATACAAAATACATATATTGAAGTCAGCAAAAAATCCAATCCTCTTGAGGTAAGATTTCCCGTATTTTACTTTTATGAAAAGAATATTCACTAACTCTTTTTGTTTTTTCTCCCATTTAACCCTAATTATAATTACATCCCGTAATTATAGTCGCAACTCTCGCTGAAAGTTTGGTACACTATTTACTAATCTTCCACAAGACAGTTTACTTAAAATAACACTCGTTATTTCATGGTTTTTAGCACGTTGACGTAAATGATGTCAATAGACGTCATGTATGAGTGTACGTAAATGCAAACGACGTCTATAATCGTCGAAAAAATTTAGAGTTTTAAAACAAAAATTTAGTTGTAATTCAGTTTGATTTGATTCACTCAATACTATTCTAAAAGGAAAATATTATACTTATATTTTTCATTTATTTTTAGATGCATGATTTTGTTGCTATAAGAATGCATTTAGATTTTAACGACGTGTATAGCCGTCAATACATTTTTCATTAGTGGTATTCGATGTTTGAAGCGTTTTGTATTGCAAAAGTTTGCACTTGCAAATGTTTTAACATTGATTGTGAGCGCTCTATTTATTTCGTACTCTGCAATACTAATGCAATTTATCACTAAAACAGCTGATCTAAATAAACAATCTATAAAAGTATTTGAAAAATGCTGCGAAAAAGTGCAAAAATATTAATAGCCTCCTCCAATTAATTTAAAACTATTTATATTTTTTCAAGCGTCCACTTTTTGTTTGGTTTTTCTCTACTTATTTTCTTCTATGGAATTGTTTGCTGCATTGTTTTAATTTTATTTTATTTATTAGTGTTTACATCTGTCCGTTGTTTAAATGTCAGAGTTGCAAACACGATAAACGCAACGGAAAAACTATACCACTTTAGTATTGCATGAACGCAATGGTTTGACAAATGCAATTGTGTGTATTTTGTTGTTGGATTGCAATCAAATTTGCACTTTTACTATGCCATTTACAGTGAACACTGATCACCGCTATTATGTTTAGCGTCTCTTTCAGTTTGACTTAATTTGAATCGATGTAAGTGTTTGTTTTTGGCTTTATTGGGGTATTATAACTGCAAATTTGTTATCAATGATATGTTCAGTTTTTACATACTTTGCTTTAATTCCATTTTAAATTATATTGTGGAAAGTTCAATATTTTCTGCAAAACTTCTGTATATTTGTATTTTGAAATATCGTTTTTACCAATATGATCTCCAGTGGGGGAAATCGTTGTGAAAGTCTTTCTTCTTCAGGTAGTGATGAAAGTGATGATATATTTGTTTCCCGTCGTCGAAAAATTATTCCTATTATTTATTCATCCGGTAGTGATAATGATGAACCTGACGACTCTTCAGTCTGGATTATTGACCTAGTTTCTCACACCACTTATGTTGTGTGACTAATTTTTTTTTTCATAAGTGAGAAACTTTTCATTGCACGTTTGTTTTACTCTCCGAGTTTATGCCAAAAATTTGCTGAAAAGAAATCGACGAAGAAATAGTTTTTGTATTTTCTTTTGATGTCTGGCCTGGGGCCCGAACTCTGGCTTTACGTCTACTAAGCCGACACTCTACCTACTCGACTACGGCGACTTTTAAATTTGTGTATAAAAATGGTTTTTCTTTATTATAATTATAATGTATCTAAAAAACTTTGAAACATAACAAATAATAATAATTTTAAGAAGCAATGGAACGCAAATGCCCCTTTTTTGTACTTTCCACTTTATACACAAATCTTTTTAATAAATTAAATTTTTAAATACATATTCTTATGATTCTAATGTTCATAAATATTTTTTATTATTACTATTCTAGCTGGAGTTATTGTTTTGCAATTTAATAAAAAAAAAACAAAAAATCACTTTAAATAGAACAAAATTCGACTGTACTTATAATTTAAGAAACAAATATAATTTCTTCCAATTAGAAGTACCCAATTGTTACCAAAATGTATGTATAGTATACAATGTATACCAATTTCTTTGCATTGTGTTGTGTTCGTGTGTATGTGTTGCTTTGTGTTCTGTTTCGTTTTTATTTACATTCTTCGTTAACATATGTATGTCCCGTTTTAAACGTTTCTATAACTACACAAAAATGTTTACGGCAATGGTTGTTACACTTGACTACCCAGCCTATTATACAGATCGTTCCGTGTTCCTGATGAACGATTACATTTCGGTAAGCATTTACATTCCGCATACCTAAACAATTGGGCATTCCAACCCTTCAGGATTACGACCTTGTTTCTCCCACTACTTATATTTTGTGTGTTAAGTTTATCCATAAATGGAAGGATTTACCGTTTAAAATCGACTCCGAACGAAAAATTATATTTTTTTGCGAAACTTTATGGCAATTTCAATTTACTCTCAGAGTTTTTGCCAAACATCTGTTGAGAAGAAGTCGACGAAGAAATATTTTTTCATATTTCGTTTTGTTGATGTCCGACGTGGGGTTTTAACCCTAGCCTGTTTACTTAACCAACAGACCACCTACTAGAATACGGCGACTACATTTACCACAGTATAAGCAGTAACGAAACGAATTTGAGAGGAGCATAGGCCAAATTTGAAAGAGACAACGAATATTACCAAAAAGTATTTCTGTCTCTGTCTAATTCTCTCTGTTTTGTTTATTTATGTTTGTTAATTTTGAGGGTGGGTTTTTATTTTCTATTTTGGTAGAAATTGATGATATTTTTGTAGAATAATAGGATAGTTTTGAAAGGAAATGCACTATTTTATTGGGGAAACGTAATACGGAACTAGCGTATTTGGTGTCACCTTTCATCGATTCTCACTAACTTAGTATTTAACGAATTCAGAAAAAAGTTATGAGTATATATTTCGTTATATTTTTCTTTTGTCTTATCGTTTACATTCTGAACTTGTTTCATCTTAAAGAGAAATTGCTAAGAGTTCGATTAATAGTGATAAAATTACCGAATATTAACGTTTTCATTCAAGAAATTAATAAATACTGGTAATACACACAAAGTTCTGTGTTCAAAGTTCGAAATGCATTTCAGTTTGTATTTTCCTTTTACTAGAGAAGATAAAAACGTTTTTAATTTGGTTTTGGAAATACCTGACCCTTTTCTGTGGAATAAAGGACATGGTTGTCTATTTATATGGAAAATATAAACAAATTCACTCAATTTTGCATTTTTGTTTTGTAAGTATCTTTAAATAAATATAAAGTTGAAATGAATCTAAAAGCGTATGTAGTGATAACACTGGTTAACAGCTGAGTTAAAGAAAAACAAAAGGGGCCATATTAAAAGTGATAAAAGAAGTGAATAAGAAGTTTTTAAAATTTGAAATTAATATTAAATTTATTTAAAAAATAATAATAAAAATTTAATAAATAAAATTTAAACCAAAAATATGTCTTCAATATCCATATCTGAAGTTTTGTCTTTTAGTTTTTGCAAATTTTTATTCCTTTATTTGTTTCTTTCTTTGTTTTGTTTACCTAAAAATATATGATACTTTTTTACATTCTATAATTGCACTTACATTTTTACGTTCAGTAGACATTACTGTTACATTACGTTACTATTGTTCCATTACTACTAATATTCACCCCGTGTGATTTGAAAAGAACAAAAATTGTGCGATTAAAAAATGTTCTAGTGTGAATTGGCTTACCGAGACATAAGTAATTGTGTTATGTTGTTGTCCTTTTTCTTAAAATTTAGAAAACTTTGGTGTTGTTGCGAGTTTACGGAGCTGTTGTTCGTGAGGTGTATAGACGAAGATCAACGAAAAGTGAGAACAAAAAATTGAATTTAGAGCCTATCATAGCAATAATTGACAAAATGACTCTATTATTTTAGAAACATGATTTTGGTTTCAAATTAACTAAGTGTCAGTAAAACAAATACATTTCCGAATTAATTATAATTTAATTACCCCATTTCGCTCCGCTGTTCGATTTTTCGAACAGTAAAAATTTCTTTTTTCAAAAAAATTATTTATGTATAAAAAAAAAAAAAAATTGGGTTCTGACATTAAGACCCAACTTTAGGAAAAATAAAAAAATCCGCCCTTAAAATATCGCCCCCCCTCGATGCTAGGGGTAAATTTTTTCAACCCATGTTTTTGGATACTTTATAAATTAATTTTTAAAAATAAGACAAAATAAAATTGAAAAATAATTATGAGGGATTACTGCCAATATATGTAACCGCTTTATAAAATATGATTTACATGTACATGCGTGTCTTCACATACATTTGTGTAAACTTGTCTGTTCGAAATTTCGAACGCTGGTGCTTATCCTATAGTTACTTACTGACGATCAAATTCCTTCTTTTGATGCCAACCAAAAAGTATTACTAATATTTAATAATAATAATATTGGTTTTGCCTTTGCACAAAGTACAGCCTTGGAAAAAAGCATCGACATCCAAAAAGAACACTGAAGCTGATAAAACCGTCCCATATGGTCAGCCATATAGGATAAACGCCAGTGTTCGAAATTTCCAACACTGTTTTCTTGGAAAATGAAAAGCCGGACATTTTTTTGACATCAGTAGGTCCTAACTACCCTAAAAAAGTATTTTTCTTCTTAAACAAAAAATAAAATTTAATCTCGGAGCGAAACGTTTATCGTTTTTTAAAATCACTATAAAGGTCTCCCTCGTATAACGCAGAACTTCTACAACGCGTTTTCGATATAACGCTATTTAAAAAAAAAATTCATTACAACGCAAAATTTCGACTTGTATAACGCGAAATTGAAAATGGCAATGCTTTTTATTTATGCAAATGAAAATGAAGACATTGATCTTGAGGAAGATATCTGTGAATAAATCCAGATTTCACCCTGAAGAGCATACTTTAATTTGGCTGAGAGATTGAAATCTTTTTTTCAGATAATGGCGAAGATATCTGTGAATCAAATGCAGACTTTACCCTAAAGCGCATATGAGAGAGCTATAATTTGACTAAGACATTGAAAATTTTTTTTCAGATAATGATCCGTCATTGGAGAGATCAAGCGAATTCAAGAGGCAAATAGAGATGAATCTAGCGCCTTATTACGATATCGAAAAACAGTTAGAAATAAGCAGACAAAGGCTGATAACTGATTTCACAATCGCACAATCACTAGAAGAACGTTCAACAAAATATTTTTTTTTTTTTATCAAACGACGAAAATTTTGCCGAAGAAATTTCTTCTGATGAAGTTATACTCCCAAAGCGCTCACTATTTTGACGTAATATGATACTCGAAGTAAGTGACGCCGACTAGTGAAAGCACAGAAAATAATTAGTTAATGAATAATATTTATGTTTAGCGTTTTTTTATTACGCTTTTTAATTTTTTTAAATAAAGTATAAATTTTGATTTTGAATTGCAAAAGTACATACATCTTTAATTTAGTACTTATTTTATTTTGGAAAAAGCTTATTGGAACATAACCCTCAAATTTATATGAAAGCTAAGTCTTCTATAACGCGAATTACATAACGCGGAATTTTCTTAGGGATACATGGATTTCTTTAAGGAGTTTTGCAAGTAAATACAATTATAAATTATAATAAAAGTTGAAAAAACATCAATAAATTTTGGCATACTCGGTACATTATTTAAAGAAGCTAATAAAATTTATTAAAATATAATAAATTAAAATAAGTAATTTACTCCATAAATTAATGAAGATATACAACAAGTATTACACAATTTTGATCGAAAATAACAACCTACGTATACACTTGTAAGTAATTTAACCATTTTTTAGTAGCGTGCTTCTTTAACGGCGAATACAATTTATTGATTTTTTAAGACCAAAACTCAGGTAGAGGTCCTATTTTTGTTTTGAATATTCTAATTGATGGGTGCTTAATATTAAACCTTCGTTGATTTATTTTTAGATTAATACGAAGTTCGTTGTCGAGTGGAATATTTAAACTTATACTCGTATATTCACAAACTCAAATAATATTACAATCATTTTTTCCATATAATTGACTGTTTCTTGTTTCACAATTAGGGAAAATATCATCGACGCTGGCAACATCGATCTATCAAAAAAAAAAAAACATCGGTGATAAAACATCGATTCATCATACTAAAAAATATTATTTAAAAGAAAAACTTAGTTTTTTTGACATATTTATTTCATTTATTATAAAAAGTAAAATCGTCAAGAAAAAATAGTTTAATGTAAAAAACTCAAATAAGCACAACCCTTAAAGCATATCACATAAGCCGATGTATCATTATTAAATGCCGATGTATCGTCCATAAACACATCGATGCTAAGCATCGCAATAACATCGATGTAGCGCTTGCATCCATATTCGTAATACAATATTTCACATAATGTCAGAGAAACTAATTTAATAATCGAACCCATTGTCTCGACATTAGTAGTTCAGGAAGCTACCGACTGTACTGTCGGACAATGTCAACAAGATATATAGAGGATTTTAATACATAAAATTCGAAAAACAAATATTCACTTAAGGTATCGCTAAACCAGAAAACTTACCGAAACTTGTTGAGATGCATTCCTGTATTTCTCCCATTTCGCCATAACATCTGTAATTTTTTCTTCTGAAAGTAAACTTCTTTCTGTATTTCCAACAACTTCATAAATCGCGTATCCTTTAGCACTTTCCTGTAGACCAATTTTCTTCTTAATTAGTTCCATTACTTCGAACGTGGTGGAACTAGGATGAAACTCAATTGAATAAAACTGACCATCCATGAAATGGAATCTAGAGTAGCAGGGCCTCCGATTTACAGTGCATAGTATTTCCTCACGACTTGGAGGCCACTGTCTTCGTCTAGTGCCCTGAGTTTTAAAGAAACACTGAAACAATAATATCAGTTATAGTATTAATAATAATTTAATGTTTTAATAATTCTCATTTAAGAGATGTTAATTACACGGTGCGACATTGAAACTACACAGTAGTAACTACATAGTTCACGTTGTTCAGTTAGTTGAAAAAAACTCAAAAATTAATATATATATAAATAAATAAAAAAGTTTTGAAGGTTCGAGAAATATAAAAAAAATATTTTTGAGATCTACTCAACAAAACTCACAACCTACACTATGTCATTAGCCGGGTGTATTTATTTTTATATTTTGTCGCATAGTGGTATCAAAAATCATAACTTATCATTAGGATCAAAACTATTAGAATCAACAAATTAAATTTAGAATATCATTAAATATTCAAAAACCTTATTATGACCTTCAAATGAACATTAGTTAACAACGATTTTAAGCAATTTTAGCAGTATATGCAAAAACAGTATTTTAACTAATATCCATTTTAATGTTTTTCTTATTTGATGCTGGCAATACCATTATTTTATTCTTTCAATTTTTCCTTAATAATGGCAACAAATGGCAATTACGAACAGTGACAGCTTCGGAATTAAATATGCCAACTTCTTACGTTTGCCAAATTTATTAATTTCTTAATAGTTTTCTTTTCAAATCTATTATTGATAATAACAAAACTCCAGACATTACAATGTTTTTAATTTTTGAAAAAAGCTAATTTTATTTTAATTTTTCCTTGATAATTTTACCAAGACACTGACTAATTTTCAATTCATAAAAAGTGTTCCCAAATCTAAACAAAAAAATCAGTTGTTTTCTTGTGTTTTCGAAAGGGTAAAATCACATCGAAAAGTTGAAAGTTTTGTGATTTTCAGAACACCTTTAAATCACAATTGTGATTTCGTAATCACAAGTAATTTGAAATTTTGTGATTTTCAGAACAAAGCTGATAAAATAAATTCACATTTTCGTACTCAGCGAATCTCTTGAACACAAAATAAAATAAAAAGAACGAATTTGAAAAATTAACAAAAACAAGAAAAATGGGGTAAAGAGATTAAGAAACTCATCACTACACATAAACAGTAAGACGTAAAAAATAAATTTCAGAAATGTTGTTTTCTTTTATTGCGTCGTTCTGCTGTTTTTGACACTTGTGGCTTTGTTTGGCATTGTGATTTAGGTACAAACACAAGACATGAATATTATATGAATATTATATTTGTTATTTTATATTGTTACGCAAAAATAGTCGAAACGACATAATATCGTTTAACAATAAAAACGGTAAACAAAAGGTATCAGCAATGAATACAAAGACAATGCGGCAATGCGTACACAACACACATGACACAAATACGCACTAACACATACATCGAACTATCAGGCAATCGTGATGACTGTTACTGGGCGCAACACAAGAGGAGATGGATTGGCGAAATTTACGGGATCTAAATGAAAGGACACCCGCTTTGACGAGGAGACGTATAGATTGCTGTTGTCGTCTTTTCATACGACTAGCAGCACGGCCGAGGAATTAGTGAGCGATATATGCGAAATGCTCAACACTGCATGTGATGCTGCTATGCCTAGGAGGGCAGTGTGTAGGGGATGCTCCCCCTGCTACTGGTGGAATGACGAAATTCGAAATCTGCGGTCGGCATGCTTTAGGGCGAGAAGAAGAGCCCAGCGTACAAGAGGAAGAGAGACATGGGAAGCCGAACGGGCTTCATACGAGGATCTTAGGTATCAACTTAGAAGAGCCATTAAAAGGAGCAGGAAACTATCCTTTCGGCGGATATGCCAAGAAGCTGACATAAATCCTTTTGGGACGGCTTACAGAGTCGTCTGCAAGAGACGCTCAGCAACAGCCTAAACTGGGCTTTCCAGTTTTGCTACGGGAAATTATTAGTACATTATTCCCACGAGGCCAGCACTTTCATAAGTAGGGATACGGAAACCAATCATACCATTCCTGAGGTAACAAGAGAGGAGGTACTCGTAGTAGGCAATGGAATAGGAGATAGGAAAACACCGGGGCCAGATGGAATCCCGAATAGGACACTTAAAGCGGCTATCCGGTTCAGACCTGATATGTTCGCCAAGGTGTTCCACAAGTGTTTCGTCGAGGGTGTTTTTCCACGTAGATGGAAGAAGCAGAAATTGGTTCTAATTCCAAAACCTGGTAAACCACCAGGGAAACCATCGTCATATCGGCCCATCTGTCTACTTGACACAATGGGAAAAATACTGGAGAGGATAATATACAACCGCCTACTGACGCGTGCCAAGGCAGGAGGAGCTCTCTTGGACCTGGAATACGGATTTAGGAAAGGACGGTCCACTGTTGACGCGATCAGGAGGGTAGTCGACATTGCAAGAGATGCAATAGAGGGCGAAAGATGGAGATTTGTCACCAAGGAATACTGCGCGGTTGTCACACTTGATGTTAAAAACGCGTTCAACTCTGTGAATTGGGGGCGGAGCCCTCTTTAACATAGGTACGCCGCCATACTTAATGGAGATTCTGAACAATTACTTTCAGGACAGGAAGGTAATATATCTAACGGATGAAGGAGAGCAGGAATACGTAGTGACGGCGGATGTCCCGCAGGGCTCTGTACTTGGCCCACTACTATGGAACATAATGTACGATGGAGTACTTCGACTGCGATTGCCAAACGGGATTACAATTGTAGGCTTTGCAGATGACATTGCCATAGTCCCGGTAGCTAAGACGGTACAGGATATAGAGGAGAAAACTAACACAGTGATTCGAAATGTTGGTGCATGGCTGGATGAGGCAGGTTTGACACTTGCTGCACATAAAACGGAAGCCGTTTTGATAAGCGGCCGGAAGATAGTGGAGAAAATGTAAGTGACCGGTGGAGGCACAGAAATCGCATCAAAGAGGGCAATAAAATACCTGAGAGTGATTATTGACGACAGGTTGAACTTCAAGGAGCACGTAAAATACATCGTCGGAAAGGCATCTGTAACGCAGGGAGCACTGGCGAGGCTGATGTCAAATATTGGAGGACCAGGTCCATTCAAGAGGAGGATAATTTCAGCGGAAGTAACGTCGATAATGCTATATGCTTGCCCCATATGGTCGGAGGCACTCTCCGTGGGGTCGACAAGGAGAATACTGTCCTCGGTGTATCGTCTAAGCGCGATTAGACAGATAAGCGGCTTCAGGACAGTGTCTGATGAAGCGGTATTGGCAAAGACAATACCAATAAACATATTGGCGGATGAGATGAGGCGGATATACTTCCGCCGTCTTGAGAGTCCAGGACGGACAGCGTCTATAAAAGTGGAGGAAAGAACGACTTCCATGCACAAATGGCAGTCACGATGGGAGAGGAGTTTAAAGGGAAGATGGGCATTTCAGCTTGTCCCTTCTATAACCCCTTGGATGGAGAACAAACACTTCGAGCTGAATTATTACGTGACCCAGTTCCTAACTGGTCATGGATGTTTTAGGAAGTACCTGCACAGATTTGGACATGATCTTCCCCTATATGCCCAAACTGTGTAGACGAAGAGGAAGATGCGGAGCATATTCTAACATGCTGCCCCGTGTTTAGATAGCCCGGAGAAAATAGATTAGGACCAAACCGGCTCATGGAGGAGCTGTTGAATTCTAGGACACTATGGAGCCAATACAGCCAGAAAATGGCGGAAGTAATGGTAGTACTCCGAAGGTTGGAGGAACGAAGGCGAAATTTGAGATAACGAGTTAAAGCTTTCGAGCTAACCAGCCCCCCGCGAATACCTTACGGCAGTCCCGCGGGGGGAGAGTGGTTGATGTGTGTAGGGGGTGGGTTTTAGTACGTAGGCACCAAGGATGATGAATCGTGCATGTTTTTGTCGGAACAAAAGTATCTTTAGAAGATTTACCACCTCCGGCTCAAGGCAAAAAAAAACATACATCGAACTCATTATAAATAAACCAGCTGCAACAAGTATGAGAGAAAAAGAGACAGACAAGTAAGCGAACGCAAAAACAACCAACTAGAACATAATACACAAACAACGATGCAGTAGCTATAGAATTCTCGAGAAGGCGCGAACCCGAACCTTCTACTTTGAGAATCATGATCAGACTGAAGGCGTTCGCATATAAAAGGGCAAGACAAGACAGGCAACCAGTGCAGAGTGAATTCGGCCAGTAATAATGAAGGAAAAGACCATCAACCTTCAGAGCCAGCGACCGGAACCAGTGCGAGTTGCATCTGAAAGCACCAGCGGGATAAAAACACCTTGCTTTGATGGAAGCTCACCCCTATCCGTCTTCAAATTCCAATTTGAGACAGTAGCCAACAGAAACGGATGGGACGATGAAGATAAGGCCTTGGAACTAATTTTGGCGTTAAAAGGTGTAGCAGCCGAGATACTAAAGACCATGCCAGTCAGCAGTAGAAACAACTAAACAACAACAAGATTTAATGGTGGCCCTACAGCGGAAATTCGGCGATGAGCACAAGCGGGAGCTGTATCGCATGGAGTTGAGATGTCGGGCGCAAAAGCCAAACGAGTTATTACAAGCCTTTGCAATGCAGGTTGAGAGGTTGGTGCAGCTTACATACCCTGGAGAAAACCACCCGCTGATAGACAACATCAAGACTGAGACGTTTGTGAATGGCATACGCTACCCTGACATCAAACTAGGGGTATGCTGCACACAGAAAACAACATTTGCAGAGACCGTGACCTTCGCACTAGCCGAAGAGACCGCTCAGACGATTTCTAGACCACCAGCTAGCAAAGTGCGAAGAATGGAAGTCTTGGAGGAAGAAGACTGCCTGTTAAATAAACTTAAAGAGATATTGAAGCAAGTTTCGGAAGAAAAAGGACAAAAGGCTAAAGCTAAATGCTTCACCTGTGGCAAGGGTGGTCATTTGCAAAGAAACTGCAAAGCGCCACGCAAAAGATCCAGATCTGCCTCACCATCAAGAGATAAGAAACGGGCGAACTACCAACCACCTTCACAAGAGGCAAGGAGGAAACTGCATTCAGTCCGAACGGCGATTTATGGCAGTTTAAAGTGATGCTATTTGGACTCTGTAATGCTCAGGCCACATTCGAGCGGATTATGGAACGTGTACTCAAGGAAGACTTGTCTGGTGTACCTCGACGACATCATAGTGATGGGCAGAACTTTCGACGAACACCTCAAAAACCTGGGAGAAGTTCTGCAACGAATAACTTCGGCTGGACTAAAATTAAGCATAAAGAAATGTGAATTGTTCCAAAAACAGGTGAAATATTTGGGGCATCTTGTAACAGCGGATATGGTATTGGTGGTGTACTTTTCTAAGTGATCAATGGTACAGAGGAAGTTGTGGGCTGCTACAGTCGGACTCTGTCAAAGCCTGAGAAGAACTATTGTGTGACTTGACGGGAGCTACTTGCAGTGCTG
Organism: Sarcophaga peregrina; assembly: GCA_014635995.1. Classification (NCBI taxonomy): domain Eukaryota; kingdom Metazoa; phylum Arthropoda; class Insecta; order Diptera; family Sarcophagidae; genus Sarcophaga; species Sarcophaga peregrina. The sequence goes on along the minus strand of CM025789.1, from coordinate 82,244,736 downwards.
GAGTGCATCAAACATTATGGAAATGTACCTGTGTGGCCAAATTTTCTGCTAAGGACTGATCATTCACCGTGATGGCTGCTGCAATTTAAGAACCCTGAAACTCCCTCCAAACTTACGCCGACCTTGCAATTTGGAGTGTAAACACTGCGTGAAAGTTAAGAAAAAGGAATCTATCGTCGATATCCGCGATATTGGCGAAGATAATAGCGGCCAAGGAGGAGGACAAACGACCTACAAGAAATGAGATATCCGCAGAAGGTCCTATTACAAAAGCATATTGGGCACTATGGGACTGCTTAAAGATCATAAATGGGTACCTATATCGACTTTGGGGAAGTGCAGATGGCAAAACCTCATCCAATCTAATGGTAGTGCCTACCTCCAAAATGAAAGGTGTTAAAGGAGTTCCATAATGGAGTCAGTGGAGGACGTCACCAAGTAGTAACGGATTGGATAGCAAACTGTACACAGTGTATTGCGTCAGATGTACTGAGGTCAAATGCAGCAATATAACTCAGGCGCACCTTTCAAACGGATAGCGATGGACGTCACAGGCCCTTTTCCAGTCAGCAATGCCGGAAACCAATATGTTCTCGCGGTGATGGACTATTTCAGCAAATGGCCGGAAGTGTATACCATACCCAATCAAGAACCGAATACAATATCAAATGTTTTTGTAGACATCTGGGTTTGCCGCTACGGGGTTGCAATAGAACTACATTCCGATCAATGCAGAAATTTCGAGTCAGCAGTATTTAAAAAAATATGCATAACTTTGTATTAACTTTCACAAAAAATTGTACTTTTTTCTGCTCGATTGTACTAAGTTCACTTTTTTTTTTTTTAAAATTTAAAAAATTAAATAAAAATAAAAATGACAATTTATTTTATATATATTTATGTATATTGGGGTGTTTTAAAATATCGATGTCGGATTTTTAAAATGAGTTCCCAAAGTACAAGTATTTGTCCATATAACCAATAATAATACAAATAACGCATCTTCACTCTCAGGGGTACCTGGACACGTCTTTAGGGACATTGGCTCTATTTTATCGATTTCAGTACTAGTACGGAATTAAGAAAACTAAAAGAACGACTCTTCACCCACAGTCGGACGGAATGGTAGAGTGATTTAATCCATCCCTGGAAGAGTACTTGCGGAAAGTAGTGAGCGAGCAACAGAAGGGCTGGGACGAACACATTCCGAGGTTTCTACTTGCGTATCGATCTGCAGTCCATGATTCAACATCTAGATCACCCGCCAAGGTAATTTTTGGGACCGAGATAAAACTGCCCGGTGACTTGGAGTTTGGAGTTACGCCTGCCACAGGGACGGATGCCACTGGAAAAGAAGAAAGCCTAAATGAACTTCATCAATTTGTGCGCACCCGTATAAAAATGTTCAGCGATAGAATGAAAGCCAGGTATGATCGTGCAGCAAACATAGAGGGCTTCAATGAGGGACAATTGGTTCCCAAAGCGGAAGAAGGGATTATCCCCCAAGCTACAAACCAACTGGGATGGATCGTACAAAGTAATCAAACGGTTAAACGATGTCGTGTACAGGATACAAAGAGCTAACAGTCCCCGAACAAAAATGAAGGTCGTACACATAGACCGACTAGTAAAATATGGGAAAAGAGATAATGAGTCTATTCGCGACGAACAGGCTTAAGTGGGCTGCAGTGTTACGCAAAAATAGTCGAAACGACCTAATGTCGTTTAACAATAAAAACGATAAACAAATGGTATCAGCTACGAATACAAAGACAATGCGGCAATGCATTCACAACATACATGACACAAATACACACTAACACATATTATAAGTAAACCAGCTGCAACAAGTGTAAGAGAAAAAGATACAGACAAGTAAGCGAACGCAAAAACAACCAACGAGAACATAGTATAGCTAGTATAGTAGCTACAGAATTCTCGAGAAGGCGCGAACGCGAACCTTCTACTTCGAGAACCATCATCAGACTGAAGGCGTTCGAATATAAAAGGGCAAGACAAGACAGGCAACCAGTGCAGAGTGAATTCGGTCAGCCTTGTGTGCAGTTGCGTATGAAGTAAAAGTCGTAGTTCGAAGATATCCGTTGTGAACAGCGTAGCGAATAGTGTGTGAATAGTATCGGACAAGCAATAAATTGTTGTAGTTACTACTGTATACGTTGTATCGGTTAAGTTTGAACAGTGAGACATAAAAGTAGTGTGAATAATAAAGAGTTTCATTAAAGTAAACACATATTTGTTTTTACTTGGTTTGCAATAAACGAACTATATTTAATTAATTATTTATTTTTAAAATCACAATCACGTTTAAAAAACGTGTATATTTAAAAACACTTTACAATATGAAATTTTTCTTTGAAAGTGTTAAGGGTTTCCCTTAATTATTCTTTAACACGGTTCTTTTTAAATGGTTTTCACAACTTTTAATTTTATTTATTTCTTTTAAATTCAATTTTTATTTTTACATTTAATTTTTATTTAATTCAATTATAATTTCTGTTTTATTTATTTTATTTGTGTTATGGACAAGACCGTCTTCCTTAGAAATCCAAAACGAAGTGTCAATAACAAAAGGGAATAAAAAGAAAAAGAATGTAGAGTTGTACATGTGAAGCATGTAAAGTTGACAAACATTGTTGCCACTTTGGCGTGTTTCTGAACATACCGCCCCCCTTGACTGGGTGTGGGCTAATGTAATCTCCTGGTGGGTCCTGTGAATGTGTAGCCAAGACTTGTTTTCTGTGCTACAACTTTACCCATTTCTAGTTCGATGGTGCCATCTCTCCGTATCTCAGGGTATACGTCAGCACCTAACTCCATTTCGATCATGGTATTCGATCTTGGGTCCATATCGGCTAGAGTATCCTCACAAAACTCCTCATAGGGATTGTCGTTGATTGGGGTCACATAGGGTCGACGGGGCAGATCATCCGTGATAAGTGCCATGATTTTCTTATTAAATTTGGACTTTATGTTTCTGGCACGTATGTAGACCATTGCAAAACTATGTCCTTGGTGTCTAATTCTTGGCAACCTGACTTTTTCTACTGTGGAGGAGGCGATCTTGGTTGTGGTGCTAGATGGGTTCATCAAACTGCGTATTAATACGCAATTGTCGCTTCTCTCTTCGGATGAGATTTTGATTGAAGCCGTTGGTATAAAAACATGTGGCCATGAATGTGGGTCATTTTGATTGGTTTGAGTCATTTGGGTCTTCATCGTCGGTGCATTTTTTGACTGTTGCCTTGGGTCCTTGCAATGATGTAATTGTGGAACATCATGCAAGAGGGTGTTATGGCGTTTTGTGCAAACACGGCATCCATATTCGTTGTTGCAGTCATGTACGCGATGGGATCTTGCTAGGCAATTAATGCAATACCCTTGCATGACCACCACGTCGTACCGTTCATCTGCGCTGGCATTTAGAAATTTGCGACATGTTCGAAGCGCATGATCCTGTTTGCAAAGACCACATGACCATTGCCAATGAGGATATTTTGGATAGAGATTGGCTGACATGTCTGCAAATAGAATTTAATTAGTAAGGTAATTTTAATTATGAAATAATATAACGAGTTTAGTAATGGGTCGTGTACATATACCCGTGGCGGTTTTAATGTCTACCACTCGAACGTTATTGTCATGTCCGGGATTAGGTTTTGATGACTCGACCTAATTTCCACTCATTAAAAGACAGGTTATCGTCCTTTATGACCACTAGGTCATTAACTTTTATATTTTCTTTTGGAAGCTTCCATTTATATCTGCGATGTAATTCGGCAAGATATTCATACTTCCATCTTTGACAAAACGATTGGTAAATGATTTTTATGCGTTTCCAACGGTTCGCTAAAGTCACATTTTCCTCTGTGAGATCTCTTTCAGGTGGAGTTATTATTGGAGTACCAATAAGGAAGTGTCCAGGGGTCAATGGGGTCAAATCATTGGGATCATCGCTAGCAGGACTTAGGGGTCTAGAATTGAGGCATGCTTCGATGCGGGCAAGAATTGTCGATAGTTCTTCAAATGTGAATTTCATATTGGGAATCATTTTCTTTAAATGAGTTTTAAATGACTTTACTCCAGCTTCCCATAGTCCTCCCATATGTGGGGCACCGGGTGGTATGAATTTCCATTCGATGGATTGATGACTATGTTGCTGCAGAACTTGATTTTGTAGAATTTTCATGAATTCTAGACGCTCTTTTTTGAGGAGTTCTGCTGCTCCGACGAAATTTCTTCCATTATCTGAATAGATACAAGCAGGGCATCCACGTCTTCCGATGAAGCGTGAAAATGCGGCTAGAACCGCTTGGGTCGTCAAATCGCTTGCTACTTCTAAATGGATAGCCTTTGTTGCAAAACATACAAAAACACAAACGTAGCCTTTCGTGATGAGGCAAGCACGTCCTGTGAAGTTACGGATGTCAAATGGTCCGGCATAATCGACGCCAGTTATCGTGAAAGGTCTAGAAATTGTTGTGCGCTCAGGTGGAAGGGACGCGATTATTTGAGTTTGTGTCTGTTTTTTGTAAAGTACGCAAGTTCTACAGTTAGAAATTGTTGTTTTTACCAGTTGCTTTAATTTAAAGATCCAAAATTCTGTTCTGATACTACGAATCACGAGTTGGTTTCCTCCATGTAGGGTTATTCGATGTGTAAATTCGGTAATCAATTTTGCTATTCTTGATTCATAGGGTAACAATATTGGACAGCGTTCATTATATGTAAGTGCCGTCGATTTTGATAATCTGCCGTTTGCTCTTATGACTCCACATTTGTCCAAAAAGGGTGTTAGGGTTAACAACTTACTTCTAGATGATATGGGTAATTTTTTTTCTAATTGTTTATATTCGTCAGAAAAAAACGCTTTCTGTGTCCAAATTATGAGTTGTGTCTTTGTATATTGGATTTCATCTGGGTTAATATCAGGAGACGAGACTCTAAGATGTCTTCGATTAGTACCTGTATTTCGCCAAAATCGTAAAACGTATGAGATTACTCGAAAAGCTCGGGGTAATGATGAAAATCTGTTTAAAGGATCTTCATCAATGTTAATGGTAAAAGCCTTAATGGTTTTTGATTCTAATTTTGTATCCTGGGCCTCATTTGATGAAGGCCATAGCTGTTGAGGTAATTCTAACCATGGGGGTCCTGTCCACCACAGAGCGTTTTTCTTTAGGTCGGTAGGTGAGCATCCTCTGCTGGCAATGTCCGCAGGATTAAATTTGGATTCTATGTGTCTCCAATTTTTTGTACCCACTTTTCGAAGAATCTCTGACACTCGATTTCCTACAAATGTATTCCATGTACAAGGAGGTTTGTTGAGCCATGATAAGACGATTGTGGAGTCGGTCCAAAAATGGGTCTTTAAATTTGGAATTTCAAGTTTTTCCAACACAACTGCTGATAAGTGTGCTAACAGTACAGCTCCACAAAGCTCCAGGCGGGGAAGAGATAACTTCTTTAGCGGGGCTACACGAGTCTTAGATGCCAGTAAAGAAGTTTTTGCTGGGTTGTCTCCATCGCATACTCTTATGTATAATACGGCTGCGTATGCTTTCTCAGACGCATCGCTGAATCCATGTATTTCAGCAACGCATGAAGGCTTGTAGTGAATCCAACGTGGAATTTTTAAGGTGTCAACTTGTGGACAGTTTTTCACAAACTCTTTCCATTTTGTGTGCGATAATGGTTTTAAAGGATCGTCCCAACCTATTTTATCTAACCAAATTTGTTGCATAATGAGCTTGGCATCAATTATGATAGGTGCAAGCCAACCACATGGGTCGAAAAATCTGGCAATGATGGACAAAACTTCTCGTTTTGTGTAGACTTCCTTTAATGTGACATCTGGAGCAATAAATGTGAAGGAGTCTGACGGAATATTCCATTTGATCCCAAGAGTTTTAGTGCTGTCGTCTTCAGAAAGATGTAACCAATCGAGGGGCAATTGCTTTTCTTTAGGTAAATCCTGAATGATTCTTGGATCATTAGATGTCCATTTCATAAGATCGAACCCTGCCGATGCTAGGACCTTAGTTAATTCTTTTCGTGATTTGATAGTTTCTTCGAAAGTATGGCCGCCTGCTAAAACGTCGTCTACATACATGTGTTGTTGTAATATTTTTGACGCTAACGGGTGAGTTGATTTTACTTCTTCAGCTAATTGTAGAAGTGTTCTTATGGCCAAGAATGGTGCGCAGTTAACTCCAAACGTTACGGTTAAGAGCTCATAATCCTCAATAGGATCCGTCGGTGTTTTACGAAACAATATTCGTTGATAAGGAGTCTGAGATGGGTCGATTAGTATTTGACGGTACATTTTGGTAATGTCCGCGTTGAATACGAATCGGAAAAATCTCCATTTTGCAATCAGAAGAACAAGATCTTGCTGAAGAATGGGTCCTGTATACAAAATGTCGTTAAGACTATTCTTATTCGACGTCGGGCTCGAGGCATTAAAAACTACCCTAAGTTTAGTAGTAAGCCTGTTTGGTTTTATTACTGCGTGATGCGGCAGGTAATAATTTGGAGCCTTATTTATATCCAAGGGTGAGATCTTTCTCATGTGTCCCAACTCTAGATATTCGAGTATTACTTGACTGTATAGCTTTTCCACTTCGGGTTTTTTGCTAAGCATTTTCTCCATTCTTAAATATTGAGCCATAGCTATGTTGCGGGAGGATCCTATTTCCTCCTCTTTTTTGAAGGGCAGGGTAACTATATATCTTCCTGAGTCGTTTCTATGCGTAGTAGATTTGAAGTTGTCTTCGCAAAACGTGTCCTCGTCAGACCTCAAAATCTGTTTTGGGGTTTCCTCCACCTCCCAAAAGCGAGTGAGGATTTGGTCAAGGGACGTAGTGTTGTGTAGTGACATCGTTGTTCGCGTCTGCGTTTCGTTTGTAATTGGTCCCCCCACAATCCAGCCAAAGGCTGTTTTTTGTGCCAAAAGTGATCCATATGAGCGCATTGGTGTCTCCATACAATAAATGGCTGGGCCTAAGTCAAGACCTATTAGTAGGTCGATGGGCCGGCTTTTATAGAAATGAGGGTCTGCTAAGTCTAATTTAGCCGCCTCGTTGAAAATGTCAGGATGTAAAGTTTGTGCGGGTAAGTTCGATGGGAGAGTCTTGAGTACTGGTGCCCAGACTTCAAGTTTGTAACCAGGGTCCACGCGGGAGCACAGGTTGAACAAGCACGCTTTGGTTGATGTTTCAGAAACTGTCTGGCTTAAACCTGTCACGTGTACTAGGTTTCTTTTTGTGGTCAAATTCAACCGTTTCTGCAATTTTTCCGATATAAATGTTGATTGTGATCCAGGGTCGATGATAGCTCTCGCCTGGTATCGTATACCATTGACTTCGATTTGGACTAAAGCGGTAAATAGTAAAGTGTCCTTGACTGGTAACTCTGTAGGGTCAGAATTCTTTTGAAGGGTCAAAGACGTATAGTTTGGAATGTGTGAACTAGGAGTGGACTGTATTTTAGAGGTTAAAGCTGTGGTACTCATGGATGGTTCTTCCTCTGTATTTACCTGAGTAAAGTTAGCCGATTGAGTCACAGTTACCTTATGTAATAAAGTGTTATGTTTTTGCTTACATAACCTACAACTATATTTGCTAGGGCAATTTTTGATACTATGGGCTTCTGATAAGCAGTTGTAGCAAGAATTTGTGGTCTTTACTATGTGAATTCGATCATTTACGTTTTTTTCTAAAAATAAGGGACAGGATCGTAGTGAATGTGTGTCGTTGCAATACTGGCATTTTTCTCCCGTTGTGGATGAGTATTTGTTTTTCCTATTATCAACTGGTTTCGATAGATTCGTTTGGAATGAGCTGATATTTCTTCTAATAGTTGGTGACTTTGTGACATCAGGGACATTTTGGGTAAATTTATTTTTCGAAACGATATTTTCCACGGATTCTAAAGTTTTGAACTTATGGGTCAGAAATTCTATCAAATTCAGTCCAGGTGGGGATTTCCGCGCAGTCTTCCCGAGAATTCTCAAACTCCTGTACCAAACTTCTCGGAAGTTTTTGAGAGCAAATGTATATCAAGAACGACTCCCATGTTTCAGTGTCGACACCTAACATTTTAAGGGTCTGTCTACAATCATTTATTGTGCTCTGTAGTTTTTTAATTGATGAACCTGCACTTACAGTTGCATGAGGGAGGTCTAAAATTATCTTGTATTGTTCATTAACCTGCATCCATTTGTTCTCATAGCGGTCCACTAAATTCATCCAAGCTAGGGTGAAGCCGTCATTTGTCAAGGGTGCGTGATCAATTATCTCCCTTGCCTCGCCGCCAGTTTTTTGGATCAAGTAGAATAATCTCTCGACATTACTGAGTCTTGAGTTTTTGATATATATAGCCGTGAATAAATCACGAAAACTGGGCCACAGTTTATAATCCCCAAAAAATATATCGGTATCGCAGGGAGGGAGTCTTATTGACAAACTTTCATTTTCCTGAGGGATGGTCGATTGACGTTCTGTTTTCCCTACGGAGTCAGATAGCGCCTGAATTTCTGCGTTAATAGACGACAGACCCATTTTGTATGCCGATAGAGTCTGTTGGTATCTTTCCCTAAGTTTTTTCTTATCCATTGATTTATCACCTTCTATTTCCATATCTCTACATTCCTCATAGGACCTTTTCACCTGGGTCCAGAGCGAGTCTAATTCTATACGTAGGACTTGTAATGCGTGAACATTATCCTCAGCATGACTTGCCGAAAAAACTTTCTCAAATTCGATTAAATCGTTAGTGCAGTTATAAAATTTTTTTAAAGCCATCTTGAAATATTTATTTACGGAGAGGTAATAAAGTTTCAAAAAAAGGGTGGGTCAGAAAGAGTTGCCTGCCAGCGATTTTACAGTTAGTAGTAAAGAAAATAAAATATTATTGATTCCTAATTTCAAAATAATTTTCCCGAAATTAAATTTTTATTGGGCTCGTTGGTAATCCTTTTTTTATTTTTCCTTTTTGTTTCGTTGTCTTCTCGAAACCGTTTTTAAGTGTGTATAAATATTTTATTACAAATGTTTTCTTTACTTACTGTTGTTGTTGGGTTTTTTGTTTTTTACTTGCTGTTGTTGTGTAACCTTGAAGAATTTTGTTCGTTGTTGGGTCTGTGTCAAGTTGGGTTTAGTAACGGCACTGATCTTCTCTTTATTTTTTTTTTTGAAATATTCAAATTGTTTGTTGTTTTTGTTTGTTTCTTTTTGTTTCGTTTTGTTTGAAAATATTGTATTTTTTGTTATATGTTTTGTTATTTCTATATATTTTGTAACTATTTCTGTATATATGTATGTATGTTAGTTGTATGTGTATTGTATATAGAATTATTAACTATTTAAATTTTGAATTTGAAATTACTTTTGCATTTTTTTTTTTTTTTCAAAAAAGTTTAACTGTTTGTGCCGTTATATATTTTGTGATTTTTAGTATTTTTAATTTTTTAAGCAACTTTTTGTTGCTGTAAATTACACTTCACTATATCACTATATCCGGTTCGAAGGACCATAAATGTTAAGGGTTTCCCTTAATTATTCTTTAACACGGTTCTTTTTAAATGGTTTTCACAACTTTTAATTTTATTTATTTCTTTTAAATTCAATTTTTATTTTTACATTTAATTTTTATTTAATTCAATTATAATTTCTGTTTTATTTATTTTATTTGTGTTATGGACAAGACCGTCTTCCTTAGAAATCCAAAACGAAGTGTCAATAACAAAAGGGAATAAAAAGAAAAAGAATGTAGAGTTGTACATGTGAAGCATGTAAAGTTGACAAACATTGTTGCCACTTTGGCGTGTTTCTGAACAGAAAGAATATAAAAAAAAAAAGAAACACCAAAAATTAATAACGGAATCTCGGCTGAACCAAAACAAACAACAAAACTATATTAACAATATGATGCTACATTACTTAGCCATCCAATTCAGATGCAAGTACGATGGCAACATTTTATTCGATTATGTTTTGTTCTTTAATTCGTATATGCATTTTTTCATTTTACAATGTAAATGCAATAGGACTCATCCAAATCGGATGCTAGTTGTATACTCTTAACCAACTTTATTTTATGTTTTCCTTTTGACATTATAGTATACATTTGGATGTATTTCAAATTGTAATAACCTGCGGACTGCTGAGAGAATATCGGAATACTCAAAAATAAAACAGCAAAAAAGAAGCGAACAAGGAATAAACACAAGGAAAAAACATCACACCAGAGTATTAAAGGAATGACATTTATAATAAACATCAACAGAAAATTTTTCTCTTCCCAACTTAATATGTATTAATAATAAATATATTAATAAAATAAATAAATAAAATTTTATCCCAATTGTTTTATCACAAATTTCCTTACATTTTTAAATTTGACTATAACAACACAAATTCGAAACATAAATAATTGTATTTATTCTTTTACACCACTGGTCTTTATTTCCACTTAAAACATACAGTCCATTACAAATTAACCCATGAAGGCCCACACTACACAAAATATATTGTAAAATTAAAATTTTATAATAAATTATTTTTGAAAATTAAATACACTTAACCCTGCTACAACGCGGATTCCTATAACGCGTTTTCGCTACAACGTGGTTCCCAAAATGCGGACATTTTCTTACAACGCGATTTTTACGAAAATTTTTATGTACGAAATTTTTTTCAAATATTTACTATCTTAATTTGGAAAAGGTTTTCTTGCCCAAATAAAATTTTTTGCAGTTTGTTCATATTTTGATACCTATCGTTTTTAAAGCATTGCCATGTTTCTACAGAGTGACAATCAAATACGCAACTGTTTAGTATATTGTACAACATCTTAAGAGCTGTGAAAATAATGTTCTACAACGACAAAATTAAAAATAGGGGTTTTCCTGCGGTTCTAACATCACGCAACGACTTATGCCACTTTCATTTGATGTAGAGTAGAAAGTTATCGTTCTACTTTGGCTTTAATTTATTAAATCTTTTAACTTGAATATTTTACGTATAATTGAAATTTTATTTTATTTTGTTTAAATAAATGGACTGTTAACAAATAAATACACAAAAATATATTAAGCGCATATTTTTACTATACAGATTCCAATATTTTATTGAAAAGTTTTTTACTTGGGAACCAAACGCTGATTTTCGTATGGAGTTTATATCTCCTACAACACGATTTCTAACAATGCGGCATTTTTTGAGAACTTATTCCCCGCGTTGTAGAAGGGTTAGGTGTATATTTAAAGCTCAATAATAAAAGAAAAATACTTGAAAATATTTTTAAAAATTTATAATAAAAAGAAAAATAATTCTTAAAAATTTGGAAAATTTTTTTATAACAAAACTAAAATAATTTAATCTCAATATAATTAGTTAATTAATATGCGAATTACATAGTGAAACGAATTAACTTTCATGTCCCATTCCCAAATTCACACTGCAAATGGCAATTTTCTAGGAAATTCAAATTTTTTTCAATTCATTTTATATTCTATTTTTTCACTTTTTAAACTAGATAACAGGTATCTAGTGCTATATCCTCATAGCCCCTAACCCCTATTAATACAATATAGAAACGAATTTTTTGTGCCGTAAATAGCACTTAATGTTTTTTAACTTTTTTTACGCTAGATAATACGTATCTAGTACTACTTCCGAGTAGCCCAAATCTCCTAAGTGCTAACTTCTCCTGGATTACAATATCCAGTTTTTCCCACTAATATACAATCTCTTTAAATTTAGCTAGGTAGCAGTCCTGGTTCTACTTCCCAGTTGCCCTCAGGCCTTAAATCCTGAACAAGTCGTATCTCATATACGAACCTGATAACTGAATCTTACCCCTACTTCTTTATATCAATTAAATTTGGTTTCCCTATTGACAAAATGTCCACCTCATCTAGAAGCGAGGCAAACAGCTCGCCAAAGGAGAGTTTCGTATTCAATTACAATCAGTTCATCCAATTTTGCCAACGATTCCGACAACCTCCCACAGATGAACAATCGAAATTTGTTCTTTAAGCCAAATTAAGACTCGATATGAGCGTAACTCGATAGTGCCTATGAAAAAGTAATGTCTTCTCACGAAGAACAGTAACATCAGAATTTAAAGAAGCATGTGAGAATGCCTACTACTTTCTCACTTCACAGATTCTGGAGTTAATAAAGATAGCTCAATTAAGTTCCTCTAATGACCTGGAAACTTTCCGGTATTCACACGACTTCATCCAAGATACATCCGAATATTCGAAAAAATTGCATTCAAAAATTCAAACCCATTAATTAATGACAATTTACTTCTTGGAATAAATGGCAAACTATCTCTATCGTACCTACCTTACGATGAACGATATCCCATTATATTACCTGGCAACTCCCGATTTTGTCAGCTTTATACTGCGAAAACTGTCTGGCTAGGAGCCACGACTTACGAGCCTGCACGTCATTAGATATGTGCAAAAAATGTGACATGTGTTTCATCCAACCCCTGAAAAGACGAAGAGCAATTTCAATGAAAGACATCGACGAATGAAGCATTGTCATCGACTTTGCCCCCAACTCCAGATGCCAATAGAATTGCACAAGCTATAAAGTCATTGGCACAAGTATTGTGTACCACACCTACGGGCGAGAGGGCATCTTGCGTTTAACCCCAGGCCCGGCGATATGTTCAAACGAGGTTTGAACACGCAATACCCTATAAGCGATTCCTATAAGAACAACGTAATTTCCAGCAAGCTAAAAGAATGTCTCCACTTTTTTTTTGCACATAATTTGGAATGTCTCCAAAGATGCCGTTAACACGGCTGTTTAAGCAAAGCAGAGGTATAATAAATAAAGTTCAAATGAAAGTGCTCTAAATAAATAAACGAAAAGTGAAAGTGAATCCTAAACCTAAAACATATAATGACATAATGGGAACTTATAATAAATACATAATCTATTTTTCTACACTTAAAATTGTATTTCAAATAAAATAAAGTTTATACTTACCTTAAGCGTTGTAAAAATTAACATTTACCTCAATTGTTATAAGTGAAATAAATCTTAAAATTATATACTTACCTAAATTCTTAATACATACTTACCTGCGTAACTTATATCAATTATATTTAACTGAATTACTTATATTGTGTATATATTGAAATTATATACTATAAGAAAATACCTATAATACAAAGAAGAAGTGAATTAAGTTTATAAAATTATACTTACCATAATTTGTAGTCACACATAATAAGAGATTAATTGAAATTATACCATAAAATCAACTATAATAAATTTATAATTGGAAAAGGAAAACTACAAAAGAGCATACTTCAGCACTGGAAAAAGAAAGTAAATCTCTCTCTCTCTCTCTCTATTCTTTAACGAAATAAAAACAACTCTAATTCTTTCTCCTTTCCTCTCTTCCCATATAATGCAACCCAATGAGTATAATTACTTGTAAGTGATTATAATCCACATCTCTAATAGATCTCTTCTCTTAAAAGAGATTTCAAGGAGATTTATCAGAAAATAATCACCCTCTATTTGTTTCAAAGTGTTCTTGTAATTTTGAAACATACCTTCCCAGCGGATTTTTTTGCGCATACATCATTCAACTCAGACCAATGACAATGTAGATGCGACTAATCCGAAGTCCATATGCAATTTCCGCTTACATTTACACAGCAATGGCCTAGGCCGTACGATAGGTCCAACTCTGCCGACAATGTAAGCGAAGGTCGGATGGGTCCAACTCTGCTTACAATGTAAGCGAAGGTCGGATGGGTCCAATATTATTCTGATTCAAATTTCTTTAAATGAAGCCGAACATTTCTTTTAATATAAAAACCACACAACACACTATTTTTAATTTGTATTCACTTAGTTTGTTTAATTAATTATTTATTGTTAATACCACAATCACGTTTAAAAAACTTGTATATTCAAAAACACTTTGCAATTCTTTAATTCGTGTATGCATTTCATTTTACAATGTAATAGCAATAGGGTTCATCCGAATCGGATGCTAGTTGTATGCTCTTAACCAACTTTATTTTATGTTTTCCTATTGACATTATAGTATACATTTGGATGAGTTTCAAATTGTAATAACCTGCGGACTGCTGGGTTATTATATTAAATTGCAGGAATGAGAGCACATTCAATTGTGTAATAGGTGGCACATTCAATTATGCGATTGACGACACATTCAATTGGGGAATTGGCTGCATATTCAATTGTGCTTGAGTATGTGAATAAAGCACATTAACTTGTGTAGCTTTTATCAAAAAGAAAAGCACAAAACAAAAGCAATAAGTAAAATAAATTCTGTTTTGTAGATAAGTTACTGCATATCGTGAGTTTTTCGTTTGGAATAGCAATCTCCGAGATAAAGCCATTTCTCTGTAATGTTATCGAAAGGTCGCTTTTGCGTGGAGAAAGCTAATATTGGTTCCAGTCATTTAAACTTTATCTGGCATCAAAGGAAATTGTTGATTCCATTAAAAAGAAGAATAAGCTACTTCATTGGGGGGACAAGAGGTTGTCTATAATATCCTTGAGGGTTTTAACAGAATTTAGTGAAGGAAGTAACCTCGACTTATATGATGTTCTGGTGGCCATGTTAGATGAATACTTTTCACCAAAGAGAAATTCGACATTTGAAATACACCTTTACAGAAATCTAACACCATCTGATGGGGAAACATTTAACAAATTTTTATTGCGCTTAAGACAACACGTTGCGAGGTGTTCCTTTGGATCGACAAAATCGGAGATAGAAGAAATTTAATAGGTTCTTGGGCCCCGTAGAATTAAAAAACAGGTTGTTGGGAAAGAGCAAAGCCTATATGATGTTAGTGAAACTGGCCAAGTGTTTGAACAAGTTAATAAAAACTCTCGAAGTATGTTATCTGAAGTAGATGAAGAGTCTGTTAACAAAAAGTTTCTCCCAAAAAGCTGATACAGGTGCGGTTGCAGTAGTCATACAGACAACTACATGAATTTTCCGGCGCGGAACGCTAAATGCAACAATGCTATTAAATGCAAAACTAAAAATATTAAAAGAAGACTGACCGATGACGATGGGGCTGGTGGAAAACGTCGCAATACTAGGTCAACAAAAATACGTTGCATACAAAATGGCAATAAATCTGATGATGATAACATTACGCGATTTTGACTGTTTCAAAATTGACGATAACTACGAAGATGAAGAAATTACGAAGGCATTTGCGTATTTAATGCCCCAATTTCAACAAATAAGGCCCAGAAACGTATTTTGTAATTGAAAATGGAATGGTCGCGAGATATCAACGAAACTTAAGGTGTTACGCCTTGGTTTAAATGTTAATCAGATTGAAGATGTTAATCTCTTCCCCAAAATGAAAAACATACAAGTGAAATAATAAATAGATGCTTCAGTGAAACCGGTACAGCATTGAGCTGCAAAACCATCGATAATATTACCAATTGTTTTATTTTTAATGGTCAATCGATGGTTTTTTTTTCAATAGTTTAAGTGGCTACACTCGGGTTTCGTTTTATTCGGATTTTTTATGCGAATTCGCATTTATGCGATTTTAAATCAAAAATTTCTTTTAGATTTTAAAATGTTATGACACTTTTTAAACTTTTGCATCATTTTTAAATTAAACTAAGTTTGCACCACTGCTATAATCATTATTGTTAATCCTACCTGAATGCTATTGATTCAGAAAGCTGTAGTGATTACCCTGCGGTTTGAAGAGCTTTTTATGTGGGAAACTCTTGTGAATGTACACTGTAGTTTTAGCCTGACACCTAATACTATCAAACCTCTATGCCGAATAGCTTGTGAAAATCAATCGTTCTAGCCTGCTTCCAATTGGAATTCCAATTGATTAGCATCAGATTGCTCTAACTTATTCAAAAGAAACAAACTTTTTAAAAATTCGTTGATCTAGCCCTCTACATATGTCTATCAGATGTATGTAATGATTCACCAAAAAAGTGCTCGATGTACCCTCTTAAAAATGAACCTTGGACTATTTTAAGACAACATTTAAAGTATTTCGGCTACAGCTTCGACCTCTCGTGAGCTGGATTTTGATAAAGGGTCTATTTTTGAATATTTTGTTAATTTCAGAATCTGTTTCCGTGGTCGCCGTGGTCTAGTAGGTAGTGTGTTGACTTATTAGACGTAAAAGCCAGGGTTCGAATCCCAGGCCAGACATCAAAATAAAATACAAAAAGTATTTTTTCGGCGGTTTCCTCTCAGCAGATTCTGGCAAAACAAAACGAGAGTAAATAAAATAGCCTTGAAAAGTTTCTCATAAAATCTGTCGTTCGGAGTTGACTTTAAACTGTTGGTCCCGCTACTCATGTATAAAATTAACACACACAACATAAGTGGTGTGAGGAACTAGGTCAATAATCCTGACTGATGGGTTCTAATGACCAATTTTGTATGTGTGTATGTTTCCCTACCAACATATACAATATATATATATCAGAAGAAAGGTTTTTAAGGCGCGTCCAACAGTGTAAACAATTTGTCAAAGGACGATCATCCATGTTCTTTTTTAAGGATATTCTGTAAAAAAAATGGTTTTTGAATTTTTTGTTCGGGGTTGTTTGTAATAAAAATGTCAAATTAACATATTTTAATCTTTAGTCGATTTAATGAAATACGGGTTTCAGCTTTTTTTGAAATTCGCGTAAGTTCTTGTTCGCTTTTTGTTGCCTTTCATATCGCTGGATCATTAGTGTGATATATGCTCTCGAAGGATGATGACGGCCTTCGGAAACAATCTAAAAATGTAAACAACTTGTTTCCATATTTGTTGTTTGTGTGTCTTCTATGCATTTGTTTTTGCCTGTTTACATTCATCCAGGCAGATTAGTTGTTCCTTGTGTATTTGTCTATCCGCTATTTTATTTTTTACGCTGCACATTGTTGTTGGTTATTTACATCTTTTATATTTTTATTTATGTTGATGTTGTTGCTATATTTTTGTTTATTCTTTGATCGCATGATCAACTCCATTGTTTTGTTTTTGGAGCTTTTGTTTAAGTTTTTTTTATGGATGGTTAAGCCCATTGGGTTGTTTTTGAAGTTTTTGTTCATTATTTTAACACCACCATTACCACTTTCGTAACAATATTCTATAAACTCTTATTCAAATTTGTTTTAAAGGTGCTGGTTGAAATAAGCATATATACATATGTATATACTAGAGGTGTGCGCAAGACATATAAAATTGCACACCATTGCATTCTTCACAAGACCGAATATTGACTGTAGCTGCAAATATAAATAAGTGTGAAGCAAAGATAGTGTAGAAAAACAACTGCGCTCGTAAACCAACGTAAACGTACAACAGCATAAAAGAGAGTTGTGTGAAGCGTGCAACAAAAATTTTGTACTCTTCACAGGGTCACAACGTGCATTTCTTTTGTGCACTCGGCAACCGAACATCTTCGTCGATGCCAGTAACTTTTTAAACTTATTATTTCTGGGGTAAATTTTTTTTGAGTTTATGGCGAAAGCAAAGGATGTATACTACAATACATGCATACATACACACATACATGATTGGCCATTACAACCCTTCAGTCAGGATTACGGCCTAGCTTCTCACACCACTTATGTTGTGTGTGTTAATTTTATACATGAGTGGCGGGATCTACAGTTTAAAGTCGACTCCGAACGACAGATTTTTGGAAAGCTTTTCATGGCAATTTTTACTCTCAGAGTATTTGCCAGAAATCTGCTGAGAGGAAGTCGCCGAAGAAGTCGTTTTGATGTCTGACCTGGGATACGAACCCGGACCTTTCGTCTAATAAGCCAACACACTACCCACTAGACCACGGCGACTTCATGTATACTACAATGCTTTTGTTTTTTTTTAACGCAATTTTATTTTAATTTCCCATAATCATTTTTTTTTTTTTGTTTTGCCACTGCAAAATTGTTTTTAAATTACTACATTTAAATCACCCGTGCACGTAAAATCGTAACCTACTCACAATGTTTTGTTCTTTGTTTGCTCACCAGCATTGCCATTTAAACTTTTTATTTCTTGGGAAAAACTTTTTTTAAACTACTACTTTTTTTACACTACAGATTTTCGTATGGAAATATTAAAAATGTGGCTTAAGTAATAAAATATGCTCCTACAACACAAATCAAAGTTCCGTTACTTCACAGGCAAACGATTACTGTTGTATACATTGAATAAATGAGAAATACGCATTTCAGTGCACTCGTAAAATCAAGATCAACAGAAAAGAGTACACTTCAGTATTGCATTCGGTGAAGGGTAACATAGTCGAATGTCTTGTGCAAACCTCTAGTATATGCATCTATTTATATACATATTGTTACGTTTTTACCTTTTTAAAAACGTTTATATATGAGTTCGTCAATTGCAAACCAAGTAAAAACAAATATGTGTTTTATTTAAATGAAACTCTCTTTATTATTCACACCAGGGATGGAAAAGTTGGTACAATTGTACTTTTTTAGCACTATTTGGAAGTCAAAAACACCATAGCACCTCAATGACTTATTTAGCACTATTTTAAAATTTTCCCTACTCTATTACATTACTCAAATATTCTGCCTCATCACTGTGTAATTTTTTGTTTCCTTTTCATTTTCATAAGGCAACTAGTTGCTAACTTTTATTGTGAATGTTTTACTAATAATGGTTAATTTTCTCTTGTGTATCATAAATAGTGGTTTAAAATTTTGATCTGATAAACTTTTGTATTCCTTCATAGTTAAGTAAAGTAAGTTTTTAGAAACTGCTATGTACCTTTTTGTTATTTTTTGTTTTTTTACTCGTATTAGGGTGGTTTCACCTTATAGGGTAAAAAAAAATTCCGAATTTTTTTGGAGGCACCCACCTAAAATGTTTCTTTCTCTCAGATTTTAGCAATACCAAAGTTTGAGCACAATTAAAAGATGTTAAACCGTGCCACTGGAGCTTCAAAGTTTTGAAAATCTCGATTTTTGGCAGGTTTGCGACTTCGGCGATCCTATCTCTGAAACGGATAAAGCTATTTGTTATACATCAAATTAAAGGCCATACTGTTTATAATATTTTATATTCTGCACAATAAATCGATAAAATAGAGCCAATGTCCCTAAAAACGTGTCCAGGTACCCCTGAGAGTGAAGATGCGTTATTTTTATTATTATTGGTTATATGGACAAATACTTGTACTTTGGGACCTCATTTTATTTAAATATATTTTTTATTTTGTACTGTACTGTATCAATGGCTACCCCAAGCAGGTAAAACCAAACTAGTTTAAAAATGTATTGCTATATTTTAAGTTTCGGGGGTTCAGAGTCGTTACTAAAAAAGGAAAGCTAAGCGGTTCTTACTTTTATGATTTTTATTTTAATTAGGTCGGTATTTACTAACACGTACTCTTTGTTTTAGTTAGTGTCATTTATTCTAGTAAACACTTTAACGCCCCCAGAGCGTATTTAGTTCCAAAACAAGACCTAGACTTTATTGAAAATCTATTGAAATGCGAAAGCATTGATAAAAGTATATACGAAAAAGGAATTAACAAACTGATAAATCACCTGTGGTATCTTAGGGGTACCTAGTCAATTTTTTAAGGATATTAGGTTCATTACCGCGAATTCAGTACTATTTACGTATTTTTTATTCCCCATAAAATATTATAAACAGTATCTACTTCTATTTGATATGGGTCGGCAAAGTCGCCAAATAATCGAGATTTTTAAAACTTTGAGGCCCCAGTAACACAGGTTAACGTCTTCCAATTGTGCTCAAACTTCGGCAATCCTAAAATCTGACAGAAAGAAACATTTTAGGGGGTGTCCCCCAAAAAAATCCAACATCGATTTTTTAAAACACCCTAATATACATAAATATATATAAAATAAATTGTCATTTTTATTTAATTTTTTAAATTTTAAAAAGAAAAAAAGTGAACTTAGTACAATCGAGCAGAAAAAAGTACAATTTTTTGGGAAAGTTAATACAAAGTTATGCGTTACTCGAGTCTTTTTTATTTTGTACATCTCACATATTTCTTTAAATACTGCTGACTCGAAATTTCTGCATTGATCGGAATGTAGTTCTATTGGAACCCCGTAGCGGCATACCAAGTTGTTTACAAAAACATTTGCTATTGTGTTCGCCTCTTGGTTGGCTATGGCATACACTTCCGGCCATTTACTCAAATAGTCCCTCACTACGAGAACATATCGGTTTCTGGCGTTGGAGACTGGAAAAGGGTCAGCTACGTCCATTGCTATCCGTTCGAAAGGTGCGCCCGAGTTATTCTGTTGCAGCTGACTTCGACTTCTACTTACTACCTAATCCGCTACTGCTTGCTGACATCCAACCCAATAAAAACGTTGTTTTAGCCTTTCTGGCGTCTTTGTCATTCCAAGATGTCCTTCGCTGACTCCATTATGGAATTCCTTTAACACCTCTTTCATTTTGGAGGAGGGCACTACCAATAAGTTGAGTGAGGTCTTGCTATCAGGGCTTTCCCAAAGTCGATATAGGCACCCATTTATGATTTCTAAGCTGTCCCATAGTGCAAAATATGCTTTTGGAAGAGAACCTTCTGCGGATATCTCATTTCTTGTAGGTCGTTTATCCTCCTCCTTCGCTTCTATTATCTACGCCAATATTGGGTCAATCCTTTGTGCTTCGTTGGCCTCAATTCATGTTAGCCGGATATCGACGATAGATTCCATTTTCTCAGTTTTCACGCAATGTTTGCACTCCAAATTACAAGGTCGGTGTGAAAGAGCAACAGTATTCCCACGTTTTATGCCTCTTCGGTGTTCAATGCTGAAGTCGTAAGTCTGGAGGCGCTCAATTCAACGTGCTAACTGTCCTCCAGGGTTCTTAAACTGCAGCAGCCATCACAGTGCTGAATGATCAGTCCTTAGTAGAAAATGTTGGCCATACACGTACTAATGGTGATGTTTCATGCAATTCAGCACTGCAAGTAGCTCACGTCGAGTCGCACAATAGTTCCTTTCAGGCTTTGACAGTGTCCGACTGTAGTAGCCTACGACTTTCTCTGTACCATTGATTACTTGGAAAGGTACACCACCAATACCATATCCGCTGGCAACACTATCTAAGATGAACTTCTCTCCTGGGACTGGATACGCCAAGACTAGTGCAGCACACAATAGATATTTTGGTGTCTGGAATTCCTTTTCTAGTGACTCACGCCATTGATACGCTTTCGATTTCTTGGTGAGCTCATGCAAGCTTGCAGCAACGCTAGCAAAGTTAGGCACAAAGCGTCGGTAGTATGTGCATAGGCTCAAAAAGCTGCGTAGTTCATGAAGGTTCTGGAGACGAGACAGTACCTTTACTGCTCGTCTTTTATCCTCATTGGTAGATATTCAATCTGCTGTAACAAGATGGCTCAATATTTCATCTGGCTTTGGAACAATGCACATTTCTTCACGCTTAATTTTAGTCCAGTCGTTGTTATTCGCTGCAGAACTTCTCCCAGGTTTTTGAGGTGTTCGTCGAAAGTTGTGCTCATTACTATTATGTCGTCGAGGCACACCAGGACAGTCTTCCAATGCACTCCCTTGAGTACATGTTCCATAAGCCGCTCGAATGTGGCCGGAGCATTACATAGTCCAAATGGCATAACTTTAAACTGCCACAAACCGCCGTTCGCACTGAATGATGTTTTCTCCTTGTCCTTGTCTACAATCTCCACCTGCCAATATCCGCTTTGTAGATCCAATGACTAAGACTACAGGTGAGCTCCACGGACCCAATGATGGTTCGACTACACCGCTCCTCCTCATTTCGTCGACTAGGTCTTTAACCTCCTTGCGCTTCGCCAGCAGTATACTTCGGGGTGCCTATTTTATTGGTCTCGCTTCGCACGTATCAATTTCATGCTTGAACATAGCTGTTCATCCTTGTTTTCTATTGTTCGTGGCGAAAGCATACCTCTTTAGCAGCTTTTTGGCTTATTTCTCTTTGGAGCTGTTAAACCTGCTACCCATTTCTTCACATTTTCACCAAATTCCTTTTGATTCTTGGCTGATATTTCAGCAGCTTATGCCGATTTTTTGCTGTTTATTACCGCCTCTACTGGAACACACTGACCGACTTCTGAGTTTTTACAGATGACTTTTTAATTGCCTGATAGATTTAGCACTCTCACCGGGACTATTCACTGTCCTGTAGATTTGACGAGGGCGGGTTTTCCCACAATCTCCCTCCATACGCGCCCATATCAATGATTCACTCTGAGGTGGTAGTTTCAGTGATTCAATTGCAATTATCCTTCTGGCGTGCACTTGATGCTTGTATCTTACGTTGAGAGGTATCTCCACATTTTGCCAACTGATTTTCTGTTGTCCCATATTTAAATTGATATCATGAGCTATCATAAATTCGGCACCAATGATAACCTCGTCAACAATAAAGATGTGACTTACGCTAATGTTGACTATTGTTACCTTCGCCTCTGTTTCCCCGTGGACGGTGGCAGACTCTCCAGTAGCTGTCCGAAGTCTAAGCGCTTCACACTTCCCTTCATGACATCTGGTTTGATGATAGACTGCGTAGCACGGTGTCTATAGCGAAAATGTGTTGTCTGCCATTTATTTTATGTTGTTCGGTTGCATTACTGATATTGAGATTGTGGGGTGCTCGCTAGTGGGAGCCAGCTGTGCTAGATCGTTTTAGTTTAATGGGAACTCTTGTGAAGGTGGTTGGTAGTGCGTCCGCTTATTATTGCTTGATGGTGAGACGGATCTGGATCTTTTACGTGGCGCTTTACAGATGAAACATTTAGGTTTAGTCTTTTGTCCATTCTCTTCCAAAACTTGCTTCAACATCTCTTTAAAACTACTTCCATTTTTCGCACTTTACTTACTTGTGGTCTAGAAATTGTGCGAGTGATCTCTTGAGCTAGTGCGAAGGTCTCTGCAAATGTTGTCTTCTGCGTAGAACATACCACCAGTTTAATGTCAGGGTCGCGTATACCATTCACAAACGCCTCGGTCTTAATGTTATCAATCAACGGGTGGTTTTCTCCTGGGTATGTAAGCTGCACCAACCTCTCAACTTCCATTGCAAAGGCTTGTAATGACTCGTTTGCCTTTTACGTCCGGCATCTCAACTCCATGCGGTACAAACGAAAACGAAATATATATTTGTTAAAAATAACCCATTACATACAGTTTGTCAAAAAAATCTTTGCACAGACCAAAAAATGTAAAATTCGATCTTCATTCAAGAATTCCAACAACAAAATCTACTATATAAAAATAAGTCGGGTTTTCCTTCCAGACGTTATAACTACAGAACGCACGGACCGATTTCCACGGTTTTGTATTTGTTGGAAAGGTCTCGGGCTCCGTGAGGTTTATAGCAAAGAAAATTCAGGAAAAAATTCAACAGAAAAGCGGGAAAATATTTTTTCACATACAGCGCCATCTCTAATACATAGCATGTACTACAAACCAATATTTTAAGTAGATGGCGCCCAGCGGGCAATATGGTACAATGAATTCATTTCCGATCTCAATCTCTTGATTTTGAACTTTAACTTTGATAGTTCGACCATTATCTTTTTTTGAACGCCACTAACTGTCGCGGATATCGTTTTGTGCACTTTCCATCAGCCATGCAAGGCGATAATGCACCGCACGGTCCATGCACCATCTGTGTCATCACAATGTCGCGTAGATGGGGATCAGTAACTGGATCAGGAATTTCAGTTGATATGATGTCAAGTCGTTGCAAAGTCGCGGTGGATTCAAATTACGCAATATCATAATAACTGTACCAACTTTGAGTAGCAAATTATGTGGTGGAAATCCTGGTAACTCCAGAGAGTTCAAAAACTCCGTTGGATAATTTACTACATCATCGGGATTTGTCACGGAATCAACGGATTTGTATGTCACCAAATCGACAGCAATTTTTGATTCAATGTTAAAATTGAGTGCGTGTACATCATTATTCTTTGCGGCAAGAATTGCTTGCAAGGCCAATCGCGGGATAAATTTAGAAAATCATTGTTTTTCACATGGGCAGTTATACGTTGCGTGTTCATGAGTTGGAAAACAATCCGCTTTGTTTGTGTTAACGTCAGCCCAAAAAAACAAAAATCGTCAAAATCGGCATACTGTGCTACTGTAATATTCGATGTCAAACAAATACACACAATGTTTTTTCAAATTTGTTAGTGGCAAAGAGTAAGTAGCCCCTATTCAAACAGTCTACTTGCCGCGTTTGGAACTAAACGGAGCTGTGTTACTGCCGAATCTAATTAAATATGTTCGCACATCCCTAAATTTCGGCGAAACAGATGTTTTCCTATGGACAGACTCTTCGATTGTCCTTGGTTGGCTTTCTAAACCACCCTCCACTTGGGAAACATATGTTGCAAACAGAATTGCTCAAATACATCGCCTGGAAGCAACGTGGCGACACATTTCCACTCATTTCGATCCAGCTGATCTTGGAACGTGGATGTAAACCTCACGAATTGGCAAATAATTCCCAATGGTGGCATGGGCCCTCAAAACGTAATCCATTAAAAGTTCCGGATGTATCTGATAACATCCATACCTTACACGCAGAGGTTAGTAAAGAAGACATTCTCTCCCGATTCTAGTCATACAACAGGGCCTTGCATGTGATGGGTTACGTCTTCAGGTTTGTTGAAAGGGTTAAACGAGGATTTAAACCTGATATTTCTCCCACTGCTCACGTGTAATTGAAACATATTGAATTGCGCACTGTCAAAACTCGACTTATTCACTTAGCTCAAGTGGCATTTCATCCCGAAGAATACAAATGCTTACAAGGTTCAAATCCCATTTCGAAGAAAAGTTCACTGAACACTATGAATCCATTTCTGGATTCCAACTCAATTATGCGAATAAATGGTAGATTGATTCATTCATCTCTCTCGTATGATGAACGTTACCCTATTATTCTACCAGGTAACTCTCGTTTTTGCCAATTGTATCTCACGCATTTGCACAAATTCCTTTGCCACGCTGAATGTAGCCAAATGTGTCGTATGGTACAAACTGATTCTTACATATTCAGGCTCAAACCCCGAGTAAGGAAAATAATAAGGAGTTGCAAAACTTGCATTATCAACAGGCAACGGCAATGTACTCAAATAATGGCTCCTTTACCCCCGGAGAGATGTATTTTATCTCTTCCCTTCCAAACTACGGGAATTGATTTCGCGGGCCCATTCGAGACAAAAGCATCTCCATTGAGAAAGTCTCCCATGATCAAGAGCTACGTAAGTCTTTTCGTTTGCTTCAGCACGAAAGCCATACACTTAGAGCTTTGTTCAGACTTATCCTCGGCAGCGTTTCAGGCTGCATTTGCTCGCTTTGTTGGGAGGCGGGGGTCCCCCAGAGGGTAGTTACCGATAATGGGAGAAACTGTTTAGGCGCCAGCAGAATTCTTGAACGCGATTTTACTAAATTTGTAAATACTGTCGCTAGCGACATTGCCCAAAAGTATATCACTCATGGATTTGAGTGGAAATTCATACCACCATATGCTCCCCACATGGGTGGCTTATGGGAAGCCGCGGTAAAAAGTTTCAAGTTCCATTTGAAACGAATTATTGGAGCTCAAAGACTAAACTTTGAGGAGTTCTCCACAATTTTAGCCCGAATTGAGGGCACTCTTAACTCTCGCCCAATCTCTGCTATATCGGAAGATCCTGGAGATTTGACTGCTCTAACTCCTGGACATTTTCTGAGAAGTGCTCCGATCATGGCTTTCCCTGAACAAGACCATCAGAACATGTCTCTTATTAATATATGGGAAAAGTTAAAGGCGTTACATCATCAATTCTCTATCAGGTGGAAAGAAGATTACCTCAAGTCATTACAAAAACGTTATAAGTGGAAAAGTCCAGTCCCCAATGTGAAGGCCGGAGATCTCGTCGCGGTGATGGACGATTTACAACCACGATGTGAATGGCGATTGGGAAGAATTGAGCAAACATATCCTGGTATCGACGGAAATACGCGTACTGCAGATGTGCGTACGGCGTCCGGAATAATCACTCGTCCTATTGTCAAATTGTGCTTTTTACCCTTCATGGACGACTAACGAAAGTTTTTTCAACTCATCCCCAATTTTTTATATCTTCTCTAGTTCTCTAATCGATATTGTCTAATAAAACTTGCTCTTTCTCATTCGAAGGCTAAAATTATTCCAAATTATTGCATTTCTCTACAACAATTCTAATAACTAATTTTTCCCAACATTAGGAATACCCGAAGCCGATCTAGTATCCATTCAAGGTTAGGTCAACGCAGACGTCGCCAGGACGACCACGTGTATAGATGTGTCCTTTGTGAAAACTTCCACTCTTTGCGCTTTTGTAAAAGGTTTCTCAGGATGACAGCTAAGAAGAGGGAAGACATAGTCGAGAGGCACCGTTATTGTGTGAATTGTCTTGCCAAAAGCCACGACTTAAGAGGATGGACATCAATGGATACGTGGAAGAAGTGTGATCGAATCCATCACACGCTTTTACATCCAAAACACAACCAGCCCAGGAAATCTAGAAGTCCGAAGAAGAGAGAAGAAAAATCACCAACTCAGAATGACTAAACCACCAAAACAACCAACACCATCAACAACATCTAACTTATCAACAATGTTGAACGTGAAAATACTCGTAGAGGCTATACGATCACTAACACATGTGCTTTGTGCCAATACCGATAATCCTGTTGACTAACGTCAAGGCCGGCGCCATGTACAAATAAGAATTTGTACCTAATTTTAAATATGAATTTCAAAAATTAATTGAATTCAAAATTGAATTGAAGTTACTTATTTGAACTAATATTATTATTGAATTTATTGTGAATTGAAATTACTGCATTACTGTGAATTGAATTTTGACATTATCTAACACTTAAACATTCCAAATTTATCTTCATCCCTTTTACATATATAAATTATCCTTTGGAAAATTTCGAAGTTTCCTTAAATTAAACTTGTAAAGAAACATCACTCTTTTTCACAGCGCCCAACTGATTGGTTATAGTCAAACTTAAAATTATAAATAAAATACTAAAATTCATTCGAAAGAAAAAAAGGATTTCGTTCGTTGGGTACCCAACTCCAAAAAGGTAAGTTACTCTTAACCACCTTTAAAAGAAGTTAAAACCATTTTTAACATTTCTCTTTTTTCTCTCTCATTTTCTCAATCCCCATTATAATTACGTTTGAGTAATTATAATAACAATTTTTCTTTAGAAGATTGGCCCAACTCTTTCTTAATCCCTATATTCCAATCTTCTAAAGAGAATTTGTTTTAAAAATAACAGAAGTTATTTCAGTGGTTTACCAAAAGCACTTCAATGAAACGTATAATTTGCGGACACGTATAACGCTTCGATTTAGTATTTACTTTGGATTCACTTTCATTTAGTTAGAGAAGTTCAACTAAATAACTATTCATTTTGTAATCGAAATGAATTCATTACTGTTGTGAAATGAAATAAAATTTTTCCTTTCATACATAAAACAAAAAAAATTTTCTTCATCTTTTAATCACCAAACGAAATGTTAAAAAGACGAATCATCTGGTGGCGAAACGGAGTTCGCCGGGTTTGCTAGTCTTTATATATTTTTTTATTTTTTACACATTCTATAACTGTACTTGTCTACGACCATATGGCACCAATAGTTTCCTAATAGTAACACACATTACAATAATAACAACAACAAAAGAAGTTTACTCAATATAAGAAGTGTTAAAAAAATCTTTGCACATTGAATGAAGATAAAAAAAAAATTACAAAAATATGCCGTTATTTCGCAAAAATGTTGCGCATTTTGTGATTTTTACAAATGAGATGAAAGGGGTAAATAACGTTTTAGTAATTAAGGGATCGTTTTTATGTAGCAAGTGTCCTTATATTTGAATACAAACAATGTCGGGAAAACGAGTTTCAAAAAATATTATACAATTGGGTTATTTCAACTACTACAAAGGCAAAGCTGCCAAGGAAATCGCCGTTATGTTCTCCCTAAACATCAGGACTGTATATAATTTTATATCCCATGCTGAAAAAGAAGGAGGACTAGACTTAAAGGGTCTACAGACAGAAAAAGATAACACAGCAAGTTGAGAAAAAATTAATAGAACCGTGTATGATAGCCCGTAATCCAGTGCGAGATGATTAGCTCTTCAAGTGCAAAAAGACTTTGGGTTACGTGTTTTCCAAGAAACCATTGGAAATGTTCTTCAAAAACACAAATATTCTTCAAGAATGACTAGGAAAAAACTCTTGCTGTCAGCACAAAATGTCGAAAAGAAATTAAAATTTGCCACCGAATATATTTCACTACCTCCGGAGCACTGGGACGATGTTAGTTTCTCAAATGAGACGAAAATAATGCTTTATTATTGTTACGCCATAACTCACCAACCTTGATTTCACAATACTAATAATATTAATTAATATTTATCTATACTAATAATAATATAAAATAACAAACCAAATTATTTAATGAATTTCATATTAACAAGTAGCGCCCTAATATTAAGAAAAAGTAATGTTAAGGTTCATGACCACATGAATTACAAGGTCGCTAAACATAAGTAAACAAAATAAGTAAACTTGCTGAATAGAATAATACAGTTAGGATTAAGTAAATAGAATAGGTTAGAGTTAAGTAAATATTAAAATAATAAAGTAGTTGAATTATAACATTATTACAGATCGGTTCTTTTACTCCGTTCAGTTTGGTCTTTCGCGATAACTTGTGTCCAACAATTTACATATTAAATTATAAATTATTTAATTTAATAATATCCTTAAAAAACATTAAGGATAAACAATTATCATGACGGACCGCAAAGAGTTTGGCGTAAGCCTCTGAAAGCACTAGAAAATAAAAATCTTATTGCTACAGTAAAGTTTGAAAAACTGTCTGTAATGGTATTCGGCTGTATATCCAGCAAGAGAGTTGGTGTTTGGATGAAATAAGGACTAAATTTGATTTTATTGACCCGGTTAATCCGAATAAATTTAATCACAAGTACTATCAAGATAAAGATCCTTAAAATAAATCTTATTTATGTAACTCCAGGTTACTTTACAACTGCACCAAAGTTATTGATACTCTTGCCCAAAGTGCTGATATTAACCCTATCAAAAATTTGTGGGTTCATCTAAAGAAAAAGGTTGGGAAAAGATCGCCCACAAATAAAAACGATTTGGTAAAGTACATCAAAGAAGAGTGAGAAAAAATACCGGAATATGATATTCCGAAGATTATTCAATCCATGAGAAGGCGTCAACAAGCTTTAATTGAAGCTCAAGGTGAACCCACAAAATATTAGCACTATAAATTTCAAAAAATTCCATACGTCTTAATATTTTATCAAGTATGCAAACATTTTTTGACAGCAATAAAGTTGGATTGTTTTTGTTTTTTAATATTTTATCATTGTTATAAAAGTTTTTTATTTATTATATTAACAAAACATATGTTTATAAAATCCTGTTTGAAAAAATTTAAAATTTTGATTATTTATATTAGAAATCAATGAATTTTTCTAAGTTTTCTTAATTTTTCTCTATGTGCAAAGATTTTTTTGACAAACTGTATGTACATGTATATCTATTACATATTACATTACAATTGAATTCACAATGTCAATTAAGGACGCACTAAAGTGGAATTGACTATCGCGGCGTTGTTTAGTGTTCCGTGTATTTGAAGGAGCATTTATGGGCCACGCTTGGGGCTTTTATGGCACCGATAAGCGGTGCATTTTCCTTTTCACCTCTATCCTTCACCCTTGAACTCAAATAACCTCATAGTAGGGGCTTCTTGTAGACGATTGCTGTGGACTATCTAATGGTGAAGGTATAGCAGTGGCCATTTTATAGTCACCTAGCACCAACTTGTTTCCTTTGTACCAGTGCCAGCAATCAATTGACATGTATGATGCAGAATTTAACTGCTTTTGGGTTAAGTTCAAAATCAGGGCACATCTTTTGCACTTCGGGTTGCTTTATAGAAGTCCAAACGCGGTAAGAGAGGTTACCATATCTGGCTCTCTCTCTCTCTTTCTGACTCCATAACTAGGATCCTCGAGGATTATCCGAACAATGAAATTGTTGTTGCTGGTGATTTCAATGTTTATAATTCATCCTGGCTTCACCATTCGAGCCGCTCTACTCCTGAAGGCCAATACGTTGAGCTGTTTGCTGCACATAATCACCTTGCTCAACTAGTGAATGAACCAATATATCGTATGTTGATCGGCACCAAAATAATACACTCGACCTTTTCCATACTTCTCTACCTGATAAGTATGAGGTTAAGGTATTAGAACCTCTCGGTAATTCAGATCATTGTACCATCTCTGCCTCTTTTCCGTTCTCTGGACTGACTAAGAAACGCTCTGTTTTTAACTATGGGAAAGTACGTTGGGATGAACTCAACAATTTTTTCCGGCACTTTAATTGGAAACTTTGTTTCCTTGAATCAAGCATCGATGCCGCAGCTGAGATTGTAGTGAATATGTTTAAATCTGGGATGAATACTTTTATTCCTTCTAAAAAGACTTCGATTAAATCAAGAGATAAATCTTGGTTTAATCAGACTTGTAGACTAGCGGTCAGATCCAGAGAGGAAGCATTGAGCAATTGGCGTAGAAACAAGCGTGCACATACTGATTTGCTACGCAAGCAGGCGAGATCCTCGTGTGCCGCAATACTGAGACGCGAAAAGGCTTTATACGAGCAGCGTCTTCGTACTAAAGTTCTTTCTTTCCCTTGTGGGGAGGAATAGCTCTTGGTCATTTGTTAGAAGTTTGCGGAATAATGCTAATTCGATTCCAACTCTTATAACGAATGACAAAACAATTGCTGACCCAATTGAGAAGGCAAACCTTTTGGCTGGATTGTTTGCAGGTAAATCTCACCTGCCGGCGAGCACTCAACCACTACCCGAACTTGAAAGGGTATCAGTGACTATGCCTAGTATATTCTTTCGAGTCAGGGCGGTTAGGAGGGTTCTTGGTGATGGAGAGCATGATTAATCACCACCTTGTGAGGTATTTGGAGTCCAACGGTCTGCTAAATGATCGTCAGTACGGTTTCTGTAAAGGGCGCTCTACTGGCGACCTTTTGGCTTTACTCTCGGAAAGGTGGAATGGTTCCATTCACCGCTTTAATGAGGCCAAGGTTATAGCTCTGGATATCTCAAAGGCCTTTGATAGGCTCTGGTATTGAAGTTAATTGCTTTTGGTGTCGGTAGTCACTTCTCTCGATTTATATCAAGCTTTCTCAAAGATCGCACTATTAGAGTGGTTATAGATGGCGTCTTTTCCGACGAGTTTAGTATAAATTCAGGGGTACCGCAGGGCTCTGTTCTTTCTCCTACTCTTTTTCTTATTTTTCTCAATGATCTTCTATCTATTACTTCGAATACTATTTACTCTTTTGCGGATGACAGCAACATTTGTCATTCGTATTCATTTGATCGGAGGCCGAGCCTTTTGGAGATTAGGGCAAGGAGGTCGAGCATGAATGACGCACTCACAGGTGACCTGATAACAATCTCTGAGTGGGGCCTCGCGAACATTGTCGATTTCAATGCGCGCAAGACCCAATATTGTTTTTTGACACACTGGCGTGATGCTGGCGCTGGTGTTCTGTCATCTGTATCGATGGGTAATGTAAATATTGAGGAGGCGGATGCTCTTGATGTTCTGGGCATAAGAATTAGTTGTGATGCTCGTTGGAACGATCACATTTTTCGAGTGTCGAAAGAAGAATTCAAGTGCTTTGGTTTTTTGAAACGGTGCAGAAAGTACTTCACTCCATCCTACCTTCTTATTATTTACAGGCCCTTTATCCGACCCCGGATGGAGTACAACCCTCATGTGTGGGCCGGTGCTACAAAGCCTATTTTGAAGCTTCTCGACCGCGTCCAGAAGAGGGCGAAGGTGCTTATTAATGACAGTAGGATATCCAACTCTATTGATTCGTTGGAGCATCGTCGCAATGTGGCGTGTGTTTCATTGTTCTATCGGTACTATAATGGGAGGTGTTCTCGAGAGATAAAGGGCTTGGGTCCCGATAATCACATATTTTTACGTGGTATTCGAGCTTCTCGCAGAGCACATCCTTTTGTGGTTGATTGTCCAGTGAACCGCACAATGTATTACAGGGAGAATTCATATTTTGCCCGCACTGCTCGCTTGTGGAATGATCTTCCTGCGAAGGTTTTTCCCGTCAATTACGATATTGGTAAGTTTAAATCAAATGTCCACAAACACTACTCCCTCTTTCCACCTTCCTATAACCTATTTTCCTAAACCAGCACTGCATGAGTAGGGGCCATTCCCTGAGTGTTGGTTAAAAAAAAAAAAAACCTTTCGTTTGTGCTCGTCGCCGAATTTACGCTGCAACGTCACCATTTTTTTTTATTATTGTTTATTCAAATAATTAAGTTTAAACTATTATAAACATTAGTTAACAATAACAAATTCAATTTACAATGTCTCTAAATCGAGCGCTCTAATAATATAATGTAACAAAATAATAATTTGCTTTTTACAAAAAAAATAAAAATATTTACATATTTACAAAAGTGAATATAATTTTTATTATATTGTATAGTACAATGAAAAATTTTAATTTGTATCAGGAAAAAAAAATTAAGTCAGAGGGGTAAAAAGAAATAGAAAATCTTTAGTTTGATAGCCACCAAAATATTTTGGCATTATATTTTTGTGCTAATTTTAGATCCTTTTCTGAGATGCTTGTGCTGTATCTCATATCTAATTGATTTAAATTACAATTAATTGTTTTCGTAGTTGCCCGTCTATAATTCAGATATAAGATGGGAACACCATTATTGTTTTGAACAAAACCTTTACTATCCAGGTACACAAAAGCTTCTGGTGGAAAAAATCCGCTTTCTAAGGTTCCAGTTATGCATTCATAATTTGTGTAATAAGGAGCCATTGTATAACTATTATCTGTACATTTGCAACATCGTGCTACGTAATTTCTTATCAGGTAAATTATAAAATTATCTATGCGGATTATATTTGCCTCATTGTACAGAATTTTGTTAGAAATGTATTTAGTGAAGTCACTATTTGCAGACCCATAAAGTGAAGTGCATGATCTAATGCATTTCCTCTCAAATTTTCTAAATTTTTCCATATATGAGGCGGAAATATTGAACCAAAATGGGACATTCGTATGTAAGAATAAGCCTAATTAGGGATTGATACATTATTATTTCAACTCTATTCTTAATATATTTTGAGTGAAATAGAGGTCTATATGAAAAATAAGCTTTTCTTGCTTTGGATAAAGTTTCTTTGATATGAAAATTGAAATATAAAAATTTATCGAGAAAAACACCCAAATATTTTACCAGGAACCGAAAATAGCTGTTATTTTTGAATTTTTTATTAAAAATAGCAACCGCAAGGAAATGTCGGAGAACAGAACCAAGTATACCATTTTGATTGTCTGGGACCAAATTTTTATAAAATGAAATGCTTTTTAAAAACCAGATTTTTATCTTTTCGAGCAAAAATAAAAGTTATTTTTGACTTTTATTTTTTCGAGCAGTAATGAAAGTTATTTTTTGACTTTTATTTTTTCGAGCAGAAATGAAAGTTATTTTTGACTTTTACTTTTTCGAGCGGAAATAAAAGTTAAGTTTTGACTTTTATTTTTTCGAGCAGAAATAAAAGTTATTTTTTAATTTTTATTTTTTCGAGCAGAAATAAAAGTCATTTCTATTTTAATTCATGATGAATTCATAATATTTATTAAAAAATTCTTTAAAACAATTAAAGTAAATTATGTTAAAAAATTTTTAGAATTAAATTTTGCAATAAATGTTGATAAATATTATGAATTCAACATGAAATAAAACAAAAATAACTTTTATTTCTGCTCGAAAAAATAAAAGTCATAAAATAACTTCGAATGCGTGACAACCACCGTTAGGAAAAGAATAACAAAACATTGTGATTACATTAAACAATAATTGTAAACATCGAACAAATTACGACGTAGGGACAAGAAAAAATCAAATTACAACACCA
Organism: Sarcophaga peregrina; assembly: GCA_014635995.1. Classification (NCBI taxonomy): domain Eukaryota; kingdom Metazoa; phylum Arthropoda; class Insecta; order Diptera; family Sarcophagidae; genus Sarcophaga; species Sarcophaga peregrina. The sequence goes on along the minus strand of CM025789.1, from coordinate 82,210,585 downwards.
AAACTAAATCGAAAGACCACGAAAGACAGAACTAAAAAAGTGGAAGGGTTGTGTTAAAAAGCGGGGTGTTTGGTCTTTATAGTAAATGCATCACTTAAACAAATTAATAACACAGTGTTCTCAATAAGAATGCGTTATTAATTTAAATAAAAGAGGAATTTATTATAATTAACAACAAATAAAAATAAACAAATGCTTTTTAAATTGAAATCCTTAGGAACGGTAAAACGATAACAAAAATACATAAGGACAAGACGGTCGTCAAATGTCGAAAAAATTGACTTCAACAGTTTTTCAAAAAACTTTGCTGTTGTTGGTAGTAAACCTATGGCTTATATAATTCTACTCTTGTGAGATCATTATTCGGCATTAGCTTATTTAGTGTAATTTTCCACGCTGGTGGTAATATTCAAACAACAATTTTATTTTATTTACTGCAAATAAATATAAAATCGTATTTTTATTGGCAGATGGGAACTGTGTTCCGGGCATTTTTTGATATGTAGCTTCAAGATGGCTGAGGTTAAAACCAAGGTTTCTTTCGGCAAAGGTTTGAGCGTTTTAATGATGATTACCAGAACCCAATAATTAATAATGAAAAAAGATATATTGTATTTGTTCTCTGTGTGCTATAGTTTACTAATTTACCTTTTCAATATATAGCTTAAATGAGACATATTCCAGATTTTAACATAAAATGTCATAATAACATTTACGCCCAAAATAACAAAAATTACCTTTTCAGCAAATCTAGCGTATTTTCCTTCTTCAGTAATGTAATCACTTGCACATCGTTTTAAATGACTTATTAAGTATTTTCGTATAGTTTTGACGGGAGGAAGTACTACACTGCATGCTAACGAAAGAAGAGCCCAATGTCTAAGATTTACTCTAGAATTAGGATCAGGGTGATCAGTGGTTTGTTTTATAAGTTGTAAATAGAGCTCATTTATTAACGATTCTTTGCGCATGCATTTATCCATTATAGATTGTACAACAGTAACGTGCTCGTCTTCAGCTCTTTGAACCGTTTCACCTAGAAAGGACAAAAATAAAATAATTACATTTGCGAAAAGACAATATTCAAAAATTACGCACAATAATTATAAAGGATAACTCACTCCTAGTGATAGTCTTTTCTATAAGCAAAATTTCTCTTTCTATTAAGAGAATTTTAATTTAAATAAGTACATATAATACTTTTTTACAACTTGTATTGTACTCCTAAAGCCTTTCGACAATTCAAATCTTTCATTGTGAAATTAACTAATAGTGCTCGCCGTTGACAGTGATAGTTCCACATAAAACAGTGCTCTTGGATCCCATGTGAATTCATTTATATTCCATACAACGAAGAGTACTCTTTTTAGGATGATTATGGCGATCGTAAAATAAGTGAAAATTTTAAGTGTTGTTAATGAGGTCTGTGAAGACATACTGAATAAATGACAACTTATTGATATAGAAGTAGCTTCCACAAGATGACCTTAATCAACTGTCAAAGTCCCTGCTGGAAGACTATATAGATACTCGTGACAAATATGTAAGTGAAATAGAAAGTTGAAGTACAATTTCTGATTACTATAGCGAGTCGAGTTAATGCCAGTTCAACATTGCTCATAAATAAACGTAACAAGTTAGGTAAATAAATTTTGTAGTCAGGATTGTTTCTAATTTTGGATTTATAAACGATTCCGTGATCGGAATGAAATTATAAAATAATTAAATTTACTTTTATTAAAGAGAAAATTCGACACCACTGCAATTAAGTACTGCGAACAATTATAAAGAAAAGCAAATGGCATTAAATTTATTTTGAAAAAAATTTAGTACTTATGAGTGGTTGGCTACAGGTTGATTTAGTTAAACTGCTCAGGAGGAGATAGAATTAGATACATATACACAGATTTACAAAAAAATCAACGGAGACTTTTTAATCAACCAGATATGATCCATAAATGTAGTGCACTTGACATGTAAACTTTGAAAAGTAAGAATTTTCCAGTGGTTTAAAGATTATAAAAAATTTAAATGCAAAATTTTATAAAACAATATTTTGGTATGTTTATAAAAACGCATAACCGAATTTATTTATTGTAAAATTAATAGTACAGATTTTTTTAAAATTAACCTAACACGTAACAAAAGGTTTCCGTTCATTTGGCGATCATGCGTCTAACTTCCAGACATGATGTCATCACGTTTGATAGAAACAAAGCTACGTTGTGGTTGAAATCAGTTTAACCTATTCTAACTGTCTTAAATTTTATATGATAATAAATATTAAAATATAATTAAATAATTAAATTTGATTAAATAATTAAAATTGATAGGTAGACTGATGGAGAGGAAATTAATCATAGGATTCCATGTAATACTTATAGAGGTAAGACTTATTCACTCCCTTATTACCGAGCTCTTCATGAGAATTAGTTACCCATATAATGCATATCGTCCCATGAATGAAGTTACTGTTAATCCTTTTTTAACTTCCAAGGCAGTCCTTGATTTGGTATAACTAGTTACTGCGTTAATCGTAATTTGAATAAAAGTAAGATATTTAAAACCCAAAATTAACCAAATTTCATGGGTTCCCTAATTGCAATGTATTAATAGATGTCCCGTAGCCATAGACATAGTTTTGTTTATAACTCTTCTATATAAACGTCCAGTCCAGTCATGTGTAGAATCATAAGTTCAGCAGTAAGTTCCCACGGACATCTGCGTAATGAACAGCGTTTCCGTTTTGGTTATTTTTAACCAAATTTGGTTATTTTTTTTTTTTTAATATGTAAATGTGTATTTTTTCATTTTGGTTATTTTTTTTATTATCGTTAATATTATTTGAAAATTTGCATTACAAGTTTTGCAATCGTTAGCAAAGCGTTTTATATCTTTAAGCGTTTTTACTACGTTCAAATAAATAAATACTTAATTTATTATTTCGATGGCTTAATATAAAAAATGTATAACTCGATTTTTTGTTACTTTACAGGAGAAACGAAAAACTTAATAAAATCTGTAAAATTTTAGATGCAACAAAAATTTTAATACGATTTTTTAATAACAAACAGCAACACATTTTACTTCTCATTTAAAAATTTTTTAATTTTTGTTTTAATGAAGTTTTTGAAAAAAAATTTAGTTAGGCCTTTTTTAAACTGAGTTGAAAGTGAACTATATTATAACAATTCAGGTTTAAATAACGAACGGTAGTAATTAAGAGGATTAAGTCAAACGCAAATTGTAAAAATAAGTTCTTATAAGACAAATTATCTTAAAAAAGATGATGTGGGAATGAAAAACAATGTTGTTTTTATTTTAGTAGAATAATTTTACATTTAATTTTTAACAAGTTTTAATATAGTTGACACATTAGTTTTATTTAATTAAATTTGGCACAGTAGTTTAAGTAGTTTTTATTTTAGTAGAATAATTTACATTTAATTTTTTACAAGTTCTAATATAGTAGTTTTAAGTAGTTTTTATTTGACACATCAGTTTTAAATTAGTTTCTAGTAATACAATTGTAGTTAAAAGTTCTTTTCGGTTAGTCACTTATTCATATCATAAATATCTTCACTTATTAATATCTTCAACACAACACTTGACTCTGCGCTATCACGTTTTACTTCTCCGACGTCTACTTCACAACTCAACTTAACTTCCTACAACTTCTGTCCTTTACCTATCATTTCAAATATACCCACGCCACTCAAAATAAATACCGTTAATTGAGCGCAATCCGAGTAGATCACGCCACCTTTAGTCCCGTTAGTCTTATGTCATGTCAGGTAGAGTAGCAGGCAAATGCGAAATAGAGGGTCATCCTACATATATATGTAAAAACTTTTTAAGTCCTGTCCTGTTGGTTGTCCCATTTCTTTTTAGTGATTGCTATTTTCTTCTTATAAAGTGAATTAGAGGGTATATCTTTCATCACCGACTTTGATCTATGTGAGAGTAGAGAGCAGTAGTAGTTAATAGTTTTCTAAGAGGCTTAAGTGACCGTTCTTTATTTGACATGCTAAAATATTGAAGGCCTTCCTTTCTTTTTTTTCAATTTACAACATATATCTGTTCCGACTTTCTTGCAATATTTTTCCTTGTTCGGATACCATTAGCATTCTCCGAATCAGAGTCAGAATTTTCGTTCATTCCTATAATTTTTATTGCATTATTAAAGTTTTTAATGTTAGTACCGTTCTGTTAGCATCTCATTTTTCATGCTTGTCAAAAACAGAGAAACTTGTCAATTGATTTATAGCCGTCGTTTTTAAGAACTCGTCCCGCTGCCGAAATTTGTAAGCAACTCTTTCCGCTAAAGTGAATTTCTTATTTGGGAAATATAAACGCACAACTTTAGTAGCGACTATAATTTTAGAACGAAATTAAAAATTAGTTAGTACTTTTTTTTTCAAAAATTCATTGTCATGAATTAGGCCTTTTTTTAAAATCGTTATAAATCTGATATTTGCAATTGTATCCATCTGAAATTTTGAGGCAGAGTGCATCTGACATCTAAACTAAAAACGCTGTTTCGAAAAAAAACTGAGTTAGCCCTTTTGTATATTAAGTCATCGATTTTTAGTTTAACTACACAGAACAAATAAAATTTTTGTATTAAACCTTAAATTTGTTAAAAACAAATGCATTTACATAAACAAAAAAAAAATTTTGGTTATTTTTTTGCTTATTTGGTTATTTTTTATTTAATTTTGGTTATTAAATTTTTTTGGTCGTGGCAACGCTGGTGATGAATCCATGTGAGCAAGATAGTAACAAGGTGATGCAGTTCGTCGTAAATGTTACACTAAGTACCATTTCGAATAATTGCGCGTCCCCATGTTAGTACGATTTGGTGATAGGGTTTATCCATTCCCCCATATCCTGGATACGATATACCTCAAGTACCGTTCTCGTAGCACCAATAATCTCTAGACAACACATTCTTTGAGCTCTATGAATTATTTTCCCACACTACTATTGCATAAGTTAGGACTAGAGTTTGGGAATTCCCGGACTTTTTCAGATTTTTCATTCCCGGGAATTCCGGGAAATTTTTTAAAAATCACAATACTAGTAAAATGCTTAAGATTTTGATTAAAATTTTATTTTATTAGTAAAAAAGAAAACAATACATTTAAATTCATACTGTTTAAACGAAAACAAACAGATTAATGAAAACATTTTGAGAATTAAAAATATTATTTAAAAATAAAAATATAAACAATTTTTGAAGAACTAAATTTTGAAAAAAAAAAGTTTTTAAAATTATTAGTGCATTTAATAACTCATCAGACATTCAAATTCGTAAATTTGTTGAACATTTACCAGCTGCTGAAAAAACACGTTCGCTTTCTACAGATGTGGGCTTTTAACAATTCATTAAAAAGTATGTCTAAATTTTTGGTTCTGTTTGTATTAGCTTAAAATAATGCTAGCTCTCTTTTAAATAAGTTGCCTGTTTTTAATTTCAGTTTTCTTGTTTTTTCTTTAGTCTCATTAATGGCGTTTTCCAACTTTTCTTTAAAACATTGATATACTTGTGCACGGAAATATCTTCATCACTTCCATTACTTTTGTAACAAAAGTTTTATTAGGTTAATATTATTGTGTTCTGAAGTGGTTAGATAATTTGCTAATGACATCAATTTGCCTTTCATTACTTTAGTTTTAACTGTGTGAACCATTTTTTTCCGAAAGTATAGAGTCAAGAGATAATAACTGTTCATAAAGTATATTCATAATAGCTTCACCTATTATCAAATTGGTTTCACGCCAGCCTAATGGTTTCATAGCATCTTTTTTGGGGTTCAAAATTTTTACCAATGTTTCCAAGTGTAGGTTAGCTAGTTATTCCAAAAAAGTGTACACGAATACTTTAATTTAAAATTTTCCGAATTTCCCGGGAATACCTAAAATATACCGGGAATTAGCAAACCTCAAACTCTAGTTACGACCTTCAGATATCAGCTCAATTTCAATTTTCTAACCCAAATATTTTACTTGGTGGCAAATCCTAATCCTTTGTCAAGAATACAAGGACTACCGTAAAGACGGAATATCTACTGTCTTGCAAACAGAGATATCTTTGCCTTATTCGTGTTTAGAGACTATTACGCTCTCCCATAGAAGACCAAAAAATATTAAATTTTTCACTTATTAATTAGTTATATTTAATTATGATGATATGGAATCGTCAAACTAGAAGAGAGTTTCCAAATCTTCTAAGTCTGATACTCTTAATCGAGTGTTGGGTTAGCGTTAGGTTAGATTTCAATATTTTTAGTATGTTCTTCAGCACGAAATTGGTTAACTAATTTTCTGGCATAAACTCTGATAGTAAATAATGAAAAGTTTTACAAAGATCTGTCGCTAAAAATTTGTCTCTTCCGGAACCATTTTTTACTTTTAGGCTTTCTTTTAAATAAATAAATAAACTGATATAAACTATGTTAGTTAAATTAATATGTAAGTAACATTACAAAGGTCACTTCTTAGAAAGACGGAAAAATATATAATTTTGTAACTCGCTTCGACTGCAGAAAAGCGCTAGTTTTTTTTTAATAACAATAATGTAATTGGTCATTAGTTAGGATTACGACAACATAAGTGGTGTGTGTTAATTTTTATACATGATTGTCAGAACCTACAGTTTAAAGTTGACTCCGAATGACAGATTTTTGAGAATCTTTTAAAGGTCCATTTCATTTACTCTCAGAGGTTTTACAAGAAATCTGCAGAGAGAAGTCCGCCGTGGTCTAGTATTTAATGAGTTAGCTTATTAGATGTGAGGCTTCGGTTCAAATCTTAGTTCAGACGTCTCCAACTAAACAAAATATTAATAAATATTTCTTCGGCAACTTCCCCTCAGCAAATTTAGCTGATTTAAAATGAATCGAAACGATAACAAACTCTTAGATTCATTCCTTTTATAATAACATATCACAATTTATACTTAAAGTTGATGTCATGTATTGGTTAACAAAACACACAAGAGAGGTAATTTCTGGAGTTAAAGAGAGAGAAGATGCAGTTGATAGGCATCGCTCCTGTATAAACTATATTAGAGCCTTTATTTGAGAGATTGCGCAATAATGGATAGGTGAAGAAAATTAGTTTGATTTCATCACAGAATTTTACTCTAAAATCCTTGTTAAAACCATAAACTATGAGGTTAGAAAGGGAAAACTCTGCACCACGAAAAGCAACGGGTCAATAATCGCCAAAACAACATTGTCAATAACAGCAGTTGGCAATATAGTCGCCGAAGTTATTAGTTAATACTTTCTCCAATAGTGGAGATTTTGCTGTCTGTAGTCCAAGCTTAGGATTCGGAACGAAGCGAATTTTATTCAGATAGTGGTCTCCATCTTACAAGGAAACCAGTGAACACTCATAAGGCGATAAAAAATGCCGATAATATTGTAATTATAGCGACGAATAACAGACTGGTAGATACATCAAGAAGGAAAATCTATACTTCGTTTGCTTCCTTTGATTTAGAAATATACCTAATGTATTTTTCAAATGATTGGATCATGTTACGCGAGATCATAGGTGGATTTTAAATGAAGAGGAAATTCTTAATATTTCTTTATATTGGAATAAGTAGAGCAATAAAGGCGATTTAGGTATTGACGGTCTAAGCTAGCAAAACGCTTCCGATTTTAAAGCCTAATAATATATAAAAGATGATTTTTGTTTAGTTATTAAAATATTTTAAATCATAAATACTAAAAACATTTGTTGCAATTTTTTTCAGCATCTAATCTAACTATATTTACATATGTCCAGATCGCATAACAAACACATGAGTACCAATGTGTTATATCGACATAATATCTGTTTGCCTTGGAAATTTTGTTTGTGTTTCCCATATAAATAGACAAGCAAGTGGAATCGTTTTTCTTACAGAAACAGGCCTTTAATGTACATTGTCAGGTATTTCAGAAACCCAATCTGTACGAATGTTAAAACGTTTTCTATTTTTTTTAGTAAAATGCAATGCAGACGAAAAGTGATTTCGAACGCTTACAGATAGTTAATTGGTTAAACAGTCAGTAAAGTTACTGACTAAGTGGATAATAATGAAATAAATCATAATTTTAGTTTTGAAAATACGTGTTTTATTTAAAAAGAATTCCACATGCAATTAAGCATAACATACATGCAAATTTAAAATTCTGTATATAATTTGAATCTTCAGCTTTAGTGGTTTTTAATATTACAGTCAAACTCGTTGATAACGAACTGGGTTATAACGAATTCTTGGTTATTACGTACATATTTTCAAGTCCCAACGTTTTAATAACAATTTTGATACTAGTTACGTTTATTACGAATTCTCTTTTAAAAGGAACTACTTTAAATGGTCCCGGTAATTAAATTTCATACATTTTGCCCTTTTATAACGAACCCTCGAAAATAACTTTGAAGTGTGCAGCAGCATTAAATTATAACTCAACATATTTAATCAGCTGATAGATAAAATGAATTAAAAAATATTTGTAGATTATAGTTTACTTCTATGACTTCACCCCGTTTATTACGATCTTTGCCTATAACGAACTATTTTTTCTGGTCTCAGGGAGTTCGTTATAACCGAGTTTAACTGTGTTTACATTTAGCTGAGTCTTTAGAATTACATCAAAAATGTTGCTAACGCATTAATATTTAGTTAAAAAGCATAAAATTTAGAATACGTAATGGCGCGGTTAGCACAGCAACTCATCAAAATTGAATCTTCAAACTTCATTGTATTGTTGTTGTGAAGAAGAAAAAAACATTTGGTTTATGTAACGCAAGTAGTGTTTATGTCTAATGATCGATACTTTCCATCCCTGCTTAAATGATGTCGATTGTTTAAATCCTGATTGTGATTAACAGAGAATGCTGTGGTTTTAGAATAACATAACATATATATTAACATTTCAGTGTAATAATGATCAATAATTTGTAAATAGCTGGTTTTTTATAATTTTATTTTAAGGTATTCGGCCATAGTTTAATTATTTGAACTTATATTATTTGATGAAAAAAAGTATATGACAAAACTACCAAAAAAAAAAGGAAAGTTGTATTTGTTTGATTTGTTTTTTGATGCTTTAATCCCTACATCTAATATTTGCATTCTTTTGTAGGAGTCTATATTCCCAACTGAAGGAACTGAAGACTTATTTTTTGGATTCAGGATACAAACACTGTGTTTTTCCAGCTTTGTCACAGCTATAGATAATATTCCAATTTTTATTAAGTCGTATCGCTGATGTCTACAAATTAGATGTTAGAAAGCAAATCGATAGTATGTTAAAACAAGGAATCATTAGATACTGTTACTCATTACGGAGCTCTTCCTACTGTGTAGTTCCAAAGGAAGAGAAGTGACGCCTCTTTACAGACTATCACAAATTAATTAGAAATCATTATATTACGTTCCACCAACTAGAGATGTTCCCCAAAGATGTCTAAAAACTAGCATGTATAGTTGAGAAAGCTCATCACGAATATATCAGAATGCCTTTTCAGCCAAAAATGTCCCCTCCAACTTTCAAAAAATGATGGGCAATACATCAATATATTGCTTTGCATCTTTTGGTTCACGTTTTTCCGAAGTTCCGTTGTTTTGGGTTCGAGTTTTTAATTTTTTGGAATTTCTTTTTTTTTTTCTAAAAGGTGGCACGACTTTTATTTTTAATTGCGTCATGCTTTTAAAACTTACGATTCCCTTTCAAACTGAAAATAATACAGAGTTATTTGCATTTTGTTAGTTTAATTGAATTTGCTTTTCTTTTTGTTGTTTTATTCAATTTTCTTTATAAAAAGTAGTAATTTCGTAAAATACTACCTGGAACCTATCTTCGATCCTTACATGGTTTGCTATAGAAAATCATAAATCACTTTGCGTCGTTTACATTTGTATCGTGCTTTATGAGGTATGGCTGTATACTTAGTCAAAGTATGTCTCATATATCTCAATGATATAAGCATATATTCAACTTTATTACAAGACTGAAGGTTCTTGAAACTGAACGTTCGGGGTTTCGCCTTCTAGATAATTCTGTAGCGACTTCAATGTTGTTTGTGTATTTTGTATATTACAGTGACCGAATTTTGAAGTAGTCACTGACAATAGTCCACAAACATGGCTAATTTGGTTAAAAGAACATAACACAAAACTAATTAGATGGAGATTAAAGATTTTTTTAACCTTAAATTTAACGACTACAAGAAAATTATTAAGAATACCCTGAACAGAACAATCGTTCAGGGGTAAATTAAACCTGTCTTCACCTCAAAAGGTATTATTATTTTCCGTTCAAACACAATAGCTCAGACTATTAACAATTGCGAGAAATATCAATTATTAAAGAATGACAGAGCACCACCAAAATTAAAATATGAAATACTAGAGGCACTTGGGAAACAACTTAAAATACTTCACATAGACTTTAATTCTATAAATAATAACTAATCCCCAACACTACACCATAAGTTTATTAAATTCTCTGCTATATACGCCCTCTCAAACAAAAGGTACAGAGGTATTACTATTTTGCTTCAGACAATATGCCATCCTTGAAAAGGTAGTTTGCCATCAGGGTGGAGAGTTCACAAGTAATATCTTAAAATACTTCTGCAGTCAGAATAATCTAAACTTACATATGGCATCATTCTAACAGAGTAATCTAACAGTAATAGGCCAGTAGAAAGAATGCACCCAACAATTACAGAAATGTATGGAATCATAACAGCAAAACAAAAATGCCTAAGTAGAACAAGTTCGTGAAGAAATTTTATCAGAAACAACAATTACGTTGCCAGAAGCTTTGAGAAAAAAATCATCAGAAGCAGAAAGAAAAAATCATTATTTATGAAAAAAAAATCATAATTTGTTAATACAAAATTTTATTTAAAAATTATAATTAAAATATAATGCATAACAAAAAATAAATTCAGATTAAAAAGTACATATACTATGAAAAAATTTTATGAAGAACTATTACTATAATATATACAGGGTTTCATATTTTTAATAGTAATTAGCCAATTCATATGACTTTGTATCGTGTATGTTGTATTGAAAAACTTTTTGTTTGTGAACGCTCAATACTATACTGTATTTTGTATCTCGTATTCCAAACGTTAAAAACTGATAAGAAGAAGAATACTAGTATTTATAACTTGATTTTGAAGTAACCAAATAGATTTTTGAAATACTAATTGTTGCCTTAAGTTACTTAGACGCCTTTTGCACGATGAAATTTGTTTCGAAACAAATGTGAGAAACTTTTTTGCATTTTCTTTTAAAATTTCTTTCGCTTTTGGACGTAAAAATTTATTTCAGAAATTTTGTTTTCTTTTATCGCGTCGTTCTGCTGTTTTTAACAGTTGTAACTTTGTTTGGCATTGTGATTTAGGCATGAACATTATATGAATATTATATTTGTTATTACATTATAATATATTATATATTTATGTGTTATTATCTTTTAATATATTTACCTTATTTAAATTATATTCTTTTTAATATTTTTTATTTTTTCAACCTTTTTTAATTAATTGTTTGGCGCTAAAATTTTTCTTTTGTTAATGTTTTGATTTCAAACACAAAATCAACAAAGACTAATGATATTTTAAATAAGGGAGCTTTATATTAACACCGTTGACTAACTACGAGTCGTCTCTAACCCACTTTTTCTCCTAAAAAACATAATTTTTGCCTTTTGATGATATCTACGATCTAAAAATAGTTTTTAGTAATATAATGTGAAAAATCAAATTGTCGTTATTGCCCAGTTTTCTGAAAGTTGCCGCGGCAGTCAAGATGTTAACTTCTCTAACAAAAAATAAAAGAAAACATAATTTTTATAAATTAGAAATCATAATTTAAGAAAAAAAATCATCAAATCCTGTTTTGATTCAAAAATCATCAAAAAGATGATAAAATCATAACTTTGGCAACGCTGAAACAAACAAAAGATGAGGAAGGAATGTAAGAGTGTTATGTTGAGTATTAGAAAAGAACTGTCAGGTATTAAAAACTTAAAATAATTCATTACATAACATAGTGATATAAACTTAGTGATTACTTTGTATAAATAGATTATTCAAGTATTTACAACATTTTCCCTGAATAAACTATCTAAACAGTTCCATATATAAAAATTGATTTAAACCAGATTTGGAACTTAGGGATGTCAGCTTATCAGAGCTTTCGTGAGGAAATCAGCTAGCATATTACTATTACATATTTTGTATAAATAGATTATTCAAGTATTTATAACATTCTCCCTGAGTAATCTATCTAACTATCCTCTTTGAGAATGAGTTGTTGTGAGCTATATTTATCGCACTTTTGTTACCGAAATAAATTATTATCTGCCCTTGCTGTTCTTGAGTCAATTCTCGTTGTAAACGTTGTAGCCAAATACACTCCTGAAAGGCTGAGACCATTGACATATATTCTGCTTCTGTTGACGAGAGTGCGATGGTAAGTTGCCGTCTTGTAAACCAAGATATTGCTCCACCTTGTAATTTAAACAAATATCCTGTGGTGGACCGTACCTTTTAGGTACCTCATAACTGTTTTAACTGCAGCCGGGGTTTTGCCGGGGTCCGTAACAAAACGGCTTAACAGATTCACTGCATAACTGATGTTGGAGCGAGTGATTTGCGCAGCGAATAAGAGACTACCGACAGCCTGCATATACTGCACATTTTACATTTCCTTTTGTCAATTTCATTAGGGGGACACACTTCCTTTAAAACTTTTTTCCAACATCCACAGGTGTAGATTTCGCCTTACATTCACTCATAGAGTAACATTTTAATAGTTACTCAACGTACTTTGTCTGGTCAATTCTAATTGTGCCTTCTTCATAATCACGGGAAATTCCTCCACACAAAACAGAAAAAACCGTCATCTTGAAGTTTGTGGCCAAATCATGTTTTAGTCAATTGATCAAGTTAATGACATTACACCATGACATCGTCGACATAAATCGCGACATATAAGGTGATTGAACCTTCGATGTGATAATAAACACATTGATCGATTATGTTTCGCTGCCAATGCAAAAAAAAAAAACCTAATGATTTGTATCGCACTACAGCTGCAAACGTTTACTCGTAGTCGACGCCTTTCTGACTACAGCCTTTTACAACCAGTTTGGCCTTATTACATATCTCGTCACAATTTGCGTTGAATTTTGTTTTAAACTCCCACTTGTACTTTATGGGCTTTTTATTGAGGCAAATCAGTCAAGTACCATGTATTATTAGCTGTCAGGGATTCCATTTCAGAATCCTTCGACGCTTTCCACAAATCAGCATTTGAAGATGAAACAGCTTCATCGAAAGTTTCAGGGTCCCCTTCTCCGCCATCACACTTAGTATCACATAAATTATATCTGCGTCGAGGTTTACTTACAATACGGTCCGAACGACTGACAATGGGTTCATTTTCAGTATCATCTCTGCTCAGTTCATCACCAATGCTGTCGATGCCGTTAATATCAATTGCGGCTTCATACTCGTGACTCTCAAAATCGATGAAATCTTCCTGTACACCAGTTGGCAATTCTTCATTACCTTCCTCCCCTGGATTGACAACCTCATGTTCATGGCCAATATCAACTACGGGGGAACTAATGTTAGTAGAAATATTTTCAGTGACACATACCTTCCTATCGTCCTCAATGAAAACGACATCTCGACTAATTATAATGTCAAGATTAGTTGGATTTTGCAATCTGTTTGCCTTATTTTCATTACTGTACCGCATTAAAATATATTCTGTAGATTTTGTGTTCAGCTCCGTTCGCTTTTGTATTGGTACATACATGAAAGCCTTACTTCAAAAAACACGTAAATGTTTAGGGTATGATTTTCTACCCGAAAGTATGCCCTTACCACGGCAAAGTAATTGTGAAATTCATAATTTTGGTACAAGAACAAAGGATAACCACAAGTGATATGAATTGTTTAGAGTATAAGGGAATTATGAAGTACAATGAACTACCAAGAATAATAAAGGAATGTGAAAATATGATTGTATTTAAGAAACTATTAACTGAATATTGTAAAAGTAATTAATATGTTGTAATTATGTATATCTAGGTTTAAAAAACCGTAATATATAATAAATAAGCATCATCTAATCCTATGTCCAACAACATACATCTTACCCGGTGTGCGGTTGATGAGTTATGCTCTGGCGTTTATGGTGCTGTTTTCTGATGCTGTATACCAAAATCTGCCGGGTATTCCTCAGACTTTTTTTTAGTACGGTACCTTTAACGGTACGTAAAATCTTGATTTTGGCATTACATTGATTTTCTGTATCTGACTTACGCTTTATTGGCACAAAGAATACTTTTCTCGAATAGTCATCGACAAAGGACGATTTCCAATAGATTTATTGCACGATGACCTATATCTTAAACGGCATACGAGTCTGTTTGCCTTTTATACAAACTTCACATTTTCGGCCTAAATCATCATTAATACATTCTATACCATTAGATGTACCCATTACTTTTCTAAGATTTGAGTCACATAGCTTTCAGAGTTTTCAAAATTTACGACGCAATTTAATTTAAAAATTGACAAAAATCTGGCACTTGTCAGATTCAAAGAATACCTTGTTTGCTTTTGACGCCATTTGTCTTACAGACAATAAATTAACGAATATTCCTGAAACATCTTCAACGTTTATAAAAATTGCATTCGTTCCGTCCTCAACCGCCTGTAAAACAACGCTTACGCACACTCGATCAGCATTTTATCATTGTTTGCAACTACCACATGTTTATTGTGGACTTTCCTTGTATTGTGTAAAATACTTCTTGTATTTGTCATGTGTAAAGTCACTCTTGAGTCTATAAACCACACTCCAAAGTTGTTGTTGAAGTTGCAAACGAACCTTTTTCTTTATTTGTCTTTTTCGTTGAATTTGGCTTGGCTTTTTGTGGAAAATTTTTCGCTATATGTCCTTTTCTTGCACTTTAATTTGCGAATATTTTGTTTCTTATTAGAAAGCAATGCTTTTTCCTCCTCTTTTGGGCAATCAAATTTAGCATCTTCATGCAACGAATTTTTCACCATGTTAAGGAAGATTTAGAGTTCTCCACTGCCATCATGAGTGGTGCAAATTCATCTAACTAGCATAAGTGAAGCCACTAACTCATCGTCGAGTTTCAGTTTACTTTATTGAACCTTCAGCGACATCATTATCATTTCGCTAACATATTCTTGAACACTGCCAAAGTTCGATAGCTTCATCTGAACCAAACGTTTGAGAAACTTGACTTTTCTAACCAGACACCTATCCTCAAAAGCGTTCTCAAAGTGCGTTCCAAGCATTCTTTACAGTCTCCGCTGTTGCAATGTGAGCAAAATTTGATGAGCGCGTTTCAAAATAACTCAATCAAACTGCATTAAATTTTAGACGCTAAGGATTCACAAAAGATAAACTTATAACAAGAACAAGAAAAAATAAAATTACATGTAAATAGAATGTCATAGGAGGCATGTAAAGGGATTAAATACTCACTTAAAAAACTCAGCTGAAGCAATTGAGTTAACAAATATGGAAACTTATTGTGAATGAAAATGAATTACAACTTTTGTATAACTTCCAAGTCAATCTGTTTAAGCTATAACACGAGTTGCTATGAATTACTTGGATTACAAACTAATTATAACAACGTTAATATATTAAAATACCAACCCTATAATGTTCACTAGTCTGACAGGGTATGTCTTAAAATAGAACGCATGTATTAATGCTAGAGTCTGGAAATTTCTGGACTTTTTTATTTTCCGGGAAACAGGAATGAAAAATTCGATTTCCGGGAAATTTATTAAAAATAAAATGCTTAAGATTTTGATTAAAATGTTATTTTGTTAGTAAGAAAGAAAACAATACATTTAAATTCATACTGCATTAACAAAAACAAACAGATTAATGATAACATTTTGAGATCTGTTATTGTTAAGAATTAATTAAAAATATTATTTAAAAATATAAATATAAACTATTTTCAAACAACTAAATTTTCAAAAACTAAGTTTTTAAAATTATTAGTGCATTTTTTTACTCTCAGAGTTTTTGCCGGAAATCTGCTGAGAGGAAGTCACCGAAAAAATTATTTTCAAATTTTTCGTTTTGATGTCTGACCTGGGATTCGAACTCGGGTCTTTCGTCTAATAAGTCAACACACTACCTACTAGACCACGGCGACCTCATAATTTCTATTTCGTAAATATGTTGAAAATTTACTAGCTACCGAAAAAATACGTTCGCCTTTTACAGAAGTGGGATTTTAACAATGCATTAAAAAGTATCTCTAAATTTTTGGTTCTGTTTGTACTAGCCGCATTAAAAACGTTTTCCAACTTTGATATTCTTGTACAACTGAAATATCTTCATCACTTTCAGGCGATGTTATTTCAGTACCTTGGGATAGGCGTTTGTACATTTGTTCTGCATAGAATTTTAACATAGTCTTTCTTAGGTTAATATTATTGTGTTGTGTAGTGTTTAGATAATTTGCTAATGACATCAATTTGTCATTATATCTTTCATCATGAACCATTTTTTTCCGAATTTTTTTCATAATACCTTCACCTATTATCAAATTGGTTTCACGCTTGCCTAATGCTTCCGCAGAATCTTTTATGTGGTTCAAAACGTTTACCAATGTTTCCAAGTGTGGGTTAGCTAGTTATTCAAAAAAAGTATACAATAATACATTAATTTAAAATTTCCTGGGAATACTTAAAAAATTTCCCGGGAATTCCCGACCCCAAACCCTAATAAATGCATATCCTCATAGCATAAGGAAACAATGAAAGAATCATTATAAGTGTTTAAATATATATTCAGTAACTATGTACAAATGTTCCAAAAACATTGATCAATTCCACTAACAGCAAGAATACTTAAACTGCAGAAGTTACATCTTTCCTTTTCTCAATGTCAATAGTATAAATTACAGAGACAGTCCTACAAAGTTCAAAGAGACTATCACTTTAAGATCAAACAGGCAGTAATAGTTCTGGAAAATGAAGGAGAAAGAATGGAAAGGAACAACTCATATACATACATATACGATAATAACTACCCGTCGCATATTGGTTCTGTTAAGTATTACAATATTACTAGGAAATCGCAGAAATCTTTTCGACCAATTGGAGTTTCTTATAGTCTTCACTCTATTCTAACCTAACCTAACTAAGAATGCCAACCAGGTAAACAAATCAATTTTAATCATTGACAAAATTTAAGTTAAGCCATTTACTTTTTAATTTATATTTAGAAAGCAATTTGCTTTGGTAGTGTTCAGGCCTTCAGAAAGAATTTCTTTCATATGTGCGCAAGTACGTTTTCATAAATGTACAAACATACATATGCGTACATATGCCTGCACGAAATTTGTAGAACAACCTTATTTTGCTGAGTTCATGTAATTTTTTATTTGTTTTTATTCTTGCTGGATTTATGCATTTTCCCTTATTTTTGATTTTAACAGCTAATTCAAATTATGATAAAAAAAACTTTGAACTTCTGATTAAGTTTAAAGTCTTGCTATAGTTTTTGTTGTCTTTAATTTCTTTTACTTGAAATATTTAACCTTGAACCACTTTCAAGTTTATTTGCATTGAATTTGTCTGGGGTTTAATACTTCCTAGACTTTCTTACACGCCTGACAAAATGCGTAAGTCCAAAGCATAATTGCATATACTATGTATTAATAAATACATTTAGAATAATTCGTTGTAATTCAGCAACAAATTAAAATTTAAATTATTAATTAACACGTTCCCTGCCAAGCTGTTTATGAGAAGGTGTCATTTCTAGGCCAGGGGTACCATTTTCGGTACATGATAACTATTTTCATAAATCTATAAAAATACATGTTCTTTTTTTATTTTTGAAAAAATGTATGTTATTTTTAAAATTATTATTATTCAAAGGGTAAAATGCACAAAATAACAACATAAAATTAAATTTATTTTATATAGAATATAGAATAGAATTATATAGAATATATATGTACAAACAAGAATATATATTTTACTCAAGTTTGATTACACTATTATAATTTTTCATACTTTCTGCATACCATGGAATGACTGCATTCTTTTTACTGGTCTACCATTACAGTTTTGTAACTCATGGTGTAATTCTAGAAGGTAGGACATGGTCATCTTCTTCAGAAAATACATCATTATATGTATTACATAAAGATGAAATCAGTAACTTTCTAAAAGTGATATTGAACTATTGTTTTTTATATTATATAAAATAGATGCATTTGCAATTGTCGTATTCAATAAAAGTTCAAAAGTGGTCCGATAACTAATGACCACGCCACGTGTACCGTTATCGGTACATTACTCTAAAATTGCTATAAACATCATTACATTACATTAAATAGTCCTACTAATAATTAAATTTTGGATATAAACATTTTAAATTAAAAAGTTCAGCTTAGTGTAGAAATGAGGTTTAGCGTGCACCGAAAACGGTACACGTGGCAGGGAACGTGTTAAATAAATTTAGTATTTAAGGCTATGATTGATTAAAATAGATGTGTGAAACAATTGGTTAAGCAAACAAAACGGTTGTTTTATTTTCCACCACTATAACCAAGTTTATGTGCTTGCATTGTATGGATAATTGGCCACATACATTCCTCTGAAATAACTAAGTTCAAGTGCTTGTGTTATAAACACTAGATGTAGATGAAGATTGCCATCGTGTAGTTCACAAAAATAATGTTAAGACAAACTAGTTATAGGGATCGGTGGACAGTAAAGCAATAATAATTTTAAGTGGCTTTGTCTTCAATTGCCGAAAGGATATCATATTTTGGATCAGGTTTTACGGTTATAGCTAACTTCTAACAAATTTTCTTGTGCTCGGATACTCAAAAAATTACCGGAACGAAAAATTCTAGGTACCACTATGCATAATATTTAGTTGAATAGTAAACAATAAGAATATACATTCAGTGAGGCTAAACTCAACTGTATGATGTAGAGGCTAATGGAAGACTTACAACAGACGAAATTAAAAAGAAATTTATAAAGATTTTGAAAATGTTAAATTTAAATTTGAAAATAAAAGTTTAATTCTTTAGTCTTACCTGATACTCCTAAACCAGAATATGTTAAAATTGCTTGGAAGATTTGTATCATTACGGCATCTTCTTGATCCGGTAATTTACTTAAGCTCTGTGAAATTTGTTGCCTGCTAAACGCCCAATATGAATGAGGGAATCCTTTATACGTTTCACCGTGTTCATGAACACTATTACCTTGCTCAGCTCGTAACTTATCCAGGCGATGTTTAGATAACCTTCTTAATGTATTTCTAAAAAACCCACCAGTAGCTTCTTGCGGTTTACGTAAAATGTCAATATCTATAAGTTGTCTTCTGCAAACGACCACATTTTGGTATAAACGAGCTCGATCCTCATTTGTGATACCTTTACTTTTCTTTGGAATTTCAAAACTATTCATAATCCAATTTGAAAGCGCCGGATAGTAGGATACAATAAGAGATCCGATTTCGTTTTTTTGAGTTGTTTCAAAAACAAAACATCTTTGAGCTTCCAACGATATATTTGGATCTTTAGTATTAGGTTTATTAACTTGTACATACTGTCGATTTAAGGTTAAAGTTATAAAACTGTCACTCGGATCTAACATAATAGACTCAATGTCGATATATTTAAATTGATATAAGACAAATTTATCTTCTGGTTGTATAAACATAATTCCCTCAAAATTGACTCCAAAAATTATATTGCTTCCGTGACTCCAAAAACCTTTGTATATTACATTAAACATGGTTGTCCCATACAAGGGATATTGCATCACGCAACTTAAATATAGGACTTTTGCCGTTAATTCATTCCTAGATGCTCCATACTGACGATGAGCTTGTGCTAAAATAGGAACCCAGAATTCTGGTTCTCTTGTTTTTGCGATTCTTTCCGGTAAAAAATTGTTTACATCCATATAATATTCTGGTTTTGGTTGATTTGAAGGATCTCCTAAAGCAACTTGAGCTTGTAGACCAGCAAGTTGCAGCGCAACCTTTTCACTAACAGGAAATTCATCGCTCTGTATATTAAAGAAAAATACAGAAGTGATTTTATTTATATTGTAAAATGTAATTAATTAGAAAATATTATCAAGAGTGTGGTTATTGGCTTATTCTTGCTTTAACTGTAGTTTCACCAATTAGTTCAATTTCTATGTTTTGTGTAAATAATTCGTTTACTTGTCAAATGTTGAATTTAACATGTACTGTATAAACTATTAAGTAATTCTAATAAATAATTGTTTTTATTTGGTTCTATACGACTACCTTTATGAGCCGTTCCAAGCCAATGTGACTAAAGCAGTCCAAAGTGTTACGAATTTTTAACTATGGTTGTAATATAAGGTTTTTTCAATGCAAAACCAATACTAAAAAAAAATAATTCAATAAATAAATGGGCGATGATGTAATCAACTATAAAATATTTCTTTGGATTCTTTGATTTTTTCTACTTTGGACGCTGAATATTGTTTTTAGAAGAGAATTATTCGGGAAGAATTTAAAGTACCGGCTCAGGCATGCATTTTTATCAGCTAGGCAATAATTTTTATTATGACAATATTGTTTGCAGAATAATTAAAAATTCAATTCAGTTACGCTAACGATAAATATTTTTCAATCTTGTCTAAAAAAACCAACACTTATGGCCGACCAACATAAAAAACAAATCGGCTATTGTAGTTGTTTAGATGCCATGATGTATGTATTTCGACAGTTTGGATATGTTACGCCCTGGTTACTCAAGCGTAAGAAACGTAAAATGATGACGTACGTAACCTTAAAAACGTTTGTGTAGTTATAGAAACGTTTAAAACGGGACATATGTCAACAAAGAATGTAAATAAAACCGAAACAGAATACAAAGCAACACACAAACGAACACAACACAATGCAAAAAATTGGTATACAGACTCATCATCAGTGTTTTTTGTTCAATGCGTAGATTTTTACGGATTTGGTTATTATTTTTCTTATAAAAATAGCTTTTGTTATGTTTGTAAAAATTAATTAATTAGTAAGACTATAATTTTATTTCGTTATTTTTTGTTTCTTTTTCCACAATTATAATTTAAATTTGAAAAAAATAAAATAAAAAAACTGTGAATATAATTTTGCCCATATTTTTCCTTATTTGGTAATTTTTCACAAATCTGGGTTACAATATTTTTTTCCGTGGCAACACTGTCACGTAAAAACGTGGGCGAATTCTAATTTATACAGATCGCTATGTTTTGCTAACGAGAGAAAACGTTTCGGTAATAGTTTACATTGTTCTCCATATGCTAAAAAGAGAACGTTTACTACGGCACATTACGTTACGTGTGGGTAACAACAGCATTAGCCTAATTGTTACGTTAAGGAGGGTTTCGATTGAATAGGACGTTTATTCAATATATATCGAAATATTTTCAATTTCTAAGCAATGGCAAGCCGATGTCATTATGGTGTTGTAGCTATCTTTGTCAAATTAGTTGTCATTTATAGACAACCGCGCGTGTGTATTGAAAGGTCTTTGCAACAGTTGCCATATGATCTTAATTGTCGTTGAAAAATCATCTCTAGTGATGGGATTGATTTCTGAATATATGGTTACGAGAAGAAACAAAATGATTCGATACCATTCCACATGAAATCCAAGAGCAGATTTTGGGCTGAATAATATACATTACGAACAATCAGAAGAGCTCAAATTAATGCCTTCTACGTCTTCTTTACAAACTAGTCCTATAAATGTTTAGTCCACATTTTCTTCTGAATTCAAAAAAGTTTTGTGGAAAAGGGGTGATCCACTTTAAAGAGGAGCAAGTTAAATTTGGGGGAGATATAAGTTTTCCAGACAAAATTGAATAAATGGAAACTCGAGAAATTATACATTTTAATAATGGGGAGTGATGGAACGCATGCAAACAAGATAAAGTTTCTGACTGTGGCCAACATGACGACCACCAGGACGATCCTTGTCTTGCTGTATTCAAGTTGACACACAGCCTCCTCGTGGCCCCTCCTGGATAGCATTCTAGCACCCGCTAGATGTTAACTAATGCATGCAGCGAGGTCCACTCCTCTGGACGTTAAATTCGGGGTTGAAAACCCCAATAGCCTCTGAAAAGATCCCCTCTACAGTTGGCGACCACGGCAAACGTTTCAAGGACAACGATTTAAGAAAACGCACATGGAACGTCCGCACCCTTTACAGGGTAGGCGCTTCCGCCCAACTGGCGGACGCCCTCATAAAATGTTGGACGGACATGACTGCCATACAGAAAATGTGGTGGATCGGACAAAGATGCGAAAGGTTAGCATATTGCGATGTGTATTACAGCTGCCAGGTTGGTAAGCACAAATTCGGATGCGGATTTGTGGTTAATAAGAGACTTCGTCATCTTGTGTCTGGGTTCACGCCAGTGAACGAAAGAATTACCACAATCCGCATCAGGGAAAAATTCTACAACATCAGCCTAATTTGTGCTCACGCCCCGACGGAAGAAAAGGACGATGTGGTTAAAGATGTCTTCTACGCTAACCTCGAGAACGTATACGATAAGTGTCCGGCACATGACGCCAAATTCGTCCTCGGGAATTTTAATGTGAAGGTCGGACAGGAAGGTATCTTTGGCCCCACTGTCGGACAGTTCAGCCTCCACGCGAACACTACCTCCAATGGTATGAGGCTGATCGATTTCGCCGCAGCGCGTAACATGGTAGTATTTAGCACCAGGTTTCAGCATCTCGAGATTCACAAGGCCACTTGGATGTCCCCCGATCGATCAAGATCCAACCAAATCAATCATATTGTGATAGACAGGAAGGCATGTATCCAGTGTACTAGATGTGCCCACATTTAGAGGTCCAAACATCGACTCGGACAACTACCTTGTCGTAGCCAATTTCCGATTACGCATATGCGCCTCGAAAACTGTATTGCGAAAGCTAGACGTTAAGAAGTTGCGATCACAAAAGACAGCTGAGGCGTTTTCCGCTCAACTCTCTGATAAGCTCCATCATTCCCCATCTAATCTCAACAACATTCCCAGATTGTGGGTCAACATCTCCCACTCCTTGCGGAATACTGCGGAAACAGTCACCCCAACGAAATCAATGGTACGATGAGGAGTGTCGCGAGGCAGCAACTGCGAAAAACGCCGCATACAGAAAAACGTTGCAGTCGGCCGCTACGCGAGCCATTGTCGAAAACTACAGAGAGAGGAGAAGGGATGAGAGACGCCTTTTCAGATGCAAGAAAAGGGAGCAGGAAAGACGTGAGCGTGAGAAAGTCGAGATATGCAGATGTAAGAATGACGCTCGAAAATTCTATCAAAAGCTTAAGCGTCTGACCGAGAGATATAAGCCCGGAGCGTCTTCTTGCAAGGATGAAAATGGAATGGTTGTGGAGGAAACACTTCTCTACTCTGCTGCAAGGCGATGATGACATCAATACCGCCTTTTGAGATGATGTTCCGAACCCGATCAATGATGAGTTGGTAGGGCGCATGCACCAGCTCATCTACAAAATGTCTAGAGGCAAGTATGTCCAACGATTGGAACCTCAGTATCCTCTGGCCTGTCCTGAAAAAGTGAGACCCTACGATATGCGCCAACTACAGCGGTACAAGCCTTCCCCCTATCGCATATAATGTTCTTACAGGCTATTGAAGCCACTCGTCAAAACACTGATTGGACCTTACCCTGTTAAGAACTGATGCCTGGAGAGTATTCGAGAGAAAAGTCCAACGTAAGATCTTCGGTTCAGTGCGAGTTGGCGATGATTTCCGCATCCGATTCAATAGTGAGCTGTATGAGCTCCTCAACGACATAGACGTTGTACAGCATATTAATATCCAGCAGCTGCGCTGGCTTGGCCATGTCGTTCGAATGAAGAAGGATGATCCGGCGAGACGGGTATTTGATTGGGGATCTGGCGAAGAGGACGACCAAATCAAGGAATCCCTGTCAACGATTGGTGTGACCAACTGGCGTAGTCGCGCAAGAAACAGAGGCGCCTTGAAGGATGTGTTGAGGCAGGCCGAAATCCGTTAATCGGTTTGTTATGGCCAATTAAGTAAGTAAGTAATAATAAGAATAAAAAGCCTCCTCAAGATGATCCTAATCGAGATATACTTTATTTGATCAGACCAATTACTGAATTTCTCAATATAAATTATGCCTCCGTTCCAAAATTGAGCACGTTATGTGTGGAAGAGCAATTGTATGAGACAATATATGCCTAATAAACCCAAAAAGTGAGACTTCAAATGTTATGTGTGATGCAATGGGCTACGTATATAAATTTGAAATATGTAGTGGATAAAACAAAATTTGTGCTGAAGGTGCAGATCATCAACCTTCTGCGAATATAATTGTGCGTAAAGTACCCAGATTTAAAAATTATGTAGTGTACTTTGAGAATTTTTATACATCAATCCCTTGTTGGTGTATATGCGTTCGCAAGGTGTACTTTCAGTAGGTACAATTCGGCGAAACCGAATCATCGGAGAAAGTCATGATGAAATATGAATGAGGAGTCACGAATTTGTTTGTAATCTTTACGGCATGGACATAACATGATTGTAATGGAAAGACAACAGAATTGTTATTGGGGTTAAGCATATATTGGATAGTTAAAATCCTAATAAGGAACGTGTAACAATAAAAAGATTTGATAAAACCAAAACAAACAACAAAAAATATTCCGCGTCCACAAATTATAAAGGAGTATAACTGTCATATGGGAGGAGTCGGTTTAATGGACAGCTCAATGAGCCGCTACAAAATCATGATGAAAAGCAGAAAGTGGACCAATCGAGTATTTTATCATCTTCTTGATAAGACTTGTGTAAATGCTTGGATACTACACAGGCGGATAAATAAAGACGTTAAAGTGCGGAATATGAGAGTTATTGAATTGGAAGTAGCTGACCTACTCTTGAAAGTCAACTTGACGAAAACCAAATGTAAAAATGAATATGGAAACTATCAAGCTGCTCAGCACATACAATGATGTGTTGCACCAAATGCAAGGTAAATTTATGTTTAACATCAGAAGAAAATTGTTTTTATATGTACCATCACAATGAGATATTATATTGTTACGTTTTTACCTTTTCAAAAACATTTATGTATGAGTTCGTTTATTGCAAACCAAGTGTGTTTATTTGGGGAGCGGGTATGTATCTACACGGGACATACCAAGCAGCTCACAGCCTCCGTATCTTAGATCAGGCACTCCCCGGGTACTGGTATCTGGCAACCGCTGGGTACTTCTTAATGTGAGAAGGCAAGATTAATGATTCGGCATGACCTTGACTACGATTGTAACTTCGATTTGGATATGACGCAATAGGGCTGACGTTCTGCAGTATTCTGTTACCTGAGTACACCTAGTGAAATCCGGTGGAAATGGCTTTCAGGCTAATGTTGCAAACGCCTCCGTTCTGTTAAATCCTTGGCAGGGCTTCAAGTACGTTCGATTATCGTCGCCATTTGGTTGGTGATGCAGGTTTAGTTGAGAGGGCTCCTAATTAGTGTCCGACCTGGCTCTGAACGCAAACACCCATAAGGTTTTGCGTCAACCCTCGCGAGGACCTCACTGGATACCATAGGCACCCTCGGGGTCTTAAAGGATAACTGCATAATCGATATGAGATAGCGGCTTGAAAATGGAACCCAGATGAAAATGAATAAAGGTATATTTGAAGTAGATAAGATGATGCAAGGAGAGGTTGCATTTATGAGCAGCCCGTGTATAAGGCGGTCGCCTGTGAGAAAGGCACATACGACCTTGTTACAAAAGGGTGATAATACACCAAATGAGTCGGACACTTCGCAACCGCGGGCTACACAGTCAGTTGCCACCGTCCTACGGAAAGAGGATGATCTGGATAGAGGAAAAAATGATGTTAGCGGAACGCCGACTGATGGATGCTCTGGCCTAGAACAAAGAGGCACACCAACAGCGGAAGCTCTCCTACGTTGGAACTTATCGGTAGGATGAGGAAAATGGAGGAGGATGCTATGTCCCAGTGTAGGGACACTCTGGATATGATGCAGCGTATTACGCGTCGCCAGAAGAATGCAAGTACTGACGTTAGGAACGGAATATCCAGAATGGCTGAACTTCTGGATATTATGTTGAATTACAGACGTACTTGGAAGGCGGCTGAAGAGGAAATAACCACTTCAAACCTCCAGAAAAAGACCGCTACCCAGCAGCTAGTAGATGCCCCAACACCTACGACAGCGAACCCGAAACGATCTGCCACCAGCCCTGTGGGTGCAGAGAGCAGTAAGAGAGCAAGGGCGAAGGAGCCTAGCGATGAGGTGAAACAGACCCCTAAAAGGAAGGAGGAAAACTGGGTAACAGTAACAAAGAAACGTACTCAGAAAAAACCGAGGGGAATTTCAAGTAAACGAGACAAGATGGATAGACCCCGACTGGGGCGTACAAAACCAGATGCGCTGGTAATTAAGCCTGCAGAAGGTCACTCATATGCCGACGTCTTGAGGAACTTACGTGGCAACATAACGACCGAAGACTCTGACAGGATAAAAGCAGTTCGGCGAACGCTGAATGGTGCCATACTCTTGGAGTTCAGCAGAGGTGAAAAAGTCAAACCGGATTTTGTTCAACAACTAAGAAGTACGGTACAAGAAACAGCCTCTGTCGCGGAATTGAAACAGAAAGCTACAATTGAGATACGTGACTTCGATTCTTTTACAGTCAGAGATGAAGTAGAAACGGCTATTCGGAAACTGATTGCAGACCCCAGCGAGCAATTGCAAACACGAATTACTGCCCCAAATGTGTGGGAGCAAGTTCGAGCTTTCGTCACGATGTCGGCTGAAAGTGCGGCGAGACTTATCAAGGTCGGATGGATACGAGCGAAGATGCGAGTTTGTGAGGATATTCGAAGATGTTATCGATGCCTCGAAACAGGTCACTCTCAGGCGAACTGCTCTGGTCCTGACAGAAGGGACATGTGCATTAAATGCGGAGAGGTAGGACATAAGATGAGAGAATGCAGATCGGCCCCAAAATGCGCCCTCTGCACGGATGCTAGAAGGGACGGAACCGATCACTTACCCGGATCTAGGAAATGTCCGTTGGCCAGACGATCATGAGATTGTTACAGGCGAATCTGCATAGAAGCCGGACAGCGGGTGCTCTACTGGGGCAGATAGCTGTCGAAAGACAAATAGATGCAGTTATCATCAGCGAACAATATGGTCGGATTACCAGGGGTTCCTGGTTTGAGGACGAAACAGGCACGGCCGCACTTTGGATACCTGACGGCCGTAGGTTTGCAGTTACGGAACACGGAGCCGGTTCTGAATATACGTATTTTCGAACCGGATTCCTAACCATAATGAGCTGCTACCTCACTCCTAGTGATGATATGGAGCAATTTAGGACGAAGATTGGCCTTATCGAGGATAGAGTACTCGCTATTGGTGGACCGTTCATAGTGGCCGGCGATTTTAACGCTAAAGCTGTTGAATGGAGCGATCGGACAACGAACACCCGAGGAAGGTGCATTCTGGATATGGCGGCAAGGTTGGGTCTCATAGTGATGAATACTGGCAGCACAACCTTCAGTCGGCCTGGATGCGAGTATACCACGCCAGACATCACTTTGGTGACTGAAAATCTGGCCAGAAAAATAGCGTAATGGAAAGTTCTTGAAGACTACAATGGAAGTGACCACCACTACATTAGTTTCCGAATCGCGGAAAGAGCGAACCTTATCCCAACAGCCAGGACCAGGGGAACGCGAAAATGGAACGTCGCGAGTCTCAATAGCGCGGCATTCTAGGAGAGATTCGATGAGACCTCACTTTCACGAACCAGTAGTGATGCTATCACTCTGGCTAGCGAAACTATGCAGCGTATAATTCGTAGTTGCAACGCTTCAATGTCTCGCGTATCGCAACATCCCAGAATGCAATCTGTATACTGGTGGACACCTGAAATTTCTGAACTCAGACGAACTTGCCTCCAGTGCAGAAGAAGATACACTAGGGCTAGAAGAGATGGTCATGCAGCATATGAGGCTGAGGATTTCAAACGCGCCCGAAGGGCACTGAAACGGGCAATTATAGCCACCAAAAGGGCGAAATGGGAGGAGCTCTGTAATGAATTGAACATGAATCCCTGGGGCCTAGCTTATAAAATTGTGACCAGAAAGCTGGGCGCAAATTCTGCTGTGCCACTTCTTGACGGCGACGCCGTCGACAATATAGTGATGAATTTGTTCCCCGTGCACCCACCATTGCGTGAGGAACGTGATCCTCCGATAGTTGATACGCCAATACCCTTCACGGATGAAGAATTGATAACAGCGGCGAAAAGTCTCAAAGGAAACAAGGCTCCCGGTCCAGATGGAGTACCAGCCGAAGTAATAAAATTAATTGCTGAAAATCGACCAAATGTACTTCTGGAAATGTACAATGCCTGCATTGCCCAAGGTGTCTTCCCTAAGCAATGGAAGCTGCAGAAATTAACCCTGATCAGCAAGGGAAAAGGAGACCCGACACACCCATCTTCATATCGCCCCCTCTGTATGCTGGATAGTGCCGGTAAATTATTGGAGAAACTTCTTCAGTGCAGACTGGCAGCGGCCATTGAGACAGCTGGTGGATTATCGGAAAGGCAGTATGGCTTCCGACCAGGTAGGTCAACGCTTGGTGCCATAGCGGATATAGTGGAATGCGTTGAACGGACAAGGCTCAGACGTCACCATCCGAAGTGCATTGTTGTCCTTGCCACGCTCGATGTGAGGAATGCTTTCAACAGCCTACGATGGGAGGATATTATTAAGGCACTACGAGAAAGATTTCGTATTCCTATATACCTTCTGAGAATATTACGCAGCTATCTGAAGGATCGCAAGCTTCTATATGACACACCCGATGGCCGAAGGGTCGTGGAGATCACGTCTGGTGCAGCTCAGGGATCTATTCTTGGTCCAGATCTCTGGAACCTGAGCTATGATGAAATCTTAGGTATAGAAATGCCAGAGGACACATACCTCGTGGGATACGCGGATGATATAGTGTCAGTCATTTCAGCGCGCGACATTGAGGATGACAGGAGAAAACTGAATCGAGTCATGATAAGGACTCAGATATGGCTTGAGGATCATGGTCTAGAGCTCGCAAAGAACAAGACTGAGGTCATACTGATGGACAATGGCTCACATCCCACTCGAAATTGATATGCAGATAGGTGATGTGTCACTGGCCACAAAAAGGGCAGTTAGATATTTGGGCATAAGGCTCGACTGCTGACTTAATTATTGGGCCCAAATACAGCATGCAGCTACCAAGGCAAGCGAAACTAACGGGCATGCTGGCAAATATGGCGGCAAATATTGGCGGGCCAACACAGGCCAAACGAAAATTGATTATGGCGGCGACGAACTCGATATTGCTATTTGGAAGCGAGATATGGGGAGATGCGCTGGAGATTAAATCTAAGCGGAAAATATTAGCAGCGGTGCAGCGAACAGCGGCATTAAGAGTTGCCTCGGCCTACCGCACGGTATCGGGCGCCGCAGTCCTAGTAATCGCCGGTGAGATACCTATTGACCTGCAGGCATTTGAGCGAAGAAAATCTTGGAGAATGAAGAGGGAAAATCTCCCCATTAGTAGCGCAGATCTCAAACACTACGGCGATGGCAAAGTAGATGGACCGAGGAAACATGCGGAAGATGGACTTATAAACTTATCCCATCTATAGAGGCATGGATACGGAGAACCTTTGGGGAAACTAACTATTTTCTGACCCAGTTTCTCTCTGGTCATGGTTACTTCCGAAAATACCTATACCGTATGGGCAAGGTGACTCATCCTAGCTGTATTTATTGCGAGGAAATGAGTGACGACGTTGAACATACATTCTTCCGTTGCATTAAATGGCAAGACGAGAAGAACATGTTGATGGATCAAATTGGTGAATTTACACCCGACACCATTGTGAACACAATGTTCGAAAGTGAGATAAAATGGAACGCTGTGAGAAGATACGTTGAATATGTACTCCGCAGAAAGAAGTTCGACCTTGATACAATACAACGGAATGATACATGAGAAGACGAGCCAATGGCATGAAGCTGGTTTCAAATATGGCGTACCCAGACGTGGGAGAGTAGACAACGGTCCTTAACTGGACGTCGTTCAGGGCCCTTCCCGAAGTACAGGTAACCCTCCTACAACGCGGTACTTCTATAGCGCGATTTCGCTACAACGCGGTTTGCGAATTGCGGAATGTTTCCTATAACGCGAATCCTACAACGCGATTTTTAAGCATTTTTTAAATACGTATTCTATAAACTATTCTATAAACACACAATTATCAAAAATTACTTGTGTATATGTGTATGTATATCTATTATTATTATGTTTGTATGCACTATGGTAAACGTTTAAGGCAAATTATAATAAGCGAGGACGAGGAAGCGGATTTGTAGAAGGTTGAGAATTAAAATCCTCTAAAATATGTAGATTTGAAAATCCGTGTCTATTTTTCCCAGATTTTATTTTCCTTAGTTTTATGTTATTTAAATAAATGAATTGCTTTTTGCTGGTTAATTAAATGAATTAATTTATGTTATTATGTTGAAATAGACAAATAGAAAAATATCTTTGAAAAAATAATTTTTTTTTCGATGAAAGGTCTAATATAATTAATTCGGCTGAGAAAACTTTAACATGTTACTTGCGTGATATTGTATAAGAAAAGGAAAAATGGAGGAAAAAGAAGTTTCCTACAACGCGATTTTCCTACAACGCGGAGTTTTTCAGGAACCAATTAACCGCGTTGTAGGAGGGTTACCTGTAATGCAGATAGCCGTCCCGGGAAGGGAGTATCTCCAGAAGGAGGAGGGATTGTTTTAGTGGAAGCACCACTCGACGCAGTTGATGACGATCACTGCAAGTGCGAAGGCATTTTGAACCCTAACTCACACGCCAAAAAAAAATATGTGTTTATTTTAATGAAACTCTTTATTATTCACACTACTTTTATGTCTAACTGTTCAAACTTAACAGATACAACGTACACAGTAGTAACTACAACAATTTATTGCTTGTCCGATATTGTTCACACATTATTCGCTACTCTGTTCACAACGGATATCTTCGAACCACGACTTTTACTTCATACGCAACTGCACACAAGGCTGACTTAATTCACTCTGACTGGTTGCCTGTCTTGTCTTGCTTTTTTATATGCGAACGCCTTCAGTCTGATGATGGTTCTCGAAGTAGAAGATTCGCGTTCGAGCCTTCTCGATAATTCTATAGCTACTGCATCGTTGTTTATGTACTATGTTCTCGTTGGTTGCTGTTGCGTTCGCTTACTTGTCTGTCTCTTTTTCTCTAATACTTGTTGCAGCTGGTTTACTTATAATAAGTTCGATGTATGTGTTAGTGTGTATTGTGTACGCATTGCCGCATTGTCTTTGTATTCGTACCTGATATCTTTTGTTTACCTTTATTATTATCTTTATCGTTTCACAATATTAGGTCGTTTCGACTATTTTTGCATAACACTGCCGCCCACTTAAGCCTGTTCGTCCCGAATAGGCTCATTATCTCTTTTCCCATATTTTGCTAGTCGCTTTATGTGTACGACCTTCATTTTTGTTCGGGGACTGTTAGCTTTTTGTATCCATCATTTAACCGCTTGATTACTTTGTACGGTCCATCCCAGTTGGTTTGTAGCTTGGAGGATAATCCCTTCTTCCGCTTTGGGTTGTATAATAGAACCAGTTGTCCCTCCTGAAAGCCCTCAGTGTTTGCTGCAGGATCATACCTGGCTTTCATTCTATCGCTGACCATTATTATTCGGGATCGCACAAATTGATGACATTCATTTAGGTTTTCTTCTTTCCCAATGTATGTGGCATCCCTCTCTGTGGCGGGCTTCACTCCAAGTCACCGGGCAGTTTTATCTCAGTCCCAAAAATTAACTTGGCGGGTGAGCCAAACCTCCGAATGTGTTCGTCCCAGTCCTTCTGTTGATCGCTCGCTACTTTTCGCAAGTACTCTTCCACGGTTCGATTAAATCGCTCTACCATTCCGTTCGACTGTGGATGAAGAGGCGTTATTCGAGTTTTCTTAATTCCGTACATCTCACACATTTCTTTGAATACAGCTGACTCGAAATTTCTGCCTTGATCGGAATGTAGTTCTATTGGAACCCCGTAGGGGCAAACCCAGTTGTTCACAAAAACATTTGCTATTGTGATCGCCTCTTGATTAGGTATGGCATATACTTCCTGAAGCTTAGTAGTCCATCACCACGAGAACATATCGGTTTCCGGCATTGCTGACTGGAAAAGGACCTGTGACGTCCAGCGCTATCCGCTATAAAGCTGCGCCTGAGTTATATTGCTGCATCTGACCTCGACTTGTGTTTACTGGACCTTTAGCTATCCAATCCGCCACTGCTTGCTGACACCCAACCCAATAAAAACGTTGTTTTAGCCTTTCTAGCGCCTTTGTCACTCCTAAATGTCCTTCACTGGCTCCATTTTGGAACTCCTTTAACACTTCTTTCATTTTGGAGGTAGGCACTACCAATAGGTTGGATGGGGTTTTGCCATCAGCGCTTTCCCAAAGTCGATATAGGCACTCATTTATGACCTTTAAGCTGTCCCATAGTGCCCAATATGCTTTTGTAATAGGACCTTCTGCGGATATCTCATTTCTTATAGGTCGTTTGTCCTGCCTTGGCTGCTATTATCTTCGCCAATATAGGGTCACTTCTTTGTGCTTGGGACCAGTCTTCGTTGGCACTGAATGAAGTTTCCTCTTTGTCCTTGTTTGTAATCTCCACCTGCCAATATCCGCTTTGTAAATACAATGTGGAGAACCACTTCATTCTGGCTGGCGTGTCAATTCTCGGTAGCGGGTAACTGTCCTTTTTAGTGACATCATTCAGCTTCCTGTAGTCTACGCAGAATCTGGTACTGCCGTCTTTCTCCTTTACTAAGACTACAGGTGAGTTCCACGGACCTGATGATGGTTCGATGACACCGCTCCTCTTCATATCGTCGACTAGCTCTTTAACCTCATTGCGCTTCGCCAGCGGTATACCTCTGGATGCCTGTTTTATTGGTCTCGCTTCGCCAGTATCAATTTCATGCTTGACTATGCCTGTTCTTCCTTGTTTTTTATTATTTGTGACGAAAGCGCACCTCTCAGCAGCTTTTTGGCTTTATTTCTCTCTAGAGCTGCTAAGCCTGCTACCCAGTTCACCACACCTACACTAAATTCCTGTTGGTCCTTGGCTGACATTGCGGCAGTTTGCGGCGATTGTTCGGTGTTTATTACCGCCTCTACTGAAGCACATTTACTGACTTCTGAGTTTTTACAGATGACTTTTTCATTGCCTGATAGATTTAGCACTCTCACCGGGACTATTTCCGTGTTCTGTAGCTTGATGCTTGTATCCGACGTTAAGAGGTATCTCCACATTTCGCCAACTCATTATCTGTTGCCCCATATTCAAATTGATACCATGTATTATCATAAAGTCGGGACCAATGATAACCTCGTCCAAAATATCGGCAACAATAAAGACGTGGTTTACGCTGATGGTGACTATTGTTACCTTCGCCTATGTTTTTCCGTGGACGGTAGCAGACTCTCCAGTAGCTGTCCGAAGTCTTACATTTCTAAGAGCCTCACATATTCCCTTTACTACATCTGATCTGATGATGGACTACGTCGCCCCGGTGTCTATAGTGAAGGTGTGTCGTCTGCCGTTTATGTACCCGCACGCCGTAAGATTGGTGTTGTTCTGTTGCATCACTAATATTGAGATTATGGGGCCTTCGCTTGTGAGAGCCAGCACTTGCCCCTCAGTCACCGAATTTCCGCTGTAAGGCCAACATTAAGTCTTTATAATTGTTTCTACTGCTCGGTGGCATGGTGTCTAGTATTTCGGCTGCTACATCTTTTAACGCCAGAATTAGTTCCAACGCCTTTTCTTCATCGTCCCATCCGTTTCTGCTGGCTACTGTCTCGAATTGGAACTTGAACATGGATAGGCGTGAGCTACCGTCAAAGCAAGGTGGTTTTATTCTGCCGGTACCATTCGATACAATTCGCACTGGTTCCGGTCGCTGGCTCTGGAGGTTGATGATCTTTTCCTCCATCATTACGAGTTTTCCGTCGACTGTCCTTCCCAAATCGTTCACTTTTGTGTCAACGGTCTTTCCCAGATCGTTCACTTTCGCATCAACAGTCTTCTCTAAATGTGACACCCTTTTCTCCACACCAGTGATTCTCTTGCTGACCGACTCCTGTATTTCCTGCAGCTTCCCAGATGTTGCTTCTAGCTCCTTCTCAATTTTGTCAGAATTGCTGCTTACAGTTTTTGACTTTCGGCTCTAGAAGCTTCTCTCACATCAACAAAAATCTTTTCGTTTGCCTCTTGCATTTTGCGATTTTCGGCTCTGGAAGCTTCTTGCACTTCAGCTAGAAGTTTCTGATTTTCGGCTCTGGAAGCTTCTTGAACATCAGCAAATAGCTTCTGGTTTGCTACTTGCATTTTCTCCATCATGGCGGCTAGCAACGAATTTATGTCGACACTGCTAAGCACTGCAGGATCCTGTATCTCTCGTTCCTCCTCATCCTCGAACTCGTAGGACTCGATGTCGATGCCCTGAAACTGTAGTTGTTCTCTTAACCGCCTCTGCAGTTCATTCTTTGTGCCCGCTGTTGGCAGCTCCAGCTTACCCAACTCGTGTTTAACTCGGTCTACTCTTAGTTCGGATAATTTCATTTTATTTATTTATTTCTTAATTTATTTTTACTTTTGGATTTTGCAATCCCACTTGTTTGTTACGTTTTTTCCTTTTTAAAATATGAGTTCGTTAATTGCAAACCAAGTAAAAACAAATATGTGTTTATTTTAATGAAACTCTTTATTATTCACACTACTTTTATGTCTCACTGCTCAAACTTAACCGATACAACGTATACAGTAGTAACTACAACAATTTATTGCTTGTCCGATACATTCACACACTATTCGCTACGCTGTTATATCTTCAAACCACGACTTTTACTTCATATGCAACTGCACACAAGGCTGACCGAATTCACTCTGCACTGGTTGCCTGTCTTGTCTTGCCTTTTTATATGCGAACGCCTTCAGTCTGATGATGGTTCTCGAAGTAGAAGATTCGCGTTCGAGCCTTCTCGATAATTCTATAGCTACTGCAATCGTTGTTTATGTACTATGTTCTCGTTGGTTGCTGTTGCGTTCGCTTACTTGTCTGTCTCTTTTTCTCTCATACTTGTTGCAGCTGGTTTAGTTATAATAAGTTCGATGTATGTGGTAGTGTATTGTGTACGCATTGCCGCATTGTCTTTGGATTCGTAGGTGATACCTTCTGTTTATCGTTTTTATTGTTAAACGATTTTATGTCGTTTCGACTATTTTTGTGTAACAATATAATATATTATAATAAAATAACAAATATAATATTCATGGCTTGTGTTTGAACCTAAATCACAATGCCAAACAAAGTTACAAGTGTCAAAAACAGCAGAACGACACAATAAAAGAAAACAAAATTTCTGAAATTAATTTTTTACGTCCAAAAGCGAAAGAAAGTTTAAGAGAAAATGCAAAAAAGTTTTTCACATTTGTTTCGAAACTAATTTCAACGTGAAAAAGGCGTCTTACTGTTTATGTGTAGTGATGAGTGTCTTAATCTCTTTATCTAATTTTTATTGTTTTTGTTATTTTTCAAACTCGTTGTTTTTATTTTATTTTGTGTTCAAGAGATTCGCTGAGTACTACATATGTATGTGTTAAAAAATGTGAATTTATTTTATCAGGTATGTTCTGAAAATCACAAAACTTTCAACTTTTCGATGTGATTTTACCCTTTCGAAAACACAAGAAAACAGCTGATTTTTTGTTTAGATATGGTAACACTTTTTATGAGTTGAAAATTAGTCAGTGTCTTGGTAAAATTATCAAGGAAAAATTAAACTAAAATTAGCTTTTTTCAAAAATTAAAGACATTGTAATGTCTGGAGTTTTGTTATTATCAATAACAGATTTGAAAAGAAAACTATTAACAAATGAATGAATGAAGGTCAAAAGATTTAAATTTGGCAAACATGAGAAGTTGGCATATTTAATTCCGAAGCTGCCACTGTTCGTAATTGCTTTTTGTTGCCATTTGTTATTACTTTATATGTAGATATTTTTAAAATTAGGCAAACAATTGATAGTTTTTTACTAAACTAAATATTATTTAACAAAAGTAATTAAGTTTCATTGGATATGGTTCATTTATTTAAAAAAATCAAATACATATGTCTTTAGCAGAAATATTTTGGAAATCTGGCAAGCTCAGGTGTATTTTCGAAGTTCTGAAGCAGCTGACAACTAAAAAGTAAAATCAAAATCACAAACCAAATAACAAAATTTCTTGAAATGCGAAGTGCTTTAATTTTATCATCCTAATATAAATTATAAATCTTTCTGTAAGTCTGTTTTTTTGATTGTTTGTTTGTTAGCCAATCACGCCTGAACGCTTGGACCGATTTTCTTGAAATTTGGGATATATATCGGGCTTTTGTCCGTGGAGGTTATAGGCTATAAATCTTTTCAAAATTTTGATCAAAAGGGGAGAAAAAATGGGAGAAATGGGGAAAAAATGGTAATAGGTATTTTTTTACGCTTAAGCTTGGTTAAGTTTCCCAAATAGCTATTAGAGGTTTCTAAAGTTGAAAAAGGGGTCCAAAAAGGGGGTAAGGGGCGAAAAACTGGCAAATTGTATGCATTTATATTTAGGACTTAGAGTATTAAAAAAACTGAGTTCTTTGATAAACTGGTTTCCGAATAGTTTGAAAAATTGCATTTTTTAAGAAGCCGGTTTCGAAACCGGATTTTTATTTATTGTTATTTTTATAACCCGCCGGATACAATCTGCTAGTAATTTTATACTTTTTTGGTCCAAACTTGTTCATTTTACTATAAAAATTAATAAAGAACATTTTAATTTAATTTAATTCATTTTTGTGAAGTTTAACATAAAGTGGTTGAAAAAATAAGCAAGTGATTCTAAAGCAGCAGCCACTTAGCTCACCGGTTTGAAATCGCAAAAATTACAAAAGTTTTGTATCCAGAACATCTTTCTTGTAATTTCAAATCACTTTCTCAAAAAGTGATTTTCAGAACATACCTGTATATATTCAATATGAAGAATAATTACATATCATACTTATCATAACTTAAAAGCTAATAATAACAAGTGTTTAGTTCATGTTATTTTACATTAATTTTTTACACAACATCTTCCTTTTCAATTACACATATATTTATAATAATTTCAATCCAATAAATTTTTAATTATTTAACTATTTAAATCATAGAGTTTATACATAGATATAAATTAATAATTAAATTATTTGTGAAGATACAAATGCATCTTTTTGATGTTTTATGAATTAGTGTGTGTAAATCTAGTTGGTGGGTTAATCTTTCTACCATAACGACTTCTGTAAGCACTATCAGAATCACACACACACACAATTGGCCATTACAACCCTTCAGTCAGGATTACGACCTAGCTTCTCACACCACTTATGTTGTATGCGTTAATTTTATACATGAGTGGCGGGACCTACAGTTTAAAGTCGACTCCGAACGACATATTTTTGAGAAGCTTTTAATGGCAATTTTTACTCTCAGAGTCTTTGCCAGAAATCTGCTGAGAGGAAGTCGCCGAAGAAATATTTTTCGTTTTGATGTCTGACCTGTGATTCGAACTCGGGCCTTTCATCTAATAAGCCAACACACTACCGACTAGACCACGGCGACTTCGACTATCAGAATCGCTTTCAAATTGTGAATTCGGGTCAGAAGTGTTCATGGTATTACTAGTATTTCCTCTATTAAAGTATTCAGTATTTTTAACTGTGTGTTCATTTGCATCATCAGAGTTTAAGGAGTTTTTCGAATTTTTGAATATGTGTTGTTCATTTCTTCTAAACAAAGAACCTTTCTTGTCTTTAATTACAAATGATCTGGGCTTCGTACTGTTACGCGCTATTTCCCCTGGAAACCAAAAACAACTAGGATTTCTTTTAAACATTACCTTATCACCTGTGTTAACAGATTTGTATTCTTTTATATTGGAGTTATAATAATTTGATAACTTTTGAATTTTACTATTAACTTCTTTTTGATATTTATCCGTATCAACAAGTTTTAGTTTTGAGTTTAATGAAAGTGTTGGAAGTCCTGTATTCAACTTTCTAGGCATTAGTAGTTCAGATGGACTTGGCAAATTTTCTTTTGGTGTAGTGTGGTAATTTAATAATGTGATATATGTATGGATCAATACCACATTCAAGACATTTACATATATAAAAGTTTCTTCATTGTCTAAATAGAGCGTTCTGTAAGACCATTTGATCTTGCTAAATATGGACTCGATGTTTTGTGGTCTATACTCCATTCAATAAGAAATTCTTTAAATTCATTTGAATTAAAAGGTGGTAGATACGTTCCTCAGAAATCCGTGTAAGAAAAGAGGCGTTTCCTATAGCAAAATGGGGGATGCGTTCCATGTCATCTGAAAACCGTGTAAGATGAAATAAAGAACTATATTTACTTCGAAAAACCGTGCAAAAAATTTTGAAAACTATAAAATTTTGGAAATGCATTTAAATTGTAAGTTCAAATGGTATTTTATGAGCATTAAAACTTAAAATATATAATTTATACAGGTGAAAAATTGGTAGGGCAAGCAAAAAACAAAAGAAATCTGTTAATCAAGAATTAAGAAGAGAAAAATTAGAATAGAAATAAAGAAAAAATATTTACATAACTACATAATTATTCATCGCTACTTTATAACAAGCGCAATTGTTTGCGACTAACTAAACTAAAGTCACTGGAGATATCCATCAAATAGTCCAATGGAGACTTTCGTCCGGTAATAGAGTTTTGAACTGTCGGACTACTTTCCGAAAGGTCTTGCGCCGTCGACTTTTTTATTAAAATTTTTTTATAGAAAGTTGGACGTTGAGTTTGTGGGATTTCCCAGTTATTACTATGTTCATTTCAGCAATGGTGCCAAGTGTAGTAAAAATAAACAGAATTATAAGACAGTGATTTTGAAATCGTACTGGATTAAAAATTTTTTACAAAAAATTTTTTTTTTCAACCGCGTAAGTTCAAATCCGTGTAAAAAAGAGTTGGGTGTATGCAATTCCGATCGATTTTTTTTAAATTCTTCAGATTAAGGACGATTTTGTTCATTCCCAAAAGTTATGAAATCGATGCGTTTCAAATAAGGTATGGCAGTGTAGTGCATGGCAAAAGGAAAAAATATATAATTAGTGAATAAAAAGCAGAGCCAAAAAATTTTAATTTTTTATGATTTAAATTAGAAACTTTATATGAAAAATGCAGCGGATTTCAATTTATATGCCGAGCATACTACTTGTTTTACATCTATTATGTTCAGGTTTCTGCGTTTACTGATTTTCAAATTTTCTTGTTCTTGTGCTACAGAATATAACGCTCAACAAAGCATACCTTGATAAATTTGGTTTAGGATAATTGCTTATGTGTATTTTTTTTGATCAGAGATTTCAGTTTTTTGAAATTCGCAAAAGTCTAAAGATGCCACGTAATCGCTAAGAAAAAGTTGTATTTGCATATTTCATTATTATCGCGTTTCTACATACATAATTGGTCATTACAACCCTTCATTTAGGATTATTAACCTAGTTTCTCACGCCACTTATGTTGTGTATGTTGATTTTATACATAAGTGGCGAGACCTACAGTTTAAAGTCGACTCCGATTGACAGATTTTTGAGAAACTTTTCATGGCAATTTTATTTACTCTCAGAGTTTTTTCCAAAAATCTGCTGAGACGAAAACGCCGAAGAAATACTTTTCGTATTTTGTTTTGATATCTGGCCTGGGGCTCGAACCCTGGCTTTACGTCTAATAAGCCAATATACACCTACTAAACTGCGATTAATTATAATAGATGTAAAAACAAATTGGTGGTTCAAGCGCAGTCTTACGTGCAAAAATTTAAACAGAAACGTTGTAATCATTGTCAAAATAAGGCCACTACACGCACCATGTAAAGTGTAATGTGCCACACCACCAAATTATTTTTTTTATTAATTTGGTTTTTCTTTACTTAGTACTAGTATATAATAATAAATTATAATAATGAATAATAAACAATTTTATTAAATCCCAAGAAAATACTGCATTTTGCTCCCATATGTGCCGAGCGTAATACATGTAGTACGGGCACAAAATACAATTTAAAACATATTTTGTTGTTTCTTTAGTTTTGTAATATAATCAGTCAGAATAAAGCTGTTTTAAAAACGTCGAAGATTGTTCCACTAATTTGCCCGTCGGCTTATCGGGGTTAAATTCCTTAAGCATAAATCTTAACTAAATACTTAGAAAACATATGTAAAAATGGGAATGCTGTTTTCTTTTCTACAAGGAAAATGTCACCCTTTTTTTTTGACCAACCCTGTTCTAATGCCATTTTTTATTTGAAAAGAATAAAACACAAATATTAAAACAGAGTATGCAGAGCGCAGATCCAGGGAACATGTTCAAAGAAACCATGTGAAGCAAACTGTTAAAAACAGCGATGAAAATATTTTGGTTTGAGGATGCTTAATATGGTGGCATGTTGGCCCTCTACATTTAGTAGATGGTATCATGTGAAAAAAGACTATCTAAAGATTCTACAAGCCCTTCTTCCGAATTTTATGGACAAATGTGCTTATCCTGAATAAGAATTTATTTTCCAACAGGATGGTGATCCAAAGCACACAGCAAAAATTGTAAAGATATGGGATGGGAAACAAAATTTTCAATTGCTGGAATATCCGCACAAAGTTCAGACCTCAATCCGATTAAAAATTTTTGGCCATTCATGAAAATCCGGCTCGGACAGCACGAAACAGCCTCAACAGGCATTGTCAAACTTTGGGATCGTATAAATGCGAAATGGCATCGAATTCCGAAAGATCTTATTGATCATTTGGTAGAAAGCATCTCAAACCACGTAAATCAAGCTATTTCTAATAACTTTCTATGGACCAAATATTGAAATTGGGCTAGTTTCTTGAATTTTCTTGAAACGTGCAAAATTGAGTTTATGTGGGTTATTTTCGTTTTTTCATTCAAACTCATTGAATTCATTTCATTAATTATTGTTTTTTTTATTGCTATTTGTTAAGAATAAAATGACGAATTAAAATTAATTTTTTTTTTTTGTATTTGCTTGCATGGTTTTATTTTTGTGAATGACGAAAATCAGTATTGTGAACATGCACTCACCTCTGCTCGTCACTGTATATATATTTTAACACTGTTCTAACATTGAATACAATTTTTTTATATTACTGACCACGTAGCTTTAATAATGTAATGTTTCC
Organism: Sarcophaga peregrina; assembly: GCA_014635995.1. Classification (NCBI taxonomy): domain Eukaryota; kingdom Metazoa; phylum Arthropoda; class Insecta; order Diptera; family Sarcophagidae; genus Sarcophaga; species Sarcophaga peregrina. Next base: position 82,168,998 of record CM025789.1, on the reverse strand, counting down.
TTAAAATTACTCAACAAAACAATGAAAAAATTAACTTCAAATTGGATAACAATACCAGGTGACTTTTTTTAAATTTCATCTGGTAGCCTTATAAATAAGCAAAAGTAATCTGTTTTACAGCGCATTATCAGCACTATCGATTTATACAGGGCATAAAATGCAATGCCCTCCACCATTGGCAAGTGCGAATTATTTAGAATAAAAGATACCACCCTTTTAGAGAGCGAAACATTTTTAAGAAACAAACGCAAAATTGCTTTTGCGTTAATAAAATGCACATTTTTTGGTAGAAGAGAAAACACCATACATACATACATAATTGATCATTACAAATCTTCAGTCAAGGTTATTGACCTAGTTTCTCACACTACTTATGTTGCGTGTGTTAATTTTATACATAAGTGGCGAGACCTACAGTTTAAAGTCGACTCCGAACGACAGATTTTTGAGAAATTTTTCATGGCAATTTTTATCTACTCTCAGAGTTTTTGCCAGAAATCTGATCTTGTCTGGCCTGGGACTCGAACGCTAGCTTTACGTCTAATAAGCCACCACACTACCTACTAGACCACGGCGAGAAAACACCATACGTTTTATTAATATTCTTACGTTTTTACCTTTTTAAAAACGTTTAATTATGAGTTCGTTTAACTAAATAACTATATAAATTTTATATATTGAAATTTCTTTTGATCTTTATGTCATGCTTAACTATGCATGTTTTTATATGGCCCTCGAGAAAAATAGCAAATGTAAACGTTATTTGTCATTGCTCATAGTTCAGGCACCTACTTGGAGAGATCAAAATCTTTTCTGGGTAATTCATCACTCTCGTCTAAATAAATTTTAATATAGGAAATCTAGGTTGTAGTTTAAAAGATATATGTATACAGCGCTAAAAGCTTAAATATTATTAATCATCATGCAAATTTTTTTATAAAATTGGCTTTGAAATAGTAATGCTGAAGAATTTCTAGAATGCGTATCGTTAAGAAAACATCCGGTACAAATGACAGTTTATAAATGCGAAAATTATTATCGAAACAAAACACAAAAAAAAAAACAACAAAATTTTGACATTTACAAAGTCGTCAGCTGTTGAGTTAATACTACCTATTACATGAATAAGCCTTGAATCGTTAAACGATATTAGGTCGTTTCGATTATTTTTGCGTAACAATATTTTAGTTGAGCCACAGAAAATACACAAAGGTATTAGAAAATAGATAAAATAAATGCTTCAAAATTCTTATTTGGTGGTTAATTGAGAATGAGATCGATCAATTCTTTTCAATATTTTCTTATTCACATTCCACATAACTTAAGCGTATGTAGGCTACTTAATGCTATTACGGAAACCGAAACCACCTAATATCGTTTTACATTAACGATTAACAAAAGCTACGAAAACAAGAGACAATGTGTACACAAAAACACACTAACATTAACGACTACAGTAAACATGATGATTAACAACTACAACGAACATGTTTCAAGCAAAACATCAACATCGGTATGAAAGAGAAGGGGGATAGCCAAGTAACCGAACGCAATAACAAGCAATGAGAAGAAAGTACACAAACAAAAATGCACTCGCTGCAGTCTCGAGCATGTGAAACCGCAAAGTTTCTTTGTCAAGAACGTTCTCCATATTGATTTTGTAGACAGACAAAAAGGCGAGGCATGGCAGGCAACCAGTCAGTCATGTCCTCAGCGTTGCCATTATGATTTTCGAACCAAAATATGATTTGATGATAAATTATGATTTCTAATTGTACTACATAGTGAAGTTAAGTTTTGTATCGGCTTGTTGTTGGTTACTTTTATTTACTTTACAATTGTTACCCTATAACAAACACATCTATGCATGTGCATAAAAATGCATCATGTTCGGAAATAAAGACCTTTAATGGCATATCTGTTATATTCGTAGAAAGTACAAATTAAAAATACAGCTAACCCTCTTACAACGCAGGGAATAGGTTCCCAAAAAAGGTCGCGTTGTAAGAAATCGTGTTGTAGGAGATATAAACTCCATACAAAAATCAGAGTTTGGTTCCAAAATAAAAAATCGCGTTGTAAGAAAATGTCCGCATTTTGGAAACCACATTTTAGCGAATACGCATTATAAGAACCCGCGTTGTAGGAGGGTTAACTGTATTATATTGTTATTATTAAAAATATGAAACCCTGTAAATATTATAGTAATAGTTCTCCATTAAATTTTTCATAGTACATGTACTTCTTAATTTGAATTTATTTTTTGTTAAGCTTTCTTAAATAAGTAAATATTTATTTATCAGCCATGTCACAGAACACAATTCCGATCGAAAGTGATTTCAATTTCGAAAGTAGAGTCTTCAGAAAACGAAAAATTTCTTCGGAATGAAACCACTTCAAATTTTCAAAGTGGTTTTGATATTTCTGGTGATTTATTAAAGATAAATATTAATAAAACTTAGTTAAACTGAAAGAAAAAATGGTGTATTTTATCATTACATTGGTTTTCTCTGTATTTACTTAATATTTATGCTTAAGAAATTAAATTTTGTAAACTTGCTGAGAAAAACAAAACAAAGTTATATATTTTTTACCGAAGTATTGCCACGTTATTTTTTTGAACAAACCACTTATTTTTGAGAACAAAAATTTAGTAAGTAGAACAAATTTTAGCGGTGGCAACACAAACGATGCACAAAAGAAAATACAAAAAATATTTATACGTTGCGTTTAATTCAGTTTTACGAAAATGCATTTAGGCGTATCTTTTCAATAACGATTTGTTGTCTCCTAGCTTTTGGATTCCAATTGAAATTTTGCTTTGCTTTTTTATGCTTTTTATTCACCATTTATGTTTTTTTCTCTTTTGTCATGCTCGACGTTGCCATACTTTATTTGAAACGCAGCAAATTCATAATTTTTAGAAATGAACAAAATCGTTCGGAATTTGAAGAACAGAAAACAAAATCGATCGGAATTGCAAATAAACCATTCCGATCGGATTTTGCGACATGCCTGTATATTAATACATACAGTTATTGTGCTAATGAAATCTGTTGTGTGTTTTTTGTTTGTTGATTGGTGAATGTGTGATAAGTACACGTTTCTCCATAAATGCTTTAGATAATAATAACTGAAATACATATGTTAATATATTTTAATTATAATTTTTAAATAAAATTTTTTATTAAAAAATTATGATTTTTTTCCATAAAATATGATTTTTTTTCTGCATATGATGATTTTCTTCTCAAAGCTTCTGGCAACGCTGCGTGTCCTGGTTACTCAAGCGTAAGAAACGTAAAATCTTAGAGAACGTAGCCTTAAAACCGTTTCTGTAGTTATATAAACGGTTAAAACAGAACATATGTCAACAAGAATGTAAATAAAAACGAAACAGAACACAAAGCAACACACAAATGAACACAACACAATGCAAAGGAATTGGTATACAGACTCATCATCAGTGTTGCCGTTTTGTGTTCAATGTGTAAATATTTACGGATTTGGTTATTTTTTTTTTGGTATAAAAATAGGTTTTGTTTTGTGTGTTACAATTAATTAATTAGTAAGACTCTAATTTTATTTTGTTATTTTTTGATTCTTTTTTTTCTCAATTATAATTTAAATTTAAAAAAATAAATTAAAAAACTGTGAATTTAATTTTGGCCATATTTTACCTTATTTGGTGATTTTTTCACAAATGTTGGTTACAATATTTTTTTTCGTGGCAACACCGCTCATCCTCTCTCATGTTCAAATGTCACGTAAAAACGTGGGAGAATTCTGTTTTATACAGATCGCCACGTTTTGCAAACGAGAAAGAAAGCGATCACTTGCCCCTACCCCCCATTTTTTAAATTTTTGCCACATAAAATATTTAGAATAAAATTTCGAATATGCCAATACTGTTGCTTTGTTAAATTTGTGTCAATTATTATTGCAAGAACTTCAGCGGCATTTGATTCAAGCTTGTTTAGGTTCTGAACATAGACTACGTAGCTACTCTTCGTTGTCTTGTTCTTTTTGAAGAATTTGAGGAATCAGATGAAAGGCGACCACGTTTATTCGCTTTTAATACTTGTTCTTTAGGTGACAGAGAAACGTTTTTAAGTTTAAAAAAACAACCCCTTTTCAGCTAACCAGTTTGAATGATTTTTTTAAACGTCTGATTTTAAGCGGTGATTCTTTTTCCAAATGTCAAAAATTCATTTACATAAATATTGTACACATTTCAATAAATCACAAAGCGCACGTTTTTCGCCTTCAAATTTAATTAATTTGATTACTTCATCATAAACTTGCTGTGATTTCGCCGAATTTTAAACCTTCTTAGAGCACTAAATCTCGAAAATTGTCATTCTATCAATAACAGCAAAAATGTCAGTATTATTAAATCAAACAAGATACACAACAAATTTTAAAAATACAATAAACACAGAGGTTAAGCCAGTGTATTAAATATACAGAAAAAAACTGCACTTGAATTAAAGACAACGGTTTTTGGTCGCAATGACTAGTTTCAGAAGCTAAGTCGTAATCCTGACCGAAGGGTTGCAATGGCCAATTATGTACATATGTTATTAGTTTTTCTCAGGCTGAACTTAATTAGCTAATATTTCCGCAGACAAGCTGGACTTGTTTTTATAATCTCCTTCAGTATGTTTGCACACATCTCCTTTTTATATATTGTAATATTAATCAAATGAATTGAAAAATGCATGAATTGAGAAAAAAAATGTTGGTGTATTACAAGTAACAGCTAATTCTAATACAACCACTCTAATTAACATAAGATCGTATAACCTTTACAGCAGGATCATACTCTTATACTAGAATCTGAACTTCCGTAGTCTCGAACTCGTTAAAAAAAAAAAACGGTATGCTGTAATCGGCTTGCAACTCTTCACCCTGAATCAGCTGTTTGAAACAAAAAATAAAATAAACAAATATAATTGGAAGTGAAAAACAGAATTCAAACTCAGTGCACATTAACCGATTTAAAGGAAGCTGCTTTTTTGACATTTAAAAATCGAGCTGCCCTTTTTTTCGAAGAAGAAAGAGTATGTAGCACACAACAATTGCATGTCTATCAAGAAGAAATTGTTACGAGATGCATTGAATTCATTTCGCAACAGTTGTATACTTCATATTATAGGTGCTTAATGCTCAACCATACATATGTTTAAAGATTTTTTAAACATTTTGTTATGTTTACTCATTTTGGTTATATTCGAAAAACAATATATAATATGGCAAGCTCAAACATAAACTCAACTTTAAAAGTTACATGTAGGATGATCTTTCCTTTACCTTAACGCTCTCTTTATTGTCCACTTATAATAATGAAGAACAAAATTATCTGGCCGTTAAAATCCTGGCTTTAAGCCTTACTTTTGTCCAACAGTATTCGTGACAATATTTAATTGTTTTTGTAACTCTTACATAAGTATACTATTCGAAATAATTTTTGAAAAGCTTGTACTCCAAAAATTTACACGTTTTCATTTGACGTGAGACTTGACTAACAGAACACATTTATAATGTCAGTTCTATTTTTTTTTTCATAACTCTAAGCCATTACAACTTGCCATTAAATTTGGAGTTAGTAAAAGCTAACTTTAGCTAAAGTGAACTTTAAACTCAGCTCTAACTTTTTGTCGTTTTTACTGGCAAAATAAAGTTAACTCTTTCGGAAATTTGTGTAATGTCGGAGAAATATCGATAAGTTTTTCCATATTAAACAAGTTCTTTAAAAACACAATGGCAACGATGGGCTATCTTTTTTGCCACGTTTGTTTACATTTGAAGTTGAAATATTGAAAATAATATATAACATAAACTTAACTTTAAAAGTTCTAGGTAGGATGATTTTCTCTTTAGCTTTAGTTAAAGGCTAGTTGTAATAACGACTCTAAAACTATTAATTTGATCGATTAAGTTCCTTTTGAAGATATATTTAAAATACTTATACACCGTTATTATTGTTTTTGACGCCGTCTTTGTATAGTAGGTAGTTTGTTCGCTTTTTGGGCGTAATGCCACAATTGATTCCCAAAAAGAAATTTCACAATTACAAAAAAATTCATCTTGCATAATATTACAATTCTAAAAAGTTTATCATTATAACATGTATATTTGTCATTATAATATACATATTTCTATTAATAAGTATGAGTTAAATTATATCACATACCTTTACTACGCTGTATACAGCTTGCGCATAAAGCAAGTTAACTTCGACTGGATCTTGGGATAATTCTCGGGTGGATTTAAACAGTCTTTTTTTAAATACAAAGCGATTTTCCCCTGAAGTTGATCCATTCGTTAGACGTCTTGGGGCTATGTGGTTTGACTGCAATTTAATCTGTTTGGATTCCCAAGCAGCAATTACATCATACAAGTAATCAAACGACTTAATATGTTCTTCTCCATTAGGGCGAGATTGAAAAATGGCCCAACCTTCAGTATTGCACAAATTCAGTTTTTCCGCTAACTTCAACACCGCATCTCCTGCCGAATCTGTAGGATGAACATCAATTGCCTTTGTTCGTCCATCCAAAAAGAAAAAACGGCAGACAATCGTTCCAAGACGCCTCATTGCCTAAAATTACATGCATTAATACATTAATTGTCGATTCGAATACATTTTTTGTTAATAATAATAATAAATAAAAACTCAAAACATTTACACATCAAAAAAGTTACAAATAATTCAAGACAAATTTAATCTGATACCCAAAGATGACATCTTTGCAAAGGTGATTGCAGAGATTGACTTCAAAAATATCATTTAGTTAAGTTAATGTTAGTTGACGATAAATTTTTGTCCTATCTTATTGTTAAATGCCAATATAATATCTAGTATCTATGAATTTTATGCAATATTAAATGTTAATTGTTTATGCTTAAAAAAATGAATACAGTAAATATTTTTTAGCCTATAAATATAGGGTTGTTCTTTTTTCTTAAATAAAAAAGTATTTTAAGCGGTAATTTAACCGTTTGACTGCTAAGCGATTATGGTGAGAACGTTCGAAAACTGCGGGACATATTTTGACTCGATGTTGTCAAGTAAAACACTCTCATTTTATTTATTTTTGTTACAAATGTAAATCAATTTTAATAATTCTTTTCATATGATAAACAATATTAATTGTGAATGTGAATAAAAAAAAATAAACATAAGTATTTTCTTTGAAAATTAAAATTTATAAAAAGGTAACATTAAGATTTTGATCTTTTCTTATGATCAGCATGTAAGGAATCATTTTGATTAGGGAAAGATTACTGACTCTTACATGAAAAATTTATGTACAACAAATATGTTTTGCCGCACAAATAGCGTGGATGCCTTTTTTACAAGAAGCGCAAATAAGGCGGGATCGCTTGATTCCGCTGCTTTTGTTGCTACACACCGTACATTGTCGTAAGTTACGTACCGGTAATTTTTCAAGCGTAAATTTTTGGACTGATGAAGATGGTTGTGTTGACACGTTAATTTTATGATTCAACCACTCCTTTTTGATATTTTCACTAATTTTCGATGTAAATTTGAACCGGTTCATTTTTGTTCCGGTAGTGTTGGAAACATACAAAATATAAGAGTTCAGAACCATTCTTCCAAATATGATAAATACAACTTTTTCCAATCTTTTAGGGTTCTTCGCTCGTCTAAATACGCATATAACATTTTGTCGCACTAGTCTACACCACCCATGTATTTGTTGTAGCCATCAATCATGCTTGGTTTCGTCTTTTCGCATTCAAAATTCCTTTTCTTTTTCTTAATTGTCACACTACTAGTATCCGAGTTGGATGAAATCAATATGACTGGGTTTGGCTTGGACTTTTTGTCCCTGAAAGAGCACATCAATATATTTTCATGTGCCATGTATTTCGCTTCTCTTACGATTGCTTTTTTAGCTTCTGGTGGAACCTCTTTCCTGTTACGTCTAATTGTTCCAGTTAGATATGTATTTTGTTTCCAAAGGGTTTTGGCCAAGCGTAAGCTTGTGTAAAAATTATCTGTGAACAGATGATAGCCTTTGTGCAGATAATTTCCAATTGAAAGCAATTTTAGCTCAACCGTAAATCCAAGGCCATATTTTTGTACTAAATCTTCATCATTTGTATATTTAGCTCCTTTGTAGCAAAAAAAAAAACACAAGCAATATTTAGACATCGAGTCGCACAACATCCAAAATTTGATCCCCCATTTATTGTGTTTTTTGTTAGGGATGTATTGCTTTATGGCAGAATGACAGTGAGTACCAACTAACGACTCGTCGATAGCTAATTGTTGGTTTGGTATATAATGCCGGTGAAATACAGTATTTGCATGTTTGACAAGCATATCGAACTTGCCACATGGGTCATAATTCAGATGGCCCGGTTCAAATAATAACGTATTGTCAAATAAAACTTCAAAATTAGTTGAAACCTATCCCTTGAAAACATTGTCCTAAACCATGGTATATGTCGGGAACCTTTTATCCAATAACTGTCAATTGTTGGTCTTCTCGTAATCCCCATTTCGAGTAAGACTGCAATAAAGGTTTTTATTTCGTATATTGTTGCCGGCGTCCACCTTTTTTCGAAACAATGTGCGAGGCAAAAAACTGGGTAGCATATCGAGTTGTTTCCCTTACGATGGTTTAGAGCAGTAATGTGGTAAAAAATAAATTAAATTAATTATGGGTACAGCATTGGGGTGAGGTGCACATCTAGGTCCAGGAGTATCGAAAAAATTATTTGTAGTTTTCGAAAACACATTTGTCCGAGGAATATTCGCAAAATTCAGTGTTTCTTCTGTTTCTGAAGATAAAGATGAGATAGAAGACTCACTGTCAATCCTCAGTCTTTTTGTTCTATGAGTTATAATAATGCTATCATCACTTCTGCTGTCATGTGACATGGTTATTTTCTAAAAATAATATATAAAAACACTCGTGTTATAAAGTACGCGAAAGGTCAGACTACGTTCATACCCACGGGATGACAAAGATAAACTGATACTAGATCATGTGACAGGATATTTTTTTAAAAATGATATATTAAAACGGTAAACAGTTATTTTAGATACAAAGATACACTGAAACTAGCAGCGCAAAATCGCTGCGCCGCAATTTTCGAAACAAATGAACGCAGCGATTTTGCGCCGCGTAGCAGTCAAACGGTTAATTATAATTTTATTTTCATCGTTAATCTGTTTTTAACGAATACAGAAATTTGCCTAAAGGTATAAACAGTTAGACTACATACAGCAACTCGACAGTAAATATAGCCAAGTGCTTTTTCTGTCATAATGTAGGCTGCTTAATTCTTTGAAAGCAGAGCCAAAAAAAAAGTGGCTGCCCAAAAAGGGATCAGCTGTGGCACTATCGATATTTTTAACGTACACAAAAATTAAATCGCTTTTATAAAAAAGCGCATACGAGTATGCATACACGTACATATATACATATATACAAAAACATTTCATTTTGCTTTATTAATGCGCTATGTATGTGTACCAAAATTTCATAAAAATTATTAAATTATTTTTTATAATATACAATCCAATTAATTTATTTATAAATGCACCTTCGCATAGCGAGATATTATTCCTTTTCCAAATTTCTTATATTAGATTAAAATATTGTTACGTTTTCACCCATTTGAAAACGTTTAAAATATGAGTTCGTAGATTGCAAATAAAATAAAAAATAAATTTGTGTCTAGTTTTAGATAAATCTAAAATTTATTGTGCTCCGATGTTATAACTTGATGCACACAACAACAATTTACTTTGTTTGTTATTCTTCTTTACACTTTTTTGCGTAAACACTAACAATAGTTCGGCAGACTTTTATAGCGGAGATCTTCAAACCACGATTATTCTCTTCACACGCAACGCTTCTTCACACAAGACTGACTGAATTTTTAGTGACTACGTTGCCTGCTATGTCCTGCTTCTTCTATCGCAGGGTAAACAGTCTTACGAATGCTCTTGAAGAAACCTCTATAAATGTAAACATGTTGTTTACGTTATTGTTGTTTCTGTATTGTGTTTAATTTTGTCCTTGCAGTGTTGTCGTTGTCTTCTTGTTCACTTGCTTATCTCCTTTTTGTACTGCATTTTAGTTGATATATTTTTGTTTACGTGGTTATCATGTAAACAATTTCATTGGTTTTGTTGCTTTTGATGACGACCATCTATGTTGCGACCATCATTTTGATTTGGGGGTTGTATCCTGTACACGACATCGTTTCACATTTTAATTATTTTATAAGATCCATCCCAGCTAGTTTGTAGCTTGGAAGATAATCCCAGCTATCCCTCTTGGAAGCCTTCCGTATTTGCTCCATGATTATACCTGACTTTCATTTTATCGCTAACTATTTTTATACGTGTATGCACAATTTCATGAAGTTCAATTAAATTTTCCCATTTTCAAGCGTAAGTGGCATCCTTCATTGTGGTGGACTTAACACAAAACTCTAAGTCACCAGGCACTTCAATCTCAATCCTAAAAATAACTGTGGCGGGTGATCTTGATGTTGAATCATGGACTGTGGATCGGTTCGCTACTACCACTTTACGCAAGTATTCCTCCAGGGTTCGACTAAACCGTTCTACCATTCCGTTAGACTTTAGATGAAGCGGCGTCGTTCGAGTCTTCTTAATACCGTATACCTCCCACATCTGCTTGAAAACTGAAGACTCAAAGTTTCTGCCTCTTGATTGCGTACGGCGTACACTTCCGACCGTTTGCTGAAATAATCCATCACGAAGAGAACATATCGGTTTCCTCGGCATTATGGAACTCATTTAAGACTTCCTTCATTTTGGAGGAATACACTACTATTACGTTGTATAAGGTCTGGCCATCAACGCTTTCCCGAAGTCGACATAAGCACCCGTTCTTCACTTTTAAACTGTCCCATTGTGCTCAATACGCTTTTGTAAGAGGATCTTCTGCTGAAATTTCATTTTGGGTAGGACGTTTGTCCTCTTTCTTAGCTGCCATAATCTTCACCAATGTTGAGCTTCAGACCAGTCTTCGTTGGCATCGATCTTCGTTAGCCATTCGGATGATGGATTCATCTTCGCAGCTTTCACGCAATGTTTACACTTTAAATTACAGGATCAGCGTGAGAGAGCATCAGCATTCCCATGTTTAATGCCCCTTCGGTGTCCGACGCTGAAGTCGTAAGTTTGAAGACGCTCAATCCAAAGTGCTAACCTCCTTCAGGGTTCTAGAATGACAGAAACAGTGCAGAATAATAAGTCCTTAGCAGAAAATTTTGGCCATATAGGTATTTATGGTAATGTTTTATGCACTTCAGCACTGCATGTAACTCACGTTGAATTTTTCACCTAGCACTGGATACACCAGAGCTGATACAGCGCACAACAGATCTTTTAGCGTCTGGATCGACTGTTCTAGTGACTTACCCCATTGATACGCTTTTATTTCTTGGTGAACTCGTGCAAGCTTACAGCCACGCTAGCAAAGTTAGGTACAAAGCGTCTGTAGAATGAGCATAATCCCAAAAAAATTGCGTAATTCATGAAAATTTGGGAGACGGGGCCAGTCCTTACTGCTCGTATTTTATCTTCATCCGTAGATATGCCATCTGCTGCAACAAAGTGTTCCAAATATTTCATCAGTTTTTGGCAGAATGACCATTCTTTACGCTTAATTTTAGCGGTACTATCTTTCTTAGTGACTTAGCTTCCTGTACTCTACGCAGAATCTTGTACTGTAATCTTTTATTGCGACTAAGACTACAGGTGAACTCCACGGATCCGATGATGGTTTAATTACACTGTTCCTCTTCATTTCGTCGACAAGCTCTTAAACCTCATTACGTTTCGTCAGCGGTATGCTTTTAGGTGCCTGTTCTATCGGTCTCGTTTCGCCAGCATCAATTTCATGTTTACTATGGCTTTTCTACCTTAACTTTTATTGTTCGTGGTGAAAGCGCAAGTGTATCTTTTTAGCAGCTTTTTGGCTTTTTTCTATCTGAAGCAGCTAGACCAGCTAACCATTACTCCACATTTACACTAAATTTGCGGATGTCCGTGGTCTTACTTAACTAAGTACCTCACAGTTCCCCTTCATTAAATTTGGTCTGATGAATGACTGCGTTGCACCGGTGTCTATAGTAAAGTTGTGCCGTCTATAGCGCAACTTCCCATTTACCCACATGCCGTAATGTTGTTGTTCTTTTGTAGCATGACTGATATGGAGATTGTGGGCCTTCGCTTGTGGGAGCCAACACTTGCCCGTCAGAGCTATCTCATTTTAGTTTAGCGGGGACTCTTTTATAGATTGTAGTTCGCCCAATTACTTTTTGGCGAGATGGATCTTGATCTTTTTCGTGGTCTTTGCAGTTTCTTTGGAAATGACCGCCCTTTCCACAGCTAAAACATTTACGTTTGGCCTTTTTTCCGTTTTCTTCCTCTACGATTTCCATTTTTCGCACTTTGTTTACTTATTGTCTAGAAATATTGCGAGCGATCTCCTAGGCTGGACAATGGTTGCCTTCTGTGTAGAACATACCGCCAGTTTAATGTCTGGGTTGCGTATACCATGCACTAATCTCTCGACCTCCATTGCAAAGGAGCATTGAAGCTTAGCATTTTGCGCTTGGCACCTCAAGTCTATGCGGTACAGTTCTCGTGTGTGATCTACGCCGAATTTACGCTGTAACTCCATCATTAAGTCCTTGCAGTTGTTTCTGCAAGGAATCTAGAATCTCCGTTGCGACACCTTTTAACGTCAAAATTAGTTCCAAAACCTTCTCTTCATTGTCCCATGCATTTCTGCTAGCTACTGCCTCGAATTGAAATTTAAATACGGATAGGGGTGAGCTACATCAAAATAAGGTGGTTTTATCCTGCCTGCAGGTCGTACATACAGAGCGACTGGCGAAATATGAGAAAAGAGATAATGAGCCTATTCGTGAGGAACAGGCTTGAGCTTGAGTGTTAAGAAAATGAAAAATTCAGATACTGGTGTTTTGCTTTTACGTTACTGAATATTAAAATTATAACAAAAATCTGCAAAAATAAAACAATGCAGTAAACAAGCCTGTTTAAAAATATTGTACTTTGTACAATAAACACCGGCATAAAAAATACTAAACAAGTGAACAAAAATACTCCAACAACTCTGCAATAATAAATGTAGGCAACGATGTTTACATTTATAGAGATCTCGAGAAGGCGAAGTTGTGAACATTCACCTTCAAGAACATTCATCAGACTGTTCACTTTACCATATAAAAGGCAAGGCAAAGCAGGCAACTGAGTTAGTGAAGTTCAATGAAGTCATGTGTGACCACGCGGTGTGGAGAGTAATCATGGTTTGAAGATTTCTGTTACAAATATCTGTCGAACAATTATCTAATGATTGTTATTGTTTATACAAAGGGTGTAAACAGAGGAATAACAAACAAAATGTTTACTTAAATTTGTGAACAATGGCGCACAAAATTGTTTTTAAAGGTAAAACGTAACAATATTTGTAAAAGTATCAATTGAAGGAAGCGGTTGTGTCGTGGTTCTGATCACAGTATCGTTAAACACACACTTATCGTTAAAACAAATTCATTTAACTGACTGAACCCTTAACTTTGAAATCTAATACAGCTTGCTTTATTTTTTTGTATATTTAGATTTTTGTATTTTAGGTTAATACTGTTAATTAAAAATCATAGAGAATACTGTAGAATGAGAATGTTCGTTCAGAACAATATTAAATTAAATAATAATTAAACTAAAACCGATATGAAAACAGAATGAACTTTTTTACTTACTGCGACTTCAACACTTGAGGGGGGCAATAACCTGGATGACACTTTAGTGCATTTGCAATTATCAAAACACCACTGCGCATATTGTTGAAGTTTACCATTTAATGTTTCCATACTTTTTCTTATATACGATACAAAATATCTGTAAATATAGGAGGAAAATATTAATCATTTAAACGTAATGAATTTAAATTGATTAACAATTATTGATCACAAATTTTTTTTAATTTTTGCAATAAAACTTTAAATAATTATGGTTTTCACACAAATATAAAAATGGAAGTGTAAAACCGTATTTTGATTTATAATCTGCCAAGCATTATGGAAAAACAATATTTTTTGAGTTGTTTTTTTCATATGAAACTATTTAGTACAAAAAGCGAGGTTGGGATCATAGATCAGCAACGAGTATTCAAAACGATGAGTAGATTCGATACTTATACGTGTTCATATTTATTTTAATATGATACTCATACTACTCATACTCAAAGTTGGAAGTACTCGGCGTACTCATGCTTAACAATACGCATGATGTCATTGACTTCGACTCGTCTATACTTAAAATTTACACGAAGCACAAAGTAAGTATGATTCGCGTACGAGCACTGCAATATTCACAAGAAGATTGTGTGTATGCTTTGCTTGTTGTCCTTGTCTTTCCTTTTTTCTTTGTTTGTATATGCAACAACAACAAAGGCTGTAAATTTTGATGAATCAGAATGAGTAGGCATACGAATGAAACATATTTCGAATGTTGTAAAACTGATGTCAGCGTTGTACTCATTCTAACCTATACTTAGAAATCAATGTTGTAGCGAGTACGAATGAATCAGAGTAGTTGAATTTCAATCCTGTGGATTCACTCATACTCAAAATTGCATGAGTACTTATGAAAAACGGTTCATTAGAATTACACATCTTAATACCGAATTGATATTTCAAGTAAATAAAATTTATTTCAAATGGTTAAACTACTTTAGATAAAACCAAATAATATGTAATATTTGCAATGACGAAAATTATTAAATTAAATAACTAATAAGTATTTATAGTGCGATTCTTAATATTCTTTATTAATAACGATTTTTTTAAATCCATTTATTTCATTTTCTTTTATTTCTGGTAAGGGGATTCAGGAGAAAAATTGCTACATTTTTTCTATTAACTAACTTCTTAAGGCTTTTTTAAAAACTACAATTATAATAACATTAAATATTTAATACAACGCTATTATATATATATATATATATATATACATATATATATTTTACGCTTTTTTATGATCGACCTTATACTATGTTCAGACATGCACTTTTATTAAATCAATATTCGGTATATTGAGAACAATATTTTTAGCGTTCAGACATATATGTATTATACGAAAATTTATTTTACAGCTGGTAAACAAAACAGCTGATTGCTTCAACAACATTGCTTTGAATTTAATTGCGAAAATTAGTGGCAAAAGGAAAAGATATTTGCTAATGATTAACCGAGACGCCGAGCTGTTGCGGTTAATAGGGACTACTTGTGACTCCAAAGTGGATATCCTCAGAAGGATGAGAAATAAAAATTTGATAATATGGGATAGCTAGCAGAAAAGAAAGCTTTTGGTTATGGCACCGTCGTTGTTTACATTTGAGTTGTCAAATATCAATAGAAAGTGTTCGGAAAAATGTAATATGCTCACTGAACGTACTTATAACTGTGATGTATTTGAAGTTTTAATCAATATTATAACAATTTATGAATTTATTGACCAATTATTAATTGAAATTTTATATGAAATATTGAAATCAATAATGTCGTTTATTGCGATTTTCTCAATATAAGTGCATGCTGAACATAGTATTATGCAATAAATGATGAAATGTATTTTTTGGAGGTTGTTATTAAGGTGGTACATTTATACAACGAATACATTTTTAGCTGTATATGTATATTGTGCGGCGCTCGAAGCCCAATCGGCCATAGCTTATTGGTGTCCACTCCATTGACCCCAGCTTTAGATTTTCCAGAACATTTATTACTATTTCTTTCGTTTTGGAGTACGATATAATTGTTAAGTTATTTGTAATTTTGCATTCTCCCAGTCGTTATGTAAGCACTCGTCAATCAGGCTTTGAACAAATACCTCGTTTTGAGGAAAGCCTTCCGTCCTTTTCATTCGCTGTTATTATTATAGGTAATATATGATCGTTGCTTTGTGCTGTGTCCCGTATGAATTCTGTTCTTGTTAGCCGGACATCATCAGTAGATATTTTACAATGTTGATACTCCAAACTGAAAAGACGTCGCGAAGTGTATCTGCATTACTGCGCTTTTCCCATCTCGGTGCTTTATTGATCTTTGTTGCGAGAATCAACAACTATTCAACAAAATATTAAATATTTTTAAATAATTATATTTTATATTGATCATTTATTTTTATAACACACTGCCATTAATTAGTTTGACAACTTTTATTTAAGTTAGTTTGTTATACCTTATAGTCTTTTAATTTACTCTTCCTCACAATGAAAGTTAATATATAATTATTATTTAATACATAAGCGAGAATAAATAATAGGAATCAATCTTTTTTTATATTAATATCTAAATATATATGAATTTTTTACATATGTATGATCCTGTTACATATAATTTTAGTTTATGTGTTTTGGGTAAATAAAGAATTGAATTTTAATTGTTCTTTGGTATTTGAATTTATAATTTTTTTTTAACTACTGTAGTGCTAACTCATCACCCATTATTATATATTATATTTACTATTCATATACATAACATACTTTAACTTTATTTCTTAATAGTAAGTTACTCTAATGTTAACTTAACACCCATTATTATCCTTTATACTTAACTTGTGCGAATTTCAAAAAAAGCTGAGACCCGTATTTAATTAAATCGACTAAAGATTAAAATAAGTTAATTTGAAATTTTTATTACAAATAACCCCGAACAAAAAATTTAAAAACCGTGATTTTTTGCAGAATATCCTTAAAAAACGACATGGATGATCGTCCTTGAACAAATTCTATACACTGTTGGACGCGCCTTTAAAAACCCTTTCTTATGATATAGATATTGTATATGTTGGTAAGAAAACGGATCCTCAATTTAACAAAATATCCAAAAATAGACCCTTTTTCAAAATGGTCCAACTCACGAGAGGTCCAAGCTGGAGCCGAAATATTTTAAATGTTGTCTTAAAAAAGTCCAAGGTTCATTTTTAGGAGGGTATATCTAGCACTTTTTTTGATGAGTATATATATAAATAGAACAAAAGAAAAGTGCAAAGGAAGTATATGAAGGAGAGAAAGTGTAAATAAAAACAACAACATAAATAAAACTGCATTACAAAGAAACGAAATAAAATATCAAAATCTAAAAAAAAGAAAGAAAATGAGAGTAAAACTTAAAAAAAATGTGTTTTTGCAGCTACAACAGCGTCACCGTTTCATCATATATCTACAGCAGTAGCATCGTTTTAGCAGTAAAGTTTATTTTGTAGTTCATAAAAAAATGTTTTTAGTTCGTGGTACACCTGTACCGCGATTTACGCGGTAGATACGTTCCTGGCCATTTTTGTATGGAAAAACCGCGTAAAGCGAATACCTACTGTAAAAAAGCTTTTTCATATAAAAAAAACATATATATATATAGTTTAATGCTATTAATAATTTATTAAAGCATGTTTTCATTCAAAAAAGATATATAAACATTTATTCCATTGAAAAATACACATACATATACTATGTGCATAGTACCTCATTTCACAAAACATAAAAATTTTAAGCTAACTTAATCGCTATCACTTTCAACAAATCTTTTTTTACGAATTTCTATGATTTCCGTCTCATCACTGGAGAAAGTCATCTCATTAGATTGTGCAGTGGTTAAATTAGTTTCAGTATGAATAGAATATAAGTAAAAAAATTTTTTCTGCATTTTAAAAACCGCATAAATTCGAGTTCCGCGTAAATCGAGGTACAGGTGTATATGATAGAACGTGTATAAGCTGAACTTTAATAACTACTACATATATAATTCGATCTATATTACTATACAATTCGATACTCCTAACCAAGGGGGAAGTCATGTCCAAATACATGGCTTCGAATTGGTACTCAGGTGTAACAGTCTGTTGCATTTGGGGGCGTTGGTAGACGCATTGTATTTCACCCTGTGCGAAGAGCACCGTGGGATAAGGTCCTCGTGGACAGGCACCCACGTAAAACCCATCGTCGTATACAATTCGATAATTATATTATTACAAAATTATTGTTCTTATTCTAATTATAAAATTAATTCATTATTCTTAATTATTCCATACATGATTGTATATAAGTAATAAAAAAATCCATATAAAAAATGTAAAACTAAAAATATTATACTATATTAATATAAATTATATTATATTAATAAATAATATAATATTAAGAACTAATTTTTTTAGCTTTATTTAATAACTAAGAATTTTGTTCTTTAATATTAATTAATAAAATAAGTGCTAAATTTTGAAAATATTAATAATAATAAAAAAAGAAAAGAGAAAATATATCGCTCCATTATTGCATCATAGTCATATCTCAAAAAATTAAAAATTTAAGCAAAACTGCTCTTTTAGACTTTCTGTACATGTTGAAAAAAAATCAGTTTTATATCCCAAGCTGAACCGAAGTTATAGCAAAAAGTGTTTGCGGCAATTAGATTATGGGACTTATGTCTTGAAAACTTAAATCGCATTTTGCCAAGTTTAATTTTTTTTGAGATATGACTATGTTGCAATAAAGGAGCGATATGTATAAAAACAAAACAAAAAAAATGTGTAAAATTGATTTATAGGGGAAATTGAAAATGGAAACGAAATACAAATCAAAAAGCGAATTATAAATATTTGATATATTAATTTAGTAAATCTCTACAACTGAGTTTGAAATTACAAAATTCAAAGAATTAGTTTCTAATTTTTATAAAATTAAAAAAGAATTCTACAAAAACTTCCCATTTCTATAAATAAAAGTAAAGTAGATGAATATATAAATTTAATTATCGAGTCATATAACAATATTTTATCTTACACAAATGATTGTAATGATAAATTTTCCAACATTTTAGAACCAATAATTCATAACAAAATATTGCTCTGTATTATTGAGACGTTTTTGCAAACTCGAATATAAAATTAGAGTTCCATTTGGTATCGATTTATTTGAACTCATACGTAAGGAAGTTATAACAGACAGTGGTTCCGAAACAGAGTGTGTGTACACGAAGTTTCGCGGTAGTGCTATCGGGTTTAAATTCACACGCAATGAGGCGAGATTACTGAAATCCCCAGAGATTAAGATTATTGGGGAGTATTCTACCTTGGGTCACATGACAAAGGTAAACGCGGATTGCGCTCAGACTCCCAACTCTGACTATTACTTGCCACATCACGCTGTATTTAAACCCGATAGCACTACCACGAAACTTCGTGTAGTGTTTAATGCCTCAAGCCCGTCCTCAAACGGTGTTAGCCTTAACAATGTCCTCCACCCCGGGCCAATTTTGCAGTCTAACCTCACTATCCTGGTTTTGCGTTGGAGGCTGTTCAGATACGTCTTTAATTCCGATATAGAGAAAATTTATTGGCAGATACTGATCAGACCGGATCAGGCACGTTTTCAACGAATATTATTTCGTCGAAACCCCGGGGAGGATATGGAAGATTATGAATTAAGGACAGTTACATTCGGAGTGATCTGTGCCCCTTATTTGGCAATTAGAACTTTGCACCAATTAGCTGATGACTGTGAGTCAAGCTACTCGTCTGCGTCCACCATCTTACGTACTCAAATGTACGTGGATGATATTTTGTCGGGTGCACATTCTATTGAACAGGCTATTCATAATCGCGATGAATTAATTTACGTTTTGAAGTCGACTGGTTTCTCTTTGCGGAAATGGAACAGAGTCTTATTCAAGACTTACCCCCCGAACACTTATTGGATTCCAATTTTTTGAAATTTTCGGATGCTAGTACTGCTAAAACGTTGGGTTTACGTTGGAACGCGAGCTTGGACACATTTTTCTTCAAGCCATCTCCGACGCCCGATATTACCCAACTCACCAAACGTTCTGTCCTTTCTCAATTAGCCAAGGTATTTGACCCTGTCGGGTGGCTCGCCCCCAAAATAATTGTCGCTAAGATTCTTATGCAACAAATTTGGAAAGACAGAACCGAATGGGACGATTGTATGAAACCCATGAAGTTACACAGGTGGCGCAAATTTGTCGATGACTACCCTTGCATCGAACGGATTAACATCCCCCGCTGGGTTAATTTTACCCTGAGTATGAAGTACAACTTCATGTATTTTGTAATGCTTCTGAGAATGCATATGCTACCACCCTTTATAGCAGAATCAAAACCCCGTCGGGTGAAATATTCACTCATTTACTCGCTGCCAAGACAAAGGTTGAGCCTATAAAGGTGCAAACCTTACCCCGTTTAGAGCTCTGCGGTGCAACTCTGTTGGCTAAAATGGTACATTCGCTCCTCACAGAGTTGAATTTTACCAATTCGGAAGCCTTTTATTGGACAGACTCGACAATAGTTCTGTCTTGGTTTCAAAAACCCCCGTGCCATTGGCCAACCTTTGTGGCGAATAGAGTTTCGTATGTTTTGGATACTGTTGGCACCGATAATTGGAATCATGTCGAATCACATCATAACCCTGCTGATCTAGCTAGTCGAGGTATGACAGCCAGGGAACTTATCAATTCTGACATCTGGTGGAAGGGCCCTTCTTGGCTAAGTCTTCCACGTTCAGAATGGCCGAAGTCATCGTTCAAGTCCTGTACTCAGCTTGAAACACGATTGGTGCAAGTGAACTTTAACACGACCACGCCCACGGAGGAAATTTTGCGCAAATTTTCTGATTTGCCTCGTACACTACGAGTGTTGTCGTACGTTTTTCGTTTTTACCACTCGGCTGATAAAACCTGCTGGTTATCTCTCAAGTACTTGTCCGTGGAACTCACTCAAGATAAGTTTCGTGAAACGTCGGTTGATTATTTTATGTCAAAGTTCTCATTTTCCGGAGTACTCGGCTTTGAAAGACGGAGCTACTTTGTCTCGTAAGAGCTCTCTCCTAACCTTCAACCCTTTCATCGACTCTAGTGGTTTGTTAAGAGTCAATGGAAGACTCTCCCGATCACCAACTTTGACATGCAACGAACGTTTCCCCAAATTACTCCCCTACAATGGTCAATTTACCCGACTGTATCGGGAGCATCTACACAAATGCTCAATACACGCAGAGCTTTCTCTAATGTTGCGCCTCATGAGACAGGAATTTTGGGTCCCTAAACTGAAAACACTTATTCGAACCGTCATTCATAACTGCAAGATCTGTACGATCTATCGGAAGAATTTGGGTCAACAAATTATGGCTGCGTTGCCTCCGGAGAGAACCACCTTAACTCGCCCTTTCACCCACACTGGTCTAGATTTCGCTGGGCCTTTCGAAATTAAGTCATATATTGGACGTGGCTGCCGAGTCACTAAAGGATATGTGCTAGTGTTCGTGTGCTTTGCTACAAGAGCAATTCATTTGGAAGCAACCAGTGAGATATCAACGGATTGTTTTTTAGCAGCGTTTGCTCGTTTTTCCTTTCGAAGAGGTTGCCCCGCACATATCTATTCAGACAACGGAACCACTCTCGTTGGCGCGGCCAATGTAATGAAAAAGGACCGGGCTAAGTTCCTTACTGAATTGAGGCATAAGATTGTGTCGGAAAACATTTTCCAATCTGTGGAATGGCATTTCATTCCCCCTGGAGCTCCATATATGGGCGGCATCTGGGAGGCCGGTATTAAAAGCTTTAAGTCTCACATGCGGAAAATATCAAATGCTCAAAGAGTCACTTTTGAGGAGTTCGCTACTATGCTGGCAAGAATAGAGCCTTGTTTGAACTCTCGTCCTCTTTGTCCCATGACGGATAATCCCTCGGATATCAACCCCTTGACCCCAGGTCATTTCCTTGTCGGAGGTGCAATCCTCTCCCCCCCTGAACCTGATCTCTCGATGGAATCACTCAACTACGCTAATAGGTGGCGTAAGTTGAAGGTTCTTCACCATTTGTTTGCGCGTCGGTGGAAGGACGAGTACTTGGTTGAGCTCTATAAGCGCAACAAATGGAAATATCCCCAGCGCGATTTCGCGATTGACGATTTTGTTGTCATTCGGCACGATAACTTGCCTCCAAACGAATGAAGCTCGGTCGCGTCTCTCGCGTGTACTTCGGCTCCGATTCTAGAGTACGAGTGGCTGATGTTCGAACTGCCAATGGCGTTCTAACGCGGCCTATTGTGAAATTCGTACTGCTTCCTAACCCGAATCAAAACTAATTCGTTCTTTTTTTTTCTGTGTCTGTGTCCTTTATTTACAGATGTCCGAAGTTGCACCCCGAAGACTAACAGTCGAACGTCCAGAAAATCGAAGTCTGCACGAAGTAATTGCCGGGTCAACATCCAATTGCCGATTTTGCAAAGGCAATCACACGCTACAAAGGTGCCCAGAATTCCGCCGCTTAAAACCCTATAAGCGATTGGGTATTGTCCGAAAGTATAAGTTGTGCATAGATTGTTTGGCACAATCACACTTCATAAAGAGCTGTAGAAGTAGGGAACGATGTATGGAGTGTCAGGAACACCATCATACTCTGCTGCATCTTCGGCCCAGTCACCACAACAAACCTCAACAACCACGCAGCAACAACAACAAAAAGGCTAAAGCCAACAAAGGCAACAACAGGAGCGCAACCCGCAGCCAAGCTCCTGAATGTTCCTGTCGATCTCACAAGAAGGATAACAGTGTGGTGGCAACCCCCAACACTGCTGAGGCGACAATTGTCATCAATATCGTCAGCAAATAATCTATATTTTTCTTTTTTTTACCCCTTGTTATTATTATTTAATATTACGTATTATCTTACCTACAAACTGAACTGAATTAATGAATTTGTCAATGAATTTCCTTTGAATTGTAATTTCTTTGCTCACCAGATAGCGTCCTGTTCTCCCTTGTTGCAATGTTGCAAGGGAGGCGGGATTTTTAAGTCAACTATTGTAAATACTAATTTTAAGTTAATTATGTAAATACGCCCATGTGGATGGTGAATAGGACAAGAAAGAAAAATAAAAAAAGAATTGATATTATTATCGATCAACCCCCAAAACCCGAAGGTACGTTTCCTTAACCATTTAGTATAATTATTGTGTATTATATTCTAATACATTTATTATATATTTTTTTTTTTTGTTAACTGGAATTAAAATATTTTATTTAATTTACCCCGCACCCCCGGAAACAATAATAAAGAGGAAAATTTTGAAAAACAGGAATCATATTAAAGTACTGGGACAGATAAGGAAATGGAAATTGTTTCAAATAGTTTGGAAATGGCTTCGATAGAGGAAAATACGAAATTTATTACGATGTGTTCAAACATCATTCGTGAAAATTATGACGCAAACTCTCTGACTCTTAATTCTTTTCTTGATAAAATTAGTTTGATTGAAGAACTAACAGCACCAAATTTGAATATATGCCTCATTTCTTTCATAAAATCCAAATTAGATAGAAAGGCTTGGGAAGTTTTGCCTGAAAATATATTGAGCATACAAGAGATTAAGGATTATCTTAGGAGTAGGACAGCTCAAATTATTATGTAGATTTTTCTAAAAATCTTGAGGAACAGGCAGATGCTTTACAGCGTTCACTCGTGATTGAAGGTATTACTAAAGCAAATGAAATGCCAATAGAGCAAATTGTGAACATTTGTAGAAATAATGCCAAGTTTGACATGGTAAAAGCAATCTTGGCTTCTACAGTGTTTTTCGAACCGAAGGATGTAGTGGAAAAATTAATTGTGAAAAAGATAGTCAAGTGCTAGCAATGTATTATGGTGGAAATAGTTCAAATTAAATAATCGTAATATGAATAATTCAAGGAACTCCTATGGAGGTTATCATAATTTTTACAGATCTAATTATAACAATAGAGGTCATAATGAATATAATGGCTATAGAGGACTTAAAAACAATATTCATGGTAAATTCACCAATAGAGGTGGATACACTAATTGTGGTCGATATAATAATTCGGGTTATAATCAAAATACAGGTAACAAATCCTATGGTCAAGGTACCTTGGTCAGAACTTTAAACGCATTTCCTGCTGAGGGCGGAGAACGATCAAATTTAACTAATGAAAATATCTTTAAATCTGTATATAGTCTAAATTTAAACTATTAAGATTTTATACATTTAAAATGCTCTGCATAACCATTTAAAATTAACTCTTTTCTAGTTGACTCTCAAGCAGACATTTCAATTTTAAGCATTTCTAGCCTAAATAACAATTTTCCAATAAATGACCGAAATAACATTAATATTGTCGGCATAACAGCAAATACAATAAAGACAAATACTGAATTATTTATATCGAATTATTCAATATCGCAAACTTTTCACATTGTGTCTGACAACTTTAATATCCCATCTGCTGTTATATTAGGTATGGATTTTCTAAAGGCCAACAAGCGCAACATTGACTATAATACAATGACAGTTTCTTTTATGTATGTGGTGAGCAAATAATTATCCCCAAGTCTTTTTTTACACGGTAGATACGTTCCTCAGAAATCCGTGTCAAGAAAACCGTGTAAAAAAAGAAGCGTTTCCTATAGTAAAATGAGAGATACGTTCCATGTTATCTGAAAACCGACAAATAAAAAATATTTATTAAAACTCAAGTTCAACATTTGGTTACATTAATGAAAGCCAATCTGTAAGGACTTGGCTCAAAGTCGACTGGTCTAAAGAAAACACTTTCATTCTTATTTATTTAAGAAGAATTCAAGGAAATACGTTGGCTGTTTTCTTTTCTTTTCGAACGTCCCCGGCCGCACACTACCCTCCCCCCTCACCCTAGCGCGGAGGGCTCCCCATTACGTAGGAACACGTACACACTACAGACCAGACTGTAGCGGGTAAGGGAAAAGTAATGGCAACGAGAACATAAAACAGTTACAGAACTTAATCACAAGCTGAATAAGGTAACAATAAACCAGAACTACCTAAGGCAAGAACGAAAATACATTTTTATATAATAATTTATAAATTAATGCCAGCATATAAGCTACGTTTTATATTACAAACACTACAATTAAAATCAATAAAATCATAATGTAAGTTAAAATCATTGCATAATCCACGAAAAGGAAAATTAGATCTATTGTTTGTTGTATATAAATCTAAAGAAGGATAGTGCCGTGAAAATCTTGCTGGAATGCTGAAATTCAGGTTACAAAGCAAAAACTCAGAATCGATATCACCTTTAACCTGATTAAAAAAGATTGTTGCTTTTCTAAACTACCAATTTCCTCCACCAGGATACACACGATGACACTATTCATTGTTATTTTCTTGTGTTATATTAAACTCGTATGTATTTCATCAAATTCTATTAATTGTATTTAACAATTTTTTTTTTTTACTTTATCTTCATAAATTGCCAAAAATTTAATATCAATAAGAAACACAGCTGACGTAATAATTAAATATTGCCACTTTTTCAAACTTTTACTTCCGCGGAATTTGTAATTAGAGGATTTCTTTCTCAAGAAAACGTTTTCCGTGAGAAAGGAATTCCTTGAGAATATTCGTGATTGGGCTGATAATTCATTACGTAAAATACAATTTTAATTCTAACAACTATTTTATTACCAATATTATTGTCAATGGTTTAAGTCTGCCTTTACACTAGACACATTATTTTGCAAAGACCTACAATTCTGTAAAAAAAAACCTTGAAGTATGTATGCAATGGACTGCCAAAACGTATAGGATAATTGAAAATGTGAATAAAAGCCTGACTAATTATCGCGTTATCATTCAATTTATTGATGACATAATGCCAGCAAGTATAGAGAAATGCATCCTTTCTACGAGACATCCTATGGATATTCGTTCTGCAATTGATGCAGACGTTCTAAATAAAGGGCAAGAAATTTCCTCTACTTCTTCAGTAATAAATTTGAAAGATCTGATTAGAAGACAAACTGAGTCGATGGTCTACAAGTTCAAAGTAGTTAATTTGATACTAAATTTTAAGATTATTTTCATTTATTAGAATTCAAATTTTTCAAATAAAAGCAAATTGAGAAACAAAGTGATCGAGCTTTCGTTGTGGTGAGCGAAAATATAAAAAATTGTTAGGTATTTTAAAACAACGCTAAATTTTTGGAATCACTGAGCACTTGTGGGATTGATAGAAATTATATCTTTTGACACCACAGTCACTAATACTGGTATAATTAACAAAAATCCATTTTTACTCGAAAAAAGTTGGGAATTGAGAATTTAACAGAATTAAGAATTTTTGCATGAATCTGATAAAATCTCATCACGTGCTTACGGTTACTCCAGCTAAAACCTCAATTTGTTGGAGAGTATGGTCCCATTGCACAGCATTAAACAAATTTAATTTATCGCCAATCCGCGTAACTTCTTTTACAGGAGATCACCCTTTAAGATTGTTTTCATTTATTAGAATTCAAATTTTTGAAATAAAAGCAAATTGAGAAACAAAGTGATCGAGCTTTCGTTGTGGTGAGCGAAAATATAAAAAATTGTTAGGTATTTTAAAACAACGCTAAATTTTTGGAATCATTGAGCACTTGTGGGATTGATAGAAATTATATCTTTTGACACCACAGTCACTAATACTGGTATAATTAACAAAAATCCATTTTTACTCGAAAAAAGTTGGGAATTGAGAATTTAACAGAATTAAGAATTTTTGCATGAATCCGATAAAATCTCATCACGTGCTTACGGTTACTCCAGCTAAAACCTCAATTTGTTGGAGATTATGGTCCCATTGCACAGCATTAAACAAATTTAATTTATCGCCAATCCGCTTAACTTCTTTTGCAGGGTGATCTCTTCGCAGTGTACGAACAGTAGTTCAATGTATGGTAATACCAGAAGTAGCGGAAACCTCTTTTACTTTATACTGAATGGTGGTAGCAATTACAGTGCCAATATGCATAGTATGTTTTGCAGAAAGCTTGCATTTATCCATACCAGCTAGCATTTTGTCAATAATAAATTAAATAGTACCGCAATGTGGAGTCTTGCATTTATACATATATTCGAAGACATTCTGACTATCCTAAATGTTTTAGGGTCCATTGAATATAACTTACTTCAACATTATCAGCTTGTGACTCATCAGCAGTCCATGCTTCTAATGTAGTTAAAATTATTTGTCAATGAATTGTTCTAATAGTTTAGGCGGTGTGCTGCAATAGAAGCAGTAATTAACAGAGAGAAATGGTTTGCATATTTGAGGAACGCGTAAAATCTTACAAGCAGAGCTAACGGATACAAAATAAAACAAGGCCAAATAGATGGTAATCCAATATCCCAATAACGTCAATATTAATAAACTTATCAATACTAAAGAAAACAGCATTTAAATATTTTTAGACCTAGATACAGTAGCATATCTCCTACTCAGCAAGTTAACCATTACTTGACCATTGGTACCTATCACTTAGTTAATTTCTATTATGACTGCCTCTGCTCCACTGCAACTTATGTTTTTTTTTTTTCTATTTCTAACTAGCTCCGCCCGACATTTGACTAAAACATAAGTCTGAGCTGTAAGGGTAATAATTCAAAAAGTAGCCATTTTAAGAGTTCCAGGACAAAGAACTTCATCCAATAAGAATATCATTTTTCCTTTGAGCGAAGGTCAATACCCAATAAGAAGACATTACTGCTCCAAGAACTATGAATTTTAGGACAACAGCTTTCAAGTTATATGCCAGTACTGAACTTTTAAGATGAGAAGCTCTTGCGCTAAATTTAAGTATTTGGAATTTTGCAGGTTCACTTAAACCATCGGTAGGACTGCCCCCATAGGACAGGGTTGGCATTTTTTCTTATAAAACACCACTATATGTTATTACATAAGTAAATTTACATACCTAAACAGAAGTTTACTTGGTTGAAAAGCAACAATTGCTAAGCACAATAGTAGCCATAACCGGTCAGTCCATTCTAAATTAGGATTTTTAGTTGTCTGCCGAATACATTGTATAAATATTTCATCTCGAAGTTCTTCCCTTTCAATTCCGAGTCCTATTATATATTGGATTGCCTGCAGCTCCCTCTCAGCATTCAACTCGCCACGCATGTATTTGCCCAACTCCTATAAAATGAAGAAAAAAAGATATAATTTATATTAACCAGTCTCAATGGACAAATTTTTCTAAAATATATTTTCAATACTATATTTTAAATTTTTTTCTTTAAATTCGATTATATTGAACAAAAATTGGGTTTTAGTTTACAAACACCATCGCTTACGATTTGAAAAACGCAAAACGCATTTCAGCATGTTCTGAAAACGAAGCGATTTGCTGGCGTTTTGCATTTTTCAAAGTTGCATTCGAACAATAAAAACATATGGTTTATCATAACAAAACAAAACGAATAAAAAATTTAAATTGCTTACAGCGTATTTCCTTGTTATATGTATTGGCTTTAAAAAACCAAAAGAAATGTTAATTAAAAAAACGCTAAGAATCTTTTCCAATCCATTGAAGATCATGCCTAATTTATATTGTTACGCAAAAATAGTCGAAACGACCTAATATAGTTTAACATTAACGGTAAACAAAAGCTACAAATACAAAGACAATGAGACAATGCGTACGCAATACACACGACACAAACACACACTAACCCATGCATCGAACTTAGAATAAGTAAACCAGCCACAACAAGCATGAGAGCAAAAGGGTTAGACAAGTAAGCAAACGCAACAACAAATAATGTAGTCGCAAAAGAATTCTCGAGAAGGCGAGAACGCGAACCTTCTACTTCGAGAACCATCATCAGGCTGAAGACGTTCGCATATAAAAGGGCTAGACAAGACAAGTAGCGTTGTCAACTATATATTTTCAAAAAGCACCAAACTCGTTAAAAAACGCGTAATTTTTACAAAAAAGCACTAAAACATTATAATATTTATTTTAATTTTATCACCATTTTATATAAAAAAAATAAAAAAATTTACAAAACAATTAATATTATTTATTTAACACCAGCAATAATAAGGAAAAGAGTTTTTGTTTTATTTATTTGTTTATTTATTATATGATTTTTTAAAAAGTATAAATTTTATTTGAGTTAATATTTTGTATTAACTTATTTTTCAAAATTTGTAAATTATTTTTTATTTCTTTTAGTAGTTTTAAAAACTTTTTTTAGTTTTAACAATATAATGTATTTCAAAGAACTTATAAATAGTTGCATTTCAAAGTTATACCTATTTGAAACGTTAAATAATCTACACTTGGCAAATTATTATTTTATACTTTTTTTGTTTATTTAATTTGGTGTCACTGACATGAAAACAAAAGCACTAAAAAATCACTCGAAAATTTTCCGCGTAGAAAGTTTTAAAAAGCACTAAAAATAGTGCTAAAAGCACTGAGTTCACAACGCTAAAGACAAGCAACGCAGTCAGTGTGAATTGAGTCAGCCTTGTGTGCAGTTACGTATGAAGTAAAAGTCGTGGTTCGAAGATATCTATTGTGAACAGTGAGATATAAAAGTAGTGTGAATAATAAAGAGTCTCATTAAAATAAACACATATTTGTTTTTACTTGGTTGGCAATAAACGAACTTATATTTAAACGTTTTTAAAAAGGTAAAAACGTGACAATTGGTGTCAGAAGTGGGATTGCAAAATCCAAAAGTAAAAATAAATAAAAAAAAATTAATCAATAAAAATGAAACTCACGGAACTAAGAGTGGACCGGCTTAAACGAGAGTTGGGTAAATTGGAGCTATCAATAGCGGGCACAAAGAATGAACTGCAGAGGCGGTTAAGAGAACAACTGCAGCTTCAGGGCATAGAAATCCAATCCTACGAGTTCCAGAATGAGGAGGAACGGAAGATACAAGCTCCAGCAACCTCTAGCGGTGTTCACATAAATTCGATGCTAGCCCCTATGATGGAGAAAATGCAAGTAGCCTTTAGAGCAGAAAACTGATGGACAAGAAGCTTCTAGAAACGGAAATCAGAAACTGGTGGTTAAAGTACAAAAAACTTCTAGAGCTGAAAATCAAAAACTGCAAACAGCAATTTTGTCAAAAATAGAAAAGGAGTCGGTCAGCAAAAAATAACTGGAGTTGAGGAAACAGTGTCAGATTTGGAAAAGGCCGTTGACGCGAAGGTGGACAATTTGGAAAAGGCCGCCGACGGAAAACTCGTAATGATGAAGGAAAAGATCATCAACCTCCAGAGCCAGCGAGTCATATCTGAAAGCACCAGCAGGATAAAAACACCTTGGTTTGACCCCCCCTATCCGTCTTCAAATTGCAGTTTGAGACAGTAGCCAGCAGAAACTGATGGGACGATGGAGAGAAGGCGTTGGAACTAATTCATGCCTGCTAGCAGCAGAAACAACTATAAAGACTTAATTGTGGCATTACAGCGGAAATTCGTCGATGAACACAAGCGAATGCTGTACCATAGTTGAGATGTCGGGCGCAAAAGCCAAACGAGCCATTACAATCCTTTGCAATGGAAGTTGAACGACTGGTGCAGCTTACATACCCAGGAAAAAACCACCCATTGATAGACAACATTAAGACCGAGGCGTTTATCAATGGTATACGCGACCCAGACATTAAACTAGCAGTATGTTCCACGCAGAAGACAATATTTGCAGAGACCGTTGCTTTCGCACTTGCCCAAGAGACCGCATTAGAAGAAAACGGACAAAAGGCTAAACTTAAATGCTTCAACTGTGCATTTCCAAAGAAACTGCAAAGCGCCACGTAAAACATACAGATCCATCTTGCCATCAATGAATAATAAACGGGTGAACTACCAACCAAAAGTCCCCGTTAAACTAAAACGAGCTAGCATTAGGGGCAAGTGCTGGCTCCCACAAACGATGGCCCCACAATCTCAATATCAGTGATTCAATAGAACAACAGCAATCTTATGGCGTGCGGGTACATAAATGGCAGTCGACACGCCCTCACTATAGACACTGGGGCGACGCAGTCCCTCATCAGATCAGATGTAGTAAAGGGAAGATGTGAGGCTCTTAGAAATTTAAGACTTCGGACAGCTACGGGAGAGTCTGCTACCGTCCACGGAAAAACAGCCACCATCAGCGTAAACCACGTCTTTATTGTTGCCGATATTTTGGACGAGGTTATCATTGGTGATATTGAATATGGGACAACAGATAATAAGTTGGCGAAATGTGGAGATACCTCTTGTCGTCAGATACAAGCATCAAGTGCACGCCAGAAGGATAGTTGCTGTCGAACAATAAAAACTACCACCTTAAAGTGAATCATTGATATAGGCGCGTATGGAGGGAGATTGTGAGGAAAACCGCTTGTGGGTTTTGGAACCAACAGAAATACAGACAGCAAAGGCCCTCGTCAAATCTACAGAAAAGAGAATAATGTGAGAGTGCTGAATCTCTCAGGCAATGAAAAAGTCGTCTGTAAGAACTCAGAAGTCAGTCAATATGTTCCAGTAGAGGCGGTAATTTATTGTGAGTGTGGAGAACTGGGTAGCAGGTTTAGCAGCTTCAGACAGAAATAAAGCCAAAAAGTTGCTAAAAAGGTATGCTTGCACTTTCGCCACAAATAATAAAAGACAAGGAAGAACAGGTATGGTCTAACCGATAAACCGATAAAGCAGGTACCCATGAGGTCAAAGGACTAGTCGACGATGAAGAAGAGCGGTGTAATCAAGACATCATCAGGTGCGTGGAGCTCACCTGTAGTCTTAGTGAAAAAGAAAGATGGGAGTACAAGATTCTGCGTAGACTACAGGAAGCTGAATGATGTCACTTAAAAGCACAGTTACCCACTACCGAGAATTGATGACACACTCGACACACTAGCTGGAACGAAGTAGGTTCTCCACATTGGATTTACAAGGCGGTTATTGGCAGGAGGAGATTGCAGAACAAGACAAGGAGAAAACTGCATTCAGTGCGAATGGCGGCCTCTGGCCATTTGGTCTTTGTAATGCGCCGGCCACATTCGTGCGGCTTATGGAACGTGTACTCAAAGGACTCCACTGGAAGGCTTGCCTGGTATATCTCGACGATATTATAGTGATGGGCAGAACTTTCGACACACACTTCAAAAACCTGGGAGATGTTCTACAGCGGATAACAATGGCTGGACTAAAATTAAGCATTGTTCCAAAAACAGATGAAATATTGGAGGCATCTTGTAGCAGCAGACGGAATATCTACGGATGAAGATAAAATACGAGAGCAAAGGACTGGCCTCGTCCCCAGAATCTTCATGAACTCCGCAGCTTTTTGGTACTATGCACTTACTACAGACGCTTTGTGCCTAACTTTGCTAGAGTTGCTGCAACCTTGCATGAACTCACCACGAAATCGAAAGTGTACCAATGGGGTGAGCCACAAGAAAAGGCGTTTCAGACACTAAAAGATCTATTGTGTACTGCACCAGTCTTGGCGTATACAGTCCCAGGAGAAAAATTCATTTTGGACAGTAATGCTAGCGGATTTGGTATTAGTGACGTACTTTCCCAAAGGATCAATGGGATAGAGAAAGTCGTGGGCTACTATAGTCGCACACTGTCAAAGCCTGAACAAAAGTATTGTGTGACTCGACGGGAGCTACTTGCCGTGCTGGAGTGCATCAAACACTACCATAAGTACCTGTATGACCAACGTTTTCTGCTAAGGGCTGATCATTCTGCTCTGAGATGGCTGCTGCAATTTATGAACTTTGAAGGACAGTTAGCACGTTGGATTGAGCGCCTCCAGACTTACGACTTCAGCATTAAACACCGAAGATGCATAAAACATGGGATGCAAGCATTGCGTGAAAGCTGAGAAAAAGGAATCCATTGTCGATATCCGGCTAACGCAGATTGAAGCCAACGAAGACTGGTCCCAAGCACAAGAAGTGACCCGATATTGGCGAAGATAATAGCAGCGAAGGAGAAGGACAAACGGGCTAAAAGAAATGGGATATCCGCAGAAGGTTCTCTTACAAAAGCATATTGAGCACTATAGGACAGCTTAAAGATCGTAAACAGGTGCCTATATCGACTTTGGACTGGATAGCAAACTGTACCCAGTGTATTGCAGCTAAAGGTCCAGTAAGAAGAAGTCGAGGTCAGATGCAACAGTACAACTCGGGCGCACATTTCGAGCGGATAGCGATGGATGTAGAAGGCCCTTTTCCTGTCAGCAATGCCTGAAACCGATATAGTAGTATGTTTATGGGGTTTCTGGATCAATTTTTCCATACAAATTTGGGAGCATGCCTACGCTACAGCCGGTCATGTTCGGTATGTTGATTTGTATGTTACACGGTATGTGATATATTTTTTATAGGTTTGCGAGTTGTGTCTGTTTGTCGTGTAGGGTGACGAGCTTGGTCCCCCGCGCCTGTCCCCCGAGCTTGGCCCCGCCCCTGGGGTCGCAGTTCTAACTTTGTCTAACCTTGGTTGATGTGTTGTGTGAAGTGCGCTATGTGTGTGTGTGTGTCATTTGTTTTGTAAAAAGATATGTAGGGTGATTGTGACGTGTTAATGCCGGCTGTTTTTATATTTGCATGTTGTAACAGTTCTCACAGTTTAGTGTGATAAAAATGAGTTAATTATTTTTTTGATAATGTTAAAATTAAAAGAATGTTTAATTAGTTCTGTTATTTGTTATAAAAGTACATTTATTAAAAACAAAAAAACATATTCCCACAGTTTATTCACTAAAAAAACGCATATCAAGTTACATACTGTCTGGCGCGTGTAAACAAAAAAAATATTTCAAATATTTTTTATTGTGATGTTTGATCTGCCAAATTTTGGGAGCATGCATAGTCGTAAAAGACTGTATTCTTTATTTTATTTTTTTTATTGGAAAAATATAATTTTGATAAGGGAATTTAAAGTACGGTTTTCTTAATAATTTGTTGCAGAATTATGTGTAATCGACCTATTGTACGGTTTTCTTAATAATTAATTTGTTGCAGAATTATGTGTAATCGACCTATTGTATACCCTTAGGTGTGATTAATGTTGAAATTAAAAGAATGTTTAATTAGTTCTTTTATTTTTTATAAAAGTACATTTATTAAAAATAAAAAAACATATTCCCACAGTTTATTCACTAAAAAACGTATATCAAGTTACATACTGTCTGGCACGTGTAAACAAATAAATAAATGATATAAATAAATGACATATGAAAAAAAAAAAATAGTTTATTGTTTTGATCGCATGATCACGTTGCACTAACATGCCCGAGTATGCAAACGCTGATTCAGCATAATTATTTTCCCATCAAATTGTTTGTAATTGGAGACGATGCAGGTGTGAAGCAAAAATATTAAACACGCTTACACTTCAGAATTACCTTTACCTTCAGAACACACGTCCCCCCCCCCCTGTCCTTAACTCCAATTTTGAAATGGTACTGAATTTTAACTGAAAAAATACTTTTTTGCATCAAAAAGTACTTTTTTGCATCAAATCGGAATTACGATCTGATCACACCACTTATTTATTTTGTCTGTTATTGCATTAATAGTTGAAAAGCCCAAGACATAAAATATGTAATAATAATAAAGTACTGGAAGCATAGCGGAGGTACTGCAGTATTTCTTAAATGAAATAGTACTGAAAAAGGTACAAAAGTACTAAATTTTTCAACTGTGACTTGCATAAAAGTACGGAAAAATTCAACTCTAACTTGTATATTAGCATAGCGGAGGTACTAAAGTATTTCTTAAATGAAATAGTACTGAAAAAAAGTACGAAATTACTAAATTTTTCAACTCTGACTTGTACAAAAGTACTGAATTTTACAACCCTGACTTGTATATTAAAAAAAATTTGCTATAAATAACGATAGTTGTTTGTTAACAGAAATATTCCTGTTTAAGCAAATCTATTTAACACATTATAAGTTATTAAAAAAGAAAATAAATAAATAAGAAATGGCTGCCGGTTTTATTTGTCAATTTTGCAAAAAAGTATTTACTCTGAATAGAAATTTAAGAAGGCATATTGATTATATCATGATGGTCCATCAACATCATGTAAATGTAAAACTTGTAATAAATATTTTCCAAATCATGCGGAATGGCATCGACACTCACATTCTCACACAGAAAATAATAAAGACAGTGAAATTAGTGTTTATTGTGAGTATTGTGAAAAAACAATTCTAAAAACAAATTGGTGTAATCATAAAAGCCAAATGAACACAAACTTAACTGTGTTGAGAATCCAGACAATGGTTTGGATGCTGATGATGTTAAATGCATAAAATCGTCGTTTAATAATAGAATTATCACATATTTAGTTGAAAACAATAACAAAAATAATTTAATACCTGAAAACTTTTTAACAGAAATCAGAGACAAAATAATTAAATTATTAAGTGATGCGATTAAAAAATATGAAAGCATAAAATTTAACATGGAACTGTTTTCTGAATATATGTTAATAAAGGATGATGAAGACAATTGTATGATTGAAATAAAGTCTCATCAAACTAAAATGAATATTCTTAGTATATATTCAACAAGTGATGACATTCTTAATACTTACAACGAGCAATGTGATGTTATAATTAAAAATATGAGTGAGTTTCAGGAGCGTGACAGCGGTTGGGCATTAATTGAAATATCACGTCTTGAGATAAACATTAATCAATATAAATGTATAAAAGGTTCGCAATACATCCCCCTACCACCGGAAATACAAAGAAAGCATGCATGCATCAATGTTCAAAATAATGATGAGTATTGTTTCAAATGGGCAATAATATCAGCATTATATCCAATGGCAGAGAATTCAAATAGAATGACGTCCTATAATGTTGTCAATATTGAAGATGAAATTATAAGACTGGAAAACAACATTGAATTAAATTTTATGAACTTGAACTTTCCGCTTCCAGTTAATCAGATAAAAGTATTTGAGACCAACAATCCTGAATTGAGTGTAAATGTGTTTGCATTAGATAATGAGAATAATATAAAAATCAGTCTTGTCATATTTGTAAAAAAAAAATTATCAAATAAAGATAAGGTAGCTGAACATTGTCATCTAACCGGTGAATACAGAGGTGCTGCTCATAACAAGTGTAATTTAGAATATCAAATTGCGTATTTCATTCCTATATTTTTTCATAATCTTTCAGCATATGATTGTCACTTGTTTGTTAGAGAGCTTTCATCTATTGAAGATGATATAAATATTATACCTTTAAATAAGGAACTTTATGTATCCATATCAAAAAGAATTACTGTAAATGAAAAACAAACTATTGAGTTACGTTTTCTCGATTCATTTAGATTTATGTCATCTAGTTTAGAGAAATTTGCAACTTATTTATCCGACAATGATTTAACTATAGTAAAATCAAACTATTCAAATGATGAAAAATTTAATTTAATGAAACGTAAAGGTGTCTTTCCGTACGACTACTTAGATTCTGAAAATCGTCTCAATGAAACTCAATTATCTCCCATTTCTGTTTTCTTTAATAAATTAACTAACGAGTCGTGTAGTGTAGAGGATTATACACATGCTCAAAAAGTATGTAGGATATTTAAATGTATAACGTTAAAGGATTATTTACTTTTATATTTAAAGGTAGACGTTCTTTTACTCTGTGACATATTTGAAAATTTCCGACAAGTATGTAAAAGCATTTATAATTTAGATCCCTGTCAATATTATACTACTCCTGGGATGCAATGTTGAAAACAACTGAAATAGAATTAGAGTTGTTAACTGATATTAATATATATAATTTTGTTCTTCGAGGTATCAGGGGAGGTATTGTTCAATGTTCTAACAGATATTCAATAGCAAATAATAAATACATTAGTGATTATGATTCTAACAAGGAATCAAATTATATAATATATTTAGATGTAAATAATTTATATGGTTATGCAATGTCAAAATACTTTCCATATAAAAATTTTAAATGGGTTGAAAATTTTAATGTTAATAGTATAGAAGAGGATTCTCCATTGGGTTATATATTAGAAGACGATCTAGAATATCCATCTGCATTACACGACTATCATAATGACTTACCATTTTGTGCAGAGAATAAGAAAATTGAAAACTTGAAACAGCGAAAATTAATAACAGATCTAAATGATAAGAAAAACTATATTATACATTATAGAAATCTACAACAATGTTTAAAACATGGTTTGATGTTGAAAAAAATTCATAGAATTCTTGAGTCAGAGTAAATAAACTTGAAAGTGGTTCAAGGTTGTTCTTAAATATTTAAAGCAAAAGATTTTAACGTTAATTCAAATTATGATAAAAGAAAAACCTTGAAATTCAGATTAAGTTTCAAGTTGTGCTATTGTTTTTTGTTTTATCATAATTTGAATATATACCTGAAAAAAAGTTTCCTGTATAAATAAGAAGACATAATTTTTTTATTTGTTAAATATAAAATTAAATTAAATGAAAAACTAATTTGACATTTTACTTTTTAAATAAGTCCTATATGTTAACTTACTCCCTTTTTATACAAATTTTCAATAATTCTTACATCTGATAAGAAATAAAAGACTGATTTATTTTCAAATATATACATATGAATGGATGTTCAGCTACCTTATCTTTATTTGATAAATTTTTTTTACAAATATGACAAGTCTTGCTTTCATAATGTTGTATCTGTTGAAGTGGCGTTAAGGAATTCGTAGGTTTAATAACACTTAGATGTTCAGTGTAAATATCTAAAATATCATTAACTAAGTGTATTGTTTGCCAAAAGAGGGCTATCCCAAGTTTTTCAATAAAACAAGTGTCACGTTTCTTAATATGTATATTTGAACCTCACGTGTCGAGATCTATGTTAAGAAGGAGGATGTATATGATGACGTTAACTATAATTATCTATGTTTAATCTATTATGACGTTTTCTTATTAAAATGCAACTAGATGTCGCGAGTGTAGTATTGTTTACAATAGGTCTTTTCACATATTTTACGTCTTACACTACATCCCCTTTTTTTAGATACGTATTAAAGTTTTAATTAATATTACATTAATTCAATTTACATTACAATAATACTCCATTTTTAATAAAATAATTTTTTTGTATAATAATAATTTTTAGTAGATTTAAATTAATTTCAATTCTGAATTCATATATTTCTACATATAAAAAATACAATTAAATAATTTATAATACATGATATATATATATTTTTAATTTTTTTACAAACTTTAAATCTTTATTAATTGTTCTATTCAAGAACGTAATCGTCAACCCATACGGGTGCTTTTCTTTGTCTAACTGGACGTGATGAAGAACAAATTTCTTCATTTTCCGGAGAAGATAAATCCTCTGGATTGATTTTATTTTCAATTATATAATTTTCATCCGGGTTATATAATTCTTCTGAGTCACAAAAATTGTCAACACATGATACAGGAATAAGGTGAATTCTGTTTCGCCTATATTCCATTCTATCAGCCTGAATCAAATACGATCTTGGTTCATCCAATTTTCGTAAAATTTTTC
Organism: Sarcophaga peregrina; assembly: GCA_014635995.1. Taxonomy (NCBI): domain Eukaryota; kingdom Metazoa; phylum Arthropoda; class Insecta; order Diptera; family Sarcophagidae; genus Sarcophaga; species Sarcophaga peregrina. Next base: position 82,130,526 of record CM025789.1, on the reverse strand, counting down.
CATATTTTCGCAAATCAGTAATCCATACTCTATCCCCTGTTTTTAGTTCAGGAAGATCTTTTGTACCGTGTCTGTTATTATAATTCTCAATCTGTTTTCTCTTAATCAACATTTCTTTATCTTTTACTTCTGCATTGTAATCTACTTCTAATGTACTGGGCAACATCGGAACCAATGATTTGAATTTTCGACCCATCATTAATTCAGCGGGAGAAAATCCATTTGCTAATGGGGTCGAACGATAATTAAGTAGGGCGTCGTGAATATCATCGCATTTTTTCAATAATTGTTTCGCCACTTTAACTGACGATTCTGCAGCACCATTTGATTGGCTATAATAAGGGCTACTTGTCACATGTTGGAAATTATAATCAAGGGCAAACTGTTTAAATTTTGATTGAAACTGAGGACCGTTGTCGCTTCTACATATGGAGCAAATTCCAAAACGTGAAAAAAATATTTTTACTTTTTCAATTATGTCCTCTTCGGACATAGAAGTTAATGGAAAAAATTCAAAATAACGAGAGTAACAATCGGTTATTATAAGATACCATTTATTCCACTTAAATAAATCCAAACCTAATTTCTCCATAGGTCGAGTGGGTAAGCTTTCAAATTTGAATGTTTCCTTTTTGTTACTTCGTTCCTCTAAACAATTAGGACAATTCTTTACCAAGTCTTCTAACTGTGTGCTAAGACCTACCCACCAAACCGACGTCTGTGCCAATCTACGACATTTCGTAATACCCTGATGACCAACATATATATGTAATTAAGAACTTCCTTTTGCATATCTGGAGGGATTATTATTCGAGTATCTTTCAACAACAAATTTTCCGAATATGAGATATCATACCGGTATTGATAGTAAGGTGTCATAAAATCTGGTAATTTATCCCGAGATGGCCAACCATCTACAGAATATTGGCGCAATAGTCGACATACTTGGTCGCCTGTCTGAGCTGTTATAATCTTCGCTAAATATCTATCTCTAACTGGGAGGTTCTTAACAATAAAATGAACAAAAGAATCAATCTCCATTCCTAACTCTTGAGGTTCATTAACTTTATGAGGTATTGGACTGCGAGATAGAGCATCGGCTATTTTAAGGTCTTTTCCTGGCACATATATTACTGAGTAGTCATACCGCATGAGGCGCATTCTAAATCGCTGATGTCTAGGTGTCAATGTGTCCAAATTCTTAGATTGTGCCTCCCGCTCAATCTGAACATAGTGTCTTTCTGTTTCCGTCATTGTCCTGGATATATACGAAACTACTTGCCTGTTCCCATGATCATCTACCTGTAATAAACAGGCACCAATGCCATAGCAAGATGCATCTGAGCTAATGATTATTCGCTTTGAGGGGTCATAGAAGGCCAAAATTGGCTCTTTTGTTAAACTTTCCTTAATTTCTCTAAACGCTTTCTTCTGAATTTCGTCCCACACAAAATCAGTATTCCCCGTTAATATATTTATTGGTTGTAATATTTTTGAGCGATTAGCAACAAATTTTGCAACGAAATTAACCATACCCAGAAATCGCTGGACCTCAGTCCTATTTTCAGGTCTAGGATAATTAATTATTGCCCGTATTCTTTCTGGATCAACCGAAATACCCTCTTCTGAGAGAACGTAACCTAAATATGTAACACGGTTCACACCAAAACATGACTTTTCTTTATTTATGGTTATTCCTTCCATACTTAGTCGTTCTAAAACTTTCTCCAGTGCTCTGTCATGTTCCTCCTGATTTCTACCAAAAATCAAAATATCATCGACGTGTGAAATACAGTTACCTATTCCATCAAGAACCTTATTAAATTTTGAAACAAAATATTCAGGTGCACACGAGATTCCAAAAGGTAGCCGTTTAAAAATAAATCGTCCAAATGGACATATAAAACAAGTTAACAGCTGACTTTCGGGTGTTAATTTTATTTGGTAGAATCCCTTATTAGCATCAATTTTTGAAAATATTTTCGCTTCTCTAATTTCAGCCAAGGAAAGTTCAATTCTTGGCATTGGGAAATAAGGTCTAATAACTGCTTTGTTCAACTGAGTGTAATCTACGCAGAGCCTAATTTCATTATTGGGTTTTGGAACAACTACAATGGGACTAACCCAATCAGTTGCGTCCTCCATACGTTCGATTATGTCGAGTTTCAATAATCTATCTATCTCGGTTTTCAGTTTAGGAAGTAATGGAATTGGCACTCTTCTTGGTATAGGCTGCACAAAGGGAATCGCATTATCCTTTATTTTAATGCTGATCTCTCCCTTAAACTCTCCCATTTCCCGAGTTAGTCTGGGGAATCTGGAAATTATATCCGAAGATGGAATCCTATTTGCTGAATAATTTCTAAACTAACGATTGCATTACGTCCCAATATGGGAGTACCTAATCCACTGACTATGTAAATTTCATCCGTAAATTTCCTATCCTTGTAAATTAGAGTCATTTTAGAAACGCCTACAACCTTTAAAGAGTTGCCATCGGGGCCGTTCAAACTAGTAGTTGTCCTAGAAATCTTCAAATTATGACCTTCCGGAACTAACTTTTCAGGGATGCAAACACAATCAGCTCCCGTATCTATCAAAAACTTTAATTTGTTTTGCAATTCAAATACGAAACACTGTATGAACCATGATCCTACACCTGATTTCTCAATATTACCAACGAATAGTCTACTAATTGAGCCAATCATGTATTGAGAATGTCTATGACTATCAGAAGAATTATTTTCAGATTCATTTACTTCTATAATATTTACTTTCCTATTTCCATCGGATTTAAACTTCTCAATCTTTTTTCTGCAAACATTTCCAAAATGTCCACGTAGACCACAATTTTTACAATTTTTATCTTTTGCTGGACAATTATTTCTATTATGGGATGGTTTATATCCACAATAACTACATATTTTATTTTTATAACTTAAATTATAGTTACCACTGCGGTGTTGCGGTGCATTATTACCATTGTAAATTTTAAAAATATTTAAATCTGAATTATATGAACATTTAATATAATAACTATAAGCAAATGGGATACGCTTTTGTACTGATTTAACATTTGTTGAATTTTGTACATTAATTGATTCTAGAATACATTCAAAATCAGCATATACAACAAAAGGTACATTCAATTGTTTTTTAAAATTTTTAAAACTAAGCATACTATTTTCTATACTAGGCATTTTTGTTACCATCTTATTACATTCTTTTTTATGATTCTCCAAAGATGATTCAGCATGGAAATGTATTAAACATGTATTACATATATATGTCTTACATTTATGTTTTGTTAGTTGACTTTTGATTAATCTGCAAATGTGTAAAAAAGGAAAAATTTAATTAGTGAAAGTTTTCAACTATTACCTATGTATAAAGTTGTTTACCTTGATATATTTCTAATCCATACATAATGGAGTTTTACCCCATCTCCCAACAGCAGCAAGTTTATGTGCTTAGATTTTTCCTGTTGCGAAAAATAATATGGACCGACTATATTATTCTCATTATCTAATGCAAACACATTTACACTCAATTCAGGATTGTTGGTCTCAAATACTTTTATCTGATTAACTGGAAGCGGAAAGTTCAAGTTCACAAAATTTAATTCAATGTTGTTTTCCAGTCTTATAATTTCATCTTCAATATTGACAACATTATAGGACGTCATTCTATTTGAATTCTCCGCCATTGGATATAATGCTGATATTATTGCCCATTTGAAACAATACTCATCATTATTTTGAACATTGATGCATGCATGCTTTCTTTGTATTTCCGGTGGTAGGGGGATGTATTGCGAACCTTTTATACATTTATATTGATTAATGTTTATCTCAAGACGTGATATTTCAATTAATGCCCAACCGCTGTCACGCTCCTGAAACTCACTCATATTTTTAATTATAACATCACATTGCTCGTTGTAAGTATTAAGAATGTCATCACTTGTTGAATATATACTAAGAATATTCATTTTAGTTTGATGAGACTTTATTTCAATCATACAATTGTCTTCATCATCCTTTATTAACATATATTCAGAAAACAGTTCCATGTTAAATTTTATGCTTTCATATTTTTTAATCGCATCACTTAATAATTTAATTATTTTGTCTCTGATTTCTGTTAAAAAGTTTTCAGGTATTAAATTATTTTTGTTATTGTTTTCAACTAAATATGTGATAATTCTATTATTAAACGACGATTTTATGCATTTAACATCATCAGCATCCAAACCATTGTCTGGTTTCTCAACACAGTTAAGTTTGTGTTCATTTGTCCTTTTATGATTACACCAATTTGTTTTTAGAATTGTTTTTTCACAATACTCACAATAAACACTAATTTCACTGTCTTTATTATTTTCTGTGTGAGAATGTGAGTGTCGATGCCATTCCGCATGATTTGGAAAATATTTATTACAAGTTTTACATTTACATGATGTTGATGGACCATCATGATATAATCAATATGCCTTCTTAAATTTCTATTCAGAGTAAATACTTTTTTGCAAAATTGACAAATAAAACCGGCAGCCATTTCTTATTTATTTATTTTCTTTTTTAATAACTTATAATTTGTTAAATAGATTTGCTTAAACAGGAATATTTCTGTTAACAAACAACTATCGTTATTTATAGCAAATTTTTTTTAATATACAAGTCAGGGTTGTAAAATTCAGTACTTTTGTACAAGTCAGAGTTGAAAAATTTAGTACTTTCGTACTTTTTTTCAGTACTATTTCATTTAAGAAATACTTTAGTGCCTCCGCTATGCTAATATACAAGTTAGAGTTGAATTTTTCCGTACTTTTATGCAAGTCACAGTTGAAAAATTTAGTACTTTTGTATTTTTTTCAGTACTATTTCATTTAAGAAATACTGCAGTACCTCCGCTATGCTTCCAGTACTATATTATTATTACATATTTTATGTCTTGGGCTTTTCAACTATTAATGCAATAACAGACAAAATAAATAAGTGGTGTGATCAGATCGTAATTCCGATTTGATGCAAAAAAGTACTTTTTGATGCAAAAAAGTACTTTTTCAGTTAAAATTCAGTACCATTTCAAAATTGAAGTTAAGGACAGGGGGGGGGGGCGTGTGTTCTGAAGGTAAAGGTAATTCTGAAGTGTAAGCGTGTTTAATATTTTTGCTTCACACCTGCATCGTCTCCAATTACAAACAATTTGATGGGAAAATAATTATGCTGAATCAGCGTTTGCATACTCGGGCATGTTAGTGCAACGTGATCATGCGATCAAAACAATAAACTATTTTTTTTTTCATATGTCATTTATTTATATCATTTATTTATTTGTTTACACGTGCCAGACAGTATGTAACTTGATATACGTTTTTTAGTGAATAAACTGTGGGAATATGTTTTTTTATTTTTAATAAATGTACTTTTATAAAAAATAAAAGAACTAATTAAACATTCTTTTAATTTCAACATTAATCACACCTAAGGGTATACAATAGGTCGATTACACATAATTCTGCAACAAATTAATTATTAAGAAAACCGTACAATAGGTCGATTACACATAATTCTGCAACAAATTATTAAGAAAACCGTACTTTAAAATCCCTTATCAAAATTATATTTTTCCAATAAAAAAAAAAATAAAATAAAGAATACAGTCTTTTGCGACTATGCATGCTCCCAAAATTTGGCATCACAATAAAAAATATTTGAAATATTTTTTTTGTTTACACGCGCCAGACAGTATGTAACTTGATATGCGTTTTTTTAGTGAATAAACTGTGGGAATATGTTTTTTTGTTTTTAATAAATGTACTTTTATAACAAATAACAGAACTAATTAAACATTCTTTTAATTTTAACATTATCAAAAAAATAATTAACTCATTTTTATCACACTAAACTGTGAGAACTGTTACAACATGCAAATATAAAAACAGCCGGCATTAACACGTCACAATCACCCTACATATCTTTTTACAAAACAAATGACACACACACACACATTGCGCACTTCACACAACACATCAACCAAGGTTAGACAAAGTTAGAACTGCGACCCCAGGGGCGGGGCCAAGCTCGGGGGACCTAGCTCGTCACCCTACATGACAAACAGACACAACTCGCAAACCTATAAAAAATACATCACACACCGTGTAACATACCAATCAACATACCGAACATGACCGGCTGTAGCATAGGCATGCTCCCAAATTTGTATGGAAAAATTGATCCAGAAACCCCATAAACATACTACTCGATATGTTCTCGTGGTGATAGACTACTTCAGCAAATAGCCGGATGTGTGCCATACCCAATCAAGAGGCGAACACAATAGCAAATGTTTTTGTAAACAACTGGGTATGCCGCTACGGGGTTCCTATAGAACTACATTCCGATCAAAGCAGAAATTTCGAGTCAACAATATTCAAAGAAATGTGTGAGATGTACGGAATTACATTACCCACAGTCGGACGGAATGCTAGAGCGATTAAACGAACCCTGGAAGAGTACTTGCGAAAAGTAGTAAGCGAGCAACAAAAGGACTGGAACGAACACATTCCAAGTTTTCTACTGGCGTACCGATCAAGAGTCCATGATTCAATATCTAGATCGCCCGCCAAGGTAGTTTTTGAGACCGAGATAAAACTGCCCGGTGACTCGGAGTTAGGAGTTACGCCTGCCACGGAGAAGGATGCCACTGGAAAAGAAGAAAGCCTTAATGAACTTCATCATTTTGTGCGCACCGGAATAAAAATGGTCAGCGATAGAATGAAAGCCAGGTATGATCGCGCAGTAAACACAGAGGACTTCTATAAGGGACAATTGGATTATCCCCCAAGCTACAAACCAACTGAGATGGACCGTACAAAGTAATCAAACGGTTAAACGATGTCGTGTACAGGATACAAAAAGCTAACAGCTCTCGAACAAAAATATGGTCGTACACATAGACCGGTTAGCTAAATATGGGAAAAGAGATAATGGGCCTATTCGGGATGAACAGGCTTAAGTGGGCGGCAGTGTTACGCAAAAATTGTCGAAACGACCTAATATCGTTTAACATTAACGATAAACAAAAGCTACAAATACAAAGACAATGCGTACACAATACACACGACACAAATACACACTAACACATGCATGAACTTAGAATAAGTAAACCAGCAACAACAAGCATGAGAGCAAAAGGGTTGGATAAGTAAGCAAACGCAACAACAAATAATGTGATCGCCACAGTATAACCATTGGCGCCAATTATGACATTTGTAAAACGCTAAAATCGGCGTTTAGCGTCATTTTTAACCCTTCCCGTAGAGGGAGAAAAAAGATGTTAAAAGTTTTTGCGAAACAAATGTGTTAGAAGTAACAGATATACAGAGTAAAAACTGGCGGATAAAGTGGAAAACTTAAATGTAAACAAACATTTATTTTGAGTTAAAAAAGGGGAAATTTGGAGTATTTTTTAATTTCTTCAATGAAAATGTTAAAAATATGTAAATATTTAATTATTAATCGATTTGTATGTCGTTTTTGGTCACAATGAATATAGGTTCTTGTCCAAAAGGAAAATAGGAAGCTAAATATATCAAGATCAAATTCATTATTAATTAAATACTAAGTTAGTGACGACCGATGAAAGCTCTCATAAAAAATACATTAATTCCGAATTACGTTTTCCTAATAAAACGGTTCATCTACATCCAAAATAATTCTAATATTCTACAAAAATATAAACTTCTACCAAAATAGAATAATAATAATCCACCCCGAAATCTAAAATAACATAAACAAAACAGACAGGCAGTCTGAGAGGAACAGAAATACTTTTTTGGTAACATTTTGCTGCCCCTTTCTAAGTGAGGAGTTAAACGTCAAAAGCCCGTGACGTATCTGTTTGTCTGTGGTAGTCGCAGAAGAATTCTCGAGAAGGAAAGAACGCGAACCTTCTACCTCGAGAACCATCATCAGACTGAAGACGTTCGCATATAAAATGGTTAGACAAGACAAGCAACGCAGTCAGTGTGAATCAGTGTTACCACCAAAAGATTTATGATTTAAAAAAAATTACACATACGATTGAATTTTTTCAAAATTGCATACCTATATTATGTAAACATTAAAATGATATAGTATCTTCATATATATACCTTAAATGATATGCATACATTTCCAACATTTATTTGAAGTACAAAAAATACATGTAAATCCATATATAAAACATTACCCTCATATAATTGGTCATTACAACCTTTCAGTTAGGATTACGACCAAGGTTCTCACACCACTTATGTGTGTGCGTTAATTTTATATATGTGTTGAAGCCTACATTTTTAAAGTTGACTTCAAATGACAGCCTTTTGAGAATCTTTTCATGGCAATTTTATTTACTCTAAGTTTTGCCAGAAACTGCAGTAAATATACAAAACAATTAGTGTTAGCAAATAACAATTAAAAATTAACGACTAAGGGCTAATACTCTGTTCACATTTGTGAAAAATGTTGAGAAACATTAATTATTTCATACGGAAAATTTGACAAGTAGCCAACGTTGCCTATCACACGAATTTACATAATTTGACGATTTTGTTATTGAAAGTACGTACAATGTGTTTTGTGTCTGTTAGTGTCCCTATTGTATTCTTGTTTATTTGAAGAGCCTTAGAATATTAGACGGCTCTATATTATGGCAAAGTTAATTGCCGAAGTCTTCGAGAAATAAAACAACTCGTTTCAAGTCAGAATTATTTCTAATTTTATTTACAAAATCTCACAGCTTATATACTATTTCTTATTCTATGTTTTCTTATAACAATCTTAAACTATTTCTCTTCCCAACTTATTTTTGTATACGTTTTCTTTTTGTTTTCCCATTAAATCTATTAATTGTTCATAGTTAAGTGACCTTCAATAATATTAATTTCGTATTCATTTGTACTGCATTTCTAGTGACCCATATTAATCAACACAAGCCACTTGATATTGCATACTCTGCATACTACGATTATATTTTGTGAAGTCACTTTACTTCTGTTTACATTTTAATTTTGCTAATTTTATTCATGCATACATTACATACATGTTTTACTTTTGTAAACATAACACTTATCTTTTGCTTTTTTTATTTTAAAATCTTTATCTCAAAATCTGTGTTGAATCATAATCGTGAAATAAAAATGATTAAAGAAATAATACTGGCCGCCTGTAATAGCGTTTGCTATCAAGAATGCTTTACCAGGTTTGTCGGCAGGCACCATCTGCAGATAATTTTCGCTTAAAAGAAGCTAATGAAGATATATAACTCTTGTTACCAGGTTTACTGATCGTATTTGCAATTTCTGTCCATGCAGAATTCATGACATTCCGATTGGAGTGCAGCTTGTCTGCTTTGTTCCAGGTAAGATTTTTCTTTACGGCTGATATTAGTTGGCGTTTTCATGCCTCACTAAATTTCATCTTTTTGTTTTCTTGATTGCTTTCCATTTTTAAGTAAATATTTTTTTTTTCAAAAGCAAAACAATATTTGCACACATATTGAAAATTTCCCGTGAAACAATTGGCACTTTAATTAAAAGTTTTTCACAAAATGAACAGTGTACTACTTCCGCAACATTTTTTCATGAAAATTTCATTCCACTTGAAATTTTGAACAGAGTACTAGGCTTAAAGAAAAAATTAGAACAAAAAGTAAAATTACTCATGCAGCTAATTACACACATGCTACACACACAATCAAAAATTACACACAATATGTGTAATTACACACAAGGTGGCAACATTGGTGTGAGTTCAGTCAGCCTTGTGTGCAGTTGCGTATGAAGTAAAAGTCGTGGTTCGAAGATATCCATTGTGAACAGTGAGACATAAAAGTAGTGTGAATAATAAAGAGTTTCATTAAAATAAACACATATTTGTTTTTACTTGGTTTGCAATAAACAGACTCATATTTAAACGTTTTTACAAAGGTAAAAACGTAACAATTGGTGTCAGAAGTGGGGTTGCAAAATCCAAAAGTAAAAATAAATATAAGTTTTAAACCATTTTATATAGGTTTTAAATTATTTTTTAACTTTTATTAAGAGTTTATTTTTTCGATTTAATATAGATATGTGAATTTAATAAATTACAAATATTAATATCAAAAGTTTAAAAAGAAATAACCAAATAATTAGTTGTAAAATTAAAACCATTAGCATTAAATTTTTTTCGAAGATCAATTTGATCAGCTGTTTGCATAAATCGTCAGTTGATAAGGAAACAAATGATACAGACAATACACAAACTTTTTTTTCTATTCTATATTTTTAATTTAAATCGTCCAAAAATGCTAAAAGTTTTCATTCAAATAAAAAGAAAACATATTAAATTTAAATTGTGTATAATTTTATTGTTGATGTAAGGTAGAGCTTAAATAATAAAAAACCAGATCTCTTCACTATACACTAGCGGTTTGAAAACGACAAATTTCTAGCGATTTCGTTTGTCAGAACACGTATTTGGCGAACATTAAGCGATATGGATTTTTCTGACCATGGGCAAATGTCTAAATTCGACAAATCAACCGCACTAAAGTCTACAATAAGTGCTATTTTATCCTTATCTTCAGATATTAGTTTTTTTTTATCGACGTAGGCTGGCAGGTAGTGTGCTGGTTTATTAGACGTAAGGATCGAGTTCAAATCCCAGGTCAGACAACAAAACGAAAATGTGAAAATATATTTCTTCGGAGAATTCCTCTCAGCAGATTTCTTGCAAAAACTCTGAGATCATATAAAATTGCCATGAAAAGCTTCTTCAAAATCTGTCGTTTGGAGTCGACTTTGAACTGTAAGTTCCGCCCCTCACGTATAAAATTAAAGCACACAACATAAGTGGTGTGAGAAGCTAGGTCGTAATCCTGACTGAAGGGATGTAATGACCAATTATGTATGTATCGGACGTCGAACACCGTGCGTTTATTTTTAAGTGATGCAAATGGAAATGTATGTTCTTTGTGAAAGGACTTGGGTTTTGTAAAGCAATGTAAACAAATTTATGTACTTGTATCTTGGCACATAAATTTGAAACAGTTACCAACACAACGAAGATATATTTTATACTTACCACTTAATGCTGGGTTAGACAAAATAAAAGTGAGTAATACAGTTTGCTTAATATTCTTTCAGTGATAAATTTCCTTAAGAAATGTAGTGTGATCGTTCCGTTTGTGCTTTCGAGAGCACAATAAATAAATATCCACAATAGTCAAGTCAAGCACTAATCCAACTGCGAACGATAACGTTTTAAACAATAGTGGAACTCTTCTTCAAAAATATTTGTTTCGTTTTAAAAGTATTAGAGCTTAGTTTTTTCGAAGGTGATGGTTGACATAAGTTGTGAGCATATTTTTATTTCCATTTTCTATATTGTGTATTTAAATTTTTAAAAGTTTTTTGCTCTCTATTACTGAATTAAAATTTTTAAAACTTCCATTATGCCTTTAGTTACACTAGTACAGTTAAATAATGGCGACAATGGGGAGTTTTCTTAAACCTTTCTTAACCATAAAAATGCTTTTGAAAACAGTTCTGCAATTATCAACACATTATCCAAATTGAAATTAACTGTAAGTTTAATTGCTGATACATTGCGAACTTATGGAGATAAGTATACCATATTCCTCTTAAACCGCTGTTTTGACTATTACCTAGTACAATATGTGACAAAATAAAAAAGGAAATACACCCAGTTAATGACATACTGTAAGCAGTGACTTTTGCTGAATAGATCTCAAAAATATTTCTTTTATATTTCTCAAACATTCCAAACTTTTTATTTGATAAAATCTTTTTTTGGATTTTACGTCAAAAATTTATTGATTACACAATTATTTCGGGACCCTTGTCCATACTATAAACTTTCTTAGGAAGGGGAGGGATGAGCACATAAACATTACTCGACTTAATATTCTATAAGATTTGATGAGGTAAACTTGGCAAATGCGCATTATTTTCTTAATTTTTTTAAGTTTGTCCATTCATAGCAGCCAACTTTAATTAAAAAATATAAAATAAGTGCAAGACAATGTACCATTACTGTATATTTTTAATTAAATTAAGCAATTTAGAATGGCTAAGCTTGAAAATATAAGAAAATAATCATATTTTCTAAGTTTACCCGATCAAAACTCATAACATGTAAGCTTTAACCATATGTTTATGTACAGCGTTTTAAAACCCCACATCTCCCCTTTTCAAAAAACTTTGGACTTTGAAAATAGGTAAAAAATATTTGAGTAATCAGTAGTTTTGTGTGTTTGGAGGGTTCCAAAGTATAGAAAAATTTTTTTTTGAGTTTTACTCAACAAAACTATTGTAAGATACTCTTTTGTCCTTTTAGGAAAACGCCGTTTGATTTTAAATTAATGTCGTTTATTCAGTTTACAATTGAAATCGAAAATGAGAAAGATGTATACAAGCTTAAAAAGGAATGCTAAAACGAAAAACAAAATAAATTGGATGTGTTGAATTGCTAATCAACTGGAGTTGCCATTTCAAAAAAATCACAACCTAAGCTATGTTATTAGCTGAGTGTATTTGCATAGTCGTACCGTGTTATTATTTAAGAATTATCTGGTCCTTTTTTAACTAAATTTAGTTGCTTTTTGTCACCTGTCACAATTGTTTTTGTTCCATTTTATGTTTATTTTTTTATATAAAGAATGCGAATGAACTATAAAACTTAAAACATCAGTAGATGAATTTATGGTAACAGCTAAAAAGAGTACACGTCGTGTTTACGTTCCAAAAAAAAAAACATGACGCATATTAAATTGACGTAAAGATAGGTTCCAGGGTTTCGAAAATACTACGTTTCAAAAAGAAAAGTAAACATTAACGGCCGTATCTATAACGAAAAATTAGCCACTGTGTATACATCACACACAACGATCTGCTAACTAGCAGACCGATTAAACTTAGCCGAGAGTTTATTTATAATGCATTTTTATCTGTCAATAAATCGTTTGAAAATCAACTCTGAAAAGTGTGATGCATTGCCAACAATTTACAAAAAATCAATTTGATGACATTTCTATTTAAGTTTTTTCCTTCAAATTGTAAAATGTTTCAAGAAGTACAAAATATGGAAAAACAAGAAAAAAAATTTGTAAAAAGATCTGCAAATTGGGATCAGGATGAAAAATTATGTACAGTCGAACTTATATTATGTGAATTTTCTATAAGTTGAAGCACAGCAACAGTATTTTGAAGAGAAATTCATCAGGTTTTACTTCTTTAACTTGCAGTTTCTATAAGTTGAACTTTCAATAAGTTGTAGTTTTGTCTGGATAATGGTGATTCAATTTATAGAAGTTCGACTGTATTTCTTTTCAGGACAATGCCAAAATCGATACAAACACTAATAGGAAGAAAAAAGAAGCTCGGAATACAACCCTCGACCTATTCAACAAAGTATCCAAAACTAACAGAAGTTTGGAGCAAATACAAAACCAATGGCGCAAAATAAAGCCAACTGCCAAGTCCACTAATTCAGCTTATAAAAGAACTAATGAAGCAGACTGGTGGTGGGGTCCACCACGTGTAGCACTTAATGATATTGAGAAACAGTTGGTTACCAGATTGCCTAGCCATTTCGAAATAGATTCCAACATGTACGACAGCAATTCTGTAGAAATTGTATCTCCCAACTAAATATATCTGACAACATCAAAATTTCACGTTTATTTACCAATTTACTTTGTCACAAAACAGCTGTTGTTTAAAGACTTAGCAAGTCTTTAAACGTTTGTTAGCAAGCGTTTAGCGAGTGGATAAGAAATACATTTTAAATAACTCATATGCTGAATATCATGGTAAATTTTGGTTATAAATACGGCGGTTAAAAATAAAAATTATATTAAAATTTTTATTTTAATTCGTTTTATATTCATTCCCTAATGATGTAATATGAATTTATGGCAGTCGTTAAACTAGACTTTTGGAGTACAAATCAAAGTTATTAACCTCTTCTAAATTCTTGTATTTATATAATTTTATTGTTTGTTTAACAATTTTTTTTTCATAATGCCAACACAATTATTTAAGAAATGAGGCAGAAAAGAGGATCCTCTTTCAGCAAAATATTTGTATCTAAGTTAACACCTTTTCTAATAATATACCGCGGAGTGTATACCGTACTGTCATTATAGGTTTAAAAGAAATCATAGCATCATTCAATCAACTCGCACTAATAAGAAAGGCCTTTGAAGAATATAGTATTGTTTTATTCACTTTATAATGTTTTGCATATGTGGCATATACTTTATATACTTATTTTCATACGCATATGTTAAGTATCAGAAAGCTATTTGAGTGGCAGTAACCTTAAAGCAGAAAATGGTCTAGGCCATACACAAGAAATCAACGCCGGGTATCCTCAATCATATTTTCTATATCTGTCGACATATATAGTTAGGGACAAAAATATTTGTACACCATGTATTTTTCGATAATTTTAAAAATTAAATCAAATATTAAACAATATTAAATATGTTTTAATTATAAATATTTTTTGAATTTATTCTCTTACGAAAAAAATACTAATATTCAACAAATTGTTTGAAAAAGTATAAAATAAGCAAAAACCATAGGGACAAAAGTATTTGTACAATTCCTAATATGAGTACTTGGTACAATAATCTGTACGGTGCTATTTTGTTTGTTTACATTTTTTCATTAAGTACCGTTACTTTTTTCATGTAAAGCAATTTTAAATGGAGAATAAGTAGTATGCTCCAAAATTTTTTGCAATAAACTGTTCAAAAATGGGCAAGAAAAAAGAATTGAGTATGGATATCAAAAATTTAATAATTGATCAACATAAAAACGGAAAATCGCTTCGTTTTATTAGTAATTTATTAAGTTTACAGCATTCCACGGTTCAATATGTAGTTAACAAGTATAAAAATAGTGGTTCTTTTCAAAATGCATCTAGGAGCGGTCGACGAAGTAAACTTTCTAATCGGGAAGTGAGAAGTATTTTAAACGAGGTGAAAAAAAATCCAAGGGTAACTCGGGCGGATTTAGCGGAACAAGTCGCTAATACAACAGGAACAACTGTTCATCCAAAAACCATTGGGAGAGTATTACATTCTGGAGGTTATACAAGCAGAGTATCTCGCAAAAAACCTTTTATCAGTAAGAAAAACCGGGAATTACGTTTGGAATTTGCTAAGCGTTACTTAGACAAGGATGAAGAATTTTGGGAAAAGGTATTATTTACGGATGAAACAAAGGTAAATATTTTTGGCAACGACAGCAGAGGAAAGGTATGGAGAAAAAAAATACAGCGTTAGATGCACAAAATTTGATACCAACAGTCAAGCACGGTGGAGGAAGTGTGATGGTATGGGGTGCAATGGCAGCCAGTGGAGTAGGGCGATTAGTTTTTATAGACGGTAATATGGATCAGCATCAATATAAACGAATATTAGGAAACAATTTGAAGCCTTCCGTAGATTGTTTGGGTCTTGGTCCACGTTGGATATTTCAACAGGACAACGACCCCAAACATACTGCGCGTTCAGTCAAGGAGTGGTTGCTTTATTATGCACCAAGGCAATTAAATTCACCCCCTCAATCACCTGATTTGAACCCTATCGAACACTGTTGGGAAATTTTAAAGCGTAAAGTTGGTAAAAAGAATGCCCGTAATAAGGAAGATCTTAAAACAGCTTTGGAGGAAGCTTGGAAGGAAATATCTCCAGATAATACAAAAAATTTAGTTCGGTCGATGCACAGAAGACTGCAAGCCGTTTTTGATGCGAAAGGAGGTCCCACAAAGTACTAATTTTAAGAAAAATATAACATAATTTTAATGATATTTAAAATGTACAAAAACTTTTGTCCCAATGAATTTAGCTTTTTTTGTTATTTTTTAAATAATGCGTTAAATATTAATATTTTTTTTTGTTATAATTAAATAACAAAATAAATAAAAATAAATTGCTTTAAATTTGTTTTAATATTAGGCTTAATTTCTAAGATTATCAAAAAATACATGGTGTACAAATAGTTATGTCCCTAACTGTACATGTGTTCGCAGTTCTATATATGATGACACTTTGGCCAATCATTTAAATTAAAAAGTTCAAAGAATGTTCACTTCTACTCCAAATATCTATAAAAATTAAGTGTGCGCTGGTAAAAAAGGAATTGAACAAGTTCGACTTCCATTCACTCTACTAATCCGTGTGGACCTTAATAATAGTAACCAAATTCGGTCGTTCAGAAGTTGTTTGACACATTCTTTTTCAAAAGAAAATAAAATATGTACAAAAATTAAGTGTGCACTGGTTAAAAAAGAAATTGGAGTATTTAAAAAGTTCGACTTTGACGGTTCGACATTCAACCGACCACTCCATGGTGTCTTTAATAATAATAACCAAAATCAGTAGTACGTGACACATTGCTTTTGAAAATAAAATAAAATACCTCTTGATTTCAGTAGAAACCGTTATCTCTTATACAAAAGTAATTATATTAAGCTGATAAATTTGCAAGGAATTTTATATTCAATAGAATATCGTACCGTGTTTTTATGCTGCAAACAATTGAGCTATATAACTGCATACTATGAAAACATTTTTTATTTACAATTTAAATAAAATTTCATGAGTGGCTTAAGTAAATCAGGGTCCTATAATAAAAGATCGCGAAGAGTGCAATTTTACGATATGGTTCCTACATGAAATATTTTGTTTTGTTCTTGTGGCTTAACATTTGTAACGTTAGTAACACGCCAACGTTTAGAAACCGTATTTGGCAGGCGGTAATTGACATTACGCTCTCTAACATGGGTAGGTTTCAGATGAGTGTTATTCTTTTTCTGATCGCCAACTGATATCCTTCAGCATTAATCTATCGGGGGGGCCTTAACAAGCCTTTTAGAAATCCAAGAAGAACCGACTGGATCAGATATGAGAGGGCTGCGGAGGGGGAATTTAGAGCCCTTCGGCAACGCCTGGCATCAATGATCGAGTTGGATCTCTGACGAATATTTTGTTGTCTTATTATAGGGATGCTTGTCCTCTCACTTACCCAGGTAAGAGGAGCCAGCCTGCCTGGTGGAATGCGGAACTCCAGAGACTCCGCTGTTGTACTAGGAGACTCTTTAATAAGGTTAAGTGGTCGGGCAAGGATGTTGACCTGGAAAAGTTTCTGCACGAGTATCGAGGATGTTGCTGATGTGGCTCGTTTCCGTAGGATGCTGTCGAAGGACCCCAAAGTCCTAGGCTTTGTCCAAAAGAACGATGGCACGTGGGCATCTTCGAGAAAATAAACCCTAGAGATCCTATTGAGCACTCATTTTCCCGCTTGTGAGGATCCAGGAAGATATCCGTTGGGTGTAGCTAATCCCTTCTGTGATGCTGGTAATATGCCCATTTTGGAGGATGTCATTACTAGGTATAAGGTCAAATAGGCTGTTAGGAGCTTTGAGTCGTCTAGTCCGGATGGTATCTTTCCGGCTCTGCTTCAGCATGCTGGTGAACGTGTATAGGGACAGTCTCCGTTGGTGTGATATACCTGACGGTTGGAAAGATGTGCTCCTGCTGTTTAAACCAAAAGCTGGTAAACCCAGTCACATCGGCCCTAAGGATTATAGACCGATATCACTCTCATCCCTTCTCTTGAAACCTTTGGAGAAACTTAAGGTCAAAGATTGACCGGTGTTTGTTAAGTAGGTCGCAACATGCTTACATTGAGGGTAAGTCTGTTGAGAACGCTCTTCATGAGTTAACTGGTTTTCTTGAGAAAAATTTGGCTAGGAGTAAGTACACACCTACATCAACGAGATGTGGTTTCAACTGGACAGCGTTACGTGTCATAAAGTCCATGCCACATTCAATAATTTGTACGAGCGGTCTGATGTAAGCAAATAAGCTATAAACAACAGCGATCATTAAAGCCAATATAAAAAATGAATTTAATAATCATTACGATTTTGTCTCATCAGTAACTTATAGTGCACTTAAAATTGATAAATAATTTACTGCACCAGTTTTTAAATGAAATTTTATTACTAATATCGAAAAACTGTTGTTTATGAAAGTGATATAGGGCGTGTCGGCTAGCCGATTGCAGCCTATGACTTTAGAATAGTTTCTTAAATATATTTGATAATAATAAAAAATAATTTGATGAACATTTCTGCAGAAAAACACATTTTCCAGCTAGCGAACCGTTAAATCTGAGGAATATAAAAAACAATTAAAAAATGAGTATTTTTGATATTAAGATAGATAATAAGGTGATAAACCAAATCTGACCAGCATATAGAGTCATAGGGATATTTCGCTAAAAACCTGAAGAGAAGCATATTCCCGTTAGCTCAATTGGTTCATAATAGAAATGAACGATCTATTTTAAGTTTAATTATTTAATGCGTACGTCTGACGATTTCCTAAAAGTAAAGCAAAGTGTTCAGAACATAATTTTGTGGCCGTCTTGCACTGAGAATTCTAAAGTCACAAGACTATTGTGACTTGAGAATTGATATAAATTGTGAAACATAAAACTTCCCTAATTCCGTAAGACGTAAGTTGAAAGGTTAATTCAATCAGCTTTAGCACAGTTCTTTCTAGGATTAATTAACAATAATAATAAAATTTAGGATACAAAGAAAACGTAACCAAGTAATCCAGTCGCATAAAACCTCATGTCATATAGACATCTAGCTTCGAAAATTTCATCTTTAAGTTAAATTTGTTCAATCTAAATTGGAACACATTGAGTGCCACGTCGTACGTTTTCGTACGACAACTATTCCGTGTATGACACAAAAAAGCCTACTTAAAATAAAAAGGAGCACAACAGGTTAGGATATCTCAGGAACAGAGACCTGCGTCGAGCAAATTTGTCGGCGGCGGCGGCTTTAAGTCGGCTGTCAGCCGAAATATGGTAAAGTTTCGGCGGGCCTTTATTTCGGCTCTGATCCGAAAAATGGCTTTCATATATCCCATAAATCTTGGTTGCTCTATTCTGTTAAAGGGCCTTAGATCTCTGCAGCACATTTGCACAAGCAGACGCGCGTTAGCAAATTTTTCGGAATCTGCATTTTTAGAATTTCTTGGTAATACGAATTTTGATTTGGCATTCGAATTTTCAAATTTTTTCGATTTTACATCAATACCATGAGCACGTTAATGGTTACAGAGGTTTGATGTCGATGTAGAAACTTCAAACCTGAAATTATTCGCATTTTATAACACAAAAAACAACTTTCAGAAATGAATATTCCAAATAAAATTTCCCGAAAAATTTGGCAAAAAGCTAATTGAAATAGGAGTTTCATTATTGTTTTGGGAAAATCTCCTCTCAATTTTCTTTAAATTTAATTCCTGGATAGAAATAATATATGTACCTACCCCTTCAAAAGCATGAGGGGCTCATCAAAGCAAACTTTCCACATGTAATACTTTTTAGCACAGGATTATTTCCAATAACCATTTGACAAAAATTGTGCCAAACTATTGACCCTGCTGAAGATTTTTTGTTTAAAAGGTTTTGAGCTTTTTAATTTTTGTTTTGGTGACTAGTAATTTTTCGTATTCGTTTATATCATTGTATATACCATTAAAAACAGCAAGGTCGTCATCGGAATCAGATGAATTTAACTCATTTAAATTATTATTTAAATTTTGAAAGAAATTTGTAATTTTTTGGTTCTCCATTTTAATTTTTTATGTCTTTTAAAAAAATTTAACGTTAAGTTAAAAGTGTTACCACATTCACCAAAAAACAAGAAAAGGTGTTCAAAATTACCATATCAAGAAATTAAATATTTTTACTATTAACATATCAAAAAAAGGAAGAAAAAAATTCAATAATGTATTTAAGTCAAGTAAAACGAAATATATAAATATCATATTTTATATATATTAAAAATTTATTGTATACAACATTAAAAACATATTTTCATATATTCTTAAATATAAAAATCGGCGGCTGAATTTAAGCCGACTTAAGCCGAATAAATTTTCGGCGGCGACGGCTTTTAAAATTTATCGGTGGCTCGGCTTAGCCGGCTGTCAGCCGATCGGCGCAGGTCTCTGCTCAGGAATCGATGTTTATTTTATCACTAATACACTCAATTAACAAAAAATAAATAAAATTAATATTTAGCCTTCTGGAAAGGTTTTCATTTTTCCTCCTGGTACTCAACGTGTTAATTGATATTAATTCCGACCTGAAGTTGAATTCTGCACTTCTACTGTACAATTGATTTCTTACACCAATCTGGAATGAGAGAAATACTACAGACGGCATCCATACACAATTGATAAGTGTTTCCAAAATGCGAAAAATTAATGAGTTTATTTCTAGCTTTTTGATGTAATTAGCTATTCTCAAAGCTTCTGCCAAGACTTCTCAGAGGGCACCCTCAAAACTAATATTTTTTTACACAATTTTTCTTCAAAGTGGTAGAGCTGAGCTAAATTACCTATATTTAATAAAAGCTACTATAATATAGTTACCAAAGGCGTTAGACCTTATATTTAAATATTGCAAAAGTTTCGTATAACAAATATCCACAACTGGCAGAAAAATTTAGTCATAAAGTCGACTCTTCGTTTGATAAAATAAAAAATTTAAATAATATCAAGTGTTATTCATGTAGTATGTTTACTTATGTCAACTTTAAGATTTTTAAATTATTACTATTAAAAATTATAACTTATTATAATTATTAAATACAGAGAACTTCTTTAGATATTAACTAATTACGTATTAGAATACTTACGCGGAAAATATTACATGCAAGAACAACATTCTCTGGGTCGTACATATGAATGTGAGAGGTAGGTATTCGATCTGCTCTTAAGAAAGTTATCATTTCATATTTAGGCACCTGGTCAAAATTTTTTTTGTTTTTTCTTGTTAAAGTTGCAATTATTGTACCTTCCGGAGTTTTGTCATGAGTATTAAAATAGTGTTCAGCAAATTCCATAATATCATAGTAAACTTCATTGTTATATGAATCCTTCTGGGAATCAGTAGCTTTTTGATGCATTTCTAATATTTTTTTTTCAACACGATATTTGCGTCTTTGTTCACGTTCTGTTGGCATTTCAGTTTCTTTCACGACTTGGTGTGAATTTGAATTTTTCGATGAACTCTTTGTTTGGTTAACAGTGTCAATGTCAGTTGCTGAATTGTATCGAATCAGATTTGATTTAGTATCGCTATTGTCAAATTCCTCCAACACTTTATCATCGGGTGTTTGTGCTTCATTTACTAAAACTGCTTCATAAATAGGCTCAGGTTTACTATGGTCTAATTCCTTCAAATCGTTCCAGTTGGAAGCCAAATCGAAATTTTGCCGTTCATCAAGATTAAAAGGTGGAGGAGGAGGAGGCATTGTGGGTTCTGGTAGTGATGATTGGATTTTATTTGATAAAACTTTTACCATTTGAGCTTCAGGTTCAGGGCTACTACGGTGACCAAGCTGCCAAAATAAAAAAAAGAAAAAAAATTATTATTTGTCAGAAGACAAAACGCATATGATTGTGTAATAATTTATGAATACTCTAAATATTAAGAAAATTAGTACGCCGACACAGTAATGGCGAAATTGGAAATATTCTAAGGCCCATTATTACAACTTCCCGCTAAAGTTGGCGTTTGTTAAAGGTAACTTTGCCGTTCACTTTAGCAAAATGTATTAAAGGTACCTTTATTTTGGTTACTACAACTTACAGATAAAATCAAATTTAACTTTTTCAAAAATATGGCAGTGCCGGAGCAAAGTCGATAAAACTGCTCAGTTAAACAAGGTTTTTTAACGCAGTGGCAACAGTGAACTTCGTTTTGGTTGTTGTATATGCTCATTTTGTTTAAATTTGAAGTTGCCATATCGAAAATATCATATGATATGGCAAGTTCAAACATAAAGTGACCTTTAAATATTAAAGGTAGGATGATATTCCCTTTAGCTTAACGCTCACTTCTATCTTATTGGATACTCGTAATAATGAAAAACAATTTTATCTAAATAAAATAATAACTTTCAAATAATCATTAATTATCAAACTTCAGTTCTATCCTTCCTGTTCTTACCTCTTGTTCCTGTAAGACGAACGGTTGCACACGATCAAAAATGTACATACATATATTAAAAACACTAAGGCAAGTTGAAACATAAAGTGACCTTTAAATGTTAAAGGTAGGATGATCTTCCAGCTTATCGCTCACTTCTATCTTATTGATTTTTAAATTTTAATAAAAAGCACCATTAAGCGTTGTTGGCTTCTCTTTCTACATTATTTTTTAGATTTATGAAAAAAGTAAAAAAATAACGTGAGAAAAAAATGCAACGCGATGTGTTAAAGCTGAAAGGAGATCAACTAGAGGAATTAAAATAAAAGCTTAATGAAAACTTTGCAAATTGTGAATTTTATAATAGAAACAGCTGCCAGCAGATAGCAAATTTGCCATTATAAGGGCTTTGGAAGAAAGCAAATTAATGAATGAAATTACTCATCAATTTAATATCAACAAATCAACGCTTTGTCGGAATTCATCCCGATATCGTCAAACAAACAACGTGGAAAGACTTCGTAAATCTACTGCCCGCCAAAACCGTCAAATGATAAAAAAAAATTGAAAGTTGACCATGGAAACTCGGCAGTAGATGTTACTAATATTGCAATGACCGGTTAGGGGTTTCTATTGACGTCCACACAGCCAGAAACCGATTAAGAGACGCAAATTTATTAGCTAGAAGTCCAATCAAGAAGCCACATATAATTGTGAGAAGATAGGCCATAATCCTGACCGAAGGGTTGTAATGGCCAATTATGTATATGTATGTACAGTAGCGAGAAAAAAATGTAACGCTATGTCGTATGATATTCAATCGAGGCTCGAAACTTATAACGTTATCCAAAACTTGTCGACTTTTGTTTTTCTTATTATCAAATTTATTAGCTAGAAGTCCAATCAAGAAGCCACATATAATTAAAGTAAAGAGAAAAAACGGCTTGACTTCTCTAGACGGTATCTGCATTGATCAAAAGAGCATAGTGCCTAAGTTTTGTGGAGCGATGTTTTAGCACCTTGTTGATCATTATGAATTTTACTGTGCATGTAGTTTTTTTTAATATTTATATATTTTAATTTTAAGGATTTTTGAAATGATAATCACTCCCAGGTATTTTATTGCCCTCTTTGATTCAGTCTCTGTGCTTCCAACGGTCACTTTCATCTTCTCCACTATCTTCCAGCTGCTTATCAATACGGCTTTCGTTTTATGTGCAGCAAGTATCAAACCTGCCTCATCTAGCCATTCTTCCCTATTTCTCTTACTGTCTTAGCTACCGAGACTATGCCAATGTCCTCTGCAAAACTAACAATTGCAGTCCCGTGTGGCAATCGCAGTCGAAGTACTCCATCGTACATAATGTTCCATAGTAGTGGCTTAAGTACAGAGCCCGTCGTTAATACGTATTCTTGCTCTCCTTCATCCGTTAGGTATATGACCTTCCTGTCCTGAAAGTAATTGTTTAGAATCTCTATTAAGTTTGGCGGCGTAAAGAGAGCTCTCATAATCCGCCCCCAATTCGTTGAGATGAACGTGTTTCAAAAGTCGTGTGATAACCGCGCAGTATTCCTTAGTACTAAATCTCCATCTTCTACCCTCCTCAGTGGACTGTTCTTTTCTAAATCCGTATAGCAAAAAACACCCTCGATGAAGCACTTGTAGAACACCTTGGCGAACATATCCGATCTGAGCCGGATAGCCGCCTTAAGTGCCCTATTTGGGATTCCATCTGGCCTCGGTGTTTTTCGATCTCCTATTCCAGTGCATGCTGCGAGTACCTCGTCTCCTGTTACTTCGTGTATGGTATAAATGGCTTCCGCATCCCTACTTATGAAAGTGTATGGCTGGTCCCGTGGAAATAATGTACTAATAATGTAGTAATGTAACTTCCGCCTAGGGCCATTCACTGGACATATCAAGCGATTGTTAGACCGGTTATTACTTATGGTTGTGTTGTCTGGTGGTGTGCCTTAGATAAAAGTTTCCAACGAAAAATCTTGGATAAGGTTCAGCAGAGTGATTATATTGTGCCTGAGGCTATGTTCCTACCTGGTTTGAGGATACTTATACCAGATAGGGCACAATGGAATGGTGGAATACTCCAGGGGCAGAATGGTATACCCATCTTCACAGATGGGTCTAAGTTAGGTGGATGTACAGGTGCTGGGGTTTTCTGTAGGGAACTCGCTCCACTTTGGGTTAAATGATGACTGCAACGTTTTTCAGGCGGAGATTTTCGCAATACTGAAAGATATTGAGGACATAGCTGGTGGTGCAAATTACGGCTAGTTCGCGAGTCCAAAGAGTCGTTCAGGACTTTTGGACCAGGCGGCGTCTATACTGGGTTCCTAGTCATAGCGGAATACTGGGCAATGAGACGACGGTTGAGAGGTGCTAGGACTTCATCAGTATAGTCGCGCTCTCCCACCCTTTTTGTTGTGTCTGATCTGTGTGATTGCTCCCCTTTCCATTCCCCTCCTTTCTTACATAGCCTCCTTTTATCGTATCTCCTCTATTATCCTCCTTCGGATCATGCGCAACCACTTTGCTAAATATCATAACATAATCAAATGCACAGTTTACGACGTAATTCATCTTTAGTAATTTTCAGTGGCGCCACCTGTCGGAAATTGGTTATACCAACTTAGAAACCTTCGTCGGGTCATGCGCCACAACTTTACTAAAGATCATATTATGATCAAATGCAATGCAATAATGTACATACAAACAAACATTCATTTTTATATTCATAGAAGATAGAAGAAGGTATATTTTAATTTTAAGTACTTTTGAAATGAATTTATATATAATATAATTAGCAATATGCTAAAATCGGCTTTTTGCGAAAAAAGAACTTTTTTATTGTTGAGAATGATTCTTTAGGCTTCAGTAGCAACTTTCGTTCTGGAACTTTTTCATAATATTTTCATAATTCCGGTATTTACAAAATTACCGCTATTTTCATGTTACTGAAGAAAATCAAAATTTTTACTGATAAATTTCCGAAATTCGACCAAATGATGTTTGGCAACTTTGTATAAAATCCTTTGACAAGTATATTTGCTGAATATATGAACTCATAAGATTTACAAATACAGAGTGTTTCGATACATTTTTCAATAAAAACGAATTTTTCGCCATCCAGCGGCAATAATTTGTAATACCTATATTCAGCAATTAGACAGATAATTTTAATACCTTTCGATCAAAAAACAAATTTTAAAAATCGGTTGAAAACTGACGCATTAAGAAAGAAAAGAGCGATGAAATAATAAAATAGTTTCAAATTTATAAAAAAATATATAGTTACATACAGTTTGTCAAAAAAATCTTTGCACATAGAGAAAAATTAAGAAAACTTAGAAAAAATCATTGATTTCTAATATAAATAATCAAAATTTTAAATTTTTTCAAACAGGATTTTATAAACATATGTTTTGTTAATATAATAAATAAAAAACTTTTATAACAATGAAAATATTCTAATGTAAAATATTAAAAAACAAAAGCAATCCAATTTTACTGCTGTCAAAAAAATGTTTGCACACTTGATACAATATTAAGACTTATGCAATGTTTTTAAATGTATAGTGCTAATATTTTGTGAGTTCACCTTGAGCTTTAATTAAAGCTTGCCGACGCCTTCTCATGGATTGAATAATCTTCGGAATGTCATATTCTAATGGTATTTTTTACCACTCTTCTTTGATGAACTTTACCAAATCGTTTTTATTTGTGGGCGATCTTTTCCCTACCTTTTTCTTTAGATGAACCCACAAATTTTTGATAGGCTTAATATCAGGACTTTGGGCAAGAGTATCAATAACTTTGGTGCGGTTGCAAAGTAACCTGGAGTTACATAAATAAGATTAGTTTTAAGGATCATTATCTTGATGGAACTTGTGATTAAATTTATTCGGATTAACCGAGTCAATAAAATTAAATTTCTTGAAGCTGGCGGTCAGTTCATTTTATAAAATATCAAGATGTACTTTCTCAGTTCTTATTTCATCCAAACACCAACTCTCTTGCTGGATATACAGCCGAATACCATTACAGACAGTTTTCCAAACTTTACTGTAGCAATAAGATTTTTATTTTCCAGTGCTTTCAGAGACTTACGCCAAACTCTTTGCGGTCCGTCATGATAATAAAGCATTATTTTCGTCTCATTTGAGAAAATAACATCGTCCCAATACTCCGGAGGAAGTGAAATGTATTCGGTGGCAAATTTTAATTGCTTTTCGACATTTTGTGCTGACAGCAAGAGTTTTTTCCTAGTCATTCTTAAAGAATATTTGCGTTTTTAAAGAACATTTCCAATGGTTTCTTGGAAAACATGTAACCCAAAGTCTTTTTGTACTTGAATAGCTAATCATCTCGCATTGGATTGCGGGCTATCATACACGGTTCTAATAATTTTTTTCTCAATTCGCTGCGTCATCTTTTTTGGTCTGTCTGTAGATCCCTTTAGGTCAAGGCCTCCTTCTTTATCAGCACGGAATATAAAATTATATACAGTCCTGATGTTTAGGGAGAATATATCGGCGATTTCCTTGGCAGATTTGCCTTTGTAGTAGTTGAAATAGCCCAATTGTATAATATTTTTTGAAACTCGTTTTCCTGGCATTGTTCGTATTTAAATATGAGGACACTTGTTACATAAAAAACGATCCCTTCATTTCTAAAACGTTATTTACGCCTTTCACATTTCATCTCCATTTTTGGGAAATAACGGCATATTTTTGTAATTTTTTTATTATCTTCATTCAATATGCAACGATATTTTTGACACTTCTTATATTGAGTAAACTTCTTTTGTTGTTGTTATTATTGTAATGTGTGTTACTATTAGGAAACTATTGGTGCCAAATGGTCGTAGTGTAGCATGATTTTACAGTTGTCAATACCAACACAACATTTCATGTGCATAAACAAAAGTATATCCAATTGCATATGAGCAGCGACCACTTGACTTAATGTTGCTGACAATAGTAACTCGCACACGCAACGATCATTTGACACTTTGTTGAGTGCATATAGTATGCACTATGTGTGTTGTTGTTGTATTGCATAGCTGGTGATTGTGTGTGGCTCTTTTCACACTTTACCGTGGGAATTATTATGGACAGCAGACGCGTGTCGTATGACATCCACTTGTCCCACGATAAACATACACAAACCCTTTAATATATAGTTAAGAATTAATTGTACACACAAACATGTGTTCTAGTATTAAGCCAAACAAATATTGTATTAGAAGTAAGGGGCTGATTTGTGTATTGTTTGCCAAAAGAGGGCTATCCCAAGTTTTTCAATAAAACAAGTGTCACGTTTCTTAATATGTATATTTGAACCTCACGTGTCGAGATCTATGTTAAGAAGGCGGATGTATATGATGACGTTAACTATAATTATCTATGTTTAACTATTATGACGTTTTCTTATTAAAATGCAACTAGATGTCGCGAGTGTAGTATTGTTTACAATAGGTCTTTTCACATATTTTACGTCTTACACTACATCCCCTTTTTTTAGATACATATTAAAGTTTTAATTAATATTACATTAATTCAATTTACATTACAATAATACTCCATTTTTAATAAAATAATTTTTTTGTATAATAATAATTTTTAGTAGATTTAAATTAATTTCAATTCTGAATTCATATATTTCTACATATAAAAAATACAATTAAATAATTTATAATACATGATATATATATATTTTTAATTTTTTACAAACTTTAAATCTTTATTAATTGTTCTATTCAAGAACGTAATCGTCAACCCATACGGGTGCTTTTCTTTGTCTAACTGGACGTGATGAAGAACAAATTTCTTCATTTTCCGGAGAAGATAAATCCTCTGAATTGATTTTATTTTCAATTATATAATTTTCATCCGGGTTATATAATTCTTCTGAGTCACAAAAATTGTCAACACATGATACAGGAATAAGGTGAATTCTGTTTCGCCTATATTCCATTCTATCAGCCTGAATCAAATACGATCTTGGTTCATCCAATTTTCGTAAAATTTTTCCATATTTTCGCAAATCAGTAATCCATACTCTATCCCCTGTTTTTAGTTCAGGAAGATCTTTTGTACCGTGTCTGTTATTATAATTCTCAATCTGTTTTCTCTTAATCAACATTTCTTTATCTTTTACTTCTGCATTGTAATCTACTTCTAATGTACTGGGCAACATCGGAACCAATGATTTGAATTTTCGACCCATCATTAATTCAGCGGGAGAAAATCCATTTGCTAATGGGGTCGAACGATAATTAAGTAGGGCGTCGTGAATATCATCGCATTTTTTCAATAATTGTTTCGCCACTTTAACTGACGATTCTGCAGCACCATTTGATTGGCTATAATAAGGGCTACTTGTCACATGTTGGAAATTATAATCAAGGGCAAACTGTTTAAATTTTGATTGAAACTGAGGACCGTTGTCGCTTCTACATATGGAGCAAATTCCAAAACGTGAAAAAAATATTTTTACTTTTTCAATTATGTCCTCTTCGGACATAGAAGTTAATGGAAAAAATTCAAAATAACGAGAGTAACAATCGGTTATTATAAGATACCATTTATCCCACTTAAATAAATCCAAACCTATTTTCTCCATAGGTCGAGTGGGTAAGCTTTCAAATTTGAATGTTTCCTTTTTGTTACTTCGTTCCTCTAAACAATTAGGACAATTCTTTACCAAGTCTTCTAACTGTGTGCTAAGACCTAACCACCAAACTGACGTCTGTGCCAATCTACGACATTTCGTAATACCCTGATGACCAACATGTATATAATTAAGAACTTCCTTTTGCATATCTGGAGGGATTATTATTCGAGTATCTTTCAACAACAAATTTTCCGAATATGAGATATCATACCGGTATTGATAGTAAGGTGTCATAAAATCTGGTAATTTATCCCGAGATGGCCAACCATCTACAGAATATTGGCGCAATAGTTGACATACTTGGTCGCCTGTCTGAGCTGTTATAATCTTCGCTAAATATCTATCTCTAACTGGGAGGTTCTTAACAATAAAATGAACAAAAGAATCAATCTCCATTCCTAGCTCTTGAGGTTCATTAACTTTATGAGGTATTGGACTGCGAGATAGAGCATCGGCTATTTTAAGGTCTTTTCCTGGCACATATATTACTGAGTAGTCATACCGCATGAGGCGCATTCTAAATCGCTGAAGTCTAGGTGTCAATGTGTCCAAATTCTTAGATTGTAAAATTTGAACCAACGGTTTATGGTCCGTTTCAAATACTACATGTATACCTGTTATAAATTCTGCCAGTTTCTCCGCAGCCCACGTTATACCTAGTGCCTCCCGCTCAATCTGAGCATAGTGTCTTTCTGTTTCCGTCATTGTCCTGGATATATACGAAACTACTTGCCTGTTCCCATGATCATCTACCTGTAATAAACAGGCACCAATGCCATAGCAAGATGCATCTGAGCTAATGATTATTCGCTTTGAGGGGTCATAGAAGGCCAAAATTGGCGCTTTTGTTAAACTTTCTTTAATTTCTCTAAACGCTTTCTCCTGAATTTCGTCCCACACAAAATCAGTATTCCCCGTTAATATATTTATAGGTTGTAATATTTTTGAGCGATTAGCAACAAATTTTGCAACGAAATTAACCATACCCAGAAATCGCTGGACCTCAGTCCTATTTTCAGGTCTAGGATAATTAATTATTGCCCGTATTCTTTCTGGATCAACCGAAATACCCTCTTCTGAGAGAACGTAACCTAAATATGTAACACGGTTCACACCAAAACATGACTTTTCTTTATTTATGGTTATTCCTTCCATACTTAGTCATTCTAAAACTTTCTCCAGTGCTCTGTCATGTTCCTCCTGATTTCTACCAAAAATCAAAATATCATCGACGTGTGAAATACAGTTACCTATTCCATCAAGAACCTTATTAAATTTTGAAACAAAATATTCAGGTGCACACGATATTCCAAAAGGTAGCCGTTTAAAAATAAATCGTCCAAATGGACATATAAAACAAGTTAACAGCTGACTTTCGGGTGTTAATTTTATTTGGTAGAATCCCTTATTAGCATCAATTTTTGAAAATATTTTCGCTTCTCTAATTTCAGCCAAGGAAAGTTCAATTCTTGGCATTGGGAAATAAGGTCTAATAACTGCTTTGTTCAACTGAGTGTAATCTACGCAGAGCCTAATTTCATTATTGGGTTTTGGAACAACTACAATGGGACTAACCCAATCAGTTGCGTCCTCCATACGTTCGATTATGTCGAGTTTCAATAATCTATCTATCTCGGTTTTCAGTTTAGGAAGTAATGGAATTGGCACTCTTCTTGGTATAGGCTGCACAAAGGGAATCGCATTATCCTTTATTTTAATGCTGATCTCTCCCTTAAACTCTCCCATTTCCCGAGTTAGTCTGGGGAATCTGGAAATTATATCCGAAGATGGAATCCTATTTGCTGAATAATTTCTAAACTAACGATTGCATTACGTCCCAATATGGGAGTACCTAATCCACTGACTATGTAAATTTCATCCGTAAATTTCCTATCCTTGTAAATTAGAGTCATTTTAGAAACGCCTACAACCTTTAAAGAGTTGCCATCGGGGCCGTTCAAACTAGTAGTTGTCTTAGAAATCTTCAAATTATGACCTTCCGGAACTAACTTTTCAGGGATGCAAACACAATCAGCTCCCGTATCTATCAAAAACTTTAATTTGTTTTGCAATTCAAATACGAAACACTGTATGAACCATGATCCTACACCTGATTTCTCAATATTACCAACGAATAGTCTACTAATTGAGCCAATCATGTATTGAGAATGTCTATGACTATCAGAAGAATTATTTTCAGATTCATTTACTTCTATAATATTTACTTTCCTATTTCCATCGGATTTAAACTTCTCAATCTTTTTTCTGCAAACATTTCCAAAATGTCCACGTAGACCACAAATTTTACAATTTTTATCTTTTGCTGGACAATTATTTCTATTATGGGATGGTTTATATCCACAATAACTACATATTTTATTTTTATAACTTAAATAATAGTTACCACTGCTGCCGGAATTTTGATTCAAAGGATTTCGCTGCTGACCACCATAATTTCGCTGTTTAGCTTCTTTCTGAACGTTATAAACATGTTTATCATCTGTGATGATTTTAGTTTGTTTAATCTGGATCTCTGCTTGACGTGCTGTATCCATTGCAATTTTTAAGGTTAAGTCTGACTTCATTTGCATTTGCTCACTAACTTTATTATTAAGCATTCCAACCACAATTCGGTCGCGAATTAAATCATCTCTTAGGTTTCCATAATCGCAGTTTTCCGCCAAAGAATGTAAGTCCGTCATAAAGGTGTCAATCGATTCTCCTTGCTTTTGAGCACGTGAGTTGAACTTAAAACGTTCGAAGATAACATTCTTCTTTGGGTTGAAATATTCGTCAAACAGATGTAAGGCCTTTGCCAAAGTTGTTGGTGAATGACCAAATTGTAGCAGAACTTCTTCACTTCTTTCGCCCATTATATAGAACAGCAAATCAATTTGTTCCCGTGGAGGTTTTGTAGATTGTCCGGAAACGCTCATGTAACGCTCAAACCTTTTACGCCACTTAGGCCAACATTCTGGTTTTAAAAAATTAAAAGGCTCAGGAGGAGCGACATTTGCAACAAAAACGTTTTCGTTTTTGTCTTCTGTTGGGGCCATAATCACTATTTTTTTTTTAATTTTTTTTTTTTTTTTGCCGCTGCCACCATGTATTGTTTGCCAAAAGAGGGCTATCCCAAGTTTTTCAATAAAACAAGTGTCACGTTTCTTAATATGTATATTTGAACCTCACGTGTCGAGATCTATGTTAAGAAGGCGGATGTATATGATGACGTTAACTATAATTATCTATGTTTATCTATTATGACGTTTTCTTATTAAAATGCAACTAGATGTCGCGAGTGTAGTATTGTTTACAATAGGTCTTTTCACATATTTTACGTCTTACACTACAATTTGGAATTATCAAATCAGCTAAAATTTTAGTATAAAAGAAGGGACATTTCCCTCAAAGAATTAATCAATAAAGCCCATGCGAACTGTGCACATTTAAAGTGCACTCGACTACAAATAACAAAACAATTTACAATTTTAATAATTCTACAGTAGACAAGTACAGTTATAGAATGTATGCAAAAATATAAAATATATAAAGATTTTGTTGTTGGAATAAAAGTAGTGTGAGAAACTAGGTCAATAATCCTGACTGAAGGGTTGTAATTAGAATTATGTATGTATGTATATGTAATTGCTTACATTCTTAGTTTCACGAATAAGATTGCATTTATTTTAATTTCATTGAACAGGCTACTTTTTATTTATACTTTTCGAAACATCAAGTTATTTTAATTATTTACATTTTTAGAGGTCTACATAGGAGTGTAAAATCTTTAGTTTTTCTTTGATTTGGGACTCTAAACTCAAATTTGTTGTTTGCCAAACTTTTTCACCGTGATATTAATTTTTAAAGGTTTTGCAAGAATTTTATGATATATGGCAGGACCTATAGTCCTCGCTTTGATTTTATTAAAAAATTACATACATATTGGTAGTATTACATGTATCTTAACTGCAACCTTTCATAAATTTACATACATTTTTGTGGAAAATATGAAAATTTTAGTTTAAAGGGCATATGGGAGGTGGGCGTGTCCTTCGGCCGATTCTTTTGAAAATTCAAATTCTTCTTAATTAAGGGCGTTCACGACAGTACACCAAATTTCAAAACCTTATTTTTCATTCCTGCTATTTCTATTCCTTCGTTATAAGGGCTCAATGCACTATGTGCCGTCTTATCACGATAGGAAATGAAATATAAGTTAATTTACTTAACCCATGGAGAGGAGTTTTGTGCCCCGATGTAAAAACAGTGTCTATAGACTTAATTACTGACGTATAATTCATTTCAGTAGCATAAATTTCAGATTTTTACAATATGCACTCTATTTTTAAAATTAATTAATAAAATTTGCCGAAAATAGGTTTTAGTATTTTTTAAACGGCACAAATTGAGCTGAATATTCTGGGTTGAAAGTCAGCATAGTTGTTGACGACTATGTGCAAAATTCTGCGAAGTTGCTTAACGATTACATTCCTACTTCAAAAGTTATATGTGAATGAAGGTGAAAAAAGGGCATTTTTTTTTTAACATTTTCCACATTTTTTTTGTAATCGAAAAATGCTATCGTTAAGCAATTTCGTAAAATTTTAAATTTTGAAGTCGATAACAACTGTGTTGAATGTCAATGTCAATACATAATATGCAGCCCAATTTGTGCCGCGTTAAATGTTGGCAGTAGTATTTTCTTACTTTCAAGTTTTGTTGTTGTAATTTTTTTTCTCTCAGTGTATTAAAATATGTAGCTGTTCATAGCTTAAAAATTAAAAAGTACATTTTTTTTGGCATATTGCTAAATATAATCAAGAAAAAACAAATTTTAAAATATTTAAAATATAAACGCTAATAAAACTAGCCTTTATTTTAAATTGTCATGTTTTAATAAAAGTTAAAATTTGTATTTTAAATAGGCTTTTTATTTTATTTAGGTTAAAATTGCAATCATTAAATTATTTCTTAGTTCTCATACGGGCTCTTGGACGGTTTCCTCTATAGCTGTTCCAACTTCTACAACTATATTCAATGTGAAAGGCATTTCTCCTATATGTTCCGTCTTAAAACCTTTGCTTATATTGTGTAATCCACAATATATATTTCTAATTTTAGCGGCAGTTTCTGCAAATCTCTTGCAAAAAGCAAACATCGAAATCTGCTTTTTAGAATGATTTGGAATGGACTGTATTAAAATGGCGAACTGGTGATCCTTTCGCAGCACTTCGAAACGGAGTTATTAAAAACGGTTCCAGTGGGTGACGCAGGATACCGGAACACATAAAATGCGTACATACATATTTACATATTGTATTTATAGAAATTAATATAAAGAAATTGCATTTACTAGATATTTCCCAAGTATTCTCATCCATATTCTGCTGTAAATATTGTTTTATGGTTTTAGCCATGTTATCGAGTATCTACATATCGTATGAAAGAGATATTCGTTATATTAAATCAGATTTAAAATTGATCTGCTTACGATCATGACATTCAAACTGTAGTATCCCTTCCTGTTCAAATATAAATGTTGCAATTCCTTTACGGGTACTACATTTCGCACTTGCGTTCCATCTATACAAAGAATTTTATAATTGGAACTGTCTCGAATTATTTTCCGTATGCGTACCATAAAGGAAAAGTATACTAACATTGAAGAACAACCCTGTGACATACACAACATCTAGATGATGTAAACCATAATCAAGAAAGTAATAAATGTTGTGTTGTCTCTGTTACAACACAATACTTATCCAATACTTACCCATTTTTCGATATTTTCAAAATATTGTGAGTAACGAATATTACCGTTTTCTTTGTGTAGTGTCAGAAAACACAAAGAATACCCAATAGGCAATTTTGTCTGCTAAATAGATTTATTTCAAATTTGAAATAAATATTTTTCTTAAACCAAATTTACCCACGGTAAATCGGTTTACTTTCGAAATTTACTGAATATTTTTCAATCCTCTGCTCTGAACTTAAGAACTTTAGCCGCTGATATTATGCGTTATATCCAACAGGACTTAAGTGCCTTTAAGGAGACTATAAGGCCAGTCCAGATAATTCTCAAGCACTACCCCCATTGAGATTCATGAAGCATGAATTGGAAGAGTTGTGACTGAATATTGATGGAAAATTTAAACAGGTCCGAGAGTCGCCACAACATAATGACGCGGAAGTAGCCAAAATTTTAATGACCTCTCCAGAAATGCGAGATCTGCCAAAAAGTTCTATAAGTCATCTATGATTTCCTTAGATGAATCTAGGGAAAACTTAACCCAACCCAAAAATTCCAACCCAACCACACCTGAACCAACACCCCACCCACTCAGTTGGATTTAAGGTACCCCCTTGCGATATGCAAACATTTAATAGAGATTTCAAGTCTTGAGCCTCATTCAGTGACCTATTCAAGGCCATTTATGGCAATAATATCCCGCCTAAGTAGTGTAGAAAAACTTTTACCTCAAAAACAAGACTAGCGGCGAGGCTAAAGAAATAGTCGACAACGCACCCTTAACTAATGACGGTTTTCTTATTGCTTAGACCCAAATGGTAAATCAATATGAAAATAAAAGGATGCAAATAAACGCACAAATTAAAACCCTCCTACATTTACCAGCGGTTAACACTATGTGCAGTGTTTCAATAAGGAAATTACAGAGAAAGATTAATTACTGTATTGCAAACTTAAATACATTAGAGATAGATACGGACAATTGGGATCCTATCATCCCTATCTGTTTAACAAAATTACTCAAGGAAACACGAAGGGAATTTGAGAAAACCCTGAAAGATTGTGCCAAAATGCCTTCCTGGACAGATGTGGATGTATTTTTAACAAATACATTCAAGGAACTCACTTCTGTCAATGATGTTCCGGAAAGTAACCCAAACCCTAACCCAGACACCCACCCGAAACCCAAATACCTCCAGGATATCAACAGTCGAATTGGCGGAAGAGTAAAGACGTTTCACAAAGTTACACGCAACGTTAGAAAGGATACTCGATCCACAAACAAATTCTAGAGCAAACCCTCGAATTATGCCCAAACCCACCCACAATTTCCCGAAAACCCAGGGGAAACTCGATAGTTCAACTTGCTGCAAACTGTGCAAAAATAACCATACTTTAAAGGAAAGCTCTTCATTTAGTTCCCTGGGAGTAAATGAAAGAATTGGCCATTAGCCATATGGTATCAGAATGTCGAAGTACATTTACGTGGAGATGCTGTGGCGGCAGATATAACAACCTGTTGCACAAACCCAACCCAAACACTAAACCACAAAATGACGATAAACACTTGACGTCAAACGCCCAAACCCAATCAAGTAAAACTCAATTAGACGACAGAGCAAAGTTATTGGGCACAGCTGCCTTGAACATTAAAATACACGGTGAAGAATTCCCACCTAGAGCGCTTATTGACCCAGCATTAGAACTTTCATTTATTTCTGATAGGCTAAGGCGCAGAGATTATCAGAGCTGGTGTTAAGAAAGATGTTCTTGTCACATTAATAGCTCAAGAAACTGCGTTTGGTTGGATTTTAACCGGACCAGTGCAATATTCTCGCCCTTCCCGAAGATTAGTTTCTAATTTCAGTTCTGTCAAGCTTGATCAATTTTTAACGAAATTTGGGGAAATTGAAGAAACACTCGCTGAACCCTATTCTAGTAACGGGAATATTACCCTAGCGAACCGATGGCAAGGGTTGGATATTCGACCTCATTAGTTTTGCAAAAAATGGAGGAACCCTAAACGTCCGGCGGAGGTCAATGACATTGTCGTCATTAAACAGGACAACTTACCCTCGAATGAATGGTTACTCGGACGAGTAACCAAAACTCACCCAGGTTCCGATGGACAACCTAGTGTAGTCGAACTACAAACATCAACCGGAACGTTGACTCGGCCCATAACCAAAGTGGTAGTCCTACCCACACACTAGTCAACTTCCTTCAAATAACCTTCCATATTTCACCCTCGTTGCGCACCCCCTACTCACCCACAAATATTAATACTCACCCAAAGATTCATTTCAGGTTGCACCCGACATAGATTTATAGCACCCATATTGGTGTTTGGACCCATGGGAAGACCCCGACATCCTGAGTGAAAAATTAATACCCATACCCTCTTTTTTTTGAGCAATTAAAAATTGTTTTTTCATTCACAGATTGCCGGTCCGGGAGGATGTTCACATGAGTGAACAAATTCACACAACCCCAACCCTGACAACACAAACATTCCCAACATACATCCACATTCACAATATATCAACATTCACCATACACATCACATTTACCGCACATCACATGCACACATTCGCCAATAGATCAAAATAATTGTTTAGATCCTTAGCAGTTAGTTGACTATCGATTCTTCAGCGATACACAACAAACCCCCAAAAAGCCCTACGCGTGCGAACGAAATTATAAAAATATTTGAATAGTATAGAATGTTATAAACTAATGAAATATTTGAAATAATAAATACTTTGAATTGTTAACAAATTAGAAAATATTAAAACCCAAACATTGTAAAAAATAACAAAGATTAAATAAGTTGTGAACACAACATATATTGTAAATTAAATACATATAAATACATTTTATAACGTTTAGAATAAAAAACATTTACATATACTATACATATAAAACATTAACAAACACTTTTTATATATGTATATACAAATATTTTATATAAAAATGGTTTGTGCGCGATATATTCTATACCCAGTCACTGGGGCTATGCTATTTCCTATCAGCTTGAGGGAGCTATCATTTATTGACGTCAAGAATATAGCTTCGTTTACCGAACTTTCGGACTGGTTTTCCTGCGTAGGTTAGTCGTCCTTTTTGATATGCAGCCAACTGACCAACTTATTCTTCCCTAGCTTGATAGAATTTGGCCAGTACTGGGACTGCGTTCACAACGGGCCGCTACGCATCATTCAGTCGGATATCAATAATAGGCCTAAAAACTACGACAACTTACCTAAAACTTAAAAAAAAAAACAAAAAAACAAAAGTAACAATCAAGCGTTAGACAACAATGAACCTCACCTACCCAAAACTGACAACAAAGAATTTGTAGATAACAACAAATATGCTAAATAGATCAGGAAGAAATTCCTCAGGAACTAAACAACAATTATAAGTACAGTAAGACCTCGCTTAACGCTACCCCGCTTAACGCTCTTTCAGTATTACGCGGTTGCAAATGCAACGGCCATGTACTAACGACCAGCGTTGCACTATATAGGGACGGTGTGTACTATGTATCTTTTTTAACTCTCTTTTGTGAGTCTGTTCAGAAAAAAGATTCCAACTGTATTTTTCAAAGTCGCAATCACAGTACGAACGCATCTTTCCTGCGTCACAATTGATTTATTAGTTGACATCAACGTTACTAGGTGTATACATAGGTACGTGCTAAGTTGCCTCGTTTAACGCTGTTTCGTTTAGCCCTCGAAGTTGTTGGAACGCATTCCCCGCGTTAAGCGGGGTCTTACTGTATATCAAATCGGTGAAGCTCAAAAGACAACTTTTAACAGTCCATAACCTAAAATATAACGTTTAAATGGCGGAAGAACACAACCCGTTTTAAAACGATAATTAAGACTGAAAAATATCTCAGAATTATTAAAAAGGCTGGTTCTGATATATACGTGTATAAGCGATTTTATGAATTTTAAGTAACAATTTGTAAAAATAATTGTGTTTTTATATTTTATTTATTATTTTTGTTACGTTTTTACCCTTTTAAAAAGGTTTAAAGTATGAGCTCGTAGATTGCAAATAAAAAAATGTGCTTTAGATTAATTCTTTATTGTACGAACAATTCTGTGTGCCACTGTTCACAACTTAATATAAACAACAACAATTTACTTTTTTTGCGCAAACGCTAACAATTGTTCAGCAGATCTTTATAGCGGAGATATTCAAACCACGTTTATACTCTTTACATGCAATGCATCTTCACACAAGTCTGACTAAATTTTTACTGAATGCCATCCCGAAATCTCTATAAATGTTCACGTTAAAGGTTGTTTGTGTATTTCGTTTACTTTCATCCTTGCAGTGTTGCTCTTGCCTTTTTGTTTACTTGTTTATCATGTAAACAAATTGAATGTTTTTGTAGCTTTTGTTTATTTCCTTCAGTCTGGATTATTGACCTAGTTTCTCACACCACTTATGTTTTTGTGCGTTAATTTTATACATGAGTGACGGGACCTCCTACAGTTTAAAGTCGACTCCGAACGACTGATTTTTGAGAAACTTTTCTTGGCAATTTTTACTTACTTTACTCTCAGAGTTTTTAGCCAGAAATCTGCTTAGATTGAATCGCCGAAGAAATGGGGATCGAACCCTGGCTTTACGTCTAAGAAACCAACACAATACCTATTAGACTACGGCGACTTCATCACCAATTTATATAATCAGTAAAAAAAATGTACGAATTTACAATTTTATACAAAAGTCTATCGTCTAGCCTATAGTCTAATCTATAGTCCAGCCTAATCTATAATCTACTCTAGCCTATAGACTTTTAGAATAGTTTATAGACTAATTTTTAGTCTATGTATATACTAATTCGATTTATTAAGACTGTAGTTTTACATGTAAATGAAAGTATTTATGTGTGAAAGTTAACATACATTAAACATAATCTGCTCTATAGACTTTTAGAATAGTTTATAGACTAATTTTTAGTCTATGTATATACTAATTCGATTTATTAAGACTGTAGTTTTACATGTAAATGACAGTATTTATGTGTGAAAGTTAACATACATTAAACATAATTTTTTTAGACGTATAAAATGTAAATGATTTTACCTTCGAAAATGTATCAACGTAAAAAAGTATTATTGTTAAATATCTTCGCCCAAAATTGTTTTTAATTTCCAAAAGAACAAATTGATTTCTTTATTTTTTTTTTTTTTTTAATTTTTGACATGGTGTCACTGACATGAAAAGCAAAGCACTAAAAACAGCACTAGGCATTGACTTGAAAATTTTCTGCGTCGAAAGTTTTAAAAAGCACTAAAAACAGTGCTAATAGCACTGAGTTGACAGCGCTGGTTGCCTTGGTACACTAAATAAATCTTCCAGTTAATCTCTTATACACAAATGTTCAAATGTTTTTCAACTAGTCTGTCGAAAATGTTGTGAATTCTAAGTTATGGTAAATTTCTACAGAATCTATTCTTTACCAAAACTAAAGGTGAGCTCCAAAGATGAGACGATGCCTTCATTACTGTCTTTCCATTTTATTGAAAAGATCTTTCACTTCCCTGTGCTAGTCGTATATACATGAGCGCTTGTTTTATTGGCTTTGTCAATTTTATGTGTAGTGTGTTTGTTGTACGTTGACAAAGGACGTGGTGATTTTGTTATTGTTGTTGTTGGAGTTATCATACGTTTTAATAGCATTAGTGCTGGCAAATCCTTGCGATCCATTGGGTCACAAGCCTTGGTAACGGGCTGAGGGTTTTATGACATACATATGAAGAGCAAGCTGGTCTACCACAACGTTGTCACCAGGTCCATAGTTGCAAACGTATAATTTATTGTATTTGCTGGTGTCTTTGTACTCAGCAAAACCACACCCAACTAAACTTGTTTCACCCCAAACCAGCTGAGGATAATGACCAGTTTTTGGAGACCACGGATCACCAAATGAGTACTTCTGGACCTCATTATACCAACTTTGTATGCGTGAGGCAAAGTCACCATCATTTGGCTCTAAGGACGCTGTACTTCAAATAATTCCCAAATTTTGGCCCATAGTGAAGCGATTTATCGTTCGCTGGGGATCATGTCTAAACTGGCAATTTTCTGCCCATTGTTGGGCACGAACTGCCAACTCATTATCCCAGACAGTCTCAGATATATTCCCTGCACTTGACTGCCCTGGATAACGACCGTTTGCCTATATCTATTGTGTTCCTTTAAAATCATATATTTTTCTTCTTCTCTGATACCAGCATCCAATAATTTGCCATGACAGGCCAGGGCTGTGTTGACACGAATTGCCAACAGCCACAGATGGAAAATAAATTGTGTTAATTTTGTTTTAAAGATTTTGTTTTCTTTTTTATTTATTTTCTTGTAATTTTATTTTAATTTTTTAAACACTATTTTCTGGATTTTATATTACACAATTTGTTATAATTCTTGTTTAATGTTTAACACTTCTTCTGCTTGTATTTCTTTTTATTGCAAATTTATTTATAAAACGAAAGACCTCAGCATAACTCCATTGTATAATATTGATTCCTATGAAAAAGAGGTTAAATTTATACTACAATTTCCACACCGTAGAGTCTCTAGTTTCGTGGAAAATGCTAAATTGAGTAGGCAGAAAGTTTCCAATGATCACGCCAATCCTGTAAATTTATCGTTAAATGACCTAGTCCTCTTTAACAACGAAGCAGGTCACAAACTGGATAGTATCTACAAAGGACTCTTCAAGGTAATAGAAACATCAGGATCGCGGATAATAACGGTAAAACTGCAATTGTGCATAAAAACAGACTGAAGAAGTTTATCTGACGGTGTGTATGTCATATTTATATCAGTTGCTGTGTTGCAGCATTCCATAATTAAGATTTATAGTTTCGGATTGAGTTTCGTCACCTTCGATTTGATTTACAATTTCCTTATCTTTCATATTTACAAAATTAGAAGAAATTAAACCACTTCCTCTTCGTTTGCAAAACTCTACTTCTTTACTTTTTTTAAAGCTGATTCTAACAAAAAAAGAAGTTGCTTTCGTTCTAAAGAATTTTGTTATTGTTTTTGATTTATTTTCCCAGTATTACCATTACTATTTCTATTTGTGATAATTTTCATTGTTTTATATTATACTGAGAATTCTGTATGTTTATGTTTGATTTAATATTTTTTATTATCACTACAGTTTTCATCTTCTTCATCATTGAATATTCCAATCAAGCCACTATTTTAAACATATTTGTCAGGTACCTGGTTATAACTCGAAATCTGATAACTCTCGTCGTTCTTATGTTGGAGTTTAAAGTTTTCTGATCAATTTTCTAAAAACTTTTGATAAATTTTTCTAAGTATTGCGGTTCTTCCACGCAAGCGAAAAACTTCCTGATTGTTTTTCCATGGCCCTTGTTCTAAAAGTTAACAAATGCTATTAGGTTCGGTACTTTTTATTCCTGTGCTCCAAAGTAGAAGAAAGACAATTGGTTTATGACAAACTATTTACACATAATTTAGTCCTACTAAGCAATTAATAAGATAACTTAATAAATTATTGGAATTGCTGATAGTGCATATTTTCTTTTCCTTTTGCGACTGTTCCAAGGAAATTCGAAAGCTCCAACATTCATTAAAAATGCAACAAATGTAAGGTTACGCTATTTAATTCTCTTTATATATATTATGTCTTTTAATATCCCAAGCTTCGGCCTGGACATTTATATTCTCTCCATATTTTATATCCCAGACTCCGGTCTGGTCACGTACATTTATGTATATCCTCCATATGTCATGTCATGGTTGACAACATGATTAACATTTTT
The DNA here is from genome assembly GCA_014635995.1 of Sarcophaga peregrina. NCBI lineage: Eukaryota > Metazoa > Arthropoda > Insecta > Diptera > Sarcophagidae > Sarcophaga > Sarcophaga peregrina. The sequence goes on along the minus strand of CM025789.1, from coordinate 82,088,176 downwards.
AATACTCAGACTACAGAGGTGGAAATTATATCCTTCATTTTGCTCGGCACAAGCCATTGTCATCATCATTGTAATCACCATCTTGATTATCATTTTCGTGGACGTCCTCATTGGGTTTATTGAAACATTCTCAAAACCTTTACCAACAATTACCTCCGTATTGTCATCACTCAAATCTGACATTTTTAGTCGATTTTTTTTAATTTTTGTACCAAAATCTTAACTCGACTGTCTGCAGATTTATTGTTTAATCCTGATCTTATTATTATTCAAGAAAAACACTTTGTTATCTTCAGAATACTGCTCTGTAGTTTCTGGAGTGAATATACTTGATGACCTTGTGCCGGCTTCTTTTCTGCTAAGTAAGAACGGTAGTTTCCACTCTTCTTTTACTGCGGTGGAGTTTCAGAAGATTAACAAGCTAGTTTTGTTTACTTTACCTTTAAACTTTGCGTTTAAAACTTGTTTTATTTATTGAAAAATTGTTGCTAATGCAGTAATTTACAAAATTCCCAAAACTTCCCTGTGTTAATAACACAGTAAATTATTATTATTGACATTTTTTTATATACCGCTGTTTACCACCAGCAACTAAATTATCGGATAGTTCGAACTAACTAAAAATAAATTTAATTTCTTCTCTTTTTTTTTTTGAAGCTGAAAGTGAATGACATGCTGAATCAAATGTCATTTCATTCATTTTCCCGTATTGTATTTTTTTGATCAATGTAAAAGAGCAATCAACTCATGTTGACTGTTCTTCCTTACTTTTTATATCATATTTTTGTCGTTAAGAGGGAAGGTGTAGTGAGTTTGACTGGTCTATGTTGCCATTCCTTTTGTATGCAACTTAATATCGACACATTCTAGTTGATATTGTCCACACTGCATAAATGCTTTGAGACATGAACAGTTTGTGTATTGTACTGTCTTAAGACTTAAGACTGATTATAAGTATACATTAAGTAAACAAAAATTAATAAAAACGAAATAATGATGAAAAGTCGCATCAGCGGCTGTTCTTTAAAATATAAATAAAACATATGCTTTGGTTGTTCTTAACTGACTTTGACTTAGCACGTCTAAACTATGAAATGTTTCTTTCCTATTTCGTTGTGTCACCGTGAGCCAGCACCCCATTTTTTTAATGTTTCTGAAAATCTGTATAGACTAACCAACGTTGTTCCCGAAGACCGATTAGATCGCCAGACCAAAATCCAAAGCAGAGCGTCTTTTTCTAGATCTCCTAAGAATTGTTATCGTGTCAAATTCGATAATTTGGTTTGTCTATATATCCATTTATCCAGAAATGAGCCTTATCGGAAACAATGGTTCTCCTATGAGCATTACGGTCAGTTGCCAACTCCTGAACCAATTTAGCGAACACACATCGTCGTCTATATTCTTTTACCTTAAGTTTCTAGGTCAATTAAATTTTGTATAGGTACAGGCCTCAATCTTCTTCTCTTTCTCTTATGTGGCCATTAACAACGCTATAACCAATTTCGCGTCGTAGAAGAATATAAAAGTGTTTCCTCTGTAACCTTAGCATCCCCTTGGGATCTTTACCAAGGCTTCAATTGCGACGCAAAATTTGCTCATTGTGGTCTGTGTAAGGAGGAGTTCTTGTAAGCGACGTGAATCCGACTGGTTAGGGTTCTGATTTAAATTTTGTTATTTTCACATGTTGTTGAAAGTTAGTTTGGGAATAGTGAAATAAGCTTAATTTCCGGAAAAAAGCTACCGTATGCTAGATGCAGACGTTCGGAATAAGGAATGGATGCATGGTAACTGATGCGGCGCCTAAATAACAGCCGGAATCTGAGAATGTTTTTCACCTTACAGACCATATATTATCCTTATGAACTTCTTAATTCAAGTTTTAAATTAAATCTTACCTCAGAAAAAAAAATATAAACCATTTTATAAATTATAATTACAAATTACGTTAAAAATTTGAGCAATACTCACTTCTACATCAAAATCTTGAACCAGATTATCAATTTTATCACTTAACTCTTCTAGTATGGGATTTCCAGAATTAGTCGAAGTTACATCGCTTAGAAAAGCGAATAAATTATCTAAATCAACTGACTCATTATTCAAATTGTCATTTGAACTGTGACTTCTTTTGGACGGAGAAAGATTATTATTGGCCCGTAAGCCATTAATTTGATCTGCCATATGTGATAACGCCTTCATTTCTTCTTGTACAATTCTGAAAAGCATATTAAAAATATTTTGAGTATATTTCGAATAATTTTGCAAAAGTGACATTATTTGTATTTGAGATTTTATTTAAACCTTTTCTTTAGAATTTATATAATGAATATAACTGATATACCACAAATATTTACATAATACATTAAAAAATTCTCTGAATAATGAAATAATATGATAGATATTAATATAAAGACATAATCAGAAAATGTTTTACTAATGACCAAATTATACCTTTCGCAATCCTCTAAGGCCTGGAATGCCTCATTATTTATTACAGATTCATGCAACGATTTCTGTCTCTTCTTCATTTCTTCGTCTACTCGCCTCATTTCTCGTAAAGCAGATGCAACCTAAAAATTAAAAAAAATTATAATTTGTATATTAAAAGCCTCCACATATCAAATTAGAGTCTTATATCAGTCTCTGCTATTATTTTATTTTTACTTATAAAACTGAAATCTGAAAAGCAATTTTGACTCGTAAAAATATTACGTAAAATAATAACAATTCGGAACATTTTGAAATATGTACATGTGTGTTGTTTTAAAAATATTGCCTGTCACTAATTTAAGGCTATTTGCAGAATATCAACAGAATTAAAAACAAAATTGTATATACCTCCGAGTTTTTGCCAGAAAATAGCTAAGCGGAAGTTTGGTGAATTTCTTAATTTTCGTTTTGTTCGAGATATTTAAGCTTCGGTTTGAATATAGAGCTACGGCGTTTAACTCCAAGAAATTGATTAATTATTTCCTTCCATTGGCTTCTTGTTTGATTTAGTTGTAGTTATTATGACAGCTTGCTTTCACATAGATTTTTTGAAAGCATTGTATATGAATTTCGATTTTAATAATCCTCATTATATAAGAGGGATATTCATTCAGAAATAATCTCCTTGTGCAAGTACAAATGGACCAATGTATGTTTTGCCTCATTTGAAGTGAAGAACTAAAACCTCAGATGAACTAGGATAATAGATTTATTTTTTACGCCTTTCTTTCAATTGTTGTCATATAAACTGCTATTGCGTCAGATATTGCAAAACAAAATCTGAAGCACCGTTTGTTCAACTTATTATAGGAAATATTTTCAATATACATACATAGCAATATGCCAAAAACGGCGTTTTTTGCGAAAAATAACTTTTTTATTGCTGAGAATGATTCTTTAGGGCTTCAGTAGCAACTTTTGTTCTGGAACTTTTTCATAATTCCGTTATTTACAAAATTACCGTTATTTTTATGTGATTGAAGAAAATCAAAATTTTGACGAGTACATTTGGTGAATATATGGACTCATAATATTTCCAAATACAGGGTGTTTCGATACATTTTTTAATTAAAACGAATTTTTCGCCATCTAGCGGCAATAATTTGTAATAAATATATTCAGCAATTAGACAGATAATAAAAAACAAATTTTGAAAATCGCTTGAAAAATGACCAATTGAGAAAGAAAAGAGCTATAAAATATTAAAATAGTTTCAAATTAAAAAAAAATATATACATACATACATATGTAACTTAAATTCATCATTAAAGTTTTTTAATTGCTTACATTTTTAGTTTCGCGAATAAGATTGCATTTATTTTAATTTCATTGAACAGACTATTTTTTATTTATACTTTTCGAAACATCAAGTTATTCTTATTATTTACATTTTTAGAGGTGTACATAGGAGTGTAAGTTCTTTAGTTTTTCTTTGAGTTGGGACTCTAAACCCAAATTTGTTGTTTGCCAAACATTTTCACCGTGATATTTATAATTTAAGCGTCTTAAAATGTATATTTGCTTTTTAAGAATTTTAATTCGATTAATCTGTACATCGACCTAAGATAGTTCATGTAATAAATTAAATAAGTCCATAGGCTCGTCCATATATATCAAGAAATAAGTAAACAACCAAGACCGTTTTAGTGGACTTTCAGTTAATGATTACTTTGTAAAATTATATATTTTATTGATTAATTGAAAGTCATAGCATAGCATAGGGTGCCGGCTAGAATATATACAGCCGTACAGTACGTTGGCCCTTAGAAAGGGCAAATTTTTAAAGATTTTCAAGAATTTTATGAAAAAGAATATATGTCAGAACCCATAGTCCTCGCTTTGATTTTATTAAAAATTTGCACACATTCGGTAGTATTATTTGGATCTTAATTGCAACTTTTCATAACTTTACATACATTTTTGTGGAAAATGAAATATAAGTTTAGTTACTTAACCCATGGAGTCTTAATTACTGACGTATAATTCATTTCAGTAGCATAAATTTCAGTTTTTTACAATATGCACTCTATTTTTAAAATTAATTAATAAAATTTGCCGAAAATAGGTTTTAGTGTTTTTAAACGGTACAAATTGAGCTGAATATTTTCGCTTGAAAGTCAACATAGTTGTTGACGACTATAATGTGTAAAATTCTGCGAAGTTGCTTAAAGATTACATTCCTACTTCAAAAGTTATATGTGAATGAAGGTGAAAAAAGGGCATTTTTGTTAATTTTTTCGCATTTTGTTTTTTAGCATTTTCCACATTTTTTTGTAATCGAAAAATGCTATCGTTAAGCAATTTCGCAAAATTTTAAATTTTGAAGTCGTTAACAACTGTGTTGAATGGCAAGACATAATATTCTGCCCAATTTGTGCCGCGTTAAATGTTAGCAGTAGCATTTCTTTACATTCAAGTTTTGTTGTTGTAATTTTTTCTCTCAATGTATTATTACAACAATACCAGAAAATGGAAGATTAATACCCAAACTAACTATCCAATAAAAAATATTGATTTTGTAGCTGTTAACATAAATAATGGGTTAAATCCACGAAAAGTCCAAGCCCAAGTTTGAACGGCAACCCTATTTCCGTTTTAGGGCAAGTGAGGGACAATCTAATTAGCAATTACGGTAGCTGACTCTACCCCCTAAGCATTTAAAATAATTCGGCATTTATAGCTTGAAAATGAAAAATTACATTTTTTGGCATATTGCTATACATACATAGTGACGAACTATTTTTACATTATTGCCTAAACCGTAAAAAATTTACTAAATTTAATTAAAGACATATTTGAAACTTGTTTTTTACTTAAATGGCTACATTAAAATATGTCTTGGAAAGTACAGACTTTACCTTTCATGAAGATCCATGTTTTTGAACTCCTTGTTTAACATAAGTACTACTCCCTAATTAATCGTCTTATTATGAAACACATGTTATATTATATATTTTGCTATTAAAACCAAGAGATTAGTTTTATTTTTTTTTTTTACTGCAGAAATAATTTCATTCATTCCTTTGCGTCACTTGTAAAGGCTCTGGTTAAATTTTACTATATCTGTATCATGAATTCGTAGTGTACATAATATCATGCGAATAACACGAATTTATTAATGTGTCCATTACCTTAAGGCTTCATCGTGCAAGGTTTTTTCTAATATAATATTGATAAGATTAAATACTTAAAATTATATAGTGTCTTTCTGAAAAACTGTAACTTTGTAGGAAAACTAAACTAAATTATGGCCTTAAGCGTATCGCTAATGTAGTGTAATCATATGTTCGAAAATAAATTTATCATATATTGTGGAACTGTCGTCGGAAATATGACTGCAGAATGGCGTTTTCGAAGTAAATATACCCGGCTGAAATCTGATGCGAAGCACTCACAAGAAACATAAGAAAACTTAGATTAAAGTTTTGTATTAGGCATTCGTACCAAACTTTGTCGAATGATTGGAAAGACGTCAGTAATATTTCTTCTCTTTGAATGCTGAATGTATAATTTGCACAAATAATTAGGTTTTGTCAATAGTGCTGAGTTTAATTATGTTTATTTGTAATTCTTCCTCTCAACAGTCTTCTGGAAAAACTCATGAATAAATTTAACACCCACACCGTAGGTGGAATGTAATGAGTAACAAAGTAAGAAAGGGAGTAGAGATGACTTAAATATAAGAAGTGTTCATGATTCTAGCCAGCGCGAATTATTATTATCAATAACTTCCAAATGGTTTGTAAAATATTTATTTTTTGGATTCCACAAGTTCTCTGAGACGGTTCGAGAATTGTTTAACTTTATATTAAGCGGACTTGTGCTGCGGAAACTCTCTTTCAGCATTTCTCTTAAAAGAAAGTTGCATGATAGAGATCTTTACCGAAGTTGAAGATAAAATAACTGCACATGACAAACTTATCATCGTTATATTTTTGCAGCAATAAAAACCTATGTATTTCTTACATTACAAGCCAATTAATACATTCATTTTTTCTCATATTTGTGGCGGATACTAAAGCATTTGACGGTTTGTAATTGTAACAATAGAAAGCGAGTAGTGTTAATATAATTCCAGTAATGCGAAAGGCATAGGTTCGTAACATATTTTTGACTACCACAAAGTCAATGTTAACTCGATATAATAACAGGAACTTATATATTTTATTTATTAGCATCTAATTACATTAAAAAGAAAAATACTAGCAACTATGACTATCGGCCATTATATGATTTAAGTAGATTTATGTATGTATATATAAAATATCTATAGAATATACATTCCAATGTAGATATTTTTGCATTTGTAGATAACACGATTTACTGTTAAGGAGTGTTGGTAACAAAAGTTGCATGTTGGTTGTCAAGTACATAGGTATCTGCAACTAAAACTTGTATCACCAAATGTGATTCTCGTGAAAATTTTGGTCATGTAATTACCGGTTGTTGTTGGAAGAAAAATTAGTTCGCTTTAGGGGTTTACGTCTTAACAGTGTATTTCCAAATATTTTTTATTTTTGCGTAAATTTTATTCCTGTAAAACACAATTTTTGATTAAATTTGTTGTTTGTGGAGTGGAGTATTGTAGAGCGGAGCTGACAGCAATCTTAGCCGCGCGATCTGCGTTCGTTTCCCAATAAATCTATATGTCCAAGTACACATATTATTTTGATTTTGTTTGTTGCTTTAAGGACAGCTTGTCGCATTAGGTTAACTACTTGGTGTTTACTGTAAATATTTTAGATACTTTTAAATATAGCATAACTGTCAGCAGCAATAATATATTTCACTCTGAAGTCGCCGTAGTCTAGTAGGTAGTGTGTTGGCTTATTAGACGTAAAGCCAAGGTTCGAGCCTCAGGCCAGACATCAAAACAAAATACAAAATGTATTTCTTCGGCGATTTCCCCTCGGTCGGAATGGCCTCAGTACTCGAAATATTATTTTACAAATGCATCAGAATGGAAACTCTTATCGGGAGATCGCAACAGCCTTAAAAGTTTCTAAAACAATGGTTTTTCAAGTGGTGCAATATTTCAGAAAACATTCGACAGCTGAAAAGGTGCCTCGTAAACAAAGAAGCCGAATTACGTCAGTTCATGAAGATGCACTGATTTTCCACCAGCCGAAAAAACATCCGCATAAATCAGCGAATGAAATTCGGATAGTAATCTTTGGTGAAAATGGAGCAATACCATCCGTAGACATAGTAAAACATCGATTGCGAGAAGCTGGGCTCTTTGAACGAATTTCATGTAAGCTTCGTGTCCTTAATTAGTTGCATGCAGCTGTAAGTGGTGTGAGAAACTAGGTCAATAAACTTGACTGAAGGGTTGTAATGACCAATTATGTATGTATTGTTTTTAAGGCTTAGGAAGTATAAAATTAACACACACAACATAAGTGGTGTGAGAAACTAGGTCAATAATCCTGACTGAAGGTATGTATTGCTTTTGAAGCTTAGAAATTTTGTGTTCCACCACAGTATTGTGTTTTATGTTTGGTAGAAAAAGAGGATTAGAAAAATTAGATGCAGAACGAATTGATTTCTCAATAGAAGCAGCTTTCTTATTAAAATTGACATCAACATTTACCTCATCAATTGACGACGCAATTTTTTTGTTTTTTTGTCCAGTTAGCACGGGCATAACTGAAGCGTATAGAACGATATTATAAAGGACGATTATTGCAGTTACTATTAGAAAAAATTTAGTTAAAATAGTGATCACAGCAATTTCCCATGATGAGTGGGGTAAAAGAGACGATGAGCATAGAGTAATATCTAAATATGTAAACGTATTGTTAGTTGAAAAATATGTGATTGAACCGTCATTCAGAATAGATAGGTTTTTTTTTATCATAAATGACTTCTTCAAGTAAAAAGAGATATCTCGAATAATTTTCTTTAAAGAAAGAGGTATAGTGACACAAATTATTGTTATCCACAATCTTGGCGAGCAATATCATTATAATTGAGAAAATAACCACTTTTTTTTGGTAGCGGTGAGGCGCAGATTTTTTATACGCTTTTCCTGTGGCCAGAGAAGACAACCTAAATTTACAAATAGTTTTCGGATTGAGTCAAGACAAATTATGGAACAAACTACTACAGAATAAATCAGCATAAAATTATAACTTTAAGCAAAAATGAAAATCAAAATACAGTAAGACGCCTTTTGCACGTTCAAATTAGTTTGCAAACTAGTTAGAAAACTCTTGAGTTTGTTGGAGAGAGGGGGAAAACGATCGGAGGTGCGTTCAAAATTTCATGTAATACAAACTCAACCACAATAACGGCCTTTTGACAGTAAACCCCGCATTGAGAAAGGTACAGCAAATATTACCAAAAAGTAATTGCTGTCCCTTTCTCAGTGAAGGGTTATCTGTCAAAAGGGCGAGTCTACTCTGTGTACTCGATGGTTTTTATTTTGGCTAAAGTTAATAAAAAATGGATTTTTTTTTGTTAAACTATTAATAAATAATAAAAACAATTACTGTAACAATAACGCTTTTTCTTTCAAGAAATTAAAAAATATTGGCAAGTTTCAGCAATCTTTAAAATTTTCACTGAAGAAATTAAAAAATATTCCAAATGAATGTACAAAATCACGTTATCGTTCGAATAAAAAACCTAGTTGTGCTACATAATCTACATCTACCTTAATAGATATCCGACCTAGAAACTTAGAATAGCGAAATATACTAGCTAATAAATACATACAAATCTAAGTTATCCATGATATTTCTAAAGGATTGCCGCGCAGTATTAGGTTCCTCTTATGTGTTTATAGTGCTTAGATTGCAAGGGAATTTCATACTTTTACTGTACACTTTACTTAAAACCAATGACCTGTTATGTCGATCCTTTTCGCACTGAAAAAACTAGTAGAAATCGCGATTGTAGCATCCAAAAGTGAAGAATACATTGGAATCTCAACGTACCTTCGGTCTAAACTGACATGGCGTATGCAGAGATATATTCTAGGTGGATATGTTTTATGACAATCTAACTTGGTAAACCGCATGATATAGGAAATGCTGAACTATCTAAAGATTTGTTTTTGAATTGCAAGCGACATTCGTTGTCAAGAAGTTTTTTTTAACATGGATAAATACCAAAGACTATAAATATATGAAGATGTTGCACTGCCATACATTGCACTGCCAGTGACAATTTTGTCGACGGCAGTACGGCTACTGCCACTTATTGTACTCAGAGAACTTTTTATACTCAGAGAAGGTATTGTTCTCTTCTCTAAGCAATTTATTCACATATGCGTGTTGTAGGGTAATAATACGTGTTTTATTTTTGTAGAAATGAAACTATAACTATTCGCACCGAAATAAAAACTGAAAAATTGCTTTATAAAAAATGTGAATTTAATAATTATAATATAACTTGCTAATATCCGGTGTGCTTCGCTACCCCCATCGAAATTAAATACAAAATTATTAAAAAATTTATTTATTTAGTAATTAATTACTATAATTTAATATATACTTTTTTCTTAAATAAATAATTCTTATTCTAATGACTTGGGATACACAATATTTTTTGTTTTTCCCTCTGGTGCGTATACATATAAATCTGCGGTTTTTCCTACTCGCGAACATCCGACGTAAATCTGTCCATGTGAGAAACATGGATTTTCTAGATTAAGTCCACAAACTTGAAAGGACTGACCTTGAGCTTTATTAATCGTCATTGCAAATGCTAGACGAATAGGAAATTGCAGGCAACTCCGATGTGGTCTTAGGAATACGTGGCAGCAAAACTATTAGATATTTTTAAAATTTTGCACGATATTGTGAAATACACAATTTATTAATTTTTCTTTTGATTGTGTCATTCTGCAAATGTCTGGTGGAAATTTTATATACATCGTTATAGGGTCCATTGGAATTCTTCCATTACCTAAATCAAGCAATTGTTTGGAAAAAGTTGAAGCTGTAGCAACATGTTGCAACTGAAAACACATATTAGTAGTTAATTTTAGAATGTGAACATGTTTCCAAAGGTATGATGATTTTAGACATGCATTTAGCTCATCGGCTGGCTTTGATCCAAAAAAATGGGATTGTTGCCCATTTTGGTCCCAACAATTTATATTGAAACTGTAGTTATATGTACAAAATTTGAGGTATCTTGCTCTTATAATTTTTCCAACATACCCATCTTGTTATTAGCTTACAATAGTAGGTAATGTAGTATATGTGGGAGTGGCACCTCGCCTGCTTGAAATTTTAAAATAGAAAGTAGCCGATAGCTTCTTCCAGACATACAGGAAGATACTGTGAAAATTTCATGAAAATCGCTTCAGTGGTCTAGTCGTCTATAGCGTTCAAACATGCAAACAAACACACATTCATTTTTATATATAGATAAGAATATAAAAATTTTTGTAATTACTTCACGTGATAGGCACCACCTTACTATAGCTGAAATACAATATTGAGGACTCTGTTATTGTTATCTAGATAGGCAGATTTTTAATTTCCAATATATCCATTTTATTATCTTACAATAGCAGATAATGTTGCGTATGTGGGCGTGGCACCTCGCTCATTTCAAATATCAAAATTATACAATTGTGACATTATACATATGTGAAAGACATTGTTCTCCAAACTGTATCGTAATGAAGCATTTGAAGCGAGGTGCCGTGCCAACATTTATCTAAACTGGCAAAAAAGAGGAAACAGGCATAGTTAAGGCTATTGTAGTTAAGATACACATCAAGCATGGCATTTGCTCAATTGTTTACTAAACTACGGTTCTTATTTTGACTAAGTAGCGTAGCTGTAACTATTTTTATGCATAACTAAACTAATATGGATAATTAAAAAAAATTGGTTTTCTACAAAAGTATCAAAATGTTTAAAGAAAACACCGGAAGACGATGCCCTCTGTTGATGAAAAGTGTTTTAAGCAAGCTACTTTTGCCCGGTACTAATAAAATACACAATATTTTATTTAAAAAAATATATATATTTCGTGTTATTATTATTGAACTAGCAGGCGTTGCGCGGGTTATAAAAATAACAATAAATAAAAAAACCGGTTTCGAAACCGGCTTCTTAAAAAATGCAATTTTTCAAATTATTCGGAAACCGGTTTATCAAACAACCCAGTTTTTTTAATACTCTAAGTCCTAAATATAAATTCATGGAATTTGCACGTTTTTCACCCCTTTCCACTTTTTGGATCCCTTTTGGTCTAACTTTATAAACGGAACACCTCCAATAGCTATTTGAAAAACTTAACCAAACTAAATCGTAAAAAAGCGTTCAGGCGTGATTGGATATGCACTTAATTTGCCCATTTTTGACCCCTTTCTCCCTTTTTGGACCCCTTTTGGTTCAACTTTAGAAACGGAACACCTCCAATAGCTATTTGGGAATCTTAACTAAGCTAAATCGTAAAAAATTACCTATTACAATTTTTTGCACATTTGTCCCATTTTTCTCCCGCTTTGGTCAAAATTTTGAAAAGATTTATAGCCTATAACCTGCACCGATAAAAGCTCGATCTATATCCCAAATTTCAAGAAAATCGGTTTAGACCTTCAGGCGTGATTGGCTAACAAAAAAACAGACTTACAGAAAGATTTATAATATAATATATATATAATCTATATATATATATATATATATATATATATATATTAGGATTAGGATTTATCGAAAAGAATTTTGTTAAAAAAAACTTGTTTTAATGAAAATTATTTCGCATTTCCAAAAACTTGGCAAATGGCAACGCTGATAACACACGAGTTTAAAATAAAACATACAACTTAATAAGACGGTCTTAAGATTATTCTGGCATCAATGGTTATTTTTTAATTCTGTTTGGAGGGAGATGACTATTAACTTCGAAGCATCGCCTTGCTCTCACATCATTATATTTGCTATTTGTATTTATAATTTATCATGACACTATACATACACAAAATATTTTTTGTGTTTAGTGTAATTATGGCCCCGATTATGGTTTACAACAGTTGTAAACTTAATGTTGTATTTTTTTAATTGCGATTATGATTTACAACAGTTGTTTTTAAGCGTTGTCAGAACTGTCAAAAACTTACAACAAAATTTCTAATTAGCTGTTGTCTTGTTGCCGCGGTAAGTTTAAAAATAGAAAAGGAGAAAAATTTGTAAGTACATATGCAAATAAAACAAAAAACTATCTGATCTAAAACAAATCTTATGTGATATGAAGTTTTTTTATGTTCGGATATTTTAACTTCAAGTACTTTTGAAATGAATTCATTCCAATACATACAATAAAGAATATAATCAAGCAGAACATATATTTGTAATTTTAGTGGCAGTTTCAGGAGAATAGTGCAAACCTCTTCCAGAAAGCAAACATCTAAATCTGCTTTTCTGTTCTACACCAATCGTTCTTTCAATAAAGTTCCTTGCTTTGGAAAGACTGTATTAAAATGGCGCTCTGGTGATCCTTTTTGAATAAAAGGTTGTTTTACTTGTATTTTTTCCTCTCCAGTTATCCAGGCGTTTATCCATTTCTTACAATTTTTTTTTTTTCATAAATTTTTATAATCTTTTAAAATGCACTCCACAATAAAATCATTGGCGCTACTTCTTTGATAACCTTCAAAGGATTGGAACTGTCCCGAATTCCATGTGCGTTTTGTTGGTAATGTAATAATATCAATTATTCATATTTCAACTTTTTCAAATTTCTCTATGACGCCTTTTGCACGTTGAAATTTGTTTCAAAACAAATTTCAACACTCTTGAGTTTGTAGGAGAGAGGAGAAAAACGAGCGGGGGTGATTTTAGAATTTCATGTACTCAGAAATTTGCTTTGTTCTTTATTCGTACATACACAGAGTTGTATTTGATTTCACATTTTCTTTTATTTTTTGTTCCGCATAGAGAAGTTAACATCTTGACTGCCGCGGCAACTTTCAGAAAACTGGCCAATAACGACAATTTGATTTTTCACATTATATTACTAAAAACTATTTTTAGATCGTAGATATCATCAAAAGGCAAAAATTATGTTTTTTAGGAGAAAAAGTGGGTAAGAGATGACTCGTAGTTAGTCAACGGTGTTAATATAAAGCTCCCTTATTTAAAATATAATTGATCTTTGTTGATTTCGTGTTTGAAATCAAAACATTAGCAAAAGAAAAATTTTAGCGCCAAACAATTAATTAAAAAAGGTTGAAAAAATAAAATATATTAAAAAGAATATAATTTATATAAGGTAAATATATTAAAAAATAATAACACATAAATATATAATATATTATAATGTAATAACAAATATAATATTCATATAATGTTCATGTCTTGTGTTTGAACTTAAATCACAATGCCAAACAAAGTTACAATTGTTAACAACAGCAGAACGATGCGATAAAAGAAAACAAAATTTCTGAAACAAATTTTTACGTCCAAAAGCGAAAGAAATTTTAAAAGGAAATGCAAAAAAGTTTCTCACATTAGTTTCGAAACAAATTTCAACGTGCAAAAGGCGTCTATGCACTTAAATTTTTTAATGTAATAATTTTTGTTCTCAGTTTTGTACACTTAGAGATGTATTTTAAAGGAAAAATATACTAACATTGAAGAACAACCCCGTGACATACATAACATATGAATGTTGTAAATCATAATCAAGAAAATAATAAATGTTATGTTGTCTCTGTTAGTATGTTTTAATCTAAGTAATTTGCACTTGACAATGGTGAACGGCATTGCATTTTATGCCCTGTATAAATCGAGAGTGCTGATACTACCCTGTAAAGCCGACGACTTTTGGTAATTTAAAGGGTTACAGATGAAATTTAAAAAAAGTCGCCTGGTATCTTTATCCAATTTTGAAGCTAATTTTTTCATTGTTTTAGTGGAGTAAACTTAAGGAAACATTACATTATTAAAGTTACATGGTAAGTAATATAAAAAATTTCATTCAGTGTTGGAACTGTTAATTTTATTTTTTTTGGTATAAAAAAGCGCCCAAAAATAAAGTCCAAAAATTAGCGATCTGGCCACATTTTTTTCACATTTTCATATTTTATTGTGCTATTACACACTAGACTATTTCATTTGGCATAAAATTGTATACATATACTATGTTTTGTGTGTTAAAGTGTATGAAGAAAACTTCATTACTCAACGCACAACGAAAGACTCTATAGAAGCAATTTTTCTGAACCTGCTGTTTTATAAATGTATGTGTATTGGTTTTGTGTTGTTTATGTATTGGTTTGTGCGGGGTAGAAGTTGGTTGCAAAATTAAAAAATCTAAATAATCAAATCAACTAACTCAGGACATACCCTTTTTTAATATTTGTGTTATGTTCTTCTCAAATAAAAAATTACTTATAACACGGTTGGTCAGCAATTTTTTTAACGCATTTTGTAAGAGGGTAACATTTTCTTTGTAGAAAAGAAAACACCATTAGTTAACTTAATTGGGCAATACAACCCTTTAGTCGGGAATACGACCAATCTTCTCACATTATTCATGCCATGTGTGTTAATTTTATCCATTAATGTGGGGACATACAGCTTACAGTCGACGCCAGATTATAGATTTTTGTGCGACGTTTCATAGCAATTTCATTTACTCTCAGAGTTTTTCTCATAAATCTAATGAGCGGAAGTTACTGAAGAAATATTCTTCATATTTCGTTTTGTTGGAGACGTCTCACCTGAGGTTTGAACCAGAGAACGGTTTGATTGGTTAATTTTAAATTTTGAATACAATCACAAAAAACGAATCTCATGTTGACAGTACAAATCAATTCCGTAAAGCAATACATGTCATGATTCACAAAACGGAGTGTAACGAAAAATGTTGCTTGCATTGCATGTCTTCTACAAATGTAAACGAATACTCCCAAAAGCAACGAATACTTAACGATTGGTATGAATAGTTAACGATTGGTATGAATGGTTTCAATGCTGATCGCATAAGTTGTACATACTAGCAAAAAGTTCACTCAACAAATTGTCGCTGTTTTTATGGTTGGAATATAAAATAAAATGAAAATTTTTCTATAATAATTAGTTAAAAAATTAAAATATTTTGGAAAAACATAAACTATGGCATTACACTAAGAAAAAGGTTTTTGTTTGTTTTAGATGTGTTTTTTAACCTAACTAAGTAAATATTTATTACATTATTAATAATAAAACAATTTAATTTTAATAAATTAAATTTTATTTTCATATTTCATTACTCTATGCGACCAAATAAAAAAAATTAAATACACCCGGCTAATAACATAGTTTACGTTGTAAGTTTTGTTGAGTATATCTCAAAAATAATGTTTTTATAATTCTCTAACCCTCCAAACTTATTTTATTTGACAAAAACTGTTTTTTAGACTTTATGTACAAATTTCTGGATTACTCAAACATTTCTCACCAGATTTCCAAAAATTAAATCTTGTTGGAAAGGGACCCTTAAAACGGTATACATATATCTATTATTTGACTCAATATGCTATGAATTTTGTTTGTTAGTTTGTTTGTGTTTAAGTTAATTAGTGCTGTACACTGCACTAAGATTTATTTGGCCTGTAAGAAACTTACATAACGCCAACTCAAATTTTCAGCTAATTGGTTAGCTAATTTTCAATAGTCAATATATCCATACAAGTGACCTGTGTTATGAAGAGGTTAAAGTACCGTGTCAATTGTCTTCAGAAAATCAGTCAGATAGAAAATATTTCCTATCCCCTCCGTTTGCAAGAAATCAGATAAGTGGTTATACGCCCCAAGCTTAGGAAATTTTGCCCTCTGAATCGAATATTTGCGGCAAGAAAAAAGGATGTGAGATGAATCTTCCATTACGCCACACAGATCGCACTCAGCAGAGCTTTTATTCAATATTTGGCCACAGTATGTGTGCCCACTAAGAATTCTATTTGCCGTTCTGAAGTCGGCGGCCTTTCTGTCAGTCGTATCAATGTCATGGTCATTTGTCCATAAGTCTTTCAATGTATTAGGGAAGAGTTTACCAAATTCGATACCTTTCGTGTGTTTGATTCGATCATATTCATTACACCATTCACCTCTCAATATTGATTCGGTGACCGACAAGGCATCCTTGAATGTCCATGGAATTTACAATAGGGGCCCCGTTCTTCTAGCATTATAAGCTGCACTATCCGCCATTTCGTTACCGTAAATACCTTTATGACTAGGGATATAGTTTATTGATAATCCAATCAAATGTATCCTTGTTCATCTTGTGAAGAATTCTCCCAAGCAAGTAGTTCTCAGTATTTGGATTCTTAAGGAAGGACATACTGGCCTTGGAGTCCATAAAGATCGCCATTTTCTTATAGCCATTTTGTATAGCATAGTCCGTTGCCAATTCAATAGCGATGAGTTCAGCCGATGTAGAAGATAATATCTTGTGGGTATATCCCGAACAAACAGTGTTGGAAACCAGATGAAAATAAGCAAAACCGGTGAAGTTAGAGGCCACAGATCCGTCAGTGAATAAGATTTCATAACCATTCCGTTGAATCGTATGTAATTTTTCCGAAAAAAGCTTGGTAATGATCTCACTATTTGCCTGGTCTTTCCTTATACCCATATCTTTGAAGAAGTTAAAATCGAAAGTGATGTGGTCATGATCAGTTGTAATGTTATTGGGTACCCCAAAATCATCGAAGATGAATTTAAATTGACGATAAACAGTAGCGATACTTGTGTTGACATTTTCCAAATCGTCAAGGTAGTCGGCCATTGGTAATCTGTATGATATGGCCTTAAGTATTTCTCTAGCCGTAGCTAGGATGAAACGGTATTCTGGGGGAAGTTCAGCAGCGAGATTATATAAAATGTATGTAGGTGTGGATTTTAAAAGACCCAATGCTTGTCGTAAGAACATATTAATTTTAGTCGAGATGAATTTGAGGGCTGTTTTACCAAGATTTGCAAATGTAGATACTGCATACTCTATTCGAGGTCTAATGAATGAACGGTATATTTGAAGTGCTCTTCGAGGTTCAATTCCTTTGTTCCGGTGATTCAATATACAAGTTCTGTCTATGTTATTAATTGTAGACTTAACATGTTTCATTGAGGAGTTACTGTGCAAAATTATTCTGTCGAATTGACCTCTAAAATAGATTTGTAGTTAACTATCGGATTCAGTGGCTTAGGTTTGTTGCTAAAGTGAATAGCTTTAGTCTTTTCGAAATTAAATGACAAGCCCAGATCTTTACAGGAGTTCATGAATTCACTCAGCTTGTTTGAGATTAGTTGTTTAGCAATATCGAAATTCTTATCGACACAGATTATAAAAAAGTCATCAGCGAATTGGTATATAAACGTTGAATTGTCTGCGACATCATGCAACTTGAATGTAAAAATGTTGAAGAGAATTGGAGATAGGGAGCTGCCTTGTGGCAAACCTTCTGACGTCGTCATTTCCTCTTTACCGAGCACCAATGTCCGGTTTTTTAGAAAGTTTCCAAAGTATCTCATTATGCCCATTAAAGCCCATGTTCGCCATGATCTCAGAAAGCCGGTTAAAATAGGTTTTATCATATGCTTTGTCTATGTCTAAGCAAGCACCTACAATTTGATATCCCTTGTTCTTGAATCTGTAGACTGTGTTAATAACATCATTTATACATTGGGCGGTTGATCTTTTTTTCCGAAAGGCATTTGATCTATCAGGCAGTATATTTTCGTTTTCAATGAATTTTTCAATGTGTGGTTTTACCATGGCCTCCAGACATTTTTTTAAATTAGCACTTTTTAGCACCGGCAATAGACAAATTGGTCTGTGATTTTGGATCAGTGAAGCATCCTTATTTCTCTTGGGAACCGGGCATGATGATTCTTCTCCAAGAATCAGGTATTGAACCAGTCTCCCAAATGGATCTCAATATATCAAATAGTTTTCTTCTTTCCGTGATATTTAGATTGACTAGCATTCTATAAGAAATGCCATCATCTCCTTTAGAAGAGTCTGGATTACGAGATTTGATATAACTTTCAAAAATGTCAAAGGATAAAATGGGAATGTTTGGACTTATATTATCAGGTTCGTCAAGGAAGCTCATCTATCCAGATGGAGAGTTATCGTGGATTGCGACCATTTTGAGAAAATCCCTGTGTTGTTCCTTACTCCAGGAGTTGTTGCTTTTCTTAGGTTGCTTGTATTTCTTTAAATTTACCAGTTTTCTCCACATGTCTTTGATGGAAGTAGGATGGGAGATCTTCTCTAATAGTTCAGAAAAGGCTTTATTTTTTTCTTTCATGATATATGGATGAAGCTGTTTGTTGAAATCCTGATACTTCTTATAGTCCTCCATCCTCCCGCTTTTGTAAAATTGGTTTCTCATTAAATTCCTTAGGCTAAAAAGTCTGTCTGCCTCTATACTCCACCAACATTTTGGCTTGTATTTGTTCTTGTCAGTGGAATAGATTGTATTATCAGATCTTATTTTATCGATATTCTTTTGAAAGTCATTTATATCACCATGTATCCGCAGTTCACCAATTTGCCTATAAAAGTTCGTCTTATCCAGTAATTTCAATCTGTTGGTCAAATTGTTTTAGCTCAATACTTATAGGGAAGTGGTTACTGCCGGTTATTTTCGTGGAGGTTGCCTTCCAATTGATCTTGTCATTTATTCTGTTACAAAAGTTACGTCAAGTGCAGAGTAATCTAAGTTAGAGGTGGCATATGTAGAGGAACCGTCATTGATATAGTTAAAATTTGTTATATTCGTTAAATCCTCCAAGATTCTACCCTTACGGTCTTCAGAACTTACATCCCATAAACTTGACTTTGCATTGAAATCGCCACAGATTAGTGTAAGTTTATTTTGGGGTTGGGCAAACATAAAGATACGCCTTATCTCGGCAGCGAATTCTTCCATATTTAAATTGGGTGGGCTATAATTGACTATAATAGTGAGATTTTCTTTTAAATTTGTTGTAGAAATTGCCAATGTATCAAGTTTCGAATTACAGATATTTACAATATACTTAATGGGTTTTTTGATATAGAATCCAACTCCTCCAAATCCATCACTTCTATTTCTGCCTATAAAATTGTAATCTAGTAGACTGGTGCAAGTGTTGTCCTGAAGCGATGTTTCATATAAGATGGCAATATCAATGTTGTTGTTTTTCATAAAAATTTCTAAAAGTTCTTTATTTCCTTTTTTCTTTAGGCTTTGTATATTGAATTGTAATAATTTCATTTATCGTCTGCTAATTTTAAAATTTTTCTTCAATTATTGATTTGCTTATTCTTTCAGAGTCGATAAGGTTCATTCCCTTATTAATGTTCTCCCTCATGGCAATTAAAAATCTCTGTATCTGATCCGGGTTAAGTTTCCTCTTTGTCCAATCGGTAATAACATTAGTAGTGTCCTTGGAGACTTTGGATAATATGTCAATGGTTTTTTCATGATTTCCTCTTGTATTTGTGATTTCCAAACTTGTCTGATCATTAGTCTCATTTTTGCCGGTTTTCGGTCTTGTCCATGTACTTGGTTGAGAATCGTAACGCAATTGTATTTTATGTTGATTTATTCTTGGTTGCTTTTTCTTATATTGGCTAACTCACGCTCTCTATTCGTGTTCAATTTCACCGCCTTAGAATAAGGTAGAATCCTGTGAATTTCCCTGTTCGCCTCACTGTAGTTGTCAATGTTGTTGTTGTTATTACCCCTCGCTCTTAGAGGTGGAAAATCTTCTGCCTCTTCTAAAATAGCAAATCTACTCAAGTATACATTGGATAATCTGGTTCTTGCCTCTTGAATACTTAGATTCTCTATAGTCGTTAGTTTTTTAATAGAGTATGCCTTCGTCCTGGCCGGGCATTCCTTAGAAGTAGGTGGGTGATCTTTCTTACAGTTTGGGCACTTTATTTCTAAGCAATTATCCTCCTCCGTGTGTCTATTGTAACAACTACGACATAATTCAAAGCTCTGTTTGCAATGTTGCATAGTGATTAAATCTGTAACAACGGAAACATTGTCCAAAAGGGATAAAATGACTGACTCTAATTTTCGTATAACCGTAGCTAATTTCCTTCGGCACTTGAGTTCCCTTGAAGATTATTTTCATATTTCCAGATGGAAGCTGCACGTAATCACCGTCAGCATTTTTTCTCCTACGAATTATTCTCTCTGTTTTTATAATCTTTATCGGCGAAATTACGGAAAATAAAATTTTCTTCCGAAATGTCTAGAGGAATGTCAAAAATCATACCTGTTCTCGAGGCAAATTGGGCCAGGATTTTAGGTTCCAATCCCTTACCGGTTATTCTTTCATCCTTCACAAAATTATTTGCCGCGGTAGAGTTTCTGAATGTAACCTTGCATCTGCCAAAACCAATTTTCGAAACGTCCTCAACATGGTCAATTTTAAGGTCCATATTAGCTTACAGACTGATATAGCGTTCAAATATTTCCTTTTTCCTTCTTCATCGCTGCGGTCGACATAAACTATAAATGGGCCCCTATGTTCCACATCGTAATAATATTCTGTTCCAGAATTCAAGGTATTTACCCTATTTTTCCTACTGTCCGAATCGATATTAACGTTTCTAACTGTCTGAGTCAAAGTCAAGGCCGTATCCGACTTACCTGGTAATAATTCAACAAAGTCCATTTGATTAGTTTCCTTTTCCAATAATCTTCTTCGTTTCCCATGTTCGTCATCAATCACCGGCGGGCGATCGCCCCCGGACGTAGCCATTCTTTTCACTTCCTGGTAATGATTGTGTTCTCCAAGGATGAGATAATGGATGATGAAATTTTGATACAATGGATGATGAGATGCACTTTAAAAAATTTTTTATGTATACGGACGCCTCAAAACTAACTGTACTCAGTCAACGGTAGTTAACACAGAGAATTTACACTTAGTAATTTACACTTATGCAAGCGAGACAGAAACTTTAGAAAAAATTTCGCGATACACACGTCTTAACACCACGAGTTCACACACTAGAATGCTGCTATGAATTTTAATGAGGTAAACTTCGAAAATTTGAATTTTTTTCATATTTTTTTTGGATTTGTCCGTTCATAGTAGCAAACTTTATTTAAAAAGTATGAAATTAGTGATGAGATTCTCATATACGTGTATACGTGTGTGGATGTGTGTATACATACATTGCCAAATAAAATAATAAACAAACAAAAAGATGTCTTGTGTTCACATAGTGGACAGTGGAAAAAAATATTACCGTTTGTTTTATTGAAGGGTAAGAACATGTGTTTTATTGTTGTAGAAATGAAACTATATCGATTCATTAACTCAAAGCAACGAATACTGGACGAATGGTGTGAATGTTTTTAGTTATTTTCTGTGGCAATGAATTATTTCGTTGCTTGATGTATAACGTTATAACAAAAAGAGAATGTAAAATAGCAAACAGTAATAAGGAGTGAGTAGACAAACAACAATGCACATTTTTATTATTGTCGAGTAAAAACAATGCAAAAGCCATGAATTTGCGAATGATCAACAAATGTGAATGGTATCTTTCTGTTCTCTGGTTTGAACCGTGTTCTCACGTCTAATAAGCCAACACACTACCTACTAGATAATATTTTTAAATGCTGTTGTTCACGCTGGCCACCCTAATGTTATGTTCTAGCTTTAAGTAATGTACAACTGTGTGTACTAAATTAAGTCAATTGTGAATTATTATAAGGACAAAAGAAAAGATTATCGAATTCAATAAATTGTTATTGAAACTAATACCTTTTTTTGTATTTATTTACTTGCCAAATATTTTATTTTATTTGTTTTCCCCGCTACCCCCACATTTTGGTCCAGTCGAGCCGGATCATCCCCTAAAAAATAAATTAAAATATTTGACAATAATCTTTTGTAGATTATTCGCTGCATCGAGTTCGGATATTTGTTGGTGCACACCCGTTTTACCGCTGAATTTTCTTTTTGGTGTAATTTCGTTCCCCTAAAAGTTCTTGTTTACATGGTACGTAAAACACATAAAATTTTTGTGAAATAAAATAGTGAGAAAGAAGCAAAAAAAAAAGATAAACAAATCATAAAATTGATAAAAAAAATTTATATAAAATTTAGTGAAGTGTGTCTCAAGTGCAAGAATATAAGAAAAACAAAAAGCAAGGGGATAGGAGAGAAACGGGAGGAAAATATAGTAACAACACAAAGTGCATTGACCTTGCGTGTTGTTATTGTGTACTTGTTTTATAAACAGCTGGAAGGTTGTCACGGAATAAGGTGGCTTTGGATTTAATCACAGAAAAATAAATACATATTTTGTTTACATTTCATATATATATATTTTATTATATATTTATATATTTTTTATTATATTTTTATATATATATTTTATGAGAAAATTCGTTATTGATTAACTTTTGTAAGTAAATTCTTGCAATTTGAATTTTTTCTTATTTGTGATCTGATAACTTTTGCCTTTACATCCGTATTCGCGAATATATATTTTTTTTTCTAATTTTTCGGAATACTTTCGAGATTTAAATCATAATTTACATTGTTTTCTTTTCTAACTTTATTGGATTTTAGTTTTCGCCAATTTTTTTTTTTTTTGAATTTTTAAACTCTTTTTCGCGCTTTAAAATTTTCAGTTTGTTACTATTTGTTTGGAATCTTATATTTAGTAGTTCCCTTTCGTGAACGTCCTTATTTTCTCGTTCTCCTTTAATACTGAGTTCTCTTTCTTGATCCCAATTGTAATAAAATGGCCGCGTTAAGGAACTTAACGAAAAACTACAATCGCTTATGCGATTGCGAGAGGCGAGGACATTATTCGCACTTGCCCCATGACGAATGATGGTTTCGACATGGCTTGGCAGAATCTCGTCGATCGTTACGAGAACAAGAGGGTACTAGTCAACTCTCAATTGAAAACCCTCTTTAACCTCCCTTCCATCTCTAAGGAATCTGGCCCTTCCATTAAGAGTTTGCAACGGACAATTAATGACTGTATGACGAATTTGTCGTTGCTGGGAATAGAAACCCAAAACTGGGACATCATCTTCGTTTACATTTGCTCCACTAAACTTCCCGAGAACACTCTGAGTCTTTGGGAGCAGTCTCAGGGACCTTGCTCGGACCTACCAAAGTGGAGTAAGATGGATGAGTTCCTGACTGCCAGATACCGAACTCTTGAATCAGTGTCGGACATTATCGGCAGCCACAATTTTTCCCAAAGTACTACACGGCTTAATAACCAAGGCAGTTCTGGTAACCCTCGGAAACTGAAAACCTTTGGGACCACTGTGGCCCCTAACTTACCCCAAAGGAAATGTCCTGTTTGTAGTGAGAATCATCCCATCCGTTTATGTTCGGACATTTTGAGAATGGCGGTGAGTGCTCGTTTGGCAGCCGTTAGGAAGCATAAGTGCTGCACAAATTGCTTGGCAGCCTCGCATGAGTTCAAGAGATGCCAGAGCTCAAATGTTTACTATATTTGCAAACTAAAACATCATTCGCTACTTCACCGTACCGAATCTTCTCCCCGGGAGAAATCGAGGACTGGAACTAACCCCGTTGACCCTACTACCCAATATAGTTCCCTAGGAATCACTCGGCCTTCTCCTGCACAAAGGCGAAATGAAGTGGATGGTGGTCCATCTACCTCCGCTGCTGCTCGATCGTTTCAGAATTTCGCCACTAGTATACAGTCCACCCCGTACTCGACAGTCTTATTAGGAACTATCCAGGTGAATGTAGTACATAATGATGCTAGAGTTCTAATCGACCCGGCATCTCAAGCGACTTTCATCTCTAGAAAGCTGCAGCGGAAGCTAGATCTTCCCACCCTTTCAGCACCAGCTGCCACCGTAGTGGGCCTTAATGGCGCAGTGGCAGCAAACTCGGCTAAAGTTTGCGTTGTTTCGCGGGGTTCTCCCACTGATCCAGCGTTTAGTCTGACTACGGAGGCATATGTGGCTGACAAGCTAACTGGTCGATTACCCACCTGCTTCTTGGCGAAGTTTGTTGACCTCAACACTCCTGAACTTCCGTTGACAGACTTGAAATGTGCCCATATGGATTTGCTATTGGGCGGAGATATATACTCTCAAACAATGCTTCCTGAAGTTAGAAAAGACGCTAAGAACCCTGTGATCGCCCAACGAACTGTTTTCGGTTGGATAGTGACTGGCAAGATACCTCAGTCGAACCCGTTGGATTCCGATGCTTTCTTTTTTGGGCAACTAGATCTGGATGCGAAGATTAGTCGTTTCTGGGAAATAGAGGAAATACCGAAGTCGAAGGTATTGTGACCTGAGGATCGCTTTTGTGAAGATCTGTATAGTCACACGACATATAGGACTAAAGAGGGTCGATATGTCGTTGCTTTACCCTTTAAATCCGAATTATCGACGGAATTGAATCTCGGTCCATCTCGAAAGGGTGCTCTCGCCCAATTTTTGAGAAATGAGTCTCGTATGTTGAGGACCCCTGAGATTAAGGATCAATATGATCAAGTTATTGAGGAATATCTTACCCTAGGCCACATGTCGAAAATAGAACATGATTCTGTTTATTCCCCTGAACCTAGTTATTATTTACCCCATCATGCCGTATTTAAACCTGATAGTACGACCACCAAATTGCGTGTTGTTTTTAACGCTTCCTGCCCATCGTCTAATGTCTTAAGTCTTAATAATGTTTTGCACACTGGCCCGATTCTACAATCCGATTTGACTATTTTGATTCTCCGATGGAGATTGTTTCGATTTGTTTTCAATGCGGACATCCGGAAAATGTATAGACAAATACTGGTCGTACCAGATCACACCCCTTTTCAAAGGATATTGTTCCGTCGAAACTCTGAGGAAGATGTCCAAGACTTCGAATTAAGCACAGTTACGTTTGGTGTTAACTGTGCCCCCTAAAACTTTAGGTTTACGTTGGAATGCGAGCATTGATGCATTTTTCTTCAAGTCAGCTCCAACGCCCGATTTCTCTGTAGTCACAAAACGCTCCGTCTTGTCTCAAATAGCAAAGCTAAAATGGTATTTTCACTCCGTATTATTGGACAGATTCGACGATCGTTCTGTCCTGGCTTCAAAAACCCCCGTGCCATTGGCCAACTTTTGTGGCATATAGAGTATCGTATATCGTGGATCAGGTAGGCACTGACAATTGGAATCACGTCGCATCTCATCATAACCCTGCTGTCTTGGCTAGTCGTGGTATGAGTGCTAAGGAGCTCTCTATTTCAGATATTTGGTGGAAAGGCCCGGAATGGTTATCTCGCCCACAGTTTGTTGGCCATTGTCGTCCTTTAAACCCATCAAACAGTTGGAAACGCGTTTGATACAGGTCAACGTTACCCGGACATATACGTCCGAGGAATTCGTGAGTCGATATTCGGACTTACCTCGTGCCCTGCGAGATCTGTCCTATATCTTTTGTTTTTATTACTCGTTACACCCCGGGAAAAGATCATCTCAGGTTTATCTATCCCATACGTTGGGTCAAAGTGAGGTTAGGTCAGCAATGGATCGTTTGATCATTATCTGCCAAAGTACCCATTTCCCCGAGTACTCTGCCCTGAAGAATGGTTCTCCCTAACCTTAAAGAATTCACTACTCGTTTTCAACCCCCCTATAGATTCTAGTGGATTTCTACGGATTAATGGTAGGCTCTCTCAATCACCTACTTTGACTTACAACGAACGGTTTCCGAAGTTATTATCCTATAATGGCCGTTTCACTCGTCTTTATCTGGAACATCTTCATAAGTTTTCGGCTCATGCGGATATCTCTCTGATGGTTCGCCTTATGCGACAGGAATTTTGGAACACAATTGCAAAGTGTGTTCACTATATAAAAGGAAGCTCGGTCAGCAGATTATGTCTGCTTTGCCACCCGAAAGAACTACACTTATCCGCCCTTTTACTCATACCGGAATTGATTTTGCTGGTCCCTTTGACATAAAGTCATACATAGGGCGTGGTTGTAGAATAATGAAGGGATATGTCTTGGTGTTTGTTTGTTTTGCTACTCGAGCCATCCATCTGGAGGCTACAAACGACATATCCACCAAATGCTTCTTGGCCGCTTTTGCTCGATTCTTCTCTCGTCGCGGTTGTCCTTCTCACCTATATTCTGACAATGGTACTGCTTTTGTCGGAGCAGCCAATCTTTTGAATAAGGAGAAGACTCAGTTCCTTGAAAACATTAAACGTCAGATTGTCACGAAGAATGCCTTTCAGTTGGTAGATTGGCATTTTATTCCTCCCGGAGCTCCACATATGGGTGGCTTATGGGAGGCAGGTGTGAAGAGTTTCAAAACCCATTTGAAAAAGATATCCCACGCCCAGAGTTTCACGTATGAAGAATTCTCGACCATGTTGACTAGAATAGAGGCTTGTTTGAATTCTAGACCTCTTAGCTCGATGACAGAAAACCCGTCTGACATCAACCCTTTAACCCCGGGACATTTCCTTATAGGAAGTACCATCCTATCCCCACCGGAACATGATTTTTCAAATGAATCTCTGAGCTATGCTAATCGATGGCGTAAGCTGGAGATTTTGCACCATTTGTTCGCGCGTCGTTGGAGGGACGAATACTTGATCGAATTGCATAAACGCAACAAATAGAAGGTTCCTCGGGGAGATTTCGTTGTGGATGATTTTGTTGTCATTCGTCATGACAACTTACCCCCTAATGAATGGAAGCTAGGTCGGATCGAACGGGTCTATCTTGGACCTGATTCGAAGGTGCTAGTGGCCGATGTTCGAACCGCCAATGGCGTTTTAACTCGGCCAATTGTCAAACTCGTGCTGCTTCCTAATAATGAACAAAACTAATATTTTTCGTTTCCCTCGCCCGTTTTTTGATTGTATTTACAGATGTCGGAACTTGCACCCCGTCGACTAGCCGTAGAACGCCCCGAGAATGAAAGCCTCGACAAATTTTTTGCTGCTTCCAACTCTAAATGCAGATTGTGTTCAGAACAGCATCCATTGCGGAAATGCCCCACATTCCGTCGTATGAGTCCTTTCAAACGATTGAGCGTCGTAAGAAGGCTCAAATATTGTATTAATTGTCTGGCACACTCCCATTTCGTCAAGGAGTGCCAGAGCCGAGAAAGATGTATGGAATGTTTACAAGAACACCATACCATGCTGCATTTCCATCGGCGAGCTGACATCAATCAAGAACGAAGGAAGACCTCATCCGCAGCCAAGAAAAGTCAACGTGGCAAACGCCAACAAAAAATAAAAAAGCAAAAGCACAGCCATAACCAGAAGAGCGCAACCCACAACCAAGCTCTCAAGAGGAAGTGTGCGTGTGCAGATCAGCCATCCAACAGCAATGGGGCTCTCGTGACTGCTTCGAATGCAACGGCAGGGCCCACCATCGTCATAAACGTCCTTGGCAAATAGCTTCTCTTTTCTTCATTAGTATTTATTCCCTTATAATCTGAATTATTATTATTATTTACCATTGTTATGTTTTTTTCTTTTTACTATGAATTATTATGAAATGAAATTATATATATTATATAAATTAATTACCCTGAAATGTACACTTACTGATCTCTGGCCAGGTGACGTCTCGGCCCGCTTGTTGCAATGTTGCAAGGGGGGCGGGATGTTCACGATGGCCACCATAATGTTATGTTCTAGCTTTAAGTAATGTACAACTGTGTGTACTAAATTAAGTCAAATGTGAATTATTATAAGGACAAAAGAAAAGAGATAATTATTATCCACACACACCTCGAATTGTAAGGTACGTTTATCGAATTCAATAAATTGTTATTGAAACTAATACCTTTTTTTGTATTTATTTACTTGCCAAATATTTTATTTTATTTGTTTTCCCAGATACCCCCACAGCTGTGTTAGTAGACGAAAACACTAAATTACTGTAATGTTTTCGAGCTATGTTTAAATAAATTGTCGACCGTTATAAATTAACGATAATTGTTAAAGTTTCTGACTGTGGGCAAACTTGCGAGCACCAGAACGATCCTTGTCTTGCAGTATTCAAGTTGACACGCAGCCTCCTCGTGGATCCACGAGAAGTCCAATCCCTTGGACGTTAAATTCGGGTTGTACGTAAGGCTTGGAACCCACCACGTAAAACAAAAATCCAATTAAAACCAAAACACTAGACACCATAAAGATCATCTCAAAAGTTGACGACCACGGCAAACGTTTAATGGATTACGAATAGGCACTTGGAACGTTCGAAGTCATTAAATGTAGAACGGAAATCACTGCCAACAGGAAATGCGATGTGTATTACAGCTACCAGGTTGATAAGTACGAATTCGGGTGCGGATTTATGGTTAATAAGAGACTTCGCCATCTTGTCTCTGGGTTCAAACCTGCGAACGAAAGAATGGCCGAAATCTGCATCAGGGCAAAATTCTACAACATCAGCATTATTTGTGCTCACGCCCTGACGGAAGAAAAGGACGATACCTTCTACACTAAGCTCGAGGACGTATATGAAATGCCCAGTCCAAGACGCCAAAATCATCCTCGGGGATTTTAATGCGAAGGTCGGGCGGGAAGATGTCTTTGGCCTCGCTGTCAGACAGTTCACCCTCCACGCGAACGCGTGGTATGAGGCTGATCGCACACATAGCACCCAGTTTCAGCATCGCAACATTCACATTCGGGATATCCCCCGATCGATCAACGTCGAACCAGATTGATCATCTTGTGATTGACGGAAGGCACGTATCCAGTGTACTAGATGTGCGCAACATATAGAGGTCCAAACATCGACTCAGAGCACTATCTTGTCGCAGCCAAGTCTTGATTGTGCATTAGCGCCTTGAGGTCTGCGCGCTTTAGAACATTGTGAGAGCTGTACGTTAGAAGCTGCGATCACAGAGGACAGTTGAGACGTTCTCCGCTTAACTCTTGGATATGCTCCGTCGTTCCCCATCTAATCTCAACGACACTGGCGGACTGTGAACCAACATCTTCCACTCCTTCCGCACTACTGCGAAAACAGTCCTTGGTTTCAAACGCCCATCCCAACGAAATTAATGCTACGATGAGGGGTGTCGCGAGGCAGCTGCAGCAAAAAATGCCATATACAAGAAAATGTTGCAGTGAGCCGCTACGCGAAACATTGTCGAGAACTATTGAGAGAGGAGAAGCGATGTGAGACTTCTTTTCAGTCGCATGAAATGAGAGCTGAAATGGCATGAGCGTGAAGAAGTTGAGATGCAGAGATGTAAGAATTATGCTCGAAAATTTTATCAAAAGGTTAAGTGTCTACCCGAGGATTATAAGCCCGGAGCGTCTTCCTGCAAAGATGAAAATGGAAACTTGGTAACAGGTCCGCAGGGAGTGCTGAGGTTGTGGAGGAAATACTTTCCTACTCTACTACAGGCGATGGCGAGACCAATAAAGACTTTACAGATGTTATTCCGAACCCGATCCGTGATGATGGCGTGGAGATACCGCCGCCTAGCCATGAAGAGATCAAAGTCGCGATTACGGGTTTTAAAAACAATAAAACGGCAGGTCCTGATGGCCTCCTCGCTGAATTGTTTAAGAACGGATGTAATGAGTTAGTAGGGCACATGCCCCAGTTTATTTACAAAATACGGCTAGAGAAAAGCATGCCTAACGATTGGAACCTCAATGCCTCTGCCCTCTTATGAAAAAGGGAGACTCTACGTTATGCGCCAACTACAGTAGTATAAGCCTTCTCCCTATCGCATATAAGGTTCTTACAGGCGTATTGTGTGAACGACTGAAGCCACTCGTCAGTGCGTTTTCAGTCCTGGCAAGTACACCATCGACCAGACCTTCACACTACACGAAATCCTGGAAAATTCCCACAAAAAACAAGTCGACACACACCATCTTTTTGTTGATTATAAGGTAGTCTTCGATAGCCCCATAAGGGATCGTATTTTTGGCTAGGTATAACTGCGAAGCTGATAAGCCTATGCAGAATGACATTGAGTACTTCCTGCAGGTCCGTCAAGGCAGGAATAGACCTCTAACCATTTGTTACTATGCGAGGTTTCAGACTTCATCATAGTGTGTTCTGCGAAAAGCGACATCATAGGGCGTACCAAGCGAGATGTTACTGCTACCTTTAGTGCTGTTGAACGGAAGTCTACTAAGATGGGTTTGGCAATAAATGAGGGAAAAACAAAGTAGATGTTATCGATTAGAAGAGACGTGCGGCGTATAGGTTCTCAGATTGCCGCCGATAACTATACTTTTGATACAGTCAAGGAATTTATTTATCTTGGCTCCGCCGTTACAACCAGAAATGAAGTCAGTCCGGAGATCAAACGCAGGATCACTCTTTCCAACAGGTGCTACTATGGTCTCAATAGGCAATTGAGTAGCAGAGTCTTCTCGTACGACAAAACTAATATGTACTCTACAAGACGCTTATCCTACCCGTGCTTCTTTATGGCGCAGAGGCATTGATCCTATTAAGCACTCATACAGCAGCCTTGAGAGTATTCAAGAGAAAAGTACTACGTAAGATCTTCGGTTCCGTGCAATTTGGCGATAATTTCTGCATCCGATCCAACGACATAAACGTTGTGCAGAATATTAATATGCAGCGGCAGAGCTGGCACGGCAATGTTGTTCAAATGAAGGAGAATGCTCCAACGAGGCGGCGCTCAAGAAGCAGAAGCACCAGGAAGGATGTGTTATGTCAGACCGAAATCCGTTAATCGGGTTGTTAATGGCCAGTTAAGTAAGTAAATAAGAATAAGTAAAATGTTCTAAAGAAATGTAAACAAACACAGAATGAATATCTACACAAAATTTAGTTACCTTAAGCACAGGTGTACTTTCATAACATATGTGTAATTCGAAGATTTGTAAGCTGCTATAAATGCGAATCTAGTTTAATTCAATAAAATTTTTGATTTAGAATTCCGAAAATATATCCGAATATACATATTTGTACGATAATTTTATTAATATATAAACTTTGTATCTAAAAGCCTTATTGAAATTTGTTATGATGTGAATGATAAATGTGTATAACTAAAACTGCGAATTAAAGTGTAATTAGAACCAAAAGAACGTAATCACTTTGTTACACAAAATTTTATTATTCAGTTTAATTGCGATGTTTTATTTATATAGTATATTATATCTAATAATAGTATATTAATGTTTAATAAAGATCAAGTGATAAAATTTATATTGGAAACTGTTTCTACATATTTTTACATACCTCCCTTGCGTAAACTCCACGTAAATGACTTTGTATTACCACAGCCGCTCGACGCATTCTTAAAAATTGAATTCGCATTTTCCATCCTCTATAAGCATGCTGTATTTTCAAGGCTGACTGTCGAATGTTATTATAAGTTTTTACTTGAAAATAGCGTTTCCAATTTTTCTGAATTATTAATGCGTTAGAATGCACTAAATGAGTTCTCGTATCTTCTAAAGGCTCGTATGCTTTCGATCGTAAAAAAACTTTTGATTTACCAATTTGCCAGTCAGACTGAGGTACATTTAGCTGACTTAGAATAGTTTCTATATGTGATTTAGTAGGTACTGTTTTCTTATCTCGTATTAAACTTCTGTATTTTATTATAAAGTCATCAAATGTTAAATGTACTGGAAAGCCTTCTCTGCGTATCCGAATTATATCTAACATTCCTAAGTATTTCAGTTGGTCCAACACCAGTTCTTCATTGTATTTATTTGGCCTCTTTTCTGCATTTGGTTTTATACATCTCACGTACCTTTAATAAATAAAATTAAGTTATCGCATAAAATATATGTTTTTAATTAAACTGTAATGTATGTATGAGTTTTCAGTTCGAGTCTATGCCCTATAGAATTCTAGTTTACTATTATGACAAAGTAATTTTTGAAGTTATCGTGAAATAAAACAACTCGTTTCAGGTCAGAATTATTTCTAATTTTATTCACAAAATTTCATTGCTTAAATATTATTTCTTATTTTATGTTTTCTTACAATAATCTTAAACTATTCCCCTACTTATTCTATGTTTTCTTTCCGCTACTTATTTTACTTTTAACTACATATTTAAATTACATTAGTCAATACAGTTCTAGTGATCCATTTCACCTAACACCAGTCACTTTAAGTTGCATATCATAATTCTTTGTTTTTAATTTTATTTTCTTGTTTACGTTTACGTTTTGGTTTTTATTTTATTATTTGTTGTGAATGCATCTCTTTGATATGTTTGTGTATGCACTACACCATTACCGTTTCAAAAAAAATTTTTTTTTGAAAAAAGATTTTTTTTTATATTATATAGTAATTAAAAAATTTATTTATTTAGTAATTAATTACTAAAATTTAATATATATTTTTTTCTTAAATAAATAATCTTATTCTAATGCCTTGGAATACACAATATTTTTTGTTTTGGTGCGTATACATATAAATCTAGCGGGTTTTCCTACTCGCGAACATGCGACGTAAAGCTGTCCATGTGAGAAACATGGATTTTCTAGATTAAGTCCACAAACTTGAAAGGGCTTTATTAATCATCATTGCAAATGCTAGGCGAATTGGAAATTGCAGGCATCTCCGATGTGGTCATAGGAATACGTGGCCCCAAAACCATTGGATATTTTTGAAATTTTCACGATATTGGGAATACAAAATTTATTAATTTTTCTTTTGATTGTGTCATTCTTCAAAAGTCTGATGGAAATTTTATATACTTTGTTATAGGATCCATTGGAATTCTTCCATTACCTAAATCAAGCAATTGTTTGGAAAAAGTTGAAGCCGAAACATCACGTTGCAACTGAAAACACATATTAGTAGTTAATTTTAGAATGTGAACATGTTTCCAAAGGTATGACGATTTTAGACATGCATTTAGCTCATCAGCTGGCTTTGATCCCAAAAAATGGGATTCTAGCTATTACAGTTTTTCGGATATACAGATTTTCGTATTTACTTTATATGGGAAGTGCGACACCCAATATTTCTAGTTCGCCCATTTTTGTTCGTAATATATATATTGAAACTGCAGTTGTTTGTACAAAATTTGAGGTATCTTGGTGTTATAGATACCATTATACCCATTTTATTATCTTACCATAGCAGG
Source organism: Sarcophaga peregrina (assembly GCA_014635995.1). Lineage (NCBI taxonomy): Eukaryota > Metazoa > Arthropoda > Insecta > Diptera > Sarcophagidae > Sarcophaga > Sarcophaga peregrina. The sequence continues at coordinate 82,054,622 of CM025789.1, read as the reverse complement.
CAATGTTGCATATGTTTGCGTGGCACCTCGCTCATTTGAAATCTCAAAATAAAAAGTAACCTTTAACTCCTTCCAGACATGCAGGAAGGTACTGTGAAAATTTCAAGAAAATCGGTTCAGCCGTTTAGTCGTCTATAACGTTCAATCACACATTTATTTTTATATATATAGATTACATAATTAGTACTTAAAATAATTCAATTATTGTGTACGGTCATTGGTTTTTTATCTTTTTAAATTGTGATATTCACATTTTCTGTGTGTATTACCTCGAAAGGACCAATATATTGATTTTCGCTTTTCTTTGCGTTTTATTTTCTTAAAAATACTCACTCTCCTATTTTTACATTAATGTTATAAGTATTCTTATCCTTAATGTTTTTTTGTTTTAGTTTACTTTCTAATAATTTCTTACTTGCCATATTACGTACATGTTTTAATTTTATTTTCAATTCTGTTACATAATCTTCATAATTGTAAAATATTTCATTTGATATGGTATTATTTGACATAGGCGCTTATCTTCCATATACCAGTTTAAATTGGGTAAAATCTGGGAATGTGTGTGGTGTGGTATTATACACGAATGTATAATATGGAATCCATTCATCCCGTGAAAGAACGCATATATTAATTTAATACTTTATGATTTCTTTCAATACTACCTGAAGTCTCATGGTGGTATACTGTGGAATTAACATGTTTAATTTTCATAAGAGTACATACATATTCTATTAAATAGTTCGTTCACAAATTTTGTTCCTTTATCTGTTTTCACCGTGTCCAAATATCCATATTTTAATATAAATTTTTCTATTAATTTATTTTTTTTATTTCAATTAAAAATATATACAAAATCGAATAATGTCTCAGCTCCAGTCGGCATTGTGGAGTCTAGTTGACAACATTTATATATATATATATATTCTTCTTCTTAATATATAAAAATTAATGCCACTTTTCGTTGTCATTTTATAACTCAAGAACGGGCCCATCTATCCAAGCCAAATGTTTAGGCTTTGTTCGGACTATTTAGTAGATGGTTTTTGTGAAGTTTGCCACTCCTACTTTTACGCCCACATTTTATATTTATCTAAAATCAGAAAACATCTCCATCCATTTGAATAATTTTTCTTTCAAATGTTTGCATTATTTATTGTATTTATCCAACTTTTGCGCCCACTTTTTTTGATGTACCTAAAATCAGAAAACGGTTCCATCGTAAACTATGAATTTGATCATGTTATGATCTTTAGAAGAGTTGTGGAGCATGAGCCGGGGTAGGTTTCTAAGTTGATATGACTAATTTCCTGCAGGTGGTGCCACTGAAAATTACTTGAAGTCAATTAAATCGTAAACTGTGCATTTAATCGTGTTATGATCTGTACCAAAGCTGATGCACATGAGCCGATGAAGATTTCTAAGTTGGTATGACCAATATCCGATAGATGGCACCACGGAAAATTACTTAAAATTACTGAAATCGTAAACTATGCATTTAATCATGTAATGATCTTTAGCAAAGTTGATGCGCTTGAGCCGACGAAGATTTCTAAGTTGGCATAACCAATTTTCAATAGGTGGTGCCACTGAAAATTACTCAAAATTAATCAAATCTTAAACTGTGCATTCTTTAACAAAGTTGTTTCGTATGAGTCGACGGAAATTGGTGCGATTCATTTCCGATGGATGGCGTCACTGAAAATTATTCAAAATGAATCACAAGCAATTGGTCGACCTACACCCCAAGCACGGAAGAAAAGAGCATTACGTGCCTCAGAATCAGACGAGCACTGTGACTGGAGAATCTTCGAGAATATGCCGCTAAAACCCGTTCGCATGAACCACTTGAACAACGAGAAGTGAGATTAGAAACTGATCGAATGCGTACTACTTAGGCCCGTTCATCTGAATCATCAGGACAACGGGAAACAAAATTAATTGGACATTTGTGTAATACCTTTCCTTCAAATTTATTTTAGTTGCGGGCGCAACAAACAGGGTACAGCTAGTATATATATATGAATTCTCTTTTTATTTTTTATTAAAAAAATTCTCAATATAATAATATAATCTAATACAGTGCAAGTGAAAAATAAAGACATTTACTTGTAAATAAAATACTTATAACAGAAACTTTAATGTAATGTTATTTCCAGTTATATCATATTTTCGATACATGATTTTAAAAATTCTTTTAACAATCTTTTAAAATTTGAAAGTGTACAACAGGCTTTTATATTTTGTGGTAAGTTTAACTCTTTACTGCCAGAGAACTCAATTCGTTGTTTAGTTGTCTCTGTACGGCAAAAGGCTACTTTCAATTGTAGACTATTTCAAATATTATAGGAATTTTGACCTTGAGCGAACCGTATTGTATGGTGGCCTATATTGTGAATGAATTTGTATACATACAAAAGGATTTGTAACTTGTTAGTACCACATATTGCTAGAATTGATGTAAAATATTCAGTATGCAAAGATCTTGTTGCATGTCTCATTGGCAGGTTTGCAACAGCCTTTAGTGCTCTATTCTGTAGTTATTGTAGAGCATTGACTTCAACGCTTTTTCTGCATGCATAAATTGAAGGTAAGTAGTTAATTTGCTTTGCATTAAACTTTGATAAATGAATAACTTTGTGGGCAGATCAAATTTGTATTTAAATTTATAAAGCAATCCAATAGCAGGTGATCTTTTCGACTTTAGGTGTTTTATATATTGATCCCACGTAGGATTAGACTGTAAATGTAGTCCTAAATATTTAATTGAGGATACTTCTTCAATTTATTTTTCATCAATATGTACACTGAAGTTTGAGTTAAAACGTACATGTGGTCTAAAACGGATTAATTTAGTTTTACTTGGATTAAGAAAGTGTTTATTTATTCCCATAAATTCAACTATAAGAGTCGCATCACGCTCTATATATGGTTTCACTTCATGCTCATATTTGTATGAATAAAAAATTGATATATCATCTGCGTACATATATGTATATTTTACCAGTTAGCTCCAAATTTTTTACATAGTTCATATATATAACAAAAAGCAAGGGACCCAAAACACTTCCCTATGGTACCCTAAACTTAACTGGTTCCAAACTGCTTTTCCGTTTATGAACTTGAACAAACTGCTTTCTACTTTCCAAATATGAAAATAATAAAAGTTCATTGTCACGAACGCCATAAAATTTAAGATTTTGAAGCAAGATCTTATGATCGATCATATCGAAAGCTTTCGACAAGTCAAAGAAAATTCCAACAACCTCACTGTTACCCTCATCAATCATTTCGCAAATGAAATTCTGGACATTAATAACTGCTTCCCAAGCCAGATATCAAAATAAAATACAAAAAGGTTTTTTCGGCGATTTCTTCTCAGCAGATTTCTGGCAAAAACTCTGAGAGTAAATAAAATTCCCATGAAAAGAGTCTCAAAAATCTGTGGTTCAGAGTCGACTTTAAACTGTAGGTTCCGCCACTTATGTATAAAATTAACACACACAACATAAGTAGTGTGAGAAACTAGGTCAATAATCCTGACTGAAGGGTTGTAAATGACCAATTATGTATGTAATAACTGCTTCCTCAGTACCACATACTTTTCGATAACTATATTGACAGTCATTAAGCATATTATTTTCCTCTAAACATGTTGACAATTGGTTATGTATAATTTTTTCAAGAAGGTTATTGACTACTGGCAAAACTGATCAGTTAAAGTAGGGTTTGTTCCTTTGGGTATCGTATCACTTTATGTATTTTTATGGTGTCCGGATATACCAGCATTAATGAGTAGGTAAGTGCATTAACGTTAACTGTCTTTTTGATTTACCTGGAGAAAATATCGTGCAGAAGTTGGTTGTGCAGGTAAGTCAAAATTACTGTAATAGTTATTGGTTTCCGATCTATCTTAACATCATCCAACTTTAAAGCGATGGAATCTATAAAACCTTCACTTGAGCATACAATATCTCCATAATTCAAATTATCCCGTATATATAAAGACGTTCCTCCGTAGCCATCAGATCGACAATGAACTGTTTTATATCCTTAAGCCATGTTTTCAGCACTGATGTAAATACAGGAAGTTTATAAAAATTAGAAATTACACTTTTGAATTTATTAATAGGAATAACATTTAAACCAGAGTTATTATTTCTAACATAATTATTAAATGCATTAATGCTTTGAACGTACAAATTATTCATCATAATAGAAAAACAAATAAGAAATAATACAAAATAATGTACATACATAGATACAAAATTAGTTTAAGAAGGTGATTCATATTCATTGTCAGAATTTTCATCAGCCCGATTAGCTTGACGTGCTGGACGATGTGGGAGTTGATATGCTGTAGCGTCAGCTAATAGCTTATCAACATTTTCATTTTTTTAAAGCATTGGCTTAGAAAGCTCGCTCTTTTTTGCATAAACACTACCAGTCACAGAGTAAACAGCTCGATATCCCACACTCTTCAAAGATCTTGCTTATTTTAAAAACTGATTGTTTCTCTACTCAAATAATCATTGACGTATACATTTTCATCATTATCTTTCAATTTCGGCTTTATCGACATCAATTTATATTTTGATTATTTAGAACAAAATTTAACGACAACAGATTGGGTTTTATCGTTTTTAGTTTTTAAAAAGTAGGCATCAGGTCGCACAACAATACCAACATCAGCCGACAACTTTACAACAGCATCAACAGTTGATAAATTCTCTTTTGGCTTTACTCCAGTTATCACACAGTCGTTTTGCACTAGTTAATTATTAAGAAACTTTAAATAATCTTTCAAAATACCTTATTTTTTTTTTTTTTTTTGAACTGTTTTCAATTTTTTATTGTTTTCTGCAATACCTTTAATAATATCATCGAATTGTTTGGACATGAAATTCATTGCTTCGTTGATGTGGTCCAATTTCCTTAATTCCGTTTTAATTTCATTTAACTCTACAACAACAGAATTACTGCTATTGTTGTTGCTACAATATGGCAAACAAACTCCTGCTCTTCGTTATTCAAAAGGTGATTAAACTGGCGCTTGTCCAAATTAGTGCAAAGTGCATAAAAAATTTTTTGCACTTGTCGAAGTCTATGCTTAGATCACTGTTTTCCACCTCCAATTTGCACTGGATACAAACCAACTTTTTGTTAGCTAGACTTCTCCTGCTTCTTGTAAACATACTTTAATATTTCAATAATCAACTGTTTGCAAAATAAGAATTCTTTAGTTTACAAATTTCACTTCACTTTTGTAACTGTATTCAACTTTGTGATCAAATATTGCAATTATTGCAACCGACGATTCTTTTTGTTATTATGATTTCCTTTTTTTTATAATCACAAACACACATACATAATTGGCCATTACAACCCTTCAGTCAGGATTACGACCTAGCTTCTCACACCACTTATGTTGTGTGCGTTAATTTTATACATGAGTGGCGGGACCTACAATTTAAAGTCGACTCCGAACGACAGATTTTTGAGAAGCTTTTCATGGCAATTTTTACTCTCAGAGTCTTTGCCAGAAATCTGCTGAGAGGAAGTCGCCGAAGAAATATTTTTTCGTTTTGATGTCTGACCTGGGACACATTAACAACATTGATCTTAATATTTAAATTAAAAAAGCTTTATTAAATATTTTCCTTCGCTGCCAATGTTGCCAATATTTTTCCAATTTCAGATGTTTCTTAAGTTTCTATTGGGTCAACGTTTTTTGTTAGCCCGCATTGTACCGTAAGTATGTAAATTAACTTTTTTTATAATTTGTTTTTTATAAAAAACAATTCTAATTAAATTTGCTATACAAGTGTCATTGTCCAAGTTTGCTAAATTTTTTCCTATTTCATATAGTAATATTATTATAACTTTTACATGTATTTTTTACTCCATATATTACATTATCGCATGTTAAAATTTTATCATAAATAATTTTAGGTATATATCTCTCATGTTTAATGGGTTTTATTAATAGTTCATTACAAGAATTAACATTTGTCATTGGTATACTAATAATATAAACTATAGGATCATTGTTAGATGCAATTTTTACTTCGGCAAATTCAAATGCCTGTTCTGGATTTATAAAGGGTATTGCATCCTTATTTATTATACTTTTGACTATATTTATTTCTGAAGAGGATAGTATGAATGAGTTTATTACTCCAATTTTTGCCCAGTGTATGGCATACTGAATATTAACAATTTCTTCTTTTATTATATCTAATTTATATTTTAGTGCTGTTACCGAATGTTCTCTTGAGGAGTTATTGTTATTATTTTTTATGATTTTTAGTATTTCATTTGTTACTCTTCTTTAATCTTTTCGATTGATAGTCTATTTATAACAACTTGTGTATTATTATTTCTCAACATTTAGTCTTTTTCTCCAAAATTTCAAAGTCGTCATGGTCTGGGCTTCAAGCGAGCCACTTCCACGCAGTACTCAAGAAATTTAAAGACCTCTTGGTTCTAATTTTTAGTCTGTATAAGTAATCCTGTAACTCTCTTAATTGATGGTTCAAAGAGGAATAAAGAAAATGTGATTTATCGACATTTTGTATTAATGTTTCCTGCAATGTGTCACTTAATTCCTGATACTTATTGGTCAATGATATTAATAAGTTTAAAAGTCCCAGTTTGTAATTTGCTAGTCCTGTTGTCATAGTCATTGCTTTCGAGTTCGTATAGACCATTATTTTGATGTCAGCCCAAACGACGGTGAAAAGTAATATAAAGATCATCATCATGGAGCTGGTGGGGGGGTATTGTGCCTTTTCTACCTTGTTACTAGGGTACCCGCCTCTCACACTGAGTTCTCCATTTAAAACGTCCTTTTTTTACAGATGATCGCCTATTGCAGCTTAGGAGGTGCCTTTTATTTAAGTCCGCAGCCTATGGGGTGCTTTGTCTTATGAGTGTCCTTGTATTTGCAGCCTATGGAGTGCTTTGTTTAATGGGTGTCCTTGTATTTGCAGCCTATGGGGTGCTCTTGATAGGAACCCTTTAACGTTGGGCGCCAATTAACTTTTTTATAATTTATTTTTTATAAAAAAAAACATTTATTTAATTTTTTTTTTCACTTAAACTAAAACGTTTTACACTTGCTAATGAATTATAACTGTTTTTATTTGGCAATAAATTGTAACTGAACTTATGGATAAAAATTATAATTTATGTTAACTAAAATCAAAAATAAAATATACTTATGAAACAGTTTATACCATATGCAATTTTTGGGTTTAAGTTCTGTCTGGAATTATGTCAGCAATTTTAATAATCAGCAAGAAGTTCATTGTAGTGTTGCAAGGAACATCCGAAAACAATTATATCGTCTACGTATATAAAAGTATATGAATCTAAACCGGTTAATGCTATTGTTAGCATTCTTTGAAAACTATTAGAAGATATTTTAACACCAAAAGGTAATCTCTTAAATTGATAGTGTCCATTACTTGTGGAAAATGCAGTAAGTGGTCTAGATGTAGGTTCTAATTTTATTTGGTGAAAAGAACTTGGCATGTCCAATGTTGAAAAATATTCCGCCCTTCCTATCTTATCCAACACATCATCTAACTGAGTTAACGGAAACTTGTCGTTAATTAATTTTTTATTTAATTGACGATAGTCGCCAACCAGTCTCCAGTTCTTTTCATCATTGTCACTTTTCTTTGGGACCAAGAATACTGCTAAATTATAAGGACTAATGGATGGTTCGACTAAATCTTCTTCTATAGCTTTCCTCCTGTTGTGATTGTGGTAATTTAAAATTTCTAGTGTAAACAGGTGTATTGCCTGTAGTTTCTAGTTTCAGTTGGTAAAAATTATTTGCAGTTAAATGATCCCCTTCTAAATGAAAAATATCCTGAAATTCTCTAAAAATTTTTTTATAGTCTCTCTTGCAGTAATGTCGTTTGTATAGTAGAAGCTCACAAATTAGAACCTCCAGTAATTAGAAATTCCAGAAATTAGAATCTGTGCTTGCAATACATTATACAATCGAAAATTCGAATTTAAAATTCTAATTTCTGAGCGCTTTTTTTTTTGCTATTTTAACACAAGAAATCTACAAATTCGTTTTTAATTATGTACAATTAAAAAGGGGAATCACGAAATTATATAAGTTTTTCCGTATTTGATGGTTTTTTGTCGCATTTATTTATTTTGTGGTTAGTTTATGAATTGTTGCGTTTTGTCTTCTTGTTTTTATAGAAAAAAATTGAATCAAAAAGTTTAAACATGTTTTATTTTAGTTTTTGAACCATATCTGTAATAGAATTTTTAAGTAAAAAAAAGAAGTCAATTTTGTAATTTTAAAATTTCATTTATTTTATTTGTTTTCAATCGCTTACTTCAGATACTCAGGAACAATTAAAATGTAATTCTTTTGCAAAACATTAACTGAAATTGTGTGTAACGGGATTCTAATATGTGAAAAATTAATTTAAAAAAAGTTAAATCAATATATGAGAGTAATAGCCCATTTACACTATAGCGAAATCTAGTAGATTAGATTTCAAATCTTGCTCAAAATCTAGATCGTTTACACTGGATTTATTTGACAGTAGCAAGATTTCATTTTAATAACAAAAGCAGCTGACTGAAATTTAAAAGAAAAGAATAATATTTCCAAATTTAGTTTAATACCAAATAAAAATGAAAAATATAGGACATAGAATTCAAAAAATGTTGCAAATGCATTACTATTAGATGTAAGCATATGCAATATAGGTAATAATAAAAATATTAATCCGTAGGTTAGTCACGAGTCATTCTGGGAGGAAGATGTTCCTTATTTAGTTTATTTTTAACCCTTATCCTGTACTTCAAAAATATAACAATTTTATTTTTTTACATTCATTACATACAACATTGATCTGAGAATGCTTTCTGCAAATACATTTTTGACATTCGGTACATTTATTTGCATATTTGGTGCTTTTAGAACGATTTGGACAAAAGTAATAACTTCAAAAACACATCAACGAATAATATATTTACACTACTTATTCTCTTTTTTGGGTTTGTTGCAGTTTGTAATGTTGCGCTTTTACATACTTTGTTTTGGTTTGTTGCTAGTTATGAAGTTGTCAAGACACACAAAATTGTTACTAAGCTCATAACACATGCGAAAATTGATTATGTTGCATTGAGCAATTTTGACCCAAAAGTACCATTTGCGTAAGGTTTTTTACATACGCTTTGTGAAAAGCCCTACAAAGATTATATTTTAAATTGTAATAGCATTCACTAAAATTATAATTGTACAAAAGTTGAGTATTTAAAGAATAAATGAGGAATAAAAACTGTTCGGGCAATTTTGACCCATTAATACAGGATAAGGGTTAATTTATTTTTATTTTGTTTGTTTTTATTTTGAATTGAAATGTCATTTTTTTCCTGCGCAGCGTTGTATTTTTAAGTACTATTTGGAAGAAACACATAGTTGCATTCCAATTTTTACTAGATTTTGAGTAGATTTTGCCGAAATCTACTAAATAAGTAGATTTTGTTTTGTATGGGAAATCTAGTTAAAATCAACTAGATTTGGCTCGAAATCTCATAAGTACTAGATTTCGCTGTAGTGTAAATGGCCTATAAGACATTAATTCTCTAATATTCTGCTTGATATTATAATTAGTTCATAATAGAGGTGTGCGTAAGACATACATATAAAATTGCACACTATTGCATTTTTCTCAAGACCGAATATTGATTGTAGCTGCGAGTATAAATAAGCGTGAAGCAAAGATAGTGTAAAAAAAAACAACTGCACTCGTAAAGCCTTGTACAACAGTATAAAAGAGAGTTGTGTCAAGCGTGCAACAAAAATGTTGTACTCTTCATAGAGTCACAACGTGCATTTCTTTTTTTGCTCACGGCAACCGAACCACAGGTAAACAGATACGTCACGGGGCTTTTGACGTTTAACCCTCCACTTAGAAAGAGACAGGAGATATAATCAAAAAGTATTTCTGTCCCTCTCTGGCTGCCTGTCTGTTTTGTTTATGTTTTTTTAGATTTCGGGGTGGATTTTTATTCTATTTTGGTAGAAATTTATGATATTTTTGTAGAATATTAGAATAATTTTGGAAGGAGATGAATCGTTTTATTAGGAAAACGTAATTCGGAATTAATGTATTTTTTGTGACACCTTTCACCGGTCGTCACTAACTTAGTATTTAACTAATTTAGAGGTATATTCACAAATTCCTAACACAAAAAGTTATGAGTATATATTTTGCTATATTTTTATTCTTACAAACCTTCAGCACACGGGACTTTCCTTAACGTGAAGGGAAATTGCTAAGAGTTCGATTAATAATGAAAAAATTACGAAATTTTAACTTTTTCATTCAAGAAATTAATAAATACTGGTAATATACATAAAGTTCTACAAGAAAAAATTTTTATAAGCAATATGTCTTATTTGATCTTGATATATTTAGCTTCTTACTTTGCTTTTGCACAAGAAACTATATCCATTGTGACCAAAAACAACATACAAATCGATTAAGAATTAAATATTTACATATTTTTAACATTTTCATTGAAGAAATTAAAAAATACTCCAAATTTGTCCTTTTTTAACTCAAAATAAATGTTTGTTTACATTTAATTTTTCCACTTTATCCGCCAGTTTTCACTCTGTTTATCTGTTGCTTCTAACACATTTCTTTCGCAAAAAGTTTTAACATCTTTTTTCTCCCTCTACGGGGAGGGTTAAAACTGCTGATTTTAGCGTTTTTCAAACGTCATAATTGACGCCACTGGTTACATTGTGACCGAACATCTTCGTCGACGCCAGTATTGCCAGTAACTTTTTTAAACTTATTTCTAGGGAATATTTTTTTTTGAGTTTATGGTGAAAGCAAAGGATGTTTTTGTTTTTTAACGCAATTTTATTTTCATTTTCCAAAAATATAAAAATAATAAAACCAAAAACAATTCATACAAAGCAGACTATTTTTGTAATTATTAATCTTTCCTTATATTTGATTAAGAAATTGTTCATTAATATTTGAATATTTCTGGGGAAAATTCTTTTTTGAGTTTATGGCGAAAGCAAAGGATGTATACTATAATGTTTTTGTTTTTTAACGCAATTTTATTTTCATTTTCCATAATAATTTTTTTTTTTATTTTTTGTTTTGCCACTGCAAAATTGTTTTTAAATTATTACATTTAAATCACCCGCGCACCTACTTACATCAATGAATAAGAAAGGTCCGAATGTTTTGCTCACCTGCACTGCCATTTAAACTTTTTATTTCTTGGGAAAAACTTTTTTTAAACTATTACTTTTTTTTACACTACTGGTATTCGTATAAAAATACTAAAAATGTAGCTTCAGTAATAAAATATGCTCTTACAACACAAAGCATAGTTCCGTTACTTCACAGGCAAACGAGTGCTGTTGTATACATTGAATAAATGAGAAATACACATTTCAGTGCACTCGTAAAATCAAGATCAACAGAAAAGAGTACACTACAGTATTGCATTCGGTGAAGGCTAACTTAGTCGAATGTCTTGTGCACACCTCTAGTACATAAGAAAGAATAAATTAATGGAATATAAGGAATGACCAATTAGCTCAAATAAGAATTATTAATTACAGCATGTTATAAAAATAAATGACCAATAAAATATAATTATTTTAACATATTTAATATTCTGTTGAATAGTTGTTGATTCTCGCAACAATATCTGTTTAATTCTTTATTTTTATTCCAAAAAAAAACAGAAATTAGAATAATTCAGAAATTAAAATTGTGTCAAAAACAAAGCGATTCTAATTTGTGAGCGACTACTGTATCCATATTTAGTAAATTTTTCAATTTTTCCCATCTGGTTCGTTGGTTATTAATTTGTTGTTGTCTAGGATGACCCTTGTCTTCATGAAGAATATTATAATTTGATAACGGTTTTATTTGTAAATCCAATTTTGATATTGAGACTTCTTTACAGCGTTGCCACGATCAAAAAAATTTTATAACCAAAATTAAAATAAAACATAACCAAATTTGTAAGAAAATAACCACATTTTTTTATATATGTAAATGCATTTGTTTTTTGACAAATTTAAGGTTTAATAGAAACATTTTATTTTTTTCTGTGCAGTTAAACTACAAATCGGAAGCTTAATATGAAAAGGCCTAATTCAGTTTTTAATTGCAAATATCAGATTTATAATGATTTAAAGAATTAGTTAGGCCATTCTTTTATTCATTTCATTTTTTATTTCGTTTTAAAATTATAATTGCAACAGAAGTTGTAAGTTTATATTTCCCAAATAATAAATTCGCTTTAGCGGAAAAAGTTACTTAACAAATTTTGGCGGCGAGTCGAGTTCGCAAAAGTTATAGTTCCTGTTTTCGACAAATAGGAAAAACATTATACATACTAACAAAACTGTACTTCCCAATTAATTCCGATCAGTTGACTTTGTTTTTTGTGAAAAATATTATTTATGAGAAAAAAGTTTAATAATCCAATAAAAGTTATGAATGCGAACGAAAATTCTGACACTGATTCGGATAATGCTGATAGTATCCGAACAAGGAAAAATATTGCAAGAAAGTCCGAACGGACATATAACGTAAATAGAAAAAAAAAAATGGAAGGCCTTCAATATTTTGGCATATCAAATAAAGAACGATCACTTAAGCCTCTTAGAAGACTACTAATTACTGTTAATGTGTTAAAAGCCCTGGCGTATGACCCATCAGGATCAATATACTGCAAAACAGGCATAACTGACGATTACGAATTTCTCTCACATAGATAAAAGTCGGCGATTAAAGATATATCACGAAAAAGAAATGGGACAACCAACAGGACTTAAAAAGTTTTTACCTGCATATTGTCATCTTTTTTAAGATAATTTGTCTTATAAGAACTAATTTTTTATAACTAACTTTTGACTTAATCTTCTTAATTTCATAAATTATTACCGTTTATTATTTTAACAAAAAATCGAGTTAGGCCTTTTTTATATTTAGCCATCGAAATAATAAATTAAAGTTTTTATTTATTTGTATTAAAATTTTTCTTAAAATTTCAATTGAACGTTGTAAAAATGCTTAAAAATATAAAACGCTTTGCTAACGATTACAAAGCTTATAATGGAAATTTTCAAATAATATTAAAAAAAGTGATTGTTGTATTAACGTGAATAAAAAAAAAAAAAAAATAACCAAAATGAAGAAAAAATACACATTTACACATTCGAAAACAAAATAACCAAATTTGGTTAAAAATAACCAAAACGGCAACGCTGCTTCTTTATCCGACGCATTCAGAATTCTAATGTGTTTTGTTCCATATTTCGGAATTATTGTGTTACTAATAAAAACATTGTTATCGATTTGTTTTACACATACAACGGTAAATTTACTGCTTGAACTTATTGATATTTGCTCTCATTGGTAGAACGTATTCAGTTCCATTTATTATGATAGCTAACGTGCATGTCTCATAATCTATTTTTGCCAAATATTTAGTAAAAAAAACTAAAAAATCTCTGCCTAGAATACCATCTGTTACAATTGGGAATTCTTTATTCACCATTTGATATTCGTGGCTTATTATATCTTCCGGCAAGACCAATTTTAGTATTGAAGTACTCATTGCTTGAATTGATTTGTTTACTATTCCTGTAATTTTGCAAGCATTGTATTCTTTTATTTGTTACGAAATTTTCCTTACATATAGAGATGTATCTATTAAAAATCTTATGAAAAATCCTTCATCAGTTTTGAATGTAACAAAATGTAGTGCGGCCGAATGAGAATTATAAGTTTTTATAATTCTTCTTCGTTAAAATTTACTCTTTAGGATTGCAGGGGTTTCCTTCGTTTCCCTGTTCCTGAGTAACATATATTCTTTTTTGATTTCTAAAGTCGGTATTTTGAAAATTGATAGTACTTCTGAAACCATAATCAGGGTTACTACTTCTGTTGTTATTGTACGTATTGGCATATATACGTTGTCCTCTATTATTGATAGGTCTTTTATTCTTACTGAAATGCATTATTGACTTTGTTGTGGTATTACTTCCGAGGCTATTTGAATACGTTTTAACCTATCCTGCTAAACAAATCTTGGCAATCCTAATATTTGATCAAACTTTGCGTTAAAAATACGTGCGTGTTCGCGGACATAAAGATAAAACATCTTGATAACGACCTTGTTGTGAAGAAAATGAAACATTATGAATGAATGCCATTAACTTAGACCAAATTGTAACCGTCATTCTCATATACTATTACAATAATACAAAATTTATTTAAAATTATATATTATATATACAATTTATATCTATATTTCAAAATGGGTAGATGGTTTTCAAAAGAAGCCGCCATTGCAAATGAAAACAATAAAGGAGTTCTAAGCGTAACTCAGGATCATATGCAGCAGATAATTCTAATCCTCTTAGTTATATTAGTTTTAGAAAAATTAAATGACTATTACAAAGATTATATGAGGAAAAAGACAATCAAATTAACTATTATATATAAGAAGTTTAATGAATGGATAGATTAATAAGTATTTATATAAATTTAAAGAAGTCATAATAGAATTTATACAAAAAAGTATATAGCAAATACTTTAAAAATAAACAAGGGCTATCCCCTATAAATTGAAAAAAAAAATTTTAATTATTTGAAAATAAACGAAATCAAAGACATGGCATCATTTGGCTTTCTTGACGGGTCCAAAATATTACCAAAGTTCAAGTTTGACCTCGGGCAAATGAGTAATTTTTTGGGTATAGTAGAGTACTATACAGAAACACTTAACCCTGGACGGTTACTCTTCGTCGAATCGGCGGAGCCCATTTACACTTTATCATATAACTCTTTTATGTTTGACTAAATTTCGCTCTTGTTTTCAACAACGTTATATGATACTAAGAGCTTGCAGTCAGTAGACGAAAAAAATTTTTTTTGTTCGTCGACTCGACGAAGAGTTACCTTACTGTAAAAAAATGACTATCCAGGACTAAAAAAATGGATGGCCCGGGTACGTTTAATCACTACAAGCTTTTGTAATCAGTCAACATTGTTTATAAAAAGAGCGAAATTTGGCCATTATCATTATTTATGTCTATGGATAGTGTTGCTTGCAGACTAAATTTCAATTTAGAAACAGTATATATATTCAATTAAATTAATATTCAAATACAATATAATTTTTATCTTTAAAGAATAATTACTTTCGGATAGATCAGTTAGATGATAAAGATTATTAAACTTTAGGGATATATGTATAACGAAAAGAGTCGTTATTGGCATAGACAGAGCGATGAAATTGTATATTTAATAAATTTAAATTACGAGAAGGTCTAATTGGAACATTAAAATAAATTTTACGTAACAAATTATCAGAGTAGACATCTCCATGTATTAAACCCACAGTATAACTAGTCGCGACAATTATGACGTTTGAAAAACGCTAAAATCAGCAGTTTTAACCCTTCTCGTAGAGGGAGAAAAAAGATGTTAAAAGTTTTTGCCAAACAAATGTGTTAGAAGCAACAGATACACACTGTGAAAACTAGCGAATAAAGTGGAAAAATTAAATGTAAAAAAACACTTATTTTGAGTTAAAAAAAGGGCAAATTTAGAGTATTTTTTAATTTCTTCAATGAAAATGTTAAAAATATGCAAATATTTAATTATTAATCGATTTGTATGTTGCTTTTGGTTGCAATAAATATAGTTTCTTGTGCAAAAGGAAAGTAAGAAGCTAAATATATCAAGATTCACATTGAAAAAATTTCCGTGTGCAGAAGGTATGTAAAAATATAAATATAACAAAATATATATTCATAACTTTTTGTTTCAGGAATTTGCGAATATACTTCTAAATTGGTTAAATACTAAGTTAGTGACGGCCGATGAAAGGTGTCATAAAAAATACACTACTTCCGAATTACGTTTTCCTAATAAAACGTAAAATTATTCTAATATTCTACAAAAATATCATAAATTTCTACCAAAATAAAATAATAAAAATCCACCCCGAAATCTAAAAAAACATAAACGAAACACGACAGGCAGTCAGAGAGGGACAGAAATACTTTTTGGTTATATTTGCTGTCTCTTTCTAAGTGAAGAGTTAAACGTTAAAAGCCCCGTGACGTATCTGTTTATATCTGTGTTTAAACCCAGAAGGAAAGAGACACTTAACATAATTCTTCAACTTTTCAGTGTAGGTAGCTTTATAAGAGCGAGTCTACTTTCATACGAAGGGAGAACAAAAGAGTTCCATCCAAGTTCTCTCAAGCAAAATATCAGAGAGCGTTTCTGTACAGATCCAATTAAGTTACTGTAAATGAGAAAATGTGGATGCCATATAATAGCTCCATATTCATGAATAGGGCGCATCAACGATATATCGGCATCAGTAAATTCCTTCCAGCGCTTTATAAATCCTAAAACACCATTTGCTTTGTTCACCATCATTGATATATGTTCAGAAAACGTAAGCTTATGATCTAACAAGATTCCAAGGTCAGTTATATTTACAACTTTTTCCAAAATTATGTCTTTAAAATGATAAGAGGTATCACTTTTAAATGCACGATGAAATGACATATGTTAGCATTTATTAAAGTTGACCAACATGTTGACTTCACACCATTGACAAAAATGATCAATCAAAAATGATCATTTTCAAATTTCACTTTCTGAGTTCTACTAGAAAGATAAGATTTTAGCAAACGTTCATTATTACCAAAACCCATTCAAGATAGTTTATAAAGCAAAATATCGTGGTTGACTCTATCAAATGCTTTACTGAAGTCTGTATAGATAACATCAGTTTGTTGCCTATTGTTGAACCCTTCATTTACTTTAGTTGTTAATTCCAAGATATTAGTAGAAGTTGAACATAATTTTCGAAAGCCATCTTGATATGATGTTAAAATTGAAGATATTTGATGATATAAAGAGTCAGTCACAATTTTTTCAAAGAGTTTTGGAATTGCATTCAATTTTGCTATGCCTCTGTAGTTAGAAACTTCCAATTTATTACCAGTTTTAAACAATGGAATTATGAACGATTTTTTCCATGCAGTTAGAAAATAACCTAGTTCAATCGATTTATTGAAAATTGTCGTTATGGGACCAGAAAGATTTTCAGCACAATGTCCAAGAATACAAATAGTTATATCATCTGGAAATGGGGTAGGTAAGCTTTGTATTGTAAATAGATTTTTTCGTACAGTTTCAGGAGCAATATACAAGATATGAATACCTGATGATTGAGATAAATCATAAGGATAGGAAGCTTGATTTTGGAATGATTTCTAAGAATAAGTTGTTGCAAAAAAATCAGCAAACAAATTACTTATGGACATTTCGTCGCAAGCACTGCGAGAACCACTGATCCTCCTTATCATTCACAAATATTAAAAAAATCGTCGAATTTGTCATTATTCATTGATTGAACATAATATCCAACGTATGTACGTGCGTACGGATGGCATATTGAAATTACCCATACATAAAAGAATTATATGATAAACTGAAATGAGCTTCGTCGTTTCGACGACCAGTAACCAATTAGGGTGAAAGTGTTCTTCGATTCAACGAAGAGTAACCTTAATGTACAAAATAGAAGAGTAATCGTCTAGGGTTGAAGGTGATACAGAAATTAGTAAGTTGGTCAAGTTTGTTTTATCTACTAAATTAACAGACAAAGTAAAGGACAAGTTATTTTCTAAAAAGATACCAGATGCCTTAGAAACATTCAAAAATACCTTTAGGAAAGTATTCTCCCCCAGAAAATCACGCTCTACATACATACTGATTTAGCAAAGCAAACTCAAAGCAGTAGTTCAGTAAAACAATTTGCTAATAAAATTGAGTCGCTAGTGGCATATTTAATTGAACTACAAATCTCCGAATTAGATTCCCAAAACAGGAAAACAATCGTAAAGATGAATGATCAAGTAGCATTGAGTACTTCCAAAAATGGTTTAAACGAACCACATAGGGCCACAATTTTAGCTGCCAGACCTAAGAGTTTAAATGAGGCAATTCAGATAGCGGCGGAAGAAAAATCATCATCCAGTTCGATAATGCATTACAATAGACATAAATAGCATTTTAATACCAAAAAACAACTGAACCACAACAATTTCAATACTTACAACAGTAGAGGAGGTAACAACAATCGAGGTTATCATAATAAAAATATTAACAAATATCAAGGGAACAACTACTGAAGGACTACTAACTGTAACTAAAAAAATGAGAGAGGAAATAGTTTTAGGAAACCAAAGAAAAAAAAATATATGTTACTCATGAACAGGGAAACGAAGAAAACCTCTTCAATCCTCAAGAGTAAATTTTAACGAATAAATAATGAATACAGAATTCACAATAGCAACAGATGGTTTTCTAGGCAGAGATGTTTTACTAAATATTTGGCAAAAATAGATTATGGAACTTGGACTTTAGCTATTACAATAAACGAAACTGAATATGTCTTACCAGTAAAAACAAAAACTAAACCATTAACGATACCACCTAGAACAGAAATGATACAAGCAATAAATTTACAAATTAAAGAAGGCAGTGTTGTATGCGCAAAACAAATCGGTGACAATGTTTTCGTTAGTAATACAATAATTCCAAAATGCGGGAAAAAACGAAAAACAAAATACTAAACAAGGAAAAATAAATGCTAATGTCGAAGCATTATCAAGAATCAAAATAGATTCAAATGACTTAAAGGAAATGATGCCAAAGTCGATAAATATAATGACTAGAAAAATTACTGAAAAGAACAGTAATATACGTCCATGTTCTGAAAAATGCAAGCGATTTAAAAACGCAAAACGTATAACTACCTGTTCTGAAAACGAAGCGATTTTGCAGGCGTTTTGCATTTTTCGAAGTTGCATTCAAACAATGAAAACATATGTTTTATCAAAACAAAACATAAACAAATAAATAAAATTTAAAATGCTACGCTGTAGGCATTGCATTCAAACAATGAAAACATATGTTTTATCAAAACAAAACATAAACAAATAAATAAAATTTAAAATGCTACGCTGTAGGCTTGCTATAATGGCTTTAAAAAAGCAAACAGCAAAAGAAATGTTAATTAAAAAAAAAAAAAAACACTAAGGGACTATTCCAATCCAATGGTCATTCTAGATCATGCGTAAGTACTTACATACATACACAGACAAAAATCAGGTTTCATTGCAAGTTTTTGCGCTTAAAGTTTCATAGCTCTGTACAGGTTAAACAAAACCGCATTTTTGATGGTTCTGGAAGATTCTTCTGCACATATGAGTAAAAGTTCAATTCCAGAAATAGTGCGTCTGGCCAGTGTTTTAAGATTTTTGGCAGTCGGGTCATTCCAAGGTGTGATCGCTAATGACATTACTATAAGTATGGGCCGTAGCACTTTTTGTAAAGTTTTAAGCAACGTTCTTACTATTCTTGAAGAGAGGCTGTGTCCACATTGGAATCAGTTGAAGATGTCCGAATCAGAAGAAAGAGAATCCAAACGACACCTATTAAAAAATTTAAAATACCCGGCGTCGTTGGATCTGTAGATGGCACACATGTGCGACTTATAAAACCTTCGCATAATTCTGAACTCTACTATTATATATACTACAGCTTAAATGTGTTGATTGTAAGTACATATGTAGTTTAGAATCTCAAAATTTAATTCAAATACATACATACACTTTTTAATTATTAATGTAATTAAAATTTATTCATAACTAAAAGAGAGTTGTTGCTCTCATGGCGTCCAAACTACGAGTCTGAATTCCAACTTCAACTTATACTTATATGCTAACCGTCCAATATCGTCTGCCATCATGTCAGTGTTGTATTCAGTAAGTGTTGCCATCTCTTATGGTACATCCGGTTCCCACATTCGGCCGTCCTGATTGATCATTCGCCCCGAATGATGAACTCCATCTCTTCATATATTCTGCCACTCTAGTAGTGTTCCGCGGACCTTCCACCTCGCCTACCTTTTCAACTACATAACGATCATGTTCCAATATTTTTACAACCTTAAAGGGTCCGAAGTATTTAGGCTTTAGTTTTAGACCAACTCCAAATTGGTTTCTTTTAATCGCCACTAGCTCATTTAACTTACATACGGATGCTTGCATTTTTTTCCTACTAAATGTTTTGCGATTTTCAGCCTGCAGTTTGTGAACCTGTTTGATTTTTTCCTTTTTCTTTTTCTTCTTCTTTTCGTTTTGCACTCGTATCATATGATCCTGAGACTGTTCTTTGACCTTCTTAAACGAACGCATACGCATCGCTGTACCATGTTCTGCTTTGGTGCCAACATAATCTTCTTCAATATGGATAGTTTTATTTTTTAGTTTCTGTTTGGCTGCTCTGGATTCCTCTAATTTCCTTAAGTGTTTCTTGAGTTTCTCTTTGGGGAGTTCTTTGAAAGCTAAATTGTCTGCTTGTTTTTGTTGTCTTAATGCTCTTCGTTTTTCTAACCATTCCTTAAAAGTAGGGTTGTCAAATTTCGATTTCTCAACACGCTTTTCCTTGACCTTGTGTACGGCGCGATCTTCTATGCTAAATGCCACAATATTACGATTTTGGGCTCCAAATATTTTTGGGTTGTAATTTGCCATTATAGGACCTTCACGTGCCAAATGCAAGTTACGTGAATCCTTACCGTATTTCTGCTTTCCCTTTCCGTTTGCTTGCTGGCGAATTTTCTCTTTACTGAGAGCCGGGAAGAGTTCTAAGGGAGCACTTTTTATGATAATAGTACAGCCTTCTTGTACATCATTTGAAAAGTATTTTTCTTTTTCCACTTTATCCAGATCTAGTTTTGATTTAACGTCCTTTTTATCCTCATTTTCATCCTCTTCTGCGTTGGAATCGTCGCCACTATCATTATCATCGTCCTGACAGTCATCATTTTCGAAATCATCGTCTTCGCTCTTACTATCATCCTCATTATCATTTTTATTCTCATCTACTTCATCTTCACTCAATTTGTTATCGACTTGTTTTAATTTTGCCTTCAAAGTTGCCCCATCGGAAGTTATTTCTATGTCGACCTGCTTCAAAATATCATTACCGATTGCTGCCGGATATACAAAATGCTTTGTAACAAAGAATTTAACATTGATATCAACACCATCTATATTAACTAGAGTTTCAAAATAACCAATTGTTGTTAATTTTAAGTTTCCAGCTGTGATAAAACTTTTCCTTTCTTCAATAAAGTTCAAATTGCCTAACTGCTCAAAAACGTCAAAACTTATTATTGAGATATCGCTACCCGTATCTAGAATTGCCGGAAATTTGATCTTATTTATTTCAATTTCTTTAAAATTTCGATTTACCGCTGGATTAGTGTCCTGAGCAAAATTATCAAAATGTTTTACTATACACGAAATAGAAAATTCCTTTTTCACAGCAGGTTGCGTCTGACTCCTACACTCGAACGATTTGTGTCCTTGTTTACCGCATTTGAAACATTTGACGGTTGTCAATGAGCAATTATTGGTCAAATGGTTATCACCGTCACATTTATAACACTTCCTATTAGTACTTAAATTATTATTCCGCGTATCCCGATTTTGTTCCACTGAGTCAGGAGTAAATCTTAAAGTCGAGGCTTGTTGAGACGACCCACGAATCCTTTCATAAGTTTTAATATTTTGCTTTAAATCCTCGATGTTTCTTGACTGATATGAAATAGTTTTTCCAAACTTTGAATCAGGAATGCCATCAACGAAATACTCTATTAGACTACTCTCGTCTAGTTGTATAGGCTTACCAATCTCCATTAACGTACATAATTGGTAATTACAACCCTTTAGTTTCTCACACCACTTATGTTGTGTGTGTTAATTTTATACATAAGTGGCGGGACCTACTTCGAACGGGAGATTTTTTCATGGCAGGTTCATTTACAGAATTTTTGCCAGAAATCTGCTGAAATCGCCGAAGAAATATTTTTTTCATATTTCGTTTAGATGCCTGACCTGAGATACGAACCCGAGCTTTAACGTATAATAAGCCAACACACTACCTACTAGACTGCGGCGATAGAGATGAACTACTATCAAAGCAAGGTGATACGACTTGTACTGTTTCCGGTAACTGACTCTAGGGGTTGTTGATCTTCTCTTCCATCATAACGAGTTTCTCGTGAACGGCTTTTTCCAGATTTGAAACATCTTCGGCGGCACTTGTAACCCTTTCGCTGAATGACTCAAATATTTCCTCTAGCTTCTTTAACAGAAACTTTTCATGGATTGCTCCCATCCTTTGTTCACTTTTTTTTTTTATATGTAGTTTGACGTTTCTCTAAGAGAGCGAGAGAAATTATTTTGTGCGAAACACTCTCAGTGCGAATTAATTTAATTTTAAATTTGGTCCGAACCATTTTGGAAAAGGTTGCCACACCATATGAAATTTATACAAGAGACAAGCCATATTGTTTGGCATTTCAATTATAAATTCAGTATGGTAAACGAAAAAATGCAAAATAGGAAAAATTATATAAGAAAAAAAGTATTGGCGGGAAAATTAAAAAAAATTAGAGGAAAACTTAAAATCGAAAAATATTACATTAGGTAAGTTGTAACATTAAAGCAATTTGCTGTATAATTTCTACATCTTCTTTGTCCTTCAGATAAAAATTTAGATGGAGTTGTCGGAAGCTGTTGTACATTGGTCACTTCAATGGCCAACAAGAGTAGCAAATGATTTATATCCATTTTATCCATCGCATATTATTTCTTTATTTTGACACAAATACAATTAACTTTATTAAGTTTATGCACTGTTTTTACGAACAAAGTTTCTGAAATATGTGAATCATATTGGAGAAAACTCTCAGTAAACAAGAAATTCGTAACAAGGTTGAGGAAACCCATGGATGAACCCGCATTTATATTGCTCTGCTTACAACCTTTTTTATAAGCAACAACACTTCGTTATTCTCTGCTGCACAACACTTTTGCTCACGTTAACACTAGCAACTCTTCGGTAGAATTTTCTACGCACATAACTTGTCTTCACACCGCGACTTATTAGTTCACACGCAACAGTACATCGAACGTTCTTGAGGTAGAAGCTTCGATGTTTCGCATCTCGAGAATTCTTTTGCGACTACGTTGTTTATTTTTGCGTATGCTTGCTTGTCCTTCCCTTTTGCTCTCATGCTTGTTGTTGGTTTATTTGAAAGATGTTCGATGTATTTTTTAGAGTGTATTTTTGTACTGTGTACACATTGTCTCTTGTTGCGTTTGCGTTATCCATCTCTCTCATACTTATACTGAAGTTGTTGTTGGTCTATGTATGGTTCGATGTACATATTTGTAGTGTAGCTGATAGCTTTTGTTTATTGTTTTTATGTGAAACGAATTAGATCGTTTGCATCTGCGTAATAATATATAAAGCAAAGTCTAAATCGCGAAAAAGAGTTACCGGTGAGATTGCTAGAACTGAAGAAGAGTAACACACCTTAATATATGCTATTAGAAGCCGTAGTCTACTTGGCAGTGTGTGGACATATTAGACATGAGGCTCAAACCCCAGGTCAGACATTAAAACGAAAATATGAAAAAATATTTATTCGACAACTTTCTCTCAGCAGGTTTCTGGCAAAAACTCTGAGAGTAAATAAAATTGCCAAGTAAGTTTCTCTAAAATCTGTCGTTCGGGATTGACTTTAAACTGTAGGTCCCGTCACTCTTGTATAAAATTATCGAACACAACATCAGTGGTGTGAAAAGCTAGATTGTATTTCTGACTAAAGCGTTAAAATGACCAATTATGTATGGTATGTAATATTTCCTACCAAATTTCCAGACAGACAATCCACTCAAAATATCAAAAACAATATGAAATGAATATGCATCTGAGTCGTGGAATATGTTCCTACATCTTTTTATATTTAACGTAAAATTCGCACGTTATGTCTGTGAATCTTGTGTTATCCGACATTAATTCTCTACAAGTAATTGTTAACCACTCAATGCGGAAAATCATACGAATCCTTTATTTTAAATTGATAACAACGCCAACTTACACATTTGATTTGAAGAAACTTAAGTCAGAAGAAAATGAAATTGATATAGCAAATAAATATCATAAATGGAAAGTGACTGAAAAAAACCATCCGGAGAACTTACAAATAAGAATAACGCGAACTTAAAATGGATATCGGTTTTTTCACTGTGTTCATTTTAAACCAAAATCCGATAGGAAAATCAATTAGTTTTTACTTAAAAAAATATTAAAACGATTTACACTTTTCTCAACTTACCATGGTTTTGTGTTCTGCAAGACATCAATTAAAGATTGCAACTGTTGCCTGAAGCTATCACTAACGGTTATTTTTGCTTTTGAAGTTCCTCTTTGCATTGTTGTGGAAGAGTTATTAAAAGATTCCTAAAAAATAAATTTATTTTTATTGTTAGCCAATGAAGTATTATTTATTTTTAAATTTCCATTAGCCAATGAGAATGCTTTGCACTTTTCAGAGCTCGAAATAAAACAATAATTTTCAAAAATATAGGAATAAAATGTATATATTTAATAAAAATAATATCATAATTTGGCGAAACAATTTTTTACAGTTAAGCAAGTAATTAGTTTTCCAAGACGTGCGACAGTCTCAGGAATTTCTTCTATGATGTTCGTTGTTAAATTTATCCCGTCTGAAACATCATGTGACTTCGAAATTTTTAAATTTTCTGAAAAACCCAAGATTCATTTATTTCTCTGCATGCTAAAATAAGCTTTGTATGTAATAGACAAGCACTATAAACATAAAAAGCTACGCACAATGACTAAAAAAACAAAAACTGATAAACTCAGCTGTTTTAATTAAAACACGCAACTGACCAACTATAAAAATGCTAAGTTATTATATTAAACCCTCAAGTAGAATTAATTACAAAATACTAAAAACGAAATACATTTGGGCACTTCACACTAGCTATTGTATCGTTGTATTGAGTGTATCGTCGGACGAATATGCAACAGTGTATGGTTGTTATTGTATTGTGAAGTCGCCGTGGTCTAGTGGGTAGTGTGTTGGCTTATTAGACAAAAGGCCCGGGTTCGAATCCCAGGTCAGACATCAAAACGGAAAATATTTCTTCGGCGGCTTCCTCTCAGCAGATTTCTGGCAAAGACTCTAAGAGTAAAAATTGCCATGAAAAGCTTCTCAAAAATCTGTCGTTCGGAGTCGACTGTAAACTGTAGGTCCCGCCACTGATGTATAAAATTAACGCACAGAACATAAGTGGCGTGAGAAACTGCGGGTTTCTTGGGAACGATTGCTGTAGACTGTCTAATGGTGAAGGCATAGCACTGACCATTTTATAGTCACCAGCAGCAACTCGTTTCCTTACCGTTCGCATCTTCCCTCTCTCTTTCCACCTTTTCTAAAAACCTGCACAATGCACTGCATGAGTAGGGGTCATGCCCTGAGTGCTGGTTTAATAAAAAAAATAAAAAGACCCGATCATGTTTCAAACGGGAACAGATTGGCCACTACAAAAAGTGCAGTTTTCGAAAATGCAAGTGTAGCAGCCTATACTTTCATAGCCGTAACACACTTTACCAGTAGTGTCACGTCCTGAAATTATTACACCCGTCACTACCGTACAGCCAAATACGTAACAAATTCTGATAACTGATCATATTCGTCAACCTCTTCGTAGCTAGTCAACCGTTTTTCCGTCTGGGGTAAATCAAAATAATGTAATAACAGCCTTCTGTTGTGTCACACAAACACATCCACATATAATATCTTCTAATTACCATACGACGCAACCGATTGGTTTACCTCCGTTCTCGTCGTCACCCAATGTTTATATACAACCACCTCCGTTACCACCGTTTAACCAAAATCTATGGTCATCGAACCCATATAACAATGTAAGAATAAGATTCCACAGGAATTCTACTTCAGAATGTACGATTTGGGCGCTAGTGGTAACCTACCTGAATCTGCAATAGCTAGGCACATCGTAAACGATATTAATGAGCTAAATTTGAAACGTAAAATATCTAATGAGTATGCAACCAACTGTTTCGTGACATCGATAGTTATAGTAAGTATAATGACGTCATCACCGCGGGTGTGAATGTCCAAAACAAAGCAAGGCCGGTTTCATCAAGTGGAAAACATGTTTTGTACAAACCGCATTAAAAGAAGACCTCCTCAACACTGCACTAAGTAATGTGAAATGCTATAATTGTTTTGTCAACGGCCATTATTCCATCAAATGCCTCCAGCTACAAAGAAAGAACCGTTGTTTAAATCCCACCGTACTACACATCGAACAGCTGATTGCAATGAAAAACAGAAACCCAACAGCTCTCCAGAGCCGACGGTTGACCTCGTTAAGCACGTGAAATTATAGTTTAATCAGAAAATCGTTTGCTGAAATTGAGTGTTCGGAATGTAAATTTATTTTAATAGGTTTTTCAGGTGGGGAATATGGTAAATTGATGGCACTACTTTTAAAACCGAAATATTTATGGTTGAAAATGATCTCTTTATGAGAACCTACTGCGTGGTCCTGACGTAATTTGTCAAAAGGTTAGCCGCACAGTAATTGGAGGTAACGACTGCTGGATCCATAATGTAAATGTGGTAAGTGCCGGAGAAGACTTATGCAAAACTGAAAAAACTAAATTACAAACGATACTTCAAAATCATTCAGACAGTTTCGCGGAAAATACTCCAGAGCTGGGAAATGTAATTTGGCCAAAATAAAGATTCAGTTAACGAATGACAACCCCTCCAACACCCGATCGTATCGTCTCGCCTTTGCCAAACATAATGTCGTTGCCGATATAGTTAATGATCTGCTCGAGAACAGCATAATTCGACATTCGAACTCTTCTTATGCCTCCGGTATTATGCTGATAGAGAAACAAAACGAGGAACATCGTCTATGTGCAGACTACCGTCAGCTGAATCGCATTACAAAAAACAAACGCCATACCAGATGCAGATTAGAGCGACTCAAGTTGCATGCAATGTGTACCCCTCTCAAAATCTACATTGGTATTTTTTATGATGGCATCTAAAATATTTCGGCTCCAGCTTCGACCTCTTGTGAGCTGGGCCATTTTGAAAAATAGTCTATTTTTGAATGTTTTGTTCGGGATTTTTTGTAATAAAAATGTCAAATTAATGTATTTTAATCTTTAGTCGATTTAATCAAGTACGGGTCTTAGCTTTTTTTGAAATAAAATTTATAAAATTGGTCCTTGGATAGTACCTTGTGGCACACCTGCCTTTATAACTTGAGGGCATTTTAAAAAAATCTCCTTCTTTAATTACGAAATTTCGATCGATAACATATTTTTGGAATAGATTGAAAAAATTCAATGGTAAAATCTGCTTCAATTTAGATAAAAGCGCTGAACAACATTTTTTTTCTTCAAAGGCTTTTCTTATTTCTTGCACCAATCGATGTATTTGCTCAATAGTACTATGTTGTCGTCTAAAGTTAAATTGATCATTAGGAATACAGTTGTTTCGGTCCAGAATAGGCGTCAGCTTGTTAGTTAACAATTTCTCCACCAATTTTGACATGGTTGGTAATAGACTTATATATGATTCTACTTTCGAAGGACTTTTCGCAGGCTTAGGAATCATTTTAACTAGAGCAATTTTCCATGCAGGCGGGTAGTATTCGAGACGCAATATGGCGTTAAAAATATAAAGAATAATTCTCTTTGCTATACGCGGCAACTCGATAAGCATCTTGTTGCTGACTTCGTCGAATCCGGGAGCTTTCTTTGCATTAAAATTTTCAATAGCAATTATAATTTGTTTGATTTGTAATTTTATTTTTACTGGAGGTCGAGCCACTATAGGTGGTAAATCACTCATGTCAATGCATGAATGAGGAGTGAAAACTTTTTTATATGACTAACAAAAAAGTTACCTTTTTTCAGTGTCATTTCTTGTCCAACATCCTCTGGAATCACGCAGTGGGGGAGTTGCCGTTATGGATCTTTTCAGGTTTGAGCTGACCGCCATAATGAATAACTGGATAGTTGAGTCGCATATAGACTTTCCAAATATTCTCTCAGAGATGCTTCCCTTTGCATTTGTAAGACTTTTCTGAGCTGGTTTGTACAATTTTTTAATTTTGCTTTAAGTTGTCGTGATCTGTGCTGTTGCCATTCTCTTCGTGCTTTCCTTTTTTCTGATAAAAGGTGTTCTATGTCTAACGAAAAAAATTTCCCACTCAGGCTAGTAATAGAGGCATCAATATCTCCTGGTGTTCTTAGAACTAGGTTTCCTGTACAATGAGAGCTAATATATTTTTTACTTGTTGTAACTTTTATTTATTTTACTTATAATTTGACGCCGCCGCCTTTAGTATAATTAAGTTTAAGAGAATGAAACGTTGTTGATTGAAGTTTTTGTCTCTCATTTAACTTGTGTAAGTTAACACAGTAAATAAAATAATCACTTTTTTTCATAAACTCACCTGTCGCCAGTCTGCGTGACAAATTATTACTTAAATGTTCGATTGGTACTTTTATTACTCATTCTATTTTCCTTATTGTCATAATCTTCTAAACAAGAACATAGAAACAGAAATGCTTTAAACTGCTGTAACAAAGCTTTTTTCATTACAAAAATAGTATAATTGTTCAAATATGCAATTGCATCGCTACTAACAAATTATTAAGATGAATTGGCGACATAATTACATACAATAATAACACTCGAGTATGAAGCTCGTATTATGCTTAGTTTTTGAAATTATTAATTACTCGTTAAGTACAGCTTAAGCGAGTAGGATAATGAACTTATGAAATTATAAAAATATTAAACAAAAAATTTAACAATAATGGGAAAAGGAGGCAATTAAGGTTTCAAGATGATATTTACGGCACGCTGTTGGCAGTACTGGGTGCAATTAAACTTGAATAATTTTTCATGTAGACATTAGTCTAGTCGTAGACAAGTAGGTAGTGTGTTGACTTATTAGACGCGATGGCAGGGTTCATATCCCCGGTCAGACATCAAAAAATTTCTGGAAAAAACTTTGAGAGTAAATAAAAATTGCATGAAAAGCTTTCTCAAAAATCTGTCGTTCGGAGTCGACTTTAAACTGTAGGTCCCGCCACTCATGTATAAAATTAACACACACAACATGAGTGGTGCTAAGAAGTTAGGCCGTAGTCCTGACTGAAGTCCGAACTCAAAATTAAGTTCGGCCGAATTCGTACTTAGTTCGGGTTTAAAAGCTCGGTGAACCCGAACTTTTTGTTATTAAATATTAAATCAGAAATACATTTTAGGAATTTATTAATAAAAGCAAAAAATAACGAATTCATATCATTTAAGAAAAACAAATGTGCTTTTAAAAAGTTGTATTAAAAAATAAAAAAAAATTTTGTACTTTTTTTTGAGAAAAATATAAAGATCGGGTTTTATAGTTCACTTAGGAAGAACTCTAAAACCCAGATTAAGTATATGTATACTCTAGTACTCAAAATTTTTTGTTTTTATATTATAATTAGCTGTATCCTGCAAGTGTTGAATGAATCATTCTATTAAAATTGTTTCCCGTTGTCCTGATGATTCAGATGAACGGGCCAGAGTAGTACGCATTTAATCAATTTCTAATCTCACTTCTCGTCGTAAAGTGGTTCGGCATATACTCGAAGATTTTCCAGTCACACTACTCGTCTGATTCTGAGGCTCGTAATGCTCTTTTCTTCTGGGGTGTAGGTCGACCAATTGCTGGTCATTCATTTTGAATAATTTTCAGTGACGCCATCCATCGGAAATTAATCGCACCAATCTCCGTCGACTCATACGTAACAGCTTTGTTAAAGAATGCATAGTTTAAGATTTAATTCATTTTGAGTAATTTTCAGTGGCACCACCTATTGGAAATTGGTCATACCAACTTAGAAATCTTCGTCGGCTCATGCGCAACAACTTTGCTAAAGATCATAACATAATCAAATGCACAGTTTAAGATTTAATTCATTTTAAATCATTTTCAATGGCGCCACCTATCGGATATTGGTCATACCAACTTAGAAATCTTCATCGGCTCATGCGCAACAACTTTGTTAAAGATCATAACATGATTAAATGCACAGTTTACGATTTAATTGATTTTAAGTAATTTTCAGTGGCACCACCTACCGGAAATTAGTCATGCATAGTTTACGATTCCAAAATGTACCCCGCATTCTACAGTCTTGCTAGCCACGACTGTAGTAGATAACATGCTCAACGACGTGAGATATTTTGCTAGAGCATTGATTAACCCTGCCTCTCAGGCTACTTTTATCTCGAGGAGACTTCAGAGAAGGTTGGATCTTCCAAAATTCTCTGTCCCTGCCGCTACGATACTCGGCTTGAACGGAGCAATAGCAGCCAATTCCGCTAAAATCTGCTCGATTTCCTTGGGTTCATCTATTGACCCAAAATTTCATTTGGGAACTGATGCTTATGTGGTCGAGCAACTTACTGGTCGCCTACCCACCTGCTCTCTGACAGACGTAGTTGATTTTGATTTGTCCGAAATTCCAGTTTCTGACCTCAAATGCTGTTATATGGATCTGCTATTAGGAGCAAATATATATTCTCAGATAATGTTGACCGACTTTAAACGGAACCCTAAGCGTTCACTCATAGCCCAAAGGACAGTGTTTGGATGGGTACTACTGGTAGGATTCCTCAGCCGAATCCGTTGAACTCTATAGTTTCGTTTTTCAGTCACTTGGACTTGAATGACCAGATCACCCGATTCTGGGAAGTCGAAGAAGTTCCCAAATTTGGGAAAGTGTCGCCTGAAGACAAATTTTGTACGGACTTGTGCCGCCGCACTACCACTAGAAATAGAGAGGGCCGATATGTTGGCCTTTAGGTCCGAATTTCCTGCCAGTATGAAACTTGGTTTTTCCCGGAAAATAGCACTTTCACAATTCACACAAAATGAGGCGAGATTACTGAAATACCCAGAGTCAGTATGACTCTGTTATTGGGGAGTGGGTCACATGACAAAGGTAAACGCGGATTGCGCTCAGTCTCCTAACTCTAACTATTACTTGCCACATCACGCTGTATTTAAACCCGATAGCACTACCACGAAACTTCGTGTAGTGTTTAATGCCACAAGCCCGTCCTCAAACAGTGGTTGGTTTTGCGTTGGAGGCTGTTCAGATACGTCTTTAATTCCGACATAGAGAAAATGTACTGATCAGACCGGATCAGGCACGTTTTCAACGAATATTATTTTGTTCAAACCCCGGGGAGGATAGGGAAGATTATGAATTAAGGACAGTTACATTCGGAGTGAACTGTGCTCCTCATTTGGCAATTAGAACTTTGCACCAATTAGCTGATGACTGTGAGTCAAGCTACCCTTCTGCGTCCACCATCTTGCGTACTCAAATGTACGTGGACTATTCATAATCGCGATGAATTAATTTACGTTTTGAAGTCGGCTGGTTTCTCATTGTGGAAATGGGCTTCTAATAAACAGAGTCTGATTCGAGACTTACCCCCCGAACACTTATTGGACTCCAATTTTTTGAAATTTTCGGATGCTAGTACTGCTAAAACGTTGGGTTTACGTTAGAACGCGAGCTTAGATACATTATTCTTTAAGCCATCTCCTACGCCCGATATTACCCAAGTCACCAAACGTTCTGTCTTTTCTCAAACAGGCAAGCTATTGGTCCCTGTCGGGTGGCTCGCCCCCAAAATAATTGTTGCTAAGATTCTTATGCAACAAATTTGGAAAGACAGAACCGAATAGGATGATTGTTTGAAACCCATGACGTTACATAGGTGGCGCGAATTTGTCGATGAAGTACAATTTTATGCATTTTGTGATGCTTCTGAGAAAGCATATGGTGCCCCAGTTAATAGCAGAATCAAAACCCCGTCGGGTGAAATATTCACTCATTTGATAGCTGCCAAGGCAAAAGTTGCGCCAATAAAGGTGTACCTTACCCCGTTTAGAGCTCTGCGGTGCAACTCTGTTGGCAAAAATGGTACATTTGCTCCTCACAGAGCTGAGTTTTACCAATTCAGAAGCCTTTTATTGGACAGACTCGACAATAGTTCTGTCTTGGTTTCAAAAACCCCCGTGCCATTGGCCAACTTTTGTGGCGAATAGAGTTTCGTATGTTTTGGAGACTGTTGGCATCGATAATTGGAATCATGTCGAATCACATCATAACCCGTCGATCTGATCTGGCTAGTCGAGGTATAACAGCCAGGGAACTTATCAATTCTGACCTTAACTCGACCACGCCCATATATACAGTTATCTCACAAGTACTTGTCCGTGGAACTCATTGAAGATGAGATCAGTTTCGTGAAGCGTCGGCTGATTGTTTTATGTCAAAGTTCTCATCTCCCGGTGTACTCAACTTTGAAAGACGGAGCTACTTTGTCTCGTAAGAGCTCTCTCCTAACCATCAACCCTTCCATCGACTCTAGCGGTTTGTTAAGAGTCAATGGAAGACTCTCCCGATCACCAACTTTGACATACGACGAACGTTTCCCCAAATTACTCCCCTACAATGGTCAATTTACCCGACTGTACCTTTAGCATCTACACAAATGCTCAATACACGCGGAGCTGTCTCTAATGTTGCGCCTCATGCGATAGGAATTTTGGGTCCCTAAACTGAAAACACTCATTCGAACCGTCATTCATAACTGCAAGATCTGTATGATCTATCGGAAGAATTTGGTCAATAAATTATGGCTGCGCTGCTTCCGGAGAGAACCATCTTAACTCACCCTTTCACCCACACTGGTCTAGATTTCGCTGGACCTTTTGAAATTAAGTCATATATTGGACGTGGTTGCCGAATCACTAAAGGATATGTGCTAGTATTCGTGTTCTTTGCTACAAGGGCCATTCATTTGGAAACAACCAATGAGATATCAACGGACTGTTTTTTGGCAGCGTTTGCTCGTTTTTCCTCTAGAAGAGGTTGCCCCGCACATAACTATTCGGACAATGGAACCGCTTTTGTTGGTGCCGCCAATTTAATGAAAAAGGACTGGGCTGAGTTCCTTTCTGAACTGAGGCATAAGGAAGTATCGGAAAACATTTTCCAATCAGTAGAATGGCATTTCATTCACCCTAGAGCTCCACATATGGACATCCTCTGGGATGCCGGTGTTAAAAGCTTCAAGTCTCACTTGCGGAAGATATCAAATGCTCAAAGATTTACTTTTGAGGAGTTCGCTACTATGCTGGCAAGAATAGAAGCTTGTTTGTCCCATGACGGATAACCCCTCAGATATTAACCCCTGTCGTAGGTGCAATCCTCTCTCC
This sequence comes from Sarcophaga peregrina, assembly GCA_014635995.1. Classification (NCBI taxonomy): domain Eukaryota; kingdom Metazoa; phylum Arthropoda; class Insecta; order Diptera; family Sarcophagidae; genus Sarcophaga; species Sarcophaga peregrina. The sequence goes on along the minus strand of CM025789.1, from coordinate 82,021,261 downwards.
CCCTGAACCTGATTTCTCGGTGGAATCACTCAACTACGCTAATAGGTGACGTAAATTGAAGGTTCTTCACCATTTGTTAGCGCGTTTCTGGAAGGACGAGTACTTTGTAGAATTATTAAAATTGTAATTATTTTGTTTGTTTGTAGTCGAGTGCACTTTAAATGTGCACAGTTCGACTGGACTTTATTGATAAATTCTTTGGGGGAAAGTGTCCCTTCTTTTATACTAAAATTTTGGCTGATTTGACAATTCCAAATCAACCCCTTACTTCTAATACAATATTCGTTTGGCTTAATACTAGAACACATGTTTGTGTGTACAATTAATTCTTAACTATATATTAAAGGGTTTGTGTGTGTTTATCGTGGGACAAGTGGATGTTATACGACACGCATCCGCTGTCCATAATAATTCCCACGGTAAAGTGCGAAGAGAGCCACACATAATCACTAGCTATGCAATACAACAACAACACACACAGTGCATATTAATACTGCCGGTGCAAAGTGTCAAATGATCGTCGCGTATGCGCATTACTATTGTGGCGTCATACGCTGCAGCGACGGTCAACAGCATTGAGTCAAGTGGTCGCTGCTCATATGCAATTGGATATTCTTTTGTTTATGCACATGAAATGTTGCATTGGTATTGACAACTGTAAAATCATGCTACAACTTGGTTGAACCCCATTAGCGCAACAAATGGAAATATCCCCAGCGCGATTTCGCGATTAACGATTTTGTTGTCATTCGGCATGATAACTTGCCTCCAAACGAATGGAAGAGTACGATTCTAGAGTACAAGTGGCTGATGTTCGAACTGCCAATGGCGTTCTAAAGCGGCATATTGTGAAGCTGGTACTGCTTCCTAACTCGAATCAAAACTAATTCGCTCTCCCTTTTTTTTCTGTGTTTGGTTTGTCTTTTATTTACAGATGTCCGAAGTTGCACCCCGAAAACTCAGCGTCCAAAGTCCAGAAAATAAAAGTCTAGACGAAGTAATTGCCCGTTCCACCTCCAATTGCCGATTTTGCAAAGGCATTCACTCGCTATAAAGGTGCCCAGCATTCCGCCGCTTAAAACCCTATAAGCGATTGGGTGTTGTCCGGAAATATAAGTTGTGCATAAATTGCTTAGACCAATCGCATTTCTTAAAGAACTGTAGAAGTAGGGAGCGATGCATGGAGTGCCAGGAACACTATCGTACTCTGCAGCATCTTCGGCCAATTCACCACAACAAACCTCAACAACCACGCAGCAACAACAAAGGGCTAAAGTCAACAAAGGCAACAACAGGAGCGCAACCCGCAGCCAGGCTCCTGAATGTTCCTGTCGTTATCACAAGAAAGATAACAGTGTGGTTGCAACCCCCAATCAATGTCGTCAGTAAATAATCTTTATTTTTCCTTTATTATCCACTGTTATTATTTAATATTATGTATTCTCTTACCTTCAAACTGAAATGAATTAATGAATTTGTCAATGAATTTTCTTTTGAATTGTAATTACTTTGCTCAACAGATAGCGTCCTGTTCTCCCTTGTTGCAGTGTTGCAAGGTGGGCGGGATGTTTACGATGGTCACTCTACTTTTTAAGTTAATTATTGTAAATACTAATTTTAAGTTAATTTGTAAACATGCCTATAAAGATAGAAAGAAAAGAGACAAAATAAAGAAATAATTGATCTTATCCTCGATCATCCCCCAACTCGAAGGTACGTCCTTTAATTAATTATCGAATATTATATTAATACCCATTTATTTCTATATCTCGACTTGAATTAAAATATTCTGTGTTAACTACCCCAATTCTCCCCGAAACACATACATACATTTTTATATATATATAGACTATGGGAGGTGACACGCCCACTATATCCAATCCGCCCATTTTGTTCCTATATACGTCAAAGTCATCCATACAAAATTTGAGGACTTTAACTGTTGCAGTTTATGGGATATGCGATATTAAATACTTATTGGGTACCTAGGCGTGGCACCATGCCTACTTGAAATTTTAAAATAAAATATAGCCTATAGTTCCTTCCAGACATACAGGACGGTACTGCTAAAATTTCAAGAAAATTGGTCCAGCCGTCTATAGACAAACAAACCCACAAACAAATAAATACACATTAATTTTCATATATATAGATGGCAAAATAGAAACTTTTCTGCATTAATGTCTTTAAGGTTCCTTAGTTTATCTGAATAAAGTTGGCCAGCAGCACTAAGTAGTTACAAACTAGAAAAAATTAATTATATCATGTGTGGGTTTTTTCCAGCTGTCGTGTAGAAAGGTATTTAGACTTAAAACGTGGATCGAGTAATGTTGCAACACTCAAAAAACTCATGGTTTTTAAAAATTTAAATCTCATCTTTAATGTATCTTTTCTTTAATTCTTAAATCAATTTCTGTCTCATTTTCATCAAGCTTCGATAATAGCATTTGGTATATGGAAATTACGAAAGAAATCGGTGACGTATCTCCCGAGATATCAAGTGTAGCTTAATAATCATAGTTCTATATTTTGGTTTCGGAACGCTGCACTTTGGCCCAACGTCACTTTTTACCGTACACCGAACCCGTACCCGAACGTTCGGTCGGACTCTACTAATTATGTATGTATGGAGACATTTTATATATTTATTTCATATTAAATCCATATTTACATAGCTGATAAAGATGTACAAGTTGTTAGTAGTTCAATTTAACTAAATATTTATTAAGTAATTAACTAACCATTATTTTTTTATTTTTAGGCACTATACTTTTTAAAGGTGTAATTATTAACTTTTCAAAGGTGGAATTATGCTCTTGTAAATTTTATCGTGATCTAATGTAACTTAACGACTTGGCTACAAGCATATTAAAAAGACAATGCTTCTGACACTTCCAATCTAAAATTAAATTTATTTGTTTTTTATTTTTCTTTCTCAACAAAAAATTAAGTTTCTATCCAAATATGATGAGTGAGAAGGTTTTTATACGATATAATCGTTTATTTCATAAAATTTCGTCACCAAACTTTGTACCTTTGTCAAGATTTTGGAGGAAAATCCGCACTATAATGGCTCAAAATTGCACTCCTATCTCATACATCGGATACCAATATTACAAAGAATTTATGAACATAGCATATGAAAATTTCAAATGAATTCTATCAAATTGACTACTTTTTTAATTGCTATGCTGATATTCGACAACACGTTGTCATATTTTATGCCATTGATCTTTTTACCGAGTGATGTTCTCGCTGTTTGATATTTTATTTTTTTTTTTTTGCAGTTGTTTGTACAAATCGGAATTTCATAAGTAAACAACTAAAATAAGCATTTAAAAACTAAAATTAATTTTCACATTGCAAACTTGTAATTAAAATCGGGAAAAACCTGACTAGTTTTTTCGAATATTTAATTTAAATTCAACAATATTTTCTTTTTACCATTTAGTACAAGCAAAATTAACCAGTTCGCTTGAGTTTATCCTGTCAGTTTGAAACCGAATTTTAGGGTTTCATTTTTCAAATCAAGATTTCACAAATTAAGCAATTAGCTTAGTCTATTTAGTGTGAAAAAATAATTTAAAGTTTTCGTTAGACCTACCTGATACGAAGACAACTCCTTTATAAACACGTTTTCACTCCGACTCATGTAATCGAATAATACATCCTGTTGGACATCTCGATTTTTATCGACAAATCCTTCGGCAGTGTAAATAACACATCCCGCGTAATGTTTTATTCCAAATTCAGTTTCCCAATGTCGACGATCAGCTCCTTTAATATAGTACGGGTTGTACTCAAATTCAACGTGCATATTATTCAAATACGCCATATCTGAACCTTTAGGCATATGACACTGTTCTGTTAACAATTTAAATATACATCTAGGTGGTCGTTCAATTAGTTCCAAGCACATGGAATTATCGGTAAATTCCACGTGTGAATATATAATTTCTTCTTGTCTGTACTAGAAAAAACAAAAATTATTTAAACTTATATATTATGCTTACTGTTGGAGAACAACAAACTTATAATTATTATTTATTATTAAATAAAAAGATTTCTCGAGCTCGAGGTCAATTTATTTTTTGACTTTTATTTTTTCGAGCATTAATAAAAGTTATTTTATGACTTTTATTTTTTAGGGTGGGAATAAAAGTTATTTTTACTTTTATTTTTTCGAGCATAACATTTATTAAAAATTCTTTAAAACAATTAAAGTAAATTATGTTAAAAAATTTTTAGAATTAAGTTTTGCAATAAATATTTATAAATATTATGAATTCATCATGAAATAAACCAAAAGTATCTTTTATTTCTGCTCGAAAAAATAAAAGTCAAAAAATAACTTTTATTTCCGCTCGAAAAAATAAAAGTCAAAAATAATTTTTATTCCCACCCTAAAAAACAAAAGTCATAAAATAACTTATATTTCTGCTCGAAAAAATAAAAGTAAAAAATAACTGTCATTTTTGCTCGAAAAAATAAAAGTCGAAAAATAAAAATCAAATAATAACTCTTATTTCTGCTCGAAAAAATAAAAATCAAAAATAACTTTTATTTTTGCAAGAAAAAATAAAAATCAGGTTTTTAAAAAGCATCACATTTTATAAAAATTCGATCCAAGACAATCAAAATGGTATACTTGGTTCTGTTCTCCCACATTTCCTTGCGGTTGCTTTTTTTTAATCAAAAATTCAAAAATAATAGTTATTTTCGGTCCCTGGTTAAATTTATTAAAAATAAGTTCAATTTTAATGACTTTAATTAATAAATAAAATTGAAATAATAAAATAAAAAAGTGAATCAAATCCTCAATTTTAAACACTTATTTTTATTTATGTATTTATTGAAGTAAAATTATTTATAATTAATCAATATCACAATGCTTAAAAGGTAGCCCGTAATTCTATCTGAAGGGCTGTGATGGCCAATTATGTTATGTATGTAGTAGAGGTGTGCACAAGACATTCGACTAGGTTACCCTTCACCGAATGCAATACTGTAATGTACTCTTTTCTGTTGATCTTGATTTTACGAGTGCACTGAAATGTGTATTTCTCATTTATTCAATGTATACAACAGCACCTGTTTGCCTGTGAAGTAACGGAACTATGCTTTGTGTTGCAAGAGCATATTTTATTACTGAAGCTACATTTTCAGTATTGCCATACGAATATCAGTAGCGTAAAAAAAAGTAGTAGTTTAAAATAAGGTTTTTCCCATGAAATAAAAAGTTTAAATAACAATGCTGGCGAGCAAACAAAGAGCAAAACATTCGGACCTTTCTTATTTATTGCTGTGAGTAGGTTACGATTTTACGTGCGCGGGTGATTTAAATGTAATCATTTAAAAACAATTTTGCATTGGGAAAACAAAAAATAGAAAAAAAATGTATTATGGAAAATGAAAATAAAATTGCGTTAAAAAACAAAAGCATTATAGTATACATCCTTTGCTTTCGCCATAAACTCAAAAAAGAATTTTCCCCAGAAATATTAAGTTTAAAAAAGTTACTGGCAATGCTGGCGTCATTCAAATATTTATGAACAATTTCTTAATCAAATATAAGAAAAGATTAATAATTACAAAAATAGTCTGTTTGGTATGAATTGTTTTTGGCTTTATAATTTTTATTACTTTTTTATAATTACACTACTATATTTTTGTAAAATGAAAATAAAATTGCGTTAAAAAACAAAAACATCCTTTGCTTCCGCCATAAACTCAAAAAAAAATTTCCCCCAGAAATAATAAGTTTAAAAAAGTTACTGGCAATGCTGGCGTCGATGAAGATGTTCGGTCGTAAGCAAAAAAGAAATGCACGTTGTGACTCTATGAAGAGTACAAAATTTTGGTTGCACGCTTCACACAACTCTCTTTTATACTGTTGTACAATGGTTTACGAGCGCAGTTGTTTTTGGGTATACTATCTTTGTTTCACACTTATTTATATTTGCAGCTGCAATAAATATTCGGTCTTGAGAAAAATGCAATAGTGAGCAATTTTATATGTCTTGCGCACACCTCTAGTATGTAGTATGTGCAATGCATAGAACAACTCTCAGTTACAGACTCACGTTTCAACAGCCACTGACTACCCAGCTAGCATTTGGAAGATTGTTTTTAGAAAAATCTCCTTGCTGAGTCTTTTTAGAGTACTTTTGGTGATCAAAAACTTATTAGTCAGTTAAACGGTTAAAAAAGGACTCAATAATGATTCGTGCCAATGAGTAAAATGAGTTCGATTTAAAATACAATAAAAAATTGTATAGCAATCGAAGAGACGATTTAAACACAGTCAGTCTAAATGAATTACAGATCGTAGAAATAGGTTCCCAAAACAGGAAAACTAACATTAAAATAAACGATAATGTGACGCACAGCACTTTCAGAAATGGTTAAAACGGACCTCAATGTTGGCTGTTAGACCTAAGAGTGCGACTCAAATAATCGCAAAAGTAATGCCACAATCAAATGCAATAGTGTATTTCAGTAAGTACAAAAGTTTTTACGATAACAAATGGCAACGCACCCCCAGTAATATTAATACTTACAATAATAATCACAGAAATACAGAAACGAAAGCAATGACATTTGAAAAGGGCTCATAACACAAAAACACTGGTCCAACTAGAGGGAGAAAAAAATTTTTTATAAGTATTACGAACCAAATGTGTTAGAAGCAACAGGTATACAGAGGGAAGAAAGCAGAAAAATTAAATGTAAACAAACATTTATTTTGTGTTAAAAAGGGAAAATTTAGAATAGTTTTTAATTTCTTCAATGAAAATTTTAAAAATTCGTAAATGTTTAAATATTAATCGAAAAGTGACTAGTTTCTGGTCACAATGAATATAGTTTCTTATGCAAAAGGTAAGTAAGAAGCTAACTATATGAAGAGCAAATAAGACATATTGGTCATAAAATTTTTTTTCTTGCAGAAATTTTTTTATATTACCAGTATTTATTAATTTCTTGAATGAAAAATTTTAAATTCTGTAATTTTTTCATTATTAATCGAACTCTTAGCAATATCCCTTCACAATGAAACAAGTTCCGTGTGCAAAAGGTAAGAAACCTTCCAATTGTTCACTTTTACACATTTAAATAATTTGCGCCAATAAAAAAAATCCACCTCGAAAACAAACATAAACAAAACAGAGTTACTTTTAGATAGAGACAGAAATACTTTTTGGTAATATTAGCTGTCTTTTTCATTTTTGAACAGTGCTCCTGTCAAATTCGTTTCGTCACTGATTACATTGTGATAATAATAGAAGTAATAGTAATCCATGGTTATTATTATAGCAATACTAACAATTCTGAAGAAAACAACCATTATAACACTATACCACTATTGCCAATTTGACGTTTTTTCCGTCAAATCTGACGTTTTTGCAATGCCAATTACGGAAAAAAATGCTTTTTAGCGGTTAGCGTGAAATCTGGAGTTTTTACAGCGCGTTAGCGTTTTTTCCAAAGTTGAATTATATGATATAAGAAAGAAAAAATGCAATTCGAGAGATGAATAACGGCTAGTAGAAAAAGTATAAAGCAAAAATCGAAAACGTTAGTGTTGTGTTTGAAACAAGAAGATAGAACAAATATTAAAATGTAAGTACATCTAATTCTATAATAACACGGTCTAGAAAATAAAATTAATTCTGTTTTTACACGGTGATATTAGTTATAGCACGGTTGAGAAAAGTTTATGAAAATTTCAACGTAATCTAAGATCTTGTATGGCTCGTTATTATGACTTATACAAAGACATACATATACATAATTGGTTATTAGAACCCTTCAATCAGGATTACGGTCTAGCTTCTCATATCACTTATGTTGTGTGCGTTATTTTATACATGAGTGACCGGACCTACAGTTTAAAGTCGACTCCGAACGACAGTTTTTAAGAAGTTTTTCATGGCAATTTTATTTACTCTCAGAGTTTTTGCCAGAAATCTGCTGAGAGGAAGTCGCCGAAAAAATATTTTCATTTTGCTGTCTGATCTTCAGTCTAATAAGGCAACATTCAACCTACAGCGACTTCAAACTGAATCGCAACGGCTAATAACCGATTTTGTTATTAAACGCAGCGCTGTCCAATCGGAAGCTGAGAATGCTAATCTTGTTTCAGTTGATAGTTATTCTGAACCAACCTTACGTAAGCGATTACGTAGAAAATCCGATGATGATAGCAAATAGAATTCTGTTATTTTCACCATCACATTGACTGCTTTAAATTTTTTATTTATGAACTTTTGATGATTTTTAGTTTATTTAAATTACCTTTAAGGATTGCTGAATGTACCATTTGCTTATCAACTAATATTATTTTTTTGACTTTCTGAACTACAATAATTTTAAATTTGTGTTACTTTTTTATAACATTTGAATCGCGTTTCATTTAATGACATAAAATATGCATTAATGCTTATAAAAACTTTATTTAGTTTTTTATAAAGACTCTCGTATCAGATTTTTCCTACGAATTATATTGTTTTTACATTTTTTGAAGCATATGGAACCAATCCCCTTATTTTCTACGTACTTCATGCCTTTTTCACACGGATTTTCTGGAACGTATCTACCGTGTAAAAACAGAATTAAGCATACATGACAAGAAAAGATGACATTTTTACAACATAAATTATATGAATATAATTTTAAAATGTACATTTAAATTGATTTTTCTTTTTAGAAAGTTATGGCACTTCAGTACCCACAAAAGTTTCGAAACTAAAATCCTGAAGACTGGCACTATATTTTTGAAAATATCTAATTTTGTTTGTAAATTATTAAATGTAATTGAAAAACAATTCAATAAAAAATATGTGTAATTACTTACATTTTATTTTTTTTATGTTATTTTAATTTTAAGACCCCAACACTGTAAAGGTTATATAGGTCGAACATTTTAATTACATATTTTAATTTCTAAATGTTATGAAGAGAAAATCCATGGTATAGAGACCTAAATCGAGTTATATAAGTTAATCTCCATCATGAATTTTTTAACCTTTTTGAATTCGTTTTCATTTTTAAGTATTTCTATATTATGTATTTCGTGATTTATTCGTATTGGCAGTAAAAGACTGCACTCATTAAATATATGGAAGACGTTTAGTTCATTACCGCATGTGCAAATTGGGGGTTGAGTTTTCTCAACAATATGTTTGTGGGAGAATAAACAGTGACCAATTTTCAATCGATTTAATTTGATGAATTCTGATTTTGACAACGTGGTTCTATTAAACATAGTTCCAATATTTTTCTGTATTACATATAATTTAGACGAGTTGTTTTCATTTCACGATTGATTACATAGGTCAAATACGTATCTTAGAATCCATTGTTTGTAGTCTGAGCACTGATATTTGTAATTTACTGATACTGGTTGTTCCAGAGAACTTTTTGCGAAAAAGTCTGCCTTTTCATTACCTGATATATTTAAGTGACTTGGTACCCATAAAAAACATATTTCATTTCCCGACAATTTCGTAACAGTTTCCCTTATTCGATTTACGATGACATTAGTACTGAATGGATTTTGTAGTCCCTGTAATGCACTTCTACTGTCTGATATTATAAGAATTTTTTTGTCGTAACTTGTAATATTCTCAATACAGGTTTCTATAGCAAATAATTCGGATGTGTAAACCGAAGAATAATCTAGAATACGGTTCGCGATGGTAAAAGATTTGCTGTAAATTGCAAAACCAGCTTTTACATTCATAACATAGCCGTCAGTAAAGAAGTGAGAATGATTACATTAATTCCAAAAACTTCTGTTGTACTTCAAAAGATGACATATTACGTTTGTTACAGGTTGCAAGAGAAAAGTCAACGTTAATTTCAGAGAAAACCCATGGTGCAGTATCACAAAACTTTGAATTCTCTATTGTATTTGTAATTAATTTTGTACATTTCCAGTGCAGCTTTAACGTAGAAAGGATGATATCTTGGATGTTTTTGCCTAAAAAGTTCTATTTTTGAGTGATTGGTTATCATTGAGTATAGGGGATGATTTTGAATTGAAAGAATTTTCAGTGTGTAATTGAGTAAATGTCTTATTCTTCTAAGGTGTAAAGGCGGACACGATGATACTACTTGAAGACTGCGTTCGGGACTAGTTCTAAAGGCGCCAATAGAAAATCTTATTCCTGTGTTCTGAATGGATTCTAAACTGCTAATATTTGTTTTGTTGGATATATAACAGACCCATAATCAATGGTAGGAAGAACGATTGAGTGTAAAATTCTTAGAAGTGATTGTGGGTCTGACCCAAATTGGGAGCTTCTTAACATTTTAATAATTTTCAGTTTTGAGTTCGCCTTAGCTTTCATTTTTCTAATATGGGCTTCGAATGTTAATTTTTTATCAAATGTAACACCTAAAAACTTGTGTTCCTTAACAAATTTGACATATTTACCATATAATTTTATAGTGCTATTGTTGAAAGATTTTAAGCGTCTGAAAAATTTTATTGCCACTGTTTTTTCCTCGTGAAATTGGAACCCACTTTTTTCATTCCATTTTTCTAACTTATCAATTGTCAATTGCATTTTTTTACATTACATTTTATTTTATTTAACGTTAGTTTAAAATTTTCAAACTATTTATTTGACGGGTTTCTTACGGTATAAAAATTTAATTTAGCGATTTTTAGAGCCCAATTTGACGGCAAATTTTGAAGAAGTAACAACTACAACAGCAAAGGTTATAGCCATAACAATCAGAAAGGTAGCTATTTTATTTTTATTTTTTATATGCCTATGAAATATCCCTACGGGCAATAACATTACAAACTATGACATTAAATTTAATTTACAAAAACTGAGAATTTAAATACTTAATTATATTATTTTTTATGGCATTAATCGATAAAGAAAAATCAATCAGATTATACAATTTATTAAATTCGTTGCATATTTTCCTTATTGGATCAGCACCAGCATAGTTGGTTCTAAAAAATTGTAGTGATAATGGGGTAAAATGACGTGACGGACGTTGAGGAACATTAAAAGTGATATCATGAATTAAAAAACTGTAGCCAATATCACCAGTGATTACATTGTATAAGAACGAGATATTTAACATAGTTCTGAGGCTTTTAAGTGTGGGAAGTTTGATTAATGCTAGTCTGGCAGAATAAGATGGTAAACTAGTGGGATTAAAATTCAGTCCTCGTAGACAAAATATCAGAAATTGCTTTTGGACAGATTCGATGACGTCGGAATATTTTTTATAAAGAGGGTCCCATATTATGGATCCATACTCTAGTATAGGCCTCACAAGAGATGTGTAGAGCGATTTAGCAACATAAGGATCGTTAAATTCTTTTGCCCACCGTTTTATAAAACCAAGTACGCTTCTTGCTTTATTCACTGTCATAGCTATGTGCGGAATAAATTTAGTTTGGGATCAAGTAAAACTCCTAGATCCAGGAAGTTATCTACAAGCTTAAGATCGTATCCATCAAAAGCGTATTTTGCAGGAATCGGATTCTTCCTTACAAATCTCATGTATTTACATTTTTTTAGATTAAGCTGCATTAAATTTGAATTACACCATAACTAAAACGAATTTAGGTCCTTTTGAAGTAGTTTCTGATCGGAAGTTCGGCGATAACTTAGGAAAATTTTTACGTCATCAGCGTACATTACGATGTTGGAATAGCGAATCATATCAGGTAAGTCGTTAATAAACAATGAAAACAGAAGCGGTCCAAGATGGCTACCCTGAGGAACACCAGAAAGGACATCAATACTTCTGGAGCAGCAGTTTTTAAAAAGTACGGTTTGTTTTCTGTTAGTTAAATATGAGTAAATCCATTTTACACTAAGATCGGTAAATCCCATTAAATGAAGTTTCCTCTTCAAAAGGACATGATTAACTTTATCAAAAGTCTTGCTGAAATCCGTGTAGATAACGTCTGTTTGTTGCTGATGAAAAAATCCACGATAAACAACTGTTGAAAGATGAAGCAGGTTTGTTGTAGTTGAACACTTCTTCCTGAAACCGTGCTGATAAGGTGATATCAAGTTAGAAACCTGATAACATAAATCATCAGCAATCATTTTTTCAAATAGTTTTGGAATTATACTCAGTTTTGCAATACCACGATAATTTGTAACATCGGATTTATTTCCTGACTTGAACAAAGGAAAAATGAATGAATCCTTCCAAACGTTAGAAAAATAACCACATTTAATCGATTTGTTGAATAAGTATGATAGTGTAACAGCTATGGCGTCGGCGCAATTAATTAAGATGTTACTAGGAATGTTATCAGGTCCAAAGTTATAGGAGAACTTTAGCTTTCTTAATTCCATAGAAATAGCAGGAACGTTGATTAAAGATATAGATACAGTGGAATTTGTATTTATTTTAAAGGGATAATCAATGGAATCATTATAAGTTGAATCAGAATAAGTTGTGGAAAAGAAATTGGCAAATAAATCGCTTATAATGCTGTCATCGCTAGATTCAATCTGCTGAAATCTCATGGAAGATGGAAAGCCAGTTACTTTTCTCTTTGAATTAAGAAATTTAAAAAATGATTTAGGATTACGCTTAAAGTTGTTCTTCATTGTATTTACATATTTATCATAACATGACTTATTCAGTATTGTGTATTTAGCACGGGTAATAGAATATCTTATATAATCAATGTAACAACCAGATTATTTAAACTTTTTATAGTATTTATTCTTCTTATTTTTCACACGAGCAAGTTGTTTATTATTCCATGGAGGACCGGATAGTTGCCTTGATATTTGCTTTGGAACACATAAATTCAAAAAGGTATTCACCTTGGAGTAAAAGGCATTAGACATATCATCCACATTAGTATAGCATGAAAATAACGAATTTCAATTCGTATTGATTAGGAGTTCGTTTAACATATTATAGTTGGTGTGCTTAAATGAAAAAACTTTTTCATTTTTACCACATGAAGGCATCGATAAGTTAAAAGGAATAGATGTTTTCAATATGAGCGTTGGGTGATAACAATCCTCAGGACTGGTAATAGGGAATGAGCGTTTAATAAAACTATTAGTTACTTCATTTACGAAAATTAAATCCAATATTTTGAAATTAATGTTTGCTATGCCATTAATTTGAAAAAGACCTAAATCATATAATATATTAAAAAATTCGTCGAAATTTGAATTCAGCTTCATTTGAATGTAATAACCATCATATGGTAAGTATTTCCATTGAATAGATGGTAGATTAAAATCTCCAAGGACAAAAATAGAATCACCGTTATTTGAAGAATGAGCTACTGAACTAATGCATGTTTTAAGTATACAGCTTGTGGAGAAGATGCCGGAATAAAATAATACGAGGTAATAAAAATATGATGACCGTTCATTTTTATTGAAACAGCTAAAAATTCAGTATCATGAGGTGTATCAATTACTACAAGTTCAGAAGGTAAATTACAAGAGGTAGCAATAAGGACACCTCCTCCTGTAGTTTTGTTGCCACGATCACGTCGAAAGATATTAAATTTATTACAGAGTATTTCAGTATTTAGAAAATTTTCATTTAACCATGTCTCCGTGAATGCTAATACTTGTTGATCTATATTAAAACTATTCGTGTATAATGTTTTTAGTATTGTCCTTCAAGCCACGAACATTTTGATAAGCGATGGACATAAACTCATCAGTTAGTTTTTTGGAACAAGAGATTCACGCTGTGGAAGTACGGCAATACTTTGGGGTCTAGCTCTGTAGATATATTCACGCACTATAGTATTTGTTGGCCAGAAATTCGGATTAAGTAGAGTTTCAAAAATATCCGCCGAAATGGTAATTTTAAATGATGAGATAGATCTAGGTTGAGAATAATTAAATTTCTGTTTTGATATATCCGCATCATTACCAATAATATTTCTTATATAGTAATAAACAGATTCAGGTGTTGTATCGTGATGTAAACGCGAAATGAAAATTGTCTTTTTTGGAGCAACTACTTGGAGAGGAATATACCTGGATTCATTATTTATGGACACAGGAGGATTAATTGTAATTGGAGTATTTATAGATTGTGGAGGATGGGGTTTACGATATACATTATTACTATTTATTTCAGCAATATTGGAGGATCGAACATTACAATCGGATTCTGAGTTACATGGAGGCGCAGAAACAATTGCTGGGTCGTCACGTTTATCTTTATTTATATTTCTTGCCGACTTACGACGTTTTGGAGAAGACTGTGAAGGAGATTTTAAATTATCCAAAGATTTAAAATCATCAAACAATTTTCCATACGCCGCAATGCTATCATTTAATTTAATTGCTTCTTCTTGAAGTTCGGTGAATTTGTTTTTAGTCTCTTGGAAAAAACGGTAATAGTTTACTCCGATTTTTCTACAGTTTTCGCAACACCAATGAAGACCTTTATTTCTAGATACGGCTTTACCAACGAGTCCTGAAAGACCACTACATTTAAAGTGATAACATTCATGACACAGCCAACAAACGATCATTCTTTCATCTTCCCTTTTTATATTACAATTTTTCAATAAGCAAGCCATAATTAAAAATAATAATATAATATTTTGCTCAGTGTAGAAAAAGTTCGAATCAGATGATCTATAATTTTCGTTTTTCAAGATATTGTTTCTATATATGTTGTAATTGTTGTAAAAAAAATAAACGGTATTAAATTTATCTGCTTTAGGTACTGTTTGTGTATTTGATTTGTTTTTGTTCTTTATTTCTATTTATTTTTATAATTCAATTTGTCTATGTTTCAGTCAATTTTGTTCTAAATTTGGAATTTGTTTACTTTATGTTCATTTAGTCTTTTTATTTGATTTTTTTTTAGTTTTTTATTTTTTGGTTTTTTTGTTTTTGTTTATGAAGAAATCAGTTTTTTTTTTTTTAACCGTAATACACTTTGTAACACAATCGTCCGCAACGACAACTTTGTGATACCATTTGTAAATAGTAATTATGAAAACAGAAACCAAACTCAAGAACAGAGAAACGAAACAACGCCCTACAATCCTACAGGTACATCTCTCTACGTGAGAAAAAATTAATAAGGAATATTGAAATAAAAAAATATAAAGCTTACAAAATTACAGGAATAGAAAATAATGTAATCATCATACATATATATTATTTCTAAAGCACTTTTTTTTGTCGGTTGCAAATATCTCCCATACCAGTGCATCAAATTTAATTTTAAAGCTTATATCTAACACTAATGACGAAAAATAATTAGAAATTGAAAAATTAATATTTTCATTGATAAAAATTACATTTTATATAGAACTGCATGATAATACGATTGTCATTATGATTATATGTTTTTGTCCAGGTGTGGTGGTCGATTAATAGTAATGCAGCTCTACATTATATAGTATGTATTAAAATCCATTCTGGCAATACCGCTATTTACTATAATGCCGTTTATTACTAAGTCAGTTATATATAATATGCATATTAAGTTGTAAAAAGCTGTTTTGGCAATACTTTGCAGTAGTTGTTAGATCAAATGCGATAAACAATGTCTCTTATTTGTAATGCTATTCCACATAATAATATATAAAGTTGTAAAAGCCATTTTGGTAATATCGTTATTGTCATGACATTGTTTGTTTTATGAAGTGTAGTAATACGGGTTAATAAATGGTACCAGGCTAATCGTAACAAAATTGGGAGAGCACATCATATCAGCAAAAATTATTCATACCGATAAAACTGTACTCATACCCCGAATCAAACTTACACCTTCTGATCCAACTATGCCATTCCGAATGACGCGAAAACAATTCTCCGTGAAAGGGGTTTTTGCTATGACGATATACAAAGCATAAGATCAAACCCTTCAAAAGGTAGGATTGTATTTACCAGAACCGGTCTTTTCACATGGGCAGTTATACGCGGCTTTTTCTCGAATGCGTACGTTTAAAGATATTTTTGTTTGTATTAAGGATTCGTACGGTCAAAAAGTTAACGATGATCATGTCATTACCTCTAACATTTTATTCAAAGATGTATTATAAAAGCATTTTAACATACTATGTATGTATGTATGTAAATATATATGACATATTATGATTTCTAATATTTTAATACTTTTAATAAAATTTGTATTAATTATTTTCATTTTATGTTACAAAAATGACAGCTAACGGTGCGAAATATTCGCACGGGTCATCTAGTATATATTATTTCTAAAGCACTTTTTTTGTCGGTTGCAAATATCTCCCATACCACCGCACCAAATTTAATGAATGATATCTCATCTTAAAGCTTATATCTAACACTAATGACGTAAAATAATTAGAAATTGAAAAATTAATATTTTCATTGATAAAAATTACATTTTATATAGAAGTGCATGATAATACGATTGTCATTATGATTATATTTTTTTGTCCAGGTGTGGTCGTCGATTAATAGTAATGCAGCTCTACATTATATAGTATGTATTAAAATCCATTCTGGCAATACCGCTATTTTCTATAATGCCGTTTATTACTAAGTCAGTTATATATAATATGCATATTAAGTTGTAAAAAGCTGTTTTCGCAATACTTTGCAGTAGTTGTTAGAACAAATGCGATAAACAGGGTCGCTTATTTGTAATGCTATTCCACATAATAATATATAAAGTTGTAAAAGCCATTTTGGTAATATCGTTATTGTCATGGCATTATTTGTTTTATGAAGTATAGTAATACGGTGTCTTATAATATAATATATACGTTTATATAGAGTGTCAGATGATATTAAACAGTTAAAAAGGTTTTAAGAAAAATTAGAATAAAAATAACGTCCAACGTAAGAATATAAAAAACGTGCATTTGAAAAGGCAAATGCAATTATAACGTTAATTGAAAATCTTAATGCCAAACAGGGGTTAATAAATGGTTACCAAACTTGGGAGAGCATACCCCGAATCAACCTTTTACCTTCTGATCTAACTGTGCCTTTCCGAATGAGACGAAAACAATTCCCTGTGAAAGTTGCTTTTGCTATGACGATAAACAAAACACAAGGTCAAACCCTTCAAAAGGTAGAATTGTATTTACCAGAACCGGTCTTTTCACGTGGCTTTTTCTCGAGAGCGTACGTTTAAAGATATTTTTGTTTGAATTAAGGATTATTACGGGCAAAAAGTTAGCGATGATCATGTCATTACCTCTAACATTATAAACAAAGAAGTATTATAAAAGCATTTAAACATATGTATGATACATATATTATGATTTCTAATATTTGTATACTTTTAATAAAATTTCTATTAATTATTTTCATTTTATGTTACAAAAATGACAACTAACGGTACGAAATATTCGCACGGGTCATCTAGTTCAATATTAAAACTATTACTTCCATATCAAATAATAAACCATGAATACCAACTCGTGAACACAGAATTTCCAATAGCAACAGATAGTATTCCTAGTAGGAATTTCTTGACTAAATATTTGGCAAAATTAGATTATGAAACTTACACTTTAGTTATTATTATAAACGAAACTGAATATGTATTGTCACTAAAAACAAAAACTAAACCATTAACTATATCACCTAGAACAGAAATAATACAGGCAATAAATTTACAGATAGAATAGTGTTTTCATTAGTAATACAGTAATTAGAAAAAAAAAAACACTAAAATTATAAATGCTAATGAAGAGATCACAATATCACAACTCGATTTACAAGTCAGACCCTTGTGTAACTACAACGTTCTGTATGGGATAAATTAAGAAAACTACTAAATATAGATGCTGCCGACATTGCAGAAAAAAAAGAACATAAAGAACAAAAATAAAAACTGTAGGCAATACAATTTTTCAACATTAGGCTTGACGACCTCTTTCCACCAAACAGAATTAGAACCCACATCTACATTACTTACAACATTTTCTACAAATAATATTAAGAATTGCATTAACAGGTTTAGATTCAAATATTTCATATATGTAGATGATATAATTGTTTTTGGCTGTCTTTTGCAGCATCATAATAATAATTCAATGAAAGTATTTCAAAGATTGGAAACTTGAAGTTGTTTGCTTAGGACATCTTATTACAGACAAAGGCATAATGACAGATCCAAACAAAAGTAAAGCACTTGAAACTTATCCAATTCCAAAGAATGCAGATGATACAAGAAGATTTGTAGCATTCTGTAGTACACAGATGTTTTGTTCAATATTTTGCTCAAATAGTTAAACCTCTCAGTAAATTATTAAAGAAAAATTTTAACTGATCACAGAAGTGTCTTTTGAAATGTTAAAATCCATAGTTACAAATTCACCAATATGATAATATATTATAACTACTTACGCATCAGATTACGCTTTGGGAGCAGTACTTTTACAAGGTGAAATAAATTGTAATTTACCAATCTCATTTGCAAGTCGTTTTCTTAATAAATATTCATTCGGGGAATCGGGAAAAGTTCAATTTCATTTGACCATGAGCAATACGTGACATGAATTTCTTATCTCAAGAAACCGATCACGCAGGTGTACATCTTGTATACAAAAAACTATCACACAGGTTTACATACCTTTTCTATTTCTCCAACATTAAATCACACAAAAAATAAAAACACAATCACACAACCTACCCTTTCTTATCAGTTAAAAACGATCACGCAGGTGTACATCCCTTTTCTAAATCTTCAACAGTACCTACCTACCTACCTACTCACTTTCAATTAAAGGATGCCCAACCACACACTTTATAAATGCCACAAGCACTCATTCTGTCCGTCCAATGATTTCAAAAGCAATACAAAGCAGTACAAGTAAAAACGAGCACATAACCACCTAACCCTTAAAACGATCATGCAGTTGTACATTCCTTTTCTATTTCTTCAACATTAAATCACATAAAAAATAAAAAAATAAGAATAAACAAAAGCATAATATTGTATAAGTCGACAACATGAGTTTACGGTACCCTATAACACGAGAAAAGTACACGGATTCATTCTGTCCGTCCAATGATTTCAAAAGCAATACAAAAAAATGGAAGTAAAAACGACAACACAACCACCTAACCCTAAAAACTATTATGCGGGTGAACATTTTGTATAAAAAAAAACTATACATTACATGTTACAAACCTATCAACAATCTAAAACGAACGACTATAGCGTAGGCATGATCCTAAATTTGTATGGGAAAAGTGGTCGAGAAACCCCATAAACATACTACTGATATGGATCTAAAGCTACATCCTCTGTCGCTTCACTAACAGCGGCAGCCATGATATTCTTTTTCTTCGGACTGTTTTGATGGTAATAGCCAACTTCCCTCCAGATAAAGCATGAATTTTTTGGACGTTTAGGTTTATTACACTGAGTTTGGTAGTGACCAAACTGGGAGTAGTTAAAGCATCGCCAAAATTTTTTCCAGACGGATTTGAGCTTGCCACTTTTTAATAGCAGACCATGTGTTGACGTTCAGACTTCTATATATTTTTTGACGGTGATGTTCGTATCGATCTAATCTCTTAATGAGTTCATCGACAGTTTCCGCTCCACAAAGGAAAGCTATGGCGTTGCCATTGTCTGGTATACCATCTACAATAAAGTCGACCAACTCTTTTTCATCAATGTCGGATTGTGCGGCTATCGACTGCATCGGAACAATGTAGCTTAGATATGACTCTCCTTAATGTAACGTTCGTGAGCGGAGTTGATTGTATACGTCCTGACGTGATACTGAACGTTTAAACATTTTTACTATTTTAGACTTCATGTCTACAAATTTTACTAATCCTAGGTTGTCCGCATACGTTTTTGCGGTTCCAGTTAAGCTGCGACGAACGCCGATACATTTTTCCTTATCAGAATACTCGGAGATTTTAGTATAGTCGCTAAATTGTGCGAACCATTTTGCCACATCATAATGGTCATATCAGCTGAATTGTGGTTTAGGTGAGTCCAATTCCGACAAGTCAATACGATGGTTCTTGGCTAGTTGGTTTTGCATTGCTTTTATTTGTTGTTGCAATTTTAATAATTCCATTGTAATTTTTAAGTATTTTAGTTCTTCTTCCAATAGTTAATTATGGGAACGCATGGCAGCAGCAACATCATCGTCAGCGGGGGGCTCGACAGCAAACATTTTTGGTTGAATAGTAAGATTTTTAAGGGTGGCTGCAGTCAGGGTCATCAACAGCTGTTTCATTTGGAACATGTGCTTCAGTTACATTTACATCGGTGGTCACTTGTTCGGTGTTGGTTACTGCGACTATTACTAGGGCACCGGTTACTACTGGACGTGTTTGGCATAAACGGAAATACCCTGTTCTTCTGTACGAAAATCTGTCATGTTTTTAGTCTTCAGCAGTCTCGGTCATGCTGTTACCGATAGAGTCTTACAGCATTCGAAGCTGGCTAAGCGTGGCGGACAACTCCTGCATCTTTTAACGATCCCATCAGGGCCTGACGTGATGGCCGCAAATCCATGTTTTAATTTTTCTTTTCGCTGAATTTTTTACTGAATTTTTTTTTTGTACTAAGATGCAGCCCACACCTGAATTTTTAATGTATTCACAATCACCTTTTCTTATATATTAAATTAACCTCAACTGGAGTCAGGTTCACTTCACTGCAGCTCCATTTTAGCCGGTGTTGCCAGATTACTCAACTTTGGTTCATTGCCAGATAGCAGATCACTACATCTTGAAACTTATATGAAAATATTCAATTTAAAAAATGCCAGAAATCAAAATACGAGATGCCATCTTTTTATTTTCAAAATTGGTGAAATTTATTCCAAGAATTATAATATGACCATATTCTTTAGCTAACGTAGAGGGAGTATTTACTAAAGTCTTAATAATTTAACTCTTAGCAATTGTAAAAATTTCGACTTGAAGGTTATATTTGAATTAATTAAAATCTTTAGACCTAATGTACATATTTGTAAACTATGTACTTGTATTTAGTAAACGTAAAAATATTTTGCATATAAATACATATAATTTAACTTATTTTTATATATTTTTATAATCAAAGTGTTAAAAAGACTTGTGTTTTGAACTAAATATTAAACTAAAATACAGTGAATTAAATTTTTGCGTTTTACTACAATAACAATAATTTAAAAAAAAACCCTTTTATTTATTTATTTATTTTTCTTGACGACTTTTTTACGATTTCAATGAACCACTTTGACGACCTTCTTATTAATTATCATTATTTTGACGATTTGATTCCTTTCACATCTGGCAGCTAAGTAAAGCACCAATCCTTCAATACTATTTCAATCTATACAGTTGGCCACTGTAGGTCCTTTAAAGGTATCAAACGGGCAACTCAACTAACTTTTAATACATTACTTAACTTAACTTTTTCTCAGCTAGTTGTGGTTGACTCTTAGATTACTTTTAATGGGGCCAACTGATTATTTTAACATGGTGGTGTCATTGGCAGTAGTCAATTGTCCGACTCTGCATAACTTTTTAACTAAATTAAGTCAGTTATATAATAGTCAACTTAAAGTTAACAAATTTTTAACTAACTTAACGTCAGTTACATAGCAGTTAGTTCAAAGTTAGCTAATTTTTAACTAACCTAAAGTTGGTTATTCAAAGTTGGTTATTAAAATTAGTTGTTTAAATATTAACTTGAAGTTGACTTATTTTTAACTAACTTAAAGTTAGTTATTTAAAAGTTAACTTAAACAAATTAAAATTATTTGAGTGAACATTTTTTGAGTGAAAATTTTTTCAGTATTGTTCACATAGGTATCAACATTCTTACGTTGGAAAACACAGATATAAACAGATACGTCACGGGCTTTTGACGTTTAACTCCTCACTTAGAAAGGGACAGCAAATATTACCAAAAAGTATTTCTGTCCTTCACAAATTTCTACAAGAAAATATTTTTATAAGCAATATGTCTTATTTCATCTTGATGTAATTAACTTCTTACTTACCTTTTGCACAAAAAACACATTCTGACCAAAAACCAGTCACATTTCGATTAATATTTAAATATTCAAGAACTTTTAAGATTTTCATTGAAGAAATTAAAAAATATTTCAAATTTGCCCTTTTTAACACAAAATAAATGTTTCTTTACATTTAATTTTTCCACTTTATTCGCCATTTTTTACTCTGTATATATGTTGATTCCAAAACATTTGCTTCGCAAAAACTTTTAACATTTTTTTCTCCCTCTACGGGGAGGGTTAAAACTGCTGATTTTAGCGTTTTTTAAACGGCATAATTGTCGCGACAGGTTATACTGTGTTTGAAAAGATCAAAAAATGATAACGCTTCATTTATTTTCGTTCTCTCTCTCTCTCAAATAAGATAATGAAGCATATGTTCATGGCATATTTATATAACGGGTAGGAGCGTCTCTACAATAAATACAACAATACAAAAACAACAGGCATTTGTTAAAGTGCCCGCGGAATATCAGAAAAATTAACCCTCAAACCTCCATAAGAAATTAATAAAAGCAATTAAAAAAACTATATAAATTTTATATATTGAAATTTCTTTTGATTTTTATGTCATGCTTAACTACACACCTATAATTAAAAAAAAAATATTCCATGCAGTCAATAACATTTCCACTTTATGTAAATAACATGTTTTATATGACCATCGAGAAAAATGGCAGATGTAAACGTTATTTGTTATGCTCATAGTTTAGGCACCTAGTTGGAAAGATCGAAATCTTTTCTGGGTAATTCATCACTCTCGTCTAAATAAATTTTAATATAGTAAATCTAGGATGTAGTTTAAAAGATATATGTATATAGTATTAAAAGCTTAAATATTATTAATCATCTTGCAAATTTTTTTATAAAATTGGCTTTGAAATAGTAATCCTGAAGAAATTCTAGAGCGCGTATCGTTAAGGATACATCCGGTACAAATGAGGGTTTATAAATGCGAAAATGATTATCGAAACAAAACACAAAAAAAAACCAACAAAATTTTGATATTTCAAAACTCGTCAGCTGTTGAGTTGATACTACCTATTACATGAATATGCCTTGCATACGTTGATAGAGAGCAGCGTTGCCACTTTGGTCCAATTGGACCAAAATTGGTAGTTTCAAGTCTCTAAAACAGCTTCTTCGCAATTTAAACAAAATATGCATGTTTATATGTAACAAAAGTAATACGTAAAATATGATTTATTAAAAAGTAATGATTTTTATAAGTTGTTTAATAGTATATAAGGTTTAAATATGTAGGTTAGTACAGGGGAATAATAACAATATAAAAAGTATTAATAGAAAAAGTTGTCATATTTGAAGAAATGTACTTTTAATTTTATATTACCTACAGTATTGGCCAAAATAAATGCACCCCCTTATTGAAACTTTTTTTAAAGTTATTCAGACAGAGGTAAATTTAAAAGATATTTCACATTTTGTGTTTCGGCATAAAATTCTAAAAACGCAATAAAATATTTCCAAATATTTATTAAAGAAAATTCGTACTCAATTTTTTCATTGCCTTTTATTTTTATTTAAGAAATTATTAAAGTAGTCCTTCCGGTTGAGCTTATTTGTAATATACGGCCAATAAAGTATTGAAAAATGTTAACATAAAAGAAAAAAGTATGAGGGTTATAGCATGATATAAGAAATATAGAAGGTAGTTTCATTCTCTCTTTATTTTTTAAAATAAGGTTTTTTGAAGTTTCATTTTCTCACAAACTATGTATGTAGCGTTGCCATATTTATAATTTTGTTGTATATTCCCAATAAATTATTTATGACAAATGTGTAATTTAGAATTTAAATGTTCCTAATTTTTAAAAAATCGGCATTAGGCTTATGTAAACCTCCCTCGGACAATAAATTTTTATATGTATAATTAGCTTTGATTCCAATTTAAGCAGAAATACTTTAATATACAATTTTTTCAAAATATTTTTCAATTGAATTGAATTTATTATTTTCATAGAAAATGTGGGAAATTTAAAATTTATATGGTAGCATTATTTTAACGAAAACGTCATAATCCTTAAGCATGTCAGATGGTGAATTTCAAAAAATAAAGAGAGAATGAAACTACCTTCTATATTTCTTATACTATGGGTTATAGGTATATTTAAAATGTATTTTCTAAATCCGTTTCAGAAATAATTTTTATAGGGTTGCTAATGTTATGTGCAATGAAAGTTTGACGAATACGAATATCGTCTTCAATTTTTTTGAGAAATATCCTAAAAAATATTTATTGCAGTTTTTGAATCACCTACAGAAACAAAATGTGAAATATCTTTTAAATTTGCCTCCGTCTGAATAACTAGAACTAATTTGAAGAACATTCTAATAAGGGGGTGTATTTGTTTTGGCCAATACTGTACTTATTAGCGGAAAATATATATTTCAAAACTAATTTGATGTTATATTATTTTCGATAACTTTAAACCATGTATTAATAAATATCCTAAAAAAAATTTATTGCAATTTTTGAATCACCTACAGAAACAAAACGTGAAATATCTTTTAAATTTGCCTCCGTCTGAATAACTAGAACTAATTTGAAGAACATTCTAATAAGGGGGTGCATTTGTTTTGGCCAATACTGTACTTATTAGCGGAAAATATATATTTCAAAACTAATTTGATTTTAAATTATTTTCGATAACTTTAAACCATGTATTAATAATAATTATTTACAACTATGTAACACAGGTACTAAAAGCAAACGATTGCCGCTTGGAAATCCTGCAATCTTTAGTTCAACATCACCTATGGGAAATTGTTCTTCATCGCCCATATTATTCAGATCACTTAAACACATCCAAATTTTCTTCGATCAATATTTTCAATAGTTCTTCGAAACACTCGCGAGATGGCCTATTTTTAAAATACCAATCTTCAATTTTTTCTTTAAAAGTCTTTTTTTCGTCAAATCGTTCATTGGATACACTAATGCTTTCAACACTTTCTCCATCTAGAAAAGTATGTTTGGAGAAGAATGGGTGTTTCAATGGCACTGGACTGATTTTAATTTCACAATGTAAAAGAATTCAAATAGTAAAAAATAGAGAATAAAAAAATAACGGTTTCATTCTGAATAAATTCTGCATAACGTTTCAATTACATACATATACGTAATTGGCCATTACAACCCTTCAGTCTGGATTATTGACCTAGTTCTAATTAGATATTAGTTAATCTGAAAATAGTTCAGAAAAAGGTGTAATCGAAAAAACAATATTATCAGAAATAGCATAAAAGTTTTAAATTATGGGGAAATTCTGCATAACATTGTAGTTAGTTTATAATTAGTATAAGAACGAAATCATCAAAGGTCTGATCTGGTAAAAGAGAGAACAGAGAGAAAACAAATCTCACAAACAAGAAGCTATCAATAATAAATAAACTTTTCGTATTTGGGTGAGTTCTGCATAACATTGCAGTTAGCTTATAGTTAGCCTAAAAGAGTAGTCGAATACCAAATTCTAAGGAAGTGCTGCATTAAATTGTAGTTATATTATAGTCAATCTACAAAAGTTAACTTAAAGTGGACTACTTTAGTAGTCGACTACAAAATTTATAAATGAAGTTCCTAATTGTTTTGTTTTTTTTTATATATATTTAATTTTATATAATTTTTTTGCTTTTATTCTATTAAATAAATAAAACACTTAAAAAATTAAAATGTTTTCAATAATAGTTGTGTTTTTCCGAAGTTAAATAAAAATAAAAATTAGCCAACTTCAAGATACCTTTGAAAAACCAACTTTAAGTTAGTTAAAAATTAGCTAACTTTAAATTAACTATTATATAACTGACTTCAAGTTAGTTGAAAAGTTGGCCCCATTAAAAATAATCTAAGAGTCAACCACAACTAGCTGAGAAAAAGTTAACTTATAATGCATTGAAAGTTAGTTGAGCTGCCGGCTGGGACGATTAACACATACACAAACCCTTTAAATATAGTTAAGTAACGAATATACACACAAACATGTGTTATAGTATTAAGCTGCATTAAAATTCTATAAGAAGTAAGGGGTTGATTTGGAATTGTCAAATCAGCCAAAATTTTAGTATAAAAGAAGGGACATTTTTCCTCAAGAATTCAATTACTAAAATCTAGCCAATATATGCCTTTCTTATGCACTTGATTCCAAGCAAACAAATCTTTTGCTATTTAATTTTCTTACATGGCGACCCTGCCAATCCTGGAGGCAGTTGAACTATACTTAGCACTCCTAGAAGACTCAAAAATCTAGGAGCACCCTCTTTGTGGATGACCGCATCATTGAAGAATCCAATGAAAGAAGGACCTTATCCCCACCACCATCTGACAGAGGCTTGCAGGATGTGGACCAAAGTGGATGAAATAGACTTTCTAATCAACCGGGAACTTCAGAGGTGCCAACATGTAAAATGTAATAATGTAACTCTTAGAGCCTGTAAGTGAGACTCGCCCGAGGCAAAAATTTAAAAAAAAAATTTTTAAAAGAAAATTTTTAAAAGAAAATTTTTAAATTAATTCAAAAATTAAAAAAAAAAACAAAAATTTTGAATCATAACATATACATCCTATGAGATTCTACATTAAAGCATTAGAACATTTTTGTATACCACTACGAAAAATTATGACTATATATATAGATATATAGTTAAATAGTTAAGGCAAAAAGGTAAAAGATAAAAAAGAAAAATAATAATAATAACAAATCCCTTTAATTTAATTAAAAAAAAAAGTCATTTAAATAGGCCTTTCTAACAACATCTTTACATCAAATATATGTACATAAGATATCTCTAATATGAAAAGTTAATAAAGTTTTAATTATCAAATATCTATGTATACTGCAAGAAAAATTATTGAATATATGTACAAGATTCCGCTAGTATGAATAGGGATAGGAACTCAATAGAAGAGGAGACATTTAAAGTATTAATGTAATTTAAAACTTAAAAAAAACTGATCTTCTCTCGTAAATATGTGCCAAACGCAAACAATGTAATAAATAAAGTAGAAGCAGTCAAAAAAAAAAATAAATATACTTAGATAAATTGGAAATTTGTTTGATTGTGCTAACAATTTTGAAAGGACTGAATTTTATATTGAAAATTTACTACATACATACTAGAAGACTTAGAAAGAGATATTCAAGGAGAGCCAATGAATTGGAAAAAATCTAAATGGATTGGCAAGAGATAATTAAAAGATTAAGATCAATGTTTAAATTTAGAAAGAAATGTAAAGGTCCAAACAGTAGTAAAACATCTGAGAACTTTGTTTGACAAGTTCGAAATAATCAGAGTTATTATTAACGTAAATTTTAGCAGACTTACAACACCCGGCCGAAAATTTCTTTTCTGATGTAAGTAGTAGGCTACTAAATATTTTATCAAAAGGGGTTTATGTATTGAATTAATACATTTCATGAGAAAGTATCATATAAATTAGCCACAGACCTAAAATCGAACGAAACATTGGTTCAATTGTATAATCAGAAAATAAAACCTGAAATAGTTTCAACAAACATTACCCTGACAATAGTAGAATTTCTAAATACAGCTTCAAAGCTCGTAATCGACTTTGATGGCAAGTCAGAAAATCTGAGAGCATTAATAGACTCCCTACAATTGCTAAACAAAATTAAGAGTGACAATGAAGCGATAGCTTTAATAAAGACCAAACTGAAAGGAAAAAAAACTTCAGGTTGTTATCATTTGTAAACCGCTCGTCTGACAGCTGATAGATTTATTCCAGTGACAGTTCATTTTATTATTTACAAGCTTACAAAAGCATTTTGATCTATTGCATTCAGAAAAGAAGTTATTCGTGATGGATGGTATAATAGTGTGATTGCTTTATATTTGGTTCGAAAACCACAGGTGGCTATAGTTAGAGCTTTCCAGCATTTAAATGTGAATAAATTTTTTGTTTCTCGTACCATTGCTTGTTACCGTGACATTGGCAGTGTTGCATCGCGTCCAAAGAGTGGACGAAAAAAACGTTAGCACCACCAGAAATGATCCGGAAAGTGAAAGCCAGATTTGATTGAAATCCACGCCGCAGTGATAGAAAAATTGCTCGTGAGCTGAATATATCGCGAGAACGGATAGAACACATTGAAAAATGAGCTTGGACTAAAGCCATTGAAGTTCCAAAAAGTGCAAGAGCTTACCGATGGACAAAAAAAGTTAGACTGGAAAGAGCCAAGGAGTTACTT
The DNA here is from genome assembly GCA_014635995.1 of Sarcophaga peregrina. Classification (NCBI taxonomy): domain Eukaryota; kingdom Metazoa; phylum Arthropoda; class Insecta; order Diptera; family Sarcophagidae; genus Sarcophaga; species Sarcophaga peregrina. The sequence continues at coordinate 81,993,070 of CM025789.1, read as the reverse complement.
CACTTGCACGAAAGTGGCCAGTTACCCAATTTGGTTTTGTCCGATGAAAAGCCATTCCAAATTGAGTAGTTTATGAACAAACAAAATGATCGGGTTTACTTGGCAAAGAGGCAAAATTTACATCTGCGATTGGCCACCAAAACTCAACCGCCGATGGTAATGGTGTGGGCCGCCGTAACGGCCGATGGTCGCCCCCCGCTCGTATTCATAATGTCTTAAAGACAGTATTGAAGCCCGGGGCAGGCAAAAATTTCGGCCGCAGGCCATGGACATTCCAACAGGACCCAGCACCACCGCACTCAGGGTGCGTCAACCAAGAATGGCTTAAAAAAAGGTTCCTCGCTTCATTTCTACCGGAGAATGGTCACCAAAATCTCCGGATCTCAATCCGTTTAACTTTTGCGCCTGGGGCATTTTGCAGAGTAAGGTTCACACTAAAAAATACCAAAGTGTCCATCATCTCCAGATGGCGCTTCGCTGGGAATGAGCCAAAATATCGCAGAGCCACTTTCGTACAGCCTTTGATAGCTTTGTCGGCCGTTTGAAGGCCATAATTCGTACCAAAGGTGGCCAAATCGAACAAATCTAAACTGATTCAAAAATTTGATGTTATTTTGAACATTTTTTGCTTTTGAACAATTAAATTTAAAAAATATAGCGCTTTACTTTGTTGCATTATATATCAGGCACCCTATAATTGAAGTTGAAGGTACAATATCGGAAATAATCAGTAAGTTGCTCAACACATAATAAAATATACAACCTTAATCTCAACTTAAGCTTTTTTGTGCATATGGAAATTAAAAATACTAACCACATACTAAAAATACTAACCACATAGTAAAGTTGCTGGTGGACATAGGAGCAGATATTTCAGTTGTAAAAAATAATTTTTTCAAACCCCAACAAATAAATAAAAACGTTACTACAACAATAACTGAAATAGGACAGGGATTCTTGAAATCCATAGGAACCATATTCTTCTACATTACTTTCAGGTGGTTCCGAACAATTTTCCCATACCTTGTAATGGAATTATTGGTTTGAACTTCTTGAAGAGATATAATTGTGTGTTGGATTTCAATGAAGTGCATGACTATCTTGTTCTAAGACCCTTTAATCTGCAACATATAATAGACATACCAACAACAAATAATTATAATGAGATAACACTACCACTAAGGTCAGAAGTGATAACACAAATTAAATTTAAAAATCTTAAAAATGAAATATTGATACCAAATTAGGAAGTAACAACAGACGTTTTTATATCAAATATTTTAATTAAATCCAACAAAGCTTTTATTCATTTTTTAAATACTAATCATAATATAATATATTGATATGATTTCAATAAAGCAAAATAGGATTAAAACCGAAAACATCTCTGACTATAAAGTAATTACACAAAGTTTGAACAAAATTGAAAATAGACAATCGAACGTTATTGATATTTTGAAGAAAAACTTACCAGAACAATTTAAACCTACACTAACGAAAATTTGCAATGAATATAGTGACATTTTTGGTTTGAAACAAGAAACAATATCTACTAACAATTTCTATAAGCAAAAGTTGAGATTGAATGACAAACAGCCAGACATCATAAATTAAGGTATACCACATACACATAAGGATGAAATTAACAAACAGGTTAGAAAACTAATGAAATAGTTGAACCATCATTTTCGGAACACAATAGTCCAAGTTTGTTGTAGAAGAAGAAGATATATGCTTAGTGTATATATATATTAACTTAATAAATATAATCAATGTGTGTTGGTTCCAAAGTAATCACTTCCGGGTTCTGACGAGAAAAGATGGCGACTTGTGATAGACTATAGGCAAATAAATAAAAAATTGTTGTCGGATAAATTCCCATTGCCTAGAATTGATGACATTCTAGACCAACTTGGCAGAGCAAAATATTTTTCCTGTTTTGACTTAATGTCAGGTTTTCACCAAATAAAATTGGAGAAAAGCTCTAGAGATTTAACATCATTCTCAACAAACAATGGTTCATATAGATTTACTAGGCTACTCTATGGCTTGAAAATCGCGCCGAATTCATTCCAGAGAATGGTGACAATTGCTTTCAGTGGTTTAAAGCCGCACCAAGCGTTCCTATATATGGATGACTTGGTAGCTCGGACAGTACGAAACAGCCCCAACAAACATGATCAAATTTTGGGATCCTATAAATGCGAAATGGAATCGAATTCCGAAAGATGTTATTGATCATTTGGTAGAAAGTATCTCAAACCGCGTAAATCAAGCTATTTCTATAAAGGTCTATGGACCAAATATTGAAATTGGGTTAGTTTCATGAATTTTCTTGAAACGTGCAAAATTGAGTTTATGTGGGTTGTTTTCGTTTTTCATTCAAACTCATTGAATTCATTTCATTAATTATTGTTTTTTTACTGCTATTTGTTAAGAATAAAATAAAGAATTAAAATTAATTTTTTTTATTGTATTTGCTTGTATGGTTTTGTTTTTGTGGATGACGAAACTCAGTATTGTGAACATGCACTCACTTCTGCTCGCCACTGTATGTATGAATATACATACTATATAATTGTAATGTTTACATAATGTATGTATGCAACATTTGTAGAAATAGAATTGTGTGTGTATTTTTTTTTCATATGTGTAATTTTGATGACAGTTGTGTGTAAGTCATAAAGCTTTTGGTGGTAACACTGCCAAGAAGGGAGTAAGGTTAGAAGAGTACATTGACAGTTCAGTCTTCCATGCATGTTTTCGCAAGGGAAATCACATGAAAAGAAATATATCTGACGAGGTGCCTTCCTCCGGTTCAAAAGTCCGAAAAAAGGGAAGCCTTGGAACTAACTCTTCTCCTCATTTGGATTTTATCGACAGATCAGATTTGGATGGCAAAATCTCTTCTGAAAGATGAGAACTAATTGAAGAAAGGCTCATCGAGTTTATAATAGAGAAAAGTTGTGACGGCAGTAATGCCCGTATATCTTCCATCAGATGGCCCAACGCCATTAAGATCGTAGGCTGTGAAACCGAGGGAACTGATAAGTTCTTTGTGGAAGCAATGAAACGCCTTCGTGATCGATTGGAGGTGAACTCTCAAGGAACCTTGGATGCTTACGAATATGATTCTGGGTTTGACCGATCCGGTTATAGATTACTTGTTTCCAATGGTGAGGTAATAACTTGTATTTTAGCTAATAGTAAGTTGGATTTGTTAATCACAGGTGACGAAGCAATTGTGGTTGATATAATTATTTTGAATTTTATTGTTCTTTATGGACATAATATATGTAACGCCGGGAATACGCCGGTCTTTAAAAATCGTGTTAGGGAAGCTGTAATTGACACAACGCTCTCTACCTTGGATAGGTCTATGATTAAGGACTGGAGGGTTTTAGATGAGTGTTCTTTCTCGGATCACCAATTGATGACCTTCAGTATCTCGCGGCTTTCAAAAGCCTTTTAGGAATCCAAGAAGATCCAACTGGATCCAATTTGAAAAAGCTGAGGAGGAAGGGTCATTCTAATCCTACCATCAATGATCGAGTTGGATCTTTGACGGACATTTTGTTGTCTTGTACAGAGAAGATTATCCCCATAGACTGGTGACTATGTATCTTTCTCAAAGCTCTTTTGTTAGTCTGTCCAGAATAAAGATTCCAACTATATTTTAAATATACGTGTTAAGTTGCCTCGTCTAACGCTGTTTCGTTTAGCGCTGTAACTCAATGGACCGTATAAGTGGGGTTCTACTGTATATGATATAGAAACAGTTTCAATTAATTAAGCTCTCAAAATTAACCACCTGATTGAGTTTTTATGAAAGTATCGAGGGTGTTGATTATGTGGCTCGTAGGATGTTGTCTGTTATGCTTCGTCCAAGAGAACGATGGCGCATGGACAGCCACGAGGAAAGAAACCCTAGGGGTTGTACTGAACACTCGTTTTCCCAATTGCGTGAATCCGGATAGCTTTCCGTTAGAAGTTGCTGATCCTATTTGTAATGGTAGCATAACGCCCGACTTGGAGGAAATCGTTACCAGAGAGAGGGCAAGTGGGCTATAAGTAGCTTCGAGCCTATTAAATCGCCTAGTCCGGATGGTATCTTTCCGGCTCCGCTTCAGCATGCTGGTGATATATTATACGAATATGGACGTGTATAGAGATTGTCTCCGGTAGTGGCGGTTGTGGCTTGTGGTGCTTATACCGAAAGCCGGTAAAACCAATCGAATCGACTCTAAGCATTATAGCCGATATCGCTTGCATTCTTTCTTTTGAAAGAGAGACTTATCGACCTATCCACTGTCTTGGTGACTAATCTTGGTTTAAGGCGTCTAGAAAGTAGGGGCTTTAAGGTTGTGGCATATGTCAATGATGTGGTTATTCTGGTAGGTGGTAAATTTTTGTCAATGCTGGCGGAACTCATGGAACCTGAACTTGGGATTTTATCCTCTTGGGTTGCAAATTGCGGTCAGAGTATAAATCCAAACAAGACAGACCTTGTTTTGTGATTGAAACCTTCAGGTTACCAAGATTAGCTTCTGTTGTCTTCTGAAGTCAAGTATCTTGGTGTTGTCCTGGACAGCAAGCTGAACACCGAGAAAAGAACGAAGAAGGGACTAAATTCTCTTTACCAGTAAAGGAACTCCATAGGTAAGAACTGGGATATGTATAGCTGTTATTGGACTGGTTATTACTTATGGTTGTAGTTTGGTGAAGGGCTCTGGATAAGAACCGGCAACGGAAAATCTTGGATAAGGTTCAGCATATGGCCTCCTTGAGTATCACTGGAGTGAGGATGAGTTGTCCTCAAGCTGCTCTTGTTACTATGCTCTGGTTGACTCCGCTTGATTTGTGTGTCAAGCTATGAGTGAGAGAATCGGGCTGATGGAAACAGCACTCGCTTAATAGGCCAAATCAAATTTTTTTTTCGAGAACAGCAAAATTTCTGATTCTTGTTGTTGTTTAGCTATGTTCACTGCATATAAATATATGTTTAGTTTTCTTTCTCATATGAAAATACCGACATCAAAAATATCGAGTACTATGCATCAATTAAACTTCACGTAGTACTACAAATACCAATGAGCTCTTCAAATCTGCACGAATTTTGGCAAAGAAAAAAAAACTGTATCGTGTTCTTTTGTTTACAAATAAAAAAAATAGAAAAATGGCAAATATAAAACTTATTTACTTCAAAATTAATTAAAATATTTGCGATTTAGATTATATAAATTATATTTCAACATAATAATAATGTATACATGCAGTTATTTTAATTATTTAATGGAAATTGCGTTTATATCAAATTGCAAGCACACATTTGAAGATATTTTATTTCAGAGTAGAGGTCTGCTCTTGGAACTAATTAAGTTACAATAAACTAGATAATGTTTCACATTCATGTTGGAATGCAAATAAAACAAAAGTATATCGTCGTCGAAAATCCAAAACTACGTATCATCAAAGAAACCAAAAACGAGATTTTGATTGATTATGATTCGTGAGGTTGTCTAACATATCTTTATCAATTTTTAGAATTTTGTGACCAAAAATAACGTCTATATATCAATAATTCAAAATGTTCCTACATATGAAGTAATTGTTATTCTATAATGTTTTTTCCTTCTCCTATAAAATTAGAAGAAGCGATGTTACGTACTTTCGGATTTCCGTCGACGATATGAAGAAGTAGAAAGCATACGTATATGATCCCCAAGGATATTCTATAAGATAGTTTTCCTGGTAGGATTTTTAGAATAAAAAACACAATTGATGATTTCAATGACATAAGTTATTAACATATATAGAGTTATTACTTACTATTTCTTGTTCTAAAGCGAAAACGTAGTGATTAAAAAATTTATGAAGTTTTTCGTTTGTATAATTAATACATAATTGTTCAAATGAATTTTTTGAAAAATTTTCAAATCCAAAAATATCGAGAACACCCAGGAAACGCTGTCCATCCTGCCCTGGATTCGTACAAATATTAATTTTTGATACCAGCCACGCAAATGTTTTCGAATATAATGCTTTGGCCATAGCATGTCTGTTTTCTCGAGCCTATAAAATTATATTGTGTAACTTATGTTGTTATCCTTAAACAGAAGATACTAACCTCTTGAAGTTTGTGTGGTATTTCAGTAATATTTCCCCTCACATTTATTTGCCTATGTAATAAAACTTGCAATAAGTCGCCGAAATTAAGACCCAATAGATTAGATATTATTTCACAGATTTCTTTATCCTTCGATTCAATATCACATTTTTCGCCATCGACATCACAAAATTCCAAATTTCCTAACCATAGTATTGCACTTAAAACTTTAAATACTCCATCAATAGATTGCTGAGAAATTTGTAATACGGTAAATGCCATTGTAAGAGCTTCAAATTTTTTTGATTCGTTCTCAATGTCAACTTTATTGTTACCAGATGCGTTCAAATATCGGTAGAACGATGGCGGTTTTAGATGAAATGCCTGCATTGTTTCAGAGCTACGCACTCCTTGCGCAACTAGTTGATACAAAACGTGATAATTACGTTCCCCGACACTTTGAAATGTTATACGAGATTGTTCCAGTAAATAATCTTGTATTACACATCCTTTAATGCAATGCTTCGAATCGAAACACACTTGCATAAATTTTCCGAAACGGGAACTGTTGTCATTACGTATAGTTTTAGCATTTCCTAAAAGAAATTAAATTATAAAGAAAAATTAATTATGTATAACAGAAATATTTCTTTAAGCCTGACCAAGAAGAAATACGACATGAAGTGATGGGCCGTTATATTTATACATTTATTTTATTTGTTGTTATTCATTTATCTATATATTCATATGATAATAAATTTTATTTTATTTATAAATAATATATGAACACCTCTAATTTTAAATAGATATAAGGTAAATGAATATATAGTAACTATACAGATAAATAAGTAACGGAATTGAATTACGCAGTTGGGATTAAGTATATCCAAAATCTAGAGTTAAGTAAATATTGAAATAATAAAGTTAGTTCAGCCTAAGTCACGCAGTTGCCGCGTGCACATCAAATTCCCTCGTATCGGTTAACTAACATTTTTCTGTTACTAACATACCGCGTGTTTGTTTTTGCAAGTAATATTTTTTATCGCAAGGAAATTTTTGGAATACTGTTTTTTCCCTCGTTTTCTCGATAAACTTATTTTTTTTTTGAATAGTTTCGTTTTTTCGTGAATCCGAACGGGGGTCACCCCCGAATTACAACCGGTTTCGCGAGCTTGGTGAAACCGGAAAGATCAGAGCGAGTAAAAGCAAATGTCCACGTTCAGAGGATTTTATCCCTTTACCACCAACTACTTCACGGGAGCAAAATCTCCCTCGCTACTTGGTTGCATCTGCTGTTACTATAGAGGAGGATTCAGAGCCTGCACCACTTTCATCATATAATGTTTTTCAGGTTGAAAAGGGCCTATATATCATGCGATTGACTGGAGGTTAGGAAAATAAAAAGCGGAGATCTTCTCATTAAAGTATCTAATAATAAGATGGCTGAAAAATTTCTTAATGCTAAATACATTGATATCATTCCAGTTAAGATTACATTACATAAAACTCTCAACACTGTCCAGGGACGAATCTTATCTCGGAAAATTATAAGCATCCCTAAACAGGAAATCTTGAATTGCCTCAGGGAACAAAAGGTTGTTGAGGTCCGTAAAGTACTGAAAAAGGTAGGTGACAAAACACTGGCTACAGGCGCAGCTGAAATTACATTTGACTACGTTCACCGCCCTGATACCCTAAAACTCGGTTGGGAAACAGTCCCCGTCGAGGAATATATACCCAATCCTATAAAATGCACTCTTGTCAGAAGCTAGGGCATACCAAAAATCGTTGTTTGTAAGGGTGCACTAGTGTGTAAGGAATGCTGTCTACCACCACCGCATAAACTATGTTCTCGTAAATATTGTATAAACTGTGGAAATGAGGCTCACATCTCTTACGATCTCGATTGCCCAACATATTGGAAACACAAATCTGTTAACTTTTTACGTATTACAAGAAAATGCACCACAAAAAAAGCCTGGGAGATTTTTAATGACAAGCCATCTCTTAACTTATTGAATACATCTGTTATTATACCGGACAAAACTAAACATGCAGAAAATCATAACGGTTGTTCTAAAGATTGCAACTCAACAAACACTCATGACTCAATCTCTGCAAATCTATCGTTCTCACCCGAAAACAATACTCAAACATCAAACTCATCAACAACAGTCAATTTTCAACTTAACACAGCAAACGACAACTCTATTACTCAACATGATTCTCTCTCTGACAACTTAACCTCTGATCATAAAATTTCAGTCAAAGACACTACACCAGCTGTGCTCAAATCGACTAATATTGAACTGTAATATTTCTGTAACTGACGACAATATTGATGACGATTTTTTTTTCGAAAGCTCCACACAGGATTATGGAACAGAAGATTTAACAGAGGAAGATATAATTATGGACATCACAGAAGGTTTGGATCTAAGTAGCCCCCCGAGAAATAATATTATTATTATAATAATAATATATTATATATCTCAACTATACTCGTACAATAAATTTACAGATCTTAATGTATTAATTACCCCCAACAGCTTAAGGAAAACGATGCCATCAGCCAAAAAGGACAAAAAATAATTATAACTTCAAAATGGATTTTGGTCTCAGTATTAATTAGCTATCAATCATAAAATTCGCATTAGAACTTTTAGTTGCTACACATAAGCCCAATATTTTGGCTCTACAGGAGACTTATATTATTGGGAAAAATTTAAACCTTTTACATTTACCCGGATACAGAATATATCCCCACAATAAAAATTACTCTTACGCTAAGTCTGGTATAGCTTTACTAATTAAGGACAATTTGAATGTTAAACATCACACTAAATTTATGGGCGAACTACTATTCCAGACTATTACGATAAATATCGGTAAGGATATGTGCATAACTGTTGTATGGCAACCTTTAACCTAAACTAACATCTACAAGGAATGTGATATGAATTTGAGTCCCACTATGGTTGGCGATATTCCATGCACTGAAAATGCTCATAATCAGGTATGTGATGAAAAACGATCGTTCTGAAAAAGCAAATCAATAATGAAAACGTCTTAGATGTGATGAATTTTGATTGGTTTCATATTCCAAATTTTGTTTCATCCCATATTATTTCTGAAAAATGCGACAACATATCAACAATAAATACAACTCTGCATTAGTTTACCACAAATTTACAAAAATATAAAAATTATATTTTCAAATTATTTTTTTTAATGTGCTTAAACTAAAACCAAGAGTTATAATAGCGTTTGTTGTAGCAGCAACTTTAGTGTTGATGTATGAAGAACACAGGATGGAAAATATACAAAGAAAGCAATGGCGAGATAAATCTACTTACCTGAAGACGTGTGAGAAAAAACATTTTTTTTTTATATAAAATACATATTTCTTATATCATTTTTATACAGATTCGTCCAATGCTACCGTCTAAACAAAGAGAGTTTCTTGATGGTTTTGAATTTAATTGAGCAGAACGATATAAAAACTTCAATACCAGTTCCATTGCAATTGGCAGCTGCGCTAAAATTTTGCTTCCAGCGATCTGTTGGATATGATGCACATATTTCAATGCATCGAACAACGGTTTCAAAACTAATAACAACGCTCTTACCGTGCTTAGAAAGAAAACTTTGTAAAAAAATGATAAAATTAAAATCAACTGAAGACTTAAAAATATCAAAAAGGTTTTTTATGAAAAGCATGGTATACCAGATATTGTTAGATGCATAGACGGAACAAAGTTCCAATAAAAAGGCCTAGCGATGAGGAATAGATTGAATTTAAGGAAATTTTGAAGGATTTAAAGGGTTCCACTCCAGCACAGGATAAGATTACTTATACGATGGTCAAATGCTCCAAATGGTTTAAAGTCTCGTTTATGTGATCTTAACAACGAAATCCTAGCAAGCGGTGTCTTTCCCGATGATTGGAAAACTGCGATTTTAGCACCTATACCTGAAAAAATCCAAATCAACTTGAAGGGTATCGTCCAATTTCTTTGCTACCAGTTTTATCGAAAATATTTGAGAAAATATTGGCCAAACGTTTTTGGAAATTTACTAATGGTAGAATTTCGAAAATTAAACATGCATTCATACCAAGACACGGTGTCCATAGTATTTGTCATCAACTTGAGGAACAACTGCGACATAATTTGAAACATGGGGAACACTCGGTAGTCCTTTTAGAGGACATAGAAAAGGCCTGTGACAGAGTCGTTTCTACCTATGTACTTTTGCAACTCAACGAATGGGGCATACCTTCTAAGGTTTTGAAGATTTTCTTTTCTCCGGGACCGGAAGATGATCGTTCAAGTGATGGCTATTTATCCTCCACGCAGTGGTATTACATACTGTATATGCAAATTCCTTGGCTAAGGCTATTGAGAAGACTCCTGGTATTGATTATGTTGGCATATATGCTGATAATATTTTTGATGTTGCCTTCGGAACCCCTGATGAAGTTACGACCAATTTGAACACGTTGGACTAAAAATGGTCGGCGAACAGAGGAGCTGCAGTACCAGCGGAGAAGGCCGAAATGCTTCATGTTTGCCGCAAAAGAAATCGCAAGACTACAACCAGACCCATCAGAAATATTAACCCTCAAGTTACTGGACAAATAAGAATCTTGGTTTAATTTTTATTGGAAATTTATTATGGAATGTACATATAAAACATATTACACATAAACTTAGCAAAGTGAATAATTTCCTTAAGTTGATTTGCACCAGGAACAAAGGTCTACATATAGAGGTGGCTTTGAATATCTTTCGCACTTTGGCAATTGGAGCGATACAACATTGCCTAACGTTATATGGAGTGATACCGAAGAAGAATATCTCCAGAGTAAATACATCTTTAAACAATTTATTCCCAAGGTCTGGTTACCACCCGGCAAATTTATATATATTTTTACATTTTTACCTTTTTAAAAATGTTTTTATATGGGTTCGTTAATTGCGAACCAAGTAAAAACAAATATGTGTTTTATTTCAATGAAACTCTCTTTATATGCCACTGTTCAAACTTAACCGATACAACGTCTACAATAGTAACTACAATAATCTATTGCTTGTTCGATATTATTCACACACTATTCGCTATACTTCACAATGGATGTCTTCGAACCACGAATTTTACTTCAAACGCGACGCTGACTGAATACACTCTGAACTGCATCGTTGTTTGTGTAGTTAGTTGTTATTTCGTTCGCTTACTTGTCTGTCTCTTTTTCTCTCATACTTGTTGCAGCTAGTTTACTTATAATAAGTTCGATGTATGTGTTAGTATGTAGTTGTGTCATGTGTATTGAGTACGCATTACCGCATTGTCTTTATATTCGTAGCTGATACCTTTTGTTTATCGTTTTTATTGTTAAACGTTTTTATTGTTAAACGATAAACCAAAGCTATAAATACAAAGGCTATGAGGCAATGCGTACACAATACACACGACACAAATATACACTAACATATACATCGAACTTATAAGTAAACCAGCTACAACAAGCATGAGAGAAAAAGGGACAGACAAGTAAGCAGACGCAACAACACACAATGTAGTCGCAATAGAATTATCGAGAATGCGAAACCCCGAACGTTCCACTTCGCGAACTATCATCAGACTAAAGACGTTCGCATATAAAAGGGCAAGACAAAACAGGCAACCAGTCAAAGTGAATTCAGTCAGCCTTGCGTGCAGTTGCGTATTAAGTAAAGGCGGGTTCACCCAGAGGTTTCCGAAACATTTTTGGTTCGCACAAAATGTTTTTATATGTAGTTTGACGTTTCTCTAACATAGCGAGAGAAATTATTTTGTGCGAACCACTCGCAGTGCGAATGAATTTAATTTAAAAATTTGGTCCGAACCATTTTAGAAATGATTGCCACACCATATGAAATTTATACAAGAGACATGCCATATTGTTTTGCAGTTCTATTATAAATTCAGTATGGTAAATTAAAAAATGTAAACAAAAAGCAAATAGGAAAAAACATATAAGAAAAAAGAAGTATTGGCGGCAAAAATAAAAAAATTAAAGAAAAAGTTAAAATTGACAAATATTACATATGGTAAGTTGTAATATTAGAAGCAATTTACTGTATAATTTCTACATTTTATTTTACCTTCAGATAAAAATTTAGATGGAGTTGTCAGAAGCTGTTGTACTTTGGTCACTCCAATGGTGAACAAGAGTAGAAAATGCCTGTTTTATCCATCGCATATTATGGATAAGTTTATGCACATATGTTTTTACGTCACTTTCACTTAAATATGGCAGCACTGTTTTTACGAACAAAGTTTCTGAAATGGGTGAATCATATTGCAAAATGTAACCAGTGACGTCAATTATGACGTTTGAAAAACGCTAAAATCAGCAGTTTTAACCCTCCCCGTAGAGGGAGAAAAAAGATGTTAAAAGTTTTAGCGAAACAAATGTGTTAGAAGCAACAGATACACAGAGTAAAAACTGGCGGATAAAGTGAAAAATTTAAATGTAAACAAACATTTATTTTGAGTTAAAAAAGGGCAAATTTGGAGGATTTTTTCAATGAAAATGTTAAAAATATGTAAATAGTTAATTATTAATCGATTTGTATGTTGTTTTTGGTCACAATGGATATAATTTCTTGTGCAAAAGGAAAGTAAGAAGCTAAATATTTCAAGGTCAAATAAGACATACTGCTTATAAAAATTTTTTCTTGAAGAACTTTATGTATATTACCAGTATTAATTCATTTCTTGAATGAAAAAGTTAAAATTCCGTAATTTTTTCATTATTAATCAAACTCTTAGCAATTTCCCTTCACATTGAGAAAAGTTCCGTGTGCAAAAAGTTTGTAAAAATAAAATTATAACAAAATATATACTCATAACTTTTTGTGTTACGAATTTGTGAATATTCCTCTAAATTGGTTAAATACTAAGTTAGTGACGACCGATGAAAGGTGTCATAAAAAATACATTAATTCCGAATTACGTTTTCCTAATAAAACGGTTCATCTCCTTCCAAAATTATTCTAATATTCTACAAAAATATCATAAATTTCTACCAAAATAGAATAATAAAAATCCACCCCGAAATCTAAAAAACATAAACAGAACCGACAGGCAGCCAGAGAAGGACAGAAATACTTTTTGATTATATCTGCTGTCTCTTTCTAAGTGGAGGGTTAAACGTCAAAAGCCCCGTGACGTATCTGTATACCTGTGTCATATTGCAGAAAACTCTCAGTAAACGAGAAATTTGTCCGAACCAAAAATGTTTCGGAAACCTATGGGTGAAGACGCCTTAAAAGTCGTGGTTCGAAGATATACGTTGTGAGCAGTTGTGCCCAAACCCTATACACTTATGCACATTTGCTTTTGTAAAAGCGCTTAGCAATAGGCTGTGTATTTCATATACGCATACAGCACGCTCAGCACTAGGAACACAAAATACACAAACAACTTTGCTTTCTTATTTCTTTCGTCTTTCCTCGTTGTATACAAAGCAACAATACTTACGTATACTTTGCTGGTAAACATTGACAACACGAGCATTAATGTGGATTTTGTTTTTGTTTTTCGCACTTCATTTAAAAAAGTGTGGTTTGAAAAACACTTTGAAAAAAAAGGTGTGAGTTTTAAATTATAAACGTATATTATTCACAGAAAAATTATTGTATGATCACTCTTATTTACAAAATGGATTTAGAAAATAAATGGGAAAAAGATTTTTTTACTTATAATTTTAAGGGTGAAGCACAATGTTTAATATACTTCCAAATAATTCAAAGTTACACAAAATGAAAATCAATTTTTCTGCAGTGTGTGTTAATTTGCCCAACAAAAAATATTTAATAAAAATTAGTTTTTCTTTAAATACATTGGTATTTCCACTTCCATAAGGAACTTTTGGGCATCCCTGGAATAGTGTGTGAATAATATTGAACAAGTAATAAATTGTTGTAGTTACTGTTGTGTACATTGCGTCGGTTAACTTTGGACAGTGACACAAAATCAGTGTGAATAATAAAGAGAGTTTAATTGAAATAAAACACATATTTGTTTTTACTTGATTTGCAATTAACGAACTCATATTATTAACCGTTTTTAAAAAGGTAAAAACGTAACAATATTTTATAAATTTATTTATAAAGTACTATAATAAATAAATAAAGTTAGTTGAATATTACATTTAATTTCGATCGGTATTTCTTTTTTGGTAAATTTTGGTTTTCGTGTGTGATCATTAATTTAGCTATATTATAATTTAAGAAATTCTTAATAATTATTAAGAAAGCATGATGTTTGTCACTAATACTTCTGAATAGAATGTTAAAATAACAAAAACTTTCTTAAACTTAGGATTTGTTTCTTATTTTGCATTGAAAGTATTCAAAAACTTTTTAAAACACCTCCTAATTTTTATTATTATTATGTTTACTGAATATATGTGGTTACTTAGAATATAAAAGGAATGAATGAATGAAATAATATTAAATAAGTCAATTAATAACATTTTCGCGGAATTTATCTATTCGTTTTGCTATGTGAATTAAATAGCTCATTGTTATCAGACACGCCTAATGCCTTATGTTGTGCAATCAAATTACTTGATTTGTTTACTTATCTGCCTTTGTTCTCAATATTTATAAATCTATATATGTAAATATAACATTTCTACACTCGCTCAAAGAATTATATAATTATTATATTAAAAATTATTACATTGTATTGTTTGGTTTGAACCAACTAAAAAGATGGGGATTGTTTTCCTCTTGAGAAAAACAAAAAACTCGGAAAGCTCAGACAATTAAAAATTAACATCAAACGAATTCCAAATATTAGAAAATTTGCATTATGTTTATGGAAATAATGATGAAAGAACGTCATTATTTCGATATATTTAAAGAAAATTTTAAAATAAGTGGTATAAATGTGGACATATTATGTTTCTTTGGCGACGATTACCCAAATCACCCTTCCAAGATTGCTAAAGAATGATTACTTTTCAGTGTTAAAGAAGTATTTATATTCACAATATATCAGTTATTCCCGTGCGCAGACACCAAACAGTATGTAGAAAACAACTGCGCAAAATTATCATTGTTGCAAATGGGTGGAAAATTGGAACAAAAATTATTCTATGAAAAATCGTTAAAAAAAAAATACTACCAAAGAATATGCAACATGTTATTAAAAACAAATTTTCTAAAAAATCAATTTAATTTTCATTGCTTGAGACTTTTATCTAAAATTGAATAAAGAATACTTTGCTTTACTTGGTATAAGAACAAATTTAGCTATTAAAACAAATTTACTTTATTCAAATTTGGTAAGTACAGAGAATTGATTCAGACAATGTACGTATAATCAGCATTGTTGCTCCAATTTTTTATTCTATTATCGCAGCCCTAATTCCCCGTGTTGGATTGATATAACGTATTATTTAAACAATAATATTTTGTCGTCATTATACGTATGAATTTTTTTTTTGGAAATAAAAGTGTTTAATGAAATATATATGTCCTTATAGTTTGTTGGTTGCTCTTTTTGATTTTCTCTCATCATAAACAGACACTCCTCATAAGCGGGCAAAATTGTCGGTCCCATAGGTGTCCCCTTAATAGAGAGTATATATGTACATATATATGCATATATATATATATGCATACAAGTAGATTGCACCCGGCGTTGCGCGGGTTATAAAAATAACAGTAAATAAAAATACGGTTTCGAAACCGGCTTCTTAAAAAATGCAACTTTTCAAAGTATTCGGAAACCGGTTTATCAAACAACCCAGTTTTTTGAATACTCTCAGTTCTAAATATAAATGATGCAATTTGCCCGTTTTTCGCCCCTTTCCCCCTTTTTGGACCCCTTTTGGTCCAACTTTATAAACGGAACACCTCTAACAGCTATTTGGGAAACTTAACCAAGCTAAATCGTAAAAATACCTTTAAAACAAATAAAATACAGCATTTTTGCCCTTTTTTTCTGCCTTTGTCCCATTTTTTCCCTTTGGTTCAAAATTTTTAAAAGATTTATAGCCTATAACCTGCACCGACAAAAGCTCGATCAATATTCCAAATTTCAAGAAAATCGGTCCAGGCGTGATTGGCTAACAAACAAACAAACAAAAGAACAGACTTACAGAAAGATTTATAATATATATTAGGATTAGGATTAGCATTTTTATTTAAAAATATTTTTAAAACAAAAAGCGAAAACAATATTATCAAATTTTATGTCAAATAAAAGTCACTGTTTTAACAACTTCACGAGATTGGCCTAAAAATTATGTTGTTGCATTTTCTCCTAATTTCTTATTTCAATAACTCCACTGTGCTGATACTTGATTCATTGAGCTTGCGGGCGAGTTTTTTCAAAAATATGCTCAATAATGTTGAGATCAGAGGCCTATGCCCCTTAATTTAAATAAATCAACCTTATTGATCGTATAAACTATATACTTTATAAAACACATAAAGGAATTTGCTCATCTAGGAGACACGCATGAATCAAATTCTATAACTTAAAACAAACAAAAATGTGTTCTATAACGGCCAAACTATTCGTTGTGGCGTACGATCAGAAGTCTTAAAGAATCTTACATATTTATTATATTATTAGAGAATCTTTTACATTTAAACCTGATTTATTAAAGTTGATATGTCTGTAATTATTCTAAGATTTCGGTTGCAAGATTCGGAGTAATATAATACAACGCAATCAAATGTCAATCTCAAAGCTCCTAGAATTGATAAGATTAGTAAGGAGATTGAAAGATGTCAACTCTTCATTTCATGTTTTTCTATTTTGCTTCTTATTTTTTCTACTACTGTAATACTACACTCAGGAATGGAAGGTTATACTATTTAAAAAGATTCCTGGGCCTGACAAGATTCGTATGATCCGGAATCATATCAAAAAAGTCGAAAACTGCTAACGTTTAAACTAATGTAAATTTAAATGCTAGTCAAAGTAGACGAAACACAGCATTATCGAACAAAACTACAGAACGAAACGAAACACTGTAGAATAAACCCACTGAAAGGTGTACAATGCATTTACAATGCATTTGAAAATAAGAAGTACTGCTTTTTTATTGACGTTTAATATTGAGAGACTGTTAGAAAACTATGTTTGTGAGAGCTTGTTTGTCAGCATTAGCTGACGTCGAACGGGGTAGGATTAATTTAAATTGAATATACATCTGAAGTTGCCTTAGCCTTGTAGGTATTGTGTTTACTTTTTAGACGTGAGGCCCCGGTTCAAACCCCTGGTCAGACATCCACAATAAAACGAAATATGAAAAAATATTTCACGATGACTTTCGGTCAGCAGATTTCATGCAAACACTCTGAGAGTAAATAAAGTTCATATCATCCGCTTCATGCGTGCTTGCGTTGTTTGTGTCAAGTTACAGAATAAAACGCATAGAATGCATTAAGTAGGTTTACTTTCTACTTTTCTATGGGACTCATGCTGTGTTGGAAAGAGTCAGCAGTTTTTTAAACTTGGCATGCCAAATTATATAGTATTGTGATTGAAAATTTCGACAAATATTATTTGAATAGTGCATTACTATTTTCGCATTTTTCTTTTTGCATTACAAAAATATTAATAAAAACATATTTCATAGTCAAATTTATTGCTAATTTAAGAGGAAAATGCATTAAAATACATTTTCAACCCATTTCTTCCATGAACAAAATATGTATACGATGATTGTTTATATTACTTATATATGATTGTTTGTATGTATTGAATGCCATCTATTTTGAATTTATTAATTTGTAAACGAGAAAAATGGAGGATAAATTAACTGAAAACACTCGTCTTGTGTTCGATTGAGGATTTTCGTAGGACTTAACAGCACAAAATACCACATATGCACTTGTTACATATCACATAATCACATATGTAACAAGTGATAGCGGCGACACATTGTTTAAGTAGAGTAGATAGAGAGATAAGAAAGAAATACAGTGCAAGAGAGAAAAGGAGTAATAGGATGTCAGTAGAAAAGAAAAGGCTGAGAGGCAGTCAGTCGCAAGACAGATAATCATCAATTTGTGTTTTTTTTTTGGATCGGAAAAGTGTAATTTTTTTATAAGTTGAGAAGTAAAGCTGAAAGTGTAATTTTAGAAGTTGAAAGGTGTAATTTTTAGAAGTTTAAAAAAACAACAGTTGAAAAATAAAAGTCGAAAACAAACCATTTTGAAATTAGATTTAAATCAAAAAACTCATTTACTTATTTTTATAATATAAATTAAATTAATTTTCATATTTAAATAAACTGATACTGTATTTAAATAAAACATCATTAAATCAAATCTTTTATTTAAATACAATAACCAACCATATTACATATGTGTAAACTCATAAATTTCTAATTAATGATGTAAATTCTACTAAAATCATAATTTGATTTCCTATTTTTCTCAAAAGTGTTCTTGTTTGCTTGTTTATTGTTTACCACAGCAGCTGATCAAAACAAAAAACAAATCGCATAAAGCTCAGTGTGTGACTTGCAATAAAAACGGCATAGAATGCAAGAATCGCATATAACGCAAGGCGCATGAAACGGATGGTATGGACTTTCGGCTTTAATACAGCTAGATCAGTGAAGTGTTAAAAAATCGTTATCTTTTATCTCGTTATTCTTGACACTTACCTTGATAGACGGTTGAATTTGAAATTTCATATTGATCGAAATTAGCACAATTAAATGGAAACTTTTCGAATACATATATAAGTAGTGGCGCTGTAATCACATGTTACATATCTTGCTACTCATTTGATAGATCACATACTTTTAAATTGTACACTGATCGAAATTAGCATAAGTTAAATTGAAAGTTTTTGAACTTAAACTCAAAAAAGTTCTTGTGCAAACTCATAGGTTCATTCAAACTTCAGCTCAGACACCTCCAACAAAACGAAATATGAAAAAATATTTCTTTGACGTAATTCTTCTCACCAATTTTCTGGCAAAAACTCTGAAAGTAAATAAAATTCCCACGTAAAATTTCTCAAAACTGGATAAAACTAACACTCACAACATGAGTGGCATGAGAAACTAGGTAAAATCCTAACTAAAGGGTTAATGACCAATTTAAAAAGTCAGTAAGTAAACAAGATTAATGGAGAACAACACTTCGTGCAGTACATAAATTTATACTAAAAATATATAGGAATTTACGAGAATGGAACAAAACAACGATAAAAAGTCCAACAACCAAATTTAATAAATTTACAATATTGGAGAAGAAGTTAAGACGAAAATCAAAGGAAAAGCAAAAGAAGCTGAAGATTTGCAACTTAAGCTAAAGGCGTTGAAAAGAGTGTTGATTATGTTACGAAAAGAGTTGAAGACGTCTAAAGGTTATAAAACTCCAAGCTAATGTAATTGAGGAGTTTCATATCCTACAGTCAACTTTTGAGGCTGACGCATATTCTGAGTTTTCTGCTTTAGAGAAAAAAGAAAGCTTTTTACTCTAAGTTCGAAAAACCTATAACACATCTTGTTTCGGTGGACATCTTGTTTCACACAATATCTGCCATAGAAAGTGATGTAGAAATATTTAATCGACGACGGGATTGTCTGGTGTTAAACACATACCACCAACAGATGAAGGGTGACACTGTCCAGAAAATCGTAAAACTTAAAAAACCATAATGTAACCCAGATGTGATCGAGCAGTCAAGGCTAAAGGATTCAAAAAAGACAAACTAGTTTTGCTGAATAGCCCACATATAAAAGGAGGAGTTAAAGACTAGAATTTACCCCATAAAGTAATCAGAAGGTTTAATAACATTACAACTTGAGATTTAAAATTAATTCGCATACAACGGCAAATGGCCAAAATTCCGAACAGGAATAAATAACTTCATTTATTTTACTTGCAATCTTCGATAGATCAAAATCTAAGTACTTTTGTGTTGACGCTCTACCAGACATAACTTATACTATTACTGTGGCAACACTGTAAAGTAATATAAAGTGATCTTAAAAATTTAAAAAAAATAATTAAAAATTGGTTGTAAAAAATAGATAGGACTATTTAAAACCATTATAAAAATAAAAAGCAATTCACAGAAATTGAAGTGCATTGATAACAATAACTTTAAAAGTAAATAAAATAAATTTTACTAAAAAATTAGAAAACAAAAACAAAAATAATAAGAAATAAACAAAAATGGCTGACTGCAGTAAATGCAGAACAGCAATAAGGGGAGAAAGTGGCATCAGGTGCAACGGAGTGTGTGATAAAGTGTATCATCTCACCAAAAAATGCGCGGGAATAGATCAATACTCGGCAAAGATGATGGATGAGCACAACTTTATTAGGTTTATATGCGACGACTGCATGCAATATATTCATAATATTGATTTGGTTTTAAGAGAAGTCCAAGATGAGGTGCATAAAAATAAACAGAATTTGGTTGATTATAAGCACGAGTTTAAATCTTCACTCAAGGAAAATGAAAATGAAATTAAACAATTACTTGAGGCTATAGAAAAGCGGTACGAGGAGAGAATAAATAAAATTGTAAAATATCAGAAATCGTGTGAAAAAAATGTAGAAGAAATCAAAAAATTATCTATTAGTTTAAAAGAATTTGAATGCAACAACAAACAGTTGTGCCAAACAATAGAAGAGAAAAATGAAAATATGTGCAAAGAAATAAAGAAAGCGGTAAATGAAAAATGTAAACAAAGTGCAAAAACAACATATGCGGATGCAGTGAAAAATAAAGGGTTGCCTAATATAAATAGACAACTACCACTAATTGTTAAACCTAAAGAAAAACAATCGGTTGAAAAAACTAAAGAAGAATTAAATAAAATAAATCCAGACAACCTGAAGATAACAAATGTGGAAAGTAGAAGTAGTGGAACAATTGTAATTCAAAGTGAGAACTATGAAGATAGGGAGAAAATTAAAAGTGCAATCCAGGAAAAAATATCCAAACAATATGAAGTGAAAATTCCAAATTCGACGGGACTGAATATCAAAATTGTTGGCATGTCTTTTGACTATAGTGAAAATGATTTAATTGAGAAATTAAGGAAACAGAATCCTAAATTAGCTGATGCCAATATTAAGTTTATAGGAAAATATGAAACGAAAAGAGGGAATAAAACTTTGTTCTATGTGAGAATGAGAGGTGATAATGAAGCTTACGGAAAAATTATGGAGGAAAGGAAAGTGAATGTTGGTTGGGAAAGATGTAGAGTATATGACGGAACAGAATTAGTTCAATGTATGAAATGCAGAGGGTACAATCATATAGCCAAGGAATGTAAAAATCAGGAAATGTGTTTAAAATGGCATGGTCAACATAAAACAGTCAATTGCCAAAGTCAAGAGAAGATAGTGAAATGTATTAACTGTTCAAAAGTGAACAGCAGACTCAATATGGGTTTAGATGAGAACCACTTCACAAACGACAGAGTAATGTCCCGTTTATCAAAATAAATTGAGAAACAAAATGAGAAGGATAGGCTTGGCGATTTAACAACTAAAGGGAATAAGTGCCCTCTATACAAATGTACAAGGTCTTGCTAATAATTATAATCAAAATGAAATTATCGCAGCGGCGGAAAAACCTGACTTTTTAATTTTGTCTGAAACACATTTGACAAAAGATATAGATGAACAGGAAATTAGTTTACAAGGATATGATAACATCAAGTCACTGTCAACATCCTCAAGAACAGGAGGAGTTGTAGTATACTGTGAAAAGAAATGGAATGTGGAGAAATGTATAGAGAGGACTGATGATTTGAAGTATTGGATATTATTCTGTAAAGCTGTACATAATGATAATAATCATAATATATTAATTGGTGCAATATATAGATCGCCAAGTTACAGCGAAGCTGAGTTCTGTGATATATTTGACGAGATAATTGAAGAAATATGTGATACTAACTGTGATATTTTAATTACAGGAGACTTATATATAGATTGGAATAAGAACTCTTTATACAGGAATAGAATTAGGAATACTCTCAATGACAACGGCCTTAAACAAATAGTTAACGAAAGCACACGTGTAACAAGAAATTCGAGTACATTAATTGACTATGTAATAACTAATAATTATAAGATAAAATGTACCAACAGTAAGGATAATAAAATTTCTGACCATGAGGTTATTAATATAGACTTTGAGGGATCGAATGAAAACCCTATAAATACAAGCAAAAGCCATCAAGATATTTAAATACGATAGGAATATATTTAATAATGTGTTAGCTGAGAATATGATATATGAGGATAATAAAGATCTTAATGAAAACGTTAAACTATTTGATGCATGTATGGAAAATACAATACAAAGATTTACGTTTGAAAGGCAAGTGCACATAAATAGCAAAGTGAATAACTGGTTTAACGAAGAACTGCGAACAATGAAAAGGGAAAAGATAATAAAATATTTACATGCCAAATCTGAAAACTCAACTCAAGCTTGGGGGGAATATAAACTGATAAGAAATCAATACAAGGTACAAATTGAGAATAATAAGAATAATTACATAAAGGATAAAATTGGCAGCGCAAGTAACCAAAAGCAGATGTGGACACACATCAAAAACCTAGTACTTAATAAGAAGCAAAACTCAGCCAAATCTGTGATATTTGACCAAATTGAGTATAACGATATATGTGATATAGTAAATAAGTTCAATGCATTCTTTATCGATAGCATTAGTAGTATAAGGATATCAATAGGCAGCGTGCAATATATTAACCGAATAGAATATAGAGTAAATGATATTTTTAAATTCCGAAAGTTAGATATTATTGAACTAGAGAGCATCATGAAGTGTATGAATAACAAATCTGACCATGAACGTGTATCAAATAAAATTATACTTGACAACTGGAATGTAACAGGAAATATTATGTTAAAATTAATAAACACTTCTTTAGAGATAGGTATTTTTCCTGATAATTGGAAAAAATCAACCGTAACTCCAATTGAGAAAGTGCCCGGAACGAGAAAATGCGAGGAGTTTAGACCAATAAACTCTCTGAAAACGTGTGAAAAGATAATTGAAAAAGTAGTAAAAGGTCAGCTTGATAAATATATAGAAAATCGTGACATACTATCTAAATACCAGTCAGGATTCCGTAGGAAACATTCGTGTGAAACCACGGTAAACTATGTCATAAGTGAATGGAGAACGGTAGGAAAAGATCAGAAGATTATGGCAATATTTCTTGACTTCAAACGAGCTTTTGAGACGATTGATAGGGAAATAATGCTGGATAAACTATTGATGTATGGAATAAGAGGAATTGAGCTAGATTGGTTTAAATCGTACCTAGAAAGGAGAAGGCAAACGACAAAGTTAAATGACAGTGAATCTGCTGAAATAATAAATGAGTTCGGAGTGCCACAAGGCTCCATTTTGGGAGCGTTATTGTTTATAATCTATATAAATGACATGCCAAGTATTTTGGAAAAATGTAAAGTTGTTTTGTACGCTGACGACACTCTGATATATAGTATAGCAAATAGTGATGAAGAATGTCGCGAAAATATCAAATATGATATGAAAAAAGTTGAGGAATGGCTTAAAATGAATAAACTCAAATAAACTTACATTCAGACGAAATATTTAAAATAAATGACACAGTAATTGAAAAAGTCGAATATATAAAATACCTTGGTTTTATAATAGATAAAAAATTTAATTTCAATGAACAAATAGATTACTTATGCAAAAAAGTTGGTAAAAAAAATTAGTTTTTTAAGGAGAATAAGAGGCAAAATATCCAAGCCTACAGCGATAAATATATACAGCACGATAATAAAACCGCACTTTGAATATGGTTCCACTATTTTATTCACATGCAGTGGCACAAATCAATTAGCCAGGATGCAGAAACTACAAAATAGAGCGATGAGAATAATACTGAAATGCGATCGTTACACACATATAACTACAATGTTAAATAATCCAAAATGGATGAGCATAGCACAACGACTCCAATTTAACACATTACGGTTTATTAGAAAATTAAAACAAGGAGACGCCCCGAAATACCTATGTGATCAAATACAATATGTTGGAGATAGCCAACCATATCAACTAAGAAATGCTTGTGACTTTAGGATTCAAAGAGTGAGGTCAACACAAATGCAGAAAACGCTATTCTGCAAGGGTCTACAGCTGTTTAACTCATTGCCAAACAACATTAAGAATGAAACAAATGAAAATGTTTCAGACGAAAATGTATTAATTTTGTGCTATTTAATTTGTAATATACATTTATTGTAAATTTTTAATGAAAATGTAAAGTATTTTTAATACTAATAATAATAAAAAAAAAAAAATAAAAAAAATACAACATGAAGATTTCCTAAAAAATTATTTTTTGTTTGTTTACATATATTTAAATTACAATCTATCTTACGATAATAAGCAAATTTGAAGAAAAATATAAATTGACGTTAATAGATGTACTCTGATAAGTACAAATTCATATGTGTATTCTAATAAACAAATATCTAATATATTGACGTGGGGGTTTAATCTAGATAAATATCTGCCGCTAGATGTTCTTATAGCCTCTTTTATTGTGGGTATGCGAAGGTCACTATGTATGGCTTCGTTAGTTATGTACCATGGTGCTTGAATAATTAGTCCGAGGATTTTTGACTGGTATCTTTGAAGAATTTCGAGGTTGGAATTGCTCGCAGTTCCCCAAAGTTCGATTCCGTATGTCCAGATGGGTTTTAAAATAGCTTTATATAACTTAAGTTTATTTTCAATACTTAGTTTTGAATTTCCACCAAGTAACCAGTATAGGGTTCTGTTTTTGATGTTTAACTGCTGTCTTTTAGACTTTATATGTTATTTCCATGTTAATCGACGATCTAAATGCAAGAGATGATACTTAATACATTCTTTGTTAGGAATTGAGGTGTTATTTAATGTCAACAGTGGGCAGTCTCCTTTTCTTAAGGTAAATAGAAAATGAACTGATTTGTTCTGCGTTAACCGTAATTTTCCATTTCTTTGACCATGTATTTCTGATATTTTGTTGATTTTGCTCTAGATTTGCAGCTATAATTGGAGATTCATTTGTTGCCAGAATTGCAGTGTCATCAACATACGTTGACACCTGGACTTTATCTAGCATTTGCATGTCAGCTGTATACAGGTAACCCTCCTACAACGCGGTTAATTGGTTCCTGAAAAACTCCGCGTTGTAGGAAAATCGCGTTGTAGGAAAATCGCGTTGTAGGAAACTTCTTTTTCCTCCATTTTTCCTTTTCTTATACAATATCACGCAAGTAACATGTTAAAGTTTTCTCAGCCGAATTAATTATATTAGACCTTTCATCGAAAAAAAAAAATTTATTTTTTCAAAGATATTGTTCTATTTGTCTATTTCAACATAATAACATAAATTAATTCATTTAATTAACCAACAAAAAGCAATTCATTTATTTAAATAACATAAAACTAAGGAAAATAAAATCTGGGAAAAATCGACACGGATTTTCAAATCTACATATTTTCAAGGATTTTAATTCTTAACCTTCTACAAATCCGCTTCCTCGTCCTCGCTTATTATAATTTGCCTTAAACGTTTTCCATAGTGCATACAAACATAATAATAATAGATATACATACACATATACATAAGTAATTGATAATTGTATGTTTATAGAATAGTTTATAGAATACGTATTTAAAAAATGCTTAAAAATCGCGTTGTAGGATTCGCGTTATAGGAAACATTCCGCAATTCGCAAACCGCGTTGTAGGAAAACGCGCTATAGAAGTACCGCGTTGTAGGAGGGTTACCTGTATATAGAGAAAAGACTGGGAATTAACACACACCTTGTGGAGCACCCGCTCTGATATCCATAATGTTTGATTTTTGTCATTAATTTTTACATAGAATGTTCAATTTTGTAGGTATGATTTTATGATAGGGTAAAAGCTGGCTGGAAGGAGAGTTTTTATTTTATATAATAAACCATTATGCCAGACTCTGTCAATGAGTCTATATCTAGAAAAACTGCTGAACAATATTTTTTCTCATCAAAAGATATTCTAATTGTATTTACCGCTCGATGAATTTGTTCTATTGTTCCATGCTTTTTCCTGAAACCGAATTGATAATCGGGAAGGATTTTTTAACTTTCTAAAATAGGGGATAAGTGTTTTAAAAATACTTTTCCAAATATTTTTGAAAAGATGGTAAGCAAGCTAATTGGTCTGTATGATGAGATTAATTTTCACACTTATTTGATTTTCTAATCAATATAATCTCAGCACATTTTCACTGTGATTGTGATGTGAAGTAATTTATTCTTAATATGGTATTAAAAATATTGGCGAGATGTTTGCATTTTTCGTAAGGCTTTTGAATATCTTCGCATCTATATTATCATAACCAGGAGATTTCTTAACATTTAACATTCTTATATTATCCTTTAAGGTTTAATTAGTTGTGACTGAACCATAACCATATAAATCAGCGGTTTTAACCAACTTTATGGACATCACTATTTTCGATTATAGGTGACTTATCATAATGCCATAGTCATAACGATAACCATATGTACCAATTGAATTTTGGTTTTTTGTCATAACCATAAACAGCTGCTTGCTAAATTTACTTACATGTATACACATTTTTTTTTTTGTTTACTTTTGTATTTTTGAAAAATACATATGTGCAATTAACGTAAACAGCTGTTTATGGCTATGGCAGCACTGATTACTGCTAATAGTAAATTTACGGTTATGGATTATGTTACGACTACAGCGTTATGGTAAAGTCAGGACTAATTCAACCTTTATTTCTGAGGTTGAAATTGGCTTAACAGGCAAACTCATTTGCTATGCTGCTTCGAGATATTGTCCTCATCTTGTTGAACTTTTTCGTACGGTTGTATATTAAATACATTGTAGAGATGATTTGCAAAGGCATCAACTTTGCTTGAGTCTGATCTACACCACGTACCATTTAGGTCTTTAAAAGGTGTTTGTCTTTTCGTTACATAGTTACATATTTAAAGAATCGAAAAATTTACTAATTCCATTATTTTTTAGTTCAACTAAATGAAGTTTTAATGATTTTGTTGCTTGGTTGAGTAAACGTTTGTCGTTCGGATTTCCTATCGTTTGCCAATTTTTCCTAAGTCGTCTTTTTTGTCTTATGAGTTCACGTGTATCCATTGATACTTGAAAATTACTTCGGCTTAAGGCAGCTTCGTGTATTAAATTTGTAAATTTTTCCATTTCATTGTCCAACTCAACACCGTTTTCTGTATAAATTTTTAAATTAATATTTGCATCTATCCAGTACGAAAAAAATTCCATATCAGTCCGGCTGCAGTTTGATAGAGGTATTGTGTGAAAGTATTATTGGAGAATGGTCAGAACTTAACTCGTAGTTATCTTTAATATCAATATGCTTGGTATTCCGAAATAAATTAAAAAGTCAAGGATTTTTCTTGGGTCAGTGGGCCAGTATGTTGATTTTCCTGTGGATAGAGTAGAAAGATTATTCTTCTTTAAGAATGTTTGTAATTCTCTTCCTTTTGGCTTAATTTGACGTGAACTCCACCAAGGGTGTTTAGCATTAAAATCGCCACCGACTATAAAGCGAGGACCAAGTTTATTAAACAAGTTTTCATAATCTGAGCATTTAATGTTATGGCGGGGGGAAAATAATCAGCGCAAATAGAGATTAATGTATTGTTACATATTATTTTAATAACAGTAGATTTACATATTCTGTGGTTATATGTTCTTCTGTTGAGTATTCAATATTAGATTTTATTAGATAACAGAACCTCCGTGGGCTCTTTTGTTGGGGTGTTTAGCGGTTATTAAATCAAAGTTTTTTATTTTGCAATATGATTTCTTAGTGAAGTGAGTTTCTGATATTAATAAAATATCTATAAAATTTGTTTTTAGCGTTCCTACCCTTAAATCTTTTGGTATAGTTTACTACATATTAAAGACATCATATTTAATAATGTGTTTGTCATCTCCATTTGTTTATTAAAAAGCGTTTAAATTTTTTGTAAAATTGAACTTTCACTGGTATTATTTAGTTTGCTATTGCCTTTTACAGCATCCGAGTAAGAAATATTGTGGATTTAAATTATGTGCATTTATATATATATATTCATTTTATGAAAGTGGCATTGGTTGTCCACGGTGATAATTTGATAATTTGTTCTACCTCTATAACTAGCAGTATGAGACTCTTGGCAGTTGGCACATGTAGGTGGTGATATTTTATTTTTTATGCATTCAGCAGTTCTATGATTTCTCCCACATTTAATGCTTTTTTAGGGTTAGTGACAGTAGGATTTTGTATGCCCGTACTGCTGGCAGCAATGACATTGGGGAATGTTCTTTGCCTTACGTGGCGGTTCTATATTAACAGTCGTATTGTTAATATGTGTTAGGTTATAAATTTCGTTGTTGTTGTCTTTAGATTCTAGATCAACAAAGAACATTGGAAGTGACTGTTTTGTCAAATAACTCTATATGTTGGATATATTACGTACTTTGTGTCCAGATTTTTCAACATATGCCTATATGTCATCAGTGTTCGTTGAGTAATGTAAATTCTTTACAACTACTCTGTAAGCCCTATCATATTTTAGTTTAGTATAGAAGCTTATAATTTTAAATCTAAAATAGAACCAGTGTTCTATAGGAGTCAATGGTTTTAACCGTTACCCTAATCTGGCCATCTCCAAGTGCCTTGTAAGTATAATGTGTGGGAGTATAATACTGGCAAAGCGTTGATTTATCTCTTTGACGTTAGTCAGTTTAGGTGTATATAATGGGGTAGGTTTAGGTTCTCTTGAATTATGCTCAGCATTATTTTCTGCATTACGACAGAAAATCTGCATCTAGAACAGCAAATCTGTTTATTGAGCAAATTGGTATTTCATTTGTTGATGCCTTACGTTTACTAATAAAGGTTCCTGGTGACTTTAATTGGCGGCGTTTATTTGTATTATTGACTGTTTGCCATTCACATTCACTTTCTTCGCTAGCATGCTAGACAAACTAGAATTAGCCATGCTAGCTAAACTGTTATTGATTGTTAAATGTTTTTTTTTTCTTCTAAATAATAGGTTTGGAATTTTTACTTTACGGTTTATTATTATTTATCTTATACTTTCTTTTTGCTTTTCTTTTATTGCATTTATATTAAATGTGATTGTTGTTTTTGTCTAATTACAATTGCAACATTACACAAAGTTTTTTGTTCGTTTTTCAGTACAGTAGATATACTGATATGATTATTGTTTATGTAATACACAATTTTGTCTTTCACACTTCGTCAACATAGAAGATCGTACTTCTAATCGCTTTCGCGTTTTGATAACGACTATAGAAAATAATGTGGTATTCCTATTAGCGAGCGCACAATGATGGATTAGGTGTATGTCGATAAGTATAAGGCTCTTGGCTAGGTATTCTCTCCTTCAGCCCATCCACATACCCATTTTGGTTAATAAAATTGTATAATTCTTGTTTATTAGGCTTATTAATAACACTAAGCGGAAAAACAAAAAAATTAAATACACCCAGCTAATGACACAGTGTAAGTTTTAAGTTTTGTTGAGTAAAACTCAAAAATATTTTTTTTACATTTCTTGAACCCTCCAGACTTACTTTATTTGACAAAAACTGTTTTTTGGACTTTACGCAGAAATAATTGATTACAAAAACGTTTCGGAACCGATGCCCAAAATTTAAACCTTATTAGGAAGGAGAGGGATGGACCTTTAAAACGATATAAATTGTATATTATTTGCCTTAACACGTTCCCTGCCACGTGTACCGTTTACGGTGCACACTAAGCCTCATTTCTACGCCAAGCTGAACTTTTTAATTTAAAATGTTTATATCCAAAATTTAGAAGTCGCCGTGGTCTAGTAGGTAGTGTGTTGGCTTATTAGACGAAAGGCCTGAGTTCGAATCTCAGGTCAGACATCAAAACAAAAATATGAAAATACTTTTTCAGCGACTTCCTCTCAGCAGATTTCTGGCAAAAACTCTGAGAGTAAATAAACTTAAAATGCTTTCCAAAAATCTGTCGTTCGGAGTCGACTTTAAACTGTAGGTCCCGCCCTCATGTATAAAATTAACGCACACAACATAAGTGGTGTGAGAAGCTAGGACGTTGTACAATGGGTCAATTCGACCTCCGGGTACTGTACTTGTCAGAATTGACAAGCACACGTCCTCTAACCTAACCTATCCAAAATTTAATTATTGGTAGGACTATTTTATGTAACATAATGATGATCAGAGCAATTTTAGAGTAATGTACCGATAACGGTACATGTGGTGTGGTCATTAGTTTTTGGATCACTTTTGAACTTTTATTGAATACGACAGTTGTAAATGCATCGATTTTATATAATACAAGAAACAATAGTTTAATTTCACCTTTTAAAATATAGAAAGTTACTGATTTCACCAGTAAAAAGGATGCAGCCGTTCCATGGTAATATATATTCTTTTTTGTACATTACTCTTATGTCCCTTATTCTATGTGAAATAAATTTAATTTTTTATTGTTATTTTGTGCACTGTGTCCTTTGAATAGTAATAATTTTGAAAAAAAAATACATTTTTTCAAAAATAAAAAAGAACATGTATTTATAGAGATTTATAAAAGTAGTTATCGTGTACCGAAAATGATATACGTGGCCTAGAAATGACACCTTCTCACAAACTGCTTAGCAGGGAACTTGTTAATAATCTATAAGTTTTGATGAGGTAAACTTGATAAATGCGAATTTGTTAATATTTTTTCAAGTTTGTCCATTCATATTAGCAAACTTTAATTCAAAAATATAAAATAAGTGTTGCCATTCTGAAAGTTCATTATCTTGTGAAGAGGTTGACACTTCGTTTGATCATATCGGACAAAAATTACAGCAGTTATTATTTAAAAAGTCTAGGTTAGGTTAGAGGACGTGTACTTGTCGGTTAAGACAAGTACAGTACCCGAAGGTCGAAATTGACCCATTGTACGATGTCCTTAGAGAAGGAAGGAAATAGAGGATATAGGATGAAAGGAGGGAATGTAGGTAAGGGGAGGAGAATGGGAATCGGGGAAATTACACAGAAAGAAACAGGCACAAAACAAAAGAGTGTGAGAGCGCGGCTACACTTATGAAGCCCTAGCACCTCTCAACCAGCCCAAGCTGCTAATAAATCTGGGCAGAGCCTTGATGTCGGCTCTCGGCACAGAACTCAAGCTCTCAAAGAAAGCCCTGCCAAGAGTTCTCAACCTCACAGTCTCCAACTCCTCCTCATCGCAGCATACCCTGCAATAGTCCGTCAGCGACCTAATCTCGCAGTGCCCCGTGATAAAACCGACAACCAACCTTAAGCTGGCCTTAACCAAGCCCAACAGCCAATCCGTTCTTGTACTGTTCACAGCAGGCCATAGACGTCTAGAAACGGAACAACCCGAAACGTTCCCTCAACGCCTCTGCTCTGCCTCCCTGACCCATCAATCGATGAGGCTATAGAGATGGCAGACTGGGGGGTCAGGACCAACTATCAAATCGCCACCTGAAAGCGAACCTAATTTAGCGAGGGCATTCGCCGTCTCATTGCCCAGTATTCCGCTGTGACCCGGAACGCAGCATAGACGGATACGGTCTGGTCCAAAACTCCTCAACGACTCTTTGCACTCGCGAACGAGCCGTGATGTGCACCAGACCGACGCAATGGCCCTAAGGGCAGCCTGACTGTCAACGAAGATTATGTAAAATTCCGAATCGGAAGATGGGCCACCGCTATGGCCTCAATAGCCTTCAGTATTGCGAAAATCTCCGCCTGAAAAACGTTGCAGTCATTATTCAACCTAAAGTGGAGTTCAAGACCGAGTTCCCTACAGAAAACCCCAGCACCTGTACATCCACCTAACTTAGACCTATCTGTGAAGATGGGCATACCACTCTGCCCCACCACTCCATTGTGCCCTATCCGGTATAAGTATTTTCAAACCAGGTAGGAACATAGCCTTAGGCACAATGTTATCAGTGGCTTTTTCCGAAAGTCCGTACCTTCCGTCAGGAAAGACGGTATTCAGAACTCTGGAGTGACCTATCGAGCGCTGTTTCCAACAACCCGATTCCCTCAGGCGTATGGCACTACGCGCTGCACACCGCTTGACATATAAGTCAAGCGGGGTCAGACAGAGCATAGTATCAAGAGCAGCCTGAGGGCAACTCTTCCGCACTCCAGTGATACTCAAAGAGGCAATCCGCTGAACCTTATCCAAGATTTTCCGTTGAAAACTCTTATCTAAGGCACACCACCAGACAACACAGCCATAATTTATAACCGGTCTAACAATCGCCAGATATATCCAGCGAATGGCTCTAGGCGGAAGACTCCAGTTCTTACCTATGGAGTTAGAGTTATATTTTTCATATACATATATATATATATATATATATATATATATATTTTTTTTTTAAATAAACTTTAAGTTCAAAAATTTTCAGAATTTTTGATGGATCTTGATTATATATTATAAAATGTATGAATTTAATGTTTGAGCGACCACCAGAAGATGGCCAAGTCACTTCGCTTGGCATCATAATGTCGATGTATAATGTATCGTAAACTCCATAAGACATAACGTGCATAATATTCAAAAATCAATTTTAGGTATTAGGTTTCAGTACTGACAAGCAGTAAGGCGACAAAGTTAAAAAATAAAGACCTTTGGGACTTTAGTGAAAACCAATAAACACTATTCAGATTGGTACAGAAAAGTATTAAGACTTCTATTGGCCAATCGTGACCAAATACAAGAAATGTTCGTATGCCTTAAAAGCGAAATTTTTGACACGTGAAAAAGAAAACAGGATTGAGTTAACACTTTTATGAATTATTTTGAAAAACAGAGTGGATAGCAAAGGTGATTGGACATTATTGGAATAACATGACGTGTGATAAATGTTTGTCCAGCTTATGTGAAATGTAAAGTGATTCAAATAAATTGCAGAGATTTAAATAGCCATGAACATTACGTCAATGTACATTATGTCATGCCAATTAAAAAATCAAGTGCCCCTAAAGTAAGCATTATATAATAATTTAAAGCCTCTTAAAGCTTCTATGGATAAATTGGTCCGGATTTATGAACAACATAATCAAATGTCTGACACGAATAAGATGAAAATGCAATCTATATTGTGGCAACCGATGAACTGTTTAATAAAAAATAGGTCGGTCAATGTTCAGCAGAGAAGTTTATATACTTCGGATCCGCCATTGAGTATTCAAACGCTTCTGTGTTTGCCAATGACACCGTTTTCTTTGCATTCATGAGAATCCTCCCGAAACATACATACATAATTGGCTATTACAACCGTTCAGTCAGGATTACGACCTAGCTTCTCACACCACTTATGTTGAGCGCGTTAATTTTATACATGAATGGCGCGACCTACAGTTTAAAATCGACTCCGAACCACAGATTTTTGAGAAGTTTTTCATGACAATTTAATTTACTCTCAGAGTTTTTGCCAGAAATTTGCTGAGAGGAAGTCAGCGAAGAAATATTTTCATATCTTCGTTTTGATGTCTGATCTGGAATATTAAATCGGGCCTTACGACTAATAAGCCAACACACTACTGCTAGACTACGGCGACTTTATAATCCTCACGAAAGGTCTTGGCAATTTCAGGAACGCTTGATCAATTGCTAAAGTAACATGACATGATAGTCGTCTGACTAGCTCAAATTCAGTTTAAACTTTTTGAAATTTATTCGCCTGTTCTAGAAACTCGCAACTGAAGTTTGACTGCAAACGTATGTCTAAAAATGAGATGATGCTATTTATCTGTTAACATCTGCCTGCATCTCATATAGACAAAATTATACAGTGTTAAATCAAGCTATTACGTGTGATTACAGCAGCACTGTGCTTTACATATTCGAATAACTTTATAAAAAGATCATAAAATGAGCAAGCTGTGATAACAAATTTTGCAAATTTTTAACAATATGCTTGAAAAAGCTACCATTATACCCGAATGTAGTAACAAGTAATAAGCGTGGTCACATTCGCCAAGAATACATGTACGTTCACCTCTACGCAAGACAAACAAACAAATTTCTTAAATTTAAGAGTTGGTCACTTATTTATTGTCATTTAAATTTTTAATTGGAATATTCAATAAATAATATGGAAAAAATAACGCACGTAATATAAATTCCAGATGAGTTTTTAGTTTGCACTAAATTTACTTATTTCGAAAATATATAAATTTAAATATTGTACTGTACATACCAAAAGCTTCCAGAATAGTGTTCGCCTCTAAAATTTGCTGTTGAATCCAAGTTGAAACATCCGATGTAACAGAGCAAAGGTATTGCAGAATAAATTTTGTCGTTTCAGTTTTGCCAGCACCTGATTCGCCAGATATAACAACAGACTAAGACAGAAGATATGAAAAGTAAATATGTAAATTAACAAGGAATTCTTCTCAATTACTTTTTTACTCAATTATATTATTTCTTTGCTACTTGCAATGAAACAAACCAGAGACTACGTTTTAAACCGAAAATTTTATTAAACTTACGAAATATCGATTCGAATAAAGATTTCATGCATTTTTCTGAATTTTATGTGTTTTTTTTTTTGAAAAATTTTCCTATAGCTCTTAAAAGCTCACACTTTGTATATACAGACGTGTTCGAAATAATAAGAACAACCAAAGCGAAACAAAAGATCATTTTAAAAAATTTTTTGACAAAGATTTGAAAATTTGGCCTTATGTTATTTTTATAGTAGACATCTTTAGCTTTTTAAAAATATTAAAAGTTATGTTCTAACTCATATTAGTTTTCTTGTACTGGCAATAATGTGGAGCGAAGTCGAAAATCAGCTGTTCGAAAAAATAAGAACAATTGGAAAATTGGTAAATGTTTTCCTTTTGCTGAGCAATTTTTTTATTATATTACGCTGGTCGATAGAGCAATGCTTGCTTTTGCCGATTTTAGAAGAATTTTTCACCAAAATAAATCAATATTCTGCACAAAAAATGATTAACGACTACTCAACGATTATATTTGCAACAAAATTTTGGACTTTTTCTCTCATGTGAGAAATCTAAGTGGGTGCAAGATGATTTGTACATATTTTTTCGAACAGCGGATTTTCAACTTAGCTCAACATTATTGCCAGTACAAAAAAAAATAAGATGAGTTAGAACATAACTTTAATATTTTTTAAAAGTTAAAGATGTCTACTATAAAAATATCAGGAAGCCACACTTTCAAATCATTCTCAAAAAATTTTTTAAAACGATCTTTTGTTTCGCTTTGGTTGTTCTTATTATTTCGAATACGTCTGTATGTATGTATTACTACATCTGCTTGCCTATTTATTCTTTATTTGCGATTTAGATACTGTGAAGAAAGTTTGTGTTAGATTAAATTATAAAAAATTCATAATGATTTTTTTTTTGTAAAGATGGTATAATTCTGTTTTAAAATTGACGGTATTCAGAAATGTGAACAATTCGCAAAAGTGAACAACGCCAGTTTTAATTAGTTCACATTAGCGCGCGTGCACTGTATATAACAAACATGTGTACCAAAGATCAGCAATAAGTATTCAAAACGATGAGTAGGTTCTAGTCATACTTATAATTTCAGATACTTATACGCATTCATACTTATTTTGATATCATACACATACTCAAAGTTGGAAGTACTCGTCATATTCATACTTAACAATACGCATGATGTTATTGACTTCGACTCGTTTCTACTTAACATTTACACGAAGCACAAAATAAGTATGATTCGCGTACGAACACTACTATACTCACGAGAAGATTGTGTCTATGCTTTCCTTGTTGTCTTTCCTTTCTTCTTTGTTTGTATATGCAACAACAACAAAGGCTGTAAATTTTGATGAATGATTCGAGCTGCTCGAATGAAATTTATGAATCAGAATGAATAGGCGTATGAATCAAACATATTTCGAATGTTGTGAGTTTGATGTCTACGTTGTACTCATACTCATTGCTACTTATACTTATAAATCAATGTTGTAGCGAGTACGAATGAATCAGAGTAGTTGAATTTCAATTCTGTTGATTCACTCATACTCAAAATTGCATGAGTGCTTATGAGTAGCGGAAAAACGATTCATTGCTGATCTTTGATGTGTACCTTCATAAAAAAAATGCGAAAATCGAACATACGTAACTCACTGAATTTGAAAATAACGGTTATTTTTTGATCTGTTCTACATCAATACAACAGTATTTCCAAAAACAAACAATGTGACACAACAGGAATGTTCAATTTTATTTTAACTTTACCAGTAAATTTAAAAGCATATCTTTTACTCCGTTTTTTTTTTTCAATCTTTACAAGGAATTTCCTTTTCTGGACCGCTATCTTTGTTGTAGTTACTACTTTCTTAGTTTCCATTTCTATCACCATCAATAGTTGAAAAAAATGTAGGTAAGAGTAGTTATTTCGAAGATATCATCGGGTTCGGTCGCTGATGCATCTTTACATTCTGTCAAAATTAATCACCGAACATAACTTAAGCGCCGTAATCTTAACACCAGGTATGTTCTAAATTATTTCTTCCTTTGTTCTTATTACGTCTATTGGCTTAAATCTAAATATGACAAAAAGGTTTGGTTGCCATTTATAACATCGATGGCTTAATATAAAAAAGTCGTATCTTAAATTCTCAGTACTATACAAGATAGAGAAAAAACTTAATAAAATCTAAAACAAAAATGTTATAAAAAAGCTTAAATGCAGTTTTTATTAAAAATAAATGAGGAATTCAATCATAAAACAATTTTTCGAATGTCGGTTGAA
Source organism: Sarcophaga peregrina (assembly GCA_014635995.1). Taxonomy (NCBI): domain Eukaryota; kingdom Metazoa; phylum Arthropoda; class Insecta; order Diptera; family Sarcophagidae; genus Sarcophaga; species Sarcophaga peregrina. Next base: position 81,956,050 of record CM025789.1, on the reverse strand, counting down.
TTTAAAGAGTAATTTAACTTAGTGCTTTTCGATATTCAAATCGTTGACATGAGTTAAGGCTGTTTCTTTTAATTACTGTAATTCAACTATTCGTCAACACGGGAACCTGAATTTTTCGCTGTTTATAAAAGGCGATTTCTTATTTCGTCTATTGACTTAAATTTCAGTCTTTTGAATCCTCTGTGGTAGTAGGTAAATATGACATAAAGGTTTGGTTGCCATTTATAATATCGATGGCTTAATATAGGAAGGTCGTATCTTAAATTTTCAGTACTTTACAAGACAAGGAAAAATCTTAATAAAATCTAAAACAAAAATGTTATAAAAAAGCTTAAATGCAGTTTTTATCAAAAATAAATGAGGAATTCAATCATAAAACAATTTTTTGAATTTCGGTTAATTTTAAGGAGTAATTTAACTTAGTGCTTTTAGGTGTTCAATCCGTTGAAATGAGTTAAGCCTTTTTTTCAATTATTGTAAATCAACTATTCGTCAACACGGGAACCTGAATTTTTCAGAGGATGTGAATGGGAGCTTTGTCTACCAGAACATGTAAAAATCCCTATTTTGAAAAAAAAAACGAAATACGACTTTTCTATCGATTTGCAGAATACAGTTATCGTTGCAAAATTATTCGAAAATCTTAGCGGTATAGTCTGTGCCACGGTCGAGATCAGACGTTAAGGTAAACCAAAAGTTGTCAACTCTTTTAAACAATTTATTACAGGAAAAGATTTTCTACTTCCCATAGTCTTGATAACTGCATATTTAGTGAAAGCATCAAAAAAAGCTAAGATGTGCGTGCGAGCTTTCTTACATAAATTTAGCGAAAAGAAAACAACAGTTTCAAATCACCATAATTCAAATTACTATTGGGCTTACCACCTTTTGCTGTATTGCAAAAACATTCGACGCAGGCAGCTATATATTCTTTCAAATGCTTTCGTAAACGAGAAATTCAAAAATTCTACTGTAATCTTTCCAAACTTTTTTCCAATTCGTAGTGATCTACGTCATCGTGACAGAATTTTGCAATTCGCCATGGCAGTAAGGACTGTCATGGGAAAAACGAGTTTTGCTAATTGTTGTGTTTTACGATATAAGAGGTTGTTCTTCTGTACATACCCCGTTTAAATCTAGAGTTCGAATTCTTTTTGTCCTTTTGATGATATTCATAAGTTTCTCGTCCTTAAGCTGAGTAACCAATACCTCAGCTCTACCCACACATGACGAACGCTAAGGGTTCATGTTCATGTGTTTTGCAGACGGGCACCAGCCAATTCTAAACTACTTGCGATCGTAAGTTTCTTGTATTGCGCAGATAAATTATATATTCACAGACAGGCCTGTTGCATAGAAATAGAATTCGTCTTATATTCGTAAGAAGTCTTGAGATAAAGCAGTGCGGTCCACAAATCCAGCCCCACATAAAAACCGCAGCAACTCCGAGACATTCATTGGAGTTTTGATTGATTTTCTCGACGCTATACGTTATTTCGTCCTTAAGTAAGCTCAAGTACCCCAAAAATGTATGCCCACTATCACTGATTTAGTGGAGATAACGTCATGTCGCTAATATTTTACCCGGATTCATAAACTCCTAAACATGGTCTTTCACGGCTGAAACACTAACTAAACTAAAAGGAATCAAATCGCATTCATAGCGATAAAAGTGGTGAACCTTTTAGATGACTCTTCTTCAATTTGGTGGTAAACCATTCCGAAAACAATTTCCAGAAAGTTTAGCGAATTGTTCATCCATCCCTTGCATGGGTTATGGCGTTTTATAATTTACGGTAGTCCACATATAAAATATGCTCACTGTCTTTCTTTTCTATTTTAGTTTGCAGATGATAAAACTTTCAAAAAGTTCGTGTAATGTATTTGCCACTACAGGACGTTTCGCAAAAGGTATCAGCGTCGTGCATAGCGGGAGTTTGGTGGCTAATATTATCTTCCTCTGCACTAAATTGCGTTTTCCTAATTCATTTATATCTTTTGCGAGATTCAACTGTGTTAATATTTTATAACCAGCATTTTTCGCCTTCTATAATTGATCGCTTTCCTTCGAAACACAGCAGATCTCGACCGATTAGCACATTATTTATTTTTCAATGATTTTCGTTTTACAGAATACTACAGACGAACCATCACTGCCACAATCTATAAAAGCTCCGGTGGCGACATTGTTTACCTTGACATCCTTACAAAGACCCTCCCTCTATCGATTTTGTTTACATTTACGAATTTATATTGTCCTGTTCTACCATCTGTCATTCTATGAGAAGTTCGACGGCAAATTTCACGAGGCCTTTTCTCTTATTCCCGACACCAGATTGAGTAATGACTGTAGTTAGAACAATTATAACACTTAATTTTATTAACGGAAGTTCCGTTGTCCTTTTTTGTTTGTTTGGGCTTTGATTTCGATGGTATCGCCTTTTATTTTGTTTCATTAGTTGTAGGTGTATTTTTTCATTACACTCGCAATAGCTGATTATATCGTTGAAAAGATGGTAGCAAGATACATATTCATTTGATATTTTCCTCTTCAAATTATAATCGTTGGTTCCATTGACGACATGTCTTGCTGCATCGCTTTCCCTTTTTACCAATAGCGTACATTTTGGAGTCGCCGTAGTCTAGTGGTAGTGTGTTGGCTTATTATTATCCCAGGGCAGACATCAAAATTTAATATGAAAAAAGATATATATTTCTTCGGCGACTGCCTCTTAGCAGATTTCTGGCAAAAAACTCTGAGAGTAAATAAAATTGCCATGAAAAGTTTCTCAAATATCTGTCGTTCGGTCACGCCACTTACGTATAAAATTAATACACGCAACGTAAGTGGTGTGAGAAACTAGGTCAATAATTCTGACTGAAGGATTGTAATGACCAATTATGTATGTATGTATGTACATTTTGTAGTAGTATTGCTGGGAAGTCGAATGACGAATCATTGCTGTCATCTTTACATGAACATCGGCGTCGTTATCAACGTAGGGAAAATCTAAAACAAAAAATTGTGACCAAGTCATAAACACCTTCTCAAATGATTCGACCCAATATTTAGCCGGGCCTTTCATTTTCTGCTGTACACCAAATATAACATAACGATCGTCCCGTCCATAAACCGATTAAAGAAGTTCAACTCGCTTAGCGAACTGCGTAGAGTTAGGAGACTCATCCACCATGGAATCAAAACAAGCTGTGTTGAAAAAAAAAACGTTGCCGACATTACATTATTCACGGTAGGCGCTGTAAATTGGTACTGAGTGCATATTGATTCGCGTTGTACATAAATTGAGATTTGCTCTATTCTTGAATATAATTGCCTGCAGATACCCAAGATTGAAAGAATGTTGTTTCGAAATAATTTTGTTGTAGATATCAAGGGTTGTAAATTATCGAAAAAATAAGGAAATATTCATTGGCTGTGCGTAAAGGTGCGTTTGCGTTTTCTGATAACGTACCGTTATGGACGTAGTTAGACGTTGGTGGTTTGTGGTAAACTTTGGAAATGAGTTATATAATCTGACTGCGTTTGTCGTTTCAGATGGGTGGTTTTGTCCCCTTGGTGTATAATAGGGATGTCAAACGGTATAAATTTTTAAAAATCCAGGTATTCGGTATTTTGTTATCCCGATCGCGTAATCCCGTGAAAAATCGCAATTTTCTCTCAATAATAAAAATGAAAAAAATATATTTTATTAACAAAATCATTTATATTCCAATTGTATCAGAATTATATGTCGTTGAAAATAAAATATAAAAAAGCAAGACAAAAAGCAACAAAAAAGTGTAAATTAACAAAAAATAAAAATTATTCATACATATGCAAATGCATTAGTTTTAAGAAAATTATTTGGATTCCAAAGAAAAGATTAAAGCATCTAATGATAACATGTTAGGCATGAACGAATTTTGTTGTCAACAGACGCTGCCGTTGAAAAACACTTCTCGCAATCAATGCTGTTTGTAGATATTCACCTTTACCACCACTGATGCAAATAAATCTATTTCTTTGAACAGTTGATTATCTAAATCAGTTACCCTATTAATTCGTTTTATAGGGCTTTTGCATTCTTCGATAGCATCAAATAACTTTTTAGCAATGAAAGTAGAATCTTCCTCATCTGAGATACTATTATCGAAGAAGAGTGATATAGAATTTCTTTTTTTCAGGGCCTTTTGCAGGGTCAAAATAAATATGAATTCACAAGCCCGAAAATCACGGGACAAGTTTTTAAAAATTCCGGAGTTCGAGATTTGTGAATCCCGAGATTTCGGAATTTCTCGATTGGCATCCTAGTTAAACGTTGCTTTGCAACTTTTTTACGGTAAGTGAGCGGGAGCGATTTTTCCATTGTGAACAAAAATATAAGAAACACGACGTAGAATTTTTAGCCCACTTCTGTAATGTCACAAAAGAATAACGAATACGTATTTAAAAAAGTTATTCGTCCTGCCATCCAGCGGAGAAAATAGGATTCAACAGGTAATTAGGTTCTCTACCAGGACAGCGCATACTCAAAAGGCATATTTTAAAGGCAACGATTAATGGCAGCACCGTTATCCTACGGCCTGCTATAGAAGATCAATCACCTGTTTGGATGGAACAACAATAGACTAACGTAAGAAAAATAAGGCAGAATAACAACCAACCGGAACTTATGGCTACAACTATAGTCGCAAATCGTATCGCCAGAATATAGTTGGGGCACTGAACGGTCTCCCGCTTCATGACAGGATTCCCGATAACGACCAATTGCATCACTTTATAACCAGATCGACTTTCCCATGTCACAGATATCCGTTTGTGGACTACTTGCTACAAGGATGATTCTTAACGATGAGATAGCACGGGACTAAACCTAAAAAAAAAAAACTAAAAAAAAAATTTGCTACCGGCTGCCGCATCATACGGTTGACATAGGGATTGAGTCAAATGACAGTTTAACATCCAAAAAAGAAAAAATCCAATTAACAAAATTAATGCATTAACACATTGAGTCCCAAGCGGTTTTGACGAAAAGCTTCCCAGGAGGCCAAAGATTTTTTTGTTAATTGAGTGTATTAGTGTCAAAAACCAATTTCTGAGAAACTCCTAGTCCATTCTTCCCCTTGCTTTTCATTTTATATAGGCTTTTTTGTGTCGTACATTTCTGTACGACGTGGCACTGCACAACGAGTATACATTGTAAATACCTAAAATGTCGGAACGAAAGTTAAGCGAAAAAGAAATATTGGAAGCCTGGACGGAGAATGATAAAGATTTTTCAAATGATGGTGATCTTAATTGGATACCGGAGATTTCGGATTTTGCTCTGACATAGATCCAGAGGAAATCGATGACAATATCGCTTGAAAATGGTATCAATATGAAAGAGAAAGCTGAAAAAATTAGTTCACTTATTTTTCGCTTTATAAAAATTCCCTACGACGGGATAGGCGTCGTACGGAAACGTACGACGTGGCACTCAATGTGTTAAAGACCAAATTAAAGAAGTTGACGGAAACGCCAAATCGACTATTGTGGAATAACGACGCGATAGGATGAATTACAAAAATACTTTGGAACGATCCTAATGCGGAGGAAACCATAAGCGTTTTAAAACTAAATAAGGGCGGTCTGAGCACACTAATGACCGTACCCACGGAACTCTCAATCTGAACTTGAACCATATTGGCATGGTGGAAAACAATGAAAGCAAGGCATGCGATGAAGACATAGAAACGATGGAGTACTTTTTACAGCAGATGTAAATCGTTATAAGGGAGTGGACTGGAAGAAGTTTGAAAAAGATACAGACTTCAAATAGAAAGAATGGTGGTATTCTTAATTGAGAGCGCTCAACAAGCTTTCATATATGTCAATAGGCATGAGGCTCTGCACGCCTTCAACCCACCTACCTTCGCATTAAATACCATGCTCAAAAGAAACACATAGCTTTGAGAAATTCAAACATAATTCACTCCTATATAACTTCGTCGAAAGAAATCTATGCAAAGCTTCATCTATATATATAAAAATGAATGTGTGTTTATTTGTGGGTTTGTTTGAAGTCTTTAGATGGCTAAACGACTGGACCGATTTTCTTGAAGTTTTAGCTGTACCTTCCTGTATGTCTGGAAGAAGCCTATATGCCACGCAAACATACCCAATAGGTATTTAATATCGCATATCTCATAAACTGCAACAGCTAAAATCCTCAAATTTTGTATGGATGACTTTGACGTATATATGAACAAAATGAGCGGATTGGCTATAGTGGGCGTGTCACCTCCCATAGTCTATATATATATAAAAATTAATGTTTATTTGTATATACCTTATGGAATCGTAAACTATGCATTTGATCATGTTATGATCTTTAGCAAAGTTGTTGCGCATGAGCCGACGAAGATTTCTAAGTTGGTATGACCAATTTCAAATAGGTGGTGCCACTGAAAATTACTCAAAATGAATTAAATCTTAAACTGTGCATTCTTTAACAAAGTCGTTACAAATGAGTCGACGGAGATTGGTGCGATTAATTTCCATTGGATGGCGTCACAGAAAATTGTTCAGAATGAAAGACAAGCAATTAGTCGACCTACAACCCAAGCACGGAAGAAAAAAGCATTACGAGCCTCAGAATCAGACGAGCACTGTGACTGGAAAATCTTCGAGAATATGCCGCTGAGACCCGTTCGCATGAACCACTTGAACAACGAGAAGTGAGATTAGAAACTGATCGAAAGCGTACTACTCAGGTCCGTTCATCTGAATCATCAGGACAACGGGAAACAAAATCAAAATAAAGTTTCAAAATTAATTGGACATTTGTGTAATGCCTTTGCTTCAAATTTATTTTAGTTGGGAACACGTGCAGGGTACAGCTAGTTTATAAAACGTACTAAGTAGGGAAACAGCACCCAAATTCAAAGTTACACTCCAGTAAACGTATTAACGATGAAATAAATTTTTTTTGTCGCAAATATGATGAGCAAATAAGCGAATTATTTGAAATCAACTTTAAACAAGATGATTTTTAAATGATATCAGGATAAATTCTCAAGTATTAATTGACCTCTGTGTCATTGCGATGCCATCTATTTAATCATTAGTTGCGTCAAATAACATACCCTAAAAAGCCTTTGGCTACTTTTGTCTCGGTCCTGCAGTTATTATCCACGTTCATTACCGTTGTTCTAACAGGAAGCTTTAAATTGTTGTATTTGAAAATCTGGTTAAATTATTTATAATACGACCGATTCTGTGGTCAAAAGTATAAATTGATGGTGATGGCTATCTGTTGAACAACCGAAGTGGTCACTGTTTTTGTACGCATATTTTTGAAAGCCGTAGCAATTTAACCAAATATTAAACGACGAATAAATTTTCAATGTGATTGCGATAAAGAAAACCAATTTGTGCTTGCTTTGTATCGTAATAGTTTGGGTGTTAATCGCATAGTTAATAAATTAAGGTAATTGTTTATTTCTTTAATTCGCTACATTGTATTTTTTATTTTCGTTAACTTACAAGTCATTGCTGATTCATCTAACAAAGAAACGTTCCGTTTTACAAAAGTCAGATTTACTTTCACTTCGAAATCTTTGACATAGTAACCTGTTAATGAGACGCCTGTACATTCTAAAATTTGTTTATTTATGTTTTCTGTAGATTTTAGATTTCGTTTTTTATTTACTTTTCTACTTTGTTGTTTTATTTCTGTTTCTGTTTTATTATTTCATTATTATGCATGAACGGCAGAGACCTGCGCCGAGCAAATTTGTCGGCGGCGGCGGCTAAAATTCAAAAGTTTCGGCGACGGCTTTAAGTCGACTGTCAGCCGAAATATGTCAGTTTCGGAGGCGCCTTTATATCTGCTGTGATCCGAATTGACATAAATAAAATGGGCCTGGTTGCTCCACTATGTTAAAGGGCCTTAGATCTCTGCAGCACATTTGCGCAAGCAGACGTGCGTTAGAAAATTTTTCGGAATCTGCATTTTTAGAACTTCCTGACAACATGGATTTTGTTTTGGCATTCGAATTTTACAAATTTTTTGATTTTACGTCAATACCATGAGCACGTAAATGGTTACAGAGGTTTGATGTCGACGTAGAAACTCCAAACCTGAAATTACTTCGCATTTTATAACACTTACAAAAGAATTATCAGAATTAAATATTCAAAATAAAATTTCCATAAAAATTTGACTAAAATCTAATTGAAATTGGGGTTTCAATTATTTTTTTGGGAAAATATACTTTTAATTATCTTTAAATTTAATTCCTGGATAGAAATAATCCCCTTCAAACCCATGGGGCAAACTTTACACATAAGATACTTTTTAGCACAGGTTTATTTCCAATAATCATTTAACCAAAATGGTGTCAAACTATGGACCCTGCTGAAGATTTTTTTGTTTAAAAGGATTTGGGTTGTTTCTTTAATTTTTGTTTTAGTGGCTAATATTTTTTCGTGTTCGTTTATGTCATTGTCAATACTATTAAAAATAGCAAGTCGTCATCGGAATCAGATGAATTTAACTCATTTAAATTATTATTTAAATTTTGAAAGAAATTTGTAATTTTTTGGTTCTCCATTATAATTTTTTGTCTTTTAAAAAATTTAACGTAAAGTTAAAACTGTTACCACATTCACCAAAAACAAAAAAGGGTGTTCAAAATCACCATATCAAAAAATTAAACATTTTTCTATTAACATATCACAAAATGTACAAAAAAAAACTTCTTCAATGTGTTTAAGTCAAGTAAAATAATAACATTTAAATATCATATTTTTATATATAATTAAAATTTATTGTATTAAAAACATATTTTCATATATTTTAATTTTCTTACATACATAAAACGGCGGCTTAATTTAAGCCGACTTAAGCCGAATAAATTTTCGGCGGCGGCGCCTTTTAAATTTTGTCGGCGGCTCGGCTTAGCCGGCTGTCAGCCGATCGGCGCAGGTCTCTGATGAACGGTCGACATTACAATTTACTTTTTATTGACGAAGCTTAACTAAAAGTTTGTGTGTTTTCGCACAGTTGAACGAAATTGGATTGCGTTTGCTAGTATAAAAAATACAGTAAAGTGTCTAGCTAATTTACTTTTGTCACTTGAATAAGCAATTGGTTTGCATCTCTAAAATCTATTTGTCAGATTATTTATAATTTACTATAAACGTTGTCAAACGCTTTACTGATGTCTGTGTAATTACACAGTTTGATTTTGTTCAGCAAATCGAAGACTGACTATTATTTTTAGTTCGAAAATTTCGTAACAGTCGGACATTCGTCATTGAGGAGTGTCAGATTAGATCCAATCATGTATTCAATGCTACATTGATTTAAATTTATTTAAGATAGTAAAGACGACTTAATTTAAACGTTGTAGCTAGATCGATATATCTTATGATAGATACGTCCGACATACATACATACATAATTGGCCATTACAACCCTTCAGTCAGGATTACGACCTAGCTTCTCACATCACTTATGTTGTGTGCGTTAATTTTATACATGAGTGGCGGGACCTACAGTTTAAAGTCGACTCCGAACGACAGATTTTTGAGAAGCTTTTCATGGCAATTTTTACTCTCAGAGTCTTTGCCAGAAATTTGCTGAGAGGAAGTCGCCGAAGAAATATTTTTTTCGTTTTGATGTCTGACCTGGGATTCGAACCCGGGCCTTTTGTCTAATAAGCCAACACACTACCCACTAGACCACGGCGACTTTAGATACGTCCGACACATATTTTTAATACGTTTTTCAAAATATATATAATATTTATTTCTTAAATAAAAACAAGGAAAGTTACAAAGATAACTGGATAAGGAGCTGAGTACACGGATGGTGTTCTGACTATGTACGTTATCTACATATGTGTGAAGTTACGTAGAAAATTTCAATTTTCTTGACTAATAATTTCTGTTCATTTTGATCAAATGTAAATGCAGCGTCAAGACGCGACATGGCTTATTTGATAATCAGTGGAGTTTTGTAAAATAGATTTGAATGTAACAGGTCTTTTAAATTTTCTTATCTCACCGCGCAAATGTAATTTAACGCATGTGAAGTAACCAAAAACTTCCAAATAACTAAGGAAAAATATTCTATTTTACTTCAATAATTACAGAAAACTTTTGTGTTCAAGAAGCAGACTCAAAGAGTTTAACTTCAACATAATACTTGCTAAAAACGTAACAAAAAGCTAAACAGAATGCACGATGATCCGGTGTCGCTCTAGAAAACTGTAAAAGTTTTGGTTTTCTCCAAAATTGTGTCTTTAAAACAAATAAAAACGCTTGAGAGTTTCTCCCAAAAACTCTTAGGGCGAGTTTTTGAATGCAAGTTTAAACTCGAGATTAATATCCAGTTAACCTTCGTTTTCAGTTTTTGAATTTACTTAATCTTAAGTTTAACCTTACGGTTAATCAAAGTTGTTGACAAATTTTATTTAAAAAAAGTTTTTAAGTGACAGAAAGCCGAATAAGACACATTTTTAAGTGATTATGAATTATATAAAACACAAATTGACAATAGACAGTCTTAATTTATTTATTATTTTCCAAAAATTATTTTTTTACTTCAAGATTTATATATATATATTTCAAAAGGGAAAAGAGGCTCCGAAAAATTGTTAAAAATAAAATATTTAGTTGTTATTTAAATAGACAGGACTATATTAAAACCATAAACAGAGTGTTTTTTCATATTCGGATGGTAAAGTACAATCAAAAACATATTTGATTGGAAAAACAAAATAAAAAAATTAAACTATAAATATGAAGAAATATGTAAAAAAGTTTTTCACTGTGCAAAAAAGTGCTCGGGAATCGATCAATATTCTCGAGGAATATTGGAGGCTGGTGACTTCATCCGTTTTACGTGTGATGACTGTGTACAATGTATAATGCGGATATGGTGATTGGAGATATTGAAGAAAATATGATAAAAAACAAACAACACCTGGCTGAATATAAAGACGAATTCAAAGAATTTTTAAAACAAAACGAAATTAAAGAGCTACTTGAAGCGATCGAAAAAAGGTATGAGGAGAGATTGAAAAATATATGAAGTTCAAAGGCAATGCGATGTAAATGTAAAGGAAATAACTAAGCTGTATGGAGTGATAAACGAAAATCAAAATCAAAATAAAAGAATGTGTAATAAAATTGAAGAGAAGAACAAAATAATGTATAATGAAATAAAAAAAAAATAATTGAGGAAACAAGTGTCAAAACAAGTAAGCTATCATTTGCAGATGCATTAAAGATTAATATAGTAATTCCAGACAAAAATAAACAAAACCCGCTAATTATTAAACCAAAAGGGAAACAATATGCGGAAAAACTAACGATTTAAATAAAAAAGTTGATCCTGTGAACTTTAAAATTGTTAATATAAAACAACGAAAAAATGGTTCTGTAGTTATACAGAGCGAAAGTAACGAAGAAAGAGAAAAAATAAAAGAAACAATACAAAAGAAAATGTGTGAATATTGCGAAATTAAAGCTCCTAATCAAATTGATATGAAAATTAAGATAACTGGTATGTCGTTAAAACTAACGGAAACTGAAATTATCGAAAAATTGAGAAGGCAAAAAAATTTTCTTAATGATAGCCAAATGGCAATAATAAAGTTATTTGATTATAAAGAAATGGTGATACAATATGGAACGCTATACTCAAATTAGATAACTATTCATATATGAAAACAATGATGGCACAAAAAGTTAATATTGGTTGGGAAAAATGCAGAGTTTTCAACTGTACTCACATTATACAGTGTTTCAAATGTAAAGGATACAACCATAAATCATCGGATTGTAAAAATGAAGAGGACTGCATAAAATGTCATTAAAGTCATAAATCGAAGGAATGTAATCAAGATACAATAAATAAATGTATTAACGGTTGGAGAGTAAATAACGGGTTGAATCTAGGTTTGGATGAGAATCACTCGACCATGACTAAAGACTGTACTATATATCAAAATAAATTGAATTCAAAATAGAGGAGAAGTGGTTTAGTGGCATAACAATCACGGGAAATACAAGGCATATACACAAATATGCAAGGAATATTAGAAATGAAGAAGCCTGAATTTATAATACTTTCAGAAACCCATTTAACCAAAGAAATTAATGAGGAAGAAACACAGCTCATTGGTTACAAACAATTTATAACGTTATCAAATTCGACAAGAACAGGTGGAATAAGAAATAACGTATTTCAAAAAGAAATGGAATGTGAAAGGAATAATTGAAAAAATTACTGACTCGAAAATACGGATAGCTGCTTATAACTACACGATTGCAATTACATCTGTATATAGATTCCCTTGTCGTCAAACGTGCGGCCAGGGGTACACCACAGGGGGTGTCCTATCCCCTCTTTTGTGGCTCTTGTTTGCTAATGTTGGTCTGAGGCTCCTGGAAAGTGCCGACGATGTGGCTATTCATGTGGGTGGAAAATTTTTGCCAACGCTGATAGACTCTGCCCTTGGAATTGTATCCTCTTGGGCAAAAAACTGTGGTCTAGGGATAAATCCAAATAAGACGGACCTCGTTTTGTTCTCGCATAGGTACAAAATTGAAACCTTCGGGTTGCCAAGATTAGCTGGTAGGGACCTGTCGTAGTCTTCTGAGGTCAAGTACTTGGGTGTTGTCCTGGACAGCAAGCTGAACTAGAAACGAAACACCGAGGAAAGAATGAAGAAGGAACTAAATGCTTTCTACCAGTGTATGAACCCCATAGGTAAGAACTGGAGTCTTCCGACTAGAGCCATTCGCTGGTTATATCTGGCGATTGTTAGACCGGTTATTACTTATGGCTGTGTTGTCTGGTGGTGTGCCTTAGATAAGAGTTTTCAACGGAAAATCTTGGATAAGGTTCAGCCGATTGCCTCTTTGAGTATCACTGGACTGAGGAAGAGTTGCCCTCAGGCTACTCTTGATACTATGCTCTGTCTGACCCCGCTTGACTTATATGTCAATGAAAATGCCTTTCCTGACGGAAGGTACGGACTTTCGGAAAAAGCCACTGATAACATTGTGCCTGAGGAAATGTTCCTACCTGTTATGAGAATACTCATACCGGATAGGGCACAATGAAGTGGTGGGGTACTCTAGGAGCAGAGTGGTATACCCATCTTCACAGATAGGTCTAAGTTAGGTGGATGTACAGGTGCTGGGGTTTTCTGTGGGAACTCGGTCTTGAACTCCACTTCAGGTTGAATTATGACTGCAGCGTTTTTCAGGCGGAGATTTTAGCAATACTGAAGGCTATTGAGGCCATAGTCGGTGGCCCATCTTCGAATTCGGAATCTTACATGATCTTCGTTGACAGTCAGGCTCTCCTTAGGGCCATTACGTCGATCTGGTGCAAATCGCGGAACGGATCGGGTTGATCTGTTTCTAGACGTCTATGGCCTGCTGTGGACAGTAAGAGAACAGATTGGCTGCTGGGCTTGGTTAAGGCCAGCATAAGGTTGTTTGTCGGTTTTATCACGGGGCACTACGAGATTAAGTCGCTGACGGACTATTGCAGGTTATGTTGCGATGAGGAGTTGGAGACTGTCGAACACCTCCTCTGTAACTGCCCCGCCATTGGTAGGTTGAGGACCCTTGCCAGGGCCTTTTTTGAGAGCTTGAGTTCTGTGTCGAGAGCCGCCATCAAGGCTCTCCACAGATTCATTAGCAGCTTGGGCTGGTTGAGAGGTGCCAGGGCTTCATAAGTGTAGTCGCGCTCTCACGCTCTTTTGTTTTGTGTCTGTTTCCTTTTGTGTAATTCCTTCCTTGTCTTAACCGACAAGTACACGTCCTCGAACCTAACCTAGATTACATAGTAGTAGTGAAACGGAATTTTTAGGAGTATAATTTTTAGGAGGATTGAACTGCGATATAATAATAACTGGTGATTTTAATATAGATTAGTGTAAGGACGGTTTTTATAAAAATAAATTGCATTGCCTTAAACAAGTAATAGGAGAGTTTACACACATTACACAGAGTTCGAAAACATTAATTCATTTTGTTATAACAAATAACAACAATATATCGAAGAAGACCAATAGTTCAAATAAAATATCGGATCATGAAGCAATAGACTTTATAGTGGGTTATAAAGAAAAAGATATTTTTAAATATAATAAGACGAGAAGACGAATAATGAAGGAAAAGTGTAATATAAATTGGGTTAATGAGGAAATAAGACGTTTAAAAAGAGAAAAAATTAATAAATACAATGTAGAAAAAATTGAAAACTCTAATAAAGCGTGGGCTATATATAAAGCGATGCGAAATTTATATAAAGTTAAAATTCAAAACGTGAAAAACAATTATATTAATAACAGAATTAATAATGCTACTGACCACAAAGAAATGTGGAAGCAGATAAAATACCTTATTTAAAAAAAAAAAATGAAAGTGCAATAGAAACTGTGATATGTGATCAAGTAGAATGTAAAGACAATTTTGATATAGCAAATAATTTTAATAAATATTTTATAAGTAGTACTAAGACGATTAGAGATGAGATAAATAATGTGCAATATGTCAATAGAATAACTGTGATAAATTCCAAATTTAAATTTCGGAAAATAACATTGGGAGAATTAAAAATAATTTGTACAAACCTAAAGAAAAAATCGGACTATAATAAAATGTTAAGTGACATGATCATAAATAGTTGGCATATTGTCGGCAGAATAATGCTCAGGATAGTGGACAAATCACTACAAACAGGTGTGTTTCCAGAAAATTGAACCAGCGATGGTCACACCAATTATCGGCCAATAAATACTCTTCAGAGGTGTGAAAAGATAATAGAAAAAGTTTTAAAAGAACAGTTGGAGCAGTACTTAGAATCTAAGAAATTTTCGTGTGAAACAGCAATAAATTATTTAATTAACAGATGGAAAAAAACAGACAAGAATAATAAAATATTGGGTATTTTCTTTGATCTTAAAAGAGCGTTCGAAACCATCGATAGAAAATACGTCTGCAAAAATTACGAGCAGAAGGCATCGAAGACATAGAATTAAAATGATTTTTAACAAACAGGAAACAAATAACGAAAGTAAATGACATTATGTCACACATACTTAACAACGAATACGGTGTGCCACAAGGATCAATATTAGAGGCACTAGTATAGGTTAGGTTAGGTTAGAGGACGTGTACTTGTCAATTCTGACAAGTACTCGGTGATCGAATTGACCCATTGTACTACGTCCTAGCTTCTCACACCACTTATGTTGTGTGCGTTAATTCTATACATGAGTGACGGGACCTACAGTTTAAAGTCGACTCCGAACGACACATTTTTTTGAGAAGCATTCCATTGCAATTTTTTACTCTCAGAGTTTTTGCCAGAAATCTGCTGAGAGGAAGTCACCGAAAAATTATTTTTCAAATTTTCGTTTTGATGTCTGACCTGGGATTCGAACTCGGGTCTTTCGTCTAATAAGCCAACACACTACCTAATAGACCACGGCAACATCGAGCACTACTATAGGTCCTATATGTAAATGATATGCCAAACACATTGAACAAGTGCGGAATATTTTTGTATGCTGACGATACGCTTATTTTTACGGAAGGAGAATCTGAACAAATATGTTATAATAACCTCAACGATCGGAAAACAGTCTTGTGCTAACTCTCAAACTGAACGGTCGTTAGAAATTGTTAAACCGGTTTAATTGAGAGACAAGTGAATACATAGTGAAAAAAAAAAAAAAAAAAAAAAAACTTAACTTAAGTGAATAAGAAAACTTAAAGCTTAAAGTGAAGACTATTGAAAAAAAAAAAAAATAAATAAAATAAAAACATTATCACTCTAAATAAATGGATGAACCCCCTGACCGAGGTGGACATCCAAGCCTTACCATAAGTTATGATAAATCAAAACGAATGACAATTTTATCACCTGGCGAAAAGTTTCTCGTAATGGAAAGAATCGATAGCCTCGAAACTTTATCAAATGTTTTTCCTTTCCTAATAAAAAAAGTTATTGATAGTGTCGTTGGTGGAGAAGTGCTACAATGCAAAAAACTATTGAATGGATCCATCCTAATCCAAACCAAAAACTTCATACAAGCGAACAAGCTGATCCAACTATCTGCTTTATCTTCTACTATCAAAGTTGCTATAAAAGAACATCCAGGATTAAACTTTGCAAAAGGAGTACTTTACTCCAACGATTTAAGAGGAATCGACGAATCTGAAATTCTACTCGAGTTAAAAAATCATAACGTAACTTTTGTCAAAAAAATTCTAAAAAACGTAGAAGGAAAGCTTATTGAAACGGGTTTAATCATTCTGACATTTGCTTCTACTACCCTACCGGCTGACATTTCAATTGGCTATGAAAAAGTTAAGATTCGTCCTTACATCCCCCTACCCCTAAAGTGCAAGAACTGTCATCAATTTGGCCATATAGCAAAGGCTTGTAAAAATGAAAAAATTTGCAGTAATTGTTCTAACACTTTCCATCTAAACGAAGAATTAAAAGAAAAATGTTCGTTGCAACCTGCATGTGTAAACTGCAGAATAAACAACATAAATGATCATAATCACGCATCTTTTGACAAATCTTGCCCAATTTTTATTAAAGAAAAGGAAATACAAGCTATTGCTACTTTAGAAAAAGTTGGAAAAAAGAAAGCCACCGTCCTGTACAACCAAAGACACGCTCAACAGACTGTCCCATTATCCACGATAATCAAAAACAACAACAACAATCATCATATCACCATATCCAAAAACCTGCTACCTTCATCCCCCTCCAACAACAGAGATATCCCGACATGTACAAAGCTATTCTGACGTCATTAGTGACATAGACAACTCACTTTCGGAAATGGACACAGAACAGCAAACCTGCTCTTCCCGTGACACCAAAGCTAATTCTCCTATAATCTTGCCCAGAAATGCAACAAAAAAACTAAGGGAAAAAATTAAGCAAGCAAGTCGTAAATCTAAGAGAACAAATTAAAATTAAGTACTCTTTTATTCAATTTGTTTATTTCGTATTTCAAATTTATCATCTATATTCTCTATATCAAACTAGATTTTACTCTTATCTCTACGTATGTATATTGCTATATTATCTCTTCAATTTTATCTACTCCAAATATTATCCATCTTTTATTCTCTTTCTATATACTTTCTATAAACTTATTCTTTCTTCTCGAAGAAGAATTACAACAATCCCGTTATTTTTATACTTCTCTCATTATTTATATATTTCTTCTAGTTATCTACATACCTACTCTTCTCTCCCTCTCACTCTCTCTGTAATCTTACGTTAACATTAAAAACTCTCTTTCGAGATTAAATACGTTTATAGCACGAGTAAGATATTATAAAAGAACTATATATTTAAATCTCTTTATCCCTTATATTATACTCCTCTTTAAAAGTTACAACACTAAATTAAACAAAACATATTTAATTTGTATCATCTGTCAATTCCTATCGAAATATGTAGATCACTTAGATTTAACTTCTTTCAACATTTGTTATATTCTTATTTTTAAAAACTAATGTTAAAAATACTACAATGAAATATTAACGGTTATATTAATAATTACGCAGAATTGCAAGTACTAATTAAGAAATATTCCCCTAAAATTATATGTCTCCAAGAAACCCAATTACACTCCTACCTTAACATCCCTATTCCCATTAACTACAATATATACAGGCTTAACACGTCTACAACAAGATATGGTGGTGTAGCTATACTGGCTCATAAGTCCTTAGAACAGAAACAATCCTTTTCATCCAATGATTTT
Organism: Sarcophaga peregrina; assembly: GCA_014635995.1. Taxonomy (NCBI): domain Eukaryota; kingdom Metazoa; phylum Arthropoda; class Insecta; order Diptera; family Sarcophagidae; genus Sarcophaga; species Sarcophaga peregrina. The sequence continues at coordinate 81,938,239 of CM025789.1, read as the reverse complement.
GATGTTGTTGGCATAGAAATTATATCGCAAATTAAACTAAACATAATTAGTACATATTTTTCACCTTCAACAAATTTCAATCAGAACGATCTTGAAAATATATTTTGTACTAACATGTCATCACTTATACTTGGTGACTTTAATAGTCCCCATAGAAGTTGGGGTTCCACTACCAATTCTCATAAGGGGACCATAGTATTTAAATTTCTGAACGAGTCTAATCTGATACTTCTAAATGACGGTTCTCCGACTTACATAAACACTCTGGGAACTCTGTCCCACATCGATCTTAGCTTTTGTTCGCCTCTTCTATATCCCCACATTAGCTGGAAAACTGAAAAAAATCTTTTTGGAAGTGATCACTTTCCTATAGTCATCTCTCTATTTTCTAACAACGTAGTACGTAATGTATTCAGTAAACCTAAATTCAATTTAAAGTTTGCTGATTGGCCGAAATTTCAACAACTCTGTGAAACATTGAGTAAGTCCAGACCAATGGTATCGAATATAAATAAAGAAACATCAAATATATGTAAGACGATTTTACAAGCCGCAAATTTGTCTATTCCACAATCACGAGCAACTAGGAAAACGGTCCCCTGGTGGAACAAAGAGCTGGAAAAATTAAAGGTACAAAAAAATAAACTCTGGCAGTCATTCAAGAGAAACATGTTACAAGTGAACCTAATCATGTACAAAAAGGCCAATGCGAAATATAAAAGACAAATTAAACTGGCTAAAAGGGAATCTATTTTCCAACTAACCTCTAAAATTACTCCAAGCAGTCCAATTCAAAAAATTTGGTCCAATATTAGGAATTTTACAGGCTATAAAGCATCTCATGGAATTCACTGTATTTCCTCTTTGTATAATCAAAACACATTTCATTCAGACTACTTAGATATAGGCAACGAATTTGGCAAATATTGGTCTGAGAAATCTGATGACAATAATTTCTCGAACAATTTTAAATCTCGGAAACAATATTTCACGACCAACTTCCCCTCGGTTACGCCATGTGCCCAAGCTATGAAAATAGAATCAAAAATTAACTTCATAGAATTTAATTCCACTTTAAAAGTATTACATGGTAACACCCCTGGAATGGACAGAATATCGTATATAATGTTAAAGATGCTGCCGCATTGTCTAAAAACCCGCATTATAGCCCTGTTCAACAAAATCTTTAATAATTTTATTCCTCAACAATTTAAAAATAGCATCGTAGTACCTATCCTGAAACCTGGAAAGAATAAAACCGAAATAAGCTCATACAGACCCATATCTTTAAATAGTTGCTTATCAAAAACTTTAGATAAAATTGTAGCAAATAGGCTATGGTGGTTTATTACCAACAATAAACTACTAAATAATCGTCAATTCGGTTTTAGAAAGGGTAGCTCAACAATTGACGCCCTGCTTTTCATAGACTATCAAATTGCTAATAGTCTCTCTTCACGTAAACACATTACCATCGCATCATTAGACTTTGAACGTGCATTTGATAAAGTAGGCATTCACTCAGTACTACAGCAATTACAGGAATGGAAAGTAGGTCAAAATATTATCAGGTACATCGCAAATTTTATGTCCAATAGAAAGATTACGATTCGCATCAATAACCAATTTTCCAATATTTTTCCCCTACATAATGGAATCCCACAGGGTTCTCCCTTATCGGTAATAATTTTTCTTATAGCATATAATAAATTATGCTCAATATTATCACTACATAAAGAAATCGACTTCTGTGCATACGCAGACGATTTTAATTTAATTATTAAATATAATCGAGAAAAAAACCTCGTGGTTAATCTCGATAATTTATTTTCTAATATAAACAATTGGTGCGACTTATCGGGCGCTTCACTGTCATCTTCAAAATGTAAATATATACATATCTGTCGTCTTAAAAACTGCAGCTGTGAACTTCGATCTACACTCATATCCATATTGAAAGTAAATTCTCTTCGTTTGTTAGGCATACTAATAAATGAACGTTACAACTGGAATGACCATATTCAATTCCTACAGAAACCTACGTTATGAGTCTAACATAAGATCTTTAGATACACAAGGAGACATACTCACTACTAGATTATTTTATCCATTGACTTATGGAATAAATAACCCACTGATACAAATAGCCAAAAATATAAGACATTCTAAAAGAAATCTAAAAGTACCCTCAACCCCTCATAGAATAATCCAAAATATTAAATCCCATGATTTTCCAAATTATGTCACTTCGCGAATTGCTAAACAACCACCATGGCTTTTAGATTCTTCATCCATCGACATGTCACTTAACAAATTTCCGAAATCTATTACATCCCCGCTTCAATATAGACAAATATTTGCAAACATCAAAGAATCCCTTACGGGCTACGAATTTCTTTATACCGACGGTTCAAAACTTAACTCATCTGTTTCATATAGTATCACAACAGAAAACAGAGTTATAAAAATTGCAAAACTTTATGAATTTAGTTCGAATTTTTCTGCGGAAATTATAGCGATATACGAATCTTGTTTAAATGTGAGAAAACAAAATGGAAAATTTATTATCTGTACAGATTCTCTCTCAGCTATAAAGTCAATTCTTAACATCTCCAATACCAATTTTTATACATCTGCTATTAGAACCATTTTGATTGATCGATTTCCTAATCTCAAATTAATTTGGGTCCCTAGTCATTGTGGAATTGTAGGTAATGAGTTTGCGGACAATGCAGCAAAGAACGCGGGGAATCAACCCGTATACTTTACAGATAATTTAAATCGAAAAGATCTAATGAGACAAATTGATAGACACTACACTGAAATTGATAGGGATAACACCTACAGTCATACCTCCTCAATGTAGAGTAGAGTAGGACACACAATGATTTCACATGGTTTCATATTCAAACTAAATTTCACTCCTTTCTGTAACTGCCTCGCTAATATACGAATAACACTCAATCATATTTTATGTCACTGCCCATTGCTATCGGACGCTCGTAACTCGATTTTCCAAAACTCAGATCCCTTAGACTCCTTGTCCTATCCTAATGCTGAAAACATATCCAAACTAATGAAATTCCTTAAAAAATCTAAATTACTTTATGAAATATAAATATTTGAACTTTCTTACAATAATACTACAATAGAATAAAACTAAGAGGTATTATAATCATCTAATTTATTAATCTTGTTTGAGCTGAAGGCCTAAGCTGCTCTTGCTCCTATTCTTTTACATTTTACCTTATAATTTTAATTATAAGTTAAAAATTAATAAAAAAAAAACCTCAACGAGGATATGAGTAATTGTTGTAAATACTTGAATAATCTATTTATACAAAGTAGTCACTGAGTTTATATTAATATGTCATGTTATACATTATTTGAAGTTTTAAATAAAAATTCTGTTCCTTTCTGTTATGGGCCTCATGACACGAAAAAATTAAAAAAATTTTAAAAAATTGAAAAGAAAAATTTTTGTAAATCGACTTCAAATTTTTTTTTAAATACGGGTTTTTTTTTTAATTATTTGTGGGATAATTTAATTGAATGGCTGCAAATAATTTGTCGTTCCCTTTTGAGAAATTGCGTGGTCGGGAAAACTTCGATGCAAAATCATATTTGGTTTTAAAGGCATGTTGGAAGATGATAAATACAGGTCTTGGCGAAAACCCTACAGCCAATGATCTTGAAAAAAATGAACGTGCTTTGGCCAAAATCACGCTCATGATAGAGCCATCGAATTTTGCTCTTATTGCAACAGCGGAGACTGCAAAGGATGCTTGGAACGCACTTTTAAACGCTTTTGAGGACAAGGGTCTGACTAGAAAAGTCGAGCTGCTCAAACGTTTGGTTCAGATGAAGCTAACGGACTTTGGCAGTGTTATGTGAGCGAAATGGTAATGATGTCACTGAAAGTTCAACAAAGTGGACTGAAACTCGATGATGAGTTAGTGGCTTCACTTATGTTAGCCGGCTTGCCGGATGAATTTGCATCACTCGTAATGGCAGTGGAGAACTCCAAATCTAAGTTAACTGTTGACATGGTGAAAAATTTGCTGCTTCAAGACGCTAAATTTGATTGTCCAAAAGTGGAGGAAAAAGCCTTGGTTTCTAATAAGAAACATAACACTTGCAAATTCAAATGCTATGCGTGCAAAAGAGAAGGACATATGGCGAAAAATTGTCCACAAAAGCTAAGCCAAATTCAACGAAAAAAGTTCGTTAGCAACTTCGTTATTTTCATCATCTTGCTTCTTTACCGCGAAAAGCAACAACATTGGAGAGTGGTTTATAGACTCTGGGGCGACTTCACACATGACAAACACAAGAAGTATTTTGCGCAATACCAAGAAAGTCGATGATAAGCATGTGATAGTTGCGAACAATGATAAAATGTTGATCGAGTGTGCGGGAGACGTAAGCGTTATTTTGCAGGCAGGCGAGAAAGAGACGAACGCACTTTTTAGAGACGTTGAATATGTTCCAGGTATGTCTGTTAATTTATTATCTGTAAGACAAATGACGTCAAAAGGCAACAAAGTACTCTTTGAAGCTGACAAGTGCAAGATTTTTAACAAAGGTGGTGAATTGTTGGCAACGGCGGAAGTTTATGGAAACTTATATAAATTAAATTGCGGTGTAAATTTTGAAAACTGTCAGAGCGCTTTAATTGTATCAAACGATTTTGAATTGTGGCACAGAAGGCTTGGGCATACATGTGACTCAAATCTTAGAAAAGTAATGGGTACATCTAATGGTATAGAGTGCATTAATGATGATTTAATCCGAAAATGTGAAGTTTGCATAAAAGGCAAACAGACTCGTATGCCATTTAAAGATATTGGTCACCGTGCAACAAATCTATTGGAAATCGTGCAATCCGATGTAATGGGTCCTATCGGTACAAAATCTTTTTCTGGAAATCGTTTCATTTTGACATTTGTCGATGACTATTCAAGAAAAGTATTCGTTGTGCCAATAAAGCGTAAGTCAGATGTTTTGAATGAATTTATACGTTTTAAAACGCTTGCTGAAAATAAGTGTAATGCCAAAATCAAGATTTTACGCACCGATAATGGTACTGATAAAAAGTTTGAGGAGTACCTGGCAGATTGCGGTATACAGCATCAAAAAACAGCACCATATACGCCAGAGCAGAATGGCGTGGCAGAACGCATCAATCGCACTATTATAGAGCGGGTAAGAAGTATGTTGTTGGACGCAAAACTAGATGATGCTTATTGGGCAGAAGCTGCAATGACATCAGTGTATTTGATTAATCTCGTACCTTGCCGTGGTAAGAACACATGTCCTGAGGAAATGTTTTCGGGTAGAAAACCATACCTTAAACATTTACGTGTTTTTGGAAGTAAGGCTTTCGTGCATGTACCAAGACAAAAACGTACGAAGCTGAATACAAAATCTACGGAATGTATTTTAATGGGGTACAGCAATGAAAGTAAGGCGTACAGAATGCAAGATCCAACTACTCGTGGTATTATAATTAGTCGAGATGTCGTTTTCATTGAGGACGATAGGAAGGTATGTGTCACTGAAAATATTTCTAATAACATTAGTTCCCCCGTAGTTGATATTGGCAATGAACATGAGGTTGTCAATTCAGGGGAGGAAGGAAATGAAGAATTGCCAACTGGTGTACAGGAAGACTTCATCTGTTTTGAGAGTGATGAATATGAAGACGCAATTGACATTAACGGCGCCACTGGTGGCAGTGACAGCAGAGCTGATGAACTGAGCAGCGATGATACGGAAAAAAGTCTAATGTCCGACGTTCAATTCGTATTGCAAGTAAACCTCGACGCAGATATAATTTATGTGTTACTAAGTGTGATGACGAACAAGGAGACCCCGAAACTTTCGATGAAGCTGTTTTATCTTTAAATGCTGATTTGTGGAAAGCAGCGATGGTTTCTGAAATGGAATCACTGACAGCTAATAATACATGGTATTTGACTGATTTACCTCAAGGAAGAAAGCCCATTAAGTGCAAGTGGGTGTTTAAAACAAAATTCAACGCAAATGGTGACAAGATATGCAATAAGGCCAGACTGGTTGCAAAAGGCTGTAGTCAGCAGAAAGGTGTCGACTATGAGGAGACGTTTGCACCTGTAGTACGATACACTTCATTACGTTATTTATTTGTATTGGCAGCGAAACATAAGCAATAGTTCATCAGCAAGATGCAGTAACAGCGTTTCTTAATGGAAAACTAGAGGAGAAAATTTTTATGGTTCTGCCGGAAGGTTTTGATGACGGCAGTAATCGTGTTTGTTGTTTAAAGAAATCGCTCTATGGCTTATAGCAGTCGTGCCGAGTATGGAATAAGAAGCTTAATGAAGTACTACTGAAATTTGGTTTACAATGTAGCGATGTCGATCAATGTGTTTATTATCACATCGAAGGTTCAATCATCTTATATGTTACGATTTACGTCGACGATGTCTTGGTGTTTTGTAACGATATGAATTTGATCAATCGACTAAAACATGACTTGGCCACAAATTTCAAGATGAAGGATCTTGGTGAAGATTTTCTGTTTTGGGTGTAAGAATTTCCCATGATTATAAAGAAGGGACAATTAGAATTGACCAGACAAAATACATTGAGGAAATATTAAAATGTTTCTATATTAGTGAATGCAAGGCGGTATCTACACCTATGGATGTTGGTCAAAAGTTGTCATCGGAAATGTGTCCATCCAATGAAACTGAGAAAAAGGAAATGAAAAATGTGCCGTATATGCAGGCTGTCGGTAGTCTTTTATTCGCAGTGGAAATCACTCGCCCCGACATCGGTTATGCAGTGAATTTGTTAAGTCGTTTTAGTACAAACCCCGGCAAAACTCATTGGGCTGCAGTTAAAAGAATTATGAGGTATCTAAAAGGTACAATAGATAAAGGAATTACATATCAGTGTGGTCAAGGTGATCTGGTTGGTTTCTGTGATGCAGACTGGGCAGGTAATGTGGATGACAGGCGGTCCACTACAGGATATTTGTTTACGTTACAAGGTGGAGCAATATCTTGGTCTACAAGACGGCAACGAACCGTCGCACTCTCATCAACAGAGGCAGAATATAAGTCAATGGTCTTAGTCTACAACGAGAATTGATTCAAGAAAAACAAGGGCAGATAATAATTTATTGCGATAACAAAAGTGCGATAAATATAGCTCAGAACAACTCATTTTCAGAACAACTCATGTTGACCTGAAGATTAAATTTATTAAAGAAAAGCTTGACAAGAAGGATGTTATTTTGAAGTATGTGGATACTTGAAATATGGTAGCTGATTTCCTCACGAAAGCAATTAGTGCTGATAAGCTGACATCTTTAAGTTCCAAATCTGGTTTAAATTAATTTTAATATATGAATTGTTTAGATAGTTTATTCAGAGGGAATGTTGTAAATACTTGAATAATCTATTTATACAAAGTATTCACTGAGTTTATATTAATATGTCATGATATATATTATTTGAATTTTTAAATAAAAATTCTGTTCGTTTCTAATATTCAATACAACAGTAATGTTAGTTTGTGGCTAAAAATAAATAAACTTAAATGAAATGAAAGTAAAACAAAAATAATGGAGATAAATTCAGACAGCGATATAATTTTTAAAATAAATATTGATAAAAACTTAAAATTTAAAAATCATATTGATTTCATATTTAAGAAGATCGGCAAAAAGATTAGTTTCTTTAAGCGAATAAGAAACCAAGTCTAAATTTTAACGGCAGTTAATATATACAACACAATGATAAAGCCCCATTTCGAATACGGTTCGACACTATTATTCACATGTTGCACAGCTCATCAAATCAAAAGATTGCAAAAATTACAAAACAAAGCAATAAGAATCATACTTAAAGTCAACAGATATACGTCGATCCACTTCATGCTTGACTCACTTAAGTGGTTAATGGTTTCATACACAGAATTAAAAACTTTGAAGCACTAGAATACCTAACCGAGCAAGTATCGTACATGTTCTGGAAAACGCAGCGTTTTCAAATCGCTTACGGTTTGAAAAACGCAAAACGCATGATAACCTGTTCTGAAAACGAAGCGATTTGCTGGCGTTTTGCATTTTTCGAAGTTGCATTCGAACAATGAAAACATATGTTTTATCATAACAAAACATAAACAAATGAAAAAAGTTAAAATGCCTACAGCGTATTTCTTGCTATATTAGCTTTAAAAAACAAAAAGCAAAAGAAATGTTAATGGAAAAACACTAAAGGGCTTTTTCAATCCATTGGACAATCCAGATCATGCGTAATTTTTATATAATTTACGTATTTTATTTATGAGTTTTCAGAAAAATTGTAGCAAATGCATCTTTTCAGTTAGAGATGTTACTTATAAACAATCACGAATAATTGGTACTTTTTAACACGGGTAGTCGGTTTAAAATAAAATTCTGTATGATTTATTTGCTCGCATGAACGTTTTAAAGTACTTTATACAGGTTTTAAATTATTTTTTAACTTTTATTCAGGGTTTATTTTTACGATTTAATATAGATATGTGAATTTAATAAATTTCAAATATTAATATCAAAAGTTTAAAAAGAAATAACCAAATAATTAGTTGTAAAATTAACACCACTAGCATTAAATTTTTTTCGAAGATCAATCTGATCAGCTGTTTGCATAAATCGCCAGTTGATAAGTAAACAAATGGTACAAACAGTAAACAAACTCAAAGCAAATTTTTGTATTCAATATTTTTAATTTAAATCCTCAAAAAATGCTAAAAGTTTTCATTGAAATAAAAAGAAAACATATTAAATTTAAATTGTGTATAATTTTATTGTTAATTTAAGGTACAGTTTGAATAAAAAAGACCAGATCGCTTCAGTATACCCTAGCGATTTGAAAACGCCAAATTTCTAGCGATTTCGTTTGTCAGAACACCTATATGGCGTTTTCAAATCGAAAACGCAAACATTAAGCGATATGCGTTTTGCAGAACATGGGCGATAATAATCGATAGTATTCAGCTTTTGTTTGTTTTTGTTTTTGGTTCTTTGTTTTTGTTCTATACAAAAGCAAGTTGTCGTGAAACACCTTGCAATTTTGGCATATAATTGTGGCAGCCCTACAAATATTAAACTGCCATTCAAAAACTGAAAATAAAGTTAACGAAAGATTGACTTATTAACCAGAAGTTTAAACTTAAGATTAAGTAAATTCAAAAACTGAAAACTAAGGTTAAATAGAGATTAACTTAATCTCGAGTTTAAAGTTGCATTCAAAAATTCGCACTAAAAGTTAATAGAATTGCTATGAAAAGTTTCTGTAGTACGGAGCCGTCTTTAAACGGCCAACTTATAACTATAATATTATCATACACAGCATAAGTGGTGTGGGAAGCTAGGATGAAATCCTGTCAGAAGGATTGTAATAACGTACTGTAGAAGTCCATTAGTCCGGTATCCAACCGACGGGAATGCCTGATAGTCCGGTTACGTTCCAGGAAATTTTAAAAATTTTGGTTTTTCCCAAAATGATGTCTTTAAAGCAAATATAAACGCTTGAGAGTTATTCGGAAGTTTTCGAAGTATTTCCGAATCATCCGAAAGCGCTCGGTATTGTTCGGAAACAATTAGCGGACGGCTAGCGTCAGGTGTCACAATAAATTCAAATGAAGTGCAGCTTCGTTAATCAATCATGAAGCGTTTTCGCCATTTTTTTGTAAGTTGTTGTTTGGTGTCCTTTCTCATCGTAGTAAACGTAACTTTTTTTGTATGTATTTACATACTGTACATACGTGCACTCATTTGCATACTGTATTTGTAGTTTAATACTTAACCTAATTGTTCTTATAATTGTCGCCCGATAGACCGAAATTTTCAGTACTCCGGCACCGAGCCGTTCCCGAACGTGCCGGATTATCGGACTTTTACTGTATTATGTGTTATGAATCTTTTTGAAAATATAAAATTTCATATTGTAAGTTTTATAGATTTAAGAAAATAAAATGAAAACTATTACTTTCTTTTTATTTTACCTGATTGATATCGTCATTAATTATACTTCGGTATGAAGCTTCTGCTAATGCAAACACATGCGGATCTTTAGTTCCAATCTTCTGCATATGATATTTTGAAACGAAGTCCTGAGAGTTAATAATATGTTATATGTAGCATTATAAATTGTGTAAACAAACATACTTACCTTATTAAAAATATTCAATGATTTGTATGGATTTACAGCAACAAGAATTGATCCGGTATAAGTCTGAATTGTACTTTAAGGAAAGTAATGCGTTTCGATTGGATATTAGTATACCTTATATACTATTTTTATTCAGAATTCAGATAAAGCTAAAGTACTAAACTCTAGTGAAAAAAATTATACTTAAAAACTTTATCAACATTTTGTAAATTTGTAAAGTAATATCTTTAAAAACTTTTCCAAAATTAAGAAATTCTTAATTTGAAACAAATATTGTAAATGATAAAACAAATATACATAATAATATACAATAATATATGGTATACATTTTAGTACCTAAAATGATTAAATATTTAGTGGCGTAATCATATTTTTTTAAAACTGCGGAGCATTGTTTTCATTATGCAAAATAAAATTCTTATTAACTTTCATTCCAAACATTTTCCATCTGCCGGGAAAGCTGGTCAGTATTATCTCATTTTCTCCGAATACTCTTCGATATAAATTTTCCACAGCTTTTTTGTAGTATTGAGGTTAGACGTCGGCGATGACTAATTCGTCTTTATTGTTAATTCACCACTCTTTCGTTCCGATTGTGTATGGATTGATATCGTACTGATATTGATACTTAACGGACATTTCTTCCTCTGCTAATGGAACAATCGCTTTGCAATACGTAAATGTACATATAACTTTTCTTTGTGCTATTAATTTTATATAATGGGGCAGTATTACACGTAGACAAATTTTTCCAGATCATTAAATTATCTTTTCCGTATTTGACTGTATCTCTACTATATATTGGATTAAGAGGCTATTATTTTCGTACTAGCAAATTCTTTTAGACTAAGTTTGAATTCATCAAAGAATAGGATAGTTTTGCTATTCCTAGCCCACAGCAATTGGATCTACGTTCCGAAACGACCCGATACAATTCGGTCAAGGATTGCCAGTACAGCTAAAGCTGCATCAACCGCATTATAACGTAAGGACCACCGAACTAGTTAGAAAATATATACCTAGGGACTTAAAAGTTGAAATATATGTAGAAAATCAGATAACACTAGAAGCTTTGAGAGAAAATTTTGTGCGGAACTTTAAAAGGCAGCAAAACAAATTGCAAAACAATGTTTAATATTACCAAATGACTTTATAATAGATATTGGTCATTGCAACATTATTCGCGACGAAGTTGCCGAGCTATTCCCAGAAATTATTAAAGAATTATTCGTTCAACTCCAAAACCGTATATCAATAGTATATAAAACGAAATGGAATGTTGCAAAAGCTTTGTGGACAAAGCTCTATCCTATGGGACCGAAACTAATATTAAACATTAGTAGGAGTTATTGGACATGGGATTAGCCAAATAAATAGGAATACCTCTGAATTTTGTATTTTGTGAGGAAACAGTGGATTTATGCAACGTATACAGAGATATTCCAGGAGGAACTTGAGGATCAATTTTTTACCACCACTTTTCCTTTCTCATTTTATTTTGCCCTTATTCCTAATTCTTATATTTACACTAGTGTGGTGAATAAAGTTTAGGGATATCAAAAACTCTTTCTATGTCGAACCCTTAGTAATGGCAAAGGGTTGAGGTAAATAGGTTTCGGCAAAGTATAAAATTTTTCAAAAACTTGGATGAAACAAGCTCAAAAAAATTACACCGCAAAATCATTATGTTATAAATACATTACGATCACAAATTCTATAAAACCTCTTCAAATTGATTAAAACAAAGCAATCACTCTAACAAAGAAATTAATTCTGGCAATCGAAGAAAAATTGTTTTACAGCCCCTCAATAAAGGTAAGAAATTTACATAAGACTAAAATAAAGACGAACACTGAAAACCATGACCACAAAATAGTAGCAGAATTAAAAAAAAAAAAATTAAATAATCTTCCAAACTTACAATCTGAAAAGGCGTTGAAAACAGCGTAGACCCAGATAAGGTAAAACTTGTTCTTGTTGGCTATAAATACAAAACTAAGTTTTTTTACTATAAGAAACCCTGAAAGATTCTTCAATATTTGTTCCAAGTGAAACCAACCTGGGGATATCAAATTAAGAAAGAACGAAATTCATCCCAACTATAAAAGCGTTGCATATTACGCAGTAGATACAAGTATAGTTATAGAGTTAACTAGAAATCTGACCAAAAAAAATACAATACAAATATGCAGTCAACATAACGATCTCCGAAACGATCCCTGTTTTGCTGTATTCAATTTGAAAAGCACTCTCCGCGTAACCCCTCCTGGACTGCATACCTAGATATTAACTATTGCATGCAGCACCGTTCAATCCAATAAACTATAAATTGGGGTTGTAAAAACTCTATCCAATGAAAAGTTCTTCACAAATCACTTTCAAGATCATCTCAAAAGTTGATGACAACGACAAATGGAACGTCTAGACTCTTCACAAAGTAGATGCTTCTGCAAACAGGTGGAAGCCCCCATGAAATGAGGGACTGACATTACTGCTATGCAGGAATTGTTATGGATACAAGGATAGAAAAGCTTGCATATATCATACATATTACTGCTCATATATATTATTCCTTTATCTCAATGCCTTAGAAAATATATTTAATATTAAAGATCGTAAAATATTTTGTAAAAATAAAGACGATATTTCCTAACAGGTGGAAATCGCATGGAGGTTTATTATAACTTAATTCAGTCTATGCAACGCAGATATGCTACAGTTTTGAAAAATATGGGATACACAACTAAATATTAAATATTTTTCGAATTTCAATTAATTTAATTGAATATGTGCTTTAGTTTTGTCCCATAAGAAAACGAGTATTGTTATTTTTTAAATGAAAATATTTGTTTTTAATGGAGAATATTGTTAGATTTTTTATTTTAGAGAGTATAGCCTTAATCAATTATAAACAAAAACTTAAATCAATCAAAGTTTTAAAATTTTTTTTAATTACGTTCTAGCAAACCCAACTCCGTGCTTTAGTTTTATCCAATACTTTATATGATCTGTTGTTTTTGTTTAGGTTGATTGTTATATAATTATATAACAATTATATTATAATTGTTTTGAAAAAAAAATTTTCTTTTAGAGAAAGTAAGAAAAAGGATACATATATTATTTCGGTTTCATAGCGAAGTTTTAAATTGTTGTTAATTCCGATTTCATCAATGTCGGGAATGTCGGTCATGTCGTCGACTCCAATTTTGGAACGCTCTCTTAGGGATGTATCCATTTTCTGAAAAGAAATGAAATAGTATACCTTTGCAATTAAAGAAAATTCTATTCATTTTTATATAGTTATGGAATGCGAAGAAAAAAATTGTTATAACAAAAATTAAAAATTAAATTCATTCGTGTGTTATAAGGTTTTCACACAGAGTGGTTTTAACGCAAAAAATGATTTTAACGTTAAAACCTGGTTTTACCTTACAAAATTATTGTATTATAACCATTTTAAAACCTTTTTTGAATTAGTTTTAATGAGGTCTTATGAATTACAACCTTGTTTTCGATGTACTAAATCAGAGCTACCAACATAGAAATGTTGCAAACAGATGAAAAAAACAAAAGCAACTGTAAATATATAAATTAACATTTATTTTGTGTTAAAAAAGGAACATTTGGATTATTTTTTAATTTCTTCAATCAAAATTTTAAAAATTTTATTAAATATTTAGTAATTATTAATCGAAATGTGTGTGGTTTTTAGTCACAATGAATATAGTTTCTTGATTAAAAGGTAAGTAAGAAGCCAAATATATCAAGATGAAATAAGACCTATTGCTCATAAATTTTTTTCTCGCTGAACTTTGTGCATATTACCTGTATTTATTAATTTCTTGAATGAAAACGTTAAAATTCGGTAATTTTTCATTATTAATCGAAAAAATTTCCATGTTCAAAAAGTAAGAAAAATGAAAAATATTTGTTTCAGGAACTTGTGAATACGCCTCTAAATTGGTTAAATACTAAGTTAGTGACGGTTGACGAAAGGTGTCACCAAATATAATAGTTCCGAATTACGTTTCCGTAATGAATTCTTCGTTCGTCTCCTTTGAAAATTATTCTATTATTCTACCAAAAAATTATTAACTTCTACCAAAATTAAATAATAAAAACCTACCCCGAAAACTAACAAAACATAAATAACCAAAAGAGCAAAATCAAATCAAAAACAGCTGTTGCACAGTCATAAATGTCATGGACTTAAAATCAGGTTTAAGAAAACTTGCAGTGTGAACGCAAAATCAGCTGATTATGGTTTTAATACAGGGATTACCATTTCATAGCACAATTGTGCACAGTGATGCCAACTCTTAGGGCACCAAACGCGTGAATAAAAATGAAAAACGGGCTAAAAATGGCTAAATTGAAAAAATTACGTTTTTAGTACAAAACAATTTCAATCTTTTCAGATAAAGAAACCACAATTTTTAAACAAAACAATTTATTAATAGATATTATTGCTCTTGAGATCATTTTACATTCAATAGAATTAAGATACTAGATTAGTTTTAAATAGAATTTACATTACAGTCTTTCAAAGTTGGTCATTGTTGCATACGATTTGTACTTCTTGGTCATCCTCTTCTTCATTCATAAATCACTTTATATATGGTATTGAGACTTGTCTCTGTCAAGTGTTCTATGGAAGCAAATGATAAATGAATTGCAGTATATAACGATAGCGCAGCCTGACATTTCTTTTCCACCTAATTATTATGTAAATACAATTTTAAACTTTCAGCAAAGCTTGTGTTTCCCGGTACTTTTGGCAATTCTATGTAAATGTCAAAGAAGAGATCAAGAAATAGAAGAAAAAAATTCTGCCACATTGGCTTACAATTCGACATTGCCAGAGAAACATAAAATAATATTGCCCTATAGAGTTAAAGGAAAAACGGGCTAAAAGGGCTACACAAAAATACTGAAAAGCGCTGAAATTGCGCGTTTTTTACTTTAGGGCTAAAAATTTTTTTTCGCGTTAAAGGTACTTCAAAAAGGGCTAAATCTAGCCCGAAAAGGGCTAAGTTGGCATCACTGATTGTGCAGAGAGAACTCACACGCATTCTTGTGTTCTTTGATTTAGTTGTCGATCAGACTGCGACAAGAAGACATGTGTGGCGGATGCTTTATCATTTTATTTCAGAATAACACTCAAAAAATATTTTATGTTAAAAATGCTCTATGTCATTAGCTGGTCGTATTTAATTTGTTTTTATTTTGTCGTATAGTACAATTTTTTTAAATAATTTGGAACGCTCACTTTTTTCTTCTCATTTATTTCTGTTTATCTAGGTATAATTTTTTAGCCAAAGATGGATAGCTTTATGTTCTTTTAATAAAAAAATTAACTTTTTATTTTATCTTTATTTATCTTAAATTATTAAGCCAAAGTTAGATAGCTTTACTTATGCATGTTGATAAAATTAAAATCAAAATATCTATGGCTGTAAATAAATAAATTCTCTCAACTTATTTTCTCGCTCTTACTCACTAATACATAATCAAAAAATTTTTGGTAACCCCTGTTTTAATGCTAAAATCAGGTTTTAAATTTTGGTGTGAAAACACTATTAGCTATATATTATTTCTTTAAGTGTAACATTTTTCATTAATGTAAAAACGTTAATATTACTATTCGTTTAGAAAGTTCTGGTATTCATTTTGATATATAAACACATACATTTATACATTTTTGAATTACATGTTTTGTACATAAATAGAAGTACCATTTTTTTGAATAAAAGTCTTCAAAGATTTAAGAACAAATTTTAACAATCAGAAGTGGGATAAAATTATTCACGAGCTAGAGGATTGTGGATGTTTATTAACCAACCTGTTGCTGTAATAAACGATAATATTGGTTGCTGGTCTGCTAATGGCTTGACTTGTGGTGTAGTGGCTCTGCCGTGTGAATGTTTTAATTCCATGTGAATCCAAGCCGAAGTTGAGTTATTGCTGCCGTGGTGCGTGGATGTAACTGATGACTTGAGTTGTTGGACAGCACAATATACAATGTATATAGGCGTGGGAAATTGTAATTTGTTTGTTGTATGCAAGAGAAGACGCTGTTGTTCGTATAGGACGCTGGCGCAATCGATTTGCGGTCAATAAAATGAACGATACGGAAAATCAACAAGTGCCGTATGATATGTTCGCGCAGCTTTTGGAGCACAACGCCGAACTGATAAAAAGGCTCATAATAAATTTGGAAGGTGGACCGAATCAGTCAAGTGCAAATTTGTACATTGTTCCAGAATTACACAGATCTATAAAGAAATTCAGTGGTAAAGAAAATGAAGGTGATGCTGATTCTTGGTTCGAATCAATGAAGGGTACGAGTGAATTGCATAGTTTGTTTGACTTATTTCGTTTGGAGTTAGTGCGAACAAATTTAATCGAGGATTTCATCTGATTGGTTTTACTCTCTTAAGTGTTAGAACGTAAAGGGAATTTGAAAAAGTATTCAAGAACACGTTCATTGATAGAGAAAGTGTCGCTGAACAGTGATCAACTTTGTTAAATTATAAGCAAAGTAAATACAAAGACGTTTTTGATTATTATTTCGCCCAAAAGAGGTTGTATAAAATTATCATTTACATAAACTAAGTCAAAAAAGGTTGTATAAAATTATCATTTATATAAACTAAGTCTCAAATAGTGCAAGGGTTATACGATAGCCAGTTAAAAACGTTTTTGTTATGTAAAACTCATTTGCATTCAAATACTTACGATTGGAAATCAAATAAATGGTCGCGTTATGGTTCGAAATGAGAAAATTAAACAAGCTTCTAAAGAACTGTCACCAAAAGTTAAAGACTCAATAGATGTTACTTGTTTTCGGTGTAATATGAAAGGACACATAAGAAAAATTGGACGTCACCAAACAATTTACAAACGATTTCGAACTTTCAATAGTTTGCCAAGAAAAAATCAACGCAAAACAAAAGTTGCTGAAGATGGAATCATAGCCAGGATAAGTAAAGCTGACCCATTCCTTATATCTACTCATATAAGATAGTGCATTGAGTTGGAACACGCTGTTAAACTATCGTCAAAGGTCGGAACAAGATGCTTGACTGAAAATAATCTTTATGGACGTATTGCGAAAAGAAATGCTGATGTGTCCAAAAAGAATATTCAGTAACGCTTGCGGTTTGCCACAACCCACCTCCATAAACACAAAAAATTTTGTAAATTAGTCGTATGGATTGATGAGAAACGATGACAAACCCTATGTAAGACGTCCTGTCAATATACACCAAAAATAACTTAAAGCATTGAGGCTCGTCAATAATGGTGGCTGGGGAAATGTATAAAAATATCCTACAGGAATTATTTCATATTTCATTTCATATTTAATATTTTTGGATATTTTTATGTTTCTTAAGGTATGGTATGATATACATATTGTATATGTTAATAAGGGAACAGATTTTCAAATTAACAAAACATTCAAAAATAGACCGGTTTTGCAAAATGGTCCAGCTCACGAGAGGTCGAAGCTGGAGAAGAAATATTTTAAATGTCATCATAAAAAATACCAATGTTCATTTTCAGGGAGGTACACTTTGCACGATTTTCGCTTCCATACAACTTAAGTTGTATATACATATAAATATTTGGGCGGCTGCATATACATACATAGATACAGTCAGAGTCTGAAATTTTAATGCAGATGACTGCATATATCAATTGCTATACCTTTCTAGATCAAAGCTATTCAAAATAGAAAAAATGTATTGGCAAATATTGAAAAATAGCAGCGGTTACTTAATTAAGTATAACGATGTGATACATAGCTACTAGTAGATGTAGTGTAGTAAGTAGTGAGATGGCTTATTAGAAGAGAGCCCAGAGAAATTTCAAATAAAATGAAATACGAAAAAATATTTCTTCGCGACTTCCTCTTAGCAGATTTTTGGAAAAAGCTAAATAAATTGCCATGAAAAGTTTCTCAAAAATCTGTCTTTCGAAAGTGACTTTAAGCTGTAGGTTCCCGCCATTCATAGTTAAAAATTAAGACACAACGTGTTGGATGTGAGAAGCTAGGTTGTAATCCTGACTGACGATTAGTAATGATTTTTTATGTAAAATGCTTATTTTTTAAATCTCATGAAAGAAGAAAATCTCTGAAACGACCTAACGATCTTTTCAGTTCATAAAAATAAGAAGTCTTTGTTACAGCCAAATTTTAATTTTTATTACAATGATTTTGATTTTTTTCCAATTTATCAGGGCAACTTTATGTTTTTTGTTCCGAAAAATAAACAGATAAAAATATTCAGATTACAACGGACTCTTGAAGTGGACGATACAAGTAATTATAATGAAGAATTATAATTGAACACAGCAACATAACAACTCCAAATTTTCTTTTTACACAAGTATAGTTCATTTTGGAATTCAAGCACTTTGGAGGACAAATTTCGAACATAAAACTTTTCTCAAAAATGTCCATAACAAATTTTCAAATTAGACCTAAAACAAATTCATTAATTTATAGATATTCGATTTCTAATTTTCAGATTCAACATCTATTTTAAGATATGTACATCATTTCAGCGATTTTCGAATATGCTGATTGGCTACACTGAAAAAATGTAAACATTTGTTTATGTTAATTTTATTGCGATTAAAAACATAATTTATTGAGACGAATTTGGCTAGGGGTGAGTACACACTGTCGGCTTTCCTTGATATAGAGGGGGCCTTCAATAACATTACCACTTCTTCTACTGAGAATTCACTAAGGGACATACATGCCCCAGATTTTCTGGTGCGGTTTATCACCCACATGTTGGATAACAGACTAATCCAATCAAATCTGGATGGAAGTTCTGTCGTCAAGCGTGAGACCAGGAGTACACCACAGGGGGGTGTCCTATCCCCTCTTTTGTGGGTCTTGGTTGCTAATGTTGGTCTGAGGGTCCTGGAATGTAGAGGCTTTAGGGTTGTGGCATATGCCGACGATGTGGCTATTCTTGTGGGAGGTAAATTTTTGCCAACGCTGGGGGAACTGATGGAGTCTGCTCTTGGAATTTTATCCTCTTGGGCGACAAAATGTGGTCTGGGGATAAATCCAAATAAGACGGACCTCGTTTTGTTCTCGCGTAGGTACAAGATTGAAACCTTCAGGTTGGTAAGATTAGCTGGTAGGGACCCGCCGTTGTCTTCTGACGTCAAGCACTTGGGTGCTGTCCTGGACAGCAAGCTGCACTGGAAACGAAACACCGAGGAAAGAATGAAGAAGTGACTAAATGTTTTCTACGAGTGTAGGAACTCCATAGGTAAGAACTGGGGTCTTCCGCCTAGAGCCATTCGCTGGATATATCTGGCGATTGTTAGACCGGTTATTACTTATGGCTGTGTTGTCTGGTGGTGTGCCTTAGATAAGAGTTTTCAACGGAAAATCTTGGATAAGTTTCAGCGGATTGCCTCTTTGAGTATCACTGGAGTGAGGAAGAGTTCCCTCAGGCAGCTCTTGATACTATGCTCTGTCTGACCCCGCTTGACTTTCGGAAAAAGCCACTGATTATATTGTGCCTGAGGCTATGTTCCTACCTGCTTTGAGAATACTCATACCGGATAGGGCACAATGGAATGGTGAGGCAGAGTGGTATACCCATCTTCACAGATGGGTCTAGGTGGATGTACAGGTGCTGGGGTTTTCTGTAGAGAACTCGGTCTTGAACTCCACTTCAGGTTGAATAATGACTGCAGCATTTTTCAGGCGGAGATTTTCGCAATACTGAAGGCTATTGAGGCCATAGCTGGTGGCCCATCTTCGGATTCGGAATCTTACATGACCTTCGTTGACAGTCAGGCTGCCCTTAGGGCCATTGCGTCGGTCTGGTGCAAATCGCGGCTCGTTCGCGAGTGCAAAGAGTCGTTGAGGAGTTTTGGACCAGACCGTATCCGTCTATGTTGGGTTCCGGGTTACAGCGGAATACTGGGCAATGAGACGGCGGATGCCTTCGCTAGGTTAGGTTCGCTTTCAAGTGGCGATTTGACGGTTGGTCCTGACCCCCCAGTCTGCCACCTGTATGGCCTCTTCGATGGATGGGTCAGGAGGGAAGAGCAGAGGTGTTGGGGGAATGGATCGGGTTGTTCTGTTTCTAGGCGTCTATAGCCTGCTGTGGACAGCAAGAGGACAGAGTGGCTGCTGGGCTTGGTAAAGGCCAGCTTAAGATTGGTTGTCGGTTTTATCACGGGGCACTGCGAGATTAGGTCGCTGACGGGGATCTGGAACAGACCTAGCCGGACTATTGCAGGGTATGTTGCGATGAGAAGGAGTTAGAGACTGTCGAACATCTCCTCTGCAACTGCCCAGCCCTTGGTAGGTTGAGGTTAAGGACCCTTGCCAGGCCCTTCTTTGAGAGCTTGAGTTCTGTGTCGAGAGCCGACATCAATGCTCTCCACAGATTCATTAGCAGTTTGGGCTGGTTGAGAGGTGCTAGGGCTTCGTAAGTGTAGTCGCACTCTCACCCTCTTTAGTTTTGTGTCTGTTTCTTTACGTGTTATTCTTCCGTTTCCCATTCTCCCTCCCCTTACCTAAATTCCTACATCCTCTATTTCCTTCCTCTCCTAACGACAATGGGTCAATTTCGACCTCCGGGTACTGTGCTTGTCTTGACCGACAAGTGCACGTCCTCTAACCTAACCTAAAAACATAATTTTTCTCTGCATCCTTTTTCTTATCTACCACAGCGTTTGACAAACGCTCATAACATAATTTCACATAAATTTTTAGAGAGAGAAAAAAAATGAATTATACGTTTTGCAAAGCTAATGTGTTAGAAGTATTTAATCGACATTATCGTTACTATTTACCTCCATCTGGGTAACAATCTTGTCGCGATGTGGGGGCTTAAGTGTACTTCGATCCACTCTGTGACCCAGAGTGGATTGGAGTGCATGACTAAAGGTTACCCTAATATCGTGGGAAGACTTTGCTCCGGATTGACGTCGTATTCTCTCTTTTCGGACCGTCGGATCACGTATATTTCTTATACCCCTAATCCGAAGTGTTAAGCGACCCGTGCTTATCGGATGGTTTGCAGTCGGGGGTCTAATCTGACTGTATTATAACGGAGCCTCACTGATACCTGGGCGCCTCAGTGAGTATTAGGTTTTCTACCAAGTCCTTGTCATGCTAGCGGGGGCTATGGCATGATTGACCTCCTTTCCCCCTTACTCGTGGGACCTATATGAATTATGGATTTCCCAATTTGTCTTTTGACTACGGATTGGACGTGACCCAGCTCATTGCGCAAATCCAGGCGAGTATCGTTGATAACAACAACGAAATCGTCAGGAATTTCGCCCCAGCTGGCATGAGGATCATGACTGTAGAGGAGATCTTTAGTGAGGCGAATGCTTTGGCAATCCCTACTTCGGCGGAAGATATGTGCGTGGAGTCAGACCCTGTCTCCCCACTATCGGATGAAGACGGTGACAATACAGTCATCGAAAGGCTCCCCTTCACTCGGGTCCAATTTGCTACTGGGAGCAATGAGGTGGGGTTTTTCCCTTTAAGGAACACACTTGTGGGACGGGATGCTTCGGATCCCACCAATGCATCGGTTTTGCATTGCGTGGGAGGAGGTGATTCGTCTCACAAGGGGGGAAGGACGGGGCGGAAACGTTCCGCTATGTACACTGAGAGGAAGTCGTATCGCAGGGCTTGCACGGTCTTGAGGAGATTCGCAAACTGCGGTGTTCATTCCCTCTCTGTCAAGGAGCAGAGGATGCTGACTCGTCACAGAGGCACTGTTTCGCGGTATGAGTCCAAATACCCGGGCAGTGACCTCTCACGAGGCGCTGACTCTGGAAAGGAGGATGGTCCCTTGAGTGCCGATGGGAGCGTGATGCCAATTGCATCTACCTCTCAAGCAGCAAGCAAGGGGCATGAAGGTTCAACACCCTTACTCCCAACTGGAGCAAAGGAAAACACCAAGGTTTTCAAACCTCCGGAGAAGAGAAAGGGTGATGGTGTTCCTTCTACAATGGATAAAGGAAAGGGGGTAGTAAATATCGCTAATCCTTTATCACAGAAGAAGGATGTAAGGTTGGGGGCGAAGGAGGTGGAGGGGCACTTTTCAGTAGATATGTCTTCTTTGCAGGTTTCTCGCAAGAGGAATCGCATGAAGAGAGGCAGATCTGATGATGAGCCTTCCTCCAGCTCCAAGCGTCCTAAGAAACAGGATGACCTGGGAACTAACCCTTCCCTTCAGCTGGCTTTCATCGACAGGTCGGATTTGGATGGCAAAATCTCTCCTGAAAGGTGGAATCTAGTTGAAGAAAGGTTAATTGAATTGATTTTGGAGGAGAGTTGCGATGGCATGAATGCCCGCATATCTTCTATAGGTTGGTCCAAGGGCATCAAGGTAGTGAACTGTGAAAACGGAGGAACTGTAAAGTTCCTTGTGGAATCAGTGAAGCGCCTTGGTGAACTCTGGGCTGGTGCTCGGTTGGAGGTGGTCCCTCAATCCGACCTCCCTCTACGTCCAATAGCGAAGGTATGGGTCCCGCCTACCTTTAGGCGGGTGAATGTCATACCAAAACTTATTGGAAAGCTGTCCCAGTCTGTCACCTCTATGGCCTCATCGATGGATGGGTCAGGAGAGAAGAGCAGAGACGTTGGGGGAACGGATCGGGTTGTTCTGTTTCTAGGCGTCTGTGGCCTGTTGTGGACAGCAAGAGGACAGAGTGGCTGCTGGGCTTGGTTAAGGCCAGCTTAAGGTTGGTTGTCGGTTTTATCACGGGGCACTGCGAGATTAGGTCGCTGACGGGGATCTGGAACAGATCCCAGCCGGACTATTGCAGGGTATGTTGCGATGAGGAGGAGTTGGAAACTGTCGAACATCTCCTCTGCAACTGCCCAGCCCTTGTTAGGTTGAGGCTGAGGACCCTTGGCAGGGCCTTCTTTGAGAACTTGAGTTCTGTGTCGAGAGCCGACATCAAGGCTCTCCACAGATTCATTAGCAGCTTGGGCTGGTTGAGAGGTGCTAGGGCTTCATAAGTGTAGTCGCACTCTCAACCTCTGTTGTTTTGTGTCTGTTGTTTTTTTTTTCGTTCCTCTGTTTCCTATTCTCCCTCCCCTTTCCTATTTTCCTATATCCTCCTTTTCCTTCCTCCCCTAAGGACAATGTACAATGGGTCAATTTGGACCTCCGGGTACTGTGCTTGTCTTGACCGACAGGTGCACGTCCTCTAACCTAACCTAACCTACTATGTACAACTTAAGAAAGGATAACAAAATCAACAAAAACAATACATATTAACAAATCTAAAACCAATAATAACAATAATAAAATTAACATGTAAACAGTCGATAATTCTGGAATCCGACCATCCATCAAAGTTGTATTGCCCAACAACCCTGTCTATAAACGCAAAACAGACTTTCAGCAAAAGCATGGAGAGTAAATTCTTCGCGGTATTCATTATAAGACTCGCCATTCAAACTGATGACCTCATACAAATAGATGAAACAGATAGCCTTAACAAGTTACTTCCTGACCACGTTGTTTAACCTCCCGAGATGTTTCCTGATTTGTATGAACCTTACCATCTTCAACATAAATTTAATTGGTACGTACCTATATATATGTACATATTAACAAAAATTGAAATTTGGTTTTGTACATTCTGAATATTATGTTTACGTAGGGAATTCCAAATAGCTTGTAGGTTTCCGTCTGTTGCACAGTCAAGGATATCTTCAAGCGGTAGATTAATTTTCGATTGCGGGCAGATTGTTGAAACATGGGCGACGGATAGTACTAGGTTGCAAAAGCTGCACAGTGCAGGATTAGATCTATCATAATAGATAATCCTTTTCCCAACCCTTAGTCGACCCAAAAGTATGGTGCTGCATGCTTCTAAATGGATTGAAAATAGTCTGAGGAAAACATGGGATGTGGGTGATTCCAGATAGTTCTAGCGCTTTTTTAGCTGCTCTATCAGCGGCTTCGTTTCCTAGAATTGCTATATGAGAGGGTATCCAGAGCAGTAGTATACGGTTGCCAAATTTAGGATGATTTATAAGATTATCGTAGATACCCTTATCATTCTTTTTGATGGCTTTAATGGCACTAAGACTATCCGAAAATATTATGGATCTTCTCCGTTCGTTAACCGAGTAATTGCATCTTTTATAGCCGCTATTTGCGCTAAGAAAATGCCAACATTGTCAAGCAAACGATTTTGGCAAACTAGCTCGAATTGAGTGTCATTGATTTCTTTAACTATGGAATAAGAACAAATTCCATTACGGAATGAGCCATCGGTATATAATAGCATATGAGGTGAAAAGTTATGGGATTTCTCCATCATCATTTTTTTGAAACAGCTGGGATGTATTTTGTCCTTATTCAGAAATGAAATACTGTCATCAATAATTAATGTATTGGTGGGAAGTAATGCTGAGGATGGTATAGCTGGTATAGAAATATTTGATCTTTTCAAAAGGTTTATAATATTATCAATTGTGCCAGGATGTGTAGCAGGACAGGTGTTTCCAAAATATGCTGTGTAAGTTGTCTTTAGTGATTGTTATAGATTTTGAAGCTAAAGCGATTGATCTCCTTTCAAGCAGAGACCTAAAATCAGGAAACTTAGCTTCTATTCTTAACAGCCCGAGAGGTGTCGTCCGAAGTAAACCTGAGGCGGTCCTAAAGCAATTGTTAATGGCGGTATTTAATTTATTTACGTTTTTTAATGAAGTCCATCCATATAGAGTGACTCCATGTTGAAGGCTGCCCATGACAAGAGACTTGCAAATATTCAAGGCAGTTTCCATGTGTAGCCCTTTTTTCCGTGAACAAA
Organism: Sarcophaga peregrina; assembly: GCA_014635995.1. NCBI lineage: Eukaryota > Metazoa > Arthropoda > Insecta > Diptera > Sarcophagidae > Sarcophaga > Sarcophaga peregrina. Next base: position 81,913,193 of record CM025789.1, on the reverse strand, counting down.
TAAGTTTTAATAAATTATTAGTCTTGACGAGCTTGTTAGTGAGGTATTTTACGTGTCGATTCCACGAAAGAGATCTTGAAAATATAATACCTAGTATTTTCATTTTATCCAAAAGGATTGCGTTTGTATCTCTTATACTTAGCGTATTATTGTTACAATTCCGATGTCTGCAAACATGTAGTAATTCTGCACCTTTACTTTTCGCCCATTGATGTATTCTGCTGTCCAGTAAATTAAGATTCTCTTCGACTGCTTTAGGTTGACCATATGCAATAATAAAAATATTGTCTGCATAAATTCCAAAGTGATCCAATCCGGGAGAACTTTCAAGAGCCCTCAACTCTTATAACATAACAACCGTGTGTTCTTCTTTTTGAGGTTTAATTTTAAAAATGTTCCATTTGGTGGCAGATAGTATGGATTCCGTGCATTGGTATAAACGCATGTTGATTGACGTTTAATTTGTCAAAAGCAAATCTATAAAAACTTCTTGAGATTATTTTTTCAAAGACTTTGGAAATGACCGGCAGAAGAGAGATGGGCCGATAGCCTGCTAATTGATTAGGATTTATATTTGGTTTCGAAATTGGTGTTAGCGTAGCAGTCTTCCATTGGTGGGGATAGATTCCGCTTTTGAGAATAAGGTTGTATAGATTGCATAGTCGTTTCTTAACTTCAGGTGGAGAGTTTTTGATCATAGCGTAGGTAATTTTATCAATGGCCGGTGTTAAACCCTTAAGTGTTCTGAGGACTTCATTGAGTTCAAATAAATTAATGACGTAAGCCATTTCATTAAAATTTGTTTCACTTGGCCACAGGTTTTCAATTTCGAAATTGTTTTTAGATGTTATTATTTCAGCTTCAAAGGAGTTATTGGAGCTTAAAGAAGACCAGTAATTAGCGAAACGATTTGCTATTTGCTGTGGATGTGAAATAAAGTCCCCGTCAAACGAAATTGTGGGAAAGCTGTTAGTTCTATTAGTTCTTAATTTTTAATCTTACTCCAAAGGTATCGGACGTCCATGGAGGGATTTAGTGAATTAAGGAAATTTTCCCATGTAACCCTCTTGGAAATTTTACAAGCTCTTTAAACTTTGGCACACGCCTTTCTGTATTCTAAAGCAAGGTGTTGTATTCGATGTCTTTTGAAAACTCGCCAAGCTTTTTGTCTTAAATTTATTAGTTTTGAAATTTCCGAGTTGAACCATATTGGAGTGTTGAGCTTTTTAGGCTTGCGGCTAAGTGGGATAGATTCGTTTGCTGCCCTTTTAAGTATTCGGCTAACTTGAGCCGACTCTCGGTTAATGTTCGTTGATGTTGCATATTTTTCATTAAAGGCAGAGGCTTTTCTATTAAAAAGAGTCCAATTCGCTCTTTTATCTTGAAACCGTGCTATCAATTTTTTAGTTGTTTGTACACTGGCACTATTTTTTATTAATAAAGGGAAATGATAGCTGACTTCTGGAAGCGGCAAACATAACCATGTTAAGTGGGGAGCAAGATCAGCGTTGCACATGGAGACGTCAACAGAAGTTAGTGTATTTCTAGTGTTAAAGGTGGGAGATCATTTAAAATTACCAATTTTCTATCGTTAGCAAAATTTTCCCAAATAGGCCCACTTGTTGAATTAAGCGTTGAACCCCAAAGGATATTTTGAGCGTTTAAATATCGTAGGATTATATGATGGGCATTGCTGAATAACGAAATTTATTCAACCATTTGAGGGTTTAGGTTTATGTCATACTCTTTGTAGATATTTGTAATTTGTAGCTCCCTGCCACAATTGATAATAATGCTTTGAAATAGAAGATCACCACTAGAGTGTTGTTGTTGAGATACATTTAGATTGTTTCTAACGAAAATCACTATACCAGCTTTAGCATAGGAATAGTCCTTGTTGTGATGGTAGACTTTTAATCCGGTAGATGTAAGAGGTGTAAGTTGTTTGTGTTGATATGTGTTTCTTGCAAGGCTACGATGTTAGGACTCTGTTTTGCAATTAGAAGTTCTAAGGCGTATTTGTGGTTAATAAATCCCTGTATATTCCACTGCATTATTTTAATGTTCATTGTTAAGTTTCTTTGGTAAAGTTTTCTTGAAGGTTTTTGGAGTAATAATAGTATTTAATTCGGGGAATTTTGTACATAATTGCGAACAAGGAGAATTTACACGAGTGGGGGTACTAAATCCTGAGCCGTCACTGTTATCATCCATTTGTAAATCATCTAGATTATCGTTGAATTCCATATTTAATTTTTTATTCGCTAAGTTTTCTGTAGAGTTTTTATTAAAAAAAGGATTGTCCAGAAGAGAAATAGAATTTGCGCCATATTGAGTGAGAGAAAGCGAGTATGATGCTTGGTCGAGAGAATCATTTGATGAGCTGAGTGAGAAATTATCTGTGTGAATTAAGGTTGAGTGGTTGTCGTGCTGCAAAATGAGTTTTTGTTCTTTATTTTATTCTGCTAATTTCGGAGGTTTTTTTGGTTTTTGAGTGTTTTGGATTGTCGATGTGTGTGTGTTAGAATTTTGTAATTGATTTGTTGTAATGGTTGCTTCGGTTTTTTTAGCGTCATGGAATGTTCCAGAATGATTATACCTATTAGATGAAATTTTCTTCTTAGATCTAAAACTACTTGGGCAAATGTTTTCTTCTTTTTCTGAATAGACTGCAGAGTGTTCGCTGTTGGGTTCTCATTAAAAATTGTCCAGGCTTCCCTAATTGTGCAACTGCGTGTGATTTTCAGATAGTTAACCAATTTGTGTTTCCAATAAGCAGGACATGATGAATCGTACGATGTAGGGTCTTCGGTGCGGCAGTTAACACAATATTGACGAGAACATTGCTCATAAGGAGGCGTAAATCTTCAATCTCTGCACAGTTCCACATTCTTACAACGTTTTCTCGTAGGGCCAAGTCGTTGGCAATTCAGACACCTCATGGGGTTTGGAATGTGCTCGTCTACTCTAACAATTTCCCAACCGATTTTTAAAATCTCTGAGCGGCGAATAAAATTAAAAGTAACAATAGCTACATCAGTTGCAACCTTTTCTCATCTTCTTTTCTAAGTATTTTATGAAATTCAATCACTTTCTGTTCCTTGAGCGCCAATAGTAACTCTTCCTCAGCGATATCAATAATTTTCCTGGAGAAAATTCGACCCTGAGTGGTATTAAGTGACTTATGCAGTGAAATTTTGACTTGAATATTATCGATGTAGGAAGCCTTTAGGAATTTGTTGGCTGACTTACTATTAGGCACTTTGATTAACAGGTCACCACTCCTCATTTCGTTTACCTCGACGTGATCCGCAGAAATGTTTCAGGTCTTTTTCAACCTGAAAGACGTTATAGGAAGCCAGTAATCGATTTGTTTCCTCTTTACCAGCAATTGTGGAAGCAATTAAATAGCGTGGTATGTTACGTTCATCTTGAGTTATAGTGGGTAGAGGGATGAAGTCGTCTGGGCGTGGGCGTTTGTTCCTGTTAGACCTACCCTTTCAGAGTAGGCCCAACACAGAAAAGCGGTTGCCATCCGCAGGATGAATCCCGTTCATCCCATCCAAAGAAGTCCCGAAAGCACCGAGTACTTTAGAAGAAAAAAAATTCGCCAAAAAAGGCGAATACAGAACCGAAAAAGCTAAAAGGAATTTAAAAGTAAAGAAAACCGCTCTTTACTCAAAGCAAACGGAGAGAAAAACGCTCAAAAATAGTCAACAAGAGCACGTATGTAAATAATATTAGCATACAAAACAAAGAGTGCGTACATGGCGGTTGCCCGATGATGACTGAAAATTTTATATTAAAGATGAAATTTTTTTATATTTCTTTAACCCTCCAAACTTGTTTTATTTGACAAAAACTGTTTTTTTTACTTTACGCTAGAGTTCTCACGAACGGTTTTCTAATTATTCGAAAAACCTGTTTTTTCCTTTCTCTCGGTTTTTTTCAACCGGTTTAAAAAAGTGACGGTTTTCGAGTTATTCGAAGGTTTTTTAGTGTCGAACTATTCGACATTTTCGAATATTTTTTATTTTAAGGTATATTCTATTTTACGGCCCTTATTTTCTAACAGATTTAAATTACGTATGCAACACTTTTTTATATGCCATCATTTCACTATGAATTGAAGAAGAAGAATCACAATAGAAAGAAGAATTGGCAATATTTTTTCTGAAATTGTATGTCATAAAATGAGTTCTATAGCTTAGCAATATTTTAAAAAATTGGCCGAAAAGGACAGAGCTCAATGTTTAAAATGTCCTAAAATATTATCGTGTAAAGGAGCTTCAGCTTCCATTTAAAAAAATGTTCATAAAATAAGGATAGGAGCTGAAAATAATCTTTCGACATCGCAAGCAGTGATTGAGCAAACGTTTTTATTCGTTTCCCAGCAGTGCACAAAGACCAAAACAGCTGCTTAAATATTAGCGCAATGTGTTGCTGAAGATGGGTTTTCCGTTAATTCCTTAAGAAAGTCGAAAATAGCAAGAGCGTACTTAAGCCGTTTAACTTACAAATGCCATCAAGTACTCCAACAATATAGAAAATGATAAATGAATTTCATCAACAAAAGCAAAATGAATATACTCAATTATTTAAAAAGAAAAAACAAAACAAGCAAAAGTTTTCTATTGTTCTGGATGAGTGGTCAGATATATCAGATATGAAATATCTATGAAACATCTCATCAAACATGGAGGTTAAACATGTCTGTTTATATTATATATGTATTTTGTTTATTCTAATTTCAAAAATCCTGACTGATCCTCCACCTGGGTAACAATCTTGTCGCGAAGTGGGGGCTTAAGTGTACTTCGATTCACTCTGTGACCCAGAGTGGATTGGAGTGCATAACTAAAGGTTACCCTATTATCGTGGGAAGACTCTGCTCCGGATTGACGTCATATTTCCTCTTTTCGGACCGTCGGATCACGTATATTTCTCATACCCCTAATCCGGAGTGTTAAGCGACCCGTGCTTATCGGATGGTTTGCAATCGGGGGTCTAATCTGACTGTATTGTAACGGAGCCTCGCTGATACCTGGGCGCCTCAGTGAGTATTAGGTTTTCTGCCAAGTCCTTGTCATGCTAGCGGGGGCTATGGCATGATTGACCTCCTTTCCCCCTCACTCGTGGGACCTGTATGGATTGTGGATTTCACAACTTGTTTTTTGACTACGGACTGGACGTGACCCAGCTCATTGCACGAATCCAGGCGAGTATCGTTGATAACAACAACGAAATCGTCAGGAATTTCGCCCCAGCTGGCATGAGGATCATGACTGTAGCGGAGATCTTTAGTGAGGCGAATGCTTTGGCAATGCCCACTTTGACAGAAGATATGTGCGTGGAGTCAGACCCTGTCTCCCCACTATCGGATGAAGATGGTGACAATACAGTCATCGAAAGTTTCCCCTTCACTCGAGTCAAATTTGCTACTGGGAGCAATGAGGTGGGGTTTTTCCCTTTAAGGAACCCTCTTGTCGGACGGGATGCTTCGAATCCCACCAATGCTTCGGATTTGCATTGCGTGGGAGGAGGTGATACGTCTGACAAGGGGGGAAAGACTGGGCGGAAACGTTCCGCTATGTACACTGAGAGGAAGTCGTATCGCAGGGTTTGCACGGTCTTGAGGAGATTCGCAAGCAGTGGTATTGATTCCTTCTCTGTCAAGGAGCAGAGGATGCTGGCGCGTCACAGAGGCACTGTTTCGCGGTATGAGTCCAAATACCCGGGCAGTAGCCTCTCACGAGGCGCTGACTCAGGAAGGAAGGATGGTCCCTTGAGTGCCGATGGCAGCGTGATGCCAATTGCATCTACCTCTCAACCACAAACAAGGGGCATGAAGGTTTTAGGAAAGGGCGATGGTGTTCCTCTACAATGGATAAAGGAAAGGGGGTAGTAAATATCACTAATCCTTTATCACGGAAGAAGGATGTAGGGTTGGGGACGAAGGAGGTGGAGGGGCACTTTTCGGTGGATATGTCCTCTTTGCAGATTTCTCGCAAGGGCAATCGCATGAAGAGAGGCAGATCCGATGATGAGCCTTCCTCCAGCTCCAAGCGTCGTAAGAAACAAGGTGACCTAGGAACTAACCCTTCCCTTCAGCTGACTTTCATCGACAGGTCGGATTTGGATGGCAAGATCTCTCCTGAAAGGTGGAATCAAGTTGAAGAAAGGCTAATTGAATTCATGTTGGAGGAGAGTTGTGATGGCATGAATGCCTGCATATCTTCCATAGGTTGGTCCAAGGGCATCAAGGTAGTAAACTGTGAAAACGGGGGAACTGTAAAGTTCCTTGTGGAATCAGTGAAGCGCTTTAGTGAACTCTGACATGGTGCTCGCTTGGAGGGCAAGGGGTGGTGTAGTGTTATGTGGGTTGGCACGTCTGAAATTCTGTCACCCGGATATAGTCGGTGTCAGGTAACCCAGAGGAGGCTAAAAGTGGTGCAGATTAATTTGCATCACTGCGATGCCGACTCACACAACCTGTTAACCATCCTGCGCCGCCTTGAAGCTGATATCGCTCTTATTCAGAAACCCCGGATCGTTAGGGATAGGATTCTGGGTTTGAGCAATCCTGGCTATAGGTTACTTGTTCCTGGAACAAGTGATAAGGTAAGGACCTGTATTTTAGCTAGAAGTGGTTTGAACTTGTTAATCACTCCTTCCTTTTGTACAGGTGACGTAACAACTGTGGCTTACAGAGATGACCATGGGATCGATTTGATGCTGGCATCTGTGTACATGCCGTATGAGGCTGTATCCCCTCCTGGTGACTTAACTGAACTACTGGTGGAGCATGCGAAGAGGAAAAGACTTCACCTTGTTTTGGGTTGTGATGCCAATGATCGTCACACCCAATGGGGCAGTGCTGACATAAATACTAGGGGTGAGTCTATTTTGTTTTTTATTATTTTTAATAGACTCAGCATTTGTAACGCTGGGGTTCTATTAAGTACTCATTTTCCCGATTGAGAGGATCCAGGAAGCTATCCGTTGGGTGCAGCTGATCCCTTCTGTGATGCTGGAATTACGCCGGTTTTGGAAGACATCATTACCAGGAATAAGGTCAAATGGGCTATTAGTAGCTTTGAGCCGTTCAAGTCGCCTGATCCGGATGGTGTCTTTCCGGCTTTGCTTCAGCATGCTGGTGATATATTACGCGAATATCTAGTGGACGTGTACAGAGACTGTCTCCGGTGATGTGATATACTTGAGGGTTGGAAAGATGTGTTCGTGCTGTTTATACCGAAAGCTGGTAAACCCAGTCACATCGGCCCTAAGGATTATAGACCGATATCACTCCCATCCTTTCTCTTGAAAGCTTTGGAGTGACTTATCGATCTATATTTAAGGTCAAACGTTGACTGGTCTCTGTTGAGTGGGTCGCAACATGCTTACATTAAGGGTAAGTCTGTTGAGAGTGCTCTTCATGAAGTAACTGGTTTTGTTGAGGCGAATCTCGCTAGGGGTGAGTACACACTGGGGGCCTTCATTAACGTTACCACTTCTTCTATTGAGAAACATTAAATTCATACATTTTATAATATATAATCAAGATCCATCAAAAATTCTGAACATTTTTGAACTTAAAGTTTATTTAAAAAAAAAAATATATATATATGTATATGAAAAATATAACTCTACTGCTACCAGTGTAGGAACTCCATAGGTAAGAACTGGAGTCTTCAGCCTAGTGCCATTCACTGGATATATCTGCCGATTGTTAGACCGATCATTGCATATGGTTGCGTTGTCTGGTGGTGTGCCTTAGATAAGAGTTTTCAACGGAAAATCTTGGATAAGGTTCAGCGGATTGCCTCTTTGAGTATCACTGGACTGAGGAAGAGTTGCCCTCAGGCTGCTGTTGATACTATGCTGTCTGACCCCGCTTGACTTATATGTCAATGAAAATGCCTTTCCTGACGGAAGGTACGGACTTTCGGAAAAAGCCACTGATAACATTGTGCCTGAGGCTATGTTCCTACCTGTTTTGAGAATACTCATACCGGATAGGGCACAATGAAGTGGTGGGGTACTCCAGGGGCAAGCATTTTTCAGGCGGAGATTTTCGCAATACTGAAGGCTATTGAGGCCATAGCTGGTGGCCCATCTTCGGATTCGGAATCTTACATGATCTTCGTTGACGGTCAGGCTGCCCTTAGGGCCATTGCGTCGGTCTGGAGCAAATCACGGCTCGTTCGCAAGTGCAAAGAGTCGTTGAGGAGTTTTGAACCAGACCGTCCATGTTGGGTTCTGGGTTACAGCGGAATACTGGGCAATGAGACGGCGGATGCCTTCACTAGATTAGGTTCGCTTTCAGGTGGCGATTTGACAGTTGGTCCTGACCCCCCAGTCTGCCACCTCTATGGCCTCTTCGATGGATGGGTCAGGAGGGAAGAGCAGAGGTGTTGGGGGAACGGATCGGGTTGTTCTGTTTCTAGGCGTCTATGGCCTGCTGTGGACAGCAAGAGGACAGAGTGGCTGCTGGGCTTGGTAAAGGCCAGTTTAAGGTTGGTTGTCGGTTTTATCACGGGGCACTGCGAGATTAGGTCGCTGACGGGGATCTGGAACAGATCCCAGCCGGACTATTGCAGGGTATGTTGCGATAAGGAGGAGTTAGAGACTGTCGAACATCTCCTCTGCAACTGCCCAGCCCTTGATAGGTTGAGGTTAAGAAGCCTTGGCAGGGCTTTCTTTGAGAGCTTGAGTTCTGAGTTGAGAGCCGACATCAAGGCTCTCCACAGATTCATTAGCAGCTTGGGCTGGTTGAGTGGTGCTAGGGCTTCATAAGTGTAGTAGCACTCTCACCCTCTTTTGTTTTGTGTCTGTTTTTTTAGTTCTTTATTTATTTTCCGTTTCCCATTCCCTCTCCCCTTACTTACATTCCTATATCCTCTATTTCCTTCCTCCCCTAAGGACAATGTACAATGGGTCAGTTTCGACCTCCGGGTACTGTGCTTGTCTTGACCGACAGGTGCACGTCTTCTAACCTAACCTAACTATTTATTGTTAGAAAACGTTTCAAACACATTAAAACCATTACAAATTGCTGTAAAAAAATTCTCAAGTGATAAGGTAACACTTTTGGATGCAGAAGGAATATTTAAATTTTTAGAAAAAACTAAAAAAACAAGATAACACTATTTCCCAAAATTTACTATCGTCGTTGATACAACGAATATTAGAAAAATGAAATACAGTTTTAAATATATTATTGTTATATTTACCAACTGGTTCCTTTTCTTTATCCTGGGAAGAAGCAATTGGTATGGCAGAGGAGTTGTATGAAAGACTTTTTTCTGACTATCAACAATCAGATTCACAAGAAAGTTCAAGGTCGGATTTAGAAAATGTAGAAAGCGTCCTATTTTTAAAATATTATTTTAACAAAAATAATAAAAATATTTAAATCTAAAATAATTATTTGTTGTCATCACATATGGCTTTCTATATAGTATGTAAATTTGTACTTTTCTATACTTTTTTAAATTTGAAATTTATTTCAGATTAATGTTATGACTGAAATGTGAATATGATTTTTTTTTTTAGTTTAAAAAGTAATAAAAACCAAAACTAAAAAATTATATGTATATTGTATATATTTTTATTAATGGAAAAAACCGAAAACCAAATAAAAAAAGCCGAAACACGGTTTTTGAAAATCTGCGGTTTTTTGAAGTATTCGAAAACCGGTATTTGGATATTTTCGAATAGTTGACAACTCTACTTTACGCACAAATTTCTGGATTACTCAAACATTTCGAACCCGATTTCCAAAATTTAGAGAGAGAGAGACCTTTAAAATAGTATACATATATTTATTACATGATCATTATCATTAATATGACGTTTGATAAGTAAATTGACAAATGCGAATTTTTCACATTTTTTCAAGTTTTTTCGTTCATAGTGGAAAACTTTACTTAAAAAATACAAAGAAAGTGATGACATTCTGAAAATGCACTTCGTTTGATCAAATCGGACAAAACTTACCGTAGTTGTTATTTAAAGAGCCTAACAGTCGAGTAATATATATATTTTTTCAAATGAACTTTTAGTTCAAAAATTTTCAAAATTTTTGATGGATCTTGTTTGTTTATCGGAAAATATGTCAATTTAATGTTTGAGCGACCATCAATGTTTGCGCAAAGAGAATCAATAATATTTGTAAAAAACCTAATATTAGCCGACTTCTGGAAGTCGTGCAAATGTGAAATTGACACATTTTGTGAATTTTTGAACTAAAAGTACATTTGATGAGATGACATATATAAAAAATAAAACACGACTGTTATACTATTTATATAATCCCTGAATAGCTTAGACTAGTAGAAAGGTATAACAATTGATAAATGCATTTAAGTGTATTTAAATTTCAGACTCTGAATGTATATCTGTATATACAGGCACCCAAATAATTATACGTATATAATGAATATATCTACATCGAATAAAAAGGTTTCCATAAAATAAATTGTTTACTTTATTCGAATTTGATTTTATACATAAATTTTTTTACGATTTTGGTGATATTTTAGTTTTGCTAGTAAGCAACACGCCCTTAAACAGCTGTTATTTGCCACTGTTTGACCTCACGAGAAATATGTAAAGGCCCCTGGAGACGATCCAAAAAAACCATCAACGTCTTATATGTGTGCGTGTTGTCGTTATATACGTATACGTTGTCGGCTTTGTTTGATGAAAATCAAAACATTTTGATTTTTTCAATTGACGAATTTTTATTTGATCGTCTCCAATTCTGATTGACAAGCAATATCTCATTTGCTTCGATATCGTCGTGATGAACACATCCGCTTGCGCATAAGCAAAGAAATATTTTTTATTGCTAATGTATATTTTATATTTTGTGTCTATATCTTTTGTGTCTATATCTTTAGTGTGTGTATATTTTTAATAAGTTAAAGTTATTAAAAGTAATAATTTAAAGTTCTTGACATCATGGAGAAGTGCAAAGATGAAAAAAAATTTATATTGGAATTAATAGCAAAATATCAATGTTTACCAGCGTTGTGGAATGTAATACTGGAAGAATATAGTAACAGAGAGGAAAAAAGAAAGCATTATGTAATTTTACTCCAGTTTTACAAGGAGCAGTATCGATGCGCCACAATGGAAGATGTAAAAAAAGTAAAAGTTTTGCGCACAAATTTTCGGCAAAAAACAAAGACTGCAGGAATGCAATAGAAGTGGAGCCGATGTAGATGAAATCCAACAGCCAAATTTATTTTATTATAATGAAATGCAGTTCCTGAACGACATATAAATGCCCTGCACCTGAAAAAGCACAATGGGTGATATGGGTTCTCGCATCACCGTGTTTTATTTTTCTATTAACGGCTGCACCATGTGTAGAAGTTCATCGAATGTCTGAAGGGTCCATGCATAAAAAATTTCCATAGTCGTCTCTACATTTAAATTTTAAGTCATTTAAAAGATTTTCATGTGAAAACTGTTTCCATTTTTTGTACCAACTTTTCATCCAAAGTTTTTTCTTTGTTTTCTTATTTTTCTATTTTTTCCTTAACAAAATTACACACGATGTTAAAAGTAACAAATCGTCATCCGATGAAAACATTTTACGAAACGATCACTACAAAATCAAAACGCAAATGACGACTGACGAATTTACTTGAACATCTGCTTTTAAACTTCAATCAGACTTATGCATTATTTGACGAATTTATTTGATCGTCTAAAGGGGCTTTAAGAGCAAATAAATATTTGCCCAAAAATCAAGAAAATATTTGTCACAAGGTGGTCACATTAAAAACATTTTTGTTTGACGGCAAATAATTTTATTTGCCCTAAAACAACAATTTTTTGTATATAAAAAGCTTTAATTAGAGCGTATGTATTCATAGTAAATATTTTTTTTATTTAAATGTAATTTAAAAGTATTAATAATACTACTTATAGGCCATTTACACTACAGCGAAATCTAGTACTTATGAGATTTCGAACCAAATCTAGTTGATTTTAACTAGATTTCCCACACAAAACAAAATCTGCTTGCTTAGTAGATTTCGGCAAAATCTATTAAAAATCTAGCAAAAATAGAAATGAAATATTTTGCAAAAATACATAAAAATACAACGTTGCGCGGGAAAAAAATTACATTTCAATTTAAAAACAAAACAAAAAGTGTGGAAATTTTATTGAAATTGTAAAATCAAGAGTATATATATACATATGATATTATTTAGAAATATGCATTTAAAAAATTTTGAATTTGTGCTCATTTTATTTAATTTTTTTTTATTAATTTTTAATTTATTTATGTTTATTAAATTAATTTTTTTTTATTAATTTTTTATTTATTTATGTTGATTAAATTAATTTTTGATTAAAAAGTTCGCAATTGCGTTTCTTATTTCTTCATATATTTCTCATTTTTATTTTGTACTAGCAGATTGTAACCGGCGTTGCGCGGGTTATAAAAATAACAATAAATAAAAATCCGGGTTCGAAACCGGCTTCTCAAAAAATGCAATTTTTCAAACTATTCGGAAACCAGTTTATCAAACAACTCAGTTTTTTGAATACTCTAAGTCCTAAATATAAATGCATGCAATTTGCCCGCAACTTTCCCCCTTTTTGGACCCCTTTTAATCCAACTTTTTAAACAGAACACCTCCAATAGCTATTTGGGAAACTTAAATCGTAAAAAAAATCCTTTAAAACCTATAAAATACAGCATTTATGCATAAAGTACTAATTATTGCCCCTTTTTTATTATAAAATAGGATTTCAAAAATTGTTAGAGGTACTATTGGTCAATTCACACAAGCCGTTGTATGATTATATGCATTGTATTGTTGGACAATTATACAACAGTGTATGCTTGTTGTTAATAATTTTAATAATATTAATAAAAATCTTTATTAGTATTTTCCCATACTTCAACAAATCTATTTCACTAAATTACAAAATTACATACATACATAATTGGTCATTACAACCAGTCGGTCAACTTCAGTCAGGATTATTGACCTAGTTTCTTACACTATTTATGTTGTATGTGTTAATTTTATACATTAGCGGCGGGACCTACAGTTTAAAGTCGACTCCAAACGACACTTTTTCAGAAACTTTTCATGGCAGTTTTATTTACTCTCAGAGTTTTTGTCACAAACCTGCTAAGAGGAAATCGCCGAAAAAATACTTTTTGTATTTTATTTTGATGTCTGGCCTGGGACTCGAACCCTGGCTCTACGTCTAATAACCCAGCACACTACCTACTAGACCACGGCGACCCAATTACAACATTACGTTATTCTTTTTACAAATTTTACACATTCTTTTCTGAAAACATTGTTATTCTGTTCATTCTTTGTATAATTTCATAAAGAGTTATATAATTTAAGAGACTTGTAAAACAATGACTGTTGCATTGATGTTGAGGTGACTCGTTGCAGTCTGAAATTGTCAGCATTCCTCAATCCATAAGGTTGATCCTGACCCACATACAGAATTTGCTCGCAGAGGTATTCAGGCGACTTTCTTTGCTTTATTTTTCTAATAAAAATTATGGTGTTTGGCTCCAGTCGTTGTTTTATATTCAACCATTTAAGTGTATTAAGCATGAATTGGATTGACGTGTTTCTGTTGCATCCTAAATTTGCCCGCATTGCTTTATTTTGCAACTTTTGTAGTCGTTCGAGTTGTGTTGAATTACAGCATGTATAAATAATTGTAGATACTAATTCAAAATGAGCTTTCATAGTTGTGTTGTAAACATTAATTGCTGTTAATAATGAAACTTTATTTCGGATCCTTTTTAAAAAACCTGTCTTTTTACCAATTTTTTTGCAAATGTATTGTATATGCTCTTTAAATTTAAGCTCTTTATCAATAATGAAACCAAAGTACTTAATTTAGTCAACTTTCTCTATTATTTTATCATTAATTTTAATTTCTGGATCACTAGTCATATTTATTTCTATTATTTTACTCTCATTTAATTTCAATTTATTAATTTTTAACCAAATATTAATATTATTTATATCATTTATTAAATTGTCCCTACATTGTTGTTCTTTGTCTCCAATTGTGTATTTGATATAGTGTCATCAGTCTATAGTCTAGTCTAATCTATAGTCTAGTCTATAGTCTAGTCTATAGTCTAGTCTATAGTCTAGTCTAGTCTATAGTCTAGTCTAGTCTATAGTCTAGTCTAGTCTATAGTCTAGTCTATAGTCTAGTCTAGACTAGTCTATAGTCTAGTCTAGTCTATAGTATAGTCTAGTCTATAGTATAATCTAGTCTATAGTCTAGTCTACTGTCTAGTCTATAGTCTAGTCTAGTCTATTGTCTAGTCTATAGTCTAGTCTATTGTCTAGTCTATAATCTAGTCTATTGTCTAGTCTATAGTCTAGTCTATTGTCTAGTCTATTGTCTAGTCTATAGTCTAGTCTATTGTCTAGTCTATTGTCTAGACTATAGTCTAGTCTATAGTCAAATTCACACTTCTATAATAAAACTTTTATATTTTCTTTATTCCGTTATTCGTTTGGCGTCGAATAACATCGTTTAAAATAAGTGCATAATACAAGAGAGTTGCAAATAGAAAGTATTCTTTCGTTTGTCACAATTCAAACACTTAGAGAAATTTTGTGAAAAAATATTTTAAATTTTTTATTTAAAAAGTGCAAAATTAATGGAAAAAAGCTAAAAATGCACTTTTAATGCTAAACAAATACAGAATATGGCAAAAAAATGCTAATAGCCCATTTACACTACAGCGAAATCTAGTACTTATGAGATTTCGAGCCAAATCTAGTTGATTTTAACTAGATTTCCCATACAAAACAAAATCTACTTATTTAGTAGATTTCGGCAAAATCTACTCAAAATCTAATAAAAATTGGAATGCAACTATGTGTTTTGCCAAATAGTACTTAAAAATACAACGCTGCGCAGGAAAAAAATGACATTTCAATTCAAAATAAAAACAAACAAAATAAAAATAAATTAACCCTTATCCTGTATTAATGGGTCAAAATTGCCTGAACAGTTTTTATTCCTCATTTATTCTTTAAATACTCAAGTTTTAAAAGTTTCAAATTTAAAACATAATCTTTGTAGGGCTTTTCACAAAGCGTATGTAAAAAAACTTACGCAAATGCTACTTTTGGGTCAAAATTGCTCAATGCAACATAATCAATTTTCGTATGTGTTATGAGCTTAGCAACAATTTTGTGAGTCTTGACAACTTCATAACTAGCAACTAACCAAAACAAAGTATGTAAAAGCGCAACATTACAAACTGCAATAAACCCAAAAAAGAGAATAAGTAGTGTAAATATATTCTTCGTTGATGTGTTTTTGAAGTTATTACTTTTGTCCAAATCGTTCTAAAAGCGCCAAATATGCAAATAAATGTACTGAATGTCAAAAATGTATTTGCAGAAAGCATTCTCAGATCAATGTTGTATGTAATGAATGTAAAAAAATAAAATTGTTATATTACTGAAGTACAGGATAAGGGTTAAAAATAAACTAAATAAGGAACATCTTCCTCCCAGAATGACTCGTGACTAACCTGCGGATTAATATTTTTATTATTATCTATATTGCATATGCTTACATCTAATAGTAATGCATTTGCAACATTTTTTGAAATCTATGTCCTATATTTTTCATTTTTATTTGGTATTAAACTAAATTTGGAAATATTATTCTTTTCATTTAAATTTCAGTCAGCTGTTTTTGTTATTAAAATGAAATCTTGCTACTGTCAAATAAATCCAGTGTAAACGATCTAGATTTTGAGCAAGATTTGAAATCTAATCTACTAGATTTCGCTATAGTGTAAATGGGCTATAAAAAGCATCCAGCATCTTTTTTTAAAGTGCAGCAGACGAAATGCCGTTATGGCAACACTTCGAAGATATCCGTTGCGAGCAGCGTTGCCACAAAGAAAAATTTTTCCCTACCAATATTTTTTTCAAAACCTGCCAAAATTATTCCAATCCTAACAAAATTTTAATTTAAATAATTAAACAGTGAAAATAAACTGAAAAATACATTTTTTATTTGTCTCGAACCGTATAAACTTGTTTTATTTGACAAAAATTGCTGTTTTGGACTTTACGCGCAAGTTTCTGTATTACTCAAACGTTTCTGACCCGATATCTAAATTGTAAATCTTGTTGGAAAGAGGAGAGATGCAGCTATGAAACGGTATACATATATCTATTATTCGACTTAATAAGTTATGAGATTTGATGAGGTAAACTTGGAAAACTGGGATCTTTTTCATAATTTTCCAAGTTTGTCCATTCATAGTAGCAAACTTTAATAAAAAAAAATATAGGATAAGTGATAATATTCCTAAACTCTGCTCTCTTGTGAAGAGATTAAGTCATCACTTGATGAAATTTTGTAAAGATTACCGTAGTTATTATATAAATGGTATAACAGTCGTGTTTTATTTTTTATATATGTCATCTTATCAAATGTACTTTTAGTTCAAAAATTCACAAAATGTGTCAATTTCACATTTGCACGACTTCCAGAAGTCGGCTAATATTAGGTTTTTTACAAATATTATTGATTCTCTTTGCGCAAACATTGGTGGTCGCTCAAACATTAAATTGACATATTTTCCGATAAACAATCAAGATCCGTCAAAAATTCTGAAAATTTGAAAAAATTAAAAAATATTCCAAATTTTATTTTTTTAACACAAAATAAATGTTTGTTTACATTTAATTTTTCTACTTTATCCACCAGTTTTCACTCCGTATATCTGTTGCTTCTAACACATTTGCTTTGCAAAACTTGTAACTCATTTTTTCCTCCCTCTAAATATTTATATAAAATTTTGTCAAATATCACTGCTATCCATCCATTCGGTTTGTTCGGTTAACGATAATAAAAAAAATATCCAAAATGAAGAAAAAAACTGATTTAATATTAGAAAAAAAATAACCAAACTTGGTTAAAATTAGCCAAAATGGCAACGCTGCTTATAATTTATTTATTTTATTTTCAAGGAGCATAGCTGCTAAGGCCATCAGCTCTGCTTATAATGGATCCGTTCGATTTACGTATTATTGAAGAAATAAAAAATTTAAATATGATTCATTTATAGATGCAGCGAAACATTACATATAAGTAATAACAGAATGTGTCATAGTATGACATATTTAAAGATACATGCAGTGAACAGCATAAGTCAAGGTACCCTAAGTTATGCCAACAACTTAAAAATTTAAGCGAAATTTTATAAAAATAATTTGTGTATTTTAGAATTGAAGTAAGAAAGATTTTCTGCTGAAATTTGTTTTGAAATTTAGTAACTATGCAACCGTTTTTCCAAATGATTCCAAAGTCTGCAAGTCCCGACATGACTTCATGACAGTGTTATTCAGGAAAACAGACGCTTGGTCGCTAGATCTCTAACGTTAACTGAAAAACTTAAATGGCAGCCAATATCGGCATTAAAAAAAAATTGGTCCATCCAATACCAAACAGGTTAAATAGTGTGCTTGGTCTTAAAGGATATCCTAGGTATAACATTTTAATGCAATTTGCCTTTAAATTTTTAATGTACTTTTTTCTTAGGGGACCTACATTTTTGCATCCCAAAAGTTTAATATTTTTGGTAATAGTAGTTTTGTTGAATACATTAATAATTATTTTTATTTTGTTGTAAAATAGAAGTAAATTAATAACATAAATTTAAAAAGGAATAATTTTTTTTTACAAGTTTTTCGTACAATTCATAAATTTGCTTACTTAAAATTAGGGTACCTAAGACAAATGCTGCCCACCGTATATTTATTTATTTGTGGACTATTGTAAATCAGTTTTAATGTAATGTAATATTAACTTTTTACAAATTACCTTGTCTGGTAATAGTTGTTGATTTAGTTCAGTATTATTGTATGCAAATTAATAGTGGTAACTTCCGAGTTGATCACACATTTTTTACTTTAAACAAATCATCACTGTGGTTTTTATCATAGCAAAAATAACAAGATTTTTTTTTTTGTAATATTATTGTAGGATGTATGTTTTATACGTTAATAATACAAGGTACTGCACGATTACAATACCTTTTTTGGATTAGGGTGTGGTACGTCTATCACGGACTTACCTATTATCTTTGCAACTATGTTAAGTTTTAAATTTTATTTCAACAACTCGCCGAAGTAGATTTTGTAGTCGGAAATTTGCTTGTAATAGTTTTTAAAAACAATTAACCATCATTTAAAAATTTTTTTATAAGACATAGGCCATTTAATACATCATGCGTACATATAAAATTAATAGGGTCTTACACACACGCACACATCAGGAAATTTAAATAAGAGGTCAAACATGCGCCTAAATAGTATCCGTTTGCTTTTTATTTAATTTTTTTTATATGAACTCTTTAAAACATGAAAAGAAAACAGACCAAAGCTATTTTTAAAATTACTTATTTCAGTCAAATTATTGCTTTTTAAGAGTTGTACACGTACGTTTTTTCTTTAAAATATAATTAGAATGTTATATTGTGATTAGAATTATGTTCGGTAAAAGTGCAATTGTTTACTAAATTTTCCATAAGGATAACTTCTATTCACAACATGTAGGACATTTTGACAAGAACTTCCTCAGTGCTGCCAGAAATTTTAATTTATTATTTCCTAATACGGCAACTTAAGAATTGCAAAGACAAATTAAGTTGAACTTTAAAACAGGAAATTAAATGTTATAACATAATAGTTAAAAGTAAAGTTTATTCTCAATCCAATCATTTGTAAAAAAATGTTTTAATGACATAAGATTTAGATTAAAAATCGGGGATTTTTGGACAATAGGAAAACCGATGGTAATATTTTGCTCCGAAGTATAAATAGATCTTTGCAAACTGGAACATTCCCAGTGCACTGGAAGGAATCGATGTTTACGCCTGTTGAGAAGATTAGAAATACAATTAAATGTAAGGAATATCGCCCAATAAATACCCTGAGAACATGTGAGAAGATTATTGAGAAAATAGTTAAGGACCAATTGGAGAAATATTTTGAGGAGCATAAACTACTATCGAAATGTCAGTCAGGATTTAGGAAGGGGTATTCATGTGAGACGGCTATTAACTATGTAATAAATAGATGAAAATTTATAGGAAATGATCGCAGAGTTATTGAAATTTTTTTGGATTTCAAAAGAGCGTTCGAAACAATAGATAGGGATATTTTGATTAGGAAACTTTCATGTTATGGCATTAGGGACAATGAATTAAAGTGGTTTAGTTCATATCTCACGGGACGTAGACAGATAAAATAAATGATGTTGAGTCGAGTATGAGGGAGAATGATTTTGGTGTCCCACGGGATTCGATATTAGGAGCTTTATTGGGAATGTAATGGAGAAATGCGAGATAGTTCTATACGCGGATGATACCCTCATTTTTACTGAGTGTACAACATGTGAGGAGTTGGATAGTTGGAGATAGGATTGAAGAGGATATGGATAATATGAATAAATGGCTTGAATGAAGGTAAAACAAAGTTGATGGAGATTAATAAGCACACTAATAGGTTATAAATAAATAATGTAGTAATTGGAAAGGTCGACAGTTTTAAGTATTTATGTTTCATAATTGACAGGGATTTAAAACTGAGGGAACATTTAGAGTATATATATAGGAAAATAGGGAAAAATATAGGTTTCGTTAAACGAGTGAGAATTAAAGCCTCATTGTTAACATCGATTAATATATATAATACAGTGCTGAAGCCAAATTTTGAATATGGATCGACAATATTATACACATGCTGTACCGAGCAACAAATAACAAGATTGCAGAAATTACAGAATAAGACGATGCGTTCTATAATAAAACTAAACAGATTCATACCAACTGTTTTATGTTAGAGGCACTGAAATGGTTTAATGTGCATAAAAGATTGGAATTGAACACACGGAGTTTTATTCAAAAAATGAAAATTGGTGAAGCACCAAAGTACCTAACTGAACAGTTAAAATATGTTAGAGAAGCGCAACCGTACACACTGAGAAATGCAAACGATTTTAGGCTTCAGCGAGCGGATACAAGTGCAATGCAGAAATCATTATTCTATAAAGAACTGAATTTGTACAATAAAATGCCAAATTATTTAAAGAATGAAAGAAATATCAATGTTTTTCGAAAAAATGTTGTAAACTTAGTTAAAAATAGTAGTTAAACTAATACAGTTATAATGTATATAATATTTATTATGCCTTGAACTTGAAGTAATAGAAGTGCTTTATAAAGTGATCTTAAAAATTTAAAAAAAATAAATAAAAATTGGTTGTAAAAAATAGATAGGACTATTTAAAACCATTATAAAAATAAAAAGCAATTCACAGAAATTGAAGTGCATTGATAACAATAACTTTAAAAGTAAATAAAATAAATTTTATTAAAAAATTAGAAAACAAAAACAAAATAATAAGAAATAAACAAAAATGGCTGACTGCAGTAAATGCAGAACAGCAATAAGGGGAGAAAGTGGCATCAGGTGCAACGGAGTGTGTGATAAAGTGTATCATCTCACCAAAAAATGCGCGGGAATAGATCAATACTCGGCAAAGATGATGGATGAGCACAACTTTATTAGGTTTATATGCGATGACTGCATGCAATATATTCATAATATTGATTTGGTTTTAAGGGAAGTGCAAGATGAGGTGCATAAAAATAAACAGAATTTGGTTGATTATAAGCACGAGTTTAAAGCTTCACTCAAGGGAAACGAAAATGAAATTAAACAATTACTTGAGGCTATAGAAAAGCGGTACGAGGAGAGAATAAATAAAATTGTAAAATATCAGAAATCGTGTGAAAAAAATGTAGAAGAAATCAAAAAATTATCTATTAGTTTAAAAGAATTTGAATGCAACAACAAACAGTTGTGCCAAACAATAGAAGAGAAAAATGAAAATATGTGCAAAGAAATAAAGAATGCGGTAAATGAAAAATGTAAACAAAGTGCAAAAACAACATATGCGGATGCAGTGAAAAATAAAGGGTTGCCAAATATAAATAGACAACTACCACTAATTGTTAAACCTAAGGAAAAACAATCGGTTGAAAAAACTAAAGAAGAATTAAATAAAATAAATCCAGACAACCTGAAGATAACAAATGTGGAAAGTAGAAGTAGTGGAACAATTGTAATTCAAAGTGAGAACTATGAAGATAGGGAGAAAATTAAAAGTGCAATCCAGGAAAAAATATCCAAACAATATGAAGTGAAAATTCCAAATTCGACGGGACTGAATATCAAAATTGTTGGCATGTCTTTTGACTAAAGTGAAAATGATTTAATTGAGAAATTAAGGAAACAGAATCCTAAATTAGCTGATGCCAATATTAAGTTTATAGGAAAATATGAAACGAAAAGAGGGAATAAAACTTTGTTCAATGTGAGAATGAGAGTTGATAATGAAGCTTACGGAAAAATTATGGAGGAAAGGAAAGTGAATGTTGGTTGGGAAAGATGTAGAGTATATGACAGAACAGAATTAGTTCAATGTATGAAATGCAGAGGGTACAATCATATAGCCAAAGAATGTAAAAATCAGGAAATGTGTTTGAAATGCCATGGTCAACATAAAACAGTCAATTGCCAAAGTCAGGAGAAGATAGTGAAATGTATTAACTGTTCAAAAGTGAACAGCAGACTCAATATGGGTTTAGATGAGAACCACTTCACAAACGACAGGGAATGTCCCGTTTATCAAAATAAATTGAGAAACAAAATGAGAAGGATAGGCTTGGCGATTTAACAACTAAAGGGAATAAGTGCCCTCTATACAAATGTACAAGGTCTTGTTAATAATTATAATCAAATTGAAATTATCGCAGCGGCGGAAAAACCTGACTTTTTAATTTTGTCTGAAACACATTTGACCAAAGATATAGATGAACAGGAAATTAGTTTACAAGGATATGATAACATCAAGTCACTGTCAACATCCTCAAGAACAGGCGGAGTTGTAGTATACTGTGAAAAGAAATGGAATGTAGAGAAGTGTATAGAGAGGACTGATGATTTGAAGTATTGGATATTATTCTGTAAAGCTGTACATAATGATAATAATCATAATATATTAATTGGTGCAATATATAGATCGCCAAGTTACAGCGAAGCTGAGTTCTGTGATATATTTGACGAGATAATTGAAGAAATATGTGATACTGACTGTGATATTTTAATTACAGGAGACTTTAATATAGATTGGAATAAGAACTCTTTATAAAGGAATAGAATTAGGAATACTCTCAATGACAACGGCCTTAAACAAATAGTTAACGAAAGCACACGTGTAACAAGAAATTCGAGCACATTAATTGACTATGTAATAACTAATAATTATAAGATAAAATGTACCAACAGTAAGGATAATAAAATTTCTGACCATGAGGTTATTAATATAGACTTTGGGGGATCGAATGAAAACCCTATAAATACAACAAAAGCCATCAAGATATTTAAATACGATAGGAATATATTTAATAATGTGTTAGCTGAGAATATGATATATGAGGATAATAAAGATCTTAATGAAAACGTTAAACTATTTGATGCATGTATGGAAAATACAATACAAAGATTTACGTTTGAAAGGCAAGTGCACATAAATAGCAAAGTGAATAACTGGTTTAACGAAGAACTGCGAACAATGAAAAGGGAAAAGATAATAAAATATTTACATGCCAAATCTGAAAACTCAACTCAAGCTTGGGGGGAATATAAACTGATAAGAAATCAATACAAGGTACAAATTGAGAATAATAAGAATAATTACATAAAGGATAAAATTGGCAACGCAAGTAACCAAAAGCAGATGTGGACACACATCAAAAACCTAGTACTTAATAAGAAGCAAAACTCAGCCAAATCTGTGATATTTGACCAAATTGAGTATAACGATATATGTGATATAGTGAATAAGTTCAATGCATTCTTTATCGATAGCATTAGTAGTATAAGGATATCAATAGGCAGCGTGCAATATCTTAACCGAATAGAATATAGAGTAAATGATATTTTTAAATTCCGAAAGTTGGATATTATTGAGTTAGAGAGCATCGTGAAGTGTATGAATAACAAATCTGACCATGAACGTGTATCAAATAAAATTATACTTGACAACTGGAATGTAACAGGAAATATTATGTTAAAATTAATAAACACTTCTTTAGAGACAGGTATTTTTCCTGATAATTGGAAAAAATCAACCGTAACTCCAATTGAGAAAGTGCCCGGAACGAGAAAATGCGAGGAGTTTAGACCAATAAACTCTCTGAAAACGTGTGAAAAGATAATTGAGAAAGTAGTAAAAGGTCAGCTTGATAAATATATAGAAAATCGTGACATACTATCTAAATACCAGTCAGGATTCCGTAGGAAACATTCGTGTGAAACCACGGTAAACTATGGCATAAGTGAATGGAGAACGGTAGGAAAAGATCAGAGGATTATGGCAATATTTCTTGACTTCAAACGAGCTTTTGAGACGATTGATAGGGAAATAATGCTGGATAAACTATTGATGTATGGAATAAGAGGAATTGAGTTAGATTGGTTTAAATCGTACCTAGAAAGGAGAAGGCAAACGACAAAATTAAATGACAGTGAATCTGCTGAAATAATAAATGACTTCGGAGTGCCACAAGGCTCCATTTTGGGAGCGTTATTGTTTATAATCTATATAAATGACATGCCAAGTATTTTGGAAAAATGTAAAGTTGTTTTGTACGCTGACGACACTCTGATATATAGTATAGCAAATAGTGATGAGGAATGTCGCGAAAATATCAAATATGATATGAAAAAAGTTGAGGAATGGCTTAAAATGAATAAACTCAAACTAAATGAGAATAAAACAAAAATAATGGAAATAAACTTACATTCAGACGAAATATTTAAAATAAATGACACAGTAATTGAAAAAGTCGAATATATAAAATACCTTGGTTTCATAATAGATAGAAAATTAAATTTCAATGAACAAATAGATTACTTATGCAGGAAAGTTGGTAAAAAAATTAGTTTTTTAAGGAGAATAAGAGGCAAAATATCCAAGCCTACAGCGATAAATATATACAGCACGATAATAAAACCGCACTTTGAATATGGTTCCACTATTTTATTCACATGCAGTGGCACAAATCAATTAGCCAGGATGCAGAAACTACAAAATAGAGCGATGAGAATAATACTGAAATGCGATCGTTACACACATATAACTACAATGTTAAATAATCTAAAATGGATGAGCATAGCACAACGACTCCAATTTAACACATTACGGTTTATTAGAAAATTAAAACAAGGAGACGCCCCGAAATACCTATGTGATCAAATACAATATGTTGGTGATAGCCAACCATATCAACTAAGAAATGCTTGTGACTTTAGGATTCAAAGAGTGAGGTCAACACAAATGCAGAAAACGCTATTCTGCAAGGGTCTACAGCTGTTTAACTCATTGCCAAACAACATTAAGAATGAAACAAATGAAAATGTCTTCAGACGAAAATGTATTAATTTTGTGCTATTTAATTTGTAAAATACATTTATTGTAAATTTTTAATGAAAATGTAAAGTATTTTTAATACTAATAATAATAATAAAAAAAAAAAAAAAATGGTTGTAATGTGTTGTTGAAAAAGTATTTCAAATACTACTGAATAGACATGAATGAATGAATGAATTTGCACCTGTTTTAACAATTATTGTGAAATGGAAATTATAATCGATATTACTTAAATAATATTGCGTTACGAATTTAGACATTAAAAATTTAAATTTGAAAAAGAAACTAATATAAAAATTAAAAAACACAAAGAGAAAATTTTTTTCTCCCAATATTATTAAAGATATTTTCATTCTTAGGAAAAGTGATATGTTATATGTATTGAGCTGTGAACGTAAACTTAAACATGACTCCTTCGATACTATGCTGATATTATACATATACTATTTTATATCAAAATTATTTTCAGTCGCTGTCTCGTTGTCTATCAATTCAACATTGACTAAAACGAAAACAGAGTTCGTTCGTTTTTTCGTTTGAACTTTAGGTATATATACAAGTGGCGGTACCTACAGTTTAAGGTCGACTCCGAACGACAGATTTTTGAGAAACTTTTCGTGGCAATGTTATTTCCTCTCAGAGTTTTTGCCAGTATCTGCTGAGAGGAAACCGCTGAAAAAATATTTTCAGATTACATATTTTTGAGAAACAAGAAGAGAAAGAGAAGAAATCGTCGAAAGAATACTTTTTGTATTTTTTTTTTTATTTTTTTGATGTCTGGCCTTGGGCTCGAACCCTGGTTTTACGTCTAATAAGCTAACACACTACCTACTAGACTGCAATATACATACATGTAATCCATAGTAAATCTTGCAATTTTTTCTCTATAATTTAATAGTGCAAATTTGAATAAAAAATTTACTTTTAATTAAAGTTCCATATTAATTTAAGTAAACTGTATACGTATTTACTTAAATAACAACAAATTTTTATTTATACCATTACCATTAATTTTATTTATTTATGCCACGTTTACGACTTTACATACATAACGTGAAAACTTGTTTTGCGTTTACACGAGTAGTAAGGTAAGGTTAGGTGCGATTCCATGCATTAAAGCCGATACCTACCTTCTTAGGAAAGGAAGGAAAGAGGAAAAGGATAAAGGTAAGAGAAGAAGAGAGGGGATCAAATTTAGGAAGAAAAGAAATAATGAGAAGTAGGAAGTGCGAAATCACAATCAGCCATTAGAAGTTCGCACCCAAAGATTAAACTTCTACATATCTATATCTATAGGTATCCCCTAGCTAGTCGTTTACGAACCCTGTTGGATACTCAATGATGTAGTCTTTTACATCAATTAGTTCATCAACAATTCTGTGATAGAGGACAGTGGCATAAAATATAATCCACTGTTTCCTCTGCTCCTTCAAATAGTCTGTAGAAAATTGGGACATCTCTGGTCGAAGATGCTATACCAACGACCAACATAATAACATAGACATCAACAGAAAGGGTGAGTCCCTTTTAGCACTGATTTTTAGCTCTAAGCTTGTTATGCTATATGGGTAATAGGCCCACATTCTTTATTACAAACAATGAACAGGTGATAGATCGGACGCAAATGTTGTTAAGGTCACAAACTGGCGGGTACCTTCGAAGAAAATACTTTTCAATAGAGTCAAACGGGCTAGGGAGGGTAGAGAATTGGTTATATATCAGCTGAGTTTGAATTTCTACAAAAGACAAATAGTTAGAACGGAAAGGGATTCCTAATCTAAATTCTGAGAGGATATCGCTTATATTAAAGAGAAATGCTTCGAAAAGTGCTTGTAAAGAATGCTGTAGTGTAATTCGGCTCTCACTTAGGAATCGCTTGATTTATTAATGAAGACTCACTTCCCAGGCTGTGTAGATGTGGAACCTCCGCACATGAAGTTGCAGTGTCAAATCACACTCAAAATTTCGTATGAAATGCTGTCAAACTACATATAAAATATTTCGTGTGAAATAATTTCGCAAAAGCTGTACTCTGTTCTTATTGTGAAAAACGCTGTGAAATTTATCTGACAACTTTGTTTCCAACTCACGAAATAACATAAGCTGCACTTCTTTCACACGAAATTAATACAAACAGCTGATCACATTTTATTTGTTTTTCTTAAATTCATAAATTATTATTTATTGAGCCGGAAAAATTTTTAAATTGATTAAAAAATGAAAAATTTAACGGCGCAGATAACCGGTTACTAATAGTAGCCGTAATAAAACAAAAAGTTATTTGGAATAAGTGCCACAGAAATAGTTTATATTATTAAAATTTGTTATTGAATTTTTATTTTATTTTCAGCTTTCAAAAACATATGTTTTTTGTTTATGCATTTAAAGCAATGATGCATACTTTCAAGCAATAAAACCGAAAAAATTTTTCAAAATCGCGAGATAGACTACATTTGTTCCATATAAAAATTTTCGCATGAAAAAACCATCATTTTTCGCTAATATGAACAGAGTACCTACCTTAAGGATGTAATTAGTAATGATTTCCTTGATATGATAAGTTCTGTGGAAATTCAAGTCCAAGTTTAATCGATTTATTCCTGCTATCTCATCCAAGCTTATTTCTTTTATATGATCAAATTTCTTTTGTTTCTGACCATGATCTTTTATTTTGAACATTAAAACTTGACTAGAGATGATAATCTTCGGATTATAACTTATAGAGATTATAACGCGATGGATTTTTCGTCCCTCTTTGCTGATATATTCGTTCTGGGCTGGAATGAATGTTTGTATTATGCGTCAGGGGATGATACGTTGAATAAACTTCTTCCAACATTGCAGGGTGCTTATGTCGTCATGTACCTGAAAGTAGTTTTGCTGTAAATAATCGATCTTGTCCGTGGTATATAACTGCTGTAAAAAATGCTATTTGTGATCGCAATTTAGCTTACAACGTTTGGAAAAGGAGAGCAACTTTGATAAACAGAGCTGCTTACAATAGAGTTAGAAACCGCTCCAATCTCATTGTCAGACAAGCTAAAAAATTATATTTCTCCCGGAAACTTCATTTAAATCTCCCTGGTGGAGAATTGTTGAGGAATGTGAAGTCGTTGGGTATACACTCCCGTAGTTCTTTTGAGTGCAAAATAGACCCAGATGAGCTTAATGACTTTAGTTTTTTTTTTTTTATAAAATCAGCACTCAGGGGATGGCCCCTACTCATGCAGTGCATTGTGCAGGTTTTTAGGAAAGGTGGAAAGAGGGAAGATGCGAACGGTAAGGAAACAAGTTGCTGCTGGTGGCTATAAAATGAACAGTGTTATACCTTCACCATTAGACAGTCTACAGCAATCGTCCCCCAGAAGCCCTCAGTTTCTCACACAACTTATGTTGTGTGTGTTAATTTTATACAGAAGTGGGGGGGCCTACAATTTAAAGTCGACTCCGAACGATAGATTTTTGAGAAACAAGAAGAGAAAGAGAAGAAATCGCCTAAAGAATACTTATTGTATTTTTTTTTATATTTTTTTGATGTCTGGCCTGGGACACGAACCCTGGCTTTACGTCTAATAAGCCAGCACACTACCTTCTAGACCACGGCGACTAATAATCATATCATATGACAAATAATCATATCAGTCCTAATCTACAAAATTAACTCTCCTGCAATACTAACTTCTCATTTTCTGCAGTGTCAGAGGCTGATGTAACCAGGCATATCTTCAAAATTCGATCCAATGCCATTGGTGCAGATGGTGTAGCTATGAAATTTGTGAAACTTATATGGCCTTTTTTTGGGAGCGCTGACTCATGCCTGTAACCATTGGATTACAACCACCCAGTTTCCTACTGCCTGGGAAATTGGAAGAATTATACCGATAGCAAAGATTTCCAATTATCAATCAGTAAACAGGAATATGATTGAAGTTATTTCCCGACCATTTACTAGGGGAACACATTTCTTGTATACGTTAGTAAGATTAAACACTTAAGATTTTGGATCAATTCCACCTTGTCATGCACTGACCATATTAATCATGTTGTGCGTAACGTATACCTCTTGCTTCGTAACTGTAGCGGGTAACGGAAAAGTAATGGCAACGAGAACATAAATCAGCTACTGAACTTAATCACAAGCTGAATAAAGTACCAATAAACCGAAACTACCTAAGACAAGGACGAGAATACATTTTTATATAATAATTTACAAATTAATGCCACCATATAAGCTATGTTTTATTACTCATTATTTTATATATATTTATTATATATATTATATTTTATATATATTATATTTTTACTACTTATCATTTATAACACTACAATTATAATCATAATCAGCCCAATTACGAATATTCTCAAAGAATTTCTTTCTCGCGGAAAACGTTTTTCTCGAGAAAGAAAACCCCTAATTACAAATTCCGCGGGAGAAAAAGTAGCAATATCGAACTTTTAAATCAGCTGTGTTTCTTATTGATATTAAATTTTTGGCAATTTGTGAAAATAATGTACAATTAAAGTTAACTAAAATTAATACAATTTGAAAAATAAATAAGATTTTAATATAATACAAGAAAATAAAAATGTATAGTATGATCATGTGTAGCCTGGTGAAGAAAATTTTTAGTTTAGAAAAGCAACAACAATACAGCCAACGTATTTCCAGAAGGCAATTAAGAGATGAATCTAATCTTCTTAAATTGCCGCTGTCTTTGTAAGTAAATACATAAAAATGAAAGTGTTTGGATTAAATTTTATTTTGCAACAGGATTCAAAAGTACTACAGAGTAAATAAACTGGTCCTTCGGTATTTTCTAGAAATTTTACCAACTCACTAACAAAAAAGCAATTTGGAGTTTCACCAGTTGTCAAGATAAGTGCGAGCTTACGTTTTTTCGCAGAAGACTGTAGGAAAAGACAATCAGCCCAATCACGAATATTCTCAAGGAATTTCTTTCTCGCGGAAAATGTTTTTCTCGAGAAAGAAATCCTCTAATTACAAATTCCGCGGGAGTAAAAGTTTGAAAAAGTGGCAATAACGAATTTTAAAGTCAGCTGTGTTTCCTATTGATATTAAATTTTTGGCAATTTGTGAAAATAAAGTAAAATTAAAGTTATATATAATTAATACAATTTGAAAAAATAAATAAGATTTTAATATAATACAAGAAAATAAAAATGTATAGTGTGATCATGTGTAGCCTGGTGGAGAAAATTGGCCAACGTATTTCCAGAAGGCAATTAAGGGTGAATATAATCTACTTGAATTGCCGCTGGCTTTGTAAGTAAGAGTGAAAGTGTTGGATTAAATTTTATTTTGCAACAGGTTTTAAAAGTACTACAGAGTGTATAAACTGGCCTTTCGGTATTTACTAGAAATTTTACCTACTCACCCAAAAAAAGCAATTTGGTATTTCACCAATTGTAAAGCTAAGTGCGAGCTTACGAGTACTGGGTACAAGACTGATGTAGGAAAAGACTTCAATGTGTCTTTAGGCCAGTCTACTTTGAGCCAAGTGCTTACAGATTGGCTTCCATTAATGTAACCAAATATTGAACTTGAGTTTTAGTATTTTTTTAGACATACAGAAACATATAAATATCTTTTATTTATTTAAATTTAGTTGTATAAAAATTACTTAAATTTTTAATCAAACTACCTTGTGTTTTATAAGTGAATTTTTTTAGGGGAAAATACATTGAGAATACCTACTTTTTTCCCTTTTTAATATTTCTCTCTTCACACGGTTGATAAAAATGGGATTAAAACAGAGAAAAAGGAGAAGTAAAAATTTCACGTGGAATTTTTATTCATAATAGGAGAGAAGGGAAAAGAGAGAAATTTCATGCGGAATTTTTATTCATGATTGGGCTGAATATAAGTTAAAATCATTACATAATTTACGAAAAGGATAATTACATCCATAGTTCGCTCTAAATCTAAAGAAAGGGGACGATAGTGCCGTGAAAATCTTGCTAGAATACTGAAATTCAAGTCACAAAGCAAAAACTCAGAATAGATATCACCTTTAGCCAGATTAAAAACAAAACAAACCCCTAAAACAGCCCTTCTAAGCCACGTAAACAGAATAATAAAAACTGCTTCTGTACAGACTCTATTGAATCACTATGACAACGATAGTATGGATTCCAAATAATAGGCGCGTACTCCAAAATAGGTCTAACAAGAGAAATGTATAGCAGTCTTGTTATATAAGGATCAATGAATTCCCTAGCCCATATTTTCACAAAGCAAAGAACACCCGAACCTTGCCAATAATCAAGTTAATATGATCAATAAGGATCAATAAGATCCATTAAATTAATTCTACACAAAGTTACAAACAAATCAATATTCCGTTAAAGAACAGACTGACCATGATCATCATCAAAAGTATGAAATAATTTAACGTCATCAGCATACATCAAAATAGGGAATAGCACTAAGTTTGGCAATACCCCCGTAATTGGAAATATTGGACCTATTACCCGATTTATGTGAAGGAATTATAAACGAACGCTTCCAAATAGATGGAAAATGGCCAGCCCTCAGAAGCCCATTGAATATAAAGGTCAAAGGACCACTTAAGAGCGCAATTCCTTATAATACAGGCCGGTACCTCATCGGGGCCCGGCAAATATGTAAGTTTCAGTCCAGACAAAGACTCAAGAACAGACTCCTCATCAAATGAATATATATTAGAAAAAGAGACACTTGCCACTGAATAAGGATACGAAAAGCCGCTACTCAGATCAGAGCCCGAGTTCAACTGCCTATAAGTAGACTGAAAAAAGTCAGCAAACATATTCGAAATATCAAGATAACTAGAGGATGATACTCCTCAGTGGGAAACAAAGATGATTTACGTTTAGCTCGAACGAAGTCGTAAAACGACTTAGGAACGCTAGCGAAGTTCGGCCTGACTCTAGTCATATATTCCTCATAACAGTAAAGGTTCATTCTACGATAATCCGCACGTGCCTTAGAGTAAAGAGCATAATCAATATCAGTATCTGATCTAACAAACTTTTAAAATAACATCGATTTTTTGCTCCTCAACTTTGACAGTCTAGCTGAATTCCACGGAGGACCAAAATGCTCACAAACGACTATTTACAAATGGAACACACTCCCTAAAACATTTAAATAACACCTCATAAAAGCCATCTAAGATCCTGTCAAGTGAAAGAGAGTCATATGGTGGTGAAATAAGTACAGACGACCAATCCACAAAGGATAGTAGTGAATTTAAACGACTAAAATCCGTACGATGGAAATTAAAATGCCCTTCATCACCAAATGAGCGATCGATTATTAGAGGTAAACAAAGATCAACTTCAATAGAAAGTAACAACGTAGGATGATAACTATCCTCAGGAATAGATATAGGATCAATAAAAAATAAAGAAGAAATACTTAGATCCTCTAAAAATCTAAAATTCTACCCATTGAATTCAATACCCCATTAACCTGGAAAAGACCCAGGACACACATAGCGGACAGAATGTCATCAAAGAATGGAACTGTAGAACATGCCACCAATGACCCAGTCTCAGTTGAAAAATTGCAAGATGTATGCGGAAGATTGAAATCGCCAAGGACTACTGTAATCCCCTCTTGCCCCATTAAATCAATTACCCTAGAAATCAAAACGAAGTGAGCACTATTGATATGAAAGTCAGAACAGGGAGGAAGATACGATTATAGACCCTAACGCAAATAAACTCAATATCCTCAGAAGAACACAAGTCAATCAATTCAGATGTGTATTTAGAGCAAATGGAAATAAGAACACCACCACCATTTTTAGACTTCCTATCCCGTCTATAAATATTAAAATTACGAGACATAATCTCAGAATCAAAAATACTACAATTCAGCCAAGTTTTAGTAAAAGCAATTTCATCAAATTCAAAATCAAAGCTACACTTACAAATTGAAGAAATTTTACACCTAAGTCCGCGATGACCCAGCCTGAATACGAATTCCCGTACCAATACACCCTGTGGCCCAAAACGCAGAATTAACAATTTTAGCAAATTTTTCAGCGGCAACATATAATTTAAACGAAGAAATACTGCTATCCAAAGATGGCCTCATCTTAAAGCAACCAAAATCAAAAGGTTCCCTAATTTTCGTTTTAACGAAATATTTTATATCATCAACTGAAGTATCACATGAAAGACGAGGCACAAAAATAGTCCTTTTAGGTTTAACAACAACGAATTCCCTTGGAGCAGAAGTATCCAAACTAGCGGACACTACAGATGAATACGAAACAGAAGACGGTTTTGAAGGTGCTTGAGGAGTGACATTACCCAGAGGTAAAGGAGATAGAGTAGACTTCGAACCCAGTTCAACTAAATTTGCAGACTTCAGTATAGAACTGCTAGCTGGGTTATCAGCTAACAGTGGACAATGTATTGCTAGTCGCAGTTTCCCCTGGCACAGAAACCTGCACCACATGCCCCAGAAGGAAGAGGGCCTAAACTTTTTCAGCTTTCCATACTTTGAATAAAATTCCCCAAACCGACGAAATTTAGCAAACAGAGATGCAAATTCAATCTGCATCTCAGTAAAATCACGACGAATCTCCATAAAAAATGTATAAAATTGGATGTCAGCCACCTTACATTTAGGATAACACCAACGCAGACCCAAGAAGCTATCCACTAATTGGTCCGTGGTGCGAGGAAGCAAACCAACACACTTAATATAAAACAAATTATGACATAACAAGCAAGAAATCTGGCGTTCATCTTCTTTCTTTGCAATGCATTTTAATGCCATACAATTATCCATTTTAATAAATTAAATATATAAATAAACAAACAATGTAAATTATTTATATATAGAAGAAGAAAAATGAATAAAAAAAGATCAAATACATGTGTATCAAAATGTAAAAACAAAAATAATAACAAATAAGAAAGAATTACAAGCAAAATAGTTTACATAAAACAGTAACAAAATAAAAAGAAAAAAATAAACAGAGGAATAATGACAGAAAGAAAATAAAAAAAACTGTAACAAGCTTACAAAAACAAAAAATTATCAAAACAAGAAGGAATTTTTGTTTCTGTTTTGTTAGAATGAAATAATTTGTATCCAAATTTAATAAATAAAACTTACAATTTAAGATAAAATTACGAACCAAATAAAGGAAAATAATAAAAGCAACTTTAAAGACTTATGTTAAAAATACTAAGCTTAATAAACACCTAAAAATCAAAATAATAAAATTTTAAGAAAAGCACTTGAAGTCGACGTGGTCTAGTAGGTAGTGTGTTGGCTTATTAGACGTAAAAGCCAGGGTTCAGATTCCAGGCCAGACATCAGAACAAAATACAATAATTATGTTTTCGGCGATTTCCTCTTAGCAGATTTCTGGCAAAAACTCTGAGAGTAAATAAAATTGCCATGAAAAGTTTCTCATAAAATCTGTCGTTCGGAGTCGACTTTAAACTGTAGGTCCCGCTACTCATGTATAAAATTAACACACACAACATAAGTGGTGTGAGAAACTAGGTCAATAATCCTGACTGAAGAATTGTAATGACCAATTAGGTAGGTAGGACTATTTGTAATGTGTGAATGATTATTTGTAAAGTGTGAGGAAGGTAACAAAGTTTATGTTTTAATAAAAAGTTTATTTCAAACAAAAACGTCTTAACTCTATTATATTTCACAAGAGGACAAGAAAAATTTGATACAACGCAAGAGCATAAGCGTAGTTATAAAGGGTTGCCTTTAAATCTAAATATCAACATCCAAAACCACCGATAGATCACTGCATTCAATAATGAGATCATTCACATATACAGCTATTAAAACAAGAGTGTCATTTTCCGTAGTCTTTTACAAACAAGGCTGATTTTTGCAGGAAACTAAATTCATTTACATGTAATAGCCCTGTGCCTACTTGGGAAGTCCACCAAAGACCACGTCTTATTTGATGACATCATATTACATGATCATAAAAATCATATTTAGTTCAATTGCAAAAATAGGATTTACAAAAACTTCGCAAAAACTTTTAACATTTTTTTCTGCCTCTAGTTTGGCGTATGCATTTATGTTATGAGCCTTTTTCAAATGTCACTACTTTCGTTACTGCTTATACTGTACATCGAACGTCCTTGAAGTAGAAGGTTTTGCTTTCTCTTACGACTACATTGTTTGTTGTTGCGTGTCCTTTTGCTCTCATGCTTGTTGTTTTTGGTTTATTTGGAAGATGTTCGATGTATTTGTTAGTGTTTATTTGTGTATTGTGTACACATTGCAGTGTTACATTTTTATTAAGATCATTAACTACATTGACTAAAGCAATAATGCAGCTCCAAGCTCTTATACATCCCGACTGCTTATCAGATAGGATAGGAAATTATTACGTATGAGATAATTATTCATTTGAAATGGAAGAATGCCAATTGGCCTGAATTCGTTGTTGGATTTAGGAAAGCGAATGGGTTTCGACTGTTTCCTTTCATCAACTGTATTGAATAAATGACTGAAATACGGCAAAGTCTAGGTGACATCGCTTTTAAAAACATTTAAGTCATCAGAATCAGCCGCTTTGGGTTTCACCGTAGATAAGTATTCCAAAACTTCCAGCTGATTAACACAATGAAAATCCTATATGTTTAAATCCTATATATTGAAATGTCTACAACGACAAAACCACCAATGCAAAGTTAGTTGTGAAGTACTTATTTTTGTTGCTGTTTTGTTTTATTTTATTATATTTCTATTTGTGCAAGTGGCGAAAGAAAATCTTGAGCGTTGTTGTTGTAACCGTTGTATTTATATTAAGCCAAAATTAAAAGACTGAATAGTTCTAGTATGTATAAAATTTATTCTTTAAATGCAAAATATAACAATCGACTTTAAATAAAGAAGAATTTAGAATCACAGTATAAGATTATTACTGTCAACAAATCGCACATAAAGCAACATCCAAATATATATATATTATGTTCTCATTAGATTTTGTATTGTTTTTGCTCTTGCTTTCTGGACGAATGGTGTGAATGTTTTTGTTATTTCATGTGGCATTGAATTATTTTGTTACTTGATGTAAACGCCATAACAAAAAGTGAATGTAAGTAGCAAACAGTAATAAGAAGTAAACAAACAACAAACAACAATGCACATTTTTATTATTGTCGAGTAAAAGCAATGCAAAAGCCATGAAACAAAGCAATATAGATAATGTATTTCGCATGTCCGTTAGTTTTGTTCGTTGATCAGTTGTTTTTGTGTGATGTCACTGTAGCAAAAAATTTTGTTGTGTAGAGACGTTTTGTGTATTTCAATTAAAAGCATTTAAAATTTAAACCAAAATTTAATAAAAATTATGTGTGCTGTTGCAAATTGCTATAAAAGCTTCTGAATGCAGTTATTTCCGTTTTCCAAAAAATTTAACACTTCGAAAGAAGTGGGTTAGCTTCTGTGGCCGGAAAAGTTTAATCCAGACACTTCTTTTGTATGTATGAAGCATTTTAAAACAAAAGATTTTGATAATAATCTTCAATATGAAATGGGTAAGTAATTAAGAATGAATAATATATTTATTTTAAATTGTCATAATACATTTATAGAATGGTGTTGTTCCTACAGTGAAGTTGATCGAACAGAAAAATAAAAAGCTGTTTGAACAGCGAACAAGTAGAAGAGAACGAAGAGAAAACAAAAAAAGGAGCACTAGCAACGAGGCCCTAGAGCCGTTTATACATAACTTAAATAATGAATAAAGTACAGATTTTCCATTTTGGATCGTTAATTAAATAATGATTCCGATTTGCTTAATAAAATTGTAGATTTTTAAAATGTTGGTTTTCGTAGGAGATTTTAATAGTGAGATAAGATTATGAGAACTAAACACAACTGTCCTTGTCGAGTGATAAAGCGGGCAATTTAGGAGAAAGCGTTTTATTGTTATATTAGTATTTCTTCTCGAAGATAGCGGTGCTGAATCTCTCCGGAGGAGAAAATTGTGGGTAAAAAAAGTATGACCAAGCCGTAGTCGAGAAAACATTTTAATTTGTTGCCTATCTATATCTATAGGATACATAGGTGGAATGCGATCGTTGTTTATTTCTTTATAGTGAGGATGGTGGTATCCAGACCATGCAAAGATTTGTTGCTGTTGAAGATGTAATTTTATAAAATTGTCTATATCAGGTTTCTCTATTGTTGAATCCAATAGTAGAGGAGCAATACTCCCAAATTTTGCAGATTGATCAGCTGCGATGTTTCCTTCTATTTTACTGTGATCTGGCATCCAGAGTAACTGTAATCTACTGCTATGTTTGATTAGCAAATCACGAATTTGGTTTATAATGTTCCACTTTAAAGAAGCAGGATTAATCAATTTTGAAACAGAAAGACTGTCAGTGCAAATCACAGTTTTGTTTTTAGTTGTGAGAGAGATAGATATGGCTTTGGCAATGGCTGAAGCTCCAGCAACAAACCGAGGTGTAATTAGGAAGAACACTTAATATTCTTGTTGAAATCTACTATGGCATATGAAGTTGTTCAGTTCGGGAGTTTCGATCCATCTGTAAACAGTAAAGACCAACCGTTTTCCAGTAGCGACTCTTGTTTTTCTAAATAGAGTTGTAGGAATATGTCATCAGGAGTAATTTCTGTCTTTAATTTAGATAGGGATTTATCGTAAGATTGTTCGTTGAAAAGCCAGGGGGGATATTCGAGAGAATAGGTTTTGTTTAATTTGGGTATACCAACAGTTTCTGCTAATTTCAATGGTTCCCAAATAGCTGAGGAGTATCTGTATGTTCTTTTCGCAGATATTTGTTCCTTAACATCATTATCAACAATAGAATTTTTAGGGAAAGAAAATTTTGACAAAATTGCGTTCTCTATAAATTTAGCATTCTTATTAATACTATCGCTATGGCACTGTGGACTATTTTTAGGTTGGATGAATAGATTATAGAAGTTCTGATCTGTTGAGTGTTCAGACAAGTTGTCCGCAAAGCAATCAGCTATCTGGGAAGCATCAGTAATGGTATTATTAAGACTTCTTATGGCTAAAAACTTGTTATTTGTTCCAGTGTTAGAAAGCCGATTCACTTTGCTCCAAATATCCTTGATAGATGAATTTTTATTAATGGACGCAGTAAAATTTTGAAAACTAATTTTTTTATTTCTCTACGAAAAATGGAATTTTCTTTTTTAAATTTTACAAGGCTCTCAATAGTTGGAGGTTTTCTAAAAGTTTTCCAAGCAATTAGTTTATTATTTCGCAAATATTCCAATTGTTTATTCCACGATGGCATATTCTTGCACTTTCTAACCGAAGACTGAGGGATTGATATCTTAGCAGCAGATCTCAGTGCCTTTGTTAGTGACAGTTCGCAGTGTCAAAGTCGCCTATTACAAGTTTTGGGTTCGTGATTGAATAAAATATATTTAAAAGATTCTGACTGGAAAAGGTTAAGGATGGCGTAAGGTATAGTGATACTATAGTAAAAGTACATAGTATATAGTTCAGAACATTTAACGCATTGGATTCTAGGATATTGTAAATCTGGATGAGGAGGTAGATTGCAGGCATTACATGATACAGGGTTCTTGCACTTATTTTTTGTATTACCGAGGATTTGACAATTTTTGCATCGCATTGGGTTTGGGAAATAGGTTCTTACTTTAATTTTGTACCATGCTACATCAATTATTTTTAGCAAATTGTATAGGTTAAAAGACAAGACCATGTATCTTGAATATACTTGTTTCGTGGCATTAGTATTTCGATCATCATCGTTTCGGTCATTTTCTACCACAGAATTTTCCATTTTCTTCAAAAATTTGTAGACAGAAACAACGCCTTGACAGCGAAGTTCTTGTAGTATCTCTTCCTCTGGTACATCAATGATACAAGGAGCGTAAATTATACCTTCAACGTAATTAAGAGATATTGGGCAAATATCCAAAAGGGACTTTGCTTTCAGGAATTTGTCTGCAACGGTTTGATTACGAGCCAATAATAATAAATTACCAATTCTTAGTTGGCTGATAGAGTCGATTAATGAAGAAATTACATGTAAGCCTTTATGAATAATAAACGGACTTAGTTTTCTTAATTTATTTTTATCAGATGAGACCAGTATGTATTTGGGATTGGTTGATAAGTTACTTTGAGTATTTGGTAGGAAAATTATTTTTGTATGGTTAATCAATAAAATCACTTAGGATAGCGAATCTATTTGATTCCCTTTTATTCAGAGGCCCAGGGGCCATAATGAATTAATTAAAGTTTTCACTTATAGTCTTTTTATGCAAATATTTAAAATTCCAACAAATAAAGAATAATACGATAATCACTCTCAACGAAAAGAGAAAGAAAGGAAGTATTTATTATTATTTAAAAAGATAGTTATTGTTTTTCATTTTTTTTGAAGAAGATAGAAAAACAACCGCTTGCTTTGAGTGTTAGTCGATGACTATGATTTTATAAAATAAATATGCTCATTAACATTTGAGTTTGTGTTTCATTATAATTATTGGAACTTAAATCAATTGAAGTCGCCGCGGTAGGTAGTGTGCCAGACATCAAAATAAAAAATTCAAAAAGTATTTTTTCGGTGATTTCCTCTCAGCAGATTTCTGGCAAAAACTCTGAAAGTAAATAAAATTGCCATGAAAAGTATCTCATAAATCTATCGCTCGGGGTCGACTTTAAACTGTAGGTCCCGCCACTTATGTAAAAATTAACACGCACAACATAAGTAGTGTAAGAAACTAGGTTAATACTGAAGGGTAATAATGATCAATTATGTATGTAAATCAATGGGGGCAAAAAAGTTGTTAACAAACTGCTGAAAAATTATATAAATCCAAATATATTAATGTAAAGTTGTTAAAAAATCTAACAAACTTAGTAAAAAGGGTTTAGTAATAAATAATAAACAATTTTGTATTAGTTATAATACAAAAATAACAACATTTTCGTTAAAATATAAATGTAAATAAAATTTCCTGATATTAACCCATTTACGGTCTCTGTGCCAATTTGGGAACACTTAATAATTAAGGCAGTACAAAAAACTGTTTGCTCTGGGTTATTTATTTTTGCATTATTGTGTAATGGAAAGTACTCTCAATAAATACTAAAGCAAACAATTTGTCTACATTTATTGTTATTGCTGTAATAATCTATCAAACTTCGTTAACAATACACATGTGGAGGTAGGTCAATGGTAACCAAAGTTATATTTTGTACGTAAAGCTAATAGTCGTTATTTGTATTATAATATAAAATTCAATAAACAGAGAAACATTGAAAAACATTTTTAGTTTCATATAAGATCTTATAAGACATACAATAATGCTGTTCCAATTTGGGTACAATGGCCACAAGTTTAATAAAAACAAATTATAAACTAAGTTTGTTCTAATTTTTTTTACACATAGTATTCAGTCTAAAATAACACATAGTCACAAACTTCCAAGGGAAGAGGTCGTTAGATGAAGATATTGGAGTAGATGTAGTATCAAATACTATGTCCAAAAACAGGTTTAAAGAAATAAAAAGAAATCTACATCTTGTAGACAATAACGACGCTGCAAAAACTAATGACAAAATGTTTAAAGTACGTCAACTTGCTGATATTCTTATCAGAAATTTTAACCAATTCCACGAAAATATTTCTATAGATGAATGCATGGTAAAATATTGCGGTCGCCATTCAGCAAAACAATATATACGAGGCAAACCTATTCGGTTTGGTTATAAAAACTGGGTTGCAGCAAGTTCCTCTGGATATTGTTACTGTTTTGATATTTATTGCGGTAAATCAACTATACCTGTTTCTGAGCCATTGGTACTAGGGTTGTGAAAATGTTGGTACAAAAATTGTCCATGAATCCTGCCAACCACAAAATCTTTTTTGATAATTTTTTCACAAGTTTTGAGTTACTGAATGATTTACGTAATTTAGGATACCGTGCCACAGGAACAATCCGAGGAAGCCGCACTAAAAAATGCCCTCTGCCAAATGCAAAAGAAATGATGAAGAAATCAAGAGCCGATTTCGATTACAGATTCGACAAAAATAATGAATTATTACTGGTCCGCTGGAAGGATAACAGTATCTGCACAATGGCGACAAATTATGATTCATATGAACCAGTAGGAAAAACTAAAAGATGGTCTTCTGAAAAAAAACAAAAGGTTGATATGGAAATACCTCATTTGTTTCAAACTTATAATAAAAACATGCGCGGAGTGGATGAAATGGATCAATCTATATCTTTGTACAGAATTAGCATCCATAGCAAAAAATGGTTGTTTATTTACGTACATGGTTGACCTGGCAATATCAAATGCGTACCGCCTACATATGAATGTTGTAAAGAAGATCCAATGGACCAATTACAATTTCGTCGATCTATAGCTCGATATTATCTAAAACAGTCATCCAAAAGACATTCTGCTCGGCCTTCGTCATCAAATTGAGGGTCTAAATCTAGACGGCGCTGATCATGTTCCAGAAAAACTTCCTAAGCGTGTGCGTTGTGTCATCTGCCACAATAGAAGCCGCTGGAGTTGCAAAAAATGCAAAAAAACACTCTGCGTTGACAAAACGTTTTTTGCAAAATATCACTCATAAGTGGCCATTGTACCAATTTGGGTACACCCCATTTGTATTGTATTTTTGTATATTTGTATTGTTAAAAATAAATATACCATAAAGTTTCAAAAATTTTACTTGCACTTTTTGATTGGCTGTAAATGGGTTAAAGACATATGTTCGTGAAATTGTGTATTTGTTTATTTACTACTATGACGTACATGCACAGAAGAATAAAATTTTGACAACGGGAATGCGCTATTATTTGCTTTATGTGCGAATGGTCAGCAAATGTGAATGATCTCTTTCTGTTCCCTGATATGTACATATATTCATTTTTCTTCTTATTTTTTGTAGCGATTACTATTTCCCAAGATTACAACATGTTCTTATTCATTTTTATTTCTACTCTATTTCAAACATTTCATTACTTATATAATCAATGATTTGTTATTATTATTTTTTTGTTAGATGTACTTCCATAGCACTTTTTTTTGAATAAATTTTGAATAAATTAAGAGAATTGAATAACTTTAGAAGCTCGTGGGTTAGTTCATTTTTCTCCTGGGGTAGTTCTAATTTTCGAGAAGTTCTAATTCCAATTTATTTTATATAAAGCAACATAAATATGCGTCTTCGTTTAGAAAATACATTCACGAAATACAAAAATGTGTGCAGACATTTTTAATTTTATTTATAAAAAGCGAACCAAAACATACCACTTCATTACAATTAATTAAAGAAAAATATATTTTAAAAATACTTACTTAATTGGCTATTAACAGCCCGATTAAACGATTTCTGCCTGCCGTAACATATCCGACATGGCCGAGCGAGCGCAGGCACTGAATGTTAACACGCTGCAAATGTCTATGTCACTGTTGGATCGGTTGCGGAAATCATCGCCAACTCGCACTGGCCCGAAGAATTTGCGTGGGGTTTATTTCCCGAATACTCTTAATAGGGTCCATGCTTCTGCGCCATAAAGAAGCACGGGAAGGGTGACCGTCTTATCTTAGCTTTGTCGTACGATATGAGTCTCTGCTGCTTAATTCCATATGAAGAACATAGCACCTGTTGGCAATAGTGATCCTGCGTTATTTCCCAAAAATGTTGTGCATTTTGGGTTTTTTACAAATGAGATGGATTGTGAAAGGGGTAAATAACGTTTTAGTAATGAAGGGATCATTTTTTATGTAACAAGTGTCCTTATATTTGAATACAAACAATGTCAGGAAAACGAGTTTCAAAAAATGTTATACAATTGGGCTATTTCAACTACTACAAAGGCAAATCTGCCAAGGAAATTGTCGTTATGTTCTCCCTAAACATCAGGACTTTATATAATTTTATATCCCGTGCTGAAAAAGAAGGAGGACTAGATATAAAGGGATCTACAGACAGTCCAAAAAAAATGACGCAGCGAGTTGAGAGAAAAATTATTAGAACCGTGTATGATAGAATGCAATCCAGTGCGAGATGATTAGCTCTTCAAGTTTAAAAAGACTTTGGGTTACGTGTTCTCCAAGAAACCATTGGAAATGTTCTTCAAAAACACAAATATTATTCAAGAATGACTAGGAAAAATCTCTTGCTGTCAGCACAAAATGTCGAAAAGTAATTAAGATTTGCCACCGAATACATTTCACTTCCTCCGGAGTACTGGGACGATGTTATTTTCTCAAATGAGACGAAAATAATGCTTTATTATCATGACGGACCGCAAAGAGTTTGACGTAAGCCTTTGAAAGCACTAGAAAATTAAAATCTTTTCCTACAGTAAAGTTTTTTAAAAACTGTCTGTAAAGGTATTCGGCTGTATATCCAGCAAGGGAGTTGGTGTAATCAAGACTTTGGATGAAATAATGACTAAGAAAGTACATCTCGATATTTTATAAAATGAACTGACCGCCAGCTTCAAGAAATTTGGTTTTATTGACCCGGTTAATCCGAATACATTTAATCACAAATACTATCAAGATAATGATCCTTAAAATAAATCTTATTTATGAAACACCAAAGTTTTTGATACTCTTGCCCAAAGTCCTGATATTAACCCTATCGAAAATTTGTGGGTTCGTCTAAAGAAAAAGATAGGGAAAAAAATCGCC
This sequence comes from Sarcophaga peregrina, assembly GCA_014635995.1. NCBI lineage: Eukaryota > Metazoa > Arthropoda > Insecta > Diptera > Sarcophagidae > Sarcophaga > Sarcophaga peregrina. The sequence goes on along the minus strand of CM025789.1, from coordinate 81,869,925 downwards.
GACAAATAAAAACGATTTGGTAAAGTTCATCAGAGAAGAGTGGGAAAAAATACTATTAGAATATTACATTCCGAAGCTCATTCAATCCATGAGAAGGCGTCTACAAGCAATAATTGATGCTCAAGGTAAACCTACAAAATATTAGCAATATAAATTTAAAAGAATTGCATAAGTCTTAATATATTAACAAGTGTGCAAACATTTTTTTGACAGCAGTAAAATTGGATTGTTTTTGTTATTTAATATTTTACATTAGAATATTGTCATTGTTATAAAAGTGTTTTATTTATTATATTAACAAAGCATATGTTTATAAAATCCTGTTTGAAAAAATTTAAAATTTTTGTTATTTATCAATCAATGTATCAATGAATTTTTCTAAGTTTTCTTAATTTTTCTCTATGTGCAAAGATTTTTTGGACAAACTGTATATACACGGTGGTACATGCTTATATGAAAGTATTTGATATATGATGAGATGATTATAACAAATTGTAACTTTTTTCAATGAAATGTTTTTTAAATAAAGTGATGTATTCAGCACATAACAAAATTACCCACAAGAAATTTTATAACAAAGTAGGATGGATATGCACATGCTTATAGTTACATATTTTATTTGTTTTTAGTTTAACAAATTAAATAATATGAATATATTAGTAAATAATGCTATTATATAGTTAAAATGACTAATTTAATAACAAAATGCTTTTAGTTAATATATTTTTATATTTTTTTTTATATTCTAATTTTATTGTTCAATGTAAATCTCAAATAAAGTGCAATAACGAATATTCATTTAAAAGTACAAACAACCGTACAGGCAAATTTCTTTTCGACGCAATATTTCGAATTGGATCTGGGATTTCAAATGTTTTTGGAGATAATGTGGATGAAGATACTGATTACGAAGATATAAATGTAAAAACCTGCGACTGTGGTAAGTGTGAATAAATGCAGTAAAACATGATTTGTTAATATTCTTAAACGGTTACATACATACATATGTATGTGGCACCACTGTATCACAATGAAAGTAATCAGGATCGTTAAAATATTTAATTAAATAAAAAATATTTAATATTACTAATCAATATAAAATAATTATTCCTTTTAAGTAATTTTTGAAATTAGATATAAAATTATATAATTATTTGCTATAGAACTATAAAATTATAATCACTATAAAATTTCTTCAGCCTTTTTATTTATTTAGCCTCTGCTTTTAGGCATTTTCTTTTTCTTCATAGTCTGGAAAATATTAATTTAATCAATATAATATGAATATAACCAGAAGTCGGCAAAAAGATAAAATGATTTAAATGTAAGTGTTTTGTGAGAGGCATGTGTATAACCCAGAGGAAAATTGTTAGTATTTATTATTTCAAGCAGTGTTCGAATATATATTTTTTACAAACATTGCGCTAATCTAAACTATTTTGAAATATCATTATGTAAAGATTTACACACATAATAATATATGGAAATTTTGTGCTGATCACACCTTAATTAAATTTTTCTTTTGGTGTATATTTAATATACAAAAAAATTTCAAAAAAAGGGAAGAGTAGTACGAAAAAAATTTTATAATTTACAATAATGCATTTCTATGCACAAGTAATTCTTTACGTAAAAAAGTACTTTAAAATTTACTTATTTTATTAATTACAACTACAAATTATATTCTAATTACATTCGAGCGGATTGACTTAACCATATGCTCAGTGCAGAGTTATAGACCATAGTCTCTGGTGGGAATCGAACCCGCGACCCTCACGTTAATAGTGTATCATACTACCTCCTAGACTACCAGGGCACACAGTACTTTAAAATATTTATTGATTTTTTACAAATTTCAGAAGTCGGTCTTATTGTATCTGAATTTATTTACAAGCAGAGTAACTTCGACATTATGCTCGGTGTAGTGTAACGGTCCAAAATCTCTAGTGGAAATTGAACCCACTAGGCTACCAGTGTACCCATATTGGAAAATATGATATTATGTGCATGTTTTTTTTTTTGTATGCTTCTTATTCCATTCAGTCTTTTTATTATTATTGGTATGTCAATTTTTCAAACGGTGTTTTGAAATCAAGAAATATTGCCATCAACTTCTTTATATTTTTTAGACTATATGCCTGTCTTCATCGTATAATTTATTACGTATATTCAACATGACTTTTTTCATTTGTACTATTATTTTCTTAAGTTTTACAATATAAATTTTTTGTTCCAAATTTTATGCCATCTGCGAAAAATGTGCTAAATTTGTTAGCTAATATGTCATGGTCGCCGTAGTCTAGTAGGTAGTGTGTTGGCTTATTAGACGTAAAGCCCGGGTTGGTGTCCCAGGTCAGGCATCAAAACCAAAACCTGGCAAAAACTCTGAGAGTAAATAAACCTGCCATGAAAAAGTTTCTCAAAAATCTGTCGTTCGGAGTCGATGTTAAACTGTAATTCCCGCCGCTTACGTATAAAATTAACGCACACAACATTAGCGGTGTGAGAAGCTGGGCCGTAATCCTGACTGAAGGGTTGTAATGGGTAATTATGTATGTATGTAGTATGTCATGGTCATCATTATGTTAAATTTTATCAAATATCACCGATTTTACCGAATTTTGACTCGTTTTAAATACTAGGTCGTTTATTTTTCTCCATATTTGATTTTGATCAACAGCGTTATTAATTTTATAATTTATATAATTATTCTTTTTATTTGCAATTTATATACAGTTCATTTTAGTTTCTTTTTATTTTGTAGTTTGTCCAAGCGACATTTGTATTAATTGCCTTAAGCCCCAGTTATGCATCCGTAACGGAACGCAACCGCAACTGTAAGAAGCAGCTGATAGTTTTTGTTATGGATAAAGCCTTAAGCCTCAGTTATGCATCCGTAACCGTAACAGTAAGAAACAGCTGATAGTTTTTGTTACGTGTAAAGCAATACGAATGGTTATATAAATATAATGTAACGTAACCGGAATGTAAAAATCTGTAAAAAATAGAATTTTCTTACATTTTTACGTGACATCTGTTTAGCAGTGTTAACAACATGTCAATATAAAAAACCACCAAAATTATAAACAGAATTTAAATTTTGTACTTATGTTATGTTTGTCTGTATGCGATATTCACTCTAAATAAAACTTCACGTTTTTTAAAAACCCAAATTGTAATTTATTTCATTACACTGAGGTCTCGTTTTATGCGATAGATGCGTTCCAAAAAAAATCGCATAAATTGAATTCGCATAAATCGATACTCTAGCTTCATATAAAAATTAATGATTCGTTTCAAAATCCTGAAAAACCCCATAAATTCAAATTTTATTTGAAAAATCAAAGCAAAATCGTATTAAAAAAATCAACAAAAGTATATTTATTTCATTTTCTTAAAGAATAAAAACAAAAACTTCTAAAAAAAATAAACAAAAATAAGGTATTAATATATGATTTATAGAAAACAAACAAAATGATCCAAAAAGTAATAAATAAATAATAAACTGAATTCTATTATTATGAATGTACAATCAATCGTTCTTCATTATTTTGGAATTGGTTCCACGTTGCTTTTATCATTACATACCTATCAGGTTGTCCATACATATGAAGGGGACTAGATCAACTAAATTTTAGAATGTTTTATTGTTTCTTCTAAATAAAGTATTAAGGTGCAAGTTATTAAAAAGGAGCGGCTCCTTTCAATAAAAGATTCTTGAAATCATAAATAATTATTGACTTTTGAACGTTTTTTTAGGCATTGTTAGAACAATCTGATACTAATCAATTGCCTTTCCAATTGGAAATTGACTTTCTCAAGGTATTCGAAATAGAGATCTGATATATTAGGTGCCAGGCTCAAACTACAAGGAATTCCCATATAAAAAGCTTTTCAAACCGCAGAGAAATCACTGCAGCTTTCTGATTCATCAGCTTTGATTAGGGTTAACAATAATAATTATATCAGTGGCGCAAACTTGGTTTAACTTAAAAATTATGCGAAAATTTAAAAAGTATCATAACATTTTAAACTCTCTAAAATTTAAAAAAAAAAATTTCATTTAAAATCGCATAAAACGAGACCCATGTGTATTAACTTTTATAACTTAAAATATAAATAAACACAATTTTACTATAACATTATGTAGGTGGTGTTTATTTTTATTTTAAATTAGAAAAATATAGTTATCGATTTTTAACTAATTAAACTAATTATTTAATTTGCATTTAACTTTTACTAGAGAAGATAAAAATGTTTCATCATTCATACAAATTTGGTTTCCGAAATATCTGACCTGTTTCTGTAGGATAAACAATTTCACTTGCTCGTCTATTTATATGCAAAATATAAACAAAATCACTAAATTTTGTGTTAGTGTTTTTCTTAACAAACAAACACAAATTAAATTGAGTTTGTGTGAAAGTCAAATTGTTTGGCTTACAGAAACAGTTCATAAAACTTTTACTAAGTACCTTTAAATAAATAAAAAATCGTTAAATTAAACCTAAAAAGTCTGCAGTGATAACACTGGTCAATATCTGAATTGAAGCAAAACTAAATGCGCCATATTGAAAGTTATAAAATAATAAAAACAAAGTTTTTAAAATCTGAAATTAATATTAAATTTGTATAAAAAAACAATAATAAAATAAAAACTCAACTCCAAAAACATGAATTCTATATCCATATCTGAACTTTTGTCTTTTAGTTTTCGCAATTTTTATTTCTTTATTTGTTTTTCTTTATTTCTTTTGTGTTTTGTTTACATGAAAACATATGATACGTTTTTACGATCTATAATTGCACTTACATTTTTACGTTCCGGTCGCGTTGCATTGCGTTACTGTTACATTCCGTTACGGTAGCATAGGGCTTTAGCCTGCAGATATCCAATTATTTTTCCCTTTTCATTGATATTATCCCGTTCACACGACAGAATTATTTGTCATTCACGCTCTCATTTGTCATTCCACCCCAAAATACGAACTGAATTGTATTATTCGTCATACAAAATTTCAGCTGCGAGTTACACAAGCTATCCTCAATTCAGTTTGAAAGACCTTATGAATTACAAACATATGACTGTCATCTCCAATTTGTATTATTTAAAATCAGCTGTTAAATCAAGGCAAGGTACGGCAAAAAAAGAAGAAATAAATAAATGACAAACTGAATTACGAACGTGTCGTGGAAGCAGGTTAATTGTCTATTGTATTTTAATAGCTGAATTAAGTAATTCAACGGTCCGTGTAAACATGGTATATAACTCCTCATTGAACAAATAATTCGCATTATAATATTCATGTATCATTTTAAAGGACTGCTTATTCCTTCCATATCTTAAATTGTTAATAAGTTCAGCGTTTTCTGTCGCCACTTTCCGTTTTTCACTAATACTAACACATAAAAATTATTATTACTCAGTCAATTATTGTACTAGATGTTCTTATTACACGAATGTGTTCGTTTATCTGAGACCGCATACTTTATCCGTATTTTATTGCGCAAGTTCTTTGGACGTTTTTGAATCAAATTTGGTGCAGTATATTAGAGGAATAATCGTCCACCACCTGTAGGTCAAATCAGATGTTAACGAATTCAGCTCTATATTCTAATATAGTATTCAACAATTTATAATGCTAAAATAAAACTCGATAACGAATCATATTCTCAAGTTATGAAAAATCAGAAAATAAATGTTGGATGGGACAGATGCAGAGTTTTTGGTGGAACAAATGTACTACAGTGTTTAAGCACAGTATAAGCTTTTAAGTGCCATGCGTACAATCATAAAGCATCAGAAACATAATTTTTGATAACAGTTGTATACAGGTCACCAAGTAGTTCCAAAGGGGAATTTTGCCATGATTTTCAGGAAATATTGGAAGAAATATGTAAAGCAAGCTGTGATATCATAATAGTAGGAGATTTTAATATTGACTGGATGAAAGATTTTTATAAAAATAAATTGGAAAGTATAATGAATGACAATGACCTAAAACAAATAATGAACGATTGTACTAGAATAACAAATAATTCAAGAACATTAATAGATTATGTGATAACAAATAATGATAATATTTTAGCTCAAATTGACATAAGTAATAAGATAGCCGATCATGAAAGTATTGAGATATTTACACATAATGAAAGCATTGCTAATAAAAATATATCGGAAATGGAAATATTTAAATATAATAAAAACATTCAAAAATGAACTAAGTGCAATAATAGAAAATAAGGAAATAAATAATTTAGACAGTTCTGTAAACCATCTCGATAAATGCCTCGTAATTTACTTTTAAAAATATAATAAATGAAAAATATAATAAGAATAAATGGTTAGAATTATGAAAATGGAAAAAATTTTTAAATATCAAAGAGCAATTACTGAAGATACTAGTGAGGTATGGGAAAATTATAAAATAATAAGAAATAAATATAAAGTAACTATTGGGAACGAAAAAAAAAAATTTATAGATAGTAGAAAATGTAATACATGTGGTCAAAAGGAAATGTGGAGCAAAATAAAAGAACTAGTTTTAAGGAAACCCGGATCTGTGATAAAGACTGAGATTTTTAACAATATAGAATATAATGATAATAGTATTAAGGAAATAAATAATTCCATTAAATTTATGCAATATGAATATAAAATAGCTGTGATAGACATTAAATTTAAATTCAACGCAATAAATCTACAAGAAATAAAAAGTATATGTAAAGAATTAAATAAAAAATCGGATTACAATGGAATAAATAACAACATAATATTGGATAACTGGGACATAGTAGGCTATAGAATAATGAATATAGTATACAACTCTTTGGAATCTGGAGCATTTCCTAATAACTGGAAGGAATCAATAATTACACCGATTAAAAAAGTGAAAAATACAATAAAATGCGAAGACTTCCGGCCTATCAATGGACTAAAAACGTGCGAAAAAATTCCTCGAGAAAATTGTCAAAAACCAATTGGAAGAATACATAGTAAAACATAATATCAATCTGGATTCCGAAGGAAACATTCATGCGAGACTGTTTTAAGCTACGTTAAAAATAGATGGAACTTTATGAAGAAACACAATAAAATTTTACCAATTTTTCTTGATTTCAAAAGGGCATTTGAGACAATCGATCATGATATTTTATTAAAAAAACTACACAAATACGGTATACAAGATAACGAATTGAAATGGTTCTAATCATATCTAAACAATAGAAGACAAATAACAACAATTAATAACGTAAAATCAATGGCAGTAGAAAACGATTTCAGTGTACCTCAGGGATCAATTCTGGGGGCACTTTTGTTCATCATATATATCAATGCTTTGGAAAAGGTTTTGGAAAAATGTGAAAAAGTACTATACGCGGATAATACTCTGATTTTTTCAGAGGCACCAACAGATGAATTATGCTATGAAAATTTGCAAATGGACATGAATAGGACTAACAAGTGGCTGAAAATGAACGAATTAAACGCAAGCACTGGGTCACGGTAGATTTATAGACGGTAGCCTCAAGTAAACAGCTGATGAGGTTTAAAATGTCAAAATGTTGTTGTTTTTTTAGTGTTTGTTGTAGCCATTTTTATAAATTTTTTAACATATTTCTTTCTATTGTTATTCGTCAGTCAGTGATGAATACACTTGGTCAGCTGTTTTTGACATTAGGCATACTCTTTACAAAAACAAAATCCCTGTTGTTTTTGCATTGTTGTATTTGTTGTAGAGACGTTCCTACCTTATAAATTATATAAATCTGCCTTGTACTGGGTCTTCGACTAACACTCAAAGCAAGCGATTGTTTTCCTATCTTCTTCAATAAAATAAAAAAAAAATTTCAATAAATTAAAAAAAAATTTTTTTTTTTTTCAATAAATTAAAAAAAAAAATTCAATAAATTAAAAAAAAAAATTTTTTTTTTCAATAAATTAAAAAAATCAAAAACAACAACTATACGATATATATAACGATACTTACTTCTTTTTCTTTCTCTTTTCGTTGAGAGTGATTATCGTATTATTTTTTATTTGTTGGAATTTGAAATATTTGCATAAAAAGATTATAAGTGAAAACTTTAATTAATTCATTATGGACCTTGGGCCTCCGAATAAATGGGAACTAAAAAATTCGCTATCCTAAGTGACAATATACTAGAATCCAATGCGCCACATGTTCTGAAAAACATCCTTCCTATAATAGAAATTGTCCCAGGTACATACAACAAAAAGAAAGAATAAAAATCAAATCTATTCAAAAATGTTCCTACGGTGCCACTAAGCGTAAATATGAAATGGAAACAACAACCAAAACTACAAAATATAACACAATCATACCCCGCAATTGCAAAAGTCATTTCATCAAACCAATCAACAAATCAATCTCTAAAACGACCTCCAACATCACCGAATAAGAATGCTAATAATAAAATCTCTACGACGTGGATCGTCATCTCTTCACTATATATCGACCTAGAAGCTGATAAGCCATCCTGCAACTCAGCACAAAAAAATAACAAACACCTTCTTCAAGCAATATTTGACAAAACCAACACAAACTCCAGAACAAATTAAGTATTAATAACAAACCTTCAACATTCCTGCCACATCAATCAATTCAAGTCAAATACCTAAAAATAGTTCAAACAATTCTAACAACAAATCATCCATCCAAAATTCCCCTCTAAGTACATTGACCCAAGATCTTATCTCAAAAAATGAATACCACATTCCGAATTCCTCCACAGATATGAATTATGATAGTTAAATTAATTCCAATACAATAAGACGTTTATGCTCTTCCTCCCTTTAATTTACAGTAACTATAGACTACAACTTCGTATAGAAATTCTGCAATGGATAATTTTACGATACTATAATGGAATATAAAAGGCTTCATTAATAATTTTAATGAACTCCAACTGATAATAAGGGAGAAATAACCCCACCTTCATTTCTCTACAGGAAACTCATTGTAAATATAATTTAATAATTTACTTTCATAATAACAACGACAATACAACTTATGCGTTCTTATAAAATATAACATCCCACATAAACAAATCCATATTAAATCGACATTACAAGTAATAACCATAGAAATCTACCTCATTATTACTTTTACTATAGTATCACTATACCTTACGCCATCCTTAACCTTTTCCAGTCAGAATCTTTCAAATATATTTTATTCAATCACGAACCCAAAACTTGTAATAGGCGACTTTGACACTGCGAACTGTCACTAACAAAGGCACTGAGATCTGCTGCTAAGATATCAATCCCTCAGTTTTCGGTTAGAAAGTGCAAAAATATGCCTTCGTGAAATAAACAATTGGAATATTTGCGAAATAATAAACTAATTGCTTGGAAAACTTTTAGAAAATCTCCAACTATTGAGAGCCTTGTAAAATTTAAAAAAGAAAATGCCATTTTTCGTAGAGGAATAAAAAATCAGTTTTCAAAATTTTACTGCGTCCATTAATAAAAATTCATCTATCAAGGATATTTGGAGCAAAGTGAATCGGCTAACAATCTAACAATCGAACAAATAACAAGTTTTTAGCCATAAGAAGTCTTAATAATACCATTACTGATGCTTCCCAACTGCGGACAACTTGTCTGAATACTCAACAGATCAGAACTTCTCTAATCTATTCATCCAACCTAAAAATAGTCCACAGTGCCATAGCGATAGTATTAATAAGAATGCTAAATTTATAGAGAACGCAATTACAATATCAGAACTACAACTAGCTCTATCTAACGTTAAGGCTTCAACACCTGGCTTTGACAGAATTTCATATCAAATGATACAAAACACCAGCCTCCAATCAAAACTACGTCTATTAAAACTATTTAATAACATTTTTGAATCAGACATAATTTCAACAGATTGGAGAAACAGCTTCAATAATCCCGCTTCCCAAAACTACAAAAAATTCATTAAATATTAAAGAATACCGTCCAGTCTCCCTATTACCATACACAAGCAAACTGTTAGAGAAGATTATAGCTAAACGCCTTTATTGGTTTATGGAAAGAAACCGTCTTACAGCGCCAAATCAAGTTGCCTTTAAAACTGGAAGAGGTTGCACTGACGCTTTGTTATACATTGATTTTTATATAACCAAGGCACTATCATCTCGTAACCATGTAACAATCCTCTCCATTACATAACATACATACATAATTGGCCATTACAACCCACCCTTCAGTCAGGATTACGACCTAGCTTCTCACACCATTTATGCTGTGTGCGTTAATTTTATACATGAGTGGCGGGACCTACAGTTTAAAGTCGACTCCGAACGACAGATTTTTGAGAAGCTTTTCATGGCAATTTTTACTCTCAGAGTCTTTGCCAAAAATCTGCTGAGAGGAAGTCGCCGAAGAAATATTTTTTCGTTTTGATGTCTGACCTGGGATACGAACCCGGGCCTTTTGTCTAATAAGCCAACACACTACCCACTAGACCACGGCGACTTCATACAAACAATCCTCTCCATTGACTTCGAAAAAGCATTCGACAGAATTGGAAGACATGTCATCCTGGAAATTCTTCACAAATGGAAAGTCGGCCCAAAAATATTTAAATTGATCAGTTCCTTTTTGATACATCTTAAATTTCGGGTGAGAGTGAACGGAGTTTATTCATCCATTCACCCATTGCACAACGGCATCCCACAAGGCTCTCCTCTGTCCGTAATTCTTTTTTCGATCGCATTTAGTGAGATTCATCAAATAATAAATAATTACAAACACTTAGACCATTGCATATATACTGATGATCTCTACATCTTCTGCAAAAAAATTCCAACTCTGATTTCAATACGTTACTTCAGGAAATACTAGATAAGATTAATGTCTGGTGTCATAAATTCGGAGCAAGAATTTCTTCAGATAAAACAAAAAAACTACGTATTTGCCGTAAAAGAATATGTAATCATAATTTTTTCACCATTAACATTAATAATAATATGATTAAAAATGTAGAATCTTTGAAGATACTGGGCATTCACTTTTCTAAAAAGTGTACTCGAAAAGAGTAGTGAAAAAATCTCTAGTTCAAAGAGTGAACTTAATTGGATTTTTATCGAGGAACAAATATCTGCTGAAAAGAACATACAGATACTCCTCAGCTATTTGGGAACAAATTAAACAAAACCTATTCTCTCGAATATCCCCCCTGGCTTTTCAACGAACAATCTTGCGATATATCCCTATCTAAATTAAAGACAGAAATTACTCCTGATGACATATTCCTACAACTCTATTTAGAAAAACAAGAGTCGCTACTGGAAAACGGTTGGTCTTTACTGTTTACAGATGGATCGAAAGTCCCGAACTGAACAACTTCATATGCCATAGTAGATTTCAACAAGAATATTAAGTGTTCTTCCTAATTACACCTCGGTTTGTTGCTGGAGCTTCAGCCATTGCCAAAGCCATATCTATCTCTCTCACAACTAAAAACAAAACTCTGATTTGCACTGACAGTCTTTCTGTTTCAAAATTGATTATTAATCCTGCTTTTTTAAAGTGGAACATTATAAACCAAATTCGTGATTTGCTAAGCAACCATAGCAGTAGATTACAGTTACTCTGGATTCCAGATCACAGTAAAATAGAAGGAAACATCGCAGCTGATCAATCTGCCAAATTTGGGAGTATTGCTCCTCTACTATTGGATTCAACAACAGAGAAACCTGATATAGACAATTTTATAAAATTACATCTTCAACAGCAACAAATCTTTGCATGGTCTGGATACCACCATCCCCACTATAAAGAAATAAACAACGATCGCATTCCACCTATGTATCCTATAGATATAGATAGGCAACAAATTAAAATGTTTTCTCGACTACGGCTTGGTCATACTTTTTTTACCCACAATTTTCTCCTCCGGAGAGATTCAGCACCGCTATCTTCGAGAAGAAATACTAATATAACAATAAAACGCTTTCTCCTAGATTGCCCCCTTTATCACTCGACAAGGACAGTTGTGTTTAGTTCTCATAATCCTATCTCACTATTAAAATCTCCTACGAAAACCAACATTTTAAAAATCTACAATTTTATTAAGCAAATCGGAATCATTATTTAATTAACGATCCAAAATGGAAAATCTGTACTTTCTTCATTATGTAAGTTATTTATAAATGTTACAAAGAGCCGTTGGCGTCGTTGCTAGTGCTTCTTAATTTTATTACAATTAAAATTATAAATCTAATAGAATAATAATAATAAACGAAAGTAAAACGAAGATAATGTAAATCACTATGAACAATAATATACCTTTTAAGATGAATGATGTGATAATTGAAAAAGTAAATAAAATAAAATATCTGGGCTTTTTAATAGATAAAGATTTAAATTCTACAGAACATTTAGAATATATATGTAAAAAATTGAAAAGAAAATCTCTCAATAATGACATATACAATACGATTATTAAACCTTATTTTGAGTATGAATCAACTATATTATATACGTGCTGCACAGATGAGCAAATAAATAGGTTACAAAAATTACAGAACAAGGCTATGCGAACTATTTTAAAATGCAATCGTTTTACTTCAATACAATATATGTTGGATACTTTAAAATGGATGAATATTCGGCAAAGAATACAACTAACGGCACTGACATTCATTAAGAAAATGGAAATCGGCAATGCGCGTGACTATCTGATTGAGGAATTACAATATGTTGACAATTCTCAACCACATAATATTCGGAATAACAATGAATTCAAAATAAACCGATCAAATACTAATGCAACGCAACGTTCACTATTTTACAAAGGACTTAGAGACTATAACATGCTGCCATTTAGAATAAAAAATTAAGAAAATATTAATATTTTTAGAAAGAAAATTATGAACTTTGTTAGACATAAAAATGTTAATTAAATTAGAGCTTTAAATTAAATTAATGATTGATTTAAATTTATATAATAAATGTAATGTAAAAGTATAAAAAATAATAAAAAACAAGTCAATTTTCATCCAGTAATTGCTATACCAATAAATATGTATACCAGGTAATATGTATGCGTGCATTTGATTCAGGTCTATGTCAATTCATATATTGCTACGGTCAAAGCAACCAGAGAGGAACAAACACCAAACATCATCTTTCAGATGTGGCAACACCAAATGTACCATTTACTGTGGTGCACTTTCACAATAAGACGCTGCCAATTTAGAAAAATATTGAGCCTAGCACAAATAAAGAGCCTAGTTACAATCCTCTAATGTAGTGAGTGGCACCAATTACTATATAGAATCTTTGCTATGGAATATTTTAGTAAGTCCCGGCAGTTGGAGTGGTCTCACTGAAAATGATGACTTTAAAGATGCCGTTTACGGTGATGATGACGATAATGCTATTGGTGATGCTGTTGCTGCAAATGCTGTATGTAAATAGCATTAAGTTAATAAGAGACTCAATTGAAAATGTGCAATATGTTAATAATATACAGACAGTTAATAGAAAATTCAAATTTCGTGCAATAACAAATGTAGAGCTTAAGAATATAGTAATGACACTTAAAGAGAAACCTAATTACTGTAAGATATCGCGAAAAATGTTGGTCGAAAATTGGAGCATAGTCGGAGAAATTTTATTAAAAATTGTGAATTCATCTTTGGAAACCGGTGAGTTTCCGGATTGTTGGAAGGAAACAATGGTTACACCAATTAAAAAAGTGGCAAATACATTAAAATGTGAAGAATTCCGTCCTATAAACTCTTTAAAGACTGTTGAAAAAGTTTTAGAGAAGGTCGTGAAAGAACAACTGGAAAGTTATTTGGATGAAAATTCAATCATTTCAAAGTACCAGTCAGGATATAGAAAGAAATTCTCCTGTGAAACAGCAGTAAATTATGTGATTAATCGATGGAAAAAAATTGAGAAGAAGCAAAAAATTATGGCAGTTTTTTTAGATTTTAAAGGAGCATTCGAGACTATAGACAGAAACATAATGGTTGAAAAATTATATATGTATGGAGTACAAGATGTGGAGCTTGAATGGTTTAGATCTTATTTAAGTAACAGAACACAAATTACGGTTATAAACGGTGTAAGGTCACAACCAATGGAGAATGATTATGGAGTCCCACAGGGATCGATTTTGGGAGCGTTATTATTCAGTATTTATATAAACGATATGCCTGAGGTTTTGACTAAAAGTGAATTTATTCTGTATGCTGATGACACCTTGATATACACAATTGGAGATACAGAACAACAATGTAGAGACAATTTAATAAATGATATACATAATATTAATATTAAGCAAATTATGTATGTGGGTCAGGTTCAGCCTTATGGATTAAGGAATGCTGACAACTTCAGACTGCAACGAGTCACCTCAACATCAATGCAACAGTCATTATTCCACAAGGGTCTTAGATTATATAACTCTGGAAAATTATATAAAGAATGAGCAGAATAACAATGTTTTCAGAAAGGAATGTGTAAATTTTGTAAAAAGAATAACGTAATTTTGAAATTTATTGAAAATAAATTTTGTAATTTATTGAAAAGTAATATTGTAATTTATTACGAAGTGATTTTATAATTTAGTGAAATGAAATTTGTTAAAGTATGAGAAAATACTAATAAAGGTTTATATTATTATTTTTATTATTTAAGTTAAGTTAAAACCACAAGCAATAATACTCCTGCCGCAGTGTCTGGAAATTTAGAAAATTCTTCATTTATTATAGCGACTGAAACATTGTTAACAATGTCAACGGAGTTGTTGCACAATCATTTAAAGCAAATTGATCCAGAAACACCAAATCGTATACATCAGAACAATAAACGTAAAATTATAAGCTACTTCATTCAGATGACTCAACGCTTTAAGAGGAGCTACTATCAGACTTGTTTGAATGCCAGGGAATCCTTGCAATTACTGCTGTTAACACGAGTGAAAAACACATACATTCCTAACCCTGACTTCCAATCTAACAAAATAAAGATCTCTAACAAATAATAACAATAACATCACCAACACACATCAGCATTGACAATATGAATCAACACTAACAACACAAATCAACATTCACACTTACATCAACGTCTTCAACATAAGAATGTGAATCCTTTGTTCTGCAGTTGATTATCGACGTCGAACACTATACAATCCAACAAATCAATGGGATTTTTGCCTTTTTGTAAGGATTTTTTTCAAAAATTACACATGTAGGGAAAAAGAGAAAGATTTCTTAGCTTGTTCGAATTGTAGGAAATTTGTTAAATTTTCAATTTTTAGCATTTAAAAACTATTTTTCTTCCAATAGTAATTAAAAAATGTGTATTTTTTTAGGGGTATCATTGTAAATAAACATTGTCTAAATTAGATGTTGAAGCATTTTGGTCCAAAATCTGCGAATCATAAAATTTTAATGACAATTTGATCTTTCCAAATTTTACAAAAATTTTATAAATTTTATTAAGTTTGCCACATGCTATGTAAATTTTAAATGCACATCGAGTTATTTAAAAAAAAAATTAAGTATACAGAATTGTATAACCCTGCTGTTAGGTTTGGTCAAATTTTTATTTAAGTTTGCAACGGCTATCGTATCAACTTAAAATGTCAGCTCAGGTATTTTTTTATATTTTAATGGTTTTAGTTACTTTTTAGCTATCTAGGATAACATCGAACAGAACAAAATTAAAAGTTACAAATTCTAGGTTATGGACCATTTTGGTGCATGCAGTTTATTTTATTCAGTATATCAGAAAATGTAAAAAAAAATAATTATGGCTTATTGCTATTTTCACAGCAAGATGAACAAATTGTTTTTCGCTTCAATTATATAGCAATATACCAAAAAAATGTACTTTTTCATTTTCAAGTTATGAATACCGATTATTTTTAATGCTTCGGGTGTAGAGTCAGCTACCTTAATTGCTAATTAGATTGTCCCTCACTTGCCCTAAACCGGAAATATAGGGTTGCCTTTCAAACTTGGGCTTTTTAACTTTTCGTGAATTTAACGCATTATTTATTTTAATAGCTACAAAATCAATATTTTTTTTTTATTTGATAGTTAGTTTGGCTAGTAATCTTCAATTTTCTGGTATTGTTGTAATAATACACTGAGAGAAAAAAAATTACAACAAAACTTGAAAGTAATAAAATACTACTGCTAACATTTAACGCGGCACAAATTGGGCTGAATATTATGTCTTGCCATTCAACATAGTTGTTCACGACTTCAAAATATAAAATTTTGCGAAATTGCTTGACGATCGCACTTTTCGTTTTCAAAAAAACGTGGAAAATATAACTTTATTCACATATAACTTTTGAAATAGGAAAGTAATCTTTAAGCAACTTCGCAGAATTTTACATATTATTGTCGTCAACAACTATGCTGACTTTCAAGCCAAAATATTCAGCTCAATTTGTGCCGTTTAAAAAACACTAAAACCTATTTTCGACAAATTTTATTAATTAATTTTAAAATAGAGTGCATATTGTAAAAAACTGAAATTTATGCTACTGAAATGAATTATACATCAGTAATTAAGACTATAGACACTGTTTTTACATTGGGACACAAAACTCGTCTCCATGGGTTAAGCAAATAAACTTATATTCTATATACCATCGTGATAATACGGCACATAGTGCATTGATCCCTTAAAACGAAATGACAGAAATAGAAGGAATGCAAAATAGGGTTTTGAAATTTGGTGTACTGTCGTGAACGCCTTTAATTAAGAAAAATTTTGATTTTCAAAAGAATCGGCTCAAGGACACGCCCACCTCCCATATGTCCTTTAAACTAAAAGTAAAGTTATAAAAAGTTGCAGTTAATATACATATAATACAACCAATATGTGTGTAAATTTTTAATAAAATCAAAGTAAGGACTATTGGTCCTGCCATATCTCCTTTTACAAAAAATTCTTGCAAAACCTTTAAAAATTATGCTTTCAATGGGCCAACGCGCTGTACGGCTGTTGATATTCTAGCCGGCACCCTATGCTATGCTATGACTTTCAATTAATCAATAAAATATATAATTTTCCAAAGTAATCATTAACTGAAAGTCCACTAAAACAGTCTTGCACCAATAAGTCTTAAGAGGTCTTCCTAAATGTTCAATTCGATGGTATATGCAAAAAAAATCGATTGCTTTAAAAATCGTTTTGGCAATTCCGAATTCATATTAAATAAATAGTCTGTTCAATGAAATTAAAATAAATGCAATTTTATTCGCGAAACTAAAAATGTAAGCAATTAAAATCTTTAACGATGAATTTAAGTTACATATGTATGTATATATTTTTTTATAATTTTGAAACTATTTTAATACTTTATAGCTCATTTCTTTTTCAATTGGTCATTTTTCAACCGATTTTCAAAATTTGTTTTTTGATCGAAAGTTAATCAAATTATCTGTCGAATTGCTGAAGATGGCGAAAAATTCGTTTTTATTGAAAAATGTATCCTAGCACCTTATATTTGCAAATATTATGAGTTCATATATTCTGCAATTATACTCGTCACAGGGTTTCATTTGGCCGAATTTTGGAGCTTTATGGGTCAAAATTTTGATTTTCTTCAATAGCATAAAAATAACGGTAATTTGGTAAATAACGGAATTATGAATAAGTTCCAGAACAAAAGTTGCTACTGAAGCCCTAAAGAATCATTTTCAACAATAAAAAAGTTCTTTTTCGCAAAAAGCCGTTTTTGGCATATTGCTATGTATATACTAGAGGTGTGCACAAGCATATAAAATTGCACACTATTGCATTTTTCTCAAGACCGAATATTGATTGTAGTTGCAAATATAAATAAGAGTGAAGCAAAGATAGAGTACAAAAAACAACTCGTAAACCATTGTACAACAATATAAAAGAGAGTTGTGTGAAGAGTACAACAAAAATATTGTACTCTTCATAGAGACACAACATTCATATTTTTTTTGCTCTCGGCAACCAAACAAACATCTTCGTCTTTTTTAAACTTTTTATTTCTGGGGAACAGCGTTGCCAGAAGCTTTGAGAAGAAAATCATCATATGCAGATAAAAAATCATATTTTATGGAAAAAAATATGTACAAAATTTTATTTAAAAATTATTATTGAAAAAAATATGTTAACATATGTATTTAAATTATTATTGTTTAAAGCATTTATGAAGCAACGTGTACTTATGTTTATCTGGTGACAAATCACACATTCATCAGCCAGCAAATAGAAAACTTAGAAAAACACACAACTGATTTCATTAGAACAATAGCTGTATGTAATGATATATAAGAAAGTATTTTTTTAAGAATAAAATTGGAAAAAAATGGTCGCAAGTTCGAATCTTAAGTCGGGGACTACCTACACAGGGTTTTATATTTTTAATTTGTACTTCCCACGAACATAACAGATAGACAGAGATGCTCTTTAAGGTCTTTATTTCCAAAACAATGATGCATTTTTATGTACATGCATACATGTGTTTGTTACAGGGCAATAATTGTAAAGTAAATAAAAGCAACCAAAAATATGCTGATACAAGACTTAACTTCGCTATGTAGTACCATTACAACGAATATTGTACTCACTTCAAATATAAAAATCATAATTTTTATAAATTAAAAATCATAATACATACATACATCATTGGTCATTACAACCCTTCAAGTCGGGATTATTAACCTAGTTTCTCACACTACTTATGTTGTATGTGTTAATTTTATACACAAGTGACGGGACCTACAGTTTAAAGTCGACTCCGAACGACAGATTTTTAAGAAGATTTGAAATTTTGCCAGAAATCTGCTGAGAAGAAATCGCCGAAAAAATTCTTTTTGTATCTTTTATTTTAATGTCTGGCCGGGGACTCGAACCCTGGCTTTAAGTCTAATAAGCCAGCACACTACCTACTGGACCACGGCGACCTATTAAAAATCGTAATTTAAGAAAAAAAATTCTCAAATCGTATTTTGGTTGAAAAATTATCAAAAATATGATAAAATCATCATTCTGGCAACGCTGCTGGGGAAAAATTTTTTTTTTACATTACTATTTTTTTACACTACTGATATTTATATGGCAATACTAAAAATGTAGCTTCAGTAGTAAAATTTGCTCTTACAACACAAAGCATAGTTCCGTTACTTCACATTCAAACGAGTGCTGCTGTATACATTGGATAAATGAGAAATACACATTTCAGTGCACTCGTAAAATCAAGAGCAACAGAAAAGAGTACACTACAGTATTGCATTCGGTGAAGGGTAAGCTAGCAGAATGTCTTGTGCACATCTCTAGTATATACACATAAAACATTAACAAAAACTCATTATTTACATACATATACAGTACACGCGCGCTAATGTGAACACCGCTTAATGTGAACATTTTTTTTGCTTCATTGACTAGTCTAAAAGTTGAAAAAAAGTAAAAAGCCATCTAATTTGAACTGAATTTTTTTTTAATTTGAAACGTTAAAATTCTGTGTTTATTGGTTGCATGAATCCCCGTTTTAGATGTACATACAGCGTTACCGTTGAGCGACTAAAGTCGCAATGTGACACTTTTTCAGCGACCTCGCCTCTTTTTGTGCCCCCTTACTAAAATGAACTAAATCTGACACTTTTCAAGATTTTTGACCCTTTTTTCCCCTTTTTTAAAAAGCATTTTTTCTAAACTATAGACTAGACTATAGACTAGGCTATTGAGTAGACTATAGACTAGACTATTGACTAGACTACAGACTAAACTATAGACATTTTCTTTTCTTTTAACAATGTTTCTCTTTTTACTGCCAAATACACTTTTTGTGCGACTTTTTTTTCAAAAATCTCCTTTTTGTGCGACTTCTTAAAAATTTCCAGCGGTAACACTGTGTACATACAGTGGCGCCCAGCTTATTTCAACTAGCACCTTTAAAAAATAAGCTCGAAACGAAGCAAGATATTAAAAAATTTTAATAAGAGTTTATAGAATATGTTTAAGAATTGAGAAAAAAGTTTAATTCAGTCTCAAATGTAAACTTACAAACTAAAAACCAAAAATATAGGAACCCAATTCGTTGCAGATTATTTCAACCACTTACTATAAACAAACAATGATTAATTAACTAATAGTTTTAAATTTCATATAGTATGACCTCCTATTTGCTTAATTACAGCTTTCAGCCTTTTTTTGCATTGATTCCACTTCCTAGTGGATTATGTTCGAAATCTGGTGTTGGCGGACGTTTTGATCACAAGCTGCCCATAAATTTGATATGACTGTGGATGAGTTCCGACATTAAAAGGTGTCACGTGGATATTGCTTAACATACTCGTTCTACATTGGGCTGCACTGGAAACATTTTTCTATTCTATTCCAGTTACCACCGATTAGTTTGCCATGTCACATAGAGATTTAAAATTGTCCAAATCTGTTGCATCAAATTTGACTGGAATTAACAGCAGCATACAGGTTGTGCCTTTCGCCTTTTATCAAAAATAAATTTTTCTTCTTAACAGCATTTAATAGAACCGTACTATCAGAATGCTGTAAGTAGTAGGTGTTGAATTGAATTTGCAGATTGAACCTTTTTCTACCACACGACTCGCTGATATGAAATTTATATGCAATTCTAGCGAAAACAAACCATTTTGGAATTTAATTTTCAAACCGTTATTATTTCTTACTTCTACATCACCTTTTCCTTTTGCGACTATTTGTTTCGCCTTAGCTATGAAATCTTCTCATGTGCGCAGTGCGACATGTTATCAGGTGTCTTCATGGCAACGACGAAATGTTCAAATTCACTTGGAAGGCTGGATAACAACATAACTAACAGTTCTTCTTGTACAATTCTCCATAGCCACTTCCGTAAACTCATTAACACATTTACTTATGTTAATACCATTTGACAAACCAGGTTTTAATTATGGTTTTAAAACCAACTTTTGAATTAAAACTACTCAGTATGAAAACACTATTATATTGAAAAAAGAAGAATTCGATAGGTTATTTAACAACGAAAGAAAATTCATGGAGAAACGCGACGCAAATCGAATCACTTTTTTCTATATAAATGCACAAAAATTTAATTTATTGGGGAAAATATTCAAAACAAAGCAAAAAATTTTGTATTTTTACTAAAAACAAGTATGAATACATTTTTATTTATTTCATTTACTTCAACAAATGTTTATATTTAATTATTATAAAGAGATAACAAAACAATAAATTAAGAGAAAACGTAAAAATTTTATTCATTTACATATGTATGTATGTCTATTCAAAAAAGTAGGTGCATTAAAACTTTTAATTTATTTAGCTTACATTGAACTCTCTTCAGATGATAAATCTAAATCAGAAACACTTATATCCATTTGATTGGATGGTTTTTCTGTTTTTTTTTAACAAAACTGTTCAAAGTTTGTTGAATTTTTAAAGATTTTTGTTGTTGATATATTTTTTTGTAACAACCAATGGCTTGATCAACGGATGCTGCTACGCCCGTGCCACAATTTTCGTCAAGATCGTTTTCAGAAAATATATCCACTGCATGGGAAATTAATTGCAAAGTTTTAGAAATATTAGCGACTGTTAATTTTTTTTCTTCTAATGTATCATCTCCTGTTTTGACAGGAAACATGCTGAATATCAATGGCTAATAAATTTTCATTATCAAGCTCCTCATTGTGAGGCAGCAAAAATTCATTAATATCATCACTACGCACTACAAATGCCTAAAATGCACAATGCTGCAGTAAAAATTTAACCGTTTTTAGCGACGCAACTTGAAATTGCAACGACGCAAATCGGGACGACGCAAGTCGGGGCTCTAGTGTATACAAGAACTTTTAAATAATTTGAATCAGCTACAAATAATTGCCGAAAACAGTGAACTAGATTTTATAATACTCTCCAAAACCCATCTAACAAAAGAAATTAATGAATGTGAAACAGAATTGGATCTATACGATTGCACAACAATATGCAATTCACCCAAAACAGGAGGAGTAACATTGTATTTAAAAAAAAAAAAATGGAAATTAAATAAAATTAAAAAAAAAGGTAAAGTACTCCAAATATTGGATTAGAGCATATATGGCGAAATATGAAAGCATATCATTTATAATAGTTATAATATATAGATCACAAAGCTATAGTAAAGCGGAATTCTGTTAAGTTTTTGGAAGACTTGTGCGAAAAAAATAATAGTATTATAATAGCATGAGCTTGATTCACAATCAGATTTTTATGAAAGTTAATTGGAAAGCATGTTGAATGATAACGGGCTAAAACAAATAACGGAATTTAGGAATTTGCTTGAATAATTCTAAAATTTAATAGACTATATAATCACAAATAATGATGAATGTATAGATATTTTTATCGAGAATGGAAACGGTCGGGAAAATACAGAACGCGGGGATAGACATATTCAATTATAATAAAGACAAACTTAATAACGAACTAAGTGCAATAATAGAATTTAATGAAATAGATAACATAAATGAATACGTTTATAATTTAGATACTAGTTTTGAAAGGACAATTGAGAAATTCATAGTGAAAAGAAAAGTGCGCGAAAACAATAATAATAAATGGTTTAGCAACGAACTTAGATTATTAGAAAGGGAGAAAATTAGAAAGTATTATAAAGCTTTATTTAAAAATACAGCATCGGCGTGGCATAGCTATAAATTCTTAAGAAACATATATAAAATTGATAATGAAAAAAATAAATTTACAAGCAGTAAATTGCGAATAAAAACTCCCAAAAATGTGATAAGATCTGTGATATTTAATAATATACGTGCATATATAATTGGCCTTTACAACCCTTCATTCAGGATTACGGGATTTTTAAAAATCGATCCAGATTCTCACCTACAGCTTAACGTCGACTCCGAATGACAGATTTTTAAGTAAAACGCCTTTTGCACGTCGAAATTTGTTTCGAAAAAAATGTGAGAAACTTTTTTGCATTTTCTTTTAAAATTTCTTTCGCTTTTGGACGTAAAAATTTATTTCAGAAATTTTGTTTTCTTTCATCGCGTCGTTCTGCTGCTTTTGTCAGTTGCAACTTTGTTTGGCATTGTGATTTAGGTTCAAACACAAGACATGACCATTATATGAATATTATATTTGTTATTACATTATAATATATTATATATTTATGTGTTATTATTTTTTAATATATTTACCTTATTTAAATTATATTCTTTTTAATATTTTTTATTTTTATTTTTTCAGCCTTTTTTAATTAATTGTTTGGCGCTAAAATTTTTCTTTTGCTAATGTTTTGATTTCAAACACAAAATCAACAAAGACTAATGATATTTTAAATAAGGGAGCTTTATATTAATACCGTTGACTAACTACGAGTCATCTCTTACCCACTTTTTCTCCTAAAAAACATCATTTTTGCCTTTTTATGATATCTACGATCTAAAAATAGTTTTTAGTAATATAATGTGAAAAATCAAATTGTCGTTATTGGCCAGTTTTCTGAAAGTTGCCGCGACAGTCAAGATCTTAACTTCTCTATGCGGAACAAAAAATAAAAGAAAATGTGAAATCAAATACAACTCTGTGTATATACGAATAAAGAACAAAGCAAATTTCTGAGTAATGAAATTCTAAAATCACCCCCGCTCGTTTTTCCCTTCTCTCCAACAAACTCAATGTGTTGAAATTTGTTTCGAAACAAATTTCAACGTGCAAAAGGCGTCAAACTTTTTCATGGCAGTTTTATTTACTCTCAGAGTTTTTGCCAGAAATCTGTTGAGAGGAAATATTTTTTTTCATTTTTGAGGCCTGATCTGCGATACGAACCCGGGCTTTACGTCTTATAAGCCAAAATAATACCTACTAGACTACGGCGACTTCAATAATAATATGGAATAAAATAATTATTTTAAAATGGCTGAGAATTTTAATAACTGCTTCGTAAAAAGTATTAAGGAAACAAGATGCTCCATAGAAGAATCAAATACCTGTGATAGACTGTAGATTTAAATTTCGTGGAATTTCTTTATTAAAATTAAGAAATATATGTAAAACTATTAAGAAGAAAAGTAATTATAGTAGAATATCGAACAACTTAATATTTGATAACTGGGCGCTGGAAACCTTAGGACTTCAGCCTCTTTTAGTGCAGTGGATAAGTCTGATGCTTAGCAGGAGAGTTATCGAACCGATATAGGAAAGGGAAAAACTAGGAAACTGTTTTGGTTACTTGCGGCCAATATCATGTTAAGACAATTGGAAAACGGGGAATGGAAGATAGTAGCCTATGCTGACAATGTAGCAGTTCTAGTCAGGGGAAAATCTCTTCCAAGACGTAAATGGTATTATTCACTAGAATATATAACGTGGTGGTATTTAGACTATCAGATTTTGATAGAGTACCGTTCAGGTTTTCAGACAGGGCAAAATATTTGGGGGTTAAGTTGTTGTGGACGCAATATTCAGGACAGTATTAAAAATGACTACATTGCATACTACATGTACACGAATTCCATTGGAAAGCACTGAGGCCTTGGAAAAGGAATTAAGTGACACTACCATAAGTCGGCAAATATTTCTGTTTTTGGAAAATATTATTTCGTTTGGCACAAAGTTCCTTTAAGAATTTTTTAGAATTTAAATAGAAAAAATTATATATGAAAAATATGACGGCTCTACTCTTTAGATAATAACTCAGCAATTTTCCGGATAGCAGCAGTTATTTTATGTTTTCGAATTAAGTTTTATAATTAAGGATGGTTAAACATGAAAAAATAAGAAAAAATCATATCTCATAACAACTAAGTGTAGAACTTAGACTATGTAATTACTAGGGTGTATTCAATTTTTTGTTTGTTGTCACATAGTGTTATCATAAATCTCTTTGGAAATAACGAAATACTAAAGAAAAAAATTTATTATGCCAATTACAGATTGTGGATTCTCTAATGAAGAAATAAGGATTGTAGGAGGTAAACCAACAGGCGTAAATCAGTTTCCATGGATGGCTCGTATTGTCTACGATGGAAAATTCCACTGTGGTGGATCGCTTCTTACTAAAGACTATGTATTGACAGCTGCACATTGCGTGAAGAAATTAAGAAGATCTAAAATAAGAGTTATTTTTGGAGATCATGATCAACATATAACTTCAGAATCTAAAGCAATACAAAGGGCTGTAATTAGTATTACAAAGCATAGGCATTTCGATCCGGATACTTATAATAATGATATTGCGTTACTAAAACTTAGGAAGCCTATTGTTTTCTCTAAAATTATAAAGCCAATATGCCTACCTCGATACAATTATGATCCAGCAGGTAAGTAAATAGTGATAGTTACTTGAAAGTAACTCCGATTTCTACGAACTATGAAGTGTACTGTACTGTATCTAAACTATCAAGTAAACTGGTATTTTATATGCATGCATCATTAGTGCGTTTAATCTTTTAAAATCCATTAATATTCTGTTTAATCCATCAACACATCCCTCTTCACTTCACAGAGGTAAAATATATATATATTTAGATGACCATATTATACTATTACCTTTTGCAATTCGTGTTTGTACTTCTGATCTTAGGTGATTCTGATGTTATATGATTATTGTTTTAATTTCTGCAAAAATATTACTTTCGGATTTTTTAATATAATTTTCTTTATGCTGCATGAATTTAATATAATAGTCTAGACTTGATTTAAATTTGTGTACCGTTAAGTGAATTTAAAATATTGCTATTCGCACGCAAAATTGTCGCTTATGATGGTGTTTAACGTGCAAATTTTCTGTATTATTTGAACCTTCCAAACTTCTTTTATTTTACAAAAACTGTTTTATTTGAGTAAAAATATTTTTGAACCGGTACAAATCAAAGTATTTTGTTCATTAGAAAATTTGTCGTTTTCACGTTCGAGCACCTACCAGAAGTGGGACTATATTTTCGTTTTTTTGCAAATATTATTATTTTGTTTTGCGCAGACATTAACCAACTTCTAGTCACTAAAAGCGGAGAACTGTACATTTTCCGATAAACAATCAAGAGCCATGAAAAATTTGGATGCCGAAAGTCAATTTGCAAAAAAAAGTTATATGAAAAATATCGCATGACTGTTTGTTTTACTCTTTAAATAATAACTGCGGCAGTTTTTATCCGATCTAATCAAGCGGAGTGTCAATCTGCTCACAAAAGATTGTAAGCATTTATTTTATATTTCGTAATTAAATTTTGCAATTAAGGATAGCCAAACTCGAAAAAAATCTCATAGATGTCAAGTTTACGTGATCAAAACTCATAAAAGTTCAATCAGTGTGTTTATGTATTTCATTTTAAAGATTTATCTCTCCACTTTTCATATACATATATACATAGGTACATCCTGTTATAGTCGCCGTAGTCTAGTAGGTAGTGTGTTGACTTATTAGACGTAAAGCCAGGGTTGGAGCCCCATCCTAGACATCAAAACAAAATACAAAAAGTATTTCTTCGGCGATTTCCTCTCAACAGATTTCTGCCAAAAACTCTTAAGTTAAAAAAACCTGCCGTGAAAATTTTCTCAAAAAAATCTGTTGGATTCGAATTTAAACTGTAGGTCCCGCCACTTATGTATAAAATTAACACACACAACATAAGTGCTGTGAGAAACTAGGTCAATAATCCACAGTTGTAATGACCAATTATGTATGTATTTCTTCAACGACTTCCTCTCAGCAGATTTCTGGTAAAAGCTCTGAAATAAATAAAATTTCAAATCTTCTCAAAAATCTGTCGTTCGGAGTCGACTTTAAACTGTAGGTGCCGCCATTCATGTATAAAATTACGGCACACAACATAAGTGGTGTGAGAAGCTAGGCCGTAATTCTGACTGAAGGGTTGTAATGTCCAATTATGTGTGTATGTACTTATCTTGTCTGTTTTGAATTCTCCAAGTCTTCGTTTTCGACACAGGTATTGGAATTGTCATCACTAGAGCCGGAAGAACATTCATTTTTTAAGAAATAAATACTTATAGTTATGATTTTATTATGCACACATAACAAATTGGAACAAAATAAGTAAATAACATATACAGTGGCTTCCACCTTATTTCAACCAGCCCCTTAAAAAAAAATTGATGATAGTTTATAGAATACATGTTTAAAAATTAAACAAAAAAGTTTTATTCAGTCTTAAATTTATGGGCAATTTGCGTTTTGCCCCAACACCATATTTCGAACAAGAATGACCTTATAGCAGCTCTGAAAAAGGAATGGACAAAAATCAATCTCCAAACCACTAGGAAGTGGAATCAATGCAAAAAAGGATGAAAACTGTAATTAAGCATGTAGGAGGTCATACTAATTTTTGGAATTAAAACTATTAGTTAATTAATCATTATTTGTTTACAGTAAGTGGTTGAAATAAGCTGCGACGAATTGGGGTCCTATATTTTTGGTTTTTAGTTTGTAAATATACATTAGAGGCTGAATAAAACTTTTTTTCTTAATTTTTAAACATATTCTATGAACTCTTATTTAAATTTTTTAATATCTTGTTTCGTTTCGAAATTATACGAGCTTAATTTTTTTTAAAGGTGCTGGTTGAAACAAGCTGGGAGCCACTGTATATATGTATTTTGTTTGTCGCAGTGATAATAATGCCTTTTATGTACTTTCATATACATATATTAAAGGTATATACTAATCATTTAAAATTTATAAATAAAAAAAGAATTCACACACACAGATTGCGACAAACACACATGTCAGCGGATGCCATATTATTATTTTTTTCTTATTTACACTCAAAAAATATTTTATCTTAAAAAATCCTTTTTTTTTAATTCAAAGTCTTATATGTTCATAAAACAAATTCTGATTGTTTTAATAGTTAAGTACATAATTTAGATGATGTGGAAAGAGAACAACTTTTTTATGGACTAAAGCAGTATTTAGGAAAAATTAAAAGGTTGGTTATTAGTGGGAGAGGAAATTTATGAACCAAAATTAGTACCCACCAAATATCTAAAAAACATTACGTAATTATTAAATCAAAGATGTATTATTTAATGTACGTTGACGAAATGAAAATCAAATTAGGGTATATTACTAACATTTTTCTATGACTGTAAGCTCTCATCTTTTTTTCTTTCTCTACTCACTAATACACAACCATAAAATTTTTGATAATACATGGTTTAATCATCGAAATTTCATGCTACATTATATCGCATAAAAATAATTCAGGATTCGAAATATGCTGTGATTTTCTCTTAAATACAAAGAATTAAAAAATTTTCTTTACGACCATACGAACTATTATTCTTCTCTCAAACTTTTTATATACAGTTGAACCTCGATTATCCGGCTCACTCGGGACCGGGTTTAGCACGGATAATACAAGATTTTATTTTTTTAATTCATTTTTATTCAAGAATTCAATTTGTATATTTACAGATTCATATATACCACATATTTTTGTTTTAAACATACAAATATTAATTTATTTAAAATATTCTTTCATATTAGTTTGCTTCATTGTGTTTAATTGTTCTTTAAATAAATGCTTTTGAACACGATGCATCTGAATTTTATCTGTTTCCGATATTGCCTGTAATAAAGTTGGAGTTTCAATTTCAGTCTCTTCATCTTCGGAATGTGAGGCATGACATCAGAGTCGATATCCATCCATTTTGTTAAAACATGAATTGAACAACCAGCCGGTACTTCTACGTCTGATTGAATTTCTGAACGGTCACTTAGTTCATTTTCAAATGCTAGTAAATTAGACTAACCATTAAGCAAAATCTGTGCGGGTACTGGATCACAAGAAGCAGCAGCTGTCGATATTGCTGTTCTTATATTCAATGATTTTACGAATTCATGCCTGCTCTTTGCATATAAGAGTCTCTGTACGATCGACTTGCGGTAATTGCATTTAAAACTTTCAATCACTCCTTGATACAATTATGGGCGGACATATACAATTAAAACGGGGAACCACCGGATTAAAATTAAGATAATAAAATATCATATGAATGCTGCACGGATAATAGAGGTAAAAAACCAAAGCACGGATAATAGAGGTAAAAACTGAAAAAAATCTGCGTGCCGGTTAATAGATGTGATCGGTTAATGGAGGCCCGGTTAATCGAGGTTTAACTGTATGTACTACATAACGTCTCCACCAAGCCTCGTACTGTAAAAAAATTATTGTTAATTTTTGAGTTGACAACACTGGTTGAATAAACAATCAAAATAAAATAAAGCTCTTTGGAAATTTAAAGAAAAATAAAAAATATTATTTTTAAATAGATATAGACTATTTAAAAAAGTATAAAAACAAACAATAATACTCGGTTATTTTTGAGTGCAAGAATTTTGGTGGAAAATATATAGATAATGGGTGAAAGCAGTAAATGCAGATCAGCAATTAGGGGAGAAAGCATTAGATACAATGGTATATGTGATAAAGTTTTTCACTTTACAAGAAAATGTGCCGGTATAGATCAATATTTGGCGAAAATTATTGATGAAGACAATTATGTTCGTTTTACTTGTGCATGCAGATATACAAGATGGAGTGAATAAAAACAAACAAACATTACTTGATTACAAAAACGAATTTGAAAGCTCGATGAAGCAAAGTGAAAGTGAAATAAAGGCTTTACTAGAGACAATTGAAAGGAGATACAATAAAAGATTTTAAAACATAGATAAAATTCAAAAAATTGGGTGGAGAAGTTATATGAAAACAAACGAAGTTGAAAATAAAAGCAAAGATATGTATAATATAATAGAGAAAAGTAATATAAAAATGTGCAATGAAATAAAGAAGGTGATAAACGATACAAACGTCAAAACGAAAATCACCTATCCACAAACAGTTGCAAAAAATTTAGAGATGCCAGATGTCTCGAAAAATTTTCCTTTGATTATTAAACCAAAGCAAGGCAGATTTATATCAGGTAAGAATAATAGAACAGCTGATGCAAGTAATAATGTCAAAAAATTTTGGTTTTTTGTGTATTTTGTTTTGATAATTAATTTCGTCTTTTCTTATTATGTCAGAAGTTTGTATATTTTTCTTCTTTTTCTTTTTAAACCATTTTCGTGTTTTCTTATTATGTCAAAAGTTTGGTAGATTTTTTAAAATTTTCTATTATTTTAGAGAAGAAGAAGAAATTTATTTTTTATTTTTTCTTCCCATCGTCATTCTTTAGTCAGCTGTTTTTGACAATATAATAAAATCGAAACAACAAATAATGCCTGTTGTTTTTGTAGTGTTGTACTTATTGTAATATAACGCCTACCTGATATAAATCTGCCTTGAACCAAAGGAAAAAGTAAATCCAATAAATTTTAAAATAACGAATGTTGAAAATATTAAAAACGGAGCAATAGTTTCAGTATTCAATGCGAGAATACCGAAGAAAGAGTTAAAATGGATAAAGCAATACAAAATGAGATAAGCGGAGATTATGAAATAACGGTTCCAAAACAAGTTCAAATGCACATAATAGTAACGGACATGAATTTTAAAATACCCGAAAAAGAACTTATGGAAAAAATTAAACTACAAAATGAAATACTAGAAAAAAGTGAGATGGAAATAATTAAAATGTTTGAAACGAAAAGATACAGTAAAACAATTTATAATGCTAAAATAAAAATCGATAATGAATCATATTCTCAAGTTATGAAAGATAAGAAAATATATCTTGGATGAGACAGATGAACTCTGCATTTGATGGAACAAATGTACTACAGTGTTTTAAGTGCCACTGGTACAATCATAAAGCATCTGAATGTAAAAATTAAGATATTTATTTTAAATGCCATGGAACACTAATAATAGAGAATATACCGGGCATTCAGAATAAACTTAGTTTAAAAAAGAAGAAGATAGGCATAATGTCATAAGAACCAGCGCAATGGCATGGAATATATACCAGTATACAAGGTTTGATAAATAATTTTAATCAACTGGAAATAGAAATCGAGGAGAATGAACCGGACTTTATAATGTTATCTGATACACACTTGACAGATGAAGTGGATGAATCCGAAATTGAAATGGAACAATATAATCAATATAGAACATTATCAAAATCCAATAGAACCGGAAGTGTAGTTATATATTTCAAGAAATGTTGGAACATCAGGAAAATTGAGGAATATGTAAGAGAAACAAAATACTCGATAAGTGTCTTTAAAGCAAACTACAAAAAACATCATTTTTTATAAGAGTTGTATACAGGTCACCAAGCAGTTCCAAAGGGGAATTTTGCAATGATTTTCAGGAAATATTGGAAGCAATATGTGAAGAAAGCTGTGGTATCATAATAGTAGGAGATTTTAATATTGACTGGATGAAAGATTTTTATAAAAATAAATTGGAAAGTATAATGAATGAGAATGGCCTAAAACAAATAATGAACGATTGTACTAGAATAACAAATAATTCAAGAACATTAATAGATTATGTGATAACGAATGATGATAATATTTTAGCACAAATTGACATATATAATAAGATAGCCGATCATGAAACTATTGACATATTTATACATAATGAAAGTATTGCTAATAAAAAAATATTGGAAATGGAAATATTTAAATATAATAAAAACATTCAAAAATGGACTAAGTGCATTAATAGAAAATAAGGAAATAAATAATTTAGACAGTTACGTAAACAATCTCGATAAATGCCTCGTAATTTACTTTTAAAAAACTAATAAATGAAAAATATAATAAGAATAAATGGTTAGAATTATGAAAAAAAAATTTTAAATATCAAAGAGCGATTACTGAAGATACTAGTGAAGTATGGGAAAATTATAAAATAATAAGAAATAAATATAAAGTAACTATTGAGAACGAAAAAAATAAATTTATAGATAGTAGAAAATGTAATACAAGTGTTCAAAAGGAAATGTGGAGCAAAATAAAAGAACTAGTTTTAAGGAAACCCGGATCTGTGATAAAGACTGAGATTTTTAATAATATAGAATATAATGATAATATACAAATAGCCAATGAATTTAATAAATATTTTGTTAATAGTATTAAGGAAATAAATAATTCCATTGAATTTATGCAATATGAAAATAAAATAGCTGTGATAGACATAAATTAAAATTTCGTTCAATAAATCTACACGAAATAAAAAGTATATGTAAAGAATTAAAAAAAAAAATCGGATTACAATAGAATAAATAACAACATAATATTGGATAACTGGGACATAGTAGGCGAGCGTTTCCTAATAACTGGAAGGAATCAATAATTACACCAATTGAAAGTGAAAAATACACTAAAATGCGAAGACTTCCTGCCAATCAATGGACTAAAAGCGTGTGAGAAAAATCCTCGAGAAAACTGTCAAAAACCAATTGGAAGAATACATAGAAAAACATAAGATTTTTTCAAAATATCAATCTGGATTCCGAATGAAACATTCCAGCGAGACTGTTTTAAGTTACGTTATAAATAGATGGAAATATATGAAGAAATACAATAAAATTTTAGCTATTTTTCTAGATTTCATTTGAGACAATCGATCGTGACATTTTATTAAAAAAACTACACAAATACGGTATACAAGATAACGAAATGAAATGGTTCTAATCATATCTAAACAATAGAAGACAAATTACAACAAT
The DNA here is from genome assembly GCA_014635995.1 of Sarcophaga peregrina. NCBI lineage: Eukaryota > Metazoa > Arthropoda > Insecta > Diptera > Sarcophagidae > Sarcophaga > Sarcophaga peregrina. Next base: position 81,837,275 of record CM025789.1, on the reverse strand, counting down.
TAATAACGTAAAATCAATGGCAGTAGAAAACGATTTCGGTGTACCTCAGGGATCAATTCTGGGGGCACTTTTGTTCATCATATATATCAATGATTTGGAAAAATGTGAAATAGTACTATACGCGGATGATACTCTGATTTTTTCAGAGGCACTTACAGATGAATTATACTATGAAAATTTGCAAATGGATATGAATATCTGGGTTTTTTAATAGATAAAGATTTAAATTTCAAAGAACATTTAGAATATATATGTAAGAAAATAGGATTTTTTAAACGTATTAGAAATAAACTCTCAATAATGACAGCGATATACGTATACAAACGATTATTAAACCTCATTTTGAGTACGGATCAACTAAATTATATACGTCCTGCACAGATGAGGAAATAAACAATAAAAAATACAATATATGTTGGATACTTTAAAATGGATGAATATTCGGCAAAGAATAGAGTTAACGACACTGACATTCATTAAGAAAATGGAAATGTGCAATGCACCTGACTATCTGATTGAGCAATTACAATATGTTGGCGATTCTCAACCATATAATCTACGGAATAACAATGAATTCAGAATACAACGATCAAATACTAATGCAACGCAACGCTCACTACTTTACAGAGGATTTAGAGACTATAACATGCTGCTAGATGAAAATATTAATACTTTTAGAAATAAAATTGTGAATTTTATTAGATATATAAAAGTTAATTAAATTAGAGCTTTAAATTAAATTAATTAATTAATTAAATTAAATTAATTTAAATTTATACCATAAATCTAATGTAAAAGTGTTACAAATACTACTAATATGACCTTACCTCTAGGTCAGCTCGTTTGAACGCTTTTGCATGGTCAGATATGATAGTTTTTGTCTTGATGTAAAACGACGTAAAGCATTAACGCAGCTTTCTACCATCATATCTTTTGCTCCGCAAGTAAACAGCATAATATAACTCTTTTCCTCTATTGTTTCACCTCACATCTTATGAAAAGAGGACTTGCGCTATCGATTTCTGTTGTTTCGAAGGGCTTTGTTGTTCTGATACGCTTTACTGGTAAAGTTGTTCATGGCTCTGAAACGCTTTTTCCATCAAGACACTTGTTCAGGTCACACACCGGCTAAGTATATTTTTTATTAGTTATCGTCCTTTTACAATCCAAAAACGTTATCTTAAGAGTGCTAATACAGAATTAAAACCGCTATGCATTGCCGCGTGATGCGCCTCAATTATTAACAATATGCTTTGATGACAATTCTTAGACAAAATTATTGGGCCACATGAATAATCACTGAAAACTGAGTTTGATAACAACCCTTGAGTCACATAACGCCGTTAGTTAAAGTTTGGTTAAAATAAATTAACTTGGACAGTACTGATACTTTTTCTGTGTTTCTAGATCTGCATATTCGGTTTCGTAGTATGCTTTTTAGAAGTAGTTGATGCAATAATATTCTGCTAGTTGTATTTCGCTAAAAAATAATTCTTAATATTATTGACAGTAATTAAAGTCACGCGTTTTTCTGCCAATTTGCACTTATAATTTTTTATAAAGCGAAATATATGCGCTGTGATGCGCAACAACTTCTTTAATTTGCTAAACTTTTCAACATTTAGAATTGGTTCTGTTTTTTGCATGATCTCTGATTCGCTCTCAACCGATGCAAACAAATTTGTCGAAGACTTTAAATTGTATTCACTTGGCCAATATTCGGTAGTTTTTGTTAACCATATTGGACTAATTTTCCAAACACTGACAAACCGTATACGTTTACTATTACCATTTATCCAGTTCAATGATGTAGTAGAGTCTCTGCAGAACCAAAATGCGCTTATTTCAAAGTCCAGTGAACATGTAAGAAATTCCTTTAAACGTGCAGCCATTCATGCAGCTGTCAATTCCAATTTCGGCAGTGATAACTCATTATTTACGGTTTCATTTATAGGACGTACTCGATTTTTGGAACAAATAAAATTTGTATAAAATTCTCCGTTACCTGTTGTCTGCCGAGAATAAGGAACTGCTCCGAATGCTAAAGGTCTGTTCTGAATGTATCTGCAAATGTATGGATTTCCAAACTACTTGCCTCATTGATAGACACTGCTGTATTGAATATTGATAACTCCTCATGCCATATTTGAAATTTGTTCAATAAATCGCCACTTAGATTTACATCCCATTCAATACGTTTCATCCAAGTCCTTTGCAATAAGATTTTAATTTTTTCAGTAAAAGGACCAATCACACCAGGGGGGTTTTGCCATTATTTCTGATGCAGTTAAATTAGTGCATTAGTTCTGATGCACATAAAAAGACCTTTTTAATTTATTGCAAATACTTCCGTATTGTGCATTACAATTTGACAAATGTTTTTGAATTGTCGCCGTCAAAAGAAATGAACTGCTTGCCACTGCAAAGGTTACTCTTGTCGTCCTATATTCAGCAATTGCTAGCAGTTTACCTAACTTGTCCTGACCTGGCATATTTCAAGAAGTTGGTGGAAGTCAACAATGACAATTCCCTGACCACCCGCACCCAGATGTTCCTTGCTAGGATGCATTGAGTCTACAGTGTCCCATCAAAAGACTATTTATGAACCTTAGTCCTACGGCATGGCTTGATAGTCTAATACATGACTCAGGTCTCGTCCTTTTGTAATTTAACAACAAAAGTTTGGAGTGAATTAAACATATTTGGTTTGAGTAGAATATTTGTCCTTCTTTACCTTCTTTTTAGTTGAGCCTTCCTTTCCACCCCTTTTAGCTCCTTTTTTTTAGCAAGTTCATACATACATAATTACATACATACATAATTGGTCATTACAAACCTTCAGTCAGGATTACGACCTAGCTTCTCACACTACTTAAGTTGTGTGCGTTAATATTATACATGAGTGGCGAGACCTATAGTTTAAAGTCCACCCTGAACGACAGTTTTGAGAAGCTTTTCATGGTAATTTTATTTACTCTCAGAGTTTTTGTCAGAAATCCGCTGATTGGAAGTCGCCGAAGAAATATTTTCATATTTTCGTTCTGATGTCTGACCTGGGATTTGAACTCTGGCCTTTCGTTTAATAAGCCAACACAGTACCTACTAGACTAGGGCGACTTCTACCAAGTTCATCTGACGAAAATTGCCACATGCCGTGGAAGTTCAGAATTAGAGAAAATCGAGAGTGGATCGGTTCACCTATCATCCAATTCCTTTAGAAATTAATGGTTTAGCGTATTTTATTTATATTCGTAGCATTTGATATACAATATGAACTCAAATTGTAATCGAAACCGTAAATTCTAGCAGAAAAGATATAGTAGCACTATTAAATCTTCCACCTGTACCATTATATTCTTTAACGAAATTCATTCGTTCATACAATTGCTGCTTTCATTTGGATCACATCACATTGTTGGTTACAGCTTTATGCTAAATTTTCAGAAATATGTTATTAATTTATACGAAATTTTTTACTTATTATTTATTGGCAGCCATAAATATCACTTCCGACAAATTTTTTTCAAGGGACAGGAGATGGATTACCACTGCCATTCAATTGAATTTAAACGATCCCGCTAGTTTGATTTTGTAATGACTGTTAATAAAGGTCACGGTGGATCGTAGCAAATTACCGGCGTAAAATTAAAAGTTCCTGTATTCTTACATGGTAAATACTCAGTTTTTGTTTGCAATACAAAAACGTCAAAAAATTTATGTATTTTCGCCTCATTTTTCATGAAAATATCAGGTTATATAAATTTTAATTTTTAATACAAATAGCAATAACGAAAAATGGTGCTTGCATTGCATGCCTTCTACAAATGTAAACGAATACTTCCAAAAGCAACGAATACTTAATGATTGGTACGAATGGTTAACGATTGGTATGAATGGTTTCAATGCTGATCGCATATACATACTAGCGTGTATACGTGTTTGCATGTGTGTATAGATACATTGCGAAATAAAATAAAAAACAAACTGAAAGATGTCTTGTTTTCAAAAAATAGCCTGTGGAAAAAAATATTACCGTTTGTTTTATTGAAGGGTAAGAACAATTGTTTTATTGTTGTAGAAATGAAATTATGTACATCGATTCATTCACTCGAAGCAACGAATGGTATGAATGTTTTTAGTTATTTCATGTGGCATTGAACTATTTCGTTGCTTGATGAATAACGTCATAACAAAAACGGAATATAAAATAGCAAACAGTAATAAGGAGTGATTAAACAAACGGCAATGCACATTTTTATTATTGTCGAGTAAAAGCAATGAATTAGCGAATGGTCAGCAAGTGTGAATGGTCTCTGTCTGTTCTCTGATACATACATATGTATTTATAATTACACCTCTACATACATAATTGGTCATTACAACCCTTCAGTCAGGATTATTGACCTAGTTTCTCACACTACTTATGTTGTGTGTGTTAATTTTATACATAAGCGGCGGGACCTACAGTTTAAAGTCGACTCTGAACGACAAATTTTTGAGAAACTTTTCATGGCAATTTTTTTTATTCTCGAGAGTTTTTGCCAGAAATCTGCTAAGAAGAAATCGCCGAAAAAAACTTTTTTTGTATTTTATTTTGATGTCTGACCTGGGACTTGAACCCTGGTTTTACGTTTAATAAGCCAGCACACTACCTTCTAGACCTCTACTGTTGTTGATAATTCTGATTTCTTTAGCAGCCATATAAACTTTCGAGAGACAGTTCGGTATTAATTAGAGGTGTGCACAAGACATTCTGCTAGCTTACCCTTCACCGAATGCAATACTGTAGTGTACTTTTTTCTGTTGCTCTTGATTTTACGAGTGCACTGAAATGTGTATTTCTCATTTATCCAATGTATACAACAGCACTCGTTTGAATGTGAAGTAACGGAACTATGCTTTCTGTTGTAAGAGCAAATTTTACTACAGAAGCTACATTTTCAGTATTGCCATATGAATATCAGTAGTGTAAAAAAAGTAGTAATGTAAAAAAAAATATTTCCCCAGCAGCGTTGCCAGAATGGTGATTTTATCATATTTTTGATGATTTTTCAACCAAATTATGTTTTGAGAATTTTTTTTTTTCTTAAATTACGATTTTTAATAGGTCGCCGTGGTCTAGTACGTAGTGTGCTGGCTTATTGGACTTAAAGCCAGGGTTCGAGTCCCCGGCCAGACATCAAAATAAAAATACAAAGAGTATTTTTTCGGTGATTTCTTCTCAGCAGATTTCTGGCAAAATAAAATTGCCATGAAAAGTTTCTCAAAAATCTGTCGTTCGGAGTCGACTTTAAACTGTAGGTCCCGTCACTTATGTATAAAATTAACACACACAACATAAGTAGTGTGAGAAACTAGGTTAATAATCCTAACTTGAAGTGTTGTAATGACCAATTATGTATGTATGTATTATGATTTGTAATTTATAAAAATTATGATTTTTAATTTATAAAAATTTATGATTTTTAATTTATAAAAATTATGATTTTTATATTTGAAGTGAGTACAATATTCGTTGTAATGGTACTACATAGCGAAGTTAAGTCTTGTATCAGCATATTTTTGGTTGCTTTTATTTACTTTACAATTATTGCCCTGTAACAAACACATGTATGCATGTACATAAAAATGCATCATTGTTTTGGAAATAAAGAGCTTAAAGAGCATCTCTGTCTATCTGATATGTTCGTGGGAAGTACAAATTAAAAATATAAAACCCTGTGTAGGTAGTCCCTGACTTAGGATTCGAACTTACGACCATTTTTTTCCAATTTTATTTTTAAAAAATACTTAAAGAAGACAAATATGTAGTTGATGGACCCTCAAAATTCGTAGTACAGTATGTAATTTATTTTCTTAAATTTTTTTGTATGAAATTTGACTTAAGACTTATTCGACTTACGATTGAACTCCAGGATCCAATCTCGTTCGTAAGTCGGGGAATACCTGTATTGTAGTAATAGTTCTTAATAATTTTTTTTAAAGTACATGTACTTTTCAATTTGAATTTATTTTTTTTAAGCTTTCTTATATATCAATACATACAGCTATTGTTCTAATGAAATCAGTTGTGTGTTTTTCTAAGTTTTCTATTTGCTGGCTGATGAATGTGTGATTTGTCACCAGATTCATAAATGCTTTAAACAATAATAATTTAAATACATATGTTAACATATTTTTTTCAATAATAATTTTTAAATAAAATTTTCTACGTATTTTAAAATGGTGATTTTTTCCATAAAATATGATTTTTTATCTGCATATGATGATTTTCTTCTCAAAGCTTCTGGCAACGCTGTTCCCCAGAAATAAAAAGTTTAAAAAAGACTGGCAATGCTGGCGTCGACGAAGATGTTTGTTTGGTTGCCGAGAGCAAAAAAGAAATGAATGTTGTGTCTCTATGAAGAGTACAACATTTTTGTTGTACTATTCACACAACTCTCTTTTATATTGTTGTACAATGGTTTACGAGTGCAGTTGTTTTTTGTACGCTATCTTTGCTTCACTCTTATTTATATTTGCAACTACAATCAATATTCGGTCTTGAGAAAAATGCAATAGTGTGCAATTTTATATGCTTGTGCACACCTCTAGTATTAATTTATTGTTTAAATAAATAAATAATGTAATATATGTATATTTATATGTATTTTTATTTCTAGGTCGCATAGGCACCGTTGTTGGTTGGGGACGAACGTCTGAAGGAGGTGAATTACCATCAATTGTAAATCAAGTAAAAGTACCTATTATGTCTATTACCGAGTGTAGAAACCAAAAATACAAAAGCTCTAGAATTACTCCTACAATGCTTTGTGCTGGGCGGCCAAATATGGATTCTTGTCAAGGTGATAGCGGAGGTCCATTACTGCTGTCTAATGGAATCAAATACTTCATAGTAGGAGTTGTATCTTGGGGAGTTGGATGCGGCAGGGAAGGATACCCGGGTGTTTATACGAGAGTCAGTAAATTTATTCCCTGGATTAAATCAAACTTAGAAAACACTTGCTTGTGTTCTTAGAAGTAAAAAAAAACAAAAATTATTTTATCTATAAAAATGAAGATATGTTAGCCGTCAGATTTTTTATTACGTTTTGCTAACTTTTTTATGTAAATAATACAACAAACAATAAATGAAATATATAACAATTAACAGCGGTATTTATAAAAAAGTATAAGTGTTCTTTAAAGCAGTGAAGGGCAAACACATACTATCATAGTTTTGTTTGTGTTGGTAAATTCAACGTAATTTTTGAGAATCGTACACTGGGAAAATAAAAAAAAATTGGTTTATTGTGTTGTGTGTACGTTAAGTGCGGTTTTAAATATTTTTTGTTTTTTGATTAAAGCATATTTCTATAGTTTCCAAATGTTTATAAATTATAGTTTAATTTTTAATTCGGTTAATATTTTATCTAATAGAGATCTTCAAAGGTCGCGTGGTCTAATAGGTAGTGCGCTGGCTTGTTAGAAGTAGATCAGGGTTCGACCCCAGGCCAGACATCAAAACAAAATACAAAAAGTATTTTTTCGGCGATTTCTTCTCAGCAGATTTCTAGTAAAAACTCTGAGAGTAAATAAAATTGCCATGAAAAGTTTCTCAAAAAATCTATCGTTCGGAACCGACTTTAAACTGTAGCTCCCGCCACTTATGTATAAAATTAACACACACAACATAAGTAGTGTGAGAAACTAGGTCGATAATCCAGACTGAAGGGTTGTAATGACCAATTATGTATGTACTTTAGTATTTTTGATGATCGACTTTACGAGAAATTGTAGTTAAGAATACTAAAGTAGTGTGTACAATACTAATAATTTCAATATCAAGCATGTTCTGCTTTTCCAATTTTTGTGATCAATGGCCCATCACAGACGAGAACAATTATGGTTGCACAAAATGGCAGTTTGTTGGCATAATTTTTCAACCAGCTTCTACCCCGCACAAACCAATACATAAACAACACCAAACTAACACATATACTGCAGGTTCAGAATAATTTTTTGGATAGAGCATTTTTAGTCTTTCGTTGTACGTTGAGTAGTGACGAAAATACTAATACACACAAAACAGAGTATAATAATTCTATTCGAGATGAAATAGTCTCGTATGTGACTAAAAGAATAAAAATTGTGTGGCTTAAAAAATATTCTCGTCTGTCAATTAGAACCATTTTTTTCAATAACTTCAAATAACGTTTTCTTTTTATTACAGTAAAACGAAGAAGTTTGCATCAAAACATTTACAAAATTATGAAAAAACCTAAAACACTTTCATCTCAAGAAAATTTATAATTTCGCCCCTTCAAAGTACTTTGAAAAGTTTGTTGGGGAGATCAGAAAAACGAGCGGAGGTAAGTTGACACTCTGATGTACTCACTGATTTGCTTTGTTCTTCGTTCCTCGTCTACCGATGGTTGTATTACAACAGCAAAATAAACTTGGAACGTGCAAAAGCAAAACAAAGTGTAAAAAAGTTTGTCGAGTTTCTTTGCAAAGTACTTTGATCGTACAAAAGGTCTCATACTTTTTCGTTATCAGCTGTTTCATATCTTCAAAAATACACCTAAGTTTGGCATATAATCAAAATATCTCTACCAAAGAATGTGTTTGATTTTTTTAAATAAATTATCTTTTTCCAATAAAACTTAATTATAATATTTAAAAAAGTGTAGAACTATCGATTTTTGTCTCATTTTAAAAATAGTGACGCATAAAGTAATACTAAATGGAAAAAATAACCAGTGGCAGGTTCGGTGTGAATTGCGGCAAGTTACTTAGATCCCCAAATTTTAATTTTTCGGTTCCAAATTTAATGATTCAGTTGCTTTTTATCTTTTACTATTAACAATAAAGCTACAGACATTTCAATGTAACACTAGGTATTTTCGGCACATAAAAAGTGCCATCAATTTTAAACAAAGGATCAGCGATTTTCTTGTGTTTTCGAAAAGGTAAAATCACACCGAAAAGTAAAATGTTTTGCTGTTTTCAGACACCCCTAAATTTAAATTGAGATTTTAAAATCAAAAATGATTTGAAAGATTATGATAGTAATAACTGAAAGCCGTGATGGTTTCTTTGATTTGATTGCAGTACTATTCGCATGACAATGTGAATATATTTTTGTTCATAAAATTACTTTCTCTAATAAAAAAGCTGTGCAAAAATTAATAGCGAAACTCCCTAGTTATTTCAGTGAATAAAGCTAGGTACTCTGTTCAAAATGCTATCAAACTACATATAAAATATTTGCGAAATAATTTCGCAAAAGCAGAACTCTGTTCTTATTGTGAAAAAGGCTGTGAAATTTATCTTTCAACTTTGTTTCCAACCTACGAAATAACATAAGCTGCACTTCCTTTCCACGAAATTAATACAAACAGCTGATCACATTCTATTTCATAAATTATATTATTCAGAAATTATTATTTGTTGATCCGGAAAAATAGAAAAATTTTCAAAATGATTAAAAAATTTAACGGCACAGATAAGCGGTTACTGATAGTAACTGTAAAAAACAAAAGCTTATTTGGAATAAGTGCCATAGGAATAGTTTATATTATTAAAATTTGTTATTGAATTTTTATTTTATTTTCAGCTTTCAAAAACATATGGTTTTTGTATATACATTTAAAGCAATGGTACATACCTTCAAGCAATAAAACCGAATAATTTTCCAAAATCGCGAGATAGACTACATTTGTTACACATCAAAATTTTAGCACGAAAAAATTTTTCGCCAATATGAACGGAGTATCTACCTTAAGACAAGTTTTTATTGTACCATTTGATAATGTTATTGGAAACCAAATTATTAATTAGTGTTGTTTGAAAAATATCTTGAGTAAAATGTCAAAAGCTATCAGTTTTTGAAATTGGCAACAGTGTACATACAACTTGTGAAATGTTTCAGAACACTTCCTAAGGTGTGTTTAATGATTTCCTGTAAATAATTGATCTTTTCTATTTAAGTCTTCTTAACTGAGGTACGTATAGGAGTTGTGAATCTCTAAACATCGAGTGAAAATTATAGTTTGTTTTTGTGTTGCAATACAATTGCTACTACTACATTTAAATGTGACCAAATATATAATACTATTTGTTCTTTACAGGAAAAATGGGTCGTCGTCCAGCGAGATGGTATGTCTTGTTTTCACAAAGTTTTATATGTATAAAAATATATATTTTTTTTTAAGCTATCGCTACTGTAAGAATAAGCCGTACCCAAAGTCTCGGTTCTGTCGTGGTGTTCCCGATCCCAAGATCCGTATATTTGATTTGGGAAGAAAAAAAGCTAGTGTAGAAGACTTTCCGCTCTGCGTACATTTGGTTTCCGATGAATACGAACAGCTTAGTAGTGAAGCTTTGGAAGCAGGCCGTATTTGCTGTAACAAATATCTTGTAAAGTACTGCGGCAAAGATCAGTTTCATATTAGGATGCGTTTACATCCATTCCACGTTATTCGCATTAATAAAATGTTGTCCTGTGCCGGAGCTGATAGGTATGTAGTAGTTTTTATTACTTGTATTTGCACAATTTTTTATGTTTTGTAGTAAATTGTGGGCTGATAATTTTTATTAAAAAAATTTACTAGGAAATGTTTATTATTAAAAACAATTATGTTTCTTTTGGAGGAAAACACTAAAGAAAAAATCTTATCAGTTCGGACGAAATTTTTAGTCGTTCTTAACAGTAACAATGCCAAACATTTTATTTGCGTTTGCATTCTTTATTTTCACAAGTTTTGAAACTTATTTCTGCACCTACTTTTATTATATTTTATCTTGATTTATTTAACAAATTTAAAAATAAATGTTGACAGAAATAATTAATATTTTCGTCACTAACATCGACAGACGTGCGAACAAATAGACGCACCAAATCCATGTTGCTTTTGTTACAAAAAAAATTGCAATTTTAATACTGTTATTGTGCTCTTTGGGCACGTTAAGGTAATTAAAAATTGAGTTTTTATATGATTTACTGTTAGTATGCGTAGGCGTCACATTATTCTGTTTTTTAAGAAATAAAAATTTAACATTACAATTTGAGATATAAATATTAGTAGCCAGAAAAATAATATGTTGCGCTCCGCCTAGAACACATTTACTACAAATTCTTATGATGAAACTTTTAAGAGCACTGGGATATGATTACCAATGATTATACTTTAATTTTTGACAAACCTGAAATTTTCTTTATTATATTTCTTTAAAAGCTTAAATTCAACATTTTTATTAAAGATATAAAACACATTTTTTATAGGCTCCAAACTGGAATGCGAGGGGCCTTTGGAAAACCTCAAGGCACAGTTGCTAGAGTGCGTATTGGTCAGCCCATAATGTCGGTTCGATCCAGCGACAGATACAAGGCTCAAGTCGTTGAGGCTCTTCGTCGTGCCAAATTCAAGTTCCCAGGAAGACAAAAGGTAATTAAAATGTAGATTAATAATATAAAACTTTTTTTTAACCAATTTAATGAAATATTGTGGATGTGAACGATTAGAATGAAAAATTTAAGAAGTATAATTCCTTTACAGCGTAAGATTCAAATGAATTTTTGATTCCTGTTTCTAATACACCCATTTATTTCAATTGACATTACATGGGTTACAGTCACACTGTTTATTTTAACCAACACTCAAAATTATGCTCATATAATTTCGAAACGGAACAAAAGATACTAAAAAAAATTAAATAAGAGTTTATAGAACGTGTTCAAAAATTAAAAATCTAATCAAATTCATATCTTCAAAAACTTACAAACTAAAACCCAGGAATCAACACAATTATTCTCTGCTTATTTCAACCACTTAATATAAACAAAAATTTAATGATTTTATTTTTTAATTTCAAAACTTTGCACGAGATTCTTTTTGCCCAATTATAGCTTTTAGCACTTCCTCCATGGCTAGTAATTCGGAGGGTTGGGGTTACGTTTGCCCATTCTTTCTTTTCTATTCCATTCGAGACTGAATACAAAACTTTATTTCTTAATCCTTAACACATTCCCTACCACGTGTACCGTTTTCAGTGCACACTAAACCTCATTTCTACGCCAAGCTGAATTTTTTAATTTAAATGTTTATATCGAAAATTTAATTATTGGTAGGACTGTCTTATGTAACGTAATGATGTTTAGACCAATTTTAGAGTGATGTACCGATAAGGGTACATGCGGCGTGGTAATTAGTTATCGGACCAGTTTTGAACTTTTATCGTATACGACAGTTGCAAATGCATCGATTTTATATAATACAAGAAACAATAGTTCAATATCACAGTTGACGATGTCCTACCTTCTAGAATTACACCATGAGTTACAAAAATGTAATGGTAGACCAGTAAAAAGGATACAGCCGTTCCATGGCATCAAAATTATAATAGTGTAACCAATCTTGAGTAAAATATATATTCATTTTTGTACATTATTATTCTATGTGAAATAAATTTAATTTTTTATTGCTATTTTGTGCATTTTGGTGTTTGAATAGTAATAATTTTGAAAGTAACATACATTTTCTCAAAAATAAAAAATAACATGTATTTATATAGATTTATAAAAGTAGTTATCGTCTACCGAAAATAGTACACGTGGCCTAGAGATGGCACCTCATAAGCAGCTTGGCAGGGAACGTGTTAAACATGTTCTATAAATTCTTATTAAATTTTTTTTTTTTTCGAAGGTGCTAGTTGAAATAAGATGTCGCTGTAAGTTGGCAATCATAAAATAATTAATGGGTCGATTACGGTTGACAAGCGAACTGCAGTTGTCTTTTCAGTTTGTGAAAAAAAAAACTTTCAAATCAAATTTTTCGGCAACTTGCAATTTATGGTTGCTATTGCCAACGCAAATAGAGTTCGGTGGCTTTCTATAATTGAGTCATAAATATTTTTATCTTGTAATTATATAATATACAATACACTTTTTCCGGTACTGCTGCTGTATAATGTTTTATATGGTTTTTATCGAAACTATCATTAAACTTTTTACACTGACCGAAGAAATATTTTTTTGTCTTGATGTCTGACTTAGGATTTGAACTGTGGACTTGTGTCTCTAATAAGCCAACACACTATGATAAATACGAACCCCACAATAACCGCTGTTTCTTATGTATTTGCTCAGTATGCAAAAGTTTAACAAAGTCAAATTAAATTAATAATTAAAAATCTCCTTCGAAATGGATCCACCGGTTTTCATGAAACAACATCTATTTTTCATTTTCCTAAATGTTAAGGGGGCGTGGCAAATCGTTAAAATTGAATATTTAGGTACATATTGGTCGTAGACGAATAAAATTTAGAGAGTAAGTTCGTAGAGTCGGTACCGACAATCCTCCCAAAAATTTGTCCTGCCCCTTCAAGAAATGCCTATGATTCTTAAACTACTGATCCAATTTTAACCATTCTTCTTTTGTTCGAAAACTTATCAGGTTTAGATGGTTTAAAAAAATTCGATATAGCGAAAAGTAGGCGAAGCAAACCTTTAAAATTTAATATTTAGAGACATAGTGATCGTAGACGAAAGCGATGGGCGTGGCAATCCTCCCCCTTTAAGAGATATCTATAAGTCGACTAATTCGATGGTTTATAACTACATATATTACATGTATGTCTGTTAGTTTTTACTTTGGAGCGATTACAACAACCACAACTTCATTAGCGGGACAAAGTTCGTCGGCTCAGCTAGTTTTTTTCTATAAAATTAAGTAATTCTTTATTAAAAGTTATGTAATTGATTATTAGACGTAATTGCAATTTAACATTTATGATCCCAGAACATATAAAAACGCTGACTGTTTGTTTACATTAATTTTAACGTTTGTTAAATATGTTTTATAATATACTGTAGAAAGAAACATAATTATTAAATAACTATAAAACATTTGTTTTCAGATTTATGTCTCAAAGAAATGGGGATTTACCAAGTATGATCGTGAACATTACGAAGAATTGCGCAATGAAAACCGATTGGAACCTGACGGTTGCAATGTTAAGTATAGACCAGAACATGGTCCAATGGCAGCCTGGGAAAAAGTTCAACGTGAAGTATACGCTTAAGAAGCGAAACTATTTTGGTTTATGTATTCACGAATTTTTTTAATAAATTACATTCAAACAAATCTTCTCTACTTTTTATTTAATTAATTTCATTGTGTAAGATGCGTAAAACAGAAAAGATCCTTTTAAATACTAAAATTCTTTTAGCTGACTTTGAAATCCTGAAGAAATTTATTTTTTTAATTAAATCGCTTACAATGGGTCGGGTGCTAAAGTGGAACTCGTAAACCTCAAGGATGAGTCTGTTGAAAACGCTCTACAATTCAATCGACTGGTGGTTTTCACGTATAAAATAAATAGAAAATATAATATACTAGTAGGTGGTGTTTTGGTTTATTAAAAGTAAATCCAGGGGGTTAGCGCGTATTTCGATTCGAAAAGTAAAATTCTTCGAGAGCGATTTCCGAATCGAAAGCTAAACCATACTGTGTGTAACTCGTTCGGAATGATGGCAGAGTTGTATTTAGAAACATATGGGAGCAACTTAGGTCAGGGATTACCATTTCATAACACAATTGTGGAGGGACAACTCACACGCATTCTGTGTTGTTTGATTTAGTTGTTGATCAGACTGCGATAAGAACACTCGTGTGGCGGATGCTTAATCATTTTATTTCAGAATAAAACAAAATATTTTATGTTAAAACTGTTCTATGTCGTTAGCTAGCCGAATTTAATTTTTTTATCAGTCAAACTTGTGCTGAATATAAAATAATTAGAAATCGACACAGTGCAGGTTGAAAATAGTAAAAACAATTACATAAAAACAAAAATTGACAATACATGTACTCTGAGACAAATCTGGAAACAGATTAAAACCCTGGTACTTAATAAACAAAAAATAACAGAACTTCCATCAACTAAAGGAATGCCTCCACCATTTCAGCACCATTAATAAGGGAATGTCTCCACAAATTACATTTAATCTTGATTGTGGGAAGAGCAGAAGTTTGGTGGAGGATACAAATACAATCACCAATCATTTCATTTCTTACCATCAAGAAGTTCATTTCTAACTTTCAACAACTTCACCTCTTACCTTCCAACAAAACAAAAGTGTTCTCCAAGTGCTCGTGTAAATAAACAATTATAAAAAAAGAACATACTAAAGGCAAAACATAAACTTAAAATACATAATAAATTAACTGAAAATTATAATTAATAAATAATTTATTTCTCTACCCTTAAAATTATACTTCAAATACAATAAAATTGTGTGTGACTATATTTAATTTAAATAAAATAGAAAATGTACATTCAATTATACAACAAATTATACTTACCTAAAATGTTGTGTTAATGTTTATGTTTATTTTTGTTTTTATTTAAGTTTTAAGTCCCTTTTACTTGGTGCCATTATTGGTGTATTGCAATTTGAACGTGTTTTGTTTCCTGGGAATAAATGCGCTATTCTTTTACTAATCACTTGTCATATCGTTTTTTATTTCATCTCTTAAGCTGAAAGTACATACCATCCATTGCATGCGCGCTTGCGTTACATCCTTAAGCTGGAGGTCCCCACCACTCGTTTTCGCGTCAAAGCGTTGCGTGCGTTTCATACGATCTTCGCGTTCTACGCTTCAAGTTACATACAACGCTTTTTACGCGCCAATGTTTGTTTTGATCAGCTGTTAACAAAATAAAAACAATTGATTGGAAATATTTGAATAAAACATTTCGTACAAAAATGGCAAATGAAATTGAAATTTTTAAAGAATTTATAGAATTAAATGAGTTTGTGAATATAATATTTTGTGCCACAAGTGTGTACAACAAGTTCCAAAAGAACAAAAGACGATTTTGCTGATATGCCCACTAGTTTTCATGGAATTCTGCAGCACTACCAGAGGCATGTTTGCTCTCCGCGCATTTTTTTAAGAATCGGTCACTTGAAGTTTTCCAACGAGATTGGCAAACGTTCTCTAAAAAAAAGCAATACGAAATACCGCCCTCAATACCTTCCTCGGCAATGGACTTCCAAGCAGCTGCTCTTTAAATTAATTCCTATAAACAAGCGAGCTGTTTTATATAGGACTTCATGTTTTTTCACAGCTTCGATTAATTTTTCCTATATTGTTCTTAATAAATTAAACCAAACCAACTTGTCAAAGTCAGCTGTTTTGTACGCGCGCCGCTTGTGATGCTTACAAAAGTAGAAAGTAGATTTGCTTTACGCGTTCTATGCGTCTTGGCATCCTACGCTTTTGTGCGTGTAACTTGCACCATATAAATATATTAATTCTACCTTTTTGACAGCCGCGTAGAATGCGAAAACGCGTGGAACGCGTGGTGTGGACCTCCAGCTTTATGCCGAAAAAGTAGAATCAGTGTAGTTGTTTGTGACAAGTTACCAGCGTTGCGAACTCAGTGCTTTTAGCACTGTTTTTAGTGCTTTTTAAAACTTTCGACGCGTAAATTTTCGGACTAGTGCCTAGTGTTTTTCTGTTCATGTCAGTGACACCAAATCAAAAATTAAAAAAAAAATAATTCGTCAAGTGTAGATTATTTAAGGTTTCAAAAAGGTATTACTTAGAAATGTAACTCTTTATAAGCCGTGTGAAATACATTATATTTGTAACCACATAAAAAACTTCTTAAAACCAAAAAAGTTTTTAAAACTACTAAAAGAAATAAAAATTTATTTGTTTTGAAAAATAAATTATTACAAAGTATAAACTCAACAAATATTTACCTACAGCGTTATATTAAATTAATATTTACTTACCACAATTGTGACTTTAAAGGTAAAATGAATTCAATCTTAAATATGTATATGTATACTTACTTAAATTTCTACCGGATTATACTTACATGGATTACCTATATTAAAATTATACTTATCTGGATTACAATTAATTGAAATTGTACTATAAATTAACTATAATAAATTCATAATTGGATAAACAAAACTATCAAAAGGTCTACTTCATCATTGGAAAAAGAAGGTAAATCTTCCTCTCATCTCCTTTACAAATAAGACTTACTCTAATTCTCTCTTCTTTCCTTTCTTCCCATCTAATGCAACCCAACGATTGTAATTACTCACGCAATTCCATACAACAACTCCAACAATATGAGGTAAAGAGAACAATAAACTCATCACTGCAACAAAAACAACAAAACTGTAAGCGTCGTATTTTTTATATATACTTAATAATCTGGAATAATTACAAGGAAATAAGTGATAGAGATTTTTACACACATACAATTTATTTCGCGCGTAAAAAAAAATTTTTTTTAAAGAAAGAAAAAAACAAAGTGAAAAAAAAAATTATAATAGGGAAAATATAAAATTTTACCCGTTAAAGAGTGGTAAAAAAGTGGTGTTATTTCGATAAAAATTAACCTTGAAAAGCGGAAAATGCTAAAAGAAGCATATGTACATATAGATGGACTTATGCTTACGGTAAAATTGCATTTATAAAAAGCACAACCATCCCGTTTTTTCTCTCCTTTTTACCCGTGTACCGTTTTCTCGATTATCCCGCTATTTTTTATACTTATATATAAGAAATCATTTTTAAATAAAACTCTGAAATATTTTTTATCACACTAAATTATCACACGTATATGTACATAAATTATATATTATATACATAAAACATTAATACCGTTGGTCCACTTCGCGATTAACATTTCCCGTTCTCGTTTGTTAAAAAAAAAATAAAACATCATTTGAAAATCCACCCTTTAAAAAATAAATAGAAAACGTGCAAGTCATCTCATATCCCATAATCTTTGTGTAAATCAAACATCCAGTGTATCAATACACCACTCTCTTAGTCACACATAAGAGAAGTGTGTTTGATTTACTATATTCCCGTTTGAAAATCCAATTGCAATTTCTCTTGATTTGTAATAAATCTCTCGATCAATTGATCCAATTGATCGACTCCAACAACCTCCCACAGATGAACAATCAGAATTTGTTCTGGAAGCCAAGTTAAAACATTTGGACTCTATATGGGCAAAACTCGGGGGGCGGGTATGTAACTACACGGGACATACCAAGCAGTTCAGAGCCTCCGTATCTTAGATCAGGCTCTCCCCGGGTACTGGTATCTGGCAACCGCTGGGTACTTGCTAATGTGAGAAGGCAAGATTAATGATTCGGCATGACCTTGACTACGATTGGAACTTCGATTTGGATATGACGCAATAGGGCTGACGTTCTGCAGTATTCTGTTACCTGAGTACACCGAGTGAAATCCGGTGGAAATGGCTTTCAGGCTAATGTTGCAGACGCCTCCGTTCTCTTAAATCCTTGGCAGGGCTTCAAGTACGTTCGATTATCGTCGCCATTTGGTTGGTAATGCAGGTTTAATTGAGAGGACTCCTAATTAGTTTCCGACCTGACTCTGAACGCAAATACCCATAAGGTTTTGCGTCAACCCTCGCGAGGACCTCACTGGATACCATAGGCACCCTCGGGGTCTTAAAGAATAACTGCATAATCGATATGAGATAACGGCTTGAAGATGGAACCCAGATGAAAATGAATAAAGGAATATTTGAAGTAGATAAGATGATGCAAGGAGAGGTTGCATTTATGAGCAGCCCACGTATAAGGCGGTCGCCTGTGAGTACGGCACAGACGACCATGTTACAAAGGGGTGAGAATACACCAAATGAGTCGGACACTTCGCAACCGCGGGCTACACAGTCAGTTGCCACCATCCTTCGGAAAGATGATGATCTGGATAGAGGTAATAATGATGTTAGCGGAACGCCGATTGATGGATGCTCTGGCCTAGAACAAAGAGGCACACCAACAGCGGTAAGCTCTCCTACGTTGGATCTTATCGGTAGGATGAGGAAAATGGAGGAGGATGCTATGTCCCAGTGTAGGGACACTCTGGATATGATGCAGCGTGTTACGCGTCGCCTGAAGAATGCAACTACTGACTTTAGGAACGGAATATCCAGAATGACTGAACTTCTGGATGTTATGTTGAATTACAGACGTACTTGGAAGGCGGCTGAAGAGAAAAGAACCACTTCAAACCTCCGGAAAAAGACCGCTACCCAGCAGTTAGTAGATGCCCCAACACCTACGACAGCGAACCCGAAACGAACTGTCACCAGCCATGTTGTTGCAGAGGGCAGTAAGAGAGCAAGGGCAAAGGAGCCCAGCGATGAGGTGAAACAGACACCTAAAAGGAAGGAGGAATACTGGGTAACAGTAACAAAGAGACGTACCCAAAAAAAACCAAGGGGAATTTCAAGTAAACGAAACAAAATGGATAGACCCCGACTGTGGCGAACAAAACCAGATGCGCTGGTAATTAAGCCTGCAGAAGGTCACACATATGCCGACGTCTTGAGGAACTTACGTGGCAACATAACGACCGAAGACTCTGCCAGGATAAAAGCAGTTCGGCGAACGCTGAAAGTTATCTCATAAGGAAACAATAACCTCAGAATTTAAGGAAGAGGCAAAGGAAAATTATGAAGCGTGTGAGGATGCCTACTACCACTGCACTTCACAGATTCTCGAGCTAATAAAGATATCTCAGTATTCACATGCTTCTACCCAAAATACATCCCCTATTTGATTCAATTTTATAAAAAAATTGACATGGCAATCCTTAAACAACTGCATGGAACTTCGAACCCTAATCATTCCTTTCTACACACGATAGAAATTGCAAACTGCACCACAATATTGTCGTAACCCGGATTATAACGACATCAGTAATACCACGCAATCAACAAATGCTACACAGAATACTCACAATGGAATACCCAAATTAAATACCCTACATCAAGTCAAGTACTCTACGAGTAATGAAAATATTCTATTATGAACTCTTCTAACGCAAATAGAATATAAAAGTGAACTCTTTACTAACAAACTCTTTTTAACCAAGGATCTCAACGCGCATTCTTGGCAAAAAAAATTAGAAGCCGACTTCAACGACTCTATCAAACATCTCGTTTTGAAATTGTCGGTAAATTGAAAACACAACTGCCTCGTTCTAGGAGAATGGCACCACTTTCCCGAAGGAGATGTACTCTATTACATACATACATGCATAATTCGTCATTAGAACCCATCAGTCAGGATTATTGACCTAGTTTCTCACACCACTTATGTTGTGTGTGTTAATTTATGAGAAACTTTTCATGGAAATTTTATTTACTCTCAGAGTTTTTGCCAGGAATCTGCTGAGAGGAAATCGCCGAAAAAATACTTTTTGTATTTTGTTTTGATGTCTGGCCTTGGACTCGAACCCTGGCTTTTACGTCTAATATGCCAACACACTACCTACTAGACCACGGCGACGACAGGTGTACTCTATTACCTCCAAATAAAGTCACACGTATTGACTTTGGAGGCCTAATTGAAATTAAAAGACCAGCCCAACTGAATTCAAACGCTACAGGAGCCTACGCTAGTACGTTTGTCTACTCCAACATGAAAACTATCTATTTGGAACTGTATTCGGCCGCTTTCTCCCACTCCCAAACCGCATTCTCCCGTTTCGTTGGGAGGCGTGGACTACCCCAAAGGGTAGTAATTAACAATGGTCGTACTTTTCGGAGATTTACGAATGTAAATTATGCCGGAAATTTCATGCAATAAGGTTTTGTTGTAAATTCCCAGAGGTTAGTCAACGAAAGACAAGAAATAGTCGATAGGCATCGGTATTGTGAAAACTGCCTAGCCGGAAGCCATGACCTAAAATCCTGCACGTAAATGGACATGTGTAAAAGATGCGACAAGTTCCATTATACCTTACTCCATCCAACACCTGAAAGAGCCAAACGAAGTAAAAGGATGCAAAGTAAAAAGCCAACAACAAAAACGCCACCATCAATTTTGTCCGCTACGCCTGATGCCAAGGTTATTGCCGAAGCCATTAAATCTTTGGCACAAGTACTGTGTACCACAACTCCGGGCGAGAGGACATCTTGCGCTTAACTCCAGGCCCGGCGATATGTTCAAACGAGGTTTGAACACACCATACCCTATAAATTACAACTAGATGACCCGTGCGAATATTTCGCACCGTTAGTTGTCATTTTTGTAACATGAAATGAAAATAATTAATAGAAATTTTATTAAAAGTATAAAAATATTAGAAATCATAATATCATCATACATATTTACATACATACATATGTTTAAATGCTTTTATAATACTTCTTTGAATACAATGTTAGAGGTAACGACATGATCATCGTTAATTTTTTGCCCGTACGAATCCTTAACACACACAAAAATATATTTAAACGTACGCATTTGAAAAAAGACCACGTATAACTGCCCATGTGAAAAGACCGGTTCTGGTAAATGCAATCCTACCTTTTGAAGGGTTTGACCTTGTGCTTTGTTTATTGTCATAGCAAAAGCAACTTTCACAGGGAATTGTTTTCGTGTCATTCGGAAAGGCACAGTTGGATCAGAAGGTGTAAGGTTGATTCAGGGTATGAGTACAGTTTTATCGGTATGAATAATTTTTGCTGATATGATGTGCTGTCCCAAGCTTGTTACGATTAGCCTGATATCATTTATTAACCCCTGTTTAGCATTAAGATTGCTGATTAACGTTGTAATTTCATTTGTCTTTTCAAATGCACGTTATTTATGTTGTTACGTTGCACGTTATTTTTATTCTTATTTTTCTTAAAACCTTTTTAACTGTAAAATATCAGCTGACACTATATATATGTATATATTAAAAGACATCGTATTACTACACTTCATAAAACAAACAATGCCATGACAATAACAACATTACCAAAGCGAATTTTACAATTTTATATGTTATTATATGGAACAGCATTACAATTAAGCAACCCTGTTTATCGCACTTGATCTAACAACTACTGCAAAGTATTGCCAAGCTTTTTACAACTTAATATGCATATTATATATAACTGACTTAGTAATAAACGGCATTATAGTAAATAGCGGTATTATATAGAAGTCGCCGTGGTCTAGTGGGTAGTGTGTTGGCTTATTAGACGAAAGGCCCGGGTTCGTATCCCAGGTCAGACATCAAAACGAAAAATATTTCTTCGGCGACTTCCTCTCAGCAGATTTCTGGCAAAGACTCTGAGAGTAAAAATTGCCATGAAAAGCTTCTCAAAAATCTGTCGTTCGGAGTCGACACAACATAAGTGGTGTGAGAAGCTAGGTCGTAATCCTGACTGAAGGATTGTAATGGCCAATTATGTATGTATGTATATATTGTAGAACTGCATTACTATTAAGCGACCCTGTATTAGCAAACTTGAACAAAAACATATAATCACAATGACAACAGTATTATTACGCAGTTCTATATAAAATATAATTTTTATCAATGAAAATATTAATTAAAATACATAATAAATTAACTGAAAATTATAATTAATAAATAAATCTATTTCTTTACCCTTAAAATTATACTTCAAATACAATAAAATTGTGTGTGACTTATTTAATTTAAATCAAATAGAAAATCTACATTCAATTATACAACAAATTATACTTACCCAAAATATTGTGTTAAATAATTAATATTTACCTATAGCGTTATATTAAATTAATATTTACTTTCCTCAAATGTGACTTAGTGGTTAAATGAATTCAATCTTAAATATATATATACTAGGGATGCCAATCGGGAAATCCCGAAACTCGAAATCCCGGGATTTTCGGGATTCACACAATCCCGAATCTCGGGATTTTTAAAAACTTATCCCGGGATTTTTCGGGATTGTGAATTCATACTCATTTTAACCCTACAAAAGGTCCTGAAAAAAAATTCTATATCACTTGACTTCGATAATAGATTCCCAGATGAGGAAAACCCTATTTCCATTGATAAAAAGTTATTTGATCCCATTGGAGAATACAAAATCTCTATAAAACGAATTAATAGGGTAACTGATTTAGATACTCAACTGTCCAAAGAAATAGATTTATTTAGATCAGGAGGTAGTAGAGGTGAATATTTATAAGCTGCATACAGCTATCTTGGAACAAATTTAGCAACAAATGTTGATTGCGATAAATGTTTTCCGACGGCAGGGTATGCTTACAACTAAATTCGTTCAAGCCTATCGGATCACATCTTAAATGCTTTAATCTTTTTGTTGGAATCTAAATAATTTTCTTAAAACTAATGCATTTGCATATGTTTTTCTTTTTAAATTCAAATTTTTCTTTTCTTAATAGAAATTTTTGTTTTGCTAGGCTCAAGTTTTTCTTTTTCTAGTTCATGATTTTCTACCTCAAGTTTATACCGGCGTTCTTGAGTGTCAGAGCTTCTCTTTATATATTTTTGCATTCCTGCAAATTTTTCAGAGACTTCCTTTAAAATTTTTGTTGAATTCTCTTGGTAGGTTATTTGGTTTTCAACATGTCTTTCCAAAGAGCATCCTTACTTTCTTACCGGACGCTGTGGAGTATTTATTAATATCTGCCTTAAAAATTTTGAAAGCACAAATATTTATTTCTATTAAATTTATTTATTACATTATTATATATATTTATTATTTATATAAATTATAATATTTATTATTGACATTTACTCGTTTGTTGTACAATTTTATTTATTTAAAATTGTTAAAATAATTACATTTTTATTATTCTTCCAATTTGTCACTAGCAAAATAGCTTTCGAATAATTTCCTAGCGATTTTTTCATTTCGAACGATTGTTTTCGTAACAAAGAGTTGTTATTTCGGAAGGAAAATTTAGTTGTCGATCACTTTTGTTCTTTCGTGAAAAATATTACGATTATCGTAATACACAGTACAAATCGTTCGAATTCTTAAATTATTTCTTTTGAATCGAAATACGCGGTAACCCCCCAAGGTTCGAGTCCCAGGCCAGACATCAAAACAAAATACAAAAATTATATCTTCGGCTATTGCCTCTCAGCAGATTTCTGGCAAAGCTCTGAGAGTAAATAAACTTACTATGAAAAGTTTCTCAAAAATGTGTCGTTCGGAGTAAACTTTAAACTGTAGGTCCCGCCATCTATAAAATTAACACACACACAACATAAGTGGTTTGAGAAACAAGGTCAATAATCCTGACTGAAGGGTTGTAATGACCAATTATGTTGTGTCAGAGATCAGCAATGAATCGGTTTTCCGCTACTCAAAAGCACTCATGCAATTATGAGTATGAGTGAATCAACAGGATTGAAATTCAACTACTCTGATTCATTCGTACTCACTACAACATTGATTTATAAATATAAGTAACATTGATTATGAGTACAAAGTTAACATCAAACTCAAAACATTCGAAATATGTTTGATTCATACGCCTACTCATTCTAATTCATAAATTTAGAAAAATACTTACAAATCATTCGAGTGGGTCGAATCATTCATCAAAATTTACAGCCTTTGTTGTTGCATATACAAACAATGAATAAAGGAAAGACAAAGTCAACAAGCAAAGCTTACACACAATCTTCTTGTGAGTATAGTAGTGTTCGTACGCGAATCAGACTTATTTTGTGCTTCGTGTAAATGTTAAGTAGAGAGGAGTCGAAGTCAATAAAATCATGCGTATTGTTAAGTATGAATACGACGAGCACTTCCAACTTTGAGTATGAGTAGCATAAATATCATATTAAAATAAGTATAAATGCGTATAAGTATCAGAAATTATAAGTATGGTTTGAATCTAATCATCGTTTGAATACTCGTTACTGATCTCTGTTATGTACGTATACTCTATTAACCCATTTACGGTCTCTGTGCCAATTTGGGAACACTTAATTATTAAGGCTGTATAAAAAAACTGTTAGTTTAGGTTAGAGGACGTGCACCTGTCGGTCAAAACAAGCACAGTACCCGGAGGTCCAAATTGACCCATTGTACATTGTCCTTAGGGGAGGAAGGTAAAGAAGGATATAGGAAAATAGGGAAGGGGAGGGAGAATAGGAAACAGAGGAACGAAAAACAACAGACACAAAACAACAGAGGTTGAGAGTGCGACTACACTTATGAAGTCCTAGCACCTCTCAACCAGCCCAAGCTGCTAATGAATCTGTGGAGAGCCTTGATGTCGGCTCTCGACACAGAACTCAAGTTCTCAAAGAAGGCCCTGCCAAGGGTCCTCAGCCTCAACCTACCAAGGGCTGGGCAGTTGCAGAGGAGATGTTCGACAGTCTCCAACTCCTCCTCATCGCAACATACCCTGCAATAGTCCGGCTGGGATCTGTTCCCAGAAATTATCTGTATCAGAAATTATAAGTATGATTTGAATCTAATCATCGTTTGAATACTCGTTTCTGATCTCTGTTATGTACGTTTACTTTATTAACCCATTTACGGTCTCTGTGCCAATTTGGGAACACTTAATTATTAAGGCTGTATAAAAAAACTGTTAACTCTAGTTTATTTATTTTTGCAATATTGAATAGTGGAAAGTGCTCTTAATAAATATTAAATGAAGCAACTTAGCTACATTTATTGTTATTGTTGTAATAATTTCTTAAACTTCATTAAAAATGGTAACCAAAGTTTTGGCTGACTTCATAAACGCAGTTTGCAATGTAACTTTACAATCCATGTGTTCATAAAAGCAGTAAAATTTGTTTTGGCAATGGCTCATGTTCATTATTGCTTTTCAGTGCGCATTATTTGTCAATTTTTTTATATTGTAAGTACAAATGAAAAACAACTATTGTTCAGTTTCTAAATTATTATTCGTAATGCTTTTTGTACAGTTATTCCAATATAACTGCAACTACTTAAAATTTAAAATATTAATTAGTTTTATCAAATTATACCATTTGGTAATAAATACCTAAAATGTACTTTTCCTCATTCGAAAATGAGAATAAAACACATCGTCCTGCATGTTTGCGATAATATTACAAAAATTTTAAGTTTTAGGAATTTTTCTCGTTGAATGTTGGCTAGTTAACAATGCTATACGACGACGGTTTCTTTTATTTAAAATATTTTTAATTAAAGTGCTGATTGAATTTTTATTATCAGCCAAATCGAAAGCGATTTTCAAAAGAAGACAGCATTTTTGCTGAATATTCATTTTAAAAAATTAAACTGTACAAAAATTTTAAGTCGTACAAAGACCAAAATTTTTCGCGTTCATAAATGTGTTAAAATGTCATCTCATTATTTAGCAAACCAGTGTTACAATAAAACATTGCTTTGCCTTGTAAATGAATTTCTTTGTAATGTTGCATTACAAACTGCGTTCATGAAGTCAGCCTTTATTTTCAATGTAAAGCTTATAGTCGTTATTTGTATTATAATATAAAATTCAATAAACGGTGAAACGTTGATAAGCATTTTTAGTTTCATACGACAAATGTATAAGATCTTAGACAACATATAATTCACAGGACCCCACTTCGGAGCCCCATGGCTCGGAACCATTGACGAGGATGTCGAATGTAGGAGCGTATACAGTCCCTCCTCAACGCGAAGCCCCTCGATTGGAAAATTGACCAACTCGAAACTGTTTGCAGAATTTTTCGACAGTGTTGAGATTGAGCGGGTGTAACCTCTCCGTTATCAGACAAAGAGGAAGTCGATGTCATAATGGTGGATTCTTCTCAATGCTGAGAATCACACAGCTTAATCTTCAACACTCGAAAAGTGGTTCCGCCGCTCTATTCCTCCGCCTAGCAGAAAATGACGTAGAGCTCATACTGGTCCAAGAACCCTGGGTCGTAGACGGCAGGGTTTGCGGACTCAACGCTAGCGGCTATCGCACCGTGTACGTCCAGGATACAGATAGGCCTAGGCTTGTATAATGTTGAAAATATCATTAATGGTTTTCTTCTATCTAGGTGCAGTGACAGGGACACCGTATCAATGGTCACCGAGTCAAACTTGAAGGCCATCTGGGTCTCGACGACATATCTTGCGCACGACTATGGGCTCTCCCCTCCCCAGGAGCCCATTGGCCGACTGGTAGCAGATACGCAAATACGTGGGATTCCGGTAATTACAGGAACGGAGGCCAACTCTCACCATACAATATGGGGAAGCTCCGACATCAACGATCGTGGTGAGTGCCTACTTGACTTTATTATTAGTAATAAGTTAGTTATAGCCAACCTTCCTTACATCGAATAGGAATGAGGTATTATACATCACTTTGATTAGGTCTGATTTCTCTGGTTATATTAGGGAATGGTACGTATCTGTGGAAAGCTCCTTTTCGGACCGCAGATACATCACATTCAACATTGAATTGGCAGGGTCTTCACACAGAAGGACCCTTTCAGTCAATAGAAGGAGGACTAACAGGACCACTTTTAAGGAGAGGTTGCGTAACTGCCTTCCCGCAACCCCTCCGACCATAACCCCCCGGTTTGATATGGATAGGGCTACGGACACACTGACCACGGCATTTAAGTCGGCGGCCGTATCTTCCGTCAATACCTCTGCCCACAGAGGTAAGCCCAAACCGCTCTGGTGGAACCATGAGATCGGGGATCTCCGTATTTCCAGTAGCGGGTTCTTGAATAGAGCTAAGGCCAGCGGTGAATGGGAACTTTACAAGGCCAAGAAGAGGGAACTTAAATACGCTGTAAGGCGGGCGAAGAGGGTTTCGAGGAGGAACTACTGCGCGAGCATAGATACCTTTGCCGAGACAAGCTGTCTGCGCAAAATTTTGAGTTCCACACATAAGCCTCTCGAATGCATCCAATGGCCTCACGGCAGCTGGACTGAAAATAGTTCAGAGACGCTTGAACTTCTGCTCGACACTCATTTTCCAGGGAGTGTCGCCCTTGGATATCAGGCTCTCTATCAGATTACGGTACCGCCGTCTGGGGACTAATCTCCTCGTATTCTTAACCCAGGCCAAGTGCAGTGAGCTATCCTTTAAACCATTCAAGTCCCTAGGACTAGTCTTAGACTCCTTCATACCCCATGGAGCTGGAGAATATCTAGGGTAAACGTATCTTGACCTGATCCTTGATCCCAAACTCATCTGGAGGGCAAATCTGGCGGCCAGCGCTCGGAAAGCGGCCTGTGCTGCCTACTGCTGCGGCAGATCAGTCGGATCCAGATGGGGTCTCAACCGAAGGGTCATGCACTGGATCTACTCTGCGGTCATCGAACCCAACCTTCTATACGGTGTTGCCTTCTAGTGGACTGCTATGGACAAGCGGCACAATGTCAGACTCCTGGAAGGAGTCACAAAGTCCGCAGCTATTCGCATCACTGGTGCTCAACGTAACACCCCCACTAGAGTCTTGTTCGCCATGCTTAACTGGCTTCCTACTGAGCTCCTTCCTAAGCAGATGGCTAAGTTCACTGCGATAAGACTCAATGCCTTGTCTTGTTGCCGGGGTGTCCCCTCTGGTCACTCCTCTATTTTGGAAATTGACCCGTTGACCCCACCGTATATCGATTATATCCCTGTGGAATACTGTTTTGACAGGGGTTTCAACTTCCTGATCCCGAGCAGGAGAGATTGGACCCATGATATGACATTCCCCCCGGACCTCCTGGATGTGTATACCGACGGGTCCAAATTTGACTGCGGTGTGGGCAGCGGAGTCTACTCTGGGAAATTGGACTTGAACATTTCACTCCGGCTCCCGGACTATTGCAGCGTGTTCCAGGCGGAGGTAGTGGCCATCTACCGAGCCGCATCTCAATCTTTTATGATAGCCAGGCTGCAGACACAGTGATATTCCGGAAAACTGCAGAGCGGATGAGCTAGCCTGGGCTGGAGTACTTCTTCCGGAATCCTCTTCAATCAACTTGGGAATGCCACTTACCTCGCTGAAACTGGCCATCGCACGAAAATCCTCCTGGGAATCCAACTTATCCTAGATCAACGAGGAGTCCTAGGGGGTCGGTTCTTGTTCTGTGATAATGTGAAATGAAAACTTTTTCACATTTTCATAGTGCTTCTGATTCGCGATTGATGAAAATATGAAAAAAAAATTGTTAATGTAGAAAAAAGTGAAATGAAACAAAATTTTTCACAGTTTTACAGCAGTGCTGATTCTTGATTTGTGTTAATGTGAAAAGAAATGTCAAAAACATTTCATATAGAAAATTTATTTGTGGAAGCAATGGAAAAAGAATTTTTAATATCCTACTTAGAAGAGAATATTGATATTGCTAACGATAATTATATGTATGTGTATTCATAAAAAGTATATTATGCATTTATAGATTTGTGACAGTGAATGGTGCTAAATTCAAGGATCAAAAGTGGAAAGAGCTAGCGGTGAGTCTTAACACTCTTGGTGGAACCCAAAAAGACGGTCAAAAATGGAAAAAGTATTGGAGTGCCTATTACAGTTGCCTATTTATGTTTAAGCAATTAGTTTTTTTTTATAAATTTGAGGCTTCACACTCGAGCCAAATACAGCCAAATTAAGCAAGCTGAGCAAAGAAGCGGCATAAATTGTTTAAACAGGCCTAAACCATTGTCAGCTTTAGAAGCGCGCAATCAAAATAACAACTTCAGAAGCTTTTGGAAATGATTCGGTGTTTGATGTTATTATTTGTAATGGTGTTGAACAAGAAGCTAAATATATTGCGTTCGAGGAATGTATAAAAACAGATGCTGCACCTACATCATCTGCTACTAACATATCACATTCTGCATTAGCTCAAGGCGTCTCAGCATCCCACCCAAGAGCGCGAATGAGGAGATCACAATATGACACCCAACAATTTGAAAATTTTTTTAAAGTTGATGGAAAGAAGCTTGAAAAAATGGTTACTGCAAATAATTTACAAAGAGAGCATATTGCTGTTTTAAAAAGGCAGGCAGAATCCTCACGAAGTGATATGGAAAGTTTTAAAGAAATTTTAAGAAACCAATCAGAAACTTTAAAACCCCAGACAGAAGCTATCAAGGCCATTGCACAAGCTAATAACAATCTTGTTGAAAAGTTTCAACAATTAATTGATGTTTTCATAAAAACTCTAAACTTTAATCAAAAAATACTGATTTACCTCCTGCTAATAACCTATTTTAAATGAATGAATTAAAAGAATAAAGAAGTAAATAAATATGTTCTTAGTATGACACAAACTCGATATTTTTGGTTTAGATATGCATAGCACAGTTAGGACTTACATACATACGTATTTATTATAATGTAAAAAGATTTATAAATGTCTAGTCAGTTTGTTATAATAGCTGCAATATGTACACATATAAAAATATGCATATTTCCATTTTTAATTATTAATTTAGTTGAAAACTGAAATACCATAACTTAAAGACTGAAATATATAAAATATGTTTTTTCAAAATAAAATGCTAATGTTCTTTAGTTATTTATATTTCAATACTATTAGTGAAAGCATCTTGTATAATTTGTGAACGTTGTCTTCTTGCAATATTTAAAACATTGGGAGATGAAAAATTAGTGGGGTTACTGACATGTTTTTCATATTCATCTGAGCCATCTATATCAATTTCTGGAAATGGTACTCTTCTACCTATCAAGTAGTTATGTAAAACGAAACTTGCGTTGATAATAAGTCCTGCTTTTTGTGGGCTATAAAATAGAGCTCCTTCCTTTGATAGCCATCTGAATCTGCTTTTTAATATGCCTATACATCTTTCCACAAGAACTCTGGTTGATTTGTGTGCCACATTATAGCGTTCTTCCGGTATACTCGATGTTGCATTTATAGGAGTCATTAACCACGGCTATAATTAATGCAGAATTAGTACTTTCCATTTTATTTTGGAGAAATAATTACCTGTAGGGGATATCCGCTGTCTCCTAGAAGCCAAAAATTGCGTTCAACTCCGTCATAAAGCTCTTCCAGAAATCTGTAAGTTCGTGAACGACGCCATACAAAAGTGTCATGGGCAGTTTCACCAAACTAAACGTTAGCGGCTAGAATAAGGTAATTCGCATCGCATATAACCATTAAATTTTTGGAATGCCCACCCTTTCTACAATAGCAAACGTGCCCAATTTCTTTTTTTGGAGCAGAAATTTTAATATGCGTTCCGTCTATCAGCCCTATAACACCTGGAAATTGATATTTCTCCATAAATTACAATTTAATCAGCGGAAACTCCTCGCGCTTCGGAAATTTAATGTATTTGTGTGCTATCTTATTTAAAGTTGTAGATACCACATGTACGCATCTGCTTGTAGATGTTTGGGATAAAGCCGATAAACTGTCTTGGCCCACACTTCTTTGAAAGCTACCAGTGGCAAAAAAAACGTAAAGCACTTAATACCACCACATGGCTAGGAATTGCATGTTTACGGCACGAATTGGGCAAAAATGGAATTAATTCATTAATTAAATCCAAACACATTAGCTTAGGTAACCGATATAACTCCATAAAATGTTCATCAGTGGTCACTATCACGCAGTGCGCGCCTCATTGCTCTCAAAATATTCCTATACGATAGTAATTATTTACTTATTAGTATTTATACTATTCTACCATAAGTCTCTGATAATTTATTTCGTTGGACAATTCATATAAAACATATAATCCAAACAATTTATAATTTTTTTTTATATTTGTAATTTTAATATTTATTTTTTTACTTCACATTAATTAAATTCTGTGTACATACAAACATATATGCACATACATAAGTATGTAAATATTACTATAGATAAAACGATTTTTAACGATTTTTGATATAATGTATATACATATATAAATTTTTCAAAAAATTTTAAAATTTTTTTAATTTTACTTAAATTTGTAAATAAAACGAAAGGACGTAAAGTCAGGGTTCGAGTCCCAGGCCAGACATCAAAATAAAATACAAAAATTATTTTTTTGGTGATTTCCTTTTAGCATATTTGTGGCAAAAACTCTGACAGTAAATAAAATTGCCATGGAGAGTTTCTCAAAAATCGGAATCGACTTTAAACTGTAGGTCCCGCCACTTATGTCTAAAATTAACACACACAACATAAGTAGTGTGAGAAACTAGGTCGATAATCCTGACTGAAGGGTTGTAATGACCAATTAAGTATGTATAAACAAAAAACATGTGCTCAGAAGTCAATGCAGGATAAAAGTATTAACGTCGCTTGAAGATAAATTGAGGCCGTCTGATATTAAGACGTTAAGATTTTTTATATTATTCCTTAAAGGTATTTTATTAGGGACATTTTATATATTATAATAGACTACATAGAAATTAACGTATTTATTTATTCAAAATAAGTAAATAAGAATCAGAAAAACTAAATTGGTCAAAGAATTTTAACAGACATTAAAACAATTTTTCGGCGTAAACTATAGTAATACAAAAATTCAATTTCGGCTCATCACTGAATCGAATCTGTCCGTCTTTGAAATTTGAAATGTCATTTGAAGTTAAATAGCATGTATGCAAAAGTATCACGGCTATTGTGGAATGAAACGCTTTTTCATTAAACAAAAGAGAATCGCAAAATGTTAAAAGATGTTGTGAAAAGTACCCATGGAAACGAAAACCTAAAGTTATTTTTCACTTCACATTATCGCAGAACAAACATCGACCCCCTGCTCCACCGCTAGGATCACTTGGATCTCAATGGATAGAAGGCGCACCAACAAATTACTGGGACTTGGTCGTAACGTCTCGATTACAGTGGCCATGCTTACAGGGGACTGTGTTATGGGTAGACACTCGGAAAGAATGCGGCTCCCATTTACCGTTTTAACGTGGATGCAGATCTGCTGGAAAAGGAGACTGTTATCCACTTTCTTTTTTAATGCCCATCTCTTGCGAGGTGCAGACATAGGTTATTTGGCTCTCCCACCCTTGTCAGCTTGACGGAGCTATCATCCGTTGATATCAAGATGTTATAGCCTCGTTTATTGAACTTTCTGGCTGGTTCTCCAGCGTGGGGTAGTCGTGCTTTGAATATGCAGCCCTTGCGCTGACCAACTTTTCCCTTCTTGACTTACTTAGACAACATATAATAATGCTGTTCCAATTTGAGTACAATGGCCACAAGTCTGGCAACTTTGTTTGAAAATGTTTATATTTTTGGACGTGCTCTTTTTAGAATTTTATTATTTTGATTTTTAAGTTGCGCATTAGTTTAGAATTTATAACTGAGCGTTTTAAAAGTTGTTTTTATTATTTTGTTTTATTTTTTATTGAAATTTTATTTTATATTTTTGTTTTTACATTTTGGAGACATCTTTATTCTTTTTTTATTTTATATATAATCAATTTATACTGTTTCTTTATTTATTTATTCAATTATTATTAAAAAACGCATTGTAAAGAAAGAGGGTGAACGCCAGATTTCTTGCTGGCTATGTGATGATTTGTTTCATATTAAGTGTGTTGGCTTGCTTCCTCGCACCACGGACCAATTAGTGGATAGTTCCCTGGGTCTTCGGTGGTGTTGTGATAAATGTAAGGTGGTGGATATCCAATTTTATAAATTTTTTATGGGGACTCGCCGTGAGTTTACTGAGATGCACACTGAATTTGCATCTCTTTTTGCTAGATTTCGTCGGTTTGAGGGATTATTTTCAAAGTATGGCCTTTTGAATGAGCTGCTCGAATCGGAGAAATTTCTTGGCCCTCATTCTTCTGGGGCTCCTGGGCATGTGGTGCAAGTTTCTGCGTCAGGGGAGTCTGCGACAATCAGTACCTTGTCCACTGTTACTTCTATTGTGGACATTTGTCCATCTACTACTGATAACCCAGCAAGCAGTTCTATACGGAAGTCTGCAAATTTAGTTGAACTGAGTCAAAGGTCTTCGCTATCTCCTTTACCTTTACCTCTGGGTGCTGTGACTTCTCAGGCATCTTCTAAACCGTCTTCTGTTTCATATTCATCTGTAGTGTCCGCTGGTTTAGATACTTCTGCTCCAAGGGAACTGGTTGTAGTTAATCCTAAGATGACTATTTTTGCGTCTCGTCTTTCATGCGATACTTCGGTCGATGATATAAAATGTTTCGTTAAATCGAAGATTAGGGAACCTTTTGAGTGTGGTTGCCATAAGATGAGGCCATCTTTGAATATTCTTTGTTTAAATTATATGTTGCCGATGAAAAGTTTGGAGAAATTGTTGATCCTGCATTTTGGCCTCAGGGTGTATTGGTACGTGAATTCGTATTCAGGCTGGGTCATCGTAGGAATGGTGCTAATTTGCCTGGTTCTATTTCTCAAAAAAACTAGCTTTGAAATCGTCTTTTAATTTCGGAATTGCTTATCAAAATGTTCGTGGACTCAGATCTAAACTTTCTTCGCTTTATAATTGTAGTTTTGATTTTGAATTTGATGGAATTGCTTTTACTGAGACTTGGCTGAATTGTGATATTTTTGATTCTGAGATTATATCTATATCTCCTTTCCAGCATCGACTGTCACTAATCTTCTTGAATTTACTACACATGTTTTCAGGGGTTTTCTTGTCGGTGCTCGGACTGATGTAATTTATACTGATTTCAGTAAAGCTTTTGATAGGGTTGATCATAGAATTTTGCTTCTTAAACTTTCACTAATCGGTATTCCTGATATTATTCATCGTTGGCTAGACTCCTACCTCTCCCTTAGGACTCAGATTGTGTTGTCTAAGACTGTATATGTTACTTCTGGTGTTCCGCAGGGTAGCAATTTGGGTCCTTTACTGTTTTTATTGTTTCTGATTGTAATATTCTGATGTATGCTGACGACGTTAAATTATTTTATACTTATGATGATGATTATGGCCAGGCTGTTCTTCAGCGAAATATGGATTTGTTTGTAACGTAGTGCAGGATTAATTTAACGGATCTTAACTTAAGAAAATGTAACTGGATGGTTTTCTCTCGCGGGGGTGTAATTTCGTCCACTTATATGATTAATTCTTGCCCTTTGGAAACTGTGCCTACATTTCTCGATTTGGGAGTATTATTGGATATTAAATTGTCTTTTATTAATCATATTAGTTCGATGATTGGCAAAGCTCGGGCTGTTCTTGGTTTTGTGAAAAGATGGGCTAGTGAATTCATTGATCGTTATATAACAAAACTACTGCAGATTTCACTTGTTAGACCTATTTTGGAGTATGCGTCTGTTATTTGGAATCCATACTATCGTTGTCATAGTGATTCAATTGAGGCTGTGCAGAAGCAGTTTTTATTATTCTGTTTACGTGGCTTAGGATGGGATTATGCCAATGGGCTTCTGTCATATGAGGATAGATTAGCTTTGATAAAACTTCCAACTTTTGTTTTTAATATATATGAAGTCGCCGTAGTCTAGTGGGTAGTGTGTTGGCTTATTAGACAAAAGGCCCGGGTTCGAATCCCAGGTCAGACTTAAAAAAATGAAAAAATATTCATTCGGCGACTTCCTCTCAGCAGATTTCTGGCAAAGACTCTTTGAGTAAAAATTGCCATGAAAAGCTTCTCAAAAATCTGTCGTTCGGAGCCGACTTTAAACTGTAGGTCCCGCCACTCATGTATATAATTAACGCACACAGCATAAGTGGTGTAAGAAGCTAGGTCCTGACTGAAGGGTTGTAATGGTCAATTATGTATGTATGTATGTTTTTAATATGGTTAAAGGTGATATCGATTCTTAGTTTTTGCTTTGTAACCTGAATTTCAGCATTCCAGCAAGATTTTCACGGCACTATTGCCCTCTTTCTTTAGATTTCTATAGAACGAACTATGAATGTAATTTTCCTTTTCGTAGATTATGTTACGATTTAGCTTACATTATGATTTTATAGATTTCAATTGTAGTGTTTGTAATATAAAACGTAGTTTATATGCTGGCATTAATTTGTATATTGCATAAAAATGTATTTTTGTTCTTGTCTGAAATAGTTCCGTTTTATTGTTACCTTATTCAGCTTGTTATTAAGTTCTGTAGCTGTTTTATGTTCTCGTTGCCATAACTTTTCCCTTACCCGCTACACTCCGGTCTGTAGTGTGTACGTGTCCCTACGTAATGGGGACGAGCCCTCCGCGGTCTGGTTAGGGTGGGTTAGTGTGAGGCCGGGGACATTCGAAAAAAAAGTATATAGTACTTGCACAATGGCGAGCAATTACGACTCTTATGAACTAGTAGGAAAAATTAAAAGATGGTCTTCTAAAAAAAAAAACAAAAAGTTGATACGCAAATAATACACTTGTTCCAAACTTACAACAAAAACATGGGCGGAGTTGATGAAATGGACCAATCTTTTTGGCTATATCAAATTGTGGCGGCTATATAAATTTTGAGAAGAAAATGATAGACATTCTGCTCGGCCTTCTACATCTAATATTGAGGGTCTACATCTAGACGATGCTGATCATGTTCCAGAAAAGCTTCCGAAGCGTTTGCGTTGTGTCATCTGTAACAATAGAAGCCGATGAAGTTGTCAGAAATGCAAAAAAAAAAAAAAACATTCTCCGCTGAAAAAAATTGTTTTGCAAAATATCACTGATAAGTCGCCATTGTACCATTCTTGCATTGTTAAAAATAAATATACATTGAAATTAAATAAAAAGATTTTTCGAGCTTGAGGAAAAATCTTTTTATTTAATTATAATCGAAAAGGTCGAATAAAACTATTAGATAAATATACATTGAAATTTTAAAAATTTAACTTGTAGATTTTGTTTGGCTGTAAATGGGTTAACATGACATTTAATGATAATTAAGAATGTTTATGCTTTGAAATTGGTTCTGATACGCAGTTAAGCTTTTGAAAAAATGGGTTAGCTTTTTGAAATTTACTTTAGAACACTAGTTGTTCTCTCTTAATATTTTTAAAGAGTAATATTAAATTAATTAACTAATAATTTAATCAAAACTTGATAAAAGAAATACCAAAATCGTATTTCTATTCCAACTGAATTCTTTATTTTTTAATATTCTTTTCTTAGTTCTAATATATAATACTATCTAGCTTAATACTAACAGTTAAAGGACATTCAGCAACTCAGTTACTTTTATCTGTCCTTGTGCAATAGATATTCACCCCTATCATGAATAATTTTTCCCTTGAAATGTTTTCCCATTTCTCAAAATTGCGATCATAAACTACTTCTCCCTTAGTTTCTTAGTTTATCTTTTTATGATAATTTAAAGGGGAATGATATCCTTAAAAAAAAGTCCCTGATTGTAAATATTTTTTACCTTCGTAATATTCGCATTTTACCCTCTGAGTTGTTCATATCGTTTTTGCTAGGGAACTGCATTTATTATGTAAGTATTAAATTATTGAAATAAAAATATTTAAATTTATATTCAATTATTTTAGGAGTAGAAGTGTTAACAAAGTGCAAAATGAAATTTTGCTTAACAAAATGCAAACTAACAGGGCTATAGCCTGTGGTTTTTCAAAAATTCCTAGAGACGTGTTGGCAGAATTTTGGAATTCACTTTCTGAAGAGCTGAATAGTGTTGGACCTCCAATGAAACATGCCTCGGAGAGGAAGAAGGTAATAAAGTATTTTGTAAGCAGGCATCGCCATCTGGCTTTTAAAACACCATTTGTTCTTTCTATAATATTCCTGTATTTCGAATGGACATCATTTAATTTTTATTGGACGGAACCTTTCTGTATGGCGTTAACAACCAAGGCTGGAAGGGATATCCACCGTCTCCTAAAATGTATGTATATATTGATATGTAAATTCATGTGCTTTTGGTAACTCACCTAATACCCACACTCGGACACCTCTTTATGTAAAATTTTGTTTCATCACATCTAGGTAAGGACTTGTGTTCCACACTTATTTTCATTCTGCTATCACATATCTTTAAAACAATTATATTAATTACTATATACAACAATAATTTTAATAAAAGAAAACTTACGAGCGTGGCATTTAAACTATAATTGCCTTTCCGGTTGTAGTATAAGTGTTTATTTTCTTTTGGAGCCACAATATTGATGTGTGTTCCATCTATACAACCTACCACATCAGGCAATTCAAATTTGTGATAGAACTCTGCTCTCTTCTTCCCTGGGATAAGTTACCCATTTTCTACAAAGATGTTGCTCTAAAGCGTCTAATACTTGTGTTAGTATTATGCTGAACGTTGACGTTGGACCAATTGGACCAAAATTGGTAGTTTTTATTTAAAAATGCTACGATTGGTTGTTTGGTTGATTTGTTGAAATTTCATTTATTTTTTTGTAGGAAAATTCAATTAATATCTTTAAGATTTAAAGTTGGGAGTATTATTTATTTTTAGGTCTAAAAACGAAAATAAAATGTTTAAGTAAGAAAATATGCAGTTAGAAACCCTTTTTTAACGCACCTTAACGTTTAACATATATGTGTTTACATAAGGAACTACGAAATGTTTGTTAATTTTAGCAATAGAACGTTAATTTCATACCGAATAATTTACAATTAAATTAAATTCAAATCTTGGTAGGATTGGAATAATTTTGGTAAGAATATTGGGAGGGAAAATTTTTTCTTTGTGGCGGTGTACCAAATGATTCTTTTGTAGAAGGCAGGGCCTTTTCAAGCACTTCTAAAATGTCTATAAATGCAGACTTATTTACCCTGTAATGTTGTATTAACCTAATACAAAAGTTATTTCAAAAATTATTTCAATGTGCTCATGTAACTTACAAGGTTTCCGGAAACTCTAAGGGATTTGATCCATTTCTCAAATGTTTACGAGCAATACGATTTCTTCTTGAAGGATAACTAATGCTCAAATTGTAAACATTTTATTTTTTGTTTTTAACTTTTGATAAATATTTGCAGCCTTTTTTTCGCCTAGCACTCATTGTAAACAGGCAGCTTACATCAATTTGAACAGCTGTTTAAAAAAGGGATCTATTCCCTTCGAGGGGAATGAACATTTAATGGGAAAAGAAATTTTCCATGTTTATTCAATGACCTTAACGCTATTTAATAATTATATTATATTTGTGAGCACGCTGGTAGTCTAGTGGGTAGTGTGCTAGACTATTAGCGTGAGGGTCGTGGATTCGATTCCCACCAGAGGCTATGGTCTGTGACACTACACAGTACATATGGTCGAAGTTACTCAGCTCGTATATGATTAGAATATGATTTGTAATAGTATTGTAATTAATAAATAAATAAATAAATATATTATATTATTTTTCTAAAATAATTATTATGAATTCATTATTTCTATTATTAATTAAAAGACTATTAAAAATATTATTACTTATTAATAAAATCAACTATAAAAGCTGTAGATGTTCAAGCAATGGCCCAACACTAATTTTTGTTTAAATATTTTTTGTTTCAAGTTGTAATAAATTTCAAGGAACATAAAAAAAATATTTGAGACATCAGGAAATAATTACGCGCAAATGCGGTTAAATTATTAAGACCTCAATGCCTCTTGTCGTATTAAACATTTTGTGCAATTAATGAAAATGGAACTTCAGATTATCATCATCTAAAATTGTTGAAACGAATAAATAGGGCCTGTTTGTAAATGCATCACTGCGCTGCATATTATGCGCATCATGTTCATAAATGCAACATTAAAGCATGTTATGCGCAAATAAACACTAATCGTAATAATGACGGATGCATATTATTGTTTATTTCATTCTTTTTGAGACTCGAAGGTGAAGGGAAAAATGTAAAATTATGGGCCTGTTCGTAACTGCTCACACTGCTAACCATATGTTGATGATGACCTCTAGTTAGTTCTGACCCCGTAGTCTCTCTTTATGGCCTCATGGAGGAAGAGCAGAAGCGTTCGGAATCGGGTTGTTCTGTTTCTACACATCTATGGCCTGCTGTGGACAGTAAGAGAACATATTGGCTGTTGGGCTTGGTTAAGGCCAACATAAGCTTGGTTGTCGGTTTTATCACGGGCCACTGCGGGATTAGTTCGCTGACGGGGATCTGGAACAGATCCCAGCCGGACTATTGCAGCTTTTTTATGTTTGTCCAGCTAAAATTTAATTTGTCCAACTACATAGAGATTTTTTTAGTACACTACTATAACTTGGGCAATAATTTTCATGTTATCTTTGTCAAATCATGTTAGCCAACACTGATTGTACATTTGTTATACATACATAATCGGTCATTACAACCCTTCAGTCAGGATTATTGACCTAGTTTCTCACACCACTTATGTTGTATGTGTTAATTTTTATACATAAGTGGCGGGACCTACAGTTTAAAGTCGACTCCGAATGACGGATTTTTGAGAAACTTGTCATGGCAAGTTTATTTACTTGGAAAATGTTAACAAAACCCTGGAAACGAATAAGCTTAAATTAAACGAAAGTAAAATATTGGATGAAGTAGTTGGTTTTATAAATTAAATTTTAAAATTTATGCTAACATCAGAAAAATAGGCTATGAAATTAGTTTTTTCAGAAGGTTAAGAAAACCAGTAACGATAACGACGCCAATCAATATTTACATAATAGTGATTCAGCCTTATTTTTAAGGCTAAAAGCGGTATTTTTTGGATATTGTATATACCGCAGCATAAATCTTCATATAAGAACGAAAATTACAAGTACATATGCGGAAATTTTGCATGATAAAAATAAACGGTTTTAATTTGAAATTTCAAAAAGAAAACTTTTACTTTTTTAAGAATTTAATTTCATTTTAAATCTTTTATTTCACAATTAGTAAAACTAGTAGGGATTCAATGCAACAAAAATAGTTTTATAAGGCAAAAATACGTATACAAAACAAAATAAAAAAACGATATAATATAATAAACAATAATCTTTCATAAATTATACTATGTACATATATTTCAATAAGAAGTCAGATAATAACGAGTGAGAATTTTATTTATTAATTTATTAAGGCGTTTTGGCATTGCTGCAACCAGTTTTCAGAGTATTCAATGGTAATCATCCCTCATTCTTCCGTTAATACTCTTTCTTTTCATTTTATAACGTTGTTTTTTTTTTCTTTTGACTAACTACTCCAGCAGCTTTCTCGTAATTACATGGCACCTGAAGTTAGGGTTTTTCAAAGTTATTGCGATAAATTATTAAATATTCCTAATCTTTGTATTATCAATAAATACTTACATAACGATTATAAGAGAATTCAACTTTCGGCTTCAGGAAAGTATGTGGTAAAAACGTACGTATTTGTTTTAGTGCATTTACTAAACAATTGATTAATCTTTTATTAGTAAATTAGCATAGAATTACAAAAAGAAATTAAAATAACTCCGAAAGCTACCAAATAAAGCGTTCACACTGGCACTAAAGTTGAATAATATAAAATGGTTTAAAACAGAAAATATAATATTAATAATATAAATTAAAGTTGTTTACCAACAACGATCTAAAAATGCCCTAGGTAAAATCGAAAACAAGAAATAATAGCTCAAAATATTTAACTAGCCTCAGCGTACCGTGGTTAAAAGTACAGTGAACCCTCGGTTAACGAACGCCCCGCATAACGAACATTTCGTATAACGAACACTTTTTTATGAAAAACAGTTTCGCTTAACGAACGAAGTTTCGCATAACGACCAAAAAGAGGGGAAAACCTTAATTGCATGTAAAATTTTTGCAGGGGAAGTCCCTGTCTTCATCTGTTGTTTCAAGCGCATAAGTTGTGTTCATATAATTTACAAGGTGTGTTAAAACATATACATATGAAAGTGTTCTATTTTTAATTTTGTTTTTATAAAAATTATAAAATAACATACATACTCGCAAATGCCTACTAAAAAAGATTTAGTGAAAGAGGAAAATAAAAGAGCTAATATAACTCTTGAGATGAAACCCAATTTTATTGAAAAATATAAGCAAGGTTTGCGTGTGTCTGGTTTAGGACGTGAGTAAGGCCGATGAATGCTGCAAAGGGAGTATCAAAAATTTCTTCGCATTGACCACAAGTTATGGATGATGTTGTAATATTGCTTCTGATATTTGCAGAATATAATTTGTGAGAAGGATAAAACTATTTTCACCAATCTTATTGAAAAGTCAACAGTCAATAAAAAAGAGTTCAAAGCAAATAAAGCCGAAAATCCATACTATCCGTTTCATGCACCTTGCGTTACATACGACTCTATGCCGTTTTTTGTTGCAATGTACACAATGCGGTTTATGTGACTGGTTTTTTGTCTTGATCAGCTGCTGTGGCAAACAACAAACAAGCAAACAAGAACAGTTTGGGAATTAATTAAAAATTTATGATTTTACATATGTGATATTTTGTGCTGTGAAGGAATACGAAAATCCTCAACGAACACAAGACGAATGTTTTCAGTTAATTTATCCTTCATTTTTCTTGTTTACAAATTAATAAATTTAAAATAGATAACTGACACACACAGTATTTAAAAACAATCGACAACTAGTACACATATTTTGTTTATGAAAGAAATTTGTGAAAAAAAATTTATTTTAATCTATTTTTCTCTTTTTTTTTATTTTTAGTAATAAAATCAGAACATAAATCTAAAATACAAAAGAGAAAATTTTCTTACA
The DNA here is from genome assembly GCA_014635995.1 of Sarcophaga peregrina. Classification (NCBI taxonomy): domain Eukaryota; kingdom Metazoa; phylum Arthropoda; class Insecta; order Diptera; family Sarcophagidae; genus Sarcophaga; species Sarcophaga peregrina. The sequence goes on along the minus strand of CM025789.1, from coordinate 81,794,890 downwards.
ACTTATCAAACTTATATATATATTTGACAAATTTTAAATAAACAACAAATAATAATCATTTACTAAAAGAAAATAAACCAAAAATACAAACAAACAAACCAGAAATAATAAAAAAAGGGAAAAAATACCATAAACCATAATATACAAAACAATCTACATTGTGCTGAAATTAAAAAAAAAAAAACAGACAACAATAATATACAGTGTGAAAACAAAAATCTTTTTTACATCAAAATAAAACAACAAATAACAATAATAAACAATCTCTTTTGACAACGCAATAAACAAATAACTTTGAGCAAATCTCAAATTTAAATATAACAACTAAATTTGCACAGTTAAACTACAATAACAAATTCAACACAATTAATTTTCTGTATCTTGTTTATGTATAAATATTTTAAATTTTTACACAAACATTAAAATGTATACAAGAAGTGAAACGTCTGCCAGGAGGTTAAGAGAGTCAAAAGCAAAAAATGTTGCGCGGGATCAAGAAACGAATCAAACGATGTGTCGTCAATAAACTCTGAAATATCTGATCTCTAATTTTCGAATTCAAATGATTTGGCTATACGTACACGGTTGTGGATAGCATATTTTCTGCAAGAGACGGTTATAAGGTCGTGACGATAGATATGGTAAGAATTTTGGCTAGGCAGAAAAGGGGTCTTAAAGTAATCCATATAAATGCTCAGACTCTGAACAATAAGGTCGACGAGTTTAGATACGCTTTTGAAAATTCAGACGTTAACATCGTGTGCAATTCGGAGACATGGCTCTCACCTGATACACCGGATAGCTATTTCTGCCTCAGTGACTACAAGGTATTTAGAGAGGATAGATTGGGTAATGCTGGTGGAGTGACTATTTTTGTGAAGGAGAACATATCTTGCAAAGTTCGTTTGAAATCTTCATCTGACATCTCGCATAGTGGGGATAAAATTGAATATATTTTTGTAGAATTCAATTCTGGTGGTAGGAGATTATTGGTGGGGTGTGTCTACAGACCGAATAGGAGGATTGACTTATCTAGTATTTTGCTGACTCTTAGGACTTTGGTCACAGTGTATGATGATATTATAATATCAGGTGATTTTAACTCGAATATACTAGTATATGATAATATGTTGTGTCTTGGACTAACCCCTACAAATACAGTTAATCCAACACATCAAACGTCAACCAGTAGAACTCTGCTTGATATTCTCTTTGTAGCAGATGTTTCGAAAATATTGTTATATGACCATATTGTTATTTGTAAGAGGGATATTGCGTATTCTAGGTGGAAGCGTTTTAGACCCCAGAGCTGAAAGCTGAATTAAAAACTGCCAGAAGAAGTGTGAGTGCCAGTATCAGAATTGCAAAAACTGAATACTAGGCTAGGCGCTTTAGTACTGCCGTTGATTCTAGACAGACATGGAAATGCATTAAGGAAATTGGTATTGGTAGAACAGATATGGGAAGCCGCCAGTTAAATGTTGAGATCAACAGGAATTTCATGAACGTACCTATGGTGCCAGTCGATAATAGTTTTTACAGGTTTTGAAACTTGGGTTCTAATGATATTGAAACTGGTGATTTTCAATTATCTTGTGTGCATCAGTCTGACGTCCTTTTATGTTTTAATTTAATCAGGTCGAATGCGGTAAGCTGTGACAATATGCACCCAAAATTTGTAAGAATATTGCTGCCTGTGTTTCTGCTATATATAACACATTTATTCAATAGCATAATTACTACTAGTACTTTTCTATTACGGAGGAAATGTGCGAAAATATTGCCAACAACAAAGAATGATACCGAATTCACACCAATACTTATTCTGTGCTACCTATCGAGGGTCATGGAGAGAATTCTTAACTCTCAAATGACATCATACATATATTGATGCTAATAAGTTGTTAACTGAGAAACAATCAGGTTTTCGTAAGAACCATAGCAGTGTTTCTGAGCTTTTGGATGTATCTAAAAATATACGACGTGAACTTCTTTTTGCAATGTATATCAACGATTTGTCAAGCCAACTTCAGCACTGCAGAATTCATACGTATGCAGACATTAGAGTTGTTTTGAGTTATCTTTAGTGTGAATGCAGACAGACTCAATGATGACTTGGACCGAATATAGCTTTGGGCCAAAGCAAATGGCCTTCGCTTAAACCCTCATAAGTCTAAGTGCATGGTTATTCGTAGGAGGTCGCTTGGTTCTAATATCGGTCTTAATAGTTTGATGAACGGGGAGAAGATCAAGATTGTGGATGCTGTCAAAAACTTTGGATTGACATTTAACGACAATCTTACATGGAGAAATCATGTTAACACACTCGTAGGTTGGATTTATATGAAGTTGAGGTGTCTTTGGTCGACACAATACTTTACGTCTTTATATATAAGACGGTTTTTTGCAAAATGTTATCTTCTTTCTAGTTTAATGTACGGTTGTTAACTTTTTGCGAGTTGCGATTCCGTTACCAAGGAAGCTCAACGTCTTATTCAATAATATTGTGAAATATATATAATATGGCGAAATAACCTTACAGGAATATGATCACGTTATCTCATTATCTAACTCAACGAGCACAGGTGGTGTAATTATATACTTTAAAAAGGACTGGAAGGTGAATAAAATTTTAGAAATTCGTGAAGATTCAAAATATTGGGTCTTATCGTGTGTAGTGGAATATAAAAAAACTCGTCTGATTGTTACAGCGGTATATAGATCACCAAGCTGTAGTGAAGCTGAATTTTGTATGGCATTTGATGAATATTTAGACGTGATATGAGATTACAACTGTGATATTGTTATAAGCGGAGATTTTAATATAGATTGGGCGGAACATAATTTTTATAGAACGAGAATTGAAAAGAGTTTGAACGACAATGGTCTTAGGCAAATAGTGAACGATTACACGCGAGTAACGGAAACATCAAAGATTACGTAATAACAAATAGCTATAATGTATCGGTCAGAAACAGTTTAAGTAATAAAGAAGCTATTAACATGAAGAGTGAAGAAAACACCTCGAACGAAACCAATAAAAGAGAAAAGACAATATTATTAGTATTAAAAATACTTTACATTTTCATTAAAAATTTACAATAAATGTATATTACAAATTAAATAGCACAAAATTAATACATTTTCGTCTGAAGACATTTTCATTTGTTTCATTCTTAATGTTGTTTGGCAATGAGTTAAACAGCTGTAGACCCTTGCAGAATAGCGTTTTCTGCATTTGTGTTGACCTCACTCTTTGGATCCTAAAGTCACAAGCATTTCTTAGTTGATATGGTTGGCTATCTCCAACATATTGTATTTGATCACATAGGTATTTCGGGGCGTCTCCTTGTTTTAATTTTCTAATAAACCGTAATGTGTTAAATTGGAGTCGTTGTGCTATGCTCATCCATTTTAGATTATTTAACATTGTAGTTATATGTGTGTAACGATCGCATTTCAGTATTATTCTCATCGCTCTATTTTGTAGTTTCTGCATCCTGGCTAATTGATTTGTGCCACTGCATGTGAATAAAATAGTGGAACCATATTCAAAGTGCGGTTTTATTATCGTGCTGTATATATTTATCGCTGTAGGCTTGGATATTTTGCCTCTTATTCTCCTTAAAAAACTAATTTTTTTTACCAACTTTTTTGCATAAGTAATCTATTTGTTCATTGAAATTAAATTTTTTATCTTTTATAAAACCAAGGTATTTTATATATTCGACTTTTTCAATTACTGTGTCATTTATTTTAAATATTTCGTCTGAATGTAAGTTTATTTGAGTTTATTCATTTTAAGCCATTCCTCAACTTTTTTCATATCATATTTGATATTTTCGCGACATTCTTCATCACTATTTGCTCTACTATATATCAGAGTGTCGTCAGCGTACAAAACAACTTTACATTTTTCCAAAATACTTGGCATGTCATTTATATAGATTATAAACAATAACGCTCCCAAAATGGAGCCTTGTGGCACTCCGAAGTCATTTATTATTTCAGCAGATTCACTGTCATTTAACTTTGTCGTTTGCCTTCTCTTTTCTAGGTACGATTTAAACCAATCTAGCTCAATTCCTCTTATTCCATACATCAATAGTTTATCCAGCATTATTTCCCTATCAATCGTCTCAAAAGCTCGTTTGAAGTCAAGAAATATTGCCATAATCCTCTGATCTTTTCCTACCGTTCTCCATTCACTTATGACATAGTTTACCGTGGTTTCACACGAATGTTTCCTACGGAATCCTGACTGGTATTTAGATAGTATGACACGATTTTCTATATATTTATCAAGCTGACCTTTTACTACTTTTTCAATTATCTTTTCACACGTTTTCAGAAAGTTTATTGGTCTAAACTCCTCGCATTTTCTCGTTCCGGGCACTTTCTCAATTGGAGTTACGGTTGATTTTTTCCAATTATCAGGAAAAATACCTATCTCTAAAGAAGTGTTTATTAATTTTAACATAATATTTCCTGTTACATTCCAGTTGTCAAGTATAATTTTATTTGATACACGTTCATGGTCAGATTTGTTATTCATACACTTCACGATGCTCTCTAGTTCAATAATATCTAACTTTCGGAATCATATATCGTTATACTCAATTTGGTCAAATATCGCAGATTTGGCTGAGTTTTGCTTCTTATTAAGTACTAGGTTTTTGATGTGTGTCCACATCTGCTTTTTGTTACTTGCGCTGCCAATTTTATCCTTTATGTAATTATTCTTATTATTCTCAATTTGTACCTTGTATTGATTTCTTATCAGTTTATATTCCCTCCAAGCTTGAGTTGAGTTTTCAGATTTGGCATGTAAATATTTTATTATCTTTTCCCTTTTCATTGTTCGCAGTTCTTCGTTAAACCAATTATTCATTTTGCTATTTATGTGCACTTGCCTTTCAAACGTAAATCTTTGTATTGCATTTTCCATACATGCATCAAATAGTTTAACGTTTTCATTAAGATCTTTATTATCTTCATATATCATATTCTCAGCTAACACATTATTAAATATATTCCTATTGTATTTAAATATCTTGATGGCTTTTGCTGTATTTATAGGGTTTTCATTCGATCCCTCAAAGTCTATATTAATAACCTCATGGTCAGAAATTTTATTATCCTTACTGTTGGTACATTTTATCTTATAATTATTAGTTATTACATAGTCAATTAATGTGCTCGAATTTCTTGTTACACGTGTGCTTTCGTTAACTATTTGTTTAAGGCCGTTGTCATTGAGAGTATTCCTAATTCTATTCCTGTATAAAGAGTTCTTATTCCAATCTATATTAAAGTCTCCTGTAATTAAAATATCACAGTTAGTATCACATATTTCTTCAATTATCTCGTCAAATATATCACAGAACTCAGCTTCGCTGTAACTTGGCGATCTATATATTGCACCAATTAATATATTATGATTATTATCATTATGTACAGCTTTACAGAATAATATCCAATACTTCAAATCATCAGTCCTCTCTATACACTTCTCCACATTCCATTTCTTTTCACAGTATACTACAACTCCGCCTGTTCTTGAGGATGTTGACAGTGACTTGATGTTATCATATCCTTGTAAACTAATTTCCTGTTCATCTATATCTTTTGTCAAATGTGTTTCAGACAAAATTAAAAAGTCAGGTTTTTCCGCCGCTGCGATAATTTCAATTTGATTATAATTATTAACAAGACCTTGTACATTTGTATAGAGGGCACTTATTCCCTTTAGTTGTTAAATCGCCAAGCCTATCCTTCTCATTTTGTTTCTCAATTTATTTTGATAAACGGGACATTCTCTGTCGTTTGTGAAGTGGTTCTCATCTAAACCCATATTGAGTCTGCTGTTCACTTTTGAACAGTTAATACATTTCACTATCTTCTCTTGACTTTGGCAATTGACTGTTTTATGTTGACCATGGCATTTTAAACACATTTCCTGATTTTTACATTCCTTGGCTATATGATTGTACCCTCTACATTTCATACATTGAACTAATTCTGTTCCGTCATATACTCTACATCTTTCCCAACCAACATTCACTTTCCTTTCCTCCATAATTTTTCCGTAAGCTTCATTATCAACTCTCATTTTCACATTGAACAAAGTATTATTCTCTCTTTTCGTTTCATATTTTCCTATAAACTTAATATTGGCATCAGCTAATTTAGGATTCTGTTTCCTTAATTTCTCAATCAAATCATTTTCACTATAGTCAAAAGACATGCCAATAATTTTGATATTCAGTCCCGTCGAATTTGGAATTTTCACTTCATATTGTTTGGATATTTTTTCCTGGATTGCACTTTTAATTTTCTCCCTATCTTCATAGTTCTCACTTTGAATAACAATTGTTCCACTACTTCTACTTTCCACATATAGTCAATTAAATTGTACAATAAATCGTAATTCAATAGACAGTGTCAGTGAAAGGGCTTTAATGATTGATAAGAGCTTGGAAGAAACTAGTAACAAATTTACAAAAATTAAAAAAGTAAAAGTGAAAAATATCGTTAATGAGTGATTTAATAGTGAACTGCGGTTATTAAAACAGGAAAAAATTAGAAAATATAACAATACTGATGAAGACTGGTCGGATTATAGATCGATCCGAAATGTATATAAAGCAAGGGTTGAGAATGAAAAAATAAATACATTAATGATAAAATCAATAATGCCAGCAACCAAAAAGGGATGTGGAAGGAAATAAAGAACTTAGTTCTAAAAAGGAAACAATCTGTGATAAAAACTGTGATTTTTAATGGTGTTGAACATAAAGACAATAGGAACATCGCTGGTCTTTTTAACGATTATTTTATAAATAGCATTAAGTTAATAAGAGACTCAATTGAAAATGTGCAATATGTTAATAATATACAGACAGTTAATAGAAAATTCAAATTTCGTGCAATAACAAATGTAGAGCTTAAGAATATAGTAATGACACTTAAAGAGAAACCTGATTACTGTAAGATATCGCGAAAAATGCTGGTCGAAAATTGGACCATAGTCGGAGAAATTTTATTAAAAATTGTGAATTCATCATTGGAAACCGGTGAGTTTCCGGATTGTTGGAAGGAAATAATGGTTACACCAATCAAAAAAGTGGCAAATACATTAAAATGTGAAGAATTCCGTCCTATAAACTCTTTAAAGACTGTTGAAAAAGTTCTAGAGAAGGTCGTGAAACAACAACTGGAAAGTTATTTGGATGAAAATTCAATCATTTCCTGTGAAACAGCAGTAAATTATGTGATTAATCGATGGAAAAAAATTGAGAAGAAGCAAAAAATTATGGCAGTTTTTTAGATTTGAAAAGAGCATTCGAGACTATAGGCAGAAATATAATGGTTGAAAAATTATATATGTATGGAGTACAAGATGTGGAGCTTGAATGGTTTAGATCTTATTTAAGTAACAGAACACAAATTACGGTTATAAACAGTGTAAGGTCGCAACTAATGGAGAATGATTATGGAGTCCCACAGGGATCGATTTTGGGAGTGTTATTATTCAGTATTTATATAAACGATATGCCTGAGGTTTTGACTAAAAGTGAATTTATTCTGTATGCTGATGACACCTTGATATACACAATTGGAGATACAGAATAACAATGTAGAGACAATTTAATAAATGATATAAATAATATTAATATTTGGTTGAAAATGAATAAATTGAAATTAAATGAGAGTAAAACAAAAATAATAGAAATAAATATGAATAGTAATTCCGAAATTAAAATTAACGATAAAATAATAGAGAAAGTTGACCAAATTAAGTACTTAGGTTTCATTATTGATAAAGAGCTTAAATTTAAAGAGCATATACAATACATTTGCAAAAAAATTGGTAAAAAGATAGATAGGTTTTTTAAAAAGGATTCGGAATAAAGTTTCATTATTAACTGCAATTAATATCTACAACACATCTATAAAACCACATTTTGAATTTGGATCTACAATTATTTATACATTCTGTAATTCAACACAACTCGAACGACTACAAAAGTTACAAAATAAAGCAATGAGGGCAATTTTACGATACAACAGATACGCGTCAATCCAATTCATACTTAACACTCAAATGGTTGAATATAAAACAACGACTGGAGCTAAACACCATAATTTTTATAAGAAAAGTGAAGCAAGGAAAGGCCCCTGAATACCTCTGCGAGCAAATTATGTATGTGGGATCAGGTTCAACCTTATGGATTGAGGACAACTTCAGACTGCAACGAGTCACCTCAACATCAATGCAACAGTCATTATTCTACAAGGGTCTTAGATTATATAACTCTCTGGAAAATTATATAAAGAATGAGCAGAATAACAATGTTTTCAGAAAGGAATGTGTAAATTTTGTAAAAAGAATAACGTAATTTTGTAATTTATTGAAAAGTAATTTTGTAATTTATTGAAAAGTAATATTGTAATTTATTAAAAAGTGATTTTGTAATTTAGTGAAATGAAATTTGTTAAAGTATGAGAAAATACTAATAAAGATTTATATTATTTTTATTATTAAGGAGATGTGACCATGTGTCCCGTTTTTCATTGAAGCTTTATGGTCATTTATATCATTTGATAATCTTTTGAGCACCCGTGTATTGTTATTTCTGCATAAGATCATTTATTCAGAATCTCCAGGATATCTTAGCGATAAAATAAGATTTGCTAGCTCACTTTGAGGTTAAAGGATCATAATTCCCCTACATCGTTACCTTGTGTCTGAATAGCATTTTTTTATTCACGCTGCAGGGGTTTGGAATTGTCTTCCACATCACGGTGTAATCAGTGACGAAACGAATTTGACAGGAGCACTATCCAAAAATGAAAGAGACAGCAAATATTACCAAAAAGTATTTCTGTCTCTGTCTGATTCATTCAGTTTTGTTTATTTATGTTTTGTTAATTTTTAGGGTGGATTTTTATTTTCTATTTTGGTAGAAATTAATGATATTTTTGTAAAATAATAGAATAGTTTTGAAAGGAAATGCATTTTTTTTATTGGGGAAACGTAGTACGGAACTAAAGTATTTGGTGACACCTTGCATCGATTGTTAATAACTTAGTATTTAGCCAATTGAGAGGTATATTCACAAACTCCTGAAACAAAAAGTTATGATAATATATTTTGTTATATTTTTCTTTTCACTTATCTTTTACTTACGGGACTTATTTCATTGTGAAGAGAAATTGCTAAGAGTTCGATCAATAATGAAAAAATTACAGAATTTAAACTTTTTCATTCAAGAAATTAATAAATACTGGTAATATACACAAATTTCTGCAAGAAAAAAATTTTATAAGCAATATGTCTTATTTGATCTTCATATAGTTAGCTTCTTACTTACCTTTTGCACAAAAAACTATAATCATTGTGATCAGAAACTAGTCACTTTTCGATTAATATTTAAATATTTACGAATTTTTAAAATTTTCATTGAAGAAATTAAAAAATATTTTAAATTTTCCCTTTTTAACACAAAACAAATGTTTGTTTACATTTAATTTTTCTGCTTTTTTCCTTCTGTATATCTGTTGCTTCTAACACATTTGGTTCGTAATACTTAAAACAATTTTTTTTCTCCCTCTAGTCGGGCCAGTGTTTTTATGTTATGAGCACTTTTCAAATGTCATAGCTTTCGTCACTGATTAATTGTGTTCCACATTCTCAGCAACTTAATAGCAACGCAACTAGTTTTAGGAAATTTTTATTTAATTTTCTTGTACCGTAGTAGATTATATTTTTTTAAATTATGCATGATTTATTACTATTATTTCTCTTTTACTTTATTCATTAGAAAAGTTTGATCTCCAAATGTTGTTTACGAACACTACTTTCTTGTACTTTAAATATAAATTAAATCTTGTTGTACAGGAATTGAATAAACAAATAAATAAATAAACTTAATTATGAAATATGTTTTTATTAATATTTTCGTAATGCAAAAAGAAAAATGTGGAAACAGTAATGCACTATTTAAACATATCTATCGAAACCATTCACAATAGTATATAATTTAGCATGCCAAGTTTAAAAACTGCTGACATTTTCCAACACTGCATGAGCCGCATGAAAAAGTAGGATTACTTTACTTTTCTATGAATGCATCAAGTAGTACTTTTTATTATGTTCTGTTCTTTTTATCACAGAATTTATGCAGAATGGAAACGAAAGTTTGACGTTTACATAAATTTTGTGAAAGGGACAGCAAATATTACCAAAATGTATTTTTTGTTTATTTATGTTTGTTAAATTTTAGGGTAGGTTTTTATTTTCCATTTTGGTACAAATTTATGATATTTTTGTAGAATAATATAATAGTTTTGTGTCGCCTAATGGCTCATAAGTTCATTAATTTGATTTTATTTATTTAATTTGAATTATATGTTAATTTAAATATTGAAATTATCTGATTTACAAATTGTATGATTATTGTTGTCGTTGGGTTCATTGTCCGTAAGGATTTTTATATTGTTTGCATTCCTTTTTATCCCTTTTTGTTTACGAACTAAACGTATCCTTTGTCCCTATAATACACTGCAGTTTATTTATTTGGAAATGAATTGTTGTAAAAGTACATAAACAAACAGAAATTGTAGGCTCAGTAACTACTGACTCTAATTAGAAAATTTGTTGGGGATAAAGACTGCGGTAAGTTCTTTTATTTTTTTATAAGTTATTTGTAATAATTTAATATTTTTTATTAGAAATAAACGGTTGATCAAATAAATTATTCATAATTTAAACAAATTGTGGTTCGTTTATTTGGGACTAGTTAAATTCGCTATCCTCAACATATAGGCTCAGGTCGCAGCCAGCGACATTTTGAAAGGAAATTTCATTAAACGCGAAATGTCCCTTATCTGTATTATATTCATTTGATTCGATATTATAATTCCATCCTGCAATACGGTCAAATATGTTTGAGCTTAAATTTAATTGCTTTCAAAAGATTACGCTAAGTAGCTATGATTTTATATCAGCTTGTAGATTAATGAACTGCTAAGACTTGAAGGGAAGCTTTAGTTTTTATTAATTAATCAACTTGCGCAGTTTATTTCATTTACTAATCGCTAGGAACAAATATTTATGAATGAATGAACCTAAGACTTTTATGCACCTAAGACTCAAGCTTGGGTTTCGAAACTGTGAACTTGCTAGTTGCTTCAGCATTGTTGTTGCCATCGCTTCCACTCATTACATTGAATTCTTCTATTCTCCCCATTGATAAGAGGTTCTTATTAAGAATTATTGTTAAGCTTACAGCAGCCAAAACTGCCTTATCTGAACTAAAAGCAGTAAGATATGTATAAACAAAATACAATGTAACAATATATGTTCAAAATAAATTAAAAAATGTCCACTTTTCTGTTACGCTACGTAATAACGACTATTTGTTATTAAAAAAATATTTACCCGAAATTAGGTAAATACCTGGGTATGAAAGTAAATACTCAGGTGTAAACCCATCTCTAATTGGATAGAATGGTTTAATTTTTTTTAAAACATCATCAGATAAATAACTATATAATTTGTCAAAACTTGATGACATGAAACAAAATGAGTCAAGAAAACGGAATTTAAATGTATCTTTTTTATTTACCGGAGCTTTTTGAACAATTATTGTGAACATAATTTTTAATTAAATATTTTACAGATATGTATGTCTTGTATTAATATAAAATAATTATGTGGAAACCTAAGAAATATTTCATATAAATGGTCCGCCAAATAACTTTTTTTTTGCTTTGAAAATGTTTAAAAAAAACTACTGAATGTTTTCTCAAATTTCTTTTTTTATTTGAAAGTACAATCCTTCCGGTTAATAATGGGAAATAATTTCATTCCAATGGCTGCCTTGGTTGGTCATGCACTAGCTCACGATCGGTCCAATTTTTAAGCACATTAATGGTTGTATGCAGTTATATTTCACCAATGGCTTCACGAATATTGCCCTTTAAAGCGTCAATTGTCTCTGGCTTGTCGGCGTAACATTATCTTTGACGGCACCCCACAAATAATAGTCCAACGATGTTAAATCGCAGCTCCGAGGTGGCCAAACGACATCAGCTCTGCGGCTGATAATGCGATCTTCAAAAACAGGTCGCAAAACATCGAGTGTAGCTTCTGCTGTGTGGCACGTAGCGCCGTCCTGTTGAAAGCAAATGTTGCCAGTATCCTCCTCTTCAACATGCAAATATATTAATTTTAAGTTTAAGCTCCCAAACCAAACAAATTAACTAAGAGAGAGATATCTTCATGTTTCAAATGTTTTTAATTAACCCGTAGATCGTATAAAACACAGACTTTGTAAACCACAAAACTTTATGGATATGCATTAATACACTTGTAACTTAAAACTGGAAAATGTCAAATGTGATGAGTAAAAGAATTTATTGAGTCTGCGCTTGGGTATAACTCTCAATAAGACTTGAGGTTATCGAGGTTGGGGGATAGGAAGCTTCCGTTGTTTTCTGAAGTGAAGTATCTAGATGTTGTCCTAGACAGCAATCTGAACTAGAAAAGATATTTGGATATAAAAATAGATCGTACTATTAAAAATCCATAAAAATATAAAACAACAATTCGAGGAAATTGAAGTATATTAAAATTACTAATTTTAAATTAAAAATAAAACAATTTTCTTAAAAACTAAAGAAAATTTAAGATAAAATAAAATGGCTGACTGCAGTAAATGCAGAGCAGCAATTAGAGGAGGAAGTGGAATTAGATGTAGTGGTGTGTGTGAGAATGTGTATCATCTATTGTTAATAATACTTTACAATTCCAAAGCGCCTCCAAACAAAAAAACGTGCCGACTCTATGAGATTGAATTCAAGAAGATATATTTATTAAAAAGAAAAAATGCTGCCAATGTTTTCAAGAAAAAGGATTACCATATGACAACATAATTTAATTGAAAAAGTGTTGCTAATGTTTTTCTTAAAAATAGAAGATTACCATATAACAACATCCCTCCATAATCTTATAATTTTTACATTTCAATATTTAGTAAATTCGTAAATAAAGCAAATTTAATTTTATCTAGTGGTTTAGTAACAAAATCTGCTACTTGATCCCCAGACTCTATGTACTTCAAATTTATTCTTCCATCCTGAATTTGCTGTCTAATAAAATGGTATTTCAATTCGATGTGTTTTGATCTTCTAGTCTCCAATTGTTCGGCAATATACTTTGCTCCTTGGTTATCAATATTTATAACAAATGATGAATCCCCATTTGTAATCCCAAATTCATCTAGAAGTCTTTTCAGCCAAATACCTTCCTGTGATGCAGTACTCAAGGCAACATACTCCGCCTCTGTGGATGATAAGCTTACTGTCGTCTGCTTTGCAGTTTTCCAAGATAATAGGTTCGCATAAGATTTAAAACAATAGCCAGTTGTACTCTTTCAGTCCTCTAATTCACCCCAACTAGCATCGGAATAACCATGTAGAGGCACACCTTGTCTTGATTTTGTGTATGTCAACCCATCATTCCTAGTTGCATTAAGATAACGAAAAATTCTTTTGACTGCATTAACATGTATACTTTTGAAATTTTCCTGATATCTACTTAATGTGTTAACCGCATAGGTAATATCAGGTCTCGTCCAAATGCTCAAATACATCAAACTACCTATGGCCCGGCGATAATTTTGCTGATCCCAATTGGAATCACCACGATTTACCTCTTTACTGTTCCAATTCTTTTCAATAGGTGTGGCTATAAATTTTGAGTCATCAAATCCAAATCGTTTAAACAAGTTTTCAATGTTAGTTGATTGCTTTAATTTCAGATTTCCATTCTTCAATTTCACAATCTGCATTCCAAGAAATTCTCTAAGCTCTCCCAAATCTTTAATTTCAAATTGTTGTTTTAAAAATAGTTTAACATCATCAATCTCATTTTCATCATCACCACATAACAGAATATCGTCAACGTATAATAGTAAAAAAATCGTTTTCTTCTTATATAAACAGTAATCATTCTCTGATCTCTTAAAACCATATTGTATAATTTTTATATTAAATTCATTATTCCAGCATAAAGCACTTTGCTTCAAACCATAAATTCATTTATTTAGTTTGCTTAGTTTACCCTCAAAGGGCGGTGGTACTGTCATAAAGATGTCTTCTCTTAGCTCACCGTTCAAAAAAGCACATTAAACATCCAACTGATGTATTTTGTAGTCATTTTGCAAGGCCATAGAAATAAATGCCCGTACCGTGATGCTGTTGGCTACCGGTGCATAAACATCAGTGAAAGAATCCAGCCATTGCTTACAACCTCGAGCAACCAATCTTGCCTTTTTGCGTATGCCACCTTTCACATCTCTTTTAGTGATAAAAACCCATATAGCATCGATTCCATTTTGACCTTCATCTTTTACAACAGTCCAAGTTTGTTTTTTGTTAATAGCTGCTACTTCTTCTTCAATTGCTTTTTTCCATTCGGCATCTTGGTAAGCTTCCTCGAATGAGCTTAGCACATTAGACAGCATTGTTGTAAAGGCATACATTGTAGCATCATAAGTCTCATAATCATTTAAATACTTTGGTGTAGTTTTTAACCTTATACTTCGCTGTACTTCATTACCTTCTTCCACTTTATTTTGATTTTCAGTATCATCTATAACTTCTTCATGTTTATTTATTTCGTCAACATCTTCGATATTCATTTCTTCATAATCTACCTCTTCTTCATTACACTTCTGCTTTTCATTAAAGCTTATTTTGAATGTATCATATTTCATGAATTTCACATCTCGACTATTTATTACCTTCTGACTTCTGTTATCATAAAATCTGAATCCATTAACTGTATACCCTACTAATGACATCTTTTGTGCCCTTGCCTCAAATTTACCTCTGCGAAGTTGTTCTGGGATGATTACATAAGCATCACACCCAAAAGGATGCAGTTTATTTAAATCCGGTTTCTCCCCATACCACAATTCGGCCGGTGTCTCATTAGTTTCTATTGCCGTCGTTGGACATCGATTAATCACGTAAGTAGCATGCTGAATTGCTTCACTTCATAAATATTTTGGTAGACCAGAGTCTAACAATGCACATCTGGCATTATTCACAACAGTTCGATTGAATCTTTCGGCAACGCCGTTAAGTTGTGAAGAATAGCGTATGGTTGTTTCAATTACGATTCCATTTTTCGAACAGTAATTAGCAAAATCATTGCCTTTATATTCAGTCCCGCCATCTATCCTCAGGATTTCAATTTTTCTGTTAAATTTGTTAAATACTTTTTCAGCATAATCTCTAAAGGCCTCAAACACTTCAGATTTACTACGTAATGTATATATGACAGCGAAATGTGAATAGTCGTCGATAAATGTAACGAAGTACTTTTTACCATCTATACTCATGTAATTTATGGGTCCAACCAGATCACTGTGTACTTTCTGCCCACATCGCAGACTTCTTTTCCTAGTACCTTTAAAAGGCAATTTCGTCATTTTTCCTTTCAAACATTATTCACAATTGGCTTTACTGCCATAATAACAACTATGACCGAATTTTCTATGCAATTCATTTTTAGCTGGGGTTGCTTCAATTTCAAAAGTATTGGTGCTTTTTATTCTGAAAGTCTGTCCGTTTTCATAATTCTTAATCTCTATTGAATTGCTATAAAAATTTACATTGTACTTTTTCTTTGTTATTTCTCTAACAGAAATTAAATTTTTTTCAAATCCTGGAACCATTAAAACATCGGTCAAATACAATGGACCACCGTCAGTATTAATTAACAGATTTCCATGGCTTTCGCAAATTAAATGTTCATCCTTTTTTGCAATTGTTATCTTTGCCAGATGTTCCAATTTACGTATATTGTTCATATATTTAAACCACCTTTCATTCACCATATGATTCGAAGCACCAGAATCTAAAATGAATTTATTCGACAACTCATTACTGGTTATACTACGGTCACTTCCTGCGACTTCACAATTAAAAATAATCGGACTAGAGTCAGCACAATTTGCATTACCGCTTTTCGTATTTCTACGACCACCACTACCGTTTTGTTGTTGCCTATTACCTCCCTTGAATTTGTTTTTACAATATCTGCTTATATGACCAAAGTTATTACAGCTAAAACATTTAATATTTTTCATCGCTGGACAGTCTTTCATCTTATGATCACCCTTGCATTTGTAGCACAGTAAACTAGACCGGAAAGCACCATTACTACAGGCAACTGACGAGGTTTTCTCATTCAATTTACTTTCTTCCTTAAGAAGTCGGCTGGTCAGATTATTCAAATTTCTTTCAGCTGCTGTTGTGCTTTCCCACGTTGTACTAAAATTAGAATATGCCGCCGGGGGACTCGAAATAATTTTATTAATCACCATTGTTTCGCTGATGTCTTCACCTTGTGCCTTAATCTGCGCCAAAAATGATTCAATATCTGCTAAAAAATCTTTCACGTAACATGTGAACTCTAACCTAAAAAATTTTTGCATTAGAAACTGCAGCTGTGTTTCGTCTTTTTGCTGATATAATGAACATAACTTATCAAAAAATTTCTTTGGGAATCCCACAATTCAAAATATTTCTTAATTCAGACGGCTCCAATGATGAAATCAAAATTCTCTTCGCTTTACCGCATCTTAGATCAAAATCCTTCTGCACGCCTCTATTATCTTCTGCCGGTCTACCTTCACTACCATCAACAATACTCCAAGCGTTTATGCTTTCCAAAAGAGCCTTCACTTGAAAACACCAAACTTCAAAACCATATTTTCCAATGCTAATAACTTTAACATTCATTTCCTCCATCTTAGTGCTTTAGATGACCTGGGCCCATAACCTGTTAATAATACTTTACAATTCCAAAGCGCCTCCAAACAAAAAAATCGTGCCGATTCTATGAGATTGAATTCAAGAAGATATATTTATTAAAAAGAAAAAATGCTGCCAATGTTTTCAAGAAAAAGGATTACCATATGACAACATAATTTAATTGAAAAAGTGTTGCTAATGTTTTTCTTAAAAATAGAAGATTACCATATAACAACATCTATCAAAAAATGTGCTGGAATAGACCAATATTCGGCTAAAATAATGGATGAAAACAATTTTATTAGGTTCATGTGCGACGATTGCGTGATGTATATACAGAACATTGATTTGGTGTTAAAAGGAGTTTAAGATGAAGTGCACAAAAATAAACAAAACTTAGTTGAATGCAAACACGAATTTAAAGCCACACTTAAGAAAAACGAATCTAAAATTAAACAATTGCTAGAGGTTGTTGAGAAAAGATACGAGGAAAGAATAAATAAAATGATTAAAATTCAGAAATCGAGTGAGAAAAATGTTGAGGAAATTAAAAACTTAATTGGCAATATTAACGAATTTGAGAACAACAACAAACAATTTTGCAAATCAATAGAAGAACAAAACGAGAACATACATATGTAAAGAAATAAAGAAAGTTATAAATGAAAACTGTAAAAAAGTACAAAAACAACTTACGCAGACACAGTAAAAAATAAAGGGTTGGCGAGTGCAGATAAAAATTTACCAATAATAGTGAAACCCAAAGAGAAACAATCGATTATAAAAACAAAATAAAATTAAATAAAGTAAGCCCAGATAACTTAAGAATAATAAATGTGGAAAGTAGAAGAAGTGGTGCAATAGTTATCCAAAGTGGGAATTGTGAAGAAAGAGAAAAGATTAAGAATGCAATTCAGGAGAAAATATCTTCACAGTAAGAGGTCCAAATTCCAAACCAAAATACCTTAAATATAAAGATTATTGGTATATCATTTGACTATAATGAAAATGAATTAATGGAGAAACCGAAAAAACAAAATCATAAATTAGGTACGGCTAACATTAAATACGTAGGGAAATATGAAACAAGGAGAGGTATTAGAACCGTATTTAATGTGAAATTGAAAGTCGATAATGGAAAAATTATGGAAGACGGAAAATTAAATATTGGATGAGAAAGATGTAGAGTGTATGATGGAATTGAAATCGTTCAATGAATGAAATGCCGAGGATACAATAATTTAGCGAGAGATTACAAAAACCAGGAAATATGTTTAAAATGTCATGGTCAGCATAGAACAATAAACTGCGAAAGTCAAGAAAAAATAATGAAATGCATCAATTGCTCCAATGTAAATATTAGGTTAAACATGGATCTGGATGAAAATCATTTTACGAATGATAAAGAATTTCCAGTATATCAACATAAGTTAAAGATTAAAATGAGAAATATAGGCTTGACGATATAACAATTAAAAGAAATACGTGCAATATAACAAATGTTCAAGGTCTTACTAATAATTATAATCAAGTTGAGGTGGTTGCGTTAACGGAATATCCTGATTTTTTAATATTGTCCGAAACACACTTGACTAAATATATAGAAGAAACAGAAATTTTGCTACATGGTTATGATGACATAATGAACATATGTCATCCAGAACAGGAGGAGTTATTTTATATTTTAAAAGACACGAATGTTATAAAAGCTATTGAAAAAAATGACGAGTTAAAGCATTGGATGCTATTCAGCAAAGCTGCTTATAACAAGTACAATATTTTAATTGGTGCAATATATAGATCGCCCAGCTATAGCGAATCTGAATTCTGTGATATATTTGAACAAGTAATTGAGGAAATCTGTGATAACAACTGTGATATTTTGATTGCCGGAGATTTTAATATTGACTGAAAGAAGAACTCCTTGTATAGAAATAGAATTATAATTACTGACAATGGCCTTAGACAATTAGTTAACGATTACACTCGTGTGACGAAAAATTCAAGCACTAAAATTGATTACGTGATAACTAATAATTATGAAATAACATCGGAAAATTGTAAGACAAACAAAATTTCTGACCATGAGGTTATTAACATATCCTTAGCGAGAATGGGCAACAAGAACAACGAGGCAAAAACCACAAGGGTATTTAAATACGATAAACATATTTAATCATTATTATAAATAGAAAATATAAAGAAATAATTCAAAATTAAGGTCCCTATTAAATAAAATATTAACCGAATTAAAAATTAAACTACAATTAATAAACATTTGAAAACAATCAACATATGCTTTCATCAAAAAACAGAAAATATTCAAAACCGCACTTAACATACGCACAACACAATAAATCATTCTTTTTCCTTTTTTTTTTATTTTCCCCGTGTACGACTCTCAAAAATTACGTTGAATTTTGTTCTCCGCTGCTTTACGAACACAACCAAAACTATAATAGTATGTGTGTTGCCCTTCACTGATTTAATGCAATGTTGAAGAACGTCATAAAATATGACGATCGCATAGATACAAATCGATACAAAGCGCAGATTGGAAATAGTAAAAACAATTACATAAATACAAAAATTGTACTCAGAGACAAATGTGGAAACAGATTAAAACCCTGGTACTTAATAAGAAAGAAAATTTAACTAAGTCTGTGATATTTGGCCAGGTAGAATATAATGATAATTGTGATATAGTAAATAAGTTTAATACATATTTTATTGATAGTATAAGTAACATAAGACAGTCAATCGATAAAGTGTAATATGTTAGCCAAGTAACAGGTGAACCGAACAATTTATTTAAATTCCGTAGGATAGAAATTATGGAATGAAGAATAAACCTGATCATGAAGGTGTCTCAAATAAAACTATAATTGATAATGGGAACATATTAGGACATTTTTTGCTCAGAATAATTAATACATCATTGGAGACTGGTATATTTCCGGAAAATTGGAAAAGATCAATGATAACACCGATAGAAAAATTGCCAAACAAGGAAATGTGAGGAATTTCGGCATATAAATACACTTAAGATATGTGAAAAAATAATGGAGAAAGTAGGAAAGATACAACTTGTGCAATTTATTGAACACCACGGCGTATTATCTGGACAACAATCAGGTTTCCGAAAGAAGCAATCACTACAGTGAATTATGTGATAAGCGAATGGAAGGCCGTAGGAAAGGAAAACAGAATGATGACAATTTTTCTTGATTTTAAAAGAGCTTTCGAGACTATTGACAGAGATATCATGCTAAAAAACTATATAAGTATGGCATAAGACAAACTGAATTGGAATGATTCAAGTCATACCTAGAGAACCGAAGGCAAGCAACAAAATTAAATGGTCTGAGAAGTACCATAAGGATCAATTTTAGGTGCTTTATTGTTTATATTATATATAAATGACATGCCCAAAATATTAGAAAGATGCAAAGTTGTATTGTACGCTGATGACACTCATATATACAGTGGCGAAAAATGCTAGAGAATGTCAGGATAATATGAATCACGATGTTCGGAGGATAAAAGAATGGCTTGAAATGAATAAATTGAAATTAAATGAGAACAAAACGAAAATAATGGAAATAAACATGAATTCTGATGAAGTATTTAAAATAACCGATTCTGTTTTAGAAAAGGTTGAAAATATAAAATACCTAGGTTTTGTAATTGACAAAAAACTGAACTTAAATGAACACTTTAATTATACTTGTAAGAAAATTGCCAAAAAAAATTGGTTTCTTTAAAAGGATTAGGAATAGAATTTAAAAATATACAGCAATAACAATATATAACACCATAATCAATCATAAGCACTTCGAATACTGTTCCACTGTATTGTATATATGCAATACCGCAATTCAATTATCAAGATTGCAGAAACTTCAAAATAAAGCAATGAGAGTAATATTGAAATGCGATCGGTGTACGAATATAAATGCAATGCTCTACGAGTTGAAATAGATGAATATAAAACAAAGGTTACAGTTCAATACATTAATGTTTGTTAGAAAAATGGAAAAAGGAGACGCGCCTATTTAGGCGCATAGGAATTTACCTATGCGAGGAATGCTGACGACTAAGAGTGCAGTCAACCCAGATGCTGAAAACGTTGTTTTATAAGGTCTACAACTATACAATTTATTGCTAATAAAGATCAAAAATGAAGTAAATGAAAATATTTTTGAAAGGAAATGTATTAATTTTGTATTGTTGAATAATTTGTAATAATATTGTATAATTTGAAAAGTTAAAGTATTTTTTGAATTAAACGCAGTTATTGATTTTTCAAACGGCAATAAAATAATTTAGAAAATTTATTTTAAGTACATAATTCAAAGGTAAACTGATACAAGTATTTCTGAATTCAACAAGTACAATTTAAACAAGTATGTTTGATAATTCAACAGTGGGTAATAAAAGTTTTAACAAATATTTCAATACTCCCACTTTTGTTAAACTCTTTTTAACTTTTTTTTTTTTTTTAAATTAGACATAATTGACAATATTCATTAAATTTCTGAATAATAAAAATCTCTCTTTAGGTAAAGGTTTAGTAAAAATGTCAGCAATTTGGTGATTAGTGGAAACATAATTAATTTCAAACATTTTTTCTTCATATTTTTGTCTTATGAATTGATATTTGACATCGATGTGCTTACTACGTTTGTGAAATTCAGGATTTTTGATTAAACGTATAGCACTTTGATTGTCTATGTATAAACATATTTTGATTTTATCTGGAACCAATTCAGAAATAAGTTGCTGAATCCAAATCACCTCCTTTATTGCATGACAACTTGCTACGAATTCAGACTCGGTGGTGGACAAGGAAACACTCTTTTGTCGTTTAGATGACCAGGAAATACTGGATGATCCCATCATTACTACAAAACCGCTTGTTGACCTTCTAGTTTCTATGTCTCCAGCATAGTCAGCATCGCTAAAACATTTTAAAATAAGTTCATTGTTAGCTGCAAATGTTAAACCGTATCCTTTAGTGCCTTTTAAATATTTTAAAATTCTCTTTACTGTATTAACGTGAACATTTAAAGGTTTTTCCAAAAACCTACTAACATAACCAATCGCAAAACTTATATCTGGCCGTGTTGCCAGCATCAAATATATTAAACTGCCGACTGCTTGTCTGTAGGGATAGTTTTTGACTTCCGAACTCTGTTCTGAAAACATACTACTATTTACGGATATATCGCATGGTGTACTAACGGAATTAGATTCGGCCATATCAAAACTAACTAGTAATTTCTCAATATAGCTTTGTTGATTCACGTGAATACTACCATCATTTAAACGTCGAATTTCTAAACCCAAATAGTGTTTAGCATCAAAAACTTTAACACTGAAATTTTGTTTTAAAAATGATAAAAACCCTTCAATATCTGCTTCATGTTTTGCGGCAATTAATCCGTCATCTATATATATTGCGATCATTATTCTCTTACTGACGTCATTATTGATAAATACACAATGATCAGCATTACTTTCTTCCAGATTATACATTTTTAATAAATTTGAAAACGTAAGGTTCCAACACCTTGACGCTTGCTTTAAACCATATAAGCTTTTAAGAAGTTTGCATACTCTGCCCGTATTATCAGAGTAGCCTTCTGGTTGATTGACGTAAACGTTTTCATTTATGTATCCATATAAAAAAGCTGTTTTTATATCAAATTGCTTTAGCTTTAGTTTTTCTGATGCGGCTATACTCAAAATCATTCTTATCGATGTAAATTTGGCTACGGGACTAAATGTTTCAAAGTAGTCAATACCATATTCTTGATTAAATCCACGAGCTACCAGTCTTGCTTTGTAACGTTTAGGTTCATTTTCAGTTGCTTCTTTTATTGTATATACCCATTTTGTACTAACAACTTTACACTCTTGTGGTAAATCAACTAGTTCCCAAGTGTTGTTTTCTTTTAATGAATTTATTTCTTCATCCATAGCTTTTTTCCATTCATTGGATAACTTTGCCTCATTATAATTTGATGGACAATTAGCAACAAAAGCATGGCCGTCTTCTACTACATTTTCCGCCTGTTTTCTTACCTTGCTACGTAAACGATCACTTATAAAACTTTTTTGTGTAGCGACTTCATTTTCTACTGCATCGTCTGCATCTTCAAAAATATCATTAGAAATATCAGAAGAATTATCTACATTCTGTTCACTTGTCTCGTCGCTTTCTTCTTGAACAGGGATTTCATAAATATTTACATGTGTTAAGGAGCTGCTACTTTGTTTGGGTACATCATAGTTTTCTTTAGTTGAACGAGCATCTTCGTTTAGAGTTTTCTCATTTTTGATATTATTGATACTACAAAATTTTACGTTTCTTGCAATTTCAACTTTATTTTTGTCTGGGATATATACTCGATAACCAGTTGAATCTTCCCCATACCCAACAAAAATTCCTTTCTGTGATTTTTTATCCCATTTCAGTCGATTTTGCTTTGGTACATGAGTAAACACTACACTACCAAAATCTTGTAAATTTTCTACGTTAGGTTTTTTACCATACCAAAGTTCAAAAGGGGTTTTGTCTCTTTGTGTACTAGTTCCACTTCGATTAAGTACATACACAACCGAGTTCACAGCTTCAGCCCAAAATTTTTTATCCAAATTTTTTGCGTACAGTGCAGTTCTTGCTGCTTCTACAACAGTGCGATTTTCTCTTTCTATTGTTCCATTTTGCTCCGGGTTATATGGAACGGTCTTCTGGTGAAAAACACTATTTTTACGTAGTAAAAGCTCGACATTTTTATTTATAAATTCTCTTCCATTATCAGATCTTAAAGATATCACACTATTACCAGTTTCAGTTTTGACATCGTAAAGATATTTTTCAAGAAAACCACATACCTCACTTTTTTCTTTTAAGAAGAATACCTTTTTGTAATGTGAGAAATCATCTTTTATCAGAAGAAAATAACGTGCTCCTCCAATTGACTTCTTTTCCATGGGGCCACATAAATCGACATGAACCAGTTCTGCAACTTTTGTTGTTTTCATTTCTCTACTTGGAAAAGGTAAACGACATTGTTTTCCATATACACAAGCATCACAAAATATTTCTTTTTCGTCCTTAAATGTAATGTTGCTATTTTTCAAAAAACGTCTGCAATGTACAATATTTTGATGCGCCAATTTACAATGCCACTCAGTTAAGGTCAGTTGTTTTGACTCTGTAACATAAGAAAAATGATTTTGTTTCAATGGTAAATTTACTTTAATTAATAGTTTAAACAATTTTTGAGTGCGAACTCCCACTAGAACTGTAGTATTATTTTTCGAAAATTCACAACGCTGATAATCAGAAGACATCTTCAAACCTTTTTCTAAGGCTCTCGTTGTGGAAAATAAGTTTAAGCGTATATCAGGAACATAAAGAACATTAGCTAAATGATTTTCACTCCACTTGTTGTTATACGAAAAAATATTAATAGCACCAATTCCCAAAGCCTCAATAATATTACCATCTCCCAATCGAATTTCCTTTGGAGTCGTAAATTCTGTATACTGAACAAAATACTCTATTTTATTCGTCATATGATCGCTTGCCCCTGAATCAACAAACCATTCAGATTCTTTATCAATGCTCTCAGCAGCCTCTCTCTCGCATATGAACGCATTTCCTTTAACTTCATTTCCTTTGTGTTTATTTGTTTTATTTAAATAACATTCACGTTTCCAGTGTCCAGGCTTTTTACATATAAAACATTTTCCAGGCTTTTTGTTACTCCTAATATTCTGCTTCTGTTTCGCTACAAAAGCTTCACCGTTACTGGAATTTTCCCCACATGAATTCATTCTTGCTTCTTCCATAATAAGTCTAGCTGTCAAATTCTCAATTGTTTGCTGGTCTGGCGTTGTAGACTCCCATGCACTATAGAAATGAGCAAAACTAGATGGTAGCGTCATAAGAATCTTTGTTATTACCATAGTTGTAGAAATTTGTTCACCAACATCTTTTAATTGCGACACCAACGTTTCTAGTTTTGATATATGCATAGCGATGTCATCTTGTGGGTCCTTTTGAAAACTATAAAATTTTTGTTGTAATCTATGCACATTAGCTGTAGACTTAAATTCATAAATGCTTTCCAGTTTGCACCACATTTCTCTTGCAGTTTTACAATTCATTATATGCATTAATGGCTGTTGACCTAATGTCATAACAATTACCTTTTGAGCCTTGCCGTCACCCCTTAACCAATCTTTTATATTCTTCTGGTTACGCTCATTATCACCTTGTGTTGCACTACCAGTCGCAGATCCAGTTACACCAACTACACCTACACCTCTAACACCAACTCCAGTTGCTCCAGCTCTGGAAATACCACCAGTTGCTTCTCCAGGACCTGCACCACTGTTAGCGTCATCTGTGATGTAATGTAGCAAATCACTGGCATTTAATATTACTTTAATTTGAAAACGCCACATGTTCCACTGATCTGCTCTCTCCAGCTTTTCAATTTTTGCATATTCAGTATCCATTATTTTTAAAATAAAACCAAATATATCCGCAAAAAATTATAGCTTTCAACACGTCGATGAAAAATTCTTTTGACAATTTATATAAAATATTTCTTTAACTCAAATGAACTTAGACAAAATTGTCTGGGCCCATAACCTTTTGAATTAAACGCAGTTATTGATTTTTCAAACGGCAATAAAATAATTTAGAAAATTTATTTTAAGTACATAATTCAAAGGTAAACTGATACAAGTATTTCTGAATTCAACAAGTACAATTTAAACAAGTATGTTTGATAATTCAACAGTGGGTAATAAAAGTTTTAACAAATATTTCAATAGTATTTTTAATACTTATTATTAAAAAAAAAAAAAAAAAACACCAAAGAAGGGACTAAACCAGCGTTGCCGGAAGCTTTTACAAGAAAATCATCATATGCAGAAAAAAATCATATTTTATGAAAAAAATCATCATTTTTGAATAAAAATTTTTTTTTTAAAATTATAATTAAAATATATTAACATATCGACGCCTCCGTTCTATAACATTCTAAGTCGAAAAAGTGTGTTTTGAGTTATGAGCTCTCAAAGTTTTCACGCGGCTTACTACTATATGTGTATTCTAAGTAGATTTTTCCCTCTACCTTCGGAACGGATTGGCGCATCTTAATCGAATTTTGACATTATGTAAGTTAGAGAACGTAGAATTTAAAAATGCAAGAACATTAGAAACGTTCAAATACAACGAAAATAGTACTGACTTGAAATAAAAAAACTCATAATTTTTATAAATGAGAAATCATAATTTAAGAAAAAAAATTATCAAATCATATTTTGGTTCAAAAATCATCAAAAATATGATAAAATAATCATTCCGGCAACGCTGGACTAAACACTCTTTATTGGTGTGGGGTTTTTCTCCTGGGTACACCTGGCGATGGCCATCAAAATAGGGACGACCTTTAACTGTCGCGAATTTTATGTCTTTTTTTTGCCAATCGTAAAAGTTCAAAAACTGGAATAATATTTTCTGGAGCAATGATAAAGCAAGATAAATTCGTTGTCCCCTGCTCCTTAAGCATTGAGACTCCATAAGAACCGTAGGTTTAGTATTGGTGGTGTCCTCAATTGGTTCTAAGAAGCCTCTAATGGTTTGGACTTTTTTTTTTTTTTGCTTTGCGAGAGGGATAGTCAACAAATTGTCTGCAAAACTCTGTTGTATTTTTTGCCTCAGTAATTCGTATGCTGATACATTGTACAGCTGTAAACAGTAGTAATTTAGTTTCAGAACTTATGTATATACATGTATGTTTAATCGCATTAAAGTTCTGGAATTTCGTTGTTACATGACACCTTACGGATCTCACTTTTTGTCATAACTTTATATAGGTAACGAGAGAACTGTTTTTACAATATGAAAATAGGACTTTACATTGCACAACTAATATAAGATCGATATTTCTTACTTTTACCCGGATAATTCTCAACGTTTTAACTGTCAAAATTATGAACGCTTTACAAACAAATACTTTAAACAATTTCATACTTCTTAATCACTACGATTATCTGTGACATTGTACCGATAAAAATTGTATGATTTACACATTATTTTGTTTCTTCAAATTTGTTAGACTTTTAAATTTTATGAATTAATAATATTCGGTAGTTTGAAAAGCTATAAAGAACATACGATTTACCGTTGAAATATAACTTAATTTAGCGTATTTGTTGCTCAAATACATTGACTAGTACAATAGACTGTTCTATTGCTTCAAAAAATTCAATGTCTCTAAATACAAACCTTGTTTCGAAAATGTTTCAAAAATTATATCTTTTATTTTGAAACTTCTAAGTTTTTATTTCCTTTATTATCATCATATTGTTTTTAATGAATTATAGGAAAAAATGTATTAAATACGTATTCAATTATTCATCATAATTTGGAGCAGGGGATTTGATTTTGCTATAATCACGAATAGGGGAGTAGAACTGAAAAAACAATAAAATTAATTTAATGTTCATTTATTCAATTCTAAACATACCTTGTATTGCTTTTCTTTATATTCCTGCCACGGTTCTGGGTTAGCAGATCGATTCCAAGTTACATCAGGGTTTCTAGTAGCCAGTCTGAATATATAGAAAACTGCAGCGCAGGCTCCAGCACCAACACAAACATAGAGAGGAATTAGCTAAAATATTATTATTATTATCATTTTACTTCCTCACTTTATTTTATTACTTACGGCTGGATTTTTTTTAATGCTTTGCAAACCTAAACCTTGCATCTTGCTATTCAAGTTATATAATTATTGTATTAAAAAGACCAGTACACCTTTCTTACCGAAAGCAACTATTCATGAGAAACGCACTTTAGCTGTCATTGCGGTTGTTATCGATAAGTAAGGAAAATAAAGTTGCCATACATCTGAAACCTGGGACAAATTGCCACAACATTTTTATTGTAAAAAAAACTGATGTTAAAATTGTGGTTAAAATATTACAATAATATTTTTAAAAATACGATATTTCTGTGTTGAATATATTTTCATTATTGAAAACATTGAAGTTTTTTTGTCAAAATTTTAATATATTTAGAAAATAATCAGTTTATAATAAAACGACATGGAAAACATAGAGAATAATTGACATTCTAATTACTTCCCTGAGAGTTTATTTTGTCTCCTCAACAAAGAAAATAAAAATTAAATTAACTCCAAGTTAATTTTTAGTTGCCTGTAGCCTACGTCACAACTATTCATTGCTTTGAATCTTGACAAACGAGTAAATTAACTTATGAGCAAATTGGAGGAAATTGATAAAAAAAAAATCTGCTAGGATCATGGTAAAATAGTCAAGGAAGAACTCATGTTTCGTTTATTGACATATGAAAGCAAATCATTATCTTCACATGGCACAATAGTTTTTCGTACAGTTAATTTCTATGCTTATAAAATATTGATTCGTTATTATGATTCTTGTTTACTTTACGAAGAGTTTTATGAAATTGTTTTAAAAAGGGTAAGATTATTTCTTTTATCGCTAATTATCAAAAACACTATACGTATTAAAACCAATCAAGTAATCAAGCGATAACCTGCAAAAAAAAAAAATAAAATAAATAAACAGAAAAGACAGATGCTTCGTAAACGGCTCATAAAATTTTATTTGGCGATACTTGTTATTTCAGTCGTGAATTATGAAAAAGAGAGAGTGGAACACGAATTTTGTTCTATGTATAAACATGATAAAACTTCATTTACATACATAATTGATAATTACAACCCTTCAGTCAGGATTATTGACCTAATTTCTCGCACTAATTATGTTATGTGTGTTAATTTCATACATAAGTGGCGGGACCTACAGTTTAAAGTCGACTCCGAATCGACAGATTTTTGATAAACTTTTCATGGCAATTATATTTACTCTCAGAGTTTTTGCCAGAAATCTGCTGAGAGAAAATCGCCGAAAAAATAATTATTGTATTTTATTTTGATATCTGGCCTGGGACCACGGCTGCCTCAATAACTTCAATTAAGAGGTGAAAATATACATTAACCTCACATTTAGGTTTTGGTTAGAGGACGCGTACTTTCCAATAAGGAAGCAGAGGAATTGCACAGACCAACAAATACACAAGAGAGATATGACTACACCTTAGTGCACTTCTTCTAGCACTTCCAACCAACTATAACTAATAATGGAGCTATAGTACCTATGTATGTCGGCTCTCGACACAGAGTTCAAACCCTCAACGAAGCTCCTGCCAAGGGTCTTCAACCTCAATCTACAGTGTTCCTCATCGCAACATATCCTGCAATAGTCCAGCTGAGATCTGTTCTGGATCCTTATTATCGACTTACTCCCGTAATGTCCCGTAATAAATCCCAGAAATAACCCTAAACTGATTGGCAGATTGGGGGATTAAGACCAACCCTCAGAAAGTGAAACTAACCTAGTGAGAGGATCCGCCGTCTCATTATCGAGTATTTCGTTATGACCCGGAATCCAGCATAGAGGGATTCGGTCTGGTCCAAAAGACCTTAACGACTCCTTGTCTCGCGTACGAGCAGTGACTTACACCAGACCGATTCAATGGCCCTTAGGGCAGCCTGACTCAACGAAGACCATATAAGCTTCCGAATCCGAAATAAGCCTACCAGCTATGGCCTTCAAGATTGCGAAGTTCAGTGCCTGAAACACGCTATAGTCATTCTTTAGCCTAAAGTGAAGTTGAAGACGACCCGTCGGTGAAGCTGGGTATACCTTTCTGCCACTGGAGTACCCTACCATTCCATTGTGCCTTATCCCGGGGGAGCGGGTATGTAACTGCAAGGCAACGCCACTGTTCGGTTTTAACTTGGCAAAACCTAGTGATATCCTTGTAGGTATATGCCAAGCAGCTCACAGCCTCCGTATCTTAGATCAGGCGCTCCCCGGGTACTGGTACTCAGCATCCGCTGGGTACTTGCTAATGTGAGAAGGCGAGATTGACGATTTGGCGCGACTTGGCTGTGTTTGGAAGATCGATTGTGAAGATGACGCAAGTGGGCCGACGTTTGTTGCATTCTGTTACCTGAGTACATCGGGTGAAAACTGATCGAAATGGCTTTCAGGCTAATGCTGCAGACACCTCCGTTCCGTTAAACCCTTGGCAGGTCTTCAAGTACGTTCGATTATCGTCGCCATTTAGTTGGCGATGCAGGTTTAGTTGAGATGACTCCTAATTAGTGTCCGACCTAGCTCTGAACGCAAACTCCCATAAGGATTTGCGTCAACCATCGCGAGGACCTCACTGATTGCCATAGGCACCCTCAGGGTCTGTTAGGGACAACTGCATATTCGATATGAGCTTGAAGATGTAACCAAAATAAAATAATGAATAGACAACGTATACTGGAAGTGGAGGAGATGATGCAAGGGGAAGTAGCTTTTATGAGCAGCCCAAGAATCCGGTGATCACCGGCGAAAAAATCCCAGGCAACGGAGAACCCTCAGAGTGCAGGTGTGAGGAGTGCTGGGATTGAGAAGAGCGGCACGACACCAAAATCGGTGCAGGAGGATGCGCACTCGCGCGCAACGCTGCCAGTACATAGTGGAACGGAGAAACCTCGTTCGGGACACAGTTCCCCTAGACAAGAGTTTATGTGCAAGATGAGAAACTCAGAAGAGGAGAGTTATCCGCAAGATTAGGGCGGCAATGACGAAGGCAAGGAATATTAGTATGGAAGTTCAGAGCGGAGTATCGGAATTAGAGGAGCTAATTGACGTAATAATGAACTACAGAGAGAACTGGAAGACTGCAGAAAGGGAAAAAGATGTGAGTAAGACCCTTGACGATGCCAAGAATAAAAGGAACGACTGTGATGTATCCACACCTGTAAGTTCCCTCAACAAGAGAGGCGCCTCAAGCCCGGTGGAGTCCCGCCCAGAAAAGAGGCCGAAAGGAAAATCAACGGAGACTTCAACACAGCTCAAGCAAACATTAGTGGATGGAGAATGGAGTACAGAAAAGAGCAAGAAATCGGCAAGGAAAGAGAAAAAGGAGCGACAGAAAACTGTGAAAAATCGGCCAGAAGCCGGTTAGAAGAGAATCCATAATTCTCTGAAAAATTGCAGGTGCCGAAGCCAACCCATAAATAAGTCTTGTGTACTGAAACAAACCTTTCGATGTAGAAATCGTAGTATATTTCATGGAATCCTCATCTAACCCAATCTGTTGATAAGCCATGCTCAAATCTAGCTTCGAAAACTCCTCCTCCCCCATGTAATTTTGAAAAATATCCTCAATTCGGGGTAAAAGATATTTCTCAACATATAAATAAGGATTTAGGGTTACCTTGAAATCTCCACAGATCCTAATGCTACCATTTTTCTTCACAATCGGGACAATATGTGTTCCCCATTCACAATATTCTACAGGTTGCAATATTTCTAACTTCACCAATTTATCTATTTCGCACTCAACTTTTTCCCTAATAGACAATGGCAATGGACGTGGTCTACAAAATTTCGGTACGGCTCCTTCCTTTACCCTCAATACCGCCTTACTTTTCCCAAACAGCCCTAAACCACCATTACAAAGATTCTTAAACTTTTCCCTCATTTCCAATGAACTACCTAATGCCACTTGATCCGAATAATTCAATCTACCAATTTCAATTCCAAATGTCTTCAAAAACTTTCTACCCAATAACGGAGGACCACCGTTTTCAATAACTAATATGGGAATTACCCTAACTTTATTGCCATATTCAACATCAACATTACACGATCCCATTGGAGATATACTTGCACCATTATATGCCTTTAACAACACGTTCACTTTCTCAAGTTTATGATTTTTAAAAAATTTGGAATAAAAGTCATCAGAAATAAAATTATTTTCCGACCCCGTATCTAATTCCATTTCAAAGGATTTTTTATGCACAAAAATTTTAACTTTTATCGGCCCATCACTGTTACTAGTGATGGAAAACAAACTTAAGTCATTATTTTCAATATAATTGAAATTATATGATTTACACATCTTTTTTAAATGACCTCTTTGCCTACACTAATTACATTTATAATTTTTAAACTTACAATTCTCGCTTCTATGGTCACTGAATCCACAAACCTTGCACTGCTGATGTGATGTCTTTTGCGGCTGTTGTTGTTGTGTTCCTTTATGTTGTTGTGTTGCTTTATACTGCTGCTGTAGATGCTTTTTCCTCCATCCTTCTTTTCTTTTAATAAAATTTAGAGGCCCCTCTTTAACGTCTGTGACTTCGTACTGGCGCTTGGTTTACTCCACATTATTGGCA
Organism: Sarcophaga peregrina; assembly: GCA_014635995.1. Lineage (NCBI taxonomy): Eukaryota > Metazoa > Arthropoda > Insecta > Diptera > Sarcophagidae > Sarcophaga > Sarcophaga peregrina. The sequence continues at coordinate 81,762,737 of CM025789.1, read as the reverse complement.
ATTTCTACCACTTTATCAAAAGTGCTGTGTATTGATTCCAAAAAATTTTATCTTTGGTCGGACCTTTTTCCAACCCCATCACAAACTTGTTACAAATAGCGGTTTCTAAATTTGCACCGAACTCACAATACACAGCTAACGACCCATTCATTTACCGTTTCAGTGGGTGATTTATAAGCGTTATAAAATTTAAAGCGCTCTGCAAACCCAGTTGTTGCAGGCTTAAAATGACGGCCCATCGCTGCCAAACATACCTCAAATGTGGTTACAGCCTCTTCCACTTTTGCTGGACTTACAAGGTTTTGCAATAACACATACGACGTTTCAAACAAAGATGTCAGAAGGATTGCTTTTTTCTCTGCTTCATCCTTTATCTCATTCGCAATTAGAAATTGTTCCAATTGGTTTTTGAACACCAACCAATTCTTTTGCGTATGGTCAAAATACGGCACTTTCCCAATTATCGTTGTAGCTATGGCTTTACCACTGTTTTAATTCCACTTGGTGTTGTTTTTGTTTTGATCCTCGTCGCCACTGTAGTGAACTCACAATTGATTTTATTTATAATTAAAATAATTATTTATTTAAACACTTCACTTAAGTTTTGTTTTAATTTGTAATTTTAATGCGTGAGCGACGTCTTTCTATCTTGCCTTCTTCTTTGTAAGTGCGTTTCTTTTTCTGTATAACATAATTTGGTTTTTATGTTTAACCGTTAATATTTAGTTCTTTGAGTGTGTACTAACAATGTACCAAAACGATCAAAGAAGAAAGCAAAACACAAAAACATTACTTTAAAGGTATTTAATCTTAAATCATACTACATGACGTTAAAAGTATTAAATCTTGACAATACTACAGTACTAAAAATATTTCCCAAAAAATTCCTAAAAATTAAATTTTTTATTTGGTTTTTAGATATTTCTATATAGAAATTCAAAAAATTTTTAATTAATAACATATTGTGCCAACTAAAGCGATTTGAAAACATTGTCATTTGCATAAAAATAAACATTTTAACTTGTCTGATCCCGGACCCCTCGGTAAAAATATTATTATTATTTTACTTAAAACATTTTCTGTAAAGTTAGCTATTCGAAAATAAAAAAATAATTTGATTAGAAATTATTTGGATAATTAAAAAAATATTTTTTCATTAGCTATACAATGATTAGTTTTAAAAACGTTAACTAAGTAAAAAAACGCTAAATTGGTATTAAACTACCAAAATAATTGCATAAAGGGCAATGATTTTTGTTCTTTTATAATCGTTTAAAATGCAACACATTATGAGGGTTCGTGCAACCTTTAATAAGTGCTACCAAATCTGTAGGCAACATTTCTTTGCCAGAAAAGAAATCACCATTAGATTCAACAAGCATGCATCTTACCATTTCAAAAAGTGAGAGATTTTTGTGTTCTGCCACTCCGTTTTGTTCCGGACAATAACCAGCATACCTTTTTGTTCCATAAAACTTGTTACTTCCTTATTGACGTACTCTTTGCCACGTTCGGACCTTATTATGTTTGGCTTCTTTCCGAAATTGTTGAATGTAAACGTAACAAAATCTTTTAATTTACTTGCCACCTCACATTTGTTTTTAATCAAGTAAATATAACAATATCGGCTGTAGTCATCTATAAAGGTTAATATATAGATGACCACTGAGTGTAGGGGGGCTTAAAGGTCCACATAAGTCGGTGTGAATTAACTCCAAAATACTTTCTGAACTTACCCCTGTCTTGTTCGAAAATAGTGGTCTGGCTAATTTTCCTACTGGGCAAACTTCACAACTGTCACTCTTATCACATGGCTTAATATTCATACTGAACAGACGGGTTAAGGGTAGGGTTAGTTGAAGATGAAAGGGGGTAGGGTATATAATGCACAAACCTTTTAAGTTATTTGTATATGTAAATAATGAATGTCAGTTTATGTTTTGTTTGTGTATTTATTTTTAAAACGTGTTTATGTTTGTGTATGTATATATATACATGTTGTGTTCAGTATTATTTATATATTAGTTTACAATATTCACAATGTTTGGGTATAAGATGACAATTTGTACATTAGTTCACAATTTTAATTTTGTTATTATAATTTATAAAAATTTAAGTAATTTAAAATTAATTATTAATAACAAAATATAATGCACACGCGCAGGGCTTGTCGTAGTTGGTCAAGGTCGATAATCAACTAAGACGCCTTTTGCACGTTGAAATTTGTTTCGAAACAAATTTCAACACTCTTGAGTTTGTAGGAGAGTGGGGAAAAACGAGCGGGGGTGATTTTAGAATTTCATGTACTCAGAAATTTGCTTTGTTCTTTATTCGTATATACACATAGTTGTATTTGATTTCACATTTACTTTTATTTTTTGTTCCGCATAGAGAAGTTAACATCTTGACTGCCGCGGCAACTTTCAGAAAACTGGCCAATAGCGGCAATTTGATTTTTTACATTATATTACTAAAAACTATTTTTAGATCGTAGATATCATCAAAAGGCAAAAATTATGTTTTTTAGGAGAAAAAGTGGGTAAAAGATAACTCGTAGTTAGTCAACGGTGTTAATATAAAGCTCCCTTATTTAAAATATCTTTAGTCTTTGTTGATTTTGTGTTTGTAGCGCCAAACAATTAATTAAGAAAGGTTGAAAAAATCAAAAATATTAAAAAGAATATAATTTAAATAAAAAATAATAACACATAAATATATAATATATTATAATGTAATAACAAATATAATATTCATATAATGTTCATGTCTTATATTTGAACGTAAATCACAATGCCAAACAAAGTTGTAACTGACAAAAACAGCAGAATGACGAGATAAAAGAAAACAAAATTTCTGAAACAAATGTTTACGTCCAAAAGCGAAAGAAATTTTAAAAGAAAATGCAAAAAAGTTTCTCACATCTGTTTCGAAACAAATTTCAACGTGCAAAAGGCGTCTAACTGATGTAAACAAATGATGTTTTGAATATTATGTTGAAGAATCTTTGTATGTTGATGATGTTATTGTCGTTATGTGGGAAGGATATTGGAAGTCAGGGTTGGGATTATATACATTTGTTCACTCGTATGAACACATACCAAATGCCAACTTCTTTGAATTCATAACTTTAATAGCATCTGCATGTCTATGACCCAAACTTTTATGCCAGTGATGAATACAGTTAGTTTTACATACCTTCAATTTTACTTGTTCCTCAATTTTGCTCACGTATAAGCCAGATTCTGTATTTGCAAGAAAAACAGTTTCCCCATCTTTACGAATCGTGCTCTTATCTTTATAAAAATCAATTTGGCTGTCCTTTTCTGTAAGACACTTTACAGACAAAATATTGGTGTTTACCGTGGGTACAATCATCGTTTGCTTTGAGTCGGATTTTTATCGTCCCTCCTTCACTTGAAATTACTGTGTCATTACTTGCAAATACTATGGGTTTTCGAATGCTTCTGTATAAATTAACAAATATCTTTTTATCTTTACAAATATGGCATGACGCGTCAGAATCAATGATCCATTTACCATAACCATCTGTAGCTACAAAACAATAGTCGCTGTTGACTGCACTTAAACAAAACTAATTATTAGCTGCGGCGTTTACATGTTGTCGTTTCTTTTTCCACTCGATATAGCGCGTACAATTCTTCTTTAAATGGCCCCTTTTGTGACAAAAGTATCATACGATACCACCTGATTCGTTCTTGTTGTTTAATGTCATCATTGTCTATGTGTACCATGTTCGTTACTTTTATGCTTTTCGCGACTCCAATACAGTTATTAAATTATTGTAACTATTTGGCAAACTGCTTAATACCATGGCTATGTTTCATTTTTTATCAAACGCATTTTCACCCAGGTTCTGGAGCTTCAAAAATAAATCCTTCAGTAATCCAATATGAGCCATAACGTCATCATTGTCATCCAGCATCATGTTGCAAAACTGACTCCTCACGGTTACTTTGTTGCTTAGTGATTTTCTTTCGTGGTAGTTTTGAATATTTTGTCACATTTTGGCTGCCGTATTGCATTGTCTTATCAAGTGTAATTGATCGTCCTCCACAGATAATGATATTGTTGCCCTGGCTATGTTATCTTTATGTACCCAATTATCTGCATCTTTTTCCGGCTTTTCTTTACTTAAAACATCCCATACTCCTTTAATCAGCAGCATCTCTATTTTAAATTTCCACATAAAATAATTTTCGCTATTTAGTTTTAATTTCTGTCGTCATTTTGCCTTACAACTTTATTAAATAACGATTCAAGACTCTTTAAATAGGGTGACTGGGCTCATAAACTAACGAAAAAACAATAGAATGCTTTTATTTAATTCCGATAAGAAAAACTCCAGCGTTTTATTTGAGGGTACTTATCTTGATGAAACTTTAAACAGGAATGAAAGAATAATAAAAGAACTTCAATTATAAAAATGTGAAATGTTATGTAAATCAAAAGTTATATGATTCAAATATAACAGGTTAGAATGTAAAATTTCAATAATCTTCCATGTAAGTCTCACGAGTAAGAGGAAGGGAGGTCAATCATGCCATACCCCCGCTAGCATGACAAGCACTTGGTAGAAAATCTAATACTCACTGAGGCGCCGAGGTGTCAGTGAGGCTCCGTTTAATACAGTCAGATTAGACCTGGATTAGGGGTATAGAAATTATACGTAATCGGTCTTCCCACGATATTGGGCTAACCTTTAGTCATGCACCACATTCCCAACAGATTGAGGATAGGTACACTTAAGCCCCCACATCTCGACAAAATTGTTACCCGAGTTAGGGTAAAATGCGAGGTAACAGGGTTTTAATTGAAAGAAATTATATTAAGTAGCTTCAGGACTCTATCATTGAGCAAGTGGGCCGAGGTTTGTTGCTTAACTATTACGAGAATCACTTAAACAGATGTACAGATGTACTTATAAAGCATTTTTTACAATTTAACGCCCAATTTTTTGACTAAATACACAGTAATGAATGTCATAATAAAAATTAAAATAGTGATACTTTTATCTGGTTTCTTAAAGAATTTTATATAAATAAATAGAATACATAAATAATTGGTCATTACAATCATTCAGTCAGGATTACGACCTAGGTTCTCACACTACTTCTGACGTGTGCGTTAATTGTATACATTAGTGGCGGAACCAGCAGTTTAAAGTCGACTCCGAACGAAAGATTTTTGAGAAGCTTTTCATAGCAATTTTATTTTTGCCAGAAATCTGCTGAGAAGATATGCGGCCTAAGTGAGTCCGCTCATGAATCCATCGGGGGGGATAGCCACTTGTACCTACCTACCTATCTGCTGAGAAGAAGTTGCCAAAGAAATATTTTCGTTTTCTTGTCCGTATTATAAATAAATACATAATATATAAAAATACTAAGATGCGAATGCAATTATAGAAAATTACTATGCTATAGTACCCTATGCTCCCTAGAGGAGTAAAAGGAACATATATAACATACAAACTGTATATATATATATACTGTGTATATACTTCAATATGTGTATAAGTTAGAAAAATTAATAAAGATAATATTTAAATTTGTAGACAAACAAAAATAGCATAATTTTGTGTTTTGTATTTTGGCCGAGATTACATTAAAATTATTTATTTAATCAGGCAGCATTGTAAAAACTTCTTTGTTCATTACAATCATTTAATCATCGTTTGCGATGTGATTTATAAACTGTTGTGTTGAATAAATAATATAGTTCAAGAGTGGATAGAGAGAATTTCAACAAATAGGCCCTGCAGATTATTAAAATTAATTAAATTGTTTGAAATTATAAGTTTTTAACGTCACTTTACTACAATGTTGTTGAAATTATGTCTACACTAATTTTTGTTGTCAATACCTACTGCTCTAAATAAATGTTAAGCTCTTCTGATTAATAAAAACTTTATTTTTGTGCTGAATTAAGGAAAAATAAAATACAACTACCAGAATTTGGTTAAATTAATATTACCAATTGATATCAATTAAAAATGTTTAGTATAAGCGAGATATGTTGCATGTTTTGTTGTCCACCTTGTCCTGGACCAATTGCGGCTAAATTAGCATTTCAACCTCCTGAACCAACATACAAATTAACTCCTGCTGATGAAGCTAATGTAAAATACAATCTTCATCTTTTTGATCGCGCTGAATGGCAGTTTTCAGAAAGAGACAAATCAAAGGTGGAAGCTTTTTTTACAAGAACTTCTCGAGGAAATCTTATTACATGCATATATGTTCGTTGTTGTAAAAACGCAAAATATACTTTGCTATTTTCTCATGGCAATGCTGTTGACTTGGGTCAAATGAGCAGCTTTTATATATCATTAGGTTCGCAGTTGAATTGTAATATATTTGGTTACGACTATTCGGGATATGGTATGAGTGGTGGCAAACCATCAGAAAAAAATCTTTATGCTGATATTGAAGCTGCGTGGCAAGCCATGCAATCTAGGTAAACAACATATTAACTAATCAAATAAATAAGAAATAATAAAAACTGTAAATTTTTATATAGATTTAATATTAGCCCTGAAACTATTATACTTTACGGTCAAAGTATTGGCACCGTTCCTACAGTGGATTTAGCAACTAAACATGAAGTGGGAGCAGTTATTCTTCATTCTCCATTAATGTCGGGCCTTAGAGTGGTTTTTCGAAACACAAAACGTACTTGGTTTTTTGATGCATTTCCCAGGTAACGATTTTAATAAGTAGCATAATTACAGATTACTTAAATATACGAAACATTTAATACGGTGTTAAAAATTTAAGATACAAAGTGTTAATTTTTAATATACACCCATACCCCACTTTTCGTCGTTTCAAAATATACGACGCAAATTGAAACGACGAAAAGTGAATTATGATTTTCTATAGCAAATCATGTAAAGATCGAAGTTATCTTTTAAGGTTAAGAAACACTATAAGAGGAAAATTGAACAAAGCATATATTTAAAAAACGAAAATGATATAACATTTAATTAAATACATACAAAAGAAAATACATAGAAAAAATATTTAACTTTTTTCGAACAACCGCTAAAAATGAATAAAAATTTATTATTTTCTTAAAATAAAACACAACACGCTAATTGAAACTGAACTCTCAAATTAGAAAAACAAAGTAAAAATAAAATGATTAAAATTGCGCATCATGGTATATCGCCAACAAAAATATACACAGAGATCTTAGAATTTTAATGATCAAAGATGAGATTCACAAATTTAGCGAAAGGTACCTGAATATTCAATTGTGTTACCAATAAATCTGATGATAGTAATGAAATCAAGATACTCAAAAGGCTACATGTACATCAGAAAATAAAAAAAATTTTAATTTCTATCATATTGTATTAAAATTAAAAAAGGAAAATCTCATTGCATTTAGTATATAATAATAATAGGAATAATAAAAATTCTATTTACTCTTTTCTTTTGATTTTAATAGGAACCCAATATATGCTATATTTAAATTATGAAGTTTACTCATTATTTTAAATATGGAAATTGATTGCAAAAAAAGAAAACTAAAAAAAAAATTTGCGCTTGGGGCAATTAGAAACAAAAGTCGTCCCATCTTTTAGAAAATAAAAGAAAATTTCAAAAAAGTAGAGACTTTAACTCAAAACAACTCAACTTCGAAAATGTACAACGACGCACAGTGAAAATTAGTACTAATTCAGTAGCGACGCAACTTCGAAAAAACGTAAAAACAAACGACGCGAAGTATGCCCCGATACTTAATTGGTAATTTGCTTACCTATGTGCATCGAGGGTCTTGGGTTCAGTTCTCATCGCATACTTGAAGTGATTGAGATTATTAATTGACTTGTCTGACATTTTATGATTTATTATAATAAAAAGTTTAATGTAAAGGAATAAAACGTGAAAATTAACTTTAATCTTTGTATTGAGTTTTTGAAGACTTCATTGTACTTTTATTTGCTAGTTTAAACGGCCAACGTTAGTGGTTTAAACACAATCAAGAACAGCCAAAAGAAGTTTACAAATAAATTGGATTGACGTCTACTTGTCAATTGAGACAAGTATAGTACCCGGAGGTCAAATTCATCCATTGTACGGGTGAATGAAAACTTTGAGCGCTCATAACTCAAAACAGGCTTTTTCGACTTAAAATGTTATAGAACGGAGGCGTCGATTTAACTTCTTAAAGAGTAAAAATAACGATTTAAGAATATTATAAATCTCAGTAAAGTTGAATTATTATTTAGTAGTACAGCCGTGATTTCTCATTACGATCTTTATTCATGGAGATCGCTAGATTTGTTTGTTTGTTTTCGGCGTTTATTCATTTATTTGGTTCAAAAACGTAAGTGCTCTTGTAAGTTTGCTATAAGAGTTTTAGGGAGGTTTTGTTAACATATTTGTTTTCCTTTAAGAATATATATAGAAATGTTTTTCTTATCCAGTTTTGTCAAATTTTTGCCTTGCAAATTTACACTTCCGAAATCCTTTAGGTTGGAAGTTTTTTTTTTGTTTTAAATGAGTGATTATCAGAAGAACAAAAAAGGAATTTTTGCGTCATTAAAAAGTAAGAAGTCAAAACTCGACCATATATTTAAAAATTTTGTGCTATATATATACAGTGGCCAGCGAAAATGTATTCATGTTGGTAGATTCAGCCCTTTAACCCCTATAAAATCTTTAATGAATGAGAAAGCAAGATGAATGTTTCAGGGTTGATTACTTGTTTATTATATTACATATTTATTATATTCATATTTTTTGAAGTCGCCGTGGTCTAGTGGGTAGTGTGTTGGCTTATTAGACGAAAGGCCCGGGTTCGTATCCCAGGTCAGACATCAAAATGAAAAATATTTCTTCGGCGACTTCCTCTCAGCAGATTTCTGGCAGAGACTCTGAGAGTAAAAACTGCCATGAAAAGCTTCTCAAAAATCTGTCGTTCGGAGTCGACTTTAAACTGTAGGTCCCGCCACTCATGTATAAAATTAACGCACACAACATAAGTGGTGTGAGAAGCTAGGCCGTAATCCTGACTGAAGGGTTGTAATGGCCAATTATGTATGTATGTATTGCATATTTAAATTAAAAAATAAAAGAAATTATACACCATACTTCAAGAATATAAATAAACTTAAAAATAACTCAATTCCAACACTTTTGCACGTATAATATTAAGCGATTTATAATATTTTGTCCACAATTCTTTGTTCTTTTTTACATTTTTAATGCGCTTGAGCATTCTGCATACCAATTTTTGTATGATTTCATCTGGGATTTTGTTCCACTCCTCTTGTAGTCTTTGCCAGTGTTCATTCATGTTCATTGGCCACATGTACCATTTTCGGTACACGATAACTACTTTTATAAATCTCTATAAAGACATGTTCCTTTTTTATTTTTGAGATAATGTATGTTATGTTATATTATAAAGGTGAAATTTAACTATTGTTGCTTGTATTATGTAACATTGATTCATTTACAATTGCCGAATTCTATAAAATTTCAAAAGTCGTCCGATAACTAATTACCACGCCGCATGTACCATTATCGGTACATCACTCCAAAATTGCTCTAAACATCATTACGTCACATAAAATAGTCCTACTAATAATTACATTTTCGATATAAATATTTTAAATTAAAAAATTCACCTTGGCGTAGAAATGAGGTTTAGTGTGCACCGAAAACGGTGCACGTGGCAGGGAACGTGTTAAAAGATCCCTCAAATTTTCTATAGGATTGGAATCCGTACTTTGTGCTGTCCATTTTAGTAATTTAAATTTTTGGTTAGACAGCCAATTTGTAAGAATTTTGGAGATATGTTTAGGATTAGGAAATGTTGCCTACAGATTTGGTAGCACTTAGACGCCTTTTGCACGTTGAAATTAGTTTCGAAACAAATGTGAGAAACTTTATTGCATTTTCTTTTAAAATTTCTTTCGCTTTTGGACGTAAAAAATTAATTTCAGAAATTTTGTTTTCTTTTATCGCGTCGTTCTGCTGTTTTTGTCAGTTGCAACTTTGTTTGGCATTGTGATTTAGGTTCAAACACAAGACTTGAATATTATATGAATATTATATTTGTTATTATATTATAATATATTATATATTTATGTATTATTATTTTTTAATATATTTCCCTTATTTAAATTATATTCCTTTTAATAATTTTTATTTTTTTACCTTTTTTTAATTAATTGTTTGACGCTAAAATTATTCTTTTGCTAATGTTTTGATTTCAAACACAAAATAAACAAAGACTAATGATATTTTAAATAAGCTTTATATTAACACCGTTAACTAACTACGAGTCATCTCTTACCTACTTTTATCCTAAAAACATCATTTTTGCCTTTTGATGATATCTACGATCTAAAAATAGTTTTTAGTAATATAATGTGAAAAATCAAATTGTCGTCATTGGCCAGTTTTCTGAAAGTTGCCGCGGCAGTCAAGATGTGAACTTCTCTATGCGAAACAAAAAAGAAAAGAAAATGTGAAATCAAATACAACTCTGTGTATATACTAATAAAGAACAAAGCAAATTTCTGAGTACATGAAATTCTGAAATCACCCCCGCTCGTTTTTCCCCTCTCTCCTACAGACTCAAGAGTGTTGAAATTTGTTTCGAAACAAATTATTTGTAGTTTAATACCAATTTAGCGTTTTTTTTACTTAGTTAACGATTTTAAAACTAATCATTGTACAGCAAATGAAAAAATATTTATTTAATTATCCACATTATTTTTTTATTGCCGGAAAGCTAACTTTACGGAAAATGTTTTAAATAAAAAAATAATAATATTTTAACCGAGGGTCTGGGATCAGACAAGTTAAAATGTTTATTTTTAAGCAAATGCCAATGTTTTCAAATCGCTTTAATTGGCACAATATTATAAATTTTTTTGAATTTCTATATAGCAATATCTAAAAATTAAATAAAAAATTTAATTTTTGGAATTTTTTTGGGAAATATTTTTAGTACAAAAGATAATAACCAAATTCCATTTAAAAGTATTTCTAAATAATCTTCTTATTACAATTTTCATAAATGTTAATTTTTAAAACGCTTATTTTTTTTCATTTTGTAGTTACAAATAAATTACCAATGTTTATTTTAATAAAAAAATGCCAATAATATTTTGGAAACTGCACTTATACTTTTTTAAACAAAGTTGATATTAAACCATAACTCGATAAAAAATAACGGTAAATTATAAAGTGACATAAACCAATATGAGCCAATGTCGTCAGCGTATGCAATCAACTGACCTTTTTTAATAAAATAGTTCCATTGCGGTCGCATAGGAAGGGATCGCCTTGTTTGAAACCGCGCACGGTATCAAAAGATTCGGAGGGGTCCATTCCAACCTTGACGCAGGAATTACCTAACGTCATTCTACATAGTCTTATCAGCTTCGCGGGCATATGGAGCTCAGACATTACGATAAAAACCCGATTCCTTATGCGGCTATCGAAGGCTGATGTTCACTCGACAAAAAGATGGTGTGTGTCTACTTGTTTTTCGCGAATGTTTTTCAGGATTTATGTATTGTGAAAATCTGGTCGGGATTTGACGAGTGGCTTCAGTCGTTCATACAATACGCCTGTAAGAACCTTATGTGCGATAAGGAGAAGGCTTATACCTCTGCAGTTGGCGTAAATCGTAGGGTCTTCATTTTTTAGTTGTTGGGTATACCTCCCTCTAGTCATATTTTGTAAATAAGGTGGTGCATGTGCCCCAGAGATTATTAATGAGTATTCAAAAAGATGAGTAGATTCGAATAATACTTATTATTTCTGATACCTATACTCATTTATACTTATTTTAATATCATACTCATACTACTCATATAAAAGTAATAAAAATATTTGAGACAAGGCGAAGAAATAGAACAATTTTTAATGTGAGAATAAGAATAGATCAGGAGTCATATAATAGAGTTATATCATGTCAGAAAGTTAATATTGGATGGGAGAGATGCAGAGTTTTTGATGGCACGGCGGTGCCAAAATTAAAATATAAAATAACTAAACAGAAAAAAAAAAATAACCAAATTTTTTTTTTATAAATGTTCGCTTCGAATTTTTTATCATTGAAAAAAAATTTCTTTTTGAAAAAAAAATTGTGAAAAATTAAAAAACTTTTTTTTTAAATTGACCGCTAAAATATTTTTACTTCATTCTTACAATAGCAATTGTAAGAAAACAAAAGAAAATTAAACATTCTTAAATAAAACAACAAAAGTCAGCAGTGCTCATCCCGTTACAATAAGCGCACGCTAACGTGCAAATAGTTTGGTAGCATTTTTGTTGTTAAGAACAGAAATAACCTACGTAAGCTTCAACATGTCAACCAATGAGGTTATCAAAGAAAACTACAATGATGAAATTGAAACTTATAACATTGATTTCAGTGAAAGCAGTTCTGATGATGAATGCAGCTGGGAGCGGGACCTTGAAAATAACCGTAAAAGGTACAGCTCCAAATCACCACGAATAAATATTCTAAAGAGACAACACATAGATTCCAGTTCTTTTACTTCAAATCGTTTTGCTACTCTAGCATCTAATAATGAGGAATATGATGACAACGAAGTATCACCCCAGAAATCACATCGACCAAAGCCGCCACCAATTTTTATACCTAATGTTGATGACGTCGCAAAATTGGTTAATAACATAAGTAAGGTTGTAGATAGTAATGAATTTTATTATAAATCTTTACGAGACAGTCAGGTTCGCTTAAGCGTTAAGACAGTTGACTCGTACAGAAAAGTAGTAGATTAGAGTAGATTGACTTTCAACTAAAACAAGGGAGAGCATTTAGAGTAGTCATTAAAGGTCTTCATCACTCTACACTAATTACGGATAATAAGGCAGATTAGATATTGTTAGGGCATTAGGTAAGGAGTGTTAGAAACATCATAAGTCACTCCCATGTTCTTTATTGACCTGGACCCAGAACATAATAATAGTAAAATTTATGATTTGAAAACATTAGGTCATTGTCGTAGAAGCACCCAAAAGAACTGTTGATGATATTGTCCAATGCCAGCAGTTTGGTTTATTGTAGAAAAGCATAAGGATGCGTTAAATGCGGATTAGAACATTCAACGTCAGAATATTCTAAATCGCCAAAGCCACAGGAATATAAATAACTTGCAATAACAGTAGCGTTTCTATATACTCAGTTTATTTTCCCCCAAGATATAATGTCGAATGTGATCCGTACGACCGATTATTCAACAATATTGGCAATAGATTTTTAGTAGGTGGTGATTTCAATGCAAAGCACACATCGTGGGGATCACGTCTAACTAACCCTAAAGGAAAAGAACTCTTCAAATGCATTACGAAAATTCAGTACAATTCGCTATCAACGGGATCACCTGCATACTGGCCAGTGATATATTCAAAACACCAGATATATTAGATTTTTTTATATACAAAGCAATTCCACAAACCTCTCTAGATATCGCATCTAGCTGTGATCATAGCCCAATTATTATTGCCTTCATGACAGCATGTAAGAAAAGGCAATTAAATACCAAGCTTGTCCTTGCAAAAACTCATATTAATCTTTTTCAACGGCACATTGAATGTTAACTTGATCTCCGTTTGTCTTTTAATACAGAAGGTGAAATTGACTGTGTTGTTTTCAAAAGTGATACATGAGGGTTCGTTTAGGACTACACCACAAAATTTAACTTATAGTTCGGCTGTCGTCTGTTTATCATTAATCACAGCAAAATTTAATTGTCTTTGGGTTAATTGGTTAATTTAACTGTCTTTGGGTTAAGTTCAAAATCAGGGCACATCTTTTGCACTTCGGGTTTCTTTATAGAAGTCCAAACGCGGAAAGAGAGATTACCATATCTGGCTTCGACTCTCTTTCTGACTCCATAACTAGGATCCTGGAGGATTATCCGAACAGTGAAATTGTTGTTGCTGGTGATTTCAATGTTCATAATTCATCCTGGCTCCACCATTCGAGCCGCACAACTCCTGAAGGCCAATACGTTGACTTGTTCGCCGCGCGTAATCACCTTGCTCAACTAGTGAATGAACCAACACATATATCGTGTGTTGATGGGCACCAAAATAATACACTCGACCTTTTTCTTACTTCACACCCTGATAAGTATGAAGTTAAGGTTTTAGCACCTCTCGGTAATTCGGATCATTGTACCATCTCTGCCTCTTTTCCGTTCTCTGGACTTCGTGAGGTTTCACCTATGGCTAAGAAACGCTCTGTTTTTAACTACGGGAAAGCACGTTGGGATGAACTCAACAATTTTTTCCGGCGCTTTAATTGGAAACTTTGTTTCCTTGCATCAAATATTGATGCCGCAGCAGAGATGGTAATGAATATAATTAAAACTGGAATAAATACTTTTATTCCTTCCAAAAAGATTTCGATTAAATCAAGGGATAAATCTTGGTTTAATCAGACTTGCAGACTAGCGGTCAGATCCAGAGAGGAATCATTCAGCAATTGGCGTAGAAACAAGTGTGCACATACAGATTTGCTACGCAAGCAGGTGAGATCCTCGTGTGCCGCAGTACTGAGACGCGAAAAGGCTTTATACGAGCAACGTCTTCGTACTAAAGTTCTTTCTTTCCCTCGGGGGGGGAAGAGCTTTTGGTCATTTGTTAAGAGTTTACGGAATAATACTAGTTCGATTCCAACTCTTATAATGAATGACAAAACATTTGCTGACCCGATTGAGAAGGCGAACCTTTTGGCTAGATTGTTTGCAGGTAACTCTCACCTACCGGCGAGCACTCAACCTCTACCCGAACTCGAAAGAGTATCAGTTACTATGCCTAGTATATTCTTTCGAGCCAGGGCAGTTAGGAAGGTTCTTGCGGATCTCAACGTGAACAAGTCTTCTGGGCCGGATGGTATACCAGCACTGGTCCTGAAACAGTGCTCTTCGACGTTGGCTCGTCCATTAGCTAAGCTTTTCTGTTTGTCGTATCGTGCCGGTATTTTTCCTTCATGTTGGAAGCTTGCTAATGTTACGCCAATCCCTAAGAAGGATGAGGCTAATAACCCTGAAAACTACCGCCCAATAGCTGTTTGTTCTGCTCTTTCAAAAGTGATGGAGAGCATGATTAATCACCACCTTGTGAGGTATTTGGAGTCCAACGGTTTGCTAAATGATCGTCAGTACGGTTTCCGTAAAGGACGCTCTACTGGTGACCTTTTGGCTTTACTCTCTAAAAGGTGGAATGGTTCCATTCACCGCTTTGGTGAGGCCAAGGTTGTCGCTCTGGATATCTCAAAGGCGTTTGATAGGGTCTGGCATGAGGCTCTGGTATCGAAGTTAATTGCTTTTGGTGTCGGTAGTCACTTCTCTCGATTTATATCGAGCTTTCTCAAAGATCGCACTATTAGAGTTGTTATAGATGGCGTCTTTTCCGACGAGTTCAGTATAAATTCAGGGGTACCGCAGGGCTCCGTTCTTTCTCCTACTCTTTTTCTTATTTTTATCAATGACCTTCTATCTATTACTTCGAATCCTATTTACTCTTTTACGGATGACAGCAACATTTGTCATTCATATTCATTTGATCCGAGGCCGAGCCTTTTGGAGATTGGGGCAAGGAGGTCGAACATGAATGACACACTCACAGGTGACCTAATTAGCAATCCCTGAGTGGGGCCGCGCGAACAGGGTCGATTTCAATGCGCGCAAGACCCAATGTTGTTTTTTGACGCACCGGCGTGATGCTGGCTCTGGTGTTCTGCCATCTGTATCTATGGGTAATGTAAATATTGAGGAGGCGGATGCTCTTGATGTTCTGGGCATGAGAATTAGTTGTGATGCTCGTTGGAACGATCACATTTTTCGAGTGTCGAAGGAAGCATTCAAGTGACTTGGTTTTTTGAAACGGTGCAGGAAATACTTCACTCCATCCGACCCCGGATGGAGTACAACTCTCATGTATGGGCCGGTGCTCCAAAGTCTATTTTGAAGCTTCTCGAAGAATACTGCGTAATATCTGAAAGATATCGAGGATGCCGGTTGACAAGACCAATTTTAACAGTGCAGTTAGTCATCTAAAGCAAAGGTTACGAGAATTAAAAATTTATTCAATCAATAGTTATCTTCACAAGCCAAGTCCTGCTAATAATAACGATTACAATTTCTGGAAAGCGACGAATTATCTAAAACATGCTCAAAAGCGTAATATTCCAATAAAGGACATAAATGGTGATTGGTGTCGATCTGATAAGAATAAAACTGCTGCCTTTAGGAGCTACCTTGAAGCCATATTTACTCCTTTTTCATTTTGTACACTAGAACAAAATTCCATAATAAACTCCTTTTTAGATATTCCTTGCCAAATGAGTCTACCCATTAAACCTTTTAGGGTTAATGAAATTATAGCTGAAATAAAAAAACTTAATCCAAAGAAATCAGAAGGATATGATAATATTGATGCAAAAGTTTTAAAAAATCTGCCGAAAAAAGTTTTAATTGTTTTTACGGGTTTGTTCAACGCAATTTTAAGGCTATCACATTTTCGTACTCAGTGGAAACATGCAAAAATTATAATAGTTAATGAACCTCATAAGCCTGAACATTGTATTGAATTATACAGTTTGCTACCTGCTATATCTAAATTATTTGAAAAACTTTTTCAAAAAAAACTACTACCGGTTCTAGAGTCTACAAATCATACCTGATCATCAATTTGGGTTCCGACACAAACATGGAACTCCTGAGCAATGTCATAGAATAGTTAAACAAATTAGAGATTCTCTGGAAAACATGGAGTACTGTATTTCAGTTTTTCTTGACGTCAAACAAGCCTTTGATAGAGTACGGCACAATGGCCTTCTATTTAAGTTAAAAAAACTTTTGCCAGCTCCTTATTATCTACTACTCAAATCATACTTATATGGGAAGCCTATTAGGCCCAATATTATATACATTATTAACTGCTTATATGCCGACAAAAAAGAAAACGTTTTGATTGCTACGTATGCCGATGACACTGCTATATTAGCTACCAACAAATCCACCGCTTTAGCAGCACAAACACAGCTTAATGTAATGAGTAATTGACTAAAAAACTGGAATATAAAAGTGAATGCGGAAAAATCCAATCTTGTCACTTTCTCACTGAAAAAAGGCGCCTGTCCTCCCGCTTACCTTGACGGAACTATTATACCTATGTCCGATCACGTAAAATATTAGGATAAACGCTTGACTCGGAAGGACCATATAAAACAGAAAAGAAAGCAACTTGAATTCCAAACAAAAAGGATGTATTGGCATCTTGGTCCTAGGTCCGAATTAAACCTTAACAAAAAACTTTTTCTTTATAAAACGGTACTAAGGGTGATATGGACTTACGGAATACAGCTATGGAACTGTATCCTACTCAAATATTGATATAATTCAAAAATATCAGTCTAAAACACTTAGACTTTTAACGAATGCACCGTGGTTTATGAGAAACAACGCTATTCATCGTGATCTTAATATACGTCTTATTAGAGAGGAAATTAAAATTTGGTCTGTGCAAATTGGTTTAAAATTCAGGGGGCTAATTTTGGCAATCGCATACGATCAAATACTTACTCGTACGTTCGATTTTTTTTAGTTTTGGGATTCTGTCAGACGATATCGATTAATATGTGTCGACATTTCTAATGACAGCAGTCGATAGCGTGCAACTGTTCGAATGCAATCTTGCGAATTTTTAATCGTAAGCAAAATACCTATCAAATAAAGCTTTTTTTGTTAACAAAATATGAAAAAAAAGAAAAAAGTTGCTATTGAAGGTCTGAAGAACATTAAAACTTTTGGATCAGTTATGCAAATAAAGAAAAGGGGAAGATTGGGCAGAATCAAAATATTGTAGTGATATTTTGCAACTACATCACAAAGTAATACATCTTGTAACGATTTGTTTATTTCTGCCTGTACACTGTTTGATAATGAAGAAGTTCACAGCGAAAACATTTGTAATAAAATTTTAAAATTAAAAAGAGGGCAGAAAATATAAATTCATTCAAAAATACTATACCTGTGTAATTAGCAAAATTTAGTTTTTCATTTTCTGAATTGAATGTGTTCAGTGTTGGAAAACATTTCACAACACTGGAAAAATAATATCGATTCGTTAACCATCGACTAACAGAATTAGAAATAAGCCCACTTTCGAAATTTCTATCAACTCAAAAACCATTTCGATCACGACTTCCAGATTATACCCCAGTTTTTTTTACCAAAATGTAATTTTTTAATTTTCGTTTTTTGTAAATTTTTTAATACAGCATGATAGACAACACTTTAATATGTCAGAAAATAAATTTTGTTTTTCTAAACCGGTATTTACCGTTAGTCTACAGAGCAACAAACATAGAACCTTTTACTATTGTTAAATAATCAAGTGCAAGAAGTTTAATTTAAATAGTTGGTCAAATAAATGTTTTTGAATAAAATTAAAAAGTTGAAAAACAATATTTTTAATGGATAATAAAGTTTATGGTATGGTATGTATTAACTAATTGTAAAATAAAAAGTTAAAAAAAAATAAACAGACGTAGAAATAACGTGTGTTGTTTACATGCATATTCGCGCATTCATTTATTATTTTGTTTTTCCATAAATTTAAACTTTTAAAAAAATGTTTGAATTTGTCCAGTGAAGCAACAAAATTCAAAAATAGCATATTGTCTTGTGCAACACATTCTAAAGTTTTTTCCTGCAATAACTTAAGATATTTGCTTTTTACTAGACTACTTTTGCTTCAGAAATGAAGAGCTCTTCAAAATTTGGCAAAAAACAAATGCTAAAGAAAAGAATAAGGAGGAACTTTTGAATTTCGTTCTAGAAAAAAGTGGAACTGCAAATCCTCCTGAGGATTATTTAAAACATTTAAAAGAAAAAATAAGGATATATTGCGTAAAATTAGATGCAAAGTGGTCAGAATGCTTAAGAAACACTAACGTATTTATGTCTCGAAACATGAAATGGCTAAATTCTAAAGTATTTTTTAAAAAAGTTTTAACTGAAGTACCAAGCACCTCTAAAGCAGGTCTGCCACGAATGCCTTTTAATGAATTTGCAGAAGTTAAAGAAAATCTAATTTTTCGCCTACGTATTATAATCATATGTTTAACATGCTCGTTTCCATTGGAATTAGATAAGTTTGAGAAATATTGTTTTGAAACTGCTAGATATCTCCAAACCAACTACGATTGGATTCCTATGACACCAACCCTCCATAAACTGCTTTTTCATTCGAAGTAAACTATGCAGAGCACACTATCACCAGTTGGCTGCTCTGGTGAGGATGTAGCAGAGTGCAGAAATAAAATTTACAAACACGACATGCTCGGAGAAATAGTCGTATTAATAATCAGACAGATATATTTAATAATGTATTAGACTCATCAGATCCTCTTTTTTCGTCACTACAACAAAACACACGCATACAGCAAAGAAAACGTAAAAAATTTCCCCTCTTTTAGCAGATACTGATGAAACCACGGATGAAGAAGCCTTTGAAGAAGAATTTGAGAATGAATTTTTAGAAAATATAATATTTGAAAGCGAATTAGAGGTAATTAGCAATTAAATTGTAATAAGAGTTTTTTTTGAAATATAATTGTTTATCTTTATAAATAAAACTAGTATTTAGAAATACGTCGTTTTTAATTAATATGTGTAGAAAGACACAATTTTTAATTAACTTTCACAGAATTGACAAAAAACTATTATATTCTCTCCGTAAATTTTTTTGCCAAAAAAATCTATTTTAAACCAATGTGCAGTACAAAATACCAACAAAGACTGAGCAACCACCAAAATTTACTTGCGATTTCACTGTTAGATGATACTTTTGACGTTAGACGCTTGAAAAGATTACACGTACAGTAAGACCCCGGTTAACGCGGAGGATATGTTCCAATAAGTTGCAGCGCTGAACGAAACAGCGTTAAACGAGGCAGCTTAACACGTGCATATGTAAATACATTGCAATTTCGGAAAACAGTTGCAATTTTCATCCTGGACAGGGTAACAAAAGAGCGTTGAAAAATCCCAATACCAAAGCGTAATACGTGAAACAACGTTAATCGAGGTCTTACTGTACTATGTCTCCCATTTCGAATATAACTTTCTGTATGTATAAATAATTTAATGTAAATAACTATTTTTAAACATTGTAACATATATAAATAGTTAGGTTTGTAGGAATCTAACACTCTGTGAAATTGTTGTAGTAGCTTTAAATTATGCTAATATTTATTGGTAAATAAATATAAAAATAAAAAAAATAAAAATTATAAAAAAATGTATTTGTTTTGAAGGTTTAATGCAAAAATTAAAACCCTTTATAGTTAAACTACAAATAATAAATTAAGGTTTTTGTTTATTTGTACATATTTAATTTTTTTTTTAATTTTAATTGAACGTAATTAAAACTCTTAAAGAAATAAAATGCTTTGCTATCGATTGCAAAGCACAGAACGGAAAGCGGTAACGTTTGACAAACGCTCATAACATAATTTTACATAAATATTTAGAGCGAGAAAAAAAATGAATTGTAAGTTCTGTAAAGCAAATGTGTCAGAAGCTACAGATATACAGAGTGAAAACTGGCGGATAAAGTTCAAAAATTAAATGTGTACAAACATTGATTTTGTGTTAAAAAATGGAAAATTTGGGATATTTTTTAATTTCTTCAATGAAAAGTTTAAAAATTTGTAAATATGACTGATGTTATAGAATGTTGCTCTGATGCGGACAGTGGCTATTCCTTCGTTCACAGGAGAGGTCTTGTTAGCGACAAAACCTCAAATTCCATCAGCTGGGCAGAAGGGACTACCCTTACGAAGGATATGGAGGTCCCATGTGCGTAATCTTAAATCATATTCCTTCAAACGTTTCCCGTGGTCGTCAACTTTTGAGTAGGTTCTCACAAACATTCTGGTCTCTGGGTGTAGGTGTACACAATATGCAATTACACACTAACAAATACATCGAACATCTTCAAAATAAACCCACAACAAGCATGAGAGATAGACAAATATGCAAAACCAACACGTAACAACAAACAATGTAGTTGCAAAAGAATTCTCGAGAAGCCGAAACCCCGAGTGTTCCAGAATAGCGAATAGTTCTGTGTGAATTAGTGTTGCCACCTTGTGTGTAATTACACATATTGTGTGTGTAGCATGTGTGTAATTTGTATGCAATTTTACTTTTTGTTCTACTTTTTCTGTAGTCGCTAATTTTTATCAGTCAATTTGTTAACACTGATTGTTTTGTAAATTTACTGCAATTTCTAACACCAGGGGGAAGAGTTTAACAAACTCTTATTTTAGTTTAAATAATAAATTTATAAATATATTGTTACGCATAGCGAAACGACCTAATATCGTTTAACATTAACGATAAACAAAAGCTAAAAATACATAGACCATGAGGCAATGCGTACACAATACACACGACTCACATACATACTGACACATACATCGAACTTATAATAAGTAAACCAGCTACAACAAGTATGAGAGATAAATGGACAGACAAGTATGCAGACGCAACAACAAACAATGTAGTCACAACAGAATTCTCGAATGCAAAACTGCGAACGTTCTACTTCGAGAACCATCATCAGACTGGAGCCGTTCGCATATAAAAGGGCAAGGCAAGATATGCAACCAGTTTAGAGTGAATTCAGTCAGCCTTGCGTGTAGTTGCGGGTGAAGTAGAAAGTCGCAGTGAGAAGACAAGTTGCGTCCGTAGTAAAGTTTACCGAAGAGTTGTTAGTGTTTACGAGAGGAGAAGTGTTGTGCTTACAAAAAGGTTGTAAGCGGAGAATAACGAACAAGTGCTGTTGCTTATAAAAAGGGTATAAGCACAGAAGAGCATCGAACGAGCACATACTGTTATAGTTATTGTTGTGTATTTTGTATAAGTTTGGACAGTGGCACATAAAAGTAGTGTGAATAATAAAGAGTTTCATTGAAATAAAACCCATATTTGTTTTTACTTGGTTTGCAATCATCGAACTCATATATAAACGTTTTTAAAAAGATAAAAACGTAACAATATGTATGTTAAAAAGAAAAACGAGTTCCATCCATCATATGTAATTGGATAAATCGTTTGAGAACATTTTTTTATAGTTTATTCAGTAATTAGATAAATCTCAAATCATTTGTATGTCTTGTAAGTTTTATAACAATATTTTTTACTTTTTTTATTTTCATAAAATGGACAGCATTGACAAGGTTTCTAAGGTTAAATCACCTGTTTTAGTCATTCATGGCACAGATGACGAGGTTATAGACTTTTCACATGGCATAGGTATTTATGAGAGGTGTCCGAAAGCCGTTGAACCACTTTGGGTGGAGGTAAGTAATCTTAAAATACTATTTAGAGACAAAATTATATAAGATATATTAACCTAAATACTGAAAAAGTGTTGCTCAGAGGCAGCTTTGGAATATTTTATACAATTTATTTTTTTTCCTCTATTAGACCGTGAAAAGTTTATTCTCTAATATAAAGACGGTGGTTGCTTATTATAAATAATTCTATGCAAAATTAGTAGTACTCGGCACTTCAGTAAATTATCAAACGTGATGTTATAAATTCATTTGGCATAATGTGATATGCTACTATTCTTTTTAATACCAAATACATATCAACGCAGTTCACAATCTTGGGCATTTAGCTGGTAAATTCATACTTTAGTAAATATTTGCCATTAATTGTGAACGGTTTTTTTTGTTTAGCTTTGCACCACTTATTGCAAACTTCTCAAATGAAAAGGCAAGCCATAGGCTAGGTTAGTGGACGTGTACTTGTGAGTTAAGACAATTACAGTACCCGGAGCTCGGAATTGACCCATTGGACAACGTCCTTAGAGAGGGAAGGAAATAAAGGGAATAAGATGAAAGAAGGGCATGTAGGTAAGGGGGTTAATGGGAATCGGAAGAATCACACAGAAAGAAAAAGACACAAAGCTATTAATTAGATTTTGCAACTAAGAATAGCTAATCTTGAAAAAATAAGAAAGAAATATTTTCCAAGTTTACCCCATCAAACCTCATAACACATAAGTTTGAACATAACAACCCGATCTATTCCCCCAACACCTTGGTTCTTCTCCCTGCCTATCCATTGATGCGGGCGAAGAGGTGGCAGATTGGGGTGTCAGGACCAATCTATCACATCGTCCTCAGAAAGTGATCATAATCTAGCTAGAGCATCCGTCGTCTCATTACCGAGTATTCCACTATGACGCGGAACCAAGTATAGAGGAATGCAGTCTAGTCCAAAAGCTCTTAGCGACTCCTTGCACTCGCGTGCGAGCCGTGATTTGCACCAGACCGACACAATGGGCCTTAGGACAGTCAGGCTGCAACGAAGATCATATAAGATTTCGAATCCGAAGTAGGTCTCCCAGCTATGACCTCTGTGTAGCCTTCAAGACTGCGAAGATCACTGCCTGTAACACACTACAATTATCCTTTAACCTGAAGTGAATTTGAAGACGGAGTTCTCCACAGAAAACTCCAGCGCCTGTACCTCCACCTAATTTTGACCCGTCTGTGAAGCTGGGTGCAACTCTCTGTCCCACCATTCCATAGTATCCTATCTGGTATAAGTATACTCAAACCAGGCATTACTATTGCCTTAGGCACAATATAGTCGGTGGCTTTTTCCGAAAGTCCGTATCTTCTCTCAGGCAAGACGACGTTCAGAACTTTGGAGTGTCCTAACGAGTGCTGAAACAACACATAAGTAATAACCAGTCTAACAATCGCCCGATATATCCAAAGAATGGCCCTAGGCGAAAAACCCCAGCTCTTACCTAAAGTATTCAGTCCCTTTTCCATTCTTTCCAGGAGCCACAAGAAAGGGGATAGTACATCCCCTTGTGAAGTACCCCTGGTTGCACGCATAACGATAGAATATCTACCCAGATTCAAACCATACCAGAAAATCTGGGGCATATACTAAATATCCGTAAGCGAATTCTCAATTGAAGAAGTTGTAGCATTGTTGAAATTCCCCTCAATATCTAAGAAAGCCGACAGTGTATACTCAACCCTAGCCAAATTCGCCTCAACAAAGCCTGTCACATTGTGAAGAACGCTCTCAACCCTTAACCTCGACTTACCCCTAACGTAAGCATGTTACGAAGTACTCAACAAAGACCCGTCTGTGTTTTACCTCAAATTTTAATCGATAAGCCTCTTCAAAGCTTTCAAAAGAAAGGATGAGAGCGATATCGGTTTACAATCCTTAGGGTCGATGTGAATGGGTTTACCGGCTTTCGGAATAAACACCATAAGCACATCTTTCCAACCATTGGGTATATTACACCACCTTCATACCCAGCATGCTGAAGCAGAGTCGGAAAGATGCCGTCTGGAGCGGGCAACTTAAAGGGCTCAAAGCTCCTTGTAGCCCATTTGACTTTATCCCTGGTAATGATCTCTAAATCTTGCCATCGTTACAGACGCGATCAGCTACTCTCAATGGATACCTTTCCGGATCCACACAACTGTGAAAATTAGTGTTCAATAGAACCTCTAGGGTTTCTTTTCTCGAAGCTGTCCACGTCCAATCGTTCTTTTGGACGAAGCCTAGGATTTTAAAGTCTTTAGAGAGCATCCTACGGAAACGAGCCACATCGGCAACATCCTACATACTTTCGCAGAAACTCATCCAGGTGGCTCTTTTTGCGCGCTTTATTTCCCTTTTATAATCATTAAAGCTGTATCTATAAGCAGACCAGTCAATATCCTCGCCCGACCATTTAGCCTTATTAAAGATTCCTAGTACAGCAGCGGAGTCTTTGGAGTACCACATTCCACCAGGCTGACTGGTTCCTCTTACCCGGGTAAGTAAGGGGATAAGCATCTCTATCATTGATGCTAGGAGTGGAATGACCCCTATGTTCTCCCTCCACAGTCTTCTCAAATTTGATCCAGTCGGTTCGTTTTGGATTCCTAAAAGGCTTATAAAGCCGTTAGATAGATTAATACTGAAGGAAATCAGCTACTGCTACATCCGCGTTACAGAGGGTAATGTCAACTGCAGCTTCCCTGCATTATTACAACCGAAGACGAGGCGACATCTTCTTCACTTGCTCCACCATTAGTTCAATTAGGTCCTCAGAAGGAGATGCAGCCTCATACAGCTTATATGATGACAACAACAACTCAACAACAAGGTCGTCTCTGTACGCCACAGTTGTTACGTCAGCCGCATAAAAGGAAGGAGTGATTAACAAATCTAACTTACTACTAGGTAAAATACAGGTACTTACATTCTCACTTGTTTTAGGAAAAAGTAACCTATAATCAGGATTGCTCAAACCCAGAATCCTATCCCTGAGGATTAGGGTTGCCAGATTCCGATTCGCAAAAAGCTGGACATTGGGTTTTAAAAAGCTGGACATTGGGTTTTGAAAAGCTGGACAAAACAAAAAAAAAAAAAGCTGGGCATGTATATTAGTCCGTGGACAACCTTGTGGTAAACACCAACCAGCTCCGCCTTGGAGAGTTGTGAGTTGAGACTTCGAAATAGTTTGAGACAACTTCTGTGTTTTTTTGTGTTTATCAAGAGAGCGGCTGCCTTCATATTTGATTATAATGTCTGTTTGGCACACTTTACACTCTGCGTGTAATTATCTTTTTTTTCTTATCCAATTAGCATGTTTTGGAAACTCTTTCCATCTATCGCAGAAAGTTGAGAGAAGTTTTTTTGATGGACCAGCTTCATCAATATTTTCAAGATTATCAGCAAATTATTTTTATTTTCATGTACAAAAAAATAAAAGCTGTACGTAAAAAGAAATTGACTATCGCTTGCAATAATATTTACTATGTCATAGGCTGCTCAAGTGTTGAGACGTGTTGTCAGTGATGATAGAAGAGGGAAATCAGAACTTAGTTGTATAACAAAATTTAAATTTGAGGTAAAACACAGATCGGTCTTTGTTGAGTGGGTCGCAACAGGCTTACATTAAGGGGAAGTCTGTTGAGAGCCCTTTTCATGAAGTGACTGATTTTGTTAGGCTGCTTTTGATACTATTCTCTGTCTGACTCCGCTTGACTTATATGTCAAGCGGTGTGCAGCGCATAGTACTGGAAACAGCGTTCGATAGGTCACTCCAGAGTTCTGAATACCGCCTTTTCTGACGGAAGGAATGGACTTTCAGAAAAAGCCACTGATTATATTGTGCCTGTGGCTATTTTCCTACCTGGTTCGAGAATACTCATACCGGATAGGGGACAATGGAATGGTGGGGTACTCCAGGGGCAGAGTGGTATACCCATCTTCACAGATGGGTCTAAGTTAGGTGGATGTACAGGTGCTGGGGTTTTCTGTAGGAAATTCGGTCTTGAACTCCACTTCAGGTTGAATGACAACTGCATCGTTTATCAGGCGGAGATTTTTTTTTTGGCTTTTGAGGCCATAGCTGGTGGCCCATCTTCGGATTCGGAATCTTACATGATCTTAACGGGGATCTGAAACAGATCCCAGCCGGACTATTGCAGGGTATGTTGCGATGAGTAGGAGTTGGAGACTGTCGAACACCTTCACTGTAACTGCCGAACCTTTGGTAGATTGAGGACCCTTGGCAGGGCCTTCTTTAAGAGTTTGAGTTCTGTGTCGAGAGCCGACATCAAGGCTCTCCATAGATTCATTAGCAGCTTGGGCTAGTTGAGAGGTGCTAGGGCTTCATAAGTGTAGTCGCGCTCACACCCTCTTTTGTTTTGTGTCTGTTTCTTTCTGTGTAATTCCTGAGTACGAAGTCTTAGGCATGCCAACTTACACAACACTACAGCTTTGTCTTATCCATTTCAGAGATGTCTGATCAATTGCGATCCGAAGTAGTAGTTAGTAGGTCGTCTGTCGTTCCGCCAATATTGGGTCACTCCTTTGTGCTTGGGATCAGTTTTCATTGGCTTCAATCCATGTTAGCCTTATATCGACGACGGATTCGTTTTTCTCAGCTTTCACGCAGTGTTTACACTCCAAATTACGAGGTCGTTTAAAGAAAGTATCAGCATTCTCACGTTTTACACCACTTCATTCCGCCAATAGCACCGGTCGAGAATCGTCGTCTGCAATTTTCAAGCGTCCTTTACTAGATTTTACATCTGCTCTTTCACTAACATGATGATGATCATTGCGTTCCAATTGTTTTCCTCGGCTTTTTTTGGATCTACCCATTACAACGTTGCCTACACCAGAATCTTTAGGTGTTTCAATGGCTTGTCGTCTTGTTGGTGATAACGGTCTTGATCTTTCACGTGGCGCTTTGCAATTGCTTTGAATATGACCACCCTTTCCACAGAGGAAGCACTTAAGTTTAGCCTATTGTCCTTTTTCTTTCTAAACTTGCTTCAACATCTCTTTAAGTTTATTTAACAGGCAGTCTTCTTCCTCCTCGACTTCTATTCTTCGCACTTTGCTAATTTGTGGTCTAGAAATCGTCCGAGTGGGCTCTTGGGCTAGTGCGAAGGTCACGATCTCTGCAAATGTTGCCTTCTGTGTGGAGCATACCGCTAGTTTGATGTCAGGGTCGCATATGCCATTCACAAACGCCTCAGTCTTAATGTTGTCTATCAGCGG
Organism: Sarcophaga peregrina; assembly: GCA_014635995.1. Lineage (NCBI taxonomy): Eukaryota > Metazoa > Arthropoda > Insecta > Diptera > Sarcophagidae > Sarcophaga > Sarcophaga peregrina. Next base: position 81,735,091 of record CM025789.1, on the reverse strand, counting down.
GTGGTTTTCTGCACCAACCTCTCCACCTCCATTGCAAAGGCTTGTAATGACTCGTTTGGCTTTTGCGCCCGGCATCTCAACTCCATGCGATACAGCTCTCGCTTGTGCTCATTGCCGAATTTCCGCTGTAAGGCCACCATTACGTCTTTATAGTTGTTTTTACTGCTGGCTGGCACGGTCTCTAGTATCTCGGCTGCTACACCTTTTGACGCCAAAATTAGTTCCAACGCCTTCTCTACATTGTCCACATCGTTTCTGCTGGCTACTGTCTCAAATTGGAATTTGAATACGGATATACGGGTGAGCTACCATCAAAGCAAGGTGGTCTTATTCTGGCACAACTCGCACTGGTTCTGGTCGCTGGCTTTGGAGGTTGATTATCTTTTCCCCCATCGTTACGAGTTTTCCGTCAACGATCCTTCCCAAATCGTTCACTTTTGTGTCAACGATCTTTTCTAAATCGTTTACTTGCGTGCCAACGGTCTTTTCCAAATGTGACACCCTTTCCTCGACACCAGTGATTCTTTTTCTGACAGACTCATGTATTTCCTGCAGTTTCCTGCAAAACCGCTGATTGCATTCTATCCATCATTTGTGCACTATCTTTTCGTACATCAGCCAGAAGTTTCTGATTTTCGGCTCTAGAAGCTTCGAATAGCTTTTGGTTTGCTGCTTGCATTTACTCCATAATTTGTTCACTTTCTCTTCGAGACTCAGCTCTAGATGCTTCTTGAACATCGGCAAATAGCTTCTGGTTTGCTACTTGCATTTTATCCATCATGGCGGCTAGCAACGAATTTATGTCGACACCGCTAGGCGTTGCAGGAGCCCATATCTCTCGTTCCTCTTTATCCTCGAACTCATAGAATTCGATGTCGATGCCCTGAAGCTGCAATTGTTTTCTTAACCGCCTCTGCAGTTTATTCTTTGTGCCCGTTGTTGGTTGCTCTAGCTTACCCAACTCTTTTAAACCGGTCCACCCTTAGTTCGGATAGTTTCATTTTATTTATATATATATATAAGCTATAATGTAAAAAAATGCAAGTATTAGTACAAGAAACATCTAGAGTTGAAAACCAAAGAATGCAGGCGGCAATTATGGAACACATGGAGCATAGAGAAGAAAAATTTTTAGTAAAAATGGAAAAGAAACTAGAAGCGACAACGGAGAAGCTGCAGGAAATACGTGAATCTTTCAGCCAAAGAATTGCCACTGTTGAGGAAAAGGTGTCAAATATAGAAAATGACCGTCGATGCCGATGGTCATCATTTCAGTAAAAGTGCTGATGCTATATCTAGTAAAAGACGCAAGAGCAATGAGGACGGTGGTTCTCGACCGGTGCCATTGGAGGAGCGAAGTGGTGTAAAACATGGAAATAATTAAACGCTTAAACGATATTGTGAATAGGATACAGAAAGTTGGCAGGCCCCATACAAAAATGAAGGTCGTACACAAAGAGCGGCTGGTAAAATGTGGGGAAGAGATAATGTGCCTATTCGGGACGAACAGGCTCAAGTGGGCGGCAGTGTTACGCATAGCGAAACGACGTAATATTGTTTAACATTAACGATAAACAAAAGGCTACAAATACAAAGACCACGAGGCAATGCGTACACAATACACACGACACAAATACACACTAACCCATACATCGAACTTGTTATAAGAAAACCAGCTACAACAAGTATGAGAGAAAAAGGGACAGATAAGTAAGCAGACGCAACAACAAACAATATATTCGCAATGGAATTCTCAAGAATGCGAAACCGCGAACATTCCACTTCGAGAACCATCATCAGACTGAAGAGGTTCGCATATAAAAGGCCAGGAGAAAGCAGACAACCGGTCAAAGTGAATTCAGTCAGCCTTGCGTTAAGTTGCGTATGAACTTATCAGTCGCGGTGTGAAGACAAGTTGCGTCCGTAGTAAATTTTACCGAAGAGTTGTTAGTGTTTACGGGAGCAGAAGTGTTGTGCTTACAAAAAGGTTGTAAGCAGAAAATAACGAACAAGTGCTGTTGCTTATAAAAAGGTTATAAGCAGAAAAGAGTATTGAACGAAAACATATTGTTGTGTATTTTGTATAAGTTTGAACAGTGAGCCACATAAATGTGGTGTGAATAAAGAAAAAGAGTTTCATTGAAATAAAACACATATTTGTTTTTACTTGGTTTTCAATTAACGAACTCGTATATAAACGTTTTTTTAAAATGGTAAAACGTAACAATATGCAACCACACTACCTACTAGAGTACTACGACTGACATATAAAGTGGACAGCCTTAGTATTCCAGTATACATCCATATATACATAATTGGTCATTACAACCCTTCTGTCAGGATTATTGACCTAGTTTCTCACACTACTTATGTTGAGTGTGTTAATTTTATACATAAGTAGCGGGACCTACAGTTTAAAGTCGACTCCGAACGACAAATTTTCAGAAACTTTTCATGGCAATTTTATTTCCTCTCAAGAGTTTTTGCTTTATTTTGATTTATATTGCTTTATTTTGTACTTTATTTTGATGTCTGGCCTGGGACTCGAACCCTGGCTTTACGTCTAATAAGCCAACACACTACCCACTACACCACGGTGACTTCAAAGTATATTTTGACAGAAATATAGTCCCCACAGGCTTAATATTCTTGCAGTAAGTCGTGATATGACTTCAAGAGAGTATTTTAGAAACCATTTAAAAGAACGCTTACGTAATCGCTAAATCTCAAACAAAAGACCGAAAAACTTGCTAATGGTGTCACCAGAAAACACTAAACAAGTCTTTCACATTCAATTCCAAATGGGTAAAATGGAGTGCTTGGCCTTACGGGATTTTCTACTAAAAAGAAGGGATAACATTTTCATATATTAGGCCTTTATATTTTAAATTTACTCAGGGTTCTCCTTGAGGGTAGCTATGGAGTCATCTGAAACTTACTTTTTTATACAAACAAACTTTTGCTGCCCACTGTATATATATGTTTTGCTTTTTAGGGAGCTGGGCACAACGATGTTGAACTCCACTCTCAGTATTTTGAGCGATTGAAGAAGTTCTTAACAGTTGAATTGGTGAAATGACAATTAAAATCTTCGGCAGAAGTCTCCAATAGAACACCGCAAGCACCCGAATCTACTGCGGCCGTAGATTATCAAGCCACTTCCACTTCTGCCCTTCCAACTTTGAAAGAATCTCATGGTGCTTCAACTTCCCTAACAACATCCCAATCACCAGTGACATCTTCAAAATCGGATAAAATTGAAAAGGATGGTGAGTTAACATTACGTTTTAAAATAATTTATTTAGTCATTATTTTATTATACAAAGTTTTCAAGTCTAAAACTATTTTTTTTTTTTTTGCACAAATGGTTTGTCAAGAAAACATTTTGATATAGCAGTCCCCTTTCGGTTTTGCATTAGTGAGTTTTTATCTTAGTTTTTTCACTGGAACAAAAAAAAAAGTTCTCAGGTTTGAGTTTTACCGTTCACTTATTTTGATTTCTAGAGCAATTTAAAATATCTTATATTTGTATCTTATTGAAATATTTACAGAGATGTGTAAATTATACATTCTAAACTGTTATATCTGAAGCATATAATTTTGTTTTCTCCTTCTTATTCATGAAATTTTGTATATTGTAATTGTAGTTTCTTTTATTATCTTCCCTTCCTGTCTAAAACTATGAACAAAATAAGTTCATATAAATAAAACACCGGAATTTTTATCTAAATTAAATACAAACATCCCATTGTTTTTTATTAGGTTATGGGCACAATCACACTAATTAAAGAATTTTTGAATCGGTATTTAATAAAATTTTAGGGAAAAATTACGAACAAAATTAAAACCTCAGTGGCGAAACTGAATGACCAAAAATTATTACATATGATAATATAAAATAGAGATTCTGCTGATTAAAAGAGAACGGAATGTTTTAAGTAAAGACAAGCCGGAAAAAGATGCAGATAATTGTGTACAAAAAAAAAAAAAATAACGTAGCCATAATATCAATTGTAACAATAACGCTATCATTATCTGTGAAGGAAGATCAATTACACCTAAGACAATGGAATACAGTAGCGAAAATGTGACAAAATCTTCAAAACTACCATGAAAGAAAATCACTAAGCAACAAATTAAACTGGAACGATGACGTTATGGTTCACATTAAGAATTAACGATCATATATGTCGAGTCGAAATTATAGAAGAGTACACAAGGCGCAAAAGTGACAAACATGATACACATAAGGTAATGATGACAGTAAACAACAAGAACAAATAAGGTGGTATCTTATGTTACTTTTGTTACAAAAGGGGTCATTTGAAGAATAATTTGCGATCTACATCATCACGCAGCTAATAATAATTTTTGTTTAACTGCAGTCAACAGCGCCTATTGTCGAACATCTTCGGTCGAACATCTTCGGCTTTCATACACATATGTTGCGAAGATCGTAAAAATGCATTCAGTTTCTCGCCAGCTTTGAAAGAAGAAGGTGCATGTCGGTTTTTTTTGGGATTTGAATTTTACACCCAAAGAAATATTACAGAAGAATTCACTAATATTCAATGAAATTCACTAATATTCAATGAAATTCACTAATATTCAATGAAATTCACTAATAATAATGAGATATGACGTCGATTTTTGCAAGAATATTTGTCACGTCAAATATGGGGTGTTTAGGGATTTGGTGCTGTACATTTTTTCAATATATCCACTACATTTATCTACATATTATTAGGTAACTCTTGAAAATGTTACTATCAATTTTTCTCTGGCTTATACACATGCTTCTCACAACTACAGTCACATTTTATCGTCTTCTCTTTGTGCCGACGTCTGGTTATGATAAATGGATCCCTGATTCTGGCGCATCATGTCATATTTGTAATGATGAAGAGGTATTTGTTAATTTAAACAGAAACGTTCGAAAACCAATAGTACAGGTATTCCCCGACTGAAGACCAAGTTAAATTCAAGGTCATCGGTCGTAAGTCGAATTACGTATAAAGAAAATTTGAGAAGAATATTACATACTACCCTAACCATTAAAGGTTCGTGCCACGTATTGAAATATCAGAATTTGAGTTTTAAATTGCTTCAACTCCCACAAAAATTGTCCACATTGAATCAAACAACATTTATTTTAAAGACAATTTTATTATGTTTCAAAACTAACTAAAACGTTTATTTTCAAATTCATTCGTGTTCAAAAAACTAAAAAAGAATTCAGGTACTTAAAAGTAAATATTTTAAATATTGGCCATAATAGTTTCCTACGGCATTAATAGCATAATTTAGTGCTGGGTGACATTATCTTTTGCATTAATAACTACCATTATTCTTTTATTTATTAAATTTAATAATGGTGTACATTCATTTGGTGTGATAGAATTCCATATTTCACTAATTTTCGCCAACAGTTGTTTGGGGTTCATTTCTTAACCGCCTTTTTATTATAGTTCATACACTTTCAATCAGATTTAGGTCTGTGTTAGATGTTGGCCAATCTAGGACATTAAAATTGTTATCTCAGAGCCATTTCTTTGTTGCTTTTGATGTATGAACTGGAGCTCCATCTTGTTGGAAGAAATATTCATCATAAGTTGTAATATTGCGTAACTACTATACTACTAATTTTGAAGTCCAGGAGAAATTAAATTACTCAAAATTCATATAATTCAAACTTAATTATAAGAATAATAACATATATGTGTTCTTTAAGTATTTTCTGTGAAAAAATTGGGAAATAAATGGTAGTAAGTGCGAATGGTCGTAAGTCGAACGATAGTAAGTCAGGAACTACCTGTACTTGTGCACAGTACACAGTAATTTCAAGTGGAGAAGGCACGATAAAAATTCGACTCAAAGCAAACGATGAAAAGTACAACAGCATAAGTTTAGAAAAGGATCATAGGCATGCCGATGCTATTAAAGTTATGAATTCAAAAAGAATTGGTATCTGGTATGAATATTAAGCCATCGGCTAAGAGTGACAGTTCTGAAGATTGCCCAGTAAGAAACTTATCCAGACCAACATATCCACGCAAGTCAGGGGTAAGTTCAGTAAGTATTTTGGAGTTAATTCACATCGACTTATGTATACCTGTAAGCCCCCTACACCCAGTGGAAATCGTTATTTATTATAGATGACTACAGTCGATATTGTTATATTTACTTGATAAGTAAATTACTTGGTAAGTAAACTATTACGTTTACAATTAAAAAGTTACGTAAATTACTTGGCAAGTAAATTAAAAGATTTCGGAAAGAAGCTAAAAATAATAAGGTTCGACCGTACGTCAATAAAGAAGTTTTATAGAACGTGGAGGTATTTAAATACAGTACAGTGCTGGTTATTGTCCGGAACAAAACGGAGTGGCAGAACGCAAAAATCCCTCACTTTTTGATATGTTAAGATGCATGCTTGTTGAATCTAAGTTAACGAAGGAATTATGGGGAGAAGCAGTGTCTACCGCAAACTATCTTCAAAACAGTATCGCCACGAGTACAACTGGTGTTACTTACTCCCTTTGAGAGGTTTTTTTTGGTAAAATTACAGATTTAAACAATTTAAAGTTATTTGGTGAGTCAGTTTTCGTACATGTTCCTAAAGTTAATAATAGAGATAAATTGTCTGAAAAGTAAATCAAAATGGTCTTTGTCGGATATGATACTAATTCCAAAGCTTATCGTATAGTTGATAGAGATTTTAAAATTTACATATCAAGTGATGTTAAATTTACTGATGGTCTCATAAATTGCAAAAATAATTTGGATGTGAACAACTATTTCGAAGTCATATTCAAGAGATAAGATGAAAGAAATGCAATTGACAAAAGTGATGATGAGTTCCTCGACACTCTTGATTTTAATGACAAATTAAGTTCAGATGACTTTCGTACAGATGTTAGTGAAGGTGAACCAGGGGTAACCGATTTGAGAAGGTCACAAAGGACAACTAAAGGCAAAAATCCACAACGATATTTAAATTGTATGAAAAGAGATATATCAACAACTTATGAAGAAGTGGTGACTTGTGATCAAAGTAAAAATTGGCTTACAGCTATGAAGCGTGAAATTAATTATATAAGAATAATACCTGGAGACTAGTAGAAAGACCAAAAGATTGCAATGTTATTGGATGTGGATGGAGTCTCAAGAAAGAGTTTGGTAATGAAGGTGTACAGTACAAGGTCAGACTATTAGCCCAATGTTATTCGCAAAAGTGTGGCATCGATTACGGAGAAGTGTTTTCACCAGTTGTCTCACACACTACATTAAGGACTCTATTTAGTGACAAACGAAATCTTCAAATATATCACACAGACTGTAAAACTGCTTTTCTTAATAGCGATTTAAGTGAAAAAATTTGTATGGAACTATGGGGTTTAAAGTAAGCTGTAGGGATAATAAAGTTTGTTTACTTCAAAAGTCAGTGTATGGACTCAAGGAATCCGACAGATCTTCTAACCAAATAATCCATGATGTTTTGATAAAGTCAAAATTTGTACACATATTTATATTCAGAAGGGACTCTATTAGCATCCGTGTCGGCCTACGTCGACAATATACTTATTTCGCCTAAAGAGGAGTCGACAATAGCTAAAGTGAAGAATATTTATAAAAATGCATTTAACATCCGTGATTTAGGGCTAATAAAGTATTATCTTGGACTAGAAATAAGCTGCTCAAGAAATTGTTATTTTTCAATTTCTCAATTTGAATGTTAAAATAAAATGAACTTCAAGATTCAAAGCCATCGTCAGTTCCTATAGAAGTTTCTTGTGGGAAAATTGGTAAAGAGCACAATATGCTAAGGAACGACAGCAAATGCCAAAAGCTCTTAGGGTGCATATTGTATATAGTTTTGAATTATAGGCCACATATGACTGCAGCTGTTAATATTTTGAGCCAAAAGTCAAGTAAGCCGAATGAAGAAGACTGGTTAGAATTGAAAAGTGTAGCAAGATACTTAAAGGGAACTCTTGATTTGAAGCTGTATGTAGTTCAAAAGAGTAATGATATAGTGCCGTAAACAAACCTGTGTGGCTTTGTCCTCAACAGGAGCGGAGTTTATTGCAATTGGGGAAGCCTCTAAAGCAGCACTATGATTGAAAGAACTGTTGGCAGATTTTTAATAAACGATCAGCGAACCTATTGTCATGTATGAAGAAAGTCAAAGTTGCATAAAAATTGTTTAAGGTTTTAAGGTCAACAACAGGACGAAACACATCGACATCTGTTTCCACTTCGTCAAGAACTATGTAACTAAGAATGGCATCAAATGTCAATTTTGTCCCAACGCTGATTTGCTAAATTAATTGCTTTCATCTAATAGAGGCAAAGACATCGAAATAAATTGAATATTTCTAACAATTTAGAATGAGAAGGGGTATTGAAATATTTACAGAGATGTGTAAATTATACATTCTAAACTGTTATATCTGAAACATATAATTTTGTTTTCTCCTTCTTATTTATGACATTTAGTATATTGTAATTGTAGTCCCCATGAACAACAATATAAGTTCTTATAAATAAAACGCCGGAGTTTTTATCTGAATTAAATACAAACATCCCATTGTTTTTTATTATATCTTGTTATTGAAAAACATTAATTGTGTCTCAAGATTTTTGAATAAAAAAATTAAAAGCTACTACATCCCATCCATAAACAATTTCTAAACGCAAAAGTTCCGAAAGTTTAAAAATTTAATGTAATAAATATACTTTTCCCTTTGAGCTCTAATGACGCCTAACGGAACTGAATTTTAAGAATCCCAGGTGGTAATTCCTGGAATTTCGAGATTTTTTTCGGGATTGAATTTATTCACGACATATTGTGTCGTTTAGGGAAACAATTTTTAAATTTTTTAAATGAGTTAAGAGAAAAGTTAAAGTTAATAAAATTAGATATTTGCTATATTAATGCATATGAAATTTTAGAATATTAGTGGCATCCGGTAGTTTATTTACCAGGCTAAAGCCTCATTTGACTGGCATATTTCTGGAATACTGCTTCATTACATTGTGATATGTGCTTATAGAAATATTGTTGTTTGCTATTTTTGCTTGTACTTCTTTATTGTGGAAAAATAAAAGTTTCTAGGTATATCTTGAAACCGACGATTTAGCATAAAGTTTGATACACGAGACATCCTCCATATCTATTTCTGAAGACCATTAATCTCTAAATAATGGTAAACTTTGATAGAGAATATATAGAGAATTCTCGATAATTGTTATGCAATTAGAGAATTCAAATTTTGTAGTTACAGCGAGTAAAACACAGTGAAAATGTGCTTCAAACAAAAATATTTATTTTATTTCCTTCCTTTTTAATAAATATTAACCATTTTCACTGTGATTCACTGTATAAAGAACACATCTGTATCAGGAAAAACTTTCGAAATGTAAGCTTTCTGGCCCCATTTCAAAGCAGATTAATAGTTTCTAAATGCCTCTTATCGTGTTGGTAAAAAATACTCACACGTATAGACTGAAGTGAGTTTTAAGAATATCAAAATATTTACGATTTTTACAACCTGTGTTGCATATGTGTTGTTATTGCAACGTAGTCATAACTCAAAAAATTAAATATAATTTGTAGTTACTTAAGCAAAACTGCTCTTTTAGACCTTCTGTACATGTTGAAAAAAAATTCAGTTTTATAGCAAAAAGTGTTTGCGCAATTAGATCATAGGACTTATGTCTTGAAAACTTAAATCGCATTTTGCCAAGTTGAAGTTTTTTGAGATATGACTATGTTGCAATAAAGGAGCGATATGTTCCTTTCTTCTTCACAACAACAATACAAGGAAGTTTGAAGGTTCAATTTTGATATGTTGCTGTGCTAAGCAAAACAAATATTACCAACACATATACAAATTTGATCAGTTAAGTTTAATGTGTCGCCATTCGCTATTACACTTATGTATAACACAGTGAATGATAGTTGTGTTGGGTGCATATTTATTGTTGTTTTGATCCCAACTGGGATCAATTCCGCGGCGATCTGATGAATTTGAGTAGATCTATTATTCCTTCAATAAACACCAACTTGGCAAATCCGGAAATTGATGCATTGATCAGAGAGTTTAATACGTCATTTACCACAATTCACGATTCGCATTGCCGGAGAATAACTAATTGCGAGAAAACGCCAATTTCGGCGAGAACCAAAAAACTCTTTAAAATAAAGTACCAATGGCAAAAGGAACTGAAGAATATCTTTCACCGCACCGGAAACAGACTCAGCAGTGAGTACAAAATATTATCTAAACAAATTCAACTTCTGAAGATAATTATTAAAGAATCTGTTGGAATTGAATACGCAGAAAAAATTAATGACAAATTACAAAATATTAAACCAGATCCGAATGCATTCAAAGAAATTTATCGCTTTACAGGGGGAAGGAAATCTCCGTTGTGTCGACAGATACGACACGATGATAATGTCATATCTAATCCTGTGGAAATAGCAGATAGTTTCCAAATCTTTTATTCATCAATTTTTCGCCGAACAATTCCAGAGAACCCAGTGGATGATCTTGACTCAAGAATTTTAAATTGTATTGAAGTAATTCCAAACCACATTTTCACCTTTGACGACAATTTTAACGAATTTTCAAATTCGGATAGATACCATTTCACCAACTCTACAAAAATTAAAAGAATAATTCAAAATATAAATTCCAAGAAATCATGTGGCGTAGGTGGCATCTCCAACTACATCATCAAAAAGTTTCCACAGTCAACAATTGATGTACTTACATGTATTGTAAATCGTTGTATTAACAACTGTTATTTTCCCACTGATTGGAAGTTGGCAAAAATAATCCCAATAAAAAAGAAAAATGATAGTGAGGAATTGTCTGATTTCCGCCCTATATCCCTGCTTTCTAATCTTGGAAAGGTATTTGAGCACGTCCTGAAGGATAAAAATTTAAAATGAATTCATAATAAACCCTATATCGGATCTTCAATTTGGTTTTAAGCAATTTCACTCTACACAGCACGCGCTTTTAAAGTTTCACCGTGACATATCCTCAAACTTGAGGAATCAGTTCTGCATTGTGGCGATATCTTTGGATATAGAAAAGGCGTTTGATTCGGTGTGTCATAGTGGGATTATCTATAAACTGATAGATCTGGGAATTGATCCTTATTTGGTTAAATTGATCCAGAGTTTCCTATCCGACCGTAAATTTACTGTCCAAATACAGGGTTCATCTTCATCATTGGGGTATGTAAATAGTGGAGTCCCTCAAGGAAGCGTACTTGCCCCATTTTTGTTTAATATTTTTCTTCATGACTTTCCACATACCACACAGAACTCTAAAACAATTTTATATGCAGATGATTGTCTAATTTATGCCCACAGCTCCTCAGCAGCCCAGGCTCTTCACAATGTTTCAACTCATCTTATGTTGATACATGAATTTTATAAAACATGGGGAATTAGGATAAATGCTACCAAATCAGAGGCCATCTGTATTAGGAATGCTTCCGGAAAGTGTCATCGGTCAGTAGTACCCCATTCAGAGTTGCCGTTTTGGTTATTTTTAACCAAATTTGGTTATTTTTTTCTCTAATGTGTAAATGTGTATTTTTTTTTCATTTTGGTTATTTTTTTTATTATTATCATTAATACAACAATCACTTTTTTAATATTATTTGAAAATTTCCATTACAAGCTTTGCAACAGTTAGCAAAGCGTTCTAAATCTTTACATTCAATTGAAAATTCAAGAAAAATTTTAATACAAATAAATAAAAACTTTAATTTATTATTTCGATGGCTAAATATAAAAAAGTCCTAACTCCATTTTTTGTTACTTTACAGGAGAAGCGAAAACTTTTTAAAATCTGTAAAATTTTATATACAACAAAAATTTTTATACGGTTTTTAATAAAAAAAAACAGCAACATATTTTACTTCTCACTTAAAAAATTGTTAATTAAATCTGTAAAATTTTATATACAACAAAAATTTTTATACGGTTTTTAATAAAAAAAAACAGCAACATATTTTACTTCTCATTTAAAAAATTGTTAATTTTTTGTTTTAATGAAGTTTTCGAAAATAGGCCTTTATTTCGTTGATATTTTTCAAAAGAAAAACTAAGTTAGGCCTTTTTTAAACTGCGTTGAAAGTGAAATATATGATAATAATTCAGGTTTAAATAATAAACGGTAATAATTCATGAAATTAAAAAGATTAAGTCAAAAGTTAATTGTAAAAAATTAGTTCTTATAAGACAAATTATCGTAAAAATTTTTAAGTCCTGTTAGTAGTTCCATTTCTCTTTCGTGATAGGTATTTTCTCCTTATATAGTGAATCATCGCCGATTTGAAATTCGTAATTGTCAGTTAGGCCTGTTTTGTAACATACTGATGCTGATGGGTCATATGACAAGGATTATAACATATTAACAGTAGTTAATAGTTTTCTAAGAGGCTTAAGTGATCGTTCTTTATTTGATATACCAAAAATATTGAAGGCCTTCCATTCTTTTTTTTCTATTTACGTTATATGTCCGCTCGGACTTTCTTGCAATATTTTTTCATGTTCGGATACCATCAGCATTCTCCGAATCAGAGTCAGAATTTTCGTTCGCATTTATAATTTTTAATTGCAGTATTAAATTTTTTAATGTTAAAACTATTTCCTCTTAAACAACATTTTAAACAAAAAAAAAAAGTGAACTGATCGGAATTAATTGGGAAGTACAGTTTTGTTCGTATAATATTTTTCCTGTTTGTCAAAAACAAGAACTCGACCGCCGCTAAAATTTGTTAAGTAACTTTTTCCGCTAAAGCGAATTTGTTATTTGGGAAATGTTAACGCACAACTTCATTTGCGATTATAATTTTACAACGAAATAAAAAATTAGTTAGGACTTTTTCTTTCAAAAATTCATTGTCATGAATTAGGCCTTTTTTAAATCGTTATAAATCTAATATTTGCAATTAAAAACTGAGTTAGGTCTTTTAATATTAAGCCTCCGATTTTTAGTTTAAGTACACAGAAAAAAAAAAATTTTTTTGTATTAAACCTTAAATTTGTTAAAAAAAAAAACAAATGCATTTATATAAAAAAAATTTGGTTATTTTTTGAGTATTTGGTTATTTTTTATTTTAATTTTGGTTATAAATTTTTTTTGATAGTGGCAACGCTGATTCCATTTAAATCTACAATAAAATATTTAGGCATCAATTTTAATAAACTATTTAAATTTAACAACATGCGCGATCAACACTACAAAGGACAAAACGAATAGCTGGGATGTTTTCATACTTATTTAATAACAAATATCTACCTCGTGAAACCAAGCTGCTCCTATATAAAGTGACCATCAAATCCGTCTTGTTATATGGATTTCCAATCTGGTTCACTATTTCGCCAATAGTGGCCAAAGAATTGGAAATATTTTAAAGGAAGATCCTGCGGAAGTGTATCAACAAACATTATGTAAGTCACACTAGGAAGTACTCAAATACTTACATATATGACACCTCTAGAGTTCAACCCTTCTGTAGATATGCACTCCACCATCAAAGGGCATTTGTTGAAAAACTGGCCACCCACGAAAATTTCCTGATGAATGAAATTCATGAGTTGGTCAAGTTCAACTTATCTCTCTCCAGTTGGTATACTGAACGAAAACACAGACATCGATCGTGACCCACATATGCTGCCACAGTTTTACTCCGAAATAATGCCTGGCTCCCATAGGGGCTAGAAAGAAAAATTTATAATATTAAGAGCTCAGCTCACCCCGTTTTGACTGATATAAATCTGACAAAGTTTGACAAATGTACCTGAACCACCGTATTATATCGAATATTTCATTGAAAGTTATATTATAATCCTGTGATATTTACACCCATTATCTTGTCGACATTTTGAATTCTGTGGTCAACTTTTATTTTGTAACAGATTTTTGTTAACTCGTCTTAAGTGTTAAATTTATTATTTTGTTTTATTTATTTATTTGACAAACTCTCTTGCGCTGTCTGCAAAAGTAAAAGATCGCGAGCAAACCTTGTTCTCTTAAAATTTTGTTTTATTAACATATTCACTTGAAAAAAAAAAATCAGGAAGTAGCGTTTTTCTATAAATAATAGAATAAGACAACAATAGTTCTATGTTATATATATTCATACTTGTTACCATTTAGTTAAGTAAACACATGTTATCGAAAAAGAATAAGTCTCAATAAAATTTACTTACTTACTTACTTACTTGATTTTGTGTGCTCATGATCCTCTTACACGCATGTGAGTGAATGAGTAGAAGAATGAATGGAAGCACATAAATATATGAATGAGATCACAACGGAAAGTCATTTTATTGTGAATGCACATTTTGTGTTTTGTTGACATTCATGCAGGTCTCTATTATAGGAAATGGTGTTGTTAAAATAATAAACAAAAGCTCCAAAATCAACACAATGGACTTGATTATGTACAGTGACTTCCACAACTGTTCATAAAAATTTATTTTTTTTTAATTTTTGCCCGTTATAAATTTCTCATGAATCATTAGTTCTTAAGTTGCATATTTTTGTATTAGTTACGGACCTAATTAATTATATTAATCAGCTCTGAAAAATACAACACTGCTATAGTTCCGTTACTTATGTCTTTTTGGTTAAGTTGTTGTGAACACTTTTGTAACTCATTAAAATTAGCGTGTTTTTGCCGGCAGTATATCATTTTAAGTGAATAAAAAATATATTATATTAATTTATAATAATAATTATTAAAGGTAATTAAAAGTAATTTCTGTTTTGTTAATGGGTGTTTAATAGACTATTTTTGTAGATAAAATTATGCCTAAAATAATTTCAGCAGAAATTAGAAAAATAGTGGAAAATTAAATTTTAAATGGCAAATCAGTACGCGAAATTACCGAACAACATGGTATTTCTATTGGATTTGTATCCAATCTCCGAAAAAAACTTGGCGTTTTCACAAAAAAAAAAAAACAATGGTGGGCGAAAACAAAAATTGAATTGCCACACGAAGAGATTGGTGAGACACCTTGTTGTATCAGGAGCTGTTGATAACGCTGTACAGGCCAATAAGGAAATTAGGGAGTGCCATCAAATAAACGTATCCAATTAAACTGTACGTAGATGCCTCAAGGAATGCGGTATGAAGGCTAAAACCAAAATTAAGAAGCCGCTTTTATCAGCAAAACACAGAGCTAATCGCTTAAAGTTTGCAAAAGACCATGTCAATTGGACTCCAGAGCAGTGGAAACTTGTAACCTGGTCCGACGAAACAAAAATAAATAGATTATGCTCCGACGGTCGCATTTGGTCCTGGTATGATCCAAAAATAGGCATTACTTCAAATAATATTCAAAATACATTGAAATATGGTGGAGGATCCCTCATGTTATGGGGTTGTTTTCAGGGTGAAGAATTAGGAATACTTAGGCAAATAAAAGGTATAATGAAAGCAGAGCATTATATAGACATTTTAAGGGACTCATATCTGCCTAGTCTGGAAGTTTTTGGTTGTGAACCAGGCGATACGGTATTTATGCAAGATAATGACCCAAAACACAAGGCCAAGGTGACCATGAAATGGCTTAAGGATCATAATATTAAGTGCTTAGCTTGTCATAAAAGCCAAAGGTGGTCATATTAAATATTAAAATGTCCTGCAAAATTATTACGTTTATGATTAAGGTACAAAAGTGTTCATAAAATATGTTATATGTTTCTTACTACACTTTGAAGCAAATGTTGTTTAGTTCAATTTCTTCTTATTTATTTTATTATTTAAGCTGTAATATTTTCAAAACACAATAAATAAAATTTTTAAGTTCCTACAAATAGTTTTAATTGAAAAAAGGGAATAACTTTTTATTTTTATGAACAGTTGTGGAAGTCACTGTATGAAATGATAAACAAAAGCGCAAAAAACAAAACAATGGACTTGTTCACGTGTTCAACGAATAAGTAAAAAATATAGGAACAAAAATGATGGATTTGTTTACAAAATCGATGAATAAACAAAAATAAGGGATACAAGATGTAAACAGCCAGCAACAAAGTGCAGCGAACAAAGAAGTAAACAAGCAAAAAAAACGTAACAATATGTATGTACATAGCTACATTCGTGAAAAAAACCATTGTTCCCTCTTGAGTATTGAGAATAATATATATAATATACATATGTATATTATTTGTACCTGTTTTTAAAGTAGATTTTATAAGATGATCAAAGCAGCTAATAACGAATTCTTTTCTGGCATAAATGTTGCCTTTATGCTTTTGCCCTCTTGCTGTTCTTTTCTGAAAAAAAATGCAATTTTGTAAATTAGTAACATGTTCTTTTCTAAAAATGTTGTCATAAAACCCAAAAAATATGCTGCATGTTTGACCCTCAATTTAATCAAAGGGTTGTAAAGGCAGCACCTGTTCTTGTTATTGTTTAAAAAAAAAAAAAATAACATAAATTTTTTGTTTTAAAAGTGGTGAAATGGAAGCAAAAAATATTATTTTGGAAGTTTTGTTGGACTCCTCTTCATCGTCAGATGTGGAGGAAATGTATCCATTATTATTAAAACGAAACTCTTGCCGCGAGTTAAAAATTTTGTTGAAAATAATATTTATCAGTATTGTGCCAGATTCTAGTAGCAAATTTAAAAACAAACAACAGCTGATTATGGGTGTTGATAATTTTATTTTTGTAAAAGCAGAATGAGCTTTAAAATCGCTAAAAAATTTCATTTTATTTTAGCTATATGGACTATAAAGAAACAAATGCATATGTATTATTTTCCCAACAAAAACGGTTTGAGATGAGTTAACTTAAAAATTAACAGTTTTTAAAATTGTAAAAAGAAGATTATTTATAAATACTTTTAAATTGAATTTGGTTATTATCTTTTGTAATATAAATATTTCCCAAAAAATTCCAAAAATTAAATTTTTTATTTGATTTTTAGCTATTTCTATATAGAAATTCGAAAAAATTTATAATTAATAACATATTGTGCCAATTAAAGTGATTGGCATTTGCTTAAAAATAAACATTTTAACTTGTGTGACCACGCACTAGGGATGCCAAACGATATCGCTTTTTAAAAATCCCGGGATTCGGGATTTTGTAAATCTCGATTCCGAAATTCCGGGATATTTCGGGATAATTCGGGATCCAAAAATCCCGAAATATCGTGGGAAAAATTGCGATTTTCTCTTAATAATAAAAATATTTTGTTAACAAAATCGTTTGTATTCCAATTATGTATATCAGAATTATATGTCATTAAAAATAAAATCTAAAAGCAGCAAGACAGAATGTAATCAAAAAGCTTAAATTAACAAAAATAGAAATTATTCATACATATGCAAATGCATTAGATTTGAGAAAATTATTTGGATTCCAACAAAAAGATTAAAGTATCTAACATGTGATCTGATAGACTTGAACGAATTTTGTAGTCAATATACTCTGTCGTTTAAAACACTTCTCGCGATCAACATTTGTTGGTAAAATAGTTCCAAGATAGCTGTATGCAGCTTTTAGATATTCACCTCTACCATCTCCTGATGTAAATAAATCTATTCCTTTGGACAGTTGAATATCTAAATCAGTTATCCTATTAATTCGTTCTATAGGGCTTTTGCATTCTTCGATGCCATCAAATAATTTTTTATCAATTAAAGTCTGAGATGCTATTATCGAAGTCAAGTGATATAGAATTTTTTTTCAGGCCTTTTGTAGGGTCAAAATTCATATGAATTCACAATCCCGAAAATCCAAGTTTTTAAAAATTCGGGATTTTGTGAATCCCGAAAATCCCGGGATTTTGGGATTCGGGATTTCCCGATTGGCATCCTTGCCCCGGACCACTCGGTAAAGTACAAATTATTATGTTTTTATTTAAAACATTTTTTGTAAAGTTAACTTTCCGAAAATAAAAAAAATAATTTGATTGGAAATTATTTGGATAATTAAAAAATATTTTTTCATTTTCTATACATTGATTAGTTTTAAAATCGTTAACTAAGTAAAAAAAAACGGGTTTTGTTGCCGTTGAAAACCATCTTCCGCAATCTGCATTTGTGGGTAAAATGGTTTCAGGATAACTAATTGCATCTTCTGAATATTCACCTCTACCACTTCCTCCTACTTTTAACTATTTAGCAATGGAAGTTGTATTGTGATTTAATCTTCATCTGATATGTTATTATCGTTGTCGAGTGATATAGAATACTCATCATATATAATTAAAAAAAAATATAAAATATATCTATGCAATATATACTTGAAAAACTGCGTGGGTATTATTTGACGTAATACTAAATAAATAACATGATGTCCTTAACTAAAAGTTTTGGAAGCTAAATTTTTTCATTAACGTTTGTTCTCAATAACATAAAGTTATCTTTTGCATATGTTTATTGTATACAAGTTTAGACATAAGAACTGTTATATTCAAGGAAATTAATTTAAAATAAACATTGAAGTTTTGGTTGGAAATAAATATTTAAAAATTTAGGTTACCTATTAACTTAATATTTTCGGTCTTTTTGAATGATTTAATATCACAATAATTTCCATCAGTAGCTCTATCCATATCAGGCATCTCCAACTAAACGTAATATGAACAAATATTTCTTCGGCGACTTCGTGTCAGCAGATTTCTGGCAAAAACTTAGAGTAAATAAAATTGCCTTGAAAAGTTTCTCAAAAATCTGTCGTTCGAAGTCGACTTTAAACTGTACGTCCCACCACTCATGTATACAAAATTAACGCACACAACATAAGTGGTGTGATAAACTAGGTCATAATCCTGGCTAATGGGTTCTAATGACCAATTATGTATGTGTAATATATGTTTCTCATCTCTTTCGGTATTATCTTAGCTCTGCAGCCGCTATTCAACGAGCATTAAAATGCCCTTTTGGGTTTGAGAATTAAAAGACAAAAGTTTACTTTGGCATCTTGATTAATTCTGAGTTTTATTTAAAGAAATGCACCGTTTTTATACCAAATTAACGCTAAACCAGCATTTTGCTTAATTATTAAAAAACAATAAGAAGCATCAATACAAACAAATAAAATAAGTGTCAGTAAATTTTGAGATTGTGCTGACGATTAATAATGCATTAATGTACATATATGAATTATATGTTTATGCTGACAAAGTATTAATTCATAAAAAGTGAGGGCAAGAAGTATACATACACCACACTGTAAATTATTTCTCAAAATTAATGGGAGTAAACAAAATTTTTTATCTAATGTCTATCCATTGTTTCGTCTCACTGTTTATTTTAAAGCCACTTTACTACTTTTTATTAACCCAATTTATATTAAATATTTGTTATATAGGTACAAAGCGTTAAAAACAAGTTGTAATTAATAAATTGAGCCATTTCATTATTCACGTTAAATATCAATTTTTTTAAAACTAGGCTTTCGATAAAGTTGTGAAATATTAACTCTAAGCAAATAGTAAATATATAAAATAGGTTTCGACAATTACATACAGTGAATCACAATGTAAATGGCCCAGCAAATTACGTTTGTTTTATTTTTAATATTTTTTGACTTACTACCGATTTTAAACGATTAGAAATGGATTCTACTAACTATTTTCTGTAACTTTGTTTTAAACAAAAATATTTATTTTATTTTCTTCTTTTTTAATAAATATTAACCAAATACTGATTAATTTCATGGTGGGCAATTTTCACTGTGATTCACTGTACATACAAACATATATCCATTAATAAATACAAAATAAATTAACCAAATTTTTCAATTGTAACCGCAATTTAATTCTTTATGTTTATTTCAGCAATACCATCAACAAGTCCGGTAAACTCTAAGGTGTTATCGGAAAAATTTCTCTAGCACAAATTATATGGCTCCGTCGCCAATTTCAACCAAAAAGGAATAAACAACTCTCTCGGAAACTCAGATAATAATCAGCAATCAGTTAAAAATGCAACACCTATTAAAAACTTGTGTTTGAAGAAAAATTCTTCTACTGATGTTAAAGGACCTAAAATGGAGAAATTTGTTGACCGAATACAACACCATCCTTTAGCTCCAACATTACCAACACATTCTCCTTTACTTACAGATGATTCTACTATTCAACTATTCAGTAAGGCTAAGTTGTCTGCAAGATACATTAATAATTCAAACAATTTATTATATTCGAAGTCGTCTAATGTGAAAGATGACTATTATAAGACTGTCACTGATAAATTTGTAAAATCTCAGCCAATAATAACTTCCTCGTCATCTAAATTATTATGTCATTGTGAAAAAAGTTGCTTGGAGTCTTCTACATATTTAAACAAGTCCAAAAAACATACACTCGATTCTTTTGTAGGAAAACGGTTAGTACCTACACGAAATGCCGCAACAAGCCCTCATTTGGATATAAGAAAACTTGATAGTCTGACACAACTTAGCCCATCACAAAAGAATATAGCAGGTGAAAAAGTAAATGATACAAAAAAATTGAACAATAAAGTAGAAACAGTTGAAAAAAATAAAAAGCCGTTAGAAAAGAACTATTCCTTAGAAGAAACAAAGTCTTTTAAACAATTGAAGTCAACTCGATCGTTATCGCCAAAACCTCCTCTATACCATCAATATACAATGTTGCTTTCTGACTTTAACCATGATTCTAAAGATGTAAAATTGTCTGATTCAAGCATGGAGGCGAAACAACAAATTAATAAAATATGTCGCTCAGAACAGTCGTCGCCAAATGTAGTTGATTGTTCAGAAAACAAATTTACTTACAAAGGGCTAACAAATCGTAGTAGAAGTTGTTTGGGAGGAAATGTATTTTTTGATCCGTGGTTAAGAAACGCATGTTCAACTAATATTTCAACATCGATTGTTAAAAATGATAGAGATAAAGAGTCTCTAGAAAATTTAAAGAAAGAGAACAGTAAGGACCCATGGGTTAAAAGAACGGATGTACGATATAGTTCAAAAACAGACGCCAATGAATTTTTTCAACAGTATAAATCATTTTCAACATCAAAATTTGATGTTAAGTCAAACACATGTTTGCTAAATAGTTCTAAAGTAGTATATTTATTAAAGGAAGATGTAAAATCGTCACCAATAATCGAAGTAAAAAAGCAATTGCAATCTGCTCCCACTTCACCACTTTTTTTGACAGGTACTGGAAATAATTTAACTTCATCCTCTGGCTGTCTTAGTAATCAGTTTAATATTGTTGAAAATACTCCTACACGTTCAGCCAGTTTCTCCCCTGCAAGAATTAAAGATGGTTCTAATCCTTTCAACAATTATATTTTATCTGATTATATTCCTTGCTCGCCTCCACCATCTATATCAGTTGCTTCAGCAGTTATTAATGACCAAAATGTGAATAAATTCGATAATTATGAATCCTTAAACGTATATAACCCCAATTTTTTAAATACGAGACATAGTTTTTCTTCCGTTTCGGAACAAAGTAAAACTGAGGAATTACAACTTAATATCAGGCGCCTTTCAGATCAAATGCGTAAAAAGGAATCAGTAATTGTCAACTCAATTAAAGCGTACTCGAGTGATCGTAATGCAGAAAGTAATAAGAATGATATAAGGAAACAAGATATATACAATAAGAACATTACAAAAGCTCGGGAAATAAATAATCGTGCGGATTTTTCAGAATATCTGGAACAATTTAGATGCAGTGAAGCGAAAAAGGCTGTTATTGACAGAAAAGATAATTTTAAAATATCTAATTCATTAAATACCGAGTCAAGAAATAATGAAATAAGACAAAAAAATAAACAATCACAACAATCAGCAAACACTCCTCTAGAAACTACATGTTAAAAAATCTAAATCAAAAATCCATGGCAAAAAATCTAATGAAAGTCTACTTAATATTTAATATTCGCGTACCGCATTTAGACAAAATTCTCAGTAAAGACCGGTCGGTATTTTTAAAATGTTGTATAAGAATGTATTTTATTGTCAGAAATAAGTTATCATTTAAACTGCTATGATCATCAAAAAAAAAAAAAATTAAATAATTAGATATTATAATCAATATAAAAAATAGTCACACTTATGTTTTTTTCGTGTCATTAAAATTAATATGTAATATAAATTAAATGTTAGTATTCACTCAACATTTCATAAAAGTAATACTCTAATCTAAAATAGATCGGCATTAGCCTAAAATACATTATCTATGAAAGCATTTTAAGTTATTTACATTTCTTTGCATTTATTAATATTTTAGGTTCATCTTTGCAAATGTATATTGTAGGTAATAAATATAAGAATCACAAATACAAAAATCTTAAAATTTTGATATTTTACTATCACTTGTGGTCTTTTGTATATTTAAATGTATAAATCAAAACAAAAATATGCCTAAAATAAACTTTAACAGGTAAATTATCGTTATCAATTTAAAATTAATTTTGATAATGACTTCATTTTTTAATTGTAATTATACATAAACAAACAGAAATTGAAAGCAACAAAGAAATGTATTCCCTGTGTTTGAATTCTCGTCTGTTTGTATATGAAAATATTTGCATTTTATTTTTAAATACATTTATAAAAATACTAAAAATATACTTATTTTATATATATTTTAAAAATATATGAATTATGTTCATGAATTTTTATATCTTCAAAATTAACAGGAGATTATAGAAATTTTTCTTTGGAGAATACTATAGGAGATACAATTCATCTGTGAACACGTTAAGAAAGTATGGAACAGGCTCCCAACAGACAGTATGTTTTGTTACTCTAATGGTGAGAGCAGACATGGCGGCTTATGTATATGCCGATAGGCCTGAGATCTTAAATGATATGATTGTGCTAGTGTTCTTCTGCTTACCTGCCTACCATGTGTATGTATATAGGAGGTCAAGGAATATTCACCACATAAATGAGATTTTTACGTATACCGGCGATGCAGAAAAAATGATGCACCTTACTTATTTACTTGGCATTAACAATCCGGTTAACGGATTTCGGCCTACCGCAATACTTCCTTCCAGGCGCCTCTGGTTCTTGCTCGCCTACGCCAGTTGGTCGCACCAATTGATGACAGGGCTTCCTCGATTTGGTCGTTCCAACGGATACAAGGTCGTCCTCTTCGCCGACTTCCGCAGATCCCCGCATCAAATACCCGTTTCGCCGGAGCATCCTCCCCCATTCGAACGACATGGCCGAGCCAGTGCAGCCGCTGGATATTAATACATTGCATAACGTCTATCTCATACAGCTCACTATTGGATCCAATGCGGAAATCATCGCGAACTCGCACTGGACCGAAGATCTTACGTAGGACTTTTCTCTCGAATACTCTCAAAGCTGCTGCATCAGTTCTTAATATGGTCCATGCCTCTGTGCCATAAAGAAGCACGGGTAAGATGAGAGTCTTGTAGAGTATTAATTTTGTCGCACGAGAGAGGTCTCTGCTACTCAATTGCCTATTGAAACCATAATAGCGCCTGTTGGCAAGAGTAATCCCGCGTTTGATCTCCATATTGATCATTTTGGTGGTAACGGCGGAGCCAAGATAAATAAATTCCTTGACTGTGTCGAAAGTATAGTTATCGATCGTAATCTGAGAATAAGCTGGTGCATGCGCCCTACCAACTCATTACATCCGGTCCTAAACAATTCAGCGGGGAGGCTATCAGGACCTGTGGCTTTAGTGTTTTTAAGGCACATAATCGCGACTTAGACCTCTTCATGGTTAGGCGGTGGAATCTCCACGCCGTCATCATCGGTCGGGTTCGGAATATCATCTCTAGAGGCGGTATTGGTGTTGTCATCGCCTTATAGCAGAGTAGAGAAGTGTTTCGTCCACAATCTCAGCATCCCCTGCGGATCTGTAACCAGGTTTCCGTTCTCGTCCTTGCAGGAAGACGCTCCGAGTCTATAACCCTCGGTTGGACGCTTAACCTTCTGATAACATTTTCTAGCGTCATTCCTCCATCTATGCATCTCGACTTCCTCACGCTCACACCTTTCCTGCTCCCTTTTCTTGCGCCTGAAAAAGCGTCTCTCTTACCTTCTCCTCTCTGTAATTCTCGACAATGGCTCATGTAGCGGCCGACTGCAACGTTTTCTTGTATGCGGCGTTTTTCGCTGCAGCTACTTTGCGACAATCCTCATCGTACCATTGATTTCGTTGGGGTGGGCGCTTGAAACCAAGGACTGTTTCCGCGGTAGTGCGCAAGGAGTGGGTGGCCTACAGTTCACCTATGTCGTTGAGATTAGATGGGGATTGACGAAACTTATCCGAGAGTTGAGCGGAGAACGCTTCAGCTGTCCTTTGTGATCGCAGATTCCTAACGTCCAGCTTTCGCAATGTACTAGAGCGCGCAATCTTCGAGGCGCTAATGCGCAATAGCAACTTAGAGACGACAAGGTAGTGGTCCGAGTCGATGTTTGGATCTCTAAATGTGGAGGATATATGCCTTCCGTCAATCACAATATCGATCGATCTGGTTGGATGTTGATCGATCGGGGGACATCCAAGTGGCCATGTGGATGTCGATATGCTGAAACCTGGTGCTACATACTACTACGCGCCGCGGCGAAATCGATCAGCCTCATACCATCGGGGGTAGTGTTCGCGTGGAGGCTGAACTGCCCGACAGTGGGGCCAAAGATACCTGCATTAAAATCTCCGAGGACGATTTTTGCGTCATTTGCCGAGCATTTATCATATACGTCCCCGAGTTTAGCGTAGAAGGCATCTTTAACCACATCGTCCTTATCTTCCGTCGGGGCGTCAGCACAAATCAGGCTGATGTTGTATAATTTTGTCCTGAGGCGGATTGCGGCTATTCTTTCGTTCACAGCTGTGAACCCAGAGACAAGCGGAGTTTCTTATTAGCCACAAATCCGCATCCAAATTTGTGCTTATCAACATGACAGCTGTAATACACATCGCAAGATGACAGCCTTTTACGTCCTTGCTCTATCCATCGCATTTCCTGTATGGCAGTGATGTTCGTCCTACATTTCTTGAGGGCATCCGCCAGCTGGGCGGAAGCGCCTACCCTGTGAAGGGTGCGGACTTTCCAAGTGCCTCTTCTTAAATCGTTGCATTTTGAACGTCTGCCGTGGTCGTCAACTTTGGAGGGGATCTTTTTGAAGTTTAGTGTATTAGTTTTCATTGGAGAAGATTTTTACGCGGTGGGTTCGAAGCCCTACGCGCAACCAAAATTTAACGTCCACATTAGTTAACATCTAGCGGGTGCTAAAATGCCATCCCGAAGGGGGCACAAGTTGGCTGAGTGTCAACTTAAATACAGAAAGACAAGGATCGTCCTGGTGGTCGCCACGTTGGCCACAGTCAGAAACTTTACCTTGTTTGCATGCATCCCATCCCTCCCTATGCACCTTATATTAAGTGAAAAAAGATAAAGTATACCATATGAAAATATCAAAATTCTAACATATACGTAGAACATTGTACAGTGTAAAATCGTAGTTGTAACGAAAATTTTATTCCTCTGGTACCCTTCTGGAGAACGATTACAGTATACAATATGGTATTAGACGTAGGGCCCTAATTCGAACCTCAGATTAGACATCAAAACTAAAATATGAAAATATTTCTTTGGTGACTTTCTCTCAGCAGATTTCTGGCAAGAGCTCTGAGAGTAAATAAAATTGCCATGAAAAGCTCCTCAAAAATCTGTCGTTCGGAGTCGACTTTAATCTGTATGTCCCGCCACTCATGTATAAAATTAACGCGCACAACAAGTGGTGTGAGATGCTATTTTGTCTGAAAATATGTACAAAAAACCTTCGTGTAATATTTACCCATTGCCGAATAGTTATGCTCTGGTTAGCGTAGAAAACGTAACATACGTTGCCGTAAGAACGTTTGTATAGTTATAGAAACGTTGATAACGTGATGTGTGTAAACGAAAAATGTAAATAAAAACGAAAGATAACACAAAGCAACACACAAACGAACACAACATAATGCAAAGAAATTGGTACATAGACATTTACTCGAAGCTGTTCAGTGACACAGTGACGAGTTTAGTTAAGGTAATGCAAAATTTATAAAGCACCAATTAAGCCTTAATTGGAAAAAACTTATATTTGCTTCTTATGTCATAACAACATAAATATTTAATCTTATAATATTATAGAATTTTACGGTTTTGTTTCAATCTGACTCAGTATTTATGGAATTTACATAAAAGTAAAAAGGTAGACCGCAATCCTGACTGAAGGATTGTTACGACAAATGGCAAATTACATATACAGTGGCTCCATCGCATAATCGGACAAGCATTTGTCTGATATGTAAGGGGTTAAAACTTAAAAAAAATGTGCTAAATATATGTTTTTTTTTTGCTTATATCTACACTATATATTCCAGACTTTCAGATTAATAAAAAATTTACAATATTTTTCATGATAACGGTAATTCTTTACCGAAAAAGGAAATGAACTCAATTTTTTGCGCTCAACGCATAATCGGACAAATAAGAGCACCATTGCTAAAAATGACAAAAGACAACAATTAATACTTTGTGGCATATCCTTTCTTCTCAAGAACGACCTGTAAACGTTTTGGAATTGATATTGGCAAATTGTAGCGTTCCACAGGTTCTATGGAGCTTCACGCTTCCTGTAAAACCGCCTTAAGCTTATTCAAAGCTTAAAATTGTTGTCGGTATACTCTTCTAGCAAATTCTTCTCAAAGATGTTCAGATCTGGGCTCTATCCCGAGGTTGCTATAAGTTTGGGGCAATTTTGGATCAACCAAAGCTTTGCTACACCCGAAATGTGCTTGGATGATTGTCCTGGTAAAAAGCAAAATCGTTCGCTGAGCCTAATTTCTAGGCATTTTGCTTCACATTTGCCTTCAAAATGTTGAGGTAGCCAAATTTGTCCATTTTATCATCAATGAAATACAAATTGCCAACTCCTGCACTGACATGTAGCCCCAAACCATAACAGACCCCCATCCATGCTTAACAGTATCTTTTGTATTTTGAGGATTAAATTCTGCGTTTGGTTTACGCCGCATAAACATCTTGCCATCTGAACCATGCAAATTGAATTTGCTATCGTCAGAGAACAGGACCTTGTAACAAATCAAAACTATCAGCAAAAATGTATTTTAAGATCCCTTTACACCAAATTACCTTATTCCAAAAATCTTCTATTTTAAGCAAATACTTTTTAGTAAATTTTATTCTATTGTTCTTATTCTTAGGGCTAATAAATGGCTTTTCAGGCAACTTTACCTTGGTAGTTATTGGTACTTTGAATCAGCTTAAGGCAGTTTTACTGGAAGCGTTAAGCTCCATAGAACTTGTGGTATGCTACGATTTAGTAAAATCAATTCCAAAACGTTTACAAACCATTCTTGAGAACAAGGGATATGCCACAAAGTATTAATTGTTGATTTTTGTCATTTTTAGCAGAGGTTCTCTTATTTGTCCGATTATGTGTTGAGCGCAAAAAATTGAGTTAATTTCCTTTTTCGTTATAAAATTCCCGTTATAATGAAAAATGTTGTTATTTTTTTATTAATCTGAAAGTCTGGAATATAGAGTGTAAATATAAGCAAAAAAAACATATATTTAGTACATTCTTTTTAAGTTTTAAGCCCATACATATCAGACAAATGCTTGTCCGATTATGCGATGGAGCCACTGTATATTTTATATTTCTTTTGTTTCGATTTTTTTGTGTGCAATAGAATCATAACAATAAGTATTTATTTCTTATAAAATTATTTTTTTAATACTATTTTAATCAAAAATTAAAAGTTTTATATAAATAATCTTGAAAGTACCAAAGATGGCATTTGCAACGCATACAATAGCCCATCACTCATATCCAAATTTCACGTAAAAACGTGAAGCAATTGTGTTTTATACCGATCGTTTCGTTTTGCTAACGAGAGAGAACATTTCGATAAACATTACGTTACGTTACATTACATTATAGTTACTGCCCTATAACTACATATAACATTTAACATATTTTTAGTTATGTACATCATTTCAGAGATTTTAAAATATGGTGATTGGCTGCACTGCAAAAATGTAAACATTTGTTTATGACAATTTTATTGTGATTAAAAACATTATTTTTCTGTTTTTTTTTCTTATTTTATGCGTGGAACCCATTTCCAAAGCCATAGTCGTCATTCTTTTTTTCCCCTTTTCAAAATATCATCTCCGCAACACAAAACTAAAAATATTCGCCTTCTATTACGTGTGAAAATGTGTGTACATATTTTTGTTTTCCAACATTCTGGTCAAACATGTGTTTTGCGACAAATATTTTTTAAGTGTGACCACATGGCAAACATGTTTGCCAGACTTTGATTGGCAGCTATTTGAAAAAACAAAAATGGGAAAATAAATGTGCATAGTGTGACCTATTTTAGTTATTTCAGTCATATTTCATATCTGACCGCACCTTAAGTATTAAATACACAACCGAAATATTTAAACTTCTTGTCACTTAATTTTGTAATATTTTTAAAATTTTCATTATGTTGTGAACTGAATGCTATATTTTTGTTCTATTGTTTACTTATCAATCAAGATTACAGGTAACCCTCCTACAACGCGGTACTTCTATAGCGCGATTTCGCTACAACGCGGTTTGCGAATTGCGGAATGTTTCCTATAACGCGAATCCTACAACGCGATTTTTAAGCATTTTTTAAATACGTATTCTATAAACTATTCTATAAACACACAATTATCAATTACTTATGTATATGTGTATGTATATCTATTATTATTATGTTTGTATGCACTATGGAAAACGTTTAAGGCAAATTATAATAAGCGAGGACGAGGAAGCGGATTTGTAGAAGGTTGAGAATTAAAATCCTCTAAAATATGTAGATTTGAAAATCCGTGTCTATTTTTCCCAGATTTTATTTTCCTTAGTTTTATGTTATTTAAATAAATGAATTGCTTTTTGATGGTTAATTAAATGAATTAATTTATGTTATTATGTTGAAATAGACAAATAGAAAAATATCTTTGAAAAAATAATTTTTTTTTTTTCGATGAAAGGTCTAATATAATTAATTCGGCTGAGAAAACTTTAACATGTTACTTGCGTGATATTGTATAAGAAAAGGAAAAATTGAGGAAAAAGAAGTTTCCTACAACGCGGAGTTTTTCAGGAACCAATTAACCGCGTTGTAGGAGGGTTACCTGTACTTCGCCAGCATAGTAGACATTTTCAAAAAATTTTATCGGTCGATTATGGATGGAAACTAAATTCCAATTGAGTTCATAGTCGCCAAAAATTAAATGAATTAATATTACAGATAGCAAATGACCATCAACACTTCAGAACTTAAGTAATTCTTGTTCGCAAACTATATATTTGGCAATGCGAAGCTAGTTCTGTTGTTTAGCAAGCCGTCGTAAGATTGGAACTAATGAAATTTAAAGAATAATATTCCGTGATAGAAGAACTATAGAAAATTCTATGGAATTTCTTAAGGTTGAAATTAATTTGTATTCTGAAATGACAATCTATATTGAAAATTACAAATATGAAAAAATACTTGTTATTTTTACATTCTGTTACTTATAGGTAGATTTAGTGTTTTTCCATAGCAACAAATTTAAAAACACCCGGTGGTTATGTGATCTGCTGTGTTCGTCCTAGAAGAGAAGTTAAAAAATTGGAGAGTTTATACCCTCAAATAAAAGCTTCCGCAAGAGCTGAAAGTCGGAGAGAGGATACTCTGTCGTCTCCAAATTCTTTTAAATTTTATATATCTTGCCGAATTCTCGTTGATATATACCTGTAAGGCACCCGAAATCACAATGTCTCATGTAGTACCCAGTTACCAGTCCTACGTTTGGCTTATTGAGTCCCAGTAGGACTCAAGACGAGAGCCTGTGATTCGTCCAACTAAGATGTCTCGAATAAAAATTATATGAATTAGTATTACAGATGGGAACTGACCATTAACACTTCAGAATACTATATATAGTAAAAATCTTATAATTCGGCACGTTCGGGACCGGCTTGGTGTCGGACCATCGAAAATTCTGATCTGTCAGGCGGTAATTATAATAACAATTAGTTTTATAATTAAACTACAAATACAGTATGCAAATCCTTATAAGCCATTTTCGACACACCATGGCGGCTCTGCGTGTTCCAGGCCGCTTGACTGTCAAAAATCTTGGCATTAAAGGAACGAGATCAGTTACGGTTTCAGTCAAAGAATAGTCTTCAAAGTAAAAGCTCCACGCCATTTAATTTAGGCACACTGAAGATTTCAACCTTGTATTTTTGCCAGAACAAATAAGTTCTGTTCTTATTGATTTTGTTCCCCGACTACATTTCGCAGCCCTTAGCTGCATCGTTATAGATGGGAAAACTACCCATACCATATCCATAATGAATCGAACCACACAGAATCTACACAGTGGTGAAAGTCGGCACACAACGGAACTAACCAAGGAGGCTTATACTATTAAAACTCTATCTATAAGCAGACCAATCAACATTATGAACCGTTCTCTTCGGCCTCTTAAAGTGCCTTAACAGGTTTGCATTTCACCAGGTAGGCTGAGTTCACTAATCGAGATAATTAAGTAGGCGTACGAAATGACAACAGTTTAACAAAACGTTCTGATATTAGACCAATTTAATCATCAATGCCAATGGGAAGAAAACTACCTCTTAGAGGTCTAAGTTAATTTTCCAGAACTTTCTGAAACTTGATCCCATAAGTTTTTCTCGGATTCCTCAAAGGCATCAGAGTGTCAAAATATAAATTCATATTAAAGGTTATAATATTAAAGAGGAACACTTATTTGACACCCTTCTATCACTAATCCTCCAAAAAGTGGATGTACCATAGTACTAGTAGTAAGACCAAAGTAATGAAATCAATAATCGGCTTTTTGTACTGTAGAGGTCCTCGTTTTCCCATTGTGTATTATAGGCATATCAACCCGTGACATTTCCTTATCATCAGAAGTCGTGTAAGATGACAGATCACTACATATACATAAGGCATGTAAACAAACGGCAACATTAATTTAGCATCAGTCATGCGCATAGACTATTTTTAAACCGTTACTTTTATAAAAAAAGATAGAAGAGATTACTAAATCCAATTCACTGGTAACTGCAATAAGGAATTTGCCTTAGTGCCTTAGCGCATGTATCTGGAAGAAATCGTTTATATGTTGTTAGAATCCCTCAGAACTAGGGGCCTGTTTCTGAAGTCCCAAAATTTGATTCTACATTTAAAATATACGCTATTCTGAATGTGAAAGATATACTTTGGGGTGGCTTCATAAAGATACAAAGTAAATTGCACCATTCTTGGCGTCTTCTTGTAATTTATCATCACTACAGTCAGGAACTCATAAAACTTTCCCTCTTTTTACCATCAACTATAACGAGGGCGATCAGCCCTTCTTTTTCTCATCTGGGCACGGCGTGCTGGTGTTTAACCAAAAATACCGTCACTATGGGGTTCAGGAGATTGAGAGATCACCGTAAATAAAACTTCTGTCTATATTTGATTAAGGCAACGAAGAACTTTTTTCTCATTTTCATACTCCGCACCCTTAACTCAGCATTATTTTCATCACAAATTTTTTTATTACGAATTTTATCTTAAAGAGGTTCCACATTTCAGCAGTTAGGATTCTGGAAACTTTTTAATCCAGAAATTTGGCCTCAACTCCTTTTTAATAAAGAAAGTAGAGTTCACATGTGGTATCCCCATTTCGTTGATCTTAACGACAAGTTAAATACAACTAAAAGGAGGCCTTTTGATGATTATACTAGGAGGTCGATCATAGCCTCCATTACCATGACAATGACCAATGACTTATTACCCATTGAGACACCCATATATAAATGAGGTTCTGTTATGGTATAGCAGTGTCAGTACCTTCCGCAGAATACTCTCCATGACAAAGTTGAAGAATCAACTTCTCTGAAACCTCGTTCGGTATCAAAAGGTTCGGAGATGTCTTGGATGCTTTTTTTGAATAATAGTGCCATTGCGATGCAGTCCCGCCTTTCGCAGAACACTCTCCATGACGAAGTTGAAGAATCGTATGATAACGAATCGCCTTATCTCGCTCGATATCAAAAAGGTTGCTCAACGTCATTCTGCATAGCCTTATCAGCTTCGCAGGCATACCGAGCTCAGACATTGGAGCCCAAATATAATTCGCTATGGATGTTTCTTATAGTCGGCAAAAAGTTGGTGAGTGTCGGCTTTTTTCATGAGTCTTCTCCAGGATTTAACGTAGAGTGAAGGTGAGTTCGATAGTGGATTTGCCAGGTCTGCCTTCGGTCGTTCACACAATATGTATATGCGATAGAGAGAAAGCCCTAGGGATTGGCGCCCTTGTAGTTAGCGCATAAAAAAGCTGGTGCAATCGGGTTCGGCACATCATCTCTAAAGGCGCTATCGGTGTCGTCATCGCCTCATAGCGGTATAGAGAATTCTTTCCTCTATATCCTCAGCACTCCCAGCAGATCTGTTACCAGGTTTCCATTCTCCT
Organism: Sarcophaga peregrina; assembly: GCA_014635995.1. Taxonomy (NCBI): domain Eukaryota; kingdom Metazoa; phylum Arthropoda; class Insecta; order Diptera; family Sarcophagidae; genus Sarcophaga; species Sarcophaga peregrina. The sequence goes on along the minus strand of CM025789.1, from coordinate 81,702,527 downwards.
CTTTACAGGAAAACGTTCCGGGCTAAAAACCTTCAGTTAGGCGCTTAATAGAATTTTCGACCGTCATTCGTACAGCCGTACATTTCGACTTCCTCACGTTCTAGCCTTCCCTGAGTCCTTTTCTTGCATCTGAAAAGGCGTCTCTCATTCCATCTCTTTCTATAGGTCTTGATAATGGCTCGCGTAGCGATGGGTTGCAACTTTTTCTTCTATGTGACGTTTTTCGCTGCAGCTACCTCTCGCACTCCTCAACGTACCATTGCTTTTGTTGGAGGGGGCGCTTTAAACCACGGACTGTTTCGCAGTAGTGGGAGACGTTAGCCACCAATCTCGTTGAGGGCGATGGTGATTGCAGCTTCTTGACGTCTAAATTTCAGAATATACTAGGTAACTATTCTTTCGTTTACAGTAGTGAATCCAGAGATAAGATGGCGAAGCCTCTCATTAACAAATCCGTATTCACACGTAACGTAACGTACCGTTGTAAACGGTCTCTTTTTAGCATATGGAGAATAATGTAAACGATTACCGAAACGATCACTCTCGTTAGCAAAACGTAGCAATATGTATAAAACTGAATTCTCCCACGTTTCTCCGTGACATTTGAATATGAGAGAGGATGAGAAGTGTTACCACGATATAATTAAAAAAATGAGCAAAATTAAATTTCCGGTTTTTTTTTTACATTTTTTCAAATTTAAATTATAATTACATACATAATTGGCCATACCCGTTCAGTCAGGATTACGACCTAGCTTCTCACACCACTTATGTTGTGTATGTTAATTTTATACATGAGTGGCGGGACCTACAGTTTAAAGTCGACTCCGAACGACAGATTTTTGAGAAGCTTTTAATGGCAATTTTTACTCACACAGTCTTTGCCAGAAATCTGCTGAGAGGAAGTAGCCGAAGAAATATTTTTTCGTTTTGATGTCTGACCTGGGATTCGAACCCGGGCCTTTTGTCTAATAAGCCAACACACTACCCACTAGACCACGGCGACTTAAATTATAATTGAGAAAGCAAAAAATAACAAAATAAAATGATAGCCTTGCTAATTAATTAATTTTAACAAAAGCTTTTTTTATAAGAAAAATAATAACCAAATCCGAAAAAATCTACACATTGAAGAAAAAAACGGCAACACTGATGATGAATTTGTATACAAATTTGCATTGTGTTCTGTTCGTTTCTGTGTTCCTTTGTGTTCTGATTCGTTTTATTTATATTCTTTGTTTACATATATTCCATTTTAAACGTTTCTATAACTACACTAACAATTTTAAGACTACTTAAGTTATGACTTTATGTTTCTTACGCTTGACTAATAAGGGCATTATACGTTACGTTACGTGTGAGTAACTACAGCATTATGCGGTGTTTCTCAAAATCAGACGTCGGCACAAAGAGAACGTGATAAAAATGTGAGTGTATTTGTGAGAGGCATGTGTATAACCCAGTGGAAAAATTTTAGTAATATTTTCAAGTGTAACGTAATAATATGTTTATGTAGTGTACAATAAAAAAATACAGCGCCAAATCCCTAAAGACTACGTATTTAACTTTTTAAAGAACATTGTTGATGTTCGTGCCCTATGTGTGTAAAAAGTCGAAAATGATCTTCCCCTGAGGGCTTAAAATATATAAACTTAACCTTAACGTAAAAAAAATTCCTGAAAATTTAAGATCACGTTTTAGAGCTTCTGGTTTATGTTCACGTTTTAGAATAGTCAATGTAAAAAAGTGTTGATGTTTCAGGAGGGTTCACGTTTCTGGATATTCATGTTTTCATGAGTTCTCTGCATGTATTTATTACTATAATGTTGTATTCAATTATGTATAAATACATAAAAAGAAAAACAGTAAATTGTTTTTATGTTTATATATTATTACGTCTTTAATTGCAAAATTGAAGTCGCCGTGGTCTAGTAGTTAGTCAGTTGGCTTATTAGACGTAAAGCCAGGGTTCGAGTCACAGGCCAGACATCAAAATAAAATACAAGAAAAGGTATTTTTTCGGCGATTTCCTCTCAGCATATTTCTGGCAATAACTCTGAGAGTAAATAAAATTGCCATGAAATGTTTCTCAAAAATCTGTCGTTCGGAGTCGACTTTATGTTTAATTTTATAATTAACACACACAAAATAAGTAGTGTGAGAAACTCGAACAATAATACAGACAGAAGGGTTGTAATGACCAATTATGTATGTAATTGCAAACCAAGTAAAAACAAATATGTGTTATTTTAATTACTCTCTTTATTTGTTAACACAACTTTTGTGTAGCTGTCCACACTTAACTGATACAACAATAATTGCTTCTTCGCTATTATTCACACACAAGTATTCTGCTCGAAACGGATATCTTCAAACCGAGACTGGAGAGTTCACACGCAACTTCACACAAGGCTGGCTGAATTATGACTAACTCATTGCCTGCTTTGTCTTGCCTTTTTATATGCGAATCTTTTCAGTCTGATGATGGTTCTTGAAGTGGAATGTTCGGACTTTCGAATTCTCGGAAATTCTTTTACGACTGCATTGTTTGCTGCTGCGTTTGCTTACTTGTATATCCCTTTAGCCGAAAGTCCATACCATTCATCTCATGCGTGCTTGCGATACATGCGCATACCGAAAAAGTAGATTCATTGTAGTTGTTTGTGCCAAGTTACAGAAGAAAAGCATAGAATGCATAGACGTATAGAAAAGTAGGATTACAGTTTTCCCTCGATTTGCGTTGTTTCGATTAACGCCATCAAAAATTTTGTTCCCTTCAACTTCAATTTGCGTCGTCATTCGATTTACGTCGCCTCTGTTGTTTTTAAACAAAATCAGGGAAATTCCCTCTTTAAATAAATTCAATACATAGAATAAAAATTTAATAATTTCATTTTATTTTTTTTGGAAAATTTACATAAATAAATGCATCTGTTAGTATGAGTTATTTGAAATTCGATTTACGTCGCCTTTTTCCGGGACATTCTCTGGCGTAAATCGGGGGAATACTATACTTTCCATGCGGATCATGCAGTGTTGGAAAATGCCAACAATTTTTAAAATTGCCACGCTGAATTATATACTATTGTGAATGGTTTCGATAAATATGTTTTAATAGTGAATTACTATTTTCGCATTTTATTAATAAAAACATATTTCATAAAAAAGTTTATTACTAATTTAAGAGGAAAATACACTAAAATACATTTTTAAAACATTTATTTCATGAACGCAATATGTATACTAGTTGTTGATTGTTTTTATCTACTGCGTAGTGTGTCAGTCATCTATTTTGAATTTATTAATTTGTAAACAAGAAAAATGGAGGATAAATTAACTGAAAACACTCGTCTTGTGTTCGTTTGAGGATTTTATATAATAAATGATAATGATATTGTAATCCTACTAATGATAAATATTATAAATAAAAATTTTCGGACTATATTGGCTGTTGTAAATATTGTCCAGTTTATTTAGCACAGAATTGCATATTTCATTTTGAAATTTATATATGTACATAAGAGTTTTTTTCTCATATATTCGCGATTTATTTTTGAGATTGATATATGGCAGCTTCTGGTATTTGGAGCGAAAGATAAGTCGAAAGATACTGGGTCGCTAATGCTAACGAAAATGAGTTTCTGCATTTCGTTCGCTTAAAGTTTTTAGGCATCGTAGGTCTGGCTGTATGTTTTCTATAATAAATTCAACAATTGTAGCACACAATTCATGAACTGCAGAACCCTTTAACTATGATTAAAGCTAAGCCAGAGACAAAAGAAAGAAAGAAATTGTCTTTTTACTTGCAACAGTTATAAACTCAAAGCACTTTTAAAAATAAAAAAAAACTTCACAATAACTTCGCTAAGCGTGGATGACCACAAAAGAATGAAGTGAAAATTTATTATTATTATTGGTAATTCGTAATAAAAAGCGTTCGTACTACTGGGCGTCCACTGTATATTTTCATTCTACGTATATATCATCTGACTTAGAATAAGCCAAAGGTTTAAATCATGAAAAATGATGAAAAATGTAATGTAGGGAAATTTACTATTTTTCGAGCCAATAACAAATATTATTAAACAGGCAACTATCAAACATTTCTAAATCCATAATTTAAACTTAAACTTATACTGTTGAAAATTTAGTAATCAAGCCACGTATACAATATTCAAAAAATTCTTTGGGCGAGTTTTTGATTGCAAGTTTAAACTCGAGATTAAGTTAACCTCCAGTTACAGTTAATCTTTCGCTAATTTAATTTTCAGTTATGCAAAAATTACAAACTGTTTCACAACAATTTGCTTTTGCATAGAACAAAAACAAACAAACATAAACAAATAAAAACAAACAAAAGCTGAATGCTATTGATCTTGAAGTAAAAAAATAATTTTTGGAAAATAATAAATAAATTCCTAATTTGTGTTTTATATAATTCATAATCACTTAAAAATGTGTCTTATTCGGTTTTCTCTCACTTAAAAACTTTTTTAAATAAAATTTGTCAACTAATTTAAATAGTTAATCTTAAGTTTAAACCAGCAACGTTGACTGATTAAGACGTCTTTTGCACGTTGAAATTTGTTTCGAAACAATTTTGCAACACTCTTGAGTTTGTAGGCGAGAGGGGAAAAACGAGTGGAGGTGATTTCAGAATTTCATGTACTCGGAAACTTGCTTTGTTCTTTATTCGTATATACTAGAGGTGTGCACAAGACATATAAAATTGGACAGTATTGCATTTTTCTCAATACCGCATATTGATTGTAGCTTCAAATATAAATAAGTGTGAACCAAAGATAGAGTACGAAAAAACAACTGCACTGGTAAACCATTGTACAGCAGTATAAAAGAGAGTTGTGTGAAGAGTGCAACAAAAATATTGTAATGTTCATAGAGTCACGACATGCATCAGTGATGCCAATTTAGCCCTTTTTGAAATACATTTAACGCGAAAAAAAATTATTAGCTCTAAACTAAAAAATCGCAATTTCAACGCTTTTCAGTATTTTTGTTTAGCCCTTTTTGCCCGTTTTTCCTTTAACTCTGTATGACAATATTATCTTATGTTTCTCTGGCAAAGTCGAATTGTAAGCCAAAGTGACAGAACTTTTTTCTTCTATTTCTAGTTTTCTTCTTTGTCATTTACATAGAATTACCAAAAGTACCGGGAAACATAAGCTATGCTGAAAGTTTAAAATTTTATTTACCGATTAATTAGGTGGAAAAGAAATGTCAGGCTGCGCTGTCGTTATATACTGCAATTTATTCACCATTTGCTTCCATAGAGCACTTGACAGAGACAAGGCTGAATACCATATAGAAAGTGATTTATAAATGAAGAAGAGGATAACCAAGAAGTACAAATCATATTTAACAATGACCAACTTTGAAAGATTGTAATGTAAATTCTATTTGAAACTAATCTAGTACCTTAATTCTATTGAATATAAAATTATCGCAAAAGCAATACTATCTATTAATAAATTGTTTTGTTTAAAAATTGTGGTGTTTTTATCTGAAAACACTTTCTTAATTTAGCCCCCTTTTTACGCTTTTTTGAAAAAAAAAAATGAAATTGTATTGTACTGTAAACTTAATCTTTTAAATTTTGCCCTTCTTAACCGGTTTTTCATTTTTGTTCACGCGTTACGTGTCCTAAGAGTTCGCATCACTGACATGCATCTCTTTTCTTGCTCCCGGCAACCGAACATCGTCGTCGACGCCAGTATTGCCAGTAACTTTTTTAAACTTTCTGGGGAAAAACCTTTTTTTACACTATTCATATGGCAATACAGAAAATGTAGCTTCAGTAGTAAAATATGCTCTTACGACACAAAGCATAGTTCCGTTACTTCACAGACAAACGAGTGCTGTTGTATAAACTGAATAAATGAGAAATACACATTTCACTGCACTCGTAAAATCAAGAGCAACAGAAAAGAGTCCACTAGAGTATTGCATTCGTTGAAGGCTAAGCTAGCAGAATGTCTTGTGCACACCTCTAGTATATACACAGAGTAGTATTTGATTTCACATTTTCTTTTATTTTTAGTTTCGTATAGAGAAGTTAACACCTTGACTGCCGCTGCAACTTTCGGAAAACTGGCCAAAAACGATAATTTGATTTTTCACATTATATTACTAAAAACTATTTTTAGATCGTAGGTATCATCAAACGGCAAAATTATGTTTTTTAGGAGAAAAAGTGGGTAAGATATGACTCGTAGTTAGTCAACGTGTTAATATAAAACTCCCTTATTTAAAATATCATTAGTCTTTGTATATTTTGTGTTTGAAATCAAAACATTAGCAAAAGAAAAATTTTTTGTTTGGCGCAATTAATTAAAAAAGGTGATAAATAAAAAATATGAAAAAGAATATAATTTAAATAAGGTAAATATATTAAAAAATGATAATACGTAAATATATAATATATTATAATATAATAACAAATATAACACTCGTATAATATTCATGGAAGTCGCCGTGGTCTAGTGGGTAGTGTGTTGGCTTATTAGACGAAAGGCCAGGGTTCGAATCCCAGGTCAGACATCAAAACGAAAAATATTTTTCCGGCGACTTCCTCTCAGCAGATTTCTGGCAAAGACTCTGAGAGTAAAAATTGCCATGAAAAGCTTCTCAAAAATCTGTCGTTCGGAGTCGACTTTAAACTGTAGGTCCCGCCACTCATGTATAAAATTAACGCACACAACATAAGTGGTGTGAGAAGCTAGGCCGTAATCCTGACTGAAGGGTTGTAATGGCCAATTATGTATGTATAATATTCATGTCTTGTGTTTGAACCTAAATCACAATGCCAAACAAAGTTACAGCTATCAAAGACAGCAGAACGACGCGATAAAAGAAAACAAAATGTCTGAAATTAATTTTTTACGTCCAAAAGCGAAATAAAGTTTAAAAGTAAATGCAAAAAAGTTTTCACATTTGTTTCGAAACTAATTTCAACGCGCAAAAGACGTCTAACCGTAAGGTTAAACTTAAGATTAAGTAAATTCAAAAACTGAAAACGAAGGTTACCTGGAGATTAACTTAATCTCGAGTTTGTATTCAAAAACTCGCCCTTATAGTTTATTGGTTTTTTGAGTACGTGCCAATGTACTTAATGCCAAAAAGAACAATATTCGAATCATAGTTGTTGCTATTTTTTTGTAAATATTTACAGTCTTATGCAAAAAAAAACCTTATTATGACCTTCAAATGAACATTAGTTAATAACGATTTTAAGCTTAATAATCCATTATTAAAAAATTATATGCAAAAACAGTATTTTAACTAATATCCATTTTAATGTTTTTTCTTATTTGATGCTGGCAATACCATTATTTTATACTCTCAATTTTTCCTTAATGTTGTGAATGAACGATTATTATTTCATTTGGTATTCGTGTCCAATATTGTTTTTTTTATGTTTTTATATAAAATAATTGTTTTTATTAACATAAAAATGGGGTTGTATTTGTTTTTTTAATAACAACAATGTACAAATAAAATAAAACAACCAATGTAATTAAAATATTACATTTTGATTAAAGAAAGTATTCGAGTACCGGTTTCTTTAAATTTGCTTTGATTATTTAGACATCACTAAACTATTTTGTAAACAAAATTTATATTTTTGGAAAAAAGAAAAATTTGAGTAAAAAAAAATATGGAGAAAAAACTGCCAGTTTTTATTATTTTGGTATGTGTGCCATCAATAGCACCAATGACACCAGGGAATTTTTTTGTGTTTTTAAATTTATGTTAAAAAATTAGAATATTTTTCACAAACTGTGAAAAATTTTAATAAAATGATGACATATGTCTTTAATGTAGGTTTAAAGTAGGGTCGAACCATTGTTAAATTTCATAGATTTAACAATGGTTTACTACATGTGTTTTAAGCTAATTATCGTTTTTGGATATACTTTTATCGAATTAAGCTTAACAACGGTTAGTAAGCATGTAGTAAGTTTTTTTGCATAAGACTGTTATTCACTAACATATGTAAATGTTCACTGGCTAGAAGTTTGGATTAACAATAAGGTCGTAGTTATCAGCAGTGATCGAAATTTTAAATGAAGAAATTGACCTGGGTGCAAAAAATTTAAATTTTTTTTTATCAAAATATCCTTTTTATTGTATTGCTATTAGCTAATCGTGAAACAAACACAGTTTTATTAGTTGGAAAAGCTTGAATTGATTTTAGCTAATAATTGTGAATTATTATCCAATCCACTGTCGTTTAATGGACTGCTTAACAGACAAAAACAGTTGGCACAGACCAGTTGCTCAAAAATGGACCATCTTGTACTTGATTTTTCTTTCCTTTTAGGGAAGTAGATCAAAATTAACAAATTTGTTCAAACTCGCAAAAATGTTAAATAATTCTCCAAACATTGCCAGAAATGCATTTGACCACAGAAATACAGAAAAGAAAGCAATGACATTTGAAAAGGGCTTATAACATAAAAACACTGGTCCAACTAGAGGGAGAAAAAAAAATGTTATAAGTATTACGAACCAAATGTGTTAGAAGCAACAGATATACAGAGGGAAAACTGATAGATAAAGCAGAAAAATAAAATGTAAACAAACATTTATTTTGTGTTAAAAAAGGGAAAATTTATAATATTTTTTAATTTCTTCAATGAAAAGTTTAAAGATTCTTAAATATTTAATTATTAATCGAAATGTATGTGGTTTCTGGTTCCAATGAATATAGTGTCTTGTGGAAAAGGTTAGTAAGAAGCTAAATATATCAAGATCAAATAAGACATATAGCTCATAACAATTTTTTTTCTTGCAGAACTTTGTGTATATTACCAGTATTTATTAATTTCTTGAACGAAAAAGTTAAAATTCCGTAATTTTTTTATTATTAGTCGAACTCTTTTGGGAGGGATGGAATGCATGCAAACAAGGCAAAGTTTCTGACTGTGGCCAACATGACGACCACCAGGGCGATCCTTGTCTTGCTGTATTCAAGTTGACACGCAGCCTCCTCGTGGCCCCTCCTGGATGGCATTCTAGCACCCGCTAGATGTTAACTAATGCGTGCAGCGAGGTCAAATCCCCTGGACGTTAAATTTGGGTTGTGCGTAGGGCTTGGAACCCACCACGTAAAAATTTAATCCAATGAAAACCTATACAATAGCCTCTAAAAAGATCCCCTCTAAAGTTGACGACCACGGCAAACGTTTCAAGGACAACGATTTGAGAATAGGCACGTGGAACGTCCGCACCCTTTATAGGGCAGGCGCTTCCGCCCAACTTGCGGATGCCCTTATGAAATGTAGGACGGACATCACTGCCATACAGGAAATGCGATGGATAGGACAAGGATGCAAAAGGCTAGCATCTTGCGATGTGTATTACAGCTGCCATGTTGATAAGCACGAATTTGGATGCGGATTTGTGGTTAATAAGAGACTTCGTCACCTTGTCTCTGGGTTCACGCCAGTGAACGAAAGAATAGCCACAATCCGCATCAGGGCAAAATTTTACAACATCAGCCTAATTTGTGCTCACGCCCCGACGGAAGAACAGGACGATGTGGTTAAACTCGAGGACGTATACGATAAGTGCCCGGCCCATGACGCCAAAATCGTCCTCGGGGATTTTAATGCAAAGGTCGGGCGGGAAGGTATCTTTGGCCCCACTGTCGGACAGTTCAGCCTTCACGCAAACACTACCCCCAATGGTATGAGGCTGATCGATTTCGCCGCGGCGCGTAACATGGTAGTATGTAGTACCAGGTTTCAGCATCTCGACATTCACAAGGCCACTTGGATGTCCCCCGATCGATCAACATCCAACCAGATCGATCATATTGTGATTGACGGAAGGCACGTGTCCAGTGTACTAGATGTGCGCACATTTAGAGGTCCAAACATCGACTCGGACCACTACCTTGTCGCAGACAAGTTCCGAGTGCGCATTTGCGCCTCGAGGACTGCGCGCTCTAGTGCACTGCGAAAGCTGGACGTTAAGAAACTGCGATCACAAAGGACAGCTGAGGCGTTCTCCGCTCAACTCTCTGATAAGCTCCGTCATTCCCCATCCAATCTCAGCGACATTGGCGGATTGTGGGTCAATATCTCCCACTCCTTGCGCAATACTGCGGAAACAGTCCTTGGTTTCGAGCGCCCATCCCAACGAAACCAATGGTACGATGAGGAGTGTCGCGAGGCAGCTGCAGTGAAATACGCCGCATACAGAAAAACGTTGCAGTCGGCCGCTACGCGAGCCATTGTCGAAAATTACAGAGAGAGGAGAAAGGATGAGAGACGCCTTTTCAGACGCAAGAAGAGGGAGCAGGAAAGGCGTGAGCGTGAGGAAGTCGAGATGTACAGATGTAGGAATGACGCTCGAAAATTCTATCAAAAGGTTAAGCGTCTGACCGAGGGGTATAAGCCCGGAGTGTCTTCCTGCAAGGATGAGAAATGAAACCTGGTTACAGATCCGCAAGGGGTGCTGAGGTTGTGGAGGAAACACTTCTCTACTCTGCTGCAAGGCGAAGGAACCTCAGTGTCCTCTGTCCCGTCCTGAAAAAGGGAGACCCTACAATATGCGCCAACTACAGGGGTATAAGCCTTCTCCCTATCGCATATAAGGTTCTTACAGGCGTATTGTGTGAACGACTGAAGCCACTCGTCAAAACACTGATTGGACCTTATCAGTGCGGCTTCAGACCTGGCAAGTCCACCATCGACCAGATCTTCACACTACGCCAAATCCTGGAAAAGACGTATATATGCAAAAATAGTATTTTAACTAATATCCATTTTAATGTTTTTTCTTATTTGATGCTGGCAATACCATTATTTTATTCTCTCAATTTTTCCCTAATGTTGTGTATGAACGATTATTATTTAATTTGGTATTCATGCCTAATATTGTTTTTTACGTTTTTTTATGTTTTTATACAAAATAATTCTTTTTATTAACATAAAAATGGGGTTGTATTTGTTTTTTTAAATAACAACAATGTCCAAATAAAATAAAACAACCAATGTAATTAAAATATTACATTTTGATTAAAGAAAGCATTCGAGTACCGGTTTCTTTAAATTTGTTTTGATTATTTAGACATCACTAAACTATTTTGTAAACAAAATTTATATTTTTGGAAAAAAGAAAAATTTTAGTAAAAAAAAATATGGAGAAAAAAACTACCAGTTTTTATTATTTTGGTATGTGTGCCATCAATGTCATTGGTGCCACCAGGGAATTTTTTTGTGTTTTTAAATTTTTTTTAAATTTATGTTAAAAAATTAGAATATTTCTCACAAAATGTGAATAATTGTAATAAAATTATGACAAATGTCTTTAACATAGGTTTAAAGTAGGATCGAACCATTGTTAAATTTCATAGATTTAATTTTTAATTGTTAAATTTCATAGATTTAACAATGGTTTACTACAGGTGTTTTAAGCTAATTATAGTTTTTGGATATAATTTTATCGAATTTAGTTAACATGTAGTAAGTAAGCATGTAGTAAGTTTTTTTGCATAAGACTGTTAGCATTTAAGCAGTCCATAATTAATTAAAATTATTCAGTTAAGAAAAATTATTTCTGGGATATTGATTAAATATTGATAAGCAGATGGCGGAGTACAAAAACTGTAGCAAATGCACAAACCAATACAGTTGGAATACAGAGTACTGACGATAAAAAGTTACAGTGTTGTAATATATATTACTAGTGAGTACGATATTTTCACGATTGTAGTAGTTAATAATAATATTATATTAAAAATATTTCACCTTCTTATTAGAAAATAAAAAAACAATTTCTGCCAATGGTTACCATTTCACAGCACAATTGCGAAGGGTAAATTCGTACCAGTGTTGTCATTTAGCACTTTTAGTGTTAAAAAAAATTATGTTTCGTGAAAATGCATTTATTTTTTTGAAAATTATGCTAAATGCATAAACATTTTTTTACTCAAGGAAATGAAAATATTTCCAAAATGTTATTTTTCATTACTATTACAAAACAAGACTTTTATGAACATTTGAAGTTAATTTCTTGCAGTGTGGTGAGTAAATGGACACTGAACATGTTTGATACCCTGTTTTAAAGCTACGTTCAGATGTGGTCGTTAAAATAGTTACGACTAAAATTTTTGTTAAAAAGTTGTTTTTTCAAACTTTTTATGAACAAAAATTAAAAATTATTTCACAAATATTAAATTCAGCATAGAAGCAATATGGAAAAACAACAAAATAAAATTAGAACTAAAATTATATATAAAAGTTATCAACAAACAAAAAAAAAAAACCATATTCATTTGGTCATAAAAATAGGTACGGTTAAAGAAATACAGAAAAAACAAAATACGAAATAGAAATTCATATTAAAAAAGGAAAAAAACAGAAGTGGTAAGTTAATATCCACAATGTCCACCATTATTTTTGAGTACATTATTAAATCTGGGAATAGAATCGATAACGTTACGACAAGTTTCAACTGGCGTGTTGTACCATATTTCTTGAACTTTTTGCCAGAGTTCAGTATTATTTTGTATATTTTCCTTTTTCAACCGATTCTTTTGATTAGCTTGCCCAATTCAGGAGGCGGATGTTGTTTTCGTGAAACCAAGAACTTATTAATCTGAAGAAGTGTTTGGGTTCATTATATTGTTGAAAGACCAGCGCAGTGGTATTTCTTCGCTAGCAAATGGCAGCATGACTTCCTTAAGTATACTTTTGGAACTTTGCGAGCTATTTTCCTGGATACTTAATGTCACATAGACGACGCCAGACAGTTTTTGTCGATATTTGATTATCTATTTCAGCTCCAATAGCTTTCGAAGACTCGCTTAGGTACATCGCAACCGTCCGTAATAGCGCTAGTTTTCCTCACTTCACCACGTTTTTCTACGACTTTTTAAAGTTAGAGGGCATTAAAAACAAAATTTTTAGATCGCCCAAGCTCATCAGCTATAAATTTATACAATTATTTCTGCCCTCGAAGTTTTTCAATGATTCTTCTCTCCTTCAATGTACAATGTTGTGCTCTGCCCATCTATTGATAATATTAGTATAAAACCGAAGTCTAATTATTTTTGATAACAAACCTTAAAATGTTAATTTTATATAAAGTGTAATTGATTAAAAAAGAACAATAATTTTATGAACATATTGTTAACTCAAATGAAATATACTGATGTAAGTAAGTTTTATTTTCGGAATAAAACAAAAACATATATGTATATGCAATAAATAGTTTTGTTACATTTATAAAATTTGGCATTTTTCTTCTATTCCATAGAACATTTTAACACTATGTTTTTCATGTTTTAGCATATTTTGAAATTCATTTTCTGGCAACACTGATTCGCAAATATTGTTTACGCTCTTTTATTTAGTTGCCGACACTGCTGCCAGATTAGGGGATTTATCCACAAATAGGGGATTTTTTTTAGCCAATGGGGATGAAAATTTCGGTTTGGGGATCTAAGAATTTTTTGGGGATAAACCAACACTGCTGGGAAGTTTTTGAGGATAAAAAACTATAGATTTTTTACATATAAAAGTCGATTTAGTAACATAATGACTAATAATAAAAAATATTTATATACATACATACATACAATAATAATTGGTCGTTACAACCCTTCAGTCTGGATTATTGACCTAGTTTCTGAAATCACCGTAGTTTAGTAGGTAGTGTGTTGGCTTATTAGACGTAAAGCCAGGGATCGAGCCCCAGGCCAGACATCAAAACAAAATACAAAAAATATATAAGTGATAGAATTTTTACTCCGGCATGTCTATAGTTTTGTTATGTTAAATTTTACAATGTTCTATTACTAAAACATTATATCCTGTATTAAAGGCAAATATCCCTATAAACTACAGTGAGCTTCAAAAGAAAGTGTACATAAAAAACTATACATTATTAAATTATCGTTATTTGTGTTTTAAAATTGTTACATTGCTAGTTTTTAAAATTGAAACAAAAAAATTACAAATTCGAAATATTGTCGGACACTCTCCTTACAAGTAGTAAAAGTTGAGTTTGTTGATTGTTAGAATTTTATTCATATTGTACACTTTCTTTTGACACTCACTGTATATGAAAAGCAATGGAGAAAAATGCCATTTGTAAAATGGAACGATTGTTTTGGAGAAGATTCTGGACAGAATTTAAATGTGTTTGGAGTTATGTTAATTGCTATAAAGATTCTGAACGTTTCAAAGCATTCAAGGAACTTGCTGAACTAGTTTTAAATATTTTTTGTGAACCAACAAATAATGAATCTTGCCAAAACAAAAATACGAAATAAAATTTGATATGAATTATTAGAAGCTCTTCTTAGACTAAATATATACGCATGTGCACATAAAATAAATTAATTTTTAAATAAAATAAGAAACAATTTTTTGAATTGTATTTGGAATTTTTTTGGGGATAAAATAATGGATTTGGTGATTTTTGGGGATAAAAAAGTGGATTCGGGGATGAGGGCAGCAGTGGTTGCCGATCAGACCGCGGCAAGCACACATGTCGGCGGGTGCTATAATTTTTTACACTCAAAAAATGTTTTATGTTAAAAAATACTTGTATTAAAATTAAATGTCTATATGTGTTTAAAATATATTTTGATTGTTTTAATAGTTAAGTACTTAATTTAAATAACAAGGAAAGAGATTAACATTTTATGCACATAAGTAATATTTCGGAAAAAATAAAACGTTGGTTATTAGGTGAGCAAATTTGTGAACCAAAATTAGATCCCAGTATATACACACGGTCAGTTACCGCTGGATATTTTTAAGAAGTCGCACAAAAAGGATATTTTGGCAGTAAAAAGGTGACAACATTTTTAAAAGAAAAGAAAATGAACTAATACAGATAAAATAAATAAATTTTATTGGATTTTGTAATATACATTAACAAACATATAATAAGTTTATTTTTTAATATTTTTTCCAATATTTTATAATAAAAACAAATCTTTAGCTAAAAATTAATAAGCCTAAACAAAAGTTTTATTTTTTTTTAAATTATTGGTCTGTTTTATTTCTAGCTTTAAAATGTAATTTCATTCAAATTTAGGAACGTTAGGACATTTAAATTTCAGAAATTAAATATGCATTTTTAAATTTATAAAACTTCCATTAAATAAAACTTTTTTTGCTAACCCACTATATAATAATACAAAACAAAAATATTATTTTAACAAAAAACAGTTCATTAAAAATAAATACAAATTATACAAAATTGAGTATTTTGTAACAAATTAAAAAAAAATATAACAAAAACAATTCGGAATTACTAACTTTGTAATAAACTAAAAGACATGAAGTTAATAAGGTACATACATTTTAAATAATTACGCTTCACAGGAACTGATTCGTCCGATGATGAAATAATTTCCTCTTCGCATTCCGAAGAACTTATTTTATTGTCATCTCCCACAAGACTTTCGTGACTAGATGACGGCTGATCTCTTTTGGTATTTAACAAAAACCTAAAGTTATTACTATTAGTTATACAATTATAATTCCAAAACTAATTTATATTTTAGAGTAATCGAAAAAATAATGATGAGATGGATCAAAGATCCATTTTGAATATGGTCAAAGTAAATTAATAAAGTAGCGACACAACGAACGTCTACGAAAACCACAAGCAATTTGTTTTTGTTATTTGGTTTGGGCTGTCAAAATTTGCCTGTTGTTTTTTTATATGGTTTGAGATGTCAAAAATTTGCAGGCTTATTAATTTACTTTGAAGGGCTTTAAGTAAAAATTTTACGTATATTTTGTTATTGTAACAAAAATATATGTAAATAAAAAAAGATAAAAAAGCAAGAAGCTTTTGTATATATACATACATATAAAAAAAATTATATTTGAAAGCTGATTGTTTCGAAAAAAGAAAAAAAAAATGTATATAAAAGAAAAAATACTTTTTCAAAAAAAGGGGAAAAAAAGGGTCAAAAATTTTGAAAAGTGTCAGTTCATTTTGGTAAAGGGGACACAAAAAGTGGCGAGTTTGCTGAAAAAGTGTCAAATTGCGACTTTAGTCGCTCAACAGTAACGCTGCTCACAGTGGCTTACAGCTTATTTCAACCAGCACTTTTAAAAAAGTTTGAATAAGAGTTTATAGAATATTGTTATGTTTTTACCTTTTAAAAACGTTAAAAGTATGAGTTCGCAAATTGCAAATAAAATAAAAATAATTATGTGGTTAATTTTTTTGTCTGCACACAAGTCTGAACGAATTATAGTTTGATAGATTTAATTCTCACAGCAACCAACGTACCGTCGTCTTACACGATTAAATTCAAACTCCGAATACAACGTGCCGTCTGCACACACGACTGATTCAACTCAAACTTTCAACTCTGAACTCCATTAAAGGTTATACTAAAACCTTTTTGAAAGTTTATTGTGTAGTGACGGGGAATTCCTTTAGGGAAAGATCTCCAAGGGAGGAATGCCGTTACTAAGTTTTAGAGGTCTTCCTGCGTCCTAACAAGTTAATTATTTATGAATGTCAGACACAGTAGTCCACGAAAGGTCTTCCTGTGTCCTTTATAAAAAAAACAAAGCGTTCTGGATTTTTAATTATTTTATTTGTTATCTTTGATGGTGTTTATCCCACTGATTCCAATTTCATCATTGCCCTGATCTTACTTGCATTTATGAAAATAATTAAAGTCGTCTAGAACATAATGAAATACTTAGTTACAAAATCAAAATAATATAATGTAAGTGAGAGAAGATAAAAATGAGAAAAGTTATGATCAGTTATTGATTACATATTATGATTATTAAAATTACATGGTTAATGATTACATTACATTATAGGGTGATTACAATATTAATAGAAAATGTATATAACGGTCAGATAATATTTGAAATAATAAAATAATATGAAAATATATTAATAAATATAATTTAGGTCGCTAAAATTGAAATTTTAAACAAACTTATCTTTTCAAAATCGACTGTCATCCACACCATCCATGACTTGAAAACGTTTCTTTATTAAAAGAAAAAAAAAAAAATTCGGGAACCTAATTTCTGAAATAATCGGCCTTATCATGAGTGTCGTTGTCGTATCGTTTTTGAGTCGAAAATTAATCGTTTGATTCAAATGGTACCATAGTTGTCGAAAAACGACAAAATACAAAATTTTTTTCAATTCTATTACAATTTTCGGTACCACGAGAGACGTCAATAAATGTCAAATACGACAGAAATCATCGTTAAGCTTTTTGTTAACGACGACTAAACAAATTAATTAAAAAGAATTAAAATAATGGATTTAAACAAAAAGTAGGTGACTATTAATTAAATAAAATAAAATACAATCACTAGAAATATTTTTAAATTTTATTAAACATAAATCAAAAATTACAAACACTGAACAGTTCACAAATATGGTAAAACGGTTATATAAATAATTTGGCAAAAGGATATAAAAGCGGGGCAAATAAAATGAACGTGAAGGAAGAGTGGAGCAAAATTTCGGATCAGCTCAATGTTTTAGGACTACCAACGCGTATTAGTGAAGGCTGGATAAAAGTTTGGGCTGATTACAAATTTAAATTAAAAAAATTGGTTTACAACAATTCGAATGCCATGGTACTGGAGGTGGTCCATATAGACAGTTTATATTGCCACCCACGGAAGAAGCTGCTGCCAATTTTTTACAAGTACACTCTATTGTTTACCTGGTCCCTTATTTATTATTTAAGGCTTTAATAAGGAAAACGAGAGAATACAGCACAAATCTTAAAAAAGATGCATAGTTAACAACAATACATTTAATTTAATTTAATTTTTTACTTACTTGGAGTTTGGCATGGCAAATATGTTTGACTGTTGTCTTAAAAACCTATGCATACTATTTAACTCAGCAGTAGCGTATTCTTCATCATCTTCAGAAGAAGAAAATGTAGCACCACTTAACATTTTATTTTCGTTGAAAATGGTCTTTAATCAAAATAATTCATAATTTGTATTTTGTTATTTCTAACCGTTAACAATTTATTTTTGGACAGTTTGCACACAGGGTCTCTCATAATTTTTTAAAATTATGAGAATTTTGAAACAATCTGTGTTTTATCATCTACTACAAAAAATGTCGTTGTCGTAAATTTTAGATGGTACCGAAAAATTCTAAAAACGTCAACGACTACGACAACTGTCGAAAAACGACTTCGACATTCATAATAAGGCTGAATGTTCCTGTAACCAGTTTTGTATATTCCCTTAATAACTCGTGACAGTCTTCAGTTTAACGGAAAGAGTTTAATGCCTGTACGAGGCTTTTTACGCAAGAGGAGGCCTTTCAAGCAGCAAAGCAACTCCAGACTACGTGGTACAGGTTACTTGCCGAACACGCAAAAATCGTTTGCCATGGAACAACGAAGACAAAAAGTTGAAACGCAAAGCCAACCATAAAGAAGTAAAAATTTTCAGCAGAACTACATTCCGATCAAGGCAGAAATTTCGAGTTAGCTGTATTCAAGGAAATGTGCGAAGTATATGGTACAATGGTAGAACGAAAAGTAGTGAGCGAGCAACAGAGGGATTGGGATGAACACATTCCGAGGTCTTTACTGGCGCACCGATCCGCGGTCCATGATTCCATATCTAGATCACCCGCCAAGGTTATTTTTGGTACTGAATTAAAACTGCCCGGTGACTTGGAGTTTGGAAATATGGGAGAGAAGATGATGAGCCTATTCGGGACGAACAGGCTTAAGTGGGCGGTAGTGTTACGAAAGTGAAAATGGTGTAGTTAAAATAATAAACAAAAGCTCCAAAAACAACACAAAATACTTGATCATGCAAAAAATGATAAATAAAAGCTACAAAAACAAAACAGCGCACTGTTCACGCGATCAATGAATAAGTAAAAAAAAATTTACCAACAAAAATAAAGCGCTTGTTTACAAGATCGATGAATAAACAAGAATAAGGGATAAAAGATGTAAATAACCAACAACAAAATGAATGCTCTCGGAGGAAGATGACGGCCTTCGGAAACAATCTAAAAATGTAAACAAATTCTTTTCATTTCTGTTGTTTCTTGTTTACATTCGTCCAGGCAGATTAGTTCTTGTTTGTTTATTTGTCTATCCGCTATTTTATACTGCACATTGTTGTTGTTTGTTTACTTCTTTGTTCGCTTCATTTGTTGTTCGTTATTTACATCTTATATCGACCGTAATCATTCCAGTGCCGGTTTCGGAATAAGTCTCACCGTCCACCTTCCGCTATCTTCATCGTCATTGCCATTTTGAAATTGTGTTTTGCTTGAAGGAACCTGTTATATAATTTCCAGCCGATTCCTCCTTATAAATCTCCATCCCTTTCGTGCCCAGCAAACACTGTAACTCGTCTCAGCTTTCATTATGCCTCGTCAGTATTCCTGGCCGAGATAACAGGTGCAATATCGTCCTCGTATCTAACCAAAAAAGTTCATTCCAGCATATCCTCAATCTAAATTCCATCATAGCTCACGTTCCACAGATCGGGGGTAAGGATAGATTTTTGTACTGCTCCTGATATTATTTGTTTCACTCTTGATCCCGAGCTTGTGTTATACACCAACTGCCTGGTATTCATTTAACTACTTATCACGACCAGGATGTAAGTAGCACAGAGCAATTGATTTCCAAAGTACGCGGAGGAATGTTTCAGGTCGCCCTTTTTCTTACTTATTAAAACCTGCTGATGTTTCTTCCATATTTCGTGGAGAATACATTCACTTAGTAATGCGTTGTCGTACATTCTCAGTAACAGCTGCGGTCTTTGAGTGGCATTTTTCCACATTATATCAGCCGAGTTGCTATTAGGCTCTGGTACGTTACCGAGTTTCAGTCAAGCACAAGCTGCTTTCAGCTCCTCTACAGTAAACGAGTATTCAGTTGTCGTTCGTGCTCCGGTTCATGAGTTGGAAATAGCATATTTTGAAATTCATTTTCTGGCAACACTGATTCGCAAATATTGTTTACGCTCTTTTATTTAGTTGCCGACACTGCTGCCAGATTAGGGGATTTATCCACAAATAGGGGATTTTTTTTAGCCAATGGGGATGAAAATTTCGGTTTGGGGATCTAAGAATTTTTTGGGGATAAACCAACACTGCTGGGAAGTTTTTGAGGATAAAAAACTATAGATTTTTTACATATAAAAGTCGATTTAGTAACATAATGACTAATAATAAAAAATATTTATATACATACATACATACAATAATAATTGGTCGTTACAACCCTTCAGTCTGGATTATTGACCTAGTTTCTGAAATCACCGTAGTTTAGTAGGTAGTGTGTTGGCTTATTAGACGTAAAGCCAGGGATCGAGCCCCAGGCCAGACATCAAAACAAAATACAAAAAATATATAAGTGATAGAATTTTTACTCCGGCATGTCTATAGTTTTGTTATGTTAAATTTTACAATGTTCTATTACTAAAACATTATATCCTGTATTAAAGGCAAATATCCCTATAAACTACAGTGAGCTTCAAAAGAAAGTGTACATAAAAAACTATACATTATTAAATTATCGTTATTTGTGTTTTAAAATTGTTACATTGCTAGTTTTTAAAATTGAAACAAAAAAATTACAAATTCGAAATATTGTCGGACACTCTCCTTACAAGTAGTAAAAGTTGAGTTTGTTGATTGTTAGAATTTTATTCATATTGTACACTTTCTTTTGACACTCACTGTATATGAAAAGCAATGGAGAAAAATGCCATTTGTAAAATGGAACGATTGTTTTGGAGAAGATTCTGGACAGAATTTAAATGTGTTTGGAGTTATGTTAATTGCTATAAAGATTCTGAACGTTTCAAAGCATTCAAGGAACTTGCTGAACTAGTTTTAAATATTTTTTGTGAACCAACAAATAATGAATCTTGCCAAAACAAAAATACGAAATAAAATTTGATATGAATTATTAGAAGCTCTTCTTAGACTAAATATATACGCATGTGCACATAAAATAAATTAATTTTTAAATAAAATAAGAAACAATTTTTTGAATTGTATTTGGAATTTTTTTGGGGATAAAATAATGGATTTGGTGATTTTTGGGGATAAAAAAGTGGATTCGGGGATGAGGGCAGCAGTGGTTGCCGATCAGACCGCGGCAAGCACACATGTCGGCGGGTGCTATAATTTTTTACACTCAAAAAATGTTTTATGTTAAAAAATACTTGTATTAAAATTAAATGTCTATATGTGTTTAAAATATATTTTGATTGTTTTAATAGTTAAGTACTTAATTTAAATAACAAGGAAAGAGATTAACATTTTATGCACATAAGTAATATTTCGGAAAAAATAAAACGTTGGTTATTAGGTGAGCAAATTTGTGAACCAAAATTAGATCCCAGTATATACACACGGTCAGTTACCGCTGGATATTTTTAAGAAGTCGCACAAAAAGGATATTTTGGCAGTAAAAAGGTGACAACATTTTTAAAAGAAAAGAAAATGAACTAATACAGATAAAATAAATAAATTTTTATTGGATTTTGTAATATACATTAACAAACATATAATAAGTTTATTTTTTAATATTTTTTCCAATATTTTATAATAAAAACAAATCTTTAGCTAAAAATTAATAAGCCTAAACAAAAGTTTTATTTTTTTTTAAATTATTGGTCTGTTTTATTTCTAGCTTTAAAATGTAATTTCATTCAAATTTAGGAACGTTAGGACATTTAAATTTCAGAAATTAAATATGCATTTTTAAATTTATAAAACTTCCATTAAATAAAACTTTTTTTGCTAACCCACTATATAATAATACAAAACAAAAATATTATTTTAACAAAAAACAGTTCATTAAAAATAAATACAAATTATACAAAATTGAGTATTTTGTAACAAATTAAAAAAAAATATAACAAAAACAATTCGGAATTACTAACTTTGTAATAAACTAAAAGACATGAAGTTAATAAGGTACATACATTTTAAATAATTACGCTTCACAGGAACTGATTCGTCCGATGATGAAATAATTTCCTCTTCGCATTCCGAAGAACTTATTTTATTGTCATCTCCCACAAGACTTTCGTGACTAGATGACGGCTGATCTCTTTTGGTATTTAACAAAAACCTAAAGTTATTACTATTAGTTATACAATTATAATTCCAAAACTAATTTATATTTTAGAGTAATCGAAAAAATAATGATGAGATGGATCAAAGATCCATTTTGAATATGGTCAAAGTAAATTAATAAAGTAGCGACACAACGAACGTCTACGAAAACCACAAGCAATTTGTTTTTGTTATTTGGTTTGGGCTGTCAAAATTTGCCTGTTGTTTTTTTATATGGTTTGAGATGTCAAAAATTTGCAGGCTTATTAATTTACTTTGAAGGGCTTTAAGTAAAAATTTTACGTATATTTTGTTATTGTAACAAAAATATATGTAAATAAAAAAAGATAAAAAAGCAAGAAGCTTTTGTATATATACATACATATAAAAAAAATTATATTTGAAAGCTGATTGTTTCGAAAAAAGAAAAAAAAAATGTATATAAAAGAAAAAATACTTTTTCAAAAAAAGGGGAAAAAAAGGGTCAAAAATTTTGAAAAGTGTCAGTTCATTTTGGTAAAGGGGACACAAAAAGTGGCGAGTTTGCTGAAAAAGTGTCAAATTGCGACTTTAGTCGCTCAACAGTAACGCTGCTCACAGTGGCTTACAGCTTATTTCAACCAGCACTTTTAAAAAAGTTTGAATAAGAGTTTATAGAATATTGTTATGTTTTTACCTTTTAAAAACGTTAAAAGTATGAGTTCGCAAATTGCAAATAAAATAAAAATAATTATGTGGTTAATTTTTTTGTCTGCACACAAGTCTGAACGAATTATAGTTTGATAGATTTAATTCTCACAGCAACCAACGTACCGTCGTCTTACACGATTAAATTCAAACTCCGAATACAACGTGCCGTCTGCACACACGACTGATTCAACTCAAACTTTCAACTCTGAACTCCATTAAAGGTTATACTAAAACCTTTTTGAAAGTTTATTGTGTAGTGACGGGGAATTCCTTTAGGGAAAGATCTCCAAGGGAGGAATGCCGTTACTAAGTTTTAGAGGTCTTCCTGCGTCCTAACAAGTTAATTATTTATGAATGTCAGACACAGTAGTCCACGAAAGGTCTTCCTGTGTCCTTTATAAAAAAAACAAAGCGTTCTGGATTTTTAATTATTTTATTTGTTATCTTTGATGGTGTTTATCCCACTGATTCCAATTTCATCATTGCCCTGATCTTACTTGCATTTATGAAAATAATTAAAGTCGTCTAGAACATAATGAAATACTTAGTTACAAAATCAAAATAATATAATGTAAGTGAGAGAAGATAAAAATGAGAAAAGTTATGATCAGTTATTGATTACATATTATGATTATTAAAATTACATGGTTAATGATTACATTACATTATAGGGTGATTACAATATTAATAGAAAATGTATATAACGGTCAGATAATATTTGAAATAATAAAATAATATGAAAATATATTAATAAATATAATTTAGGTCGCTAAAATTGAAATTTTAAACAAACTTATCTTTTCAAAATCGACTGTCATCCACACCATCCATGACTTGAAAACGTTTCTTTATTAAAAGAAAAAAAAAAAAATTCGGGAACCTAATTTCTGAAATAATCGGCCTTATCATGAGTGTCGTTGTCGTATCGTTTTTGAGTCGAAAATTAATCGTTTGATTCAAATGGTACCATAGTTGTCGAAAAACGACAAAATACAAAATTTTTTTCAATTCTATTACAATTTTCGGTACCACGAGAGACGTCAATAAATGTCAAATACGACAGAAATCATCGTTAAGCTTTTTGTTAACGACGACTAAACAAATTAATTAAAAAGAATTAAAATAATGGATTTAAACAAAAAGTAGGTGACTATTAATTAAATAAAATAAAATACAATCACTAGAAATATTTTTAAATTTTATTAAACATAAATCAAAAATTACAAACACTGAACAGTTCACAAATATGGTAAAACGGTTATATAAATAATTTGGCAAAAGGATATAAAAGCGGGGCAAATAAAATGAACGTGAAGGAAGAGTGGAGCAAAATTTCGGATCAGCTCAATGTTTTAGGACTACCAACGCGTATTAGTGAAGGCTGGATAAAAGTTTGGGCTGATTACAAATTTAAATTAAAAAAATTGGTTTACAACAATTCGAATGCCATGGTACTGGAGGTGGTCCATATAGACAGTTTATATTGCCACCCACGGAAGAAGCTGCTGCCAATTTTTTACAAGTACACTCTATTGTTTACCTGGTCCCTTATTTATTATTTAAGGCTTTAATAAGGAAAACGAGAGAATACAGCACAAATCTTAAAAAAGATGCATAGTTAACAACAATACATTTAATTTAATTTAATTTTTTACTTACTTGGAGTTTGGCATGGCAAATATGTTTGACTGTTGTCTTAAAAACCTATGCATACTATTTAACTCAGCAGTAG
This sequence comes from Sarcophaga peregrina, assembly GCA_014635995.1. Classification (NCBI taxonomy): domain Eukaryota; kingdom Metazoa; phylum Arthropoda; class Insecta; order Diptera; family Sarcophagidae; genus Sarcophaga; species Sarcophaga peregrina. The sequence goes on along the minus strand of CM025789.1, from coordinate 81,677,998 downwards.
CGTATTCTTCATCATCTTCAGAAGAAGAAAATGTAGCACCACTTAACATTTTATTTTCGTTGAAAATGGTCTTTAATCAAAATAATTCATAATTTGTATTTTGTTATTTCTAACCGTTAACAATTTATTTTTGGACAGTTTGCACACAGGGTCTCTCATAATTTTTTAAAATTATGAGAATTTTGAAACAATCTGTGTTTTATCATCTACTACAAAAAATGTCGTTGTCGTAAATTTTAGATGGTACCGAAAAATTCTAAAAACGTCAACGACTACGACAACTGTCGAAAAACGACTTCGACATTCATAATAAGGCTGAATGTTCCTGTAACCAGTTTTGTATATTCCCTTAATAACTCGTGACAGTCTTCAGTTTAACGGAAAGAGTTTAATGCCTGTACGAGGCTTTTTACGCAAGAGGAGGCCTTTCAAGCAGCAAAGCAACTCCAGACTACGTGGTACAGGTTACTTGCCGAACACGCAAAAATCGTTTGCCATGGAACAACGAAGACAAAAAGTTGAAACGCAAAGCCAACCATAAAGAAGTAAAAATTTTCAGCAGAACTACATTCCGATCAAGGCAGAAATTTCGAGTTAGCTGTATTCAAGGAAATGTGCGAAGTATATGGTACAATGGTAGAACGAAAAGTAGTGAGCGAGCAACAGAGGGATTGGGATGAACACATTCCGAGGTCTTTACTGGCGCACCGATCCGCGGTCCATGATTCCATATCTAGATCACCCGCCAAGGTTATTTTTGGTACTGAATTAAAACTGCCCGGTGACTTGGAGTTTGGAAATATGGGAGAGAAGATGATGAGCCTATTCGGGACGAACAGGCTTAAGTGGGCGGTAGTGTTACGAAAGTGAAAATGGTGTAGTTAAAATAATAAACAAAAGCTCCAAAAACAACACAAAATACTTGATCATGCAAAAAATGATAAATAAAAGCTACAAAAACAAAACAGCGCACTGTTCACGCGATCAATGAATAAGTAAAAAAAAATTTACCAACAAAAATAAAGCGCTTGTTTACAAGATCGATGAATAAACAAGAATAAGGGATAAAAGATGTAAATAACCAACAACAAAATGAATGCTCTCGGAGGAAGATGACGGCCTTCGGAAACAATCTAAAAATGTAAACAAATTCTTTTCATTTCTGTTGTTTCTTGTTTACATTCGTCCAGGCAGATTAGTTCTTGTTTGTTTATTTGTCTATCCGCTATTTTATACTGCACATTGTTGTTGTTTGTTTACTTCTTTGTTCGCTTCATTTGTTGTTCGTTATTTACATCTTATATCGACCGTAATCATTCCAGTGCCGGTTTCGGAATAAGTCTCACCGTCCACCTTCCGCTATCTTCATCGTCATTGCCATTTTGAAATTGTGTTTTGCTTGAAGGAACCTGTTATATAATTTCCAGCCGATTCCTCCTTATAAATCTCCATCCCTTTCGTGCCCAGCAAACACTGTAACTCGTCTCAGCTTTCATTATGCCTCGTCAGTATTCCTGGCCGAGATAACAGGTGCAATATCGTCCTCGTATCTAACCAAAAAAGTTCATTCCAGCATATCCTCAATCTAAATTCCATCATAGCTCACGTTCCACAGATCGGGGGTAAGGATAGATTTTTGTACTGCTCCTGATATTATTTGTTTCACTCTTGATCCCGAGCTTGTGTTATACACCAACTGCCTGGTATTCATTTAACTACTTATCACGACCAGGATGTAAGTAGCACAGAGCAATTGATTTCCAAAGTACGCGGAGGAATGTTTCAGGTCGCCCTTTTTCTTACTTATTAAAACCTGCTGATGTTTCTTCCATATTTCGTGGAGAATACATTCACTTAGTAATGCGTTGTCGTACATTCTCAGTAACAGCTGCGGTCTTTGAGTGGCATTTTTCCACATTATATCAGCCGAGTTGCTATTAGGCTCTGGTACGTTACCGAGTTTCAGTCAAGCACAAGCTGCTTTCAGCTCCTCTACAGTAAACGAGTATTCAGTTGTCGTTCGTGCTCCGGTTCATGAGTTGGGAATAGTGTATGCACTATATTTCTCATCACTCGCTCGCCTACAATTTCCACCGGGTTTCTTCTCTTATCCAAGTCCGTATAGGTTTATGTTTATGTCATCACGTTGTTCCTGGAATGCCTGATTCATCTGGCGCACCTTCAGAGATTTCCTTGCCTCCTTAAACGTTCGTATTTCGTCAACAGCTGGTCGGGCTCTAGTGTATTTCCATTGTAGTCGTAGACACTCGCCTGAGTGCAGCTATATTTTCGTCCCACCAGTGCCTTCTTTTTAATATTCGGGAGTCTCAACAAGGGCATTGGCCTCTTACATCTCCATCGTTTGATACACTCTTGTTGTCGCATCGTACGACAAGACACAATCTGTCAACTTCCACGATTAGCCTGTTTGCATTTAATTTTTGTGAATGCCATCTTCATTTATTCGCAGTCTAATTGACCTCTTCTTCTCTATTCCTCGAAGCAAAGGTGATCACTAGTCGTATATATTTCCAATACCCTCCAATTCGTGAAGGTCAGGCCGGTTCGTCTGCCTTTTTGGGTTAGTGTTCTACATTCCCCATTCTACAGTTCTGGAATTCAAGTCGCGCGCCACTATGAGGTTGCCTCTCAGCTGCGTCATTATATCCTCGCTTTAGGCTAATTTCTCCTCAAATGTTCCTATATCATTATTAGAAGTCAAATAGCAACTTATTAGAGTAACCTCATTAAACTGTCCCAGGCGAAATAATTTCTCCTACCAGATCATCGTGGTCGGGGAGGAGCCTGGTTATTCGTTATCCATCTAGCCAGGATTCGCTATTCTTTAAGGCGTATTGTTCATTTATAACAGTTACATCAAATTCCTGCTCCTTGACTACTCGCGATAGCAAAGAAAAAGCCACCTTCCTTCTATGCATATTCAACTGTAACATCCTCATGCTGCCTTTCGTAAATTCACAGCATAGCCCCGCGATCCCGAGATGTAATCTAGAGATTTTCCGGACTCCACAGAGCAAATACAACATTTCGGTGCGTTTCGATATTCATTTCTCCGATATCCCTTTTCACCACATTTCATGCATAAGTTTGACCTCTCAGGTCCGTCGCATTCCCACCCTCTGTGACCTATTCCGAAGAAATGGAAACACCGATATGTTTCCTTGATCATTATATTACAGCGTCTCCAGCCTATCTTTATCCTGTAATGAATAAAAGAACTATGTTGTTTAGTTCAGTGATCAAGATAAGTTGATCGTTTCTCTATTTTAAACCTGGTCTTATATAATAATACATTTTCTAATTCTATAAGTGACTTTCTAAACTCACTCAATAACTTAAACTCTACTCAAAATACTTAAAACAAAATACATTCAATATAATTTTGTTGCACTTGAGTTAAACCTACACCAAAGTGATTCTAGATGGCACATGTTCTGCATTCCCATCACTTAGTCATTTTTCAATAGTGACACACTTCAGAAATTTCAGAAACTTCATATTTTATATATTACATAAATCTAAAAATATGCGGTAGGTTCAAACTAACACTTTGTAATAATTTGGTGCAACCCAAAACCTTAAATTAGAATATGAATTTGTACTCTACAATATGCATACAGTACAGTCCTCTGTAGCTTCAGACGCATATTAGCACAGTTTGCAGAGGTTGATATGAAGGCTCTTCTTTGCTCTCGACTGTTCGCCTCGGTTAGACGAATGAATATATCAGTATTTATCCCGCCTGCTTCTCTTTGCACCGCTGCCAAAAGTTCTTCGGTGGGTGTGAGGGCGTCAAGGTCCGGAATTTCCAAAGTGAACATAGAACGTTTTTCAAGTTCTCCCTGAACTTGTCCCTTTTGCCTCCTTTACCCATTTCCATGAGAATAGTACCTGTTTTTTCAGCGCCTATCACTGTCTCTGTTTCCTTCCGTCAGAGTAGTTGCGGCCCTCGGCTAGGTCAATGATTACAGCTTCTGGACGATCTCACTCAATTTTCCGTCGCTCCTTTTTTTCCCTTACCTACTTCTTGGTCTTTACTGATTTCTATTGTTCATCCACTAATGTTTCCTTGAGCTGTGTCACATCTGCCGCTTTTCTTCCCGGCCTCTTTTTCCGAGCGGATCTCCAGCTGGGCTTGAGGGGCCTGTCAGATTGAGGAAACTAACGGGTTTGGAGACCTCACAGTCGTTCCTGTTATCCTTTGCGGTCTCAGTGGCTTTATTTGCTTCCTTTTCGTTTTCTGCTGCCTTTCAGTTTTCTCTATAGCTCTTTAAGACGTCAATAAGGTCCTTTAGCTCTGATACCCCACTCTGAACTTCCATATTGGTGACCATTTGCATTGTAATTGCTTCCCTGATCTTGCGGATAACACTTTGACCTTTCGTAAGGGTCTCCCCCTCTGAGCTTCTTGAATATAAACTCTTGTCTAGCGGTTCCTCTATTCAACTATGAATTGATTGCGATATATACGATTCCTGCACAGCGTTTGGTGTCGTATCACTTTCGTCAGTCTCAGTACTCCTCGTAGAGTTTTTTTGCTGGGGATCGCCTACCACCATGCACCATCTCTTCCACTTCTAAAATTCTTATATTCATTTTCATGCAGGTTTCATCTTCAAGCCGCTATTTCAACGACTATGCAGTTGTCCTTAAGACCCCGAGGTTGCCTATGGTAATGAGGTACTCGCGAGGGTTAACGCAAATTCTTATGGGAGTTCACTAATCGTACACTAATTAGGAGTCATCTCAACTAAGCCTGCATCACCAACTAAATGATGACGACAATCAAACGTACTTGAAGCCCCGCGTAGGATTTAACAGAGCGAAGGCGTCTGCAGAATTAGCATGAAAGCCATTTTGACCGGTTTTCACCCGGTGTATACAGGTAACAGAATGAAACAAACGTTAGACCACTTGCGTCATCTTCGAAATCGATTTTCCATACATAGTCAAGGTCAAGCTGGATCGCCAATCTTGCCTTCTCACATTAGCAAGTACCTAGAGGATGCTGAGCATCAGTATCCGGGGAGCGCCAGCCAGTGGCATTATCCTGTAGTTACATACCCGTCCCCTATTTTCGAGATAAATTCTAGGGATAATAATGATATTTTACCATGTGATGACAATTTACTCGTATATATATGTGTGATTATATAAACTAGTCATGAAAATGACGTGGATCAAATTTCAAAAAGGCGAGAACAATTATTATATTATCATTATTAACATAATTTTCTCAAAAAATGTTTGGCATACTTTTGGACCATATTTTATTTTTTTTTCTTTAATTGATGAAATAATATTGTATTATTGTTTATTATTTCAACGTCTTATGTTTTTAAGGTTTAAGTAAAAGAAATAAAAATATTTTTGTACGATTTTGTTCTGATTCTTAATTACAATTTTAATTTACGCGAATTTTTAGAATTTTGGAACGAATTATTAGTTTTCATGTGAAGCTTAGGATAGGTTTTCTCCCTAGTTTGGTGAATATTTATAATAAAAAATGAAAACAATGAAACATAAAATCGAAATTTTTTACCTCACACCTTCAAAATTGTTAATAATTATTTAAACATTTTGTACCTTAATTACTTTTTCTAATTCTTAACGTTTAGAGACTACATTGCAAAGAAATAAATAACATACATAATTGGACATTGCAATCTTTCAGTCAGGATTATGACCTAGCTTCTCACACTACCTATGTCTGTTGTGTGCGTTAATTTTATAGATGAGTGGCGGGACCTACAGTTTAAAGTCAGATACGAACGACAGAAATAAATAAATAAACCAATCACAATACAAGATTTTATAAATGTACATGTTATTAAAATATATTTTTAAATGCTTACATTTTAATTTTGCATATTGAAAGTTATGACAAATTAAAGATTTAAACTATAGCAATTAAAGTGCGTTAATTAATTAATTTTTTAGGAATACCGGAATACCTTTTTCCATAGTATTGAACATCTTGTAGAATATTCTGTTTCTGACTTATTGAAAACCTGTCAAAAAATCGTCTCTGTTTCTTTTTAAATAAAGTTAATAAAGTCTGTCTTTATCGTTGAAATGTTATGATATATTTTTATTATTGTCCTTTTTATATTTTCTTTTGTGTCACTGTCATATTTCTAATTATAAACTATATAAACTATAACTATAAACTAAACGAAAAGCAAGGTTCCTTTATCTGTAGTCTCAAACAATAACAGCCTAAATCAATACTGCTACCTTCCAGAAATAAATGTAATGGAGCTTCATTCCATCTTTGGTCGAAATGTTTTTGTTACTAATTTTTTTAAAAACATTGTTAGAGAAATACTGATTTTATGTAAACGGGGATTTCACAAATTGACATAAGCAATTTCTTATTGTTTAATGAATTTAAATTCTTACCGGTAGAAAAATAAATTCATACTACTTCTCGTACGGTGAACATCACCAGTTGCATAAAACTTTACAACGTTAAAATTATTTCTTACGTTACTACCCGAAAAATATCCAGTTCAAATGGAAATATATTTAAATTTAAATTTGGTCAGGTTTTTTTTATTTTTTTAAATCTTTCAAAACTAACAGCATTGGAAAGAACGCTTTTGTTCATTTTTACCTCAAACACGCTCCTTAAAATTATTTCGTCTATATAGTTCCTAGGTCGTTTCAGGGAGGATCATCCTGCCGGTAACTTTTAAAGTTAAGTTTAAGTTTGAACTTGCCTTATTATATATTATTTTCAATTAGGCAACTTCAAGTCAGGAATGATAAACTAAAGATTACGCAATCACGCATACAAAAATAAAACTTTCTGCGCATGTTGAATCAATGACGTCACGCAAATTGTGTTCCTATTGGCTAATAATGTAAGTTATATTGCAAGGCTCCCAACTACTTTCACGTAGTGGTCACATTTTTCAGAAGAAATGTTAATTTTCACATATGAAAAAGACTTTGAAATCTTTAAAATAGCCCAACTACGTCATCTAACGGAAAATCATGCGCAAGGCGTAATCTTTAGTTTATCATTCTTGACTTCAAGTATAAACAAAATGTGCATATACAACAAAAAACCAAAGTCCGCCGTTGCCACTGCGTTAAAAAATAACTTGTTTAATAGAGCAGTCTTATCGACATTGCTTCGACACTGCCATATTTTTAAAAAAAGTTAACTTTATTTTATCTGTAAGTTGTAATAAAAATTTTTCAGAATAATTTTTTTGTGGGATGAGACTGGAGGAAATAAATAAATAAATCTTAAAGACGAATGTATTCAATTAAAATTATATTTGAAGGGATATATAAGAACTAATTATGATCTTCAAGTATTAATGCGGGACTCATTTATAATGTACAAATGTCTTAACAGCTTTCATCTAAAAATAAAAATATTATCGGAAGATGGATGTATGTAATATTAATAAATGTTTGACATAAAGTTTTAAAGAATAGTAATTCAAAATACTAAATGCAGTGCACTTTTCTTCAAATGAGGAATTTCTGGTTATAGTAGTTTACATGTTTATTTATACTAAACATTTTGTTTATTTTATAAACCAATACATATAAGAATATTTCGAAAACACATGGAATCTGTTAAATCAAATTGCTGAAACACAACCTTTTCAATTGATTAAAATGAAATGCAATGAACAATTAGTATATTTATTGCAAAACATTGTTAGCATTTTTATATGGTTGTATTTCAATCAAAGAAACATTAATAATTTACGTTACCCATCATTATATCGTTGTTGTTCGTTTTGTGTCCCATGGTATAACATCAATTTACCAAACACGAAACGACAATCAAATAAGGAAGTTATATTTATTTGTAAGGATACAATCACAACATTTCACGCAACATGCAATGTGTGTAAATATTGTGTTATGCCAGAATAGCATAAAATGTTTTAACCCCTATTATATGCATTAAGGAAACGAATTGTTTTTTTTAATGAATGTGCACAAACATATTATGCAAACCACTCCCCGAAGTTTTGACATTTATGAAAAGATAATAGGAAACGAAATGATTCAGGATGTAAAACACAAATTTACTGTGATGCGCTAAAAATTAATTTGAAATGGTAACAATATCCAGCTTGCACTGAGTTCATGTTTTCATTCTAGTGAATTATCCATTGTTTACATCATTGCGGCGAAATCACTTGTGTTTATACATATGTACATATGTTTTGTTTGAAAATATTACTGATGCTGGAGTAATAACAATCACCAAATACGTATATAAAATAAAATACTCGTACAGCTATAAACACTTTATTATGTTTATTATATCTTATCAGATTCCGACATTATTAAAGACCGTAAATCCAAATTTTATATTCGGACAATTACTTTCAATTACTTTACTGAAGTAATTTGTAAAAATAATACAGTTTTAATAATTAGATTTAAGTTCTAATCGAAAACCAATTAATTTAATTCAAGATAATATAATAAGCATTTAGCGCCATTCAATTATTGTATATATCTATATAGCGGTAAAAATAGCTGAAAATAGTTTCAACTAATCTCATAATATATCATATCAAATGAGGTTTCTGATATTACAATTGATTTCAAATATCATAATCTGCGAATGTGTTAATCAGTTTTGTCATCGTAGTCTAGAAGGTAGTGAGTTGGTTTATTAGACGTAAAGCCAGGGCTCGAACCCAGGCCAGACATCAAAACAAAATACAAAAAAAATATGTCTTCGGCGGTTTCCTCTCAGCAGATTTCTAACAAAAACTATGAGAGTAAATAAACTTGCCATGAAAACTTTCTCAAAAAAGTCTGTTGTTCGAAGTCTGTCCGGCGTGGAGTTCCAACCCCTGGCTTTACGCTTTATATGCCAACACACTAGCTACTAAACTATGTAATTTAATAACATTTAATTATATCTAAAGCATGTATAAGTGTTTTTCTAAGAACTTAAAATGATAATACAAGACTGAAATATTGTTGAAGTGATGGTCTTTATTATAATGTGGTAAATAATTTCCTGGCGCTTGGTGTGAGAAGCTAGGACGTAGTACAATGGGTCAATTCGACCACCGAGTACTGTACTTGTCAGAATTGACAAGTACACGTCCTCTAACCTAACCTAACCTATCTTTCAAATATGACTTCTGGCATTTACACCACTGCTAGGAGTTACAAGGTTTATTTGGTTCGATAAGTCCAATTTTTGACTACATGTTTTTATAAATCCTGTTTTATGGCTTGAATATTATATATGTACGGTCACCAATCTCAGTTTGGTTTAATTCAGAAACATTAACAGGAACTAAAACTAAAAGATAACGGGTGTTTTTTTTAGCTATTACCTGTTTGGCAACACTGGTTTAAACAGCTCACGCACGTCTTGTGTTTTGTTTCACTGTCAAACATAGTCAGTTTGGTCTAAAATTTAACCATGAATCGTCTTCCAATTTATGGTCAGTTTAATTGATCTACTGAAGCGGCTTTTCGGGCAGAATTGTCAATTTTGGAGTGAAGATCAGCCAGAAGCATTGCAAAAGCTACCAATGCATTCAGAAAAAGTCACAGTTTGGTGCGGTTTATGGGCTGGTGGAATCATTGGACCGTACTTCTTCAAAGATGCTGCGAATCGTAACGTAACTGTGAACCTTGAGCGCTACCGTGATATGATATCCAACTTTTTTTTGCCTAAAATGCAAGAGCTTGACTTACATGATATGTGGTTTCAACAAGACGGTGCCACATGCCACACAGCACGCGTAACAATGGACTTATTGAGAGGCGAGTTCGGCGAACATTTTATTTCACGTTCGGGGCCGGTCAATTGGCCGTCTAGATCGTACGACTATTTTTTGTGAGGCTATGTTAAAGCTTATGTCTATACAGACAAGCCCGCTTCAATTGACGCATTGGAAGACAACATTGAAGCATTTATTCGTGAGATACCGGAAAGAGTATGCCAAAATCGGACTCAGCCAATGAACCATTTGAGGCGCAGTCGCGGTCAACATTTGCATGAAATATTCTTCAAACATTAAACTATATGGACCGTACTATCGATTCAAATAAAGCTTCATGCATTTTTCTGAATTTTATGTGTTTTTTTTTAAATTTCCTATAGCTCTTAAAAAATCACACATTATAAAAAATAACTCAGCATACAGCTATCCCTTGTCATACTAACCTCCCAAGGTTAAAGACTCCAGGTTAGCTTTGGTAGCTTGGCCTGGAAACAATAGACTGACTCGTGATTTCAATAAGTTATGTGTAGGCCGACTAATTTCTGTATCGATCTCAATTTCATATTAATTGTGTAAAATGTTGTCGATCGGTGTGAACGGTTGTAGTAGCTTACATTGCTGGAGTCGTCATACTTCCTCTCTACAAAAACTTCGAAGTGATAAAACAACTCATCCGTTGCATGATATCGATCTTTGCTTTTTGTTGGATTTGGACAATGCACATCGAATGGGGTAGAGTTTAACACCCTCAGCAAGGTAAGATCAGATTATAATTTTAGAAAAATCTATTTTACTATAGAAGAACCTCTAAATGTAAGCGGGGAAAATTCGGATTGCTCAGGAAAATGACAATTTTTGGTTTCGAAACTTTATAATGATGAGAGATGAAGAGGTATATACTTACAACCTGAAAAGCGACATTAAGCCTTAAGTCTTGTATAGATCCAGATAAATCACAAATCTGATTGGTTAATCAGGATTCAAATTAAAAAAGTAATGAAATATATGATGATACTAGCTGTACCCTGCACGTGTTGCTGCGCCTCCAACTAAAATAAATTTGAAGGAAAGGTATTACACAAATGTCCAATTAATTTTGAATAATTTTATTGATTTTGTTTCGCGTTGTCCTGATGATTCAGATGAACGGGCCTGAGTAGTAAGCATTCTATCAGTTTCTAATCTCAATTCTCGTTGTTCAAGTGGTTCATGCGAACGTGTCTCATACTCGAAGATTTTCCAGTCACAGTGCTCGTCTGATTCTGAGGCTTGTAATGCTCTTTTATTCCGTACTTGGGGTGTAGGTCGACCAATTGCTTGTCATTCATTTTGAATAATTTTCAGTGACGCCATCCATCGGAAATTAATCGTACCAATCTCCGTTGGCTCATTGGTTACAACTTTGTTAAAGACTACACAGTTTAAGATTTAATTCATTTTGAGTAATTTTCAGTGGCACCACCTATTGGAAATTGGTCATACCAACTTAGAAATCTTCGTTGGCTCATGCGCAACAACTTTGCTAAAGAGCATAATATAATCAAATGCAGAGTTTAAGATTTAATTAATTTTAAGTAATTTTCCAAAAAAGTGAGCGGGGCAAAATTTTCTCTTGATGAAAACTTTAAATGGATAAATACAAACATTTTAAAGAAAAATTAGTCAAATCGATGGAGCCGTTTTCTGATTTTAGATAAATAGAAAATGTGGGCGTAAAAGTGGGAGTGACAAACTTCACATAAACCATCTACTAAATAGTCCGAACAAAGCCTAAACATTTGGGTTGGATAGGTGAGCCCGTTCTTGAGTTATAAAATGACAACGAAAAGTGGCATTAATTTTTATATATTAGATGTTAGAAGTTGATAATAAAACATTAAGGAATACTTTTCCTTAAAAACCTTTCCACTGGAAAAATTACAGCAGAAGATCGGTAATCAGACCTACCTAGGACACACTTAAGAGTAAACTAATTACAAGTGCTGTCACTTTAATATCCACTTTAAAAACATTTAACAAAAAGGCAAATTTTAATCCCCAGTTACTACAGATTATTTTTAATAATTGTCTTCTTAAAATAAAGTCAAACAGCCATAAAACATTCGGTCACAAAAACGTTTTCTGAGCTAAAGCGCTTAATCGGTTGGAATTGAAAGCGAAACCTGAAGTCCAATATTTCAAATTGAAGTTTAATTTTAATTGATACGCCATTAAGGTATCGAATTCACTCTTTCTGAAAATAAAGTTCTCCCGAATATTTTCTTATGGGAGAACAAATCGAAATAGTGGCACAATCGAAGTAGTGATCATTACTGGCATAGAAGTTAATGATTGACATACTAAGGGCTCTGGAGAAAGTAACGAATTAAATAGCATATCTGAGGAGTATCTTTAAGTATCAAATAAACGTACCAAGAATTGTCAACAAAAATTTGTTGTTTTGTTGCTGTTATTCGCCGCTAGATTTCAAATAACTAATACCAACACACAAAATTTTATAATACTTATTCTCGTTGATTACCGTCTAGTGACTGAAATATAATACTTACTTGTGATGTTTCCAAAATAAGTTTCAGTGAAAGAAAAATGTTCATAGATATGGTATTGTCCGAAATTTTGATTTAGAATTAGTGACTTAAGATAGAACGGAGGCGTCGATACATTACTTTATATTGATAATATCGACGCCATTCTAAGTCGAAAAAGTGCGTTTTGAGTTATAAGCTCTCAAAGTAGTTTTTCCCTATAACTTCGGAACAGATCGGCGCATCTTTTGACAGCATTTAAACTAGAGACCTTAGAATTTAAAAATGCAGGAATATTATAGAATGGAGGCGTCGGTATAATATTGACTTTTTAATGTCGAATGCCATACTCGTATGGATTGGTAAACAGCACCAATGTAAAAGTATGATTTTTTTTTTATAAATTTTGTGTTCAACTGATGATTCATTGGGTTATGCTCATAAGAATATTTTTAAGCAATGATCCCCTAGCATTTAAGTTATGGTACCAGAATTATCAATAAATTCTGGTCTAGACTGCTGAATCAAATATTGGTCGAAAAGATCAAAATGTCAGACCAAGATCTTACTGCACCAAATATTGTCAACAGATGAGAGAAAAAAAGAAACAATATGAAACGAGTAATTCAAGAATTACTGAATTTTTATCTACAAAGGACGCAAATGAAGTTTATTTATCACAATTGAATTATATATTTGTATAAAAAGACAAAATTGCATTCTTTCCGAAAAGCTTAAAACCAAAAACATATCGTTCTATAACAACATACATAACATAGTGTAAAGGAACATGTCAACCAATTATTGTATACCGTTTAACTATTTGTTAATAATTGTTATTGGAGCACCCTGGTTCGATTCCCATCTGAGACTCTGGTCTGTGACACTACGCCGAGCATATGGTCGAAGTTACTCAGCACCAGCGGCGTTTTATTCAAAATTTTGCCAATATTTTTATATGTTTCACTGTGTAGTTTTTGATAACTCGACTTTCTTCAGTAGCTAAACGTTCATAAATGCTATCTTTTATACTAACCCAGTGGCTCTCAACCTTTTTGGGATCACGGAACACTTTTAAGTGGTCTCGATTTTGGCGGAACACCATTATCATAAAATTTCTAAATCTAATGTAAATCACACAAAATAATTGGAAGATTAATATTTAATTGAAATAAAGATATATATTACATGGTAACTTATTTTAATTGGAAATTTGCGCTTGACGACCTTTACAGATTTCCTCAAGGTTGGGTCTTATGTAAGAGAGCGCTTCTCTCATTTCTTCTTCTAAATTGGTAAGTCTTTCTCTTTTTTTGCTTTTAATATTTGTTAGAGTTGAAAATCCAAGTTCGCACAGATAGGACGTCGAAAAGAGCACCAAGATATTCAACGCTCGTTTTGCAATAAATGGATGTTCATTCTCGATGGAAATCCAAAACCTTTCCACTCCTTCTTCTTTGAATTTTAGTTGTAACGTTCGATCCGTTGATATATTAATAAACTCATCTGATTCCTGAATAGAAAAATCTTGGTTCATTATATCAAATTCACCAAATGGATTTCGCGCCCAATCAAAGTCTTCAATGTTAAGAGATGGAAAGTAATGAGTTATTTTGTCTTGCAATATTGACAAATGCTCTGCCACATTTGAAATCATTTCGTTAATGTTAACAATATTTTCCGTTGCTAATGACGGAAACATATCAAATTTGCGATTTTGAGCAATACGATTTTTCCAAAGCAAAAGCTTTTTCTGGAAAGCTAGCAATTTGTCTGTGGATGTCAGAATATTTTCATTTTTTCCTTGAAGAGATGTATTGACTGAATTTAAGTAGCTGAAGATATCGGCTAAATATGCTAGCTTAGTACACCATGCATCATTTTCCAAATATTTTACGTATACATCATTACCCTCTTGTCTAAAAAAAACTAGCAATTCCTGTTTCAACTCATGAACTCGGGTTAGCACTTTTCCTCTTGAGAGCCACCTCACTTCAGAGTGCAAAAGCAAACATTCATATTTGGATTCCATGGTGTTACAAAGTTGTTTGAACATTCGGGTTTTTAATGGTCTCGATTTAATATAATTCACCATATGTACGACTTGTTCCAAAACAGACTTTAAGTTTGCTGGTAGACTCTTCGAAATCAAAGATTCCCTGTGCAGAAAGCAGTGAGTAGAGACTATATTTGAATTTATTGCTTTAACTCGACTACAAAATCCCTTAATACTGCCACGCATGGCTGGAGCTCCATCAGTACAGATTCCTGCGCAATTTTTCCAGGATAATTTCCATTCTTCCAAATAAGATGATACTGAATTAAATATGTCTTCTCCAGTTGCGTGACCAATAAGTTCCTTGCAGAATAAAAACTGATTTATTATTTCAGTGTCGTCAACAAAGCGAATAAATCCGATTAATTGGGCTTTGCCACTTATATCAGTGGATTCGTCAATTTGCAGCGCAAAATTTTTTGTACTTAATTTCGCCGTCACTGCATTCTCTATAAAACCTGACATATCTATAATTCTTCATTTTATCGTATCGTCCGAAACATGTACTAACCCTTTCGTGACCGAATTTTTTCACCAGAGCCAAAATTTTGTTAGTTGTGGGATAAATATGAAGTGGTATTAAATTCAGTGTTCAAGAAAATCGATCCAGCCGTTTAGCCGTCTATAGACTTCAAACAAACCCACAAACAAATAAACACACCTTCATTTCATGCGCGGGTTATTTTTTCGCCCCTTTCCTCCAACTTTAGAAACGGAATACCTCCAACAGCTATTTGGGTAACTTAACCAAGCTAAGTCGTAAAAAATTTTTTCTGCCTTTGTTCCATTCTTTCTCCCCTTTTAGCTAAAATTTTGAAAAGATTTATAGCCTATAACCCGTACCGACAAAAGCTCGTTCTATATCTAAAATTTCAAGAAAATCGGTCCAGGCGTGATCAACTAAAAAACAAAAAAACAGACTTACAGAAAGATTTATAATATATATTAGGATTAGGATATTGGGATTAGGATAACCTGCATCAATTTGCCCCTTTCCCCCTTTTTGGACCCCTTTTGGTTAACTTTAGAAACGGAACAACTCCAATAGCTATTTGTGAAACTTAACCAAGCTAAATCGTAAAAAATTACCTATTACCATTTTTTCCCCATTCGTCCCATTTTTTTCTTCCCTTTTGGTCAACATTTTGAAAAGACTTATTGCCTATAACCTGTACCGACAAAAGCCCGATCTATATCCCAAATTTCAAGAAAATAGTTGCAGGCGTTCAGGCGGGATTGACTAACAAACAAACCAACAAACAAACAGAAAAAAACAGACTTACAGAAAGATTTATAGTATATACTAGCAGATTGTACCCGGCGTTGCGTGGGTTATAAAAATAACAATAAATAAAAAACCGGCTGCTTAAAAATGCAATTTTTCAAATTATTGGGAAACCGGTTTATCAAACAACTCAGTTTTTTTAATACTCTAAGTCCTAAATATAAATGCATGCAATTTGCCCGTTTTTCGCACCTTTTCCCCATTTTGGACCCCTTATGGTCCAAATTTTTAAACAGAACACCTCCAATAGCTATTTGGGAAACTTAACCAAGCTAAATCGTAAAAAAATACATTTAAAACCCATATAATACAGCATTTATGCATAAAATACTAATTTTTGCCCTTTTTTCTCCCTTTCTCCCATTTTTTCCCTTTGGTTAAAAATTTTTAAAAGATTTATAACCTATAACCTGCACCGACAAAAGCTCGATCAATATCCCAAATTTCAAGAAAATTGGTTCAAGCGTTCAGATGTGATTCGGTATGCACTTAATTTGCCCGTTTTTGGCCCCTTTCCCCTTTTTGGACCCCTTTGGTTCAACTTTAGAAACGGAACACCTCCAATAGCTATTTGGGAAACTTAACCATACTAATCGTAAAAAATACCTTTAAAACACATAAATTACAGCATTTATGCATTAAAGAATTAATTTTTGCCCATTTTTCTCCCTTTGTTCCATTTTGTCTCCCGTTTTGGTCATAATTTTGAAAAGATTTGTAGCCTATAACCTACATCCCAAATTTCAAGAAAATCGGTCTAGATGTTCAGGCGTGATTAGCTAACAAACAAACAAAAAAACAGACTTACAGGAATTACGATTAGGATAACCTACACTCAATTTGCCCGTTTTCAGCCCCTTTTCCTCTTTTGGTTCTACTTTAGAAACGGAATACCTCTATAAGCTATTTGGGAAACTTAACCAAGCCAAATCGTAAAAAAGCACCTATTGCCATTTTTCCCCATTTGTCCCACTTTTTCTCCCCTTTTGGTCAAAATTTTAAAAAGATTTATAGCCTTTAACCTCCACGGACAAAAGCCCGATCTATATCCCAAATTTCAAGAAAAACGGTCCAGGCGTTCAGACGTGATTGGCTAACAAACAAACAAACAAAAAAAAAAACAGACTTACAGTAAGATTTATAATATATATTAGGATATTGGGATTAGGATAACCTGCATTCAATTAACCCGTTTTCGGCTCTTTTCCCCCTTTTTGGACCCCTTTTGGTTCAACTTTAGAAACGGAACACCTCCAATAGCTATTTGCGAAACTTAACCATACTAATCGTAAAAAATACCTTTAAAACACATAAATTACAGCATTTATGCATTAAAGAATTAATTTTTGCCCATTTTTTCTCCCTTTGTTCCATTTTGTCTCCCGTTTTGGTCATAATTTTGAAAAGATTTGTAGCCTATAACCTACATCCCAAATTTCAAGAAAATCGGTCTAGATGTTCAGGCGTGATTAGCTAATTTGGGAAACTTAACCAAGCCAAATCGTAAAAAAGAGCACCTATTGGCCATTTTTCCCATTTGTCCCACTTTTTCTCAACCCTTTTGGGTCAAAAGTTTAAAAAGATTTATAGCCTTTAACCCTCCACGGACAAAAGCCCGACTCGATATACCCAAATTTCAAGAAAAACGGTCAGGCGGCGTTCAGGACGTGATTGGCTAACAAACAAACAAACAAAAAAAAAAACAGACTTACAGTAAGATTTATAATATATATTAGGATATTGGGATTAGGATAACCTGCATTCAATTAA
This sequence comes from Sarcophaga peregrina, assembly GCA_014635995.1. NCBI lineage: Eukaryota > Metazoa > Arthropoda > Insecta > Diptera > Sarcophagidae > Sarcophaga > Sarcophaga peregrina. The sequence goes on along the minus strand of CM025789.1, from coordinate 81,660,610 downwards.
CCCGTTTTCGGCTCTTTTCCCCCTTTTTGGACCCCTTTTGGTTCAACTTTAGAAACGGAACACCTCCAATAGCTATTTGCGAAACTTAACCAAGCTAAATCGTAAAAAATTACCTATTACCATTTTTTCCCTATTTGTCCCATTTTTTCTCCCCTTTCGGTCAAAATTTTGAAAAGATTTTTAGCCTATAACCTGCACCGACAAATGCCCCATCTATATCCCAAATTTCAAGTAAATCGATCCAGGCGTGATTGACTAACAAACAAACAAAGAAAAAAACAGACTTACAGAAAGATTAATAATATAGTATATTAGGATTTTATATGAAAATTTTTAAAATACAGACAGAAATAGGTACAAATAATATACTCAAACTTAAATTTATACATATACATACATATGGATATATGTACTTTTGTGTATAAATTTAATTCTAATATTTCTCTACAGAATGTAATTTTTAAAGTATTCATGTCGCCATAGTACAGTAATCAGTGTGTTGGCTTATTAAACTGAAGGCCCGAGTTTAAATCACAGGTCAGACATCAAAACGAAGATATGAAAATATTTCTTCGGCGACATCCTCTCAGCAGACTTCTGGCAAAAACTCTGAGAGTAAATAAAATTGCCACGAAAAGTTTCTCAAACAAAAAATCTGTCGTTCGGAGTCGACTTTAAACTGTAGATCTCACCACTTACGCATAAAATTAACACACACAACATGAGTGAGAAACTAGGTCAATAATCCTTACTGACGGGTTGTAATGACCATGCAAAGTTATAGTTATTTAAATTGGAACAGAAGTTATGTATTTATTTACTTACATATGTATGCATATGTGTATATATGTATGTATAACAGCCATTGTAGATTAAAATTTTTTCAACCAATTTAAAACTTGAAGACTCTGTTTTTATTATAAATTAATGCATCTTTTAGTGTTATGAATTAAAAAAAAAAATTGTCAAAACTAACAAATACCAATGTGCCTATGTAAAATTATAAAATTTTATAAAAAAAATGTTTTGGTAACTACAGAAAATTAACAAAATATTTTACTTGTGAAACCTTCTTTTTGCCAAATTTCTAATTATAGTATTGGTACAAAAATGGAAATGGTGTACTTAACACGTTCCCTGCCATGTGTACTGTTCTCATTTCTACGCCAAGTTGGTAGGACTGTCTTATATAACGTAATGATGTTTAGACCTATTTAGAATAATGTACCGATAACGGTACATGTGGCGTGGTAATTAGTTATCGGAGCACTTTTGAACTTTTATTGAATACGGCAGTTGTAAATGCATCGATTTTATATGATACAAAAAACAATAGTTCAATTTCACTTTATAAAATATAGAAAGTTACTGATTTCATATTTACGTAATACAAATAATGATGTATTTTCTGAAGAAGATGACCATGACCTATCTTCTAGAATTACACCATGAATTACAAAATTGTAATGGTAGACCAATAAAAAGGAACTACTGCGAACCATAGTATGCAGAAAGTGTGAAAAATTATAATAGTGTAATCAAACTTGATTAAAATATATACTATTTACTCTTTTGTACATCACCCTTATGTCTCTTATTCTATGTGAAATAAATTTTATTTTTTATTGTTATTTTGTGCATTTTGCCGTTTGAATATTAATAATTATGACAATAACATACATTTTCTCAGAAATAAAAAAAACATGTATTTATAGAGATTTATAAAATCTTATGACATCTTTTCATAAACAGCTAGGCAGGGAATGTGTTAAATTGATAAACAAAAGCTCCAAAAACAAAAATAATTTACTTGTTTATATGATCAACAAATGAAAAAAAATATAGTCACAACATCAGTATAAAAAAGGGATTAAGAAGTAAATAGGCAACAACAACACTACAAGCAACTTGCTTACATTTACAGAAATTTCGCGAAGGTAAAGACATTTTTCTTCAAGTGCATTCATCTGACATCCCTACGATATAAAATGGATCAGGCAACGGCAGTTCAGAAAGAATTTAGTCAGTCCTGTGTAAAGAGACGTTGCGTGTGAAGACAATAATTGTGGTTTGAAGATCTCTTTTATAAAGATCTATTGAACAATTGTTATTGTGTACGCGGAAGAATTGTAAATAATAATAATAATAACAATTAAAGTAAATTGTTATTGATTTAAAACTAAACACAAATTTATTTTTATTTTATTTGCAATCTACGAACTGATATTTTTAACGTTTTAAAAACGTAACAGTACCTATATTGCAGACGTGGCCAGACTTTTCTTGGTGTAGATCGATTTTGCCTAAAATCCAGAGGGAAAAATCAACTAAAAATATATGTAATTTTGTAGAATATTTTTATTTAATCATTAATATTACAGCCACTTAGCAAAAATTTGCAATTTTTATTTAGATGTAAATACGTGACATTGCATGTTGTCAGCAAACTGGTCGAACGATGGTATGTTTTTGGTAACTGCTAAGTGCAGACACATTTTTAAATGTTCAGCTGTTAGAGTGCTGCGGTATTTTGATTTTATTATTAGCATATGAGAAAATGCTGATTTGCATAAGTAGGTAGATCCAATGTACGCGGTCAACTGCAAAGTAATGTCCCTTAAACATGGATATTTTTCTTCCTGTAGCAACGACCAGTAACTCTTTTCAGACGCTCTTGATTTTATAAAAATATCTGAATTGAGAGCTATAATTTCATATTCTTTCATATTTTTGAAGAGTCAATGGCAAAAAAATAGCCTATTTTAACAGACATTTCTTCAAAATTCTGATTTCCAAAAGGAAATGACATAAATAACAGAATTGACTCTATTTTTTAGTATCTTGAAAACGATTTTCAAACTCACTCTCAATTTTTCTAATTTCTGCAATATAGTGATCAAATGTTGTATTGATTTCGAACTTTTCTGATACTGAGTTTAAACTTTTACAGTTTTTTAAATCTTTTGCTGACAACTCCGATTTCAAAAGCTATAACTTTAACAACTTTGCTGTCCAATGAGTATATGACTCACGGGAGCGTATTGTAATACGTTCATGGGTCACATGTGACTCATTTCTTTATACAATTTAATGAAGCATTTGTGCTGAAACATTTTTGCGAATTATAAGTAGCAAAACCCAAGTGATTTGTATAGAGACAAGGAAGTTGAAACTATAAATGGAGCTTACTAATTCAGTAATAGTTATGTTTTTTTTCTTGAAGTTGCATATTAAGTATATTCAGGTGATTTGTAAAATCTGTTAAAAAAGCCAAACCATGGAGCCATTTTTCTTTATATATTTCATATATTTCTCCTCTTGAATTCAAAAATTGTATAACTTCTAGTAGTAGTCTGACATCAATGTGCAACAACAGATCACAATATTCTGACTCATTTTCTTCTAACTGTGAACTGCTAGAACGTATTGAAAAAATTAATTTAAAAGCAAAATCCATAACCCCGTTTAAGTGCAACATTTTTGCATACAACGCATGCTGATGTATAACACAATGAAACGATACAAAATCTGGAATATTATCGTTTTTTCGACAAAAATCACACAAAACCGTTTAACCAGCCCACCATGACGGGAGCACCGTCTGTTGCTACGCATACAACTTTGTACAAACTTTTCCACAAATTTTATAACCTCGTAATAAATGTCTTCACCACGGATATTGCCTTTTAGTGGAAGGATTTTTAAAAGATCTTCAAAGGAAGACAGATTGTTGGGCTTCAATTTGCTTTTCCAACATATTCAACTGAATTCTTCGCTTCTCCGATTTTGGCGAAAAATCAGCTTCATAATTTTTATGAATGGATTTATAATGTCGCTTTAGATTTCCTTTTTTGGCATCCATATTATGGTCTAGTGGGTAGTGTTGACTTATTAGCCAAAAGGCCCGGGTTCGAATCCCAAGTTAGACATCAAAACGAAAAAATATTTCTTCGGTGACTTCCTCTCAACAGATTTCTGGCAAAGACTTTGAGAGTAAAAATTGCCATGAAAAGCTTCTCAAAAATCTATTGTTCGGAGTCGGCTTTAAACTGTAGGTCCCCCACCCATAAGTGGTGTGAGAAGCTAGGTCGTAATCCTGACTGAAGGGTTGTAATGGCCAATTATGTATATATTATGGAATTGCATATCAGACACACGCACTTTTCTTCAATTAGATTAAAAAAATAACTTTCCTCCCACTCATCGTGGAAGTGATATGTTTTATAATAACACTCATTTAGAATTAAAACTTCAAATTATTTCAAATATTTTTATTGCTGGGTTTTAAAACTTTAACAAAAATTATGTTTTCTTTTAAGAATTACACATTGAATTATTTAATTTTTACTTTTCTCCAGATTTCTTTAATGAAAGATTTTCTAAAACCATCGAAAGATCGACCGAAAACCATCGAAAGGTCGACAGTCGATCGCGATCGACCATTTGGGAACGGCTGCTGTATTGTTTTCATATAAGCCTACAAATGTTGTATGCGTAAAGTCTGAGCTTTGGCGAAGACAAAATTTATTTGAATTACAAAATAACAAAAATTTGTAAAAGTCGATAAAATGTCTGCGAAAATTCATTTAAGGAGCCATAAATTAGATTTATTCTAAAGTACCTTAAACCTTGCACATATAGGTGTTTAAACTTATTGAAGTCGGCGTGGTCTAGTAGGTAGTGTGTTGGAATATTAGACGTAAGGCCAGGGTGCAAACCCCGTATCAGACATCTCAAATAAAACGAAAAAAATATATTCCTTAGGCATCTTCCTCTCAGCGGATTTTTGGCAAAATCTCTGAAAATAAATAAAATTGGCATGAAGGGATTTTTCAAAAATTTATTATTCGGCGTGGACTTTAATATCTTGTTTCGTTTCGAACTTATACGAGTTTAATTTTTTTAAGGTGCTCCACTTTGGGGTTTTTGATGCCTAAAATGGGAATTAAATCGTGGGAGCTTTCCCGGTTGCTTATTTTAACTTTTTTTGGTATATAAAAAAATTGCTACCCAAGGGCCTAATGACAGAAAAATTCAAAATAGCTTTTCTGATTCTGATGTATCTGATGTATAATCCTCCTCTCAAAGATTATCTACCAACTAGATAAAACTAGAATTGAACATACAAATTAGAATAAATCATTTTGAGTATCAAACAAGTTTTCATATATTTTTTTCAGAACGCTACTTTAATTGCTAAAATAAAACAAAAATAAATATTAAAACAGCAATAATAATTACCTATTATTATTGATTGATTGTCTGATTGTTTTAAAAATCGCTATCATCATCGCAGACATCGATTTCATCATCATCTAGATTTGATTCTGATAACACTTTTGAAGCTTTTGTTTCACCTTCTACCCGAAGGCTCAAGTGTGTGGCGTGCGCCAGCAATGATGAGGATTTTCTTTCGTAACTCTTTAGTTCTTTCACATAAATCTTCGAAATCAACTTCCGATCTACCTAGCGTAACACCAGATTAGTGCGGGAAACCTATTGACAAATCTAACCAGTATTTGTTGTTCTGAAGAAAACTCTCAGAAACTCTATAAGATGCATTCCAACGATTCTTGAATTGGAAAATTAAATTTAAAAACTTTAACATTTTTTTCATTGCTTAGTAATAAACGTGTGAGCACTTTTTCTTTAAGAAATGCAATTTTTCAGTAAAGGTTTAAAATCCAGAATTTGCTATTATTTCATAAAGTTCTCTTCGAGAAATAAAAGTTGTATTCACGTTTGTACCAATGAAGTGGAACGCATTTCTTGCTAGAATTTAAATTAACATACATATTTTTATTTTAAAATATGATCCACAAAATAAATGCAAACATTCATAGCTTTGTGTTGCTTTCCATTGAAAATAGGTAATTAATAGATAAAAATTTTATAGGTAAAAAAAAAATATTTTTTTTAATCAGGTGCAAGAAATTGCAAAAAATTTTTTTTATATTATTTCACAAGGTATCTTAGATTTAAAAAAAAAATAAAAATTTTTTTTGCTTAACTCACAACTATTTTTTCACATTTTTAGACCTCCACAAAAATTTTTTTAAAAATAATAAAACTATATAAACTTGCAAAATAACGAAGCAAATATAATCTTAATCACTTGATATTGAAGCCTCCATATTTCTTTTTAATATTTTTACTTAAAAACTTGCCGAAAATTAATTTTGAAAAGACCGACAGCCGTATTTATAACCAAAATTTACCATGGATTTAACATACGAACGATCAAAGACTTGCTAAGTCTTTAAACAACAGCTGTTTTGTGTCAAAGTAAACTTGTAAATAAACGTGAAATATTGATGTTGTCAGATATATTTCGTATGGGATATACAATTTCTAAAGAAAACTGTCATAAATGTTGGAATCTATTTCGAAATGGCGAGGCAATCTGGTAACCAATTGTTCCTCAATATCATTAAGTGGTACAGGTGGTGGAACACCACCGAATTTGCGGATCTTTTTACAATTTTTGTTTCTTGTTTTTCCATATTTTCTACTTCTTGAAACATTTTACAATTTGAAGTAGTGTTTGAAAAAATACTGTACACTAAACATTGTTTACGTAACTGATAAAATACTTTCAACTTTCATTTAAGTGTTTGTGAACTCGTACGCAAACACATTACGTACACAACATATACACAACAAATGAACGCAAACTCTAACATAACGTAATGAGCAGAGTTCACAAACACTATTTTTTAGTGTTTGTGTACAAAGTACACTAAAAAGATCAGTACACAACATAGAAAATTGAGTTTTAGTGAACTTTTTTGAGTACACTAACATTTTTAGTGTACGCGAGAGTTTATGTTCTCATTTAGTAAGAGAGAGAGAGAGAGAGGGAGAAAAATGGCCAGTTTTTATTGCTAAGCGAAATATGTCTATTATTTCTAAAGAATAATAAATGGCATCGAAAACCACAACGCGATCTCTAAAAATACTGAATGAATTCTCGCGTGCACTAAAAATGATAGTGTACTCAAAAAAAGTTCACAAAACCCAATTTTTTTGCTGTGTACTGATCCTTTTAGTGTACCTTGCACACAAACACTAAAAATAGTGTTTGTGATCTCTGATGAGTATGTTCTCTGTAGTAAATAAAATAGTCGGTTGATAAAAATGCAAATTATAAATGAATTATTTTGCAAATGACTACAAATTGGTTTAAATCTCATTTCTATGCAATATGTTTGGTTGATATCTACATATTGCATAGAAATGAAAGTAAGAAAGGAAGCATGTCAGTAAATCGAATGCCAATCAAAGCAAACACGGTATTTTTGGTGGTGCTCAATTTGAATAAAAAAGGTGAAAAACCCAATTAAATATTGTAAATTTATATTACAATAAATAAAAGCCATATTGTTACATATAAAATAGTTTATTAAAAACATAACTATAATGGAAATGTACAAATTACTAAAATTTATAAATATATGCATATTAATAATTAAGTTATAAAAATTAAAGTAAAACAAATCTTTTACTACCAATTCTATACTTGTACTAGCAATTATGAAGCGTATTTATCCGAGCACTGCTGGTAAGTATCTTGTACAATCTTAAAAATATGCCTTATTACTTATATTGTATTTTAATAGATAACGGGGAAGAAAATGATGAAAAGGGAGCCTTGTCAATGTTCACATAAAGGTTTGAAGAAATCTGATGTAAAATTTTCTGAAATGAATGCGAAATTGTCAGAAATAACAGGTATATGAAAATATATTTTGTCTACCAAAATATAACGATTTCCTGATAAATATTTATATTTCAAGGCGAAATTAAGGATCTCAAAGAGATAATTCAATCTCAAAATGAGACTATAATGGCAGCATTGTCTACCCAAAAAGTAGTGACCGAAAGCCTTGTTCGACAGGAAAAACACAGTGTGGCAATTAAGACAGTTTTTCCAATAAACACCCTCGAGGAGCTGAAAGCACTCAATGATATCATAATCGACGAAAATCAGCAAATTTCCGTGAGTTTTTATTCTTCTCTACTTTTATCATTTTCCAAATTTTTGTGCATATTTGCACACCATTGCCATGAAATTATCTTTAAGAGGGAAACTGACAAAAACTTTAACTACAATTCTATCTCTGCAATTGATTCCTGCTATAATATTGATTGCACTCATGGCGAAAAGCGCTTGAAGGATTATGAAAAAGTTTTTGACGGCATTTTCATAACGTTTGTGTAGGAAAAAAACTTAATAATTTTAATTCTTTATACAACTTACATATACTTATATTTTTCATTTAGCTGCTTTTCATTATAACTTTTATTTTAAGTCATGAAATGCATATCGTTGGTCCAGCGGTGTTGTGCTAATTTTTTTTACCAGAACGCGTTCCGAACTCCGGTTCACGGTTCGGAAAAACAACTCGGTTTGTTCCGGTTCGGTTCAAACCGTTGTTTATTAAATTACATGTAAAAATTCGTCAAAAATTAGAAACAAGAAAATCAGCATTTCTTTTTAATTTTTTTTCAAAACGTCAGTCAATTGTCTTTATCAGAAATCATCTTTAGTTCCGGAACGTGTTTCTGTCCAAAAAGGAAGTACCGAATCGACGTTCCGGTTCGACAACACCACTGCGTTGGTTTCATATAGAAAGGCCTTAACTCGCATATTGTTTTAATTTATCAAATTTTTGTGAGGAGGTGTATTTGTATTAAATGCATTGAAATCACAAAAAAACCAATTTCGTAAAGAGTGTGAGTTAGGGCCTTTCTACGTGAGACGACGATATGAATTTTCTTTTAATTCAATTAATTTTTTTTTGTATTATTAGAATATAATATAAATGTTTAAAATTGAATTTTAAAAAAAGTGGTTTTTAAATAATTTAGTATAAACCAATATTTAAATGAACCATATTTTATTTATCTACAAATTGGTTGAAAAATAAGTAATTTGTAGTTAACTTAAAAGTCATGCAGAGATGACCAATTGACTACCGCCTATGATAAAATAATGAGTCGGCGGTAAGGAAAAAAGTCACTTAATCCTCTAGATGTGCTTATTAAAAAAGCAGTTTGAAGTTACTTTAAAATTAGTTTGATTTCCTACAGGGTTACATTAGAGTTTGCGTACATGTTCACAAATATTCAAATAGAAACGTAAAGTTTTGCTCTCTTTGTAGTGATTGTGTTTGTGTTCTTTACCCACGTTTATATACGGTATATAAACGTTGGGTAATTTAGAGTATTTTTCCGAACACTGTTTTGAGGGGAAAAAAACTTAAATAGAAATGTCAACAAATACATCAGAGTTGATTTTCATACGATTTATTGACATAAAAATGCATTATAAATAAGCTCTTGGCTAAGCTTAATCGGTCTGCTAGTTAGCAGATTGTTATGTGTGATGTATATACAATGGCTAATTTTTCGTTATAGATGCGGCAGTGAATATTTAATTTTTTCCCAAAAAATTAAAAAACATGAAAAAAGTCAAACTTCAAAATGATGTTATAATGTAAGGGTACTTGATAGAGACATATTTTTTAATATAGTGATGCAGAATTTGGTGTACTTTAAGCCCATGTAAAAAATCTTTGGTACTCAAGAATTTCATTTTCCAATTAAACCCCATTTTAGACATAAAAAACCCCAATGTCTGCTGGTTGAAATAAGCTGTATGTAGGTGTTGACAGAATCGTAAAGATCTTAATGACCCGTACATTGAGAATATATGTCACTCTTACCCACGATTCTGGAAAATGGTTCATTAATAGGAGACGCTGCTTACAAAAGAAATCACTGTACTAGAATCAATACATAATCAATTTCTATTCCTTTGTCTTAAACGATTACGTTTTAGCCATATAATCTACCTACTTACTCTGTTTAAGTTGCAGTCATTAACCATAACGTATCGACTCTAAAGAACCACAAGAAGATTATTAATAATCGTAACAAATTATTACTTTATTCTGTATAATATTGTACACAACAATTTATTGTTAAATTCATTTCTCAAGTTTTTCCATGAAAACAGGTGTTTGAAGTACGATAGCCGATCGTAGAACGACATCAGGGAGCTAATTTTGGCAGTCGTATACGATCGAATACTTACTCGTATGTTCGATTTTTTTTAGTTTTGGGATTCTATCAGTCAAAAAAAACCTATCAAGTAAACCTTTTTTTTGTTAATGAAAATTAAATAAGAAAATGTAAGTAAGAAATTTTTAAAAAGGTAAAAATTAACAAAAGTAAATGGTACCCAAAAATAGATTATTGGAGACTTAATGGCTAGTCATACGGATTTAGCAAAAAGTATATTGTCGAATTCTGCACAATTCAAAGGCTAACCAACTTTGGGAGCAGCTTACTAGCAAACATAATGCTTTTAGGCCAGCAATAAAGGTTGCCAAACCGTGCTGCTAGCATAGAAGTTGCAGTTGAAGGTCTGAAAAATATTAAAACTTTTGGATCAGCTATGCAAATAAAGAAGGGGAAGATTGGTCAGAAGCAAAAAATTGTAGTGATAATATTTTTGCAACTACATCATAAAGTAATACATCTTTGAAGGACTCCTTTCATAGTGTAAACATTTCCTCTTGTACTGAAGTTGAAGACAATGAAGAAAAAGAAAATAACAAAAATGAATAGAAGATACCAATAAGACCACCATGTTAAAAAATAATATGACGGCTACAGACCTATATCACAATCAAGTGTTAAAAAGGTTAGACATCTTTATTGGAATAAATAATAAAAAGCTCAACCTAAAGAAAAATGAGATTCAACTGAATGGGCAATTAGTTGTAATAAAACGAAAAACTTTACAATTAAAAGGGCAGAAAATATATGTATGTAAATCCATTCAAAACTACAATACATTTATAATTTGCAAACATTAGTTTTTCATTTCATATGTTTTTGTTTACAAAAGTGTTCAGTGTTGGAAAGCATTTATTTGAGTTTTCACAACACTGAAAAAAAATCGACTAACAGAATTACTCTTTGTAAGGAGGTGACTCTGTGCGTCTATGTTCGTTCATTTAGAAGCGGAAACAATTTTCGAAAAATAACTTAAAAACTTGAATGGCTTATTTCCCTAAGATTTCTAATAAAAAAAACCCAAAAAAAGAAAAAAAGACTTCTTAAAGCCTTTACAGTAGTCCTCAAAATTATAATTTTAATATGCCTGTAATGTTATACAATTGGCAAATAAAATTTCAAATACTATGAGCGTAGTGATTACAGCAGAAGTAGACTAGCACACAAACGAACGTGAGGAAAGTATCTCGCACAAGCTGTAGCAGTTTGGCATCTTTAGTTGTAGTTCTGAATTTTTTTTATTCATTCATTCTTTTTTATTTTTACTGACATTGCTGGTAATTACAGACAACAAATGTTATTGGCCAATTGAGTTCATATGATGAACTCTTTTCGGTAAAAAAAAATGTCACAGCATTTATAAACTATTATGTATAGGTACCTACTTGTGTGAGAATGAGGAAGAATTATTCTCTTTATTTTCAAAAGAAAAACAATTAGCATTCCCTTTAATGCGAATGTGTACATTTGTATTAATTGTAAATACATGAATACACGAATACAAACTTTGTATCTCAGGCATGCATGCTTGTATTTATGTATGTATAATGAATGATAAAGCTAATATCGTGCTAAGTGCCTATTGGCAGCCAACAAGCAATTCGTGTAATTGAAAACTGTGTAAATAAACTAAAGCCGTAAAATAAATAATCAAAATGATGAAAAAACAACAAAAAAACATTTAATGAAAAAAATATATTAACTGCTGCATGTATACACCCATAATGTATTGGCCCCGCCTGATTTCTGCCACCAATCGTAGAAGACAATTAAGAACGTATAATAGTACGTACTGAAACTGGGGTATGTTTTTGAATATGTAGTGATACCTATTTTCTCTTTCTAACAGCATGGCGTGTAATATTTCTCGTTTACATGTTCGCACGAGAGCATTTTTCATGCGCTTCTCATTTTCTCGCTCGCACTCTATCTCTATTACTCTTTGCTTTTTTATTTGTCGACATGGCATAAAGTCGCTTGATAAGGTAATTCAAAAGTCATTTGTTAATTCCTTGTTAACTTATTTTCTTTTTCCCAAATAAACCACTGGCTACCTCATTACCAATGCCGCAAGTATATGTATACCTATAAACATACGTGTGTATTTACATACATACATATATGGATGGATGTACACGCGTACGTGTACGTAGGTAGGTAACGTAGGTATGGAAGTACCTACTTGGAGAACATTTTTATAAAATATAAACCGTAAAATTCTTTAATACAATAGGTATAAACAATACATCAATGAAAATTGATTGTCAAAATAAGAGAAGGACATGCACAGAGAAAACTGAAACTATACCTAATTAATAAGGAATACTCCTTAAAAAAATTATTAAGTAGTCTAATGAAATCTGTAAGACATATACAATTATACAATTTAAAAAAGTGGTAAATGGTAAATAAGTTTTCTTCTTAAATGTATTTGTTTTAATTTTTGAAAAAATTAAAAAGATTTATCACATGAAAATGATAAGAAATCTCTACGAAAAGTCTTCGTTTCTTTCTGCAGTAATACCCCTCACTCGAAAAACGTTTCGTAAAGATAACCTTCTTGATTTTATTAGGTAGTTTTCGCTCTGTGCATGACTGAATGCCTAAATATTTTGTAGACACGTAGACAATATTGGCAACAAATAATAAATTATTGCCGATTTAAATATATGTGTGTCTTCTTTTTATCGCTTTACGAGCTAAAGGTTGGGAATCTTCGAAAGACATTAGTTGCCCGGCCTTCCAATGTGCACGATTCGCCGCAAGACTTACTCTTGGTTTGCTAAACGCATACGTTCTAAACCCAACCAAGAACGTCAGACTTCCATTAAGTCGCTCCCCCCGGGACCACAATCAAGTATTACATCGGGGGAAGTAAAGATTCAGCGGGTGCTGCTATTTCTGCTATTCTTGCTCTCTCTATTATTCTCTCTTGTATTAGAACTTCCTTCGCGAAGAAACATACCGCGTTCCAGTTTTCGCATGATGTCAGTATCAGATTAACCACGTTATCGGGGGTCACTTGGGATTCAATCGTCCTTCAAGAAATTTTATTGGTATTCGTAGCGCGGGCACATGAAGAATACATACTCCGCTGTTTCGCTCGTGTTATGGCATGATGGATAGGCTTCATCCACATCCTGCCCATACTTGTGGAGGTATGCCCTATAACATCCGTGGCTCGTCAAGAACTGAGTGAGGTAAAAATTTACCTGGCCATGTGTCCTTCTATGTTTGGTATTAATCGGTACGACCATCTTCCCTTTGCGGAAGAAGTCCAATTACGCTGCCACCTATACATCGAATCAGTATCCATCCGATTAGGGCGCACTAGTCCCGTTCTCCTGCTTGTCAAATGATTTTTCTTCTCTACATCTACTAATATCCGAAGCGACATCATCCCCGCAATCACCAAGGTTGCCTCCATAGATACTGTGTGGAAGGCAGAAATTATTCAGAGGGCAGATCTCCTCTAGGGGGCATCCACTCCTGTTTTTATCCATGGCCATATGGAAGCTGCATATTGAGCAATCGATCTAACCACTCTCATCAACAATTGTCTCTTCTCCTGCCTCGGACCAAGTTAGGCATTATCCGCGCGAGTGCACTCGTTGTTGAATGTGAGTCTGTTGTCAATCATAACTCCTAAGTACTTGATAAACTGCTTCGATGCTATCCTTTGTTCGCCGACGGTTATGATGATGTGTTCTATTTTCTTCCTACTGCTTACCAAAACGATATCTATTTTATGAACAGCAAGTTTCCGACCTATACTCGCGATCCAGCTTCTAACCCTGGCAACCGTTGTGTTGCACGTTCGTTCCAATTCGTCAATGTGTTTACCCCTCACCGTAAGGGCAATATCGTCCGCAAATCCGAATATTTATGCGCTCGTCGGATGCTGAAGCCTCACTACACCATCATACATGGTGTTCCATAGTATTGGGCCTAGCACCGAACCCTAAGGTTGAAGGTTTGCTAAATTTTTTAGTTAATACTAACTACCTTACTTTTTCAGTGTACTTATGTACATGGATGTATGTATGTACAAATGTAGTTAATAAAGTGTATTTTTAATGTCATACTTCAATTAAAAAAAAATTGGTTTTACACTCTCTATTCGTCGTGGAGCACCGGTGGTCCACACACAATTGGCCCTTTATCTGGTGTCGAGGTGTGGACTTAGTCCACAGGCAATTCCATTTATCTGACGGCGTGTACCCACAATGTGTAATCCACAAATGTTTATAATTTTATTTCGAACCAAACTGGAAAGATACAAAGTGATGACATACGCATAACTTGTCTTGTGGTCGCAGTCCGTGGAGACATCGAAGAAATTCGCCTGGTAGGACGGACGTGTTAATTACTTCTCTTTTTAACATTATAAAGCGTTCTAAACGCTTATTCGCATACCTATTCCTTCGAGATAAATTAATTTCACACACATTTTTAAACAAAATAGAATACTAATACATACGTACATAATAATATTATTAAACAACAAAATAAAAGAATTTATTCGCGATAATTGCGAAAAAATGTAGAAAAATGTACATATGTTTGACTGTGTATCTATACCAATGAAAATGAGTTGTTGTTTTTTAAAAAGTGCAACAGGCATATTACACAAATACAAACACATAAAGTTTAAAACAGAAATAAGTTTTATTGAACTAACAAAAATAAAAAAATACTTCAGAAACTAAACTCAACTCATTTGTTACGAAAATCGCATTTACGCTGCGAATTTCAGTGTAAAAATTAGTCAAAAGCTAAAATAAAATGAAAAAACGAGATTTATAGGGTCTATCTTTATACATAGATAATTAAAATTTTTTTATTATAATAATTAATTAAAGTTTTCGAGCAATTTTCGAACGTTTTCACCAGAATTGCTTAGCAGTCAAACGGTTAAAACTTATTAATGTGATGTAATATTAACGGGTGTGATATCCATTGGCTTTAATAACCTCATTTAAACGGCTCTTCATTGATAATACTAATTCATTAGTAATTTCTTGACCAATATGCTGCCATTCCTCGGTAATAACGTTTTTAAGCATTTCTTTGTCATTTTTTCTCCAAAACTCGCCAAAGATGTTCTATGGAGTTAAGATCTGGACTCTCAGGAGGATGAAAAAGCACTTCATTTACGTTTTCATTTAACCATTCACTCACAATTTTCGCCTTATGTTTTGGGTCATTAACATTAGTCGAAAATTCCCTAACATTCGTAATTTCGTTGCACTAGCTTCCAAATTTTCTTTTAAAATATTCAAATAATGGTGTTTGTCCTTTGTAGTTTCAACAAAAGTGTGATTTCCGACACCTCCTGCTGACATGGCATCCCAAACATCACATTACTACCATCATGTTTTAATGTTGACGTTAGATTTTTTAACTCAAGAGCAGTATTTTCTCTACGTCACACAAATCTCCTGCCGTCTGATCCAAAAATTATGTTAATAAATCAGATAATTTCTGGAAAACTGTGATATTTACGGACGAAAGTAAGTTTAATATTTTTAAATCAATTTAATATTTATATATTTTCCAAACTATGTACATTAAATTATATTTTCAATAGTTGAGACAGTATTTTTACCTACAATGTACAACATATTTTATTGAAGAGATATAGACAAGAATTGAAGTTGCTGTTATCCATACATACATACATACATGCATACTTACGTAATTGGTCGTTATAACCCTTTTATCAGTATAACGTCCTAGTTTCTCACATCGGTCATGTTGTGTGCGTAAATTTTTACATGATAGAAGAGACCTACATTTAAGGCCGATTCCGAACGAAAGATTTTCTGAGAAGCTCTTCATGGCAATTTTATTTACTCTCAGAGTTCTTTTTTTTTGCCATAAATCTGCTGAAAGAAAGTCGCCAGAGAAATATTTTGTTTTTCATATTTTCGTTTTGATACCTGTCCGTGGATTTGAACTCGGGCCTTACGTCTAATAAACCAACACACTTTCTACTAGACTACGGTGATCATTACTCTCATTTGAGTCTTTCAATGGAACCCCAATTACCGCTATCAATAATTGTTGGATATATACATATGCACACATTTTTGACATTATATTTTTTATTCGATTATTTGTTTATATCTCTTTTATTATTATTATTACATATTTATTTTTTTCTTTATGTTTTTTAATTTTTTGTTTTTCATTGATAGTTTAACAAATTTATCATTTTATAAGTAATAAATAAATTTTTTTTTTGGAAATTTATTCGACTATTCTCATTTACTATTCTCGCTATCCTAAGAAAATGAATTATTTCAGTGGTATTAAATCACTTTTGGCGCTCAGTGTATAAAATATTTTGGGGGGCTATTTAGACTTTGGTCCTTTTTCCATATAAAAACTCCTTTCCGTAAAAAATGATTATTACATATTTGTTGTTCTTAATTACATACATTCGCCACACCTATTTATAAATTTTTTTTATAAATTACGTTTCGACGTAGTTTTTTCTCTAACGTATAATAATCGAATGAAATTATTGAATTTCCTTTTATCCCCAACACCTTTAGCTAACTGCAGTCGAATTTGGTTCGTTGCAAATGTTAAACGATATTTTTACTTAAGCGACTTTCAGGAATGTGCAAAACAATTTCAATTAAACGAACTGATCTTCTAAACTGTATGGTAAACAATAAATAAAACAAATTGATATACAACACATAGGTATTCCACATTTTAATTCAAATTTATTTTATAATTTCAAATTTCGTTCTTATATAAAAAGTATACTTTTTAGTCTGCAGGTATGTATGTATGTACATTATAAAATAAAAATAATCAGGCGCTATACATATTTCGTCACCGGTAAGCCAAATAGCCTTCTTATAAAATAATAGAGAATAGAAGAAAAAATATTTGTTTGCACGATTGTACGATTTTTGCATTAAAACGGTGTGCTTTTATCCGAATTCCACTGTAAATCAAAGTGATCACTTCAGTTTAGAGCTTTGCTTAAAACATTCGGCTTAATGTAATATGGTCCACACAATTTGTATTTCTACCTTTCTTTTCAAGGTTTTGTTCTCCGGGAATTATCATAACTATTGTTTGGAAAACGGTATCATGATCAACAATGTCTGGTATGAACACAATCTACTCTCGGACGAATAAATATTAAATTATAATAGTAAGTTGAATAATATGAATACGCCGGCCTTGGATGGTGGTTTAAGGATCTATAGTGCAATTAAATGTTTCTTTATGACATTAGAAAACAACCTTATTAAGATGTTGTGTTTTTTATACACTTATTTACTAACAAATATTTTTTCACAATATTTTTATAATGTTCTTAAGATTTAAAAGTTGGACAATATTAAATTAAATTATATATGTACAGTAGTGGCCTTATAATTAGAAACGACTTAGCAACATGTATGTTTGTTAATTTATTTTTAAAACTTTTGTTCAGATTTTAACAATGAATTTCTTTCATATGTGCGCATGTACGTTTGTATAAATTTACAAACATTCCTGCGTACATATGCTTGCACGAAATTAGTTGGACAACCTTATATTGCTGAGTTCATGTAATTTTTTATTTGTTTGGATTTATGCATTTTTCCTTATTTTTGATTTTAACGTTAATTCAAATTATGATAAAAGAAAAACCTTGAAAATTCTGATTAAGTTTCAAGTTTTCCTATGGTTTTTGTTTTCTTTAAATTCTATTACTTTAACAACAATCTTGAAGCACTTTCAAGTTTATTTGTATTGAATTTGTCTGAGGTTTCATGTTTCCTGGAATTTTTTACACGCGCGACAAAATGCATAAGTCCAAAGCATAATTATTGCTAAATTCATTTAGAATAATTTATTGCAATTCAGTAAATAAACATATTAAAATATAAATATTAATATATATATATATATATATATATATATATATATATAACTATACATACATATAAATATCAATTAAATTGCAATTTGGTAATAAAATAGTATTTAAGGCTATGCTTGATTAAAAATAAAAGGATAGGCAATTGTTAAAGCAAACATAACGGTTGTTTTATTTTCAATTTCTCCGCAATAACCAAGTTTAAGTGCTTGTGTTATTCAAACCACTATAACCAAGTTTAAGTGCTTGAGTTATATGTAAAATTGTCCCGGTGATTTCGCCCAAGCAGCAAATCAGCTGAGTCACAAACAACTTTTTTACTCATTTTAAAACCAAGAGTTAAAAAAGACAGTACAACATGTTAGCTTTAAGTTTAAAATAAAAAAAATGTTAGCATTAATATCATTTTTAAAAAAAATTAGCTAAAAACAAAAAATACCAATTTCAGGTTGGTCATATAATTAGAAACAAAAAATATTCTTACAAACAGCTTAAAAATATCTGAGTAAGTTGACATTTAATTGGCATATTCTTTAATATTTTGTCCTATAGCCCTTGTTTTGAACAACATCTGCAAGTCTTTTCGATAAACTTTGTATCAAACGTTGGCATATTTGTACTGATATGTTGTGCCAGCTTTGTTGCACTAGCGGAAACAATTCATCTTTATTTCGAGAGTTTTTGTCCTTAAGATCGCTTTTGACAATTATTTGAAACCTTAGGCAGGAAGCCTAGAGCCAGAAAAACCACTCCAGCAGAGGACAGAATTATTAGAATGGCCAGGAAGAGAAACTCTTTATTGTTTTCTCGTGGAATTGGAGCTGAAATTGGACAATTTTAACGTCAGAAATATACACACGGACAAGAAGAAGGCATTTACAGGAGTCGGGACTTCGAGGGTGCATTGCGCAGAAAAAAATTCCAAGTCTCAAAAAAAAAAAAAAAAAAAATATTAAAAATCAGTTACTGTTTGGAAAGGAAATGCTTAAAATAGATCAGCGTTTCTGGAACAGAGTTCTCTGGAGTAACAAATCCAAGTTTATTCGTTCCAATCTGATGGAAAAACTTGTGTAAGACATCCTCCAAACAAAGCCAGGTACATAGGTACACAATTTAAAATGAGTTGCAAAGTTTTGAAAATAAATTAGCAAACATATATGTTGCTAAGTCGTTTCTAATTATAAAGCCATCACTGTACCTTAGTAAAAAAATTATACACCCAATTCTTTTTTACACGGTAGATACTTTCCTCAGAAATCCGTGTAAAAAAGAGACGTTTCCTTTAGTAAAATGGGGGATACGTTCCATGTCATCTGAAAACCGTGTAAGATGAAATAAAGAACTATATTTACTTCGAAAAACCGTGTAAAAAATGTTGAGAACTATGCATAGCATTTCACTGAGCATTAAAACTTTACATAATTCATTCGGGTGAACAATTGGTAGAGCAAACAAAAAACAAAAGAAATCTGGTAATCCAGAATTAAGAACAGAAAAATTAGAATAGAAATAAAGAAAAAATATTTACATAATTATTAGTTGCTACTTGATAACAAGCGCAATTGTTTGCGACGAACTGGACTAAAGTCAGTATCATCACTGGAGCTATCCATCAAATTATCCAATGGTGACTTTCGTCCCGTAATAGAGTTTTGAACTGTCGGACTACTTTCCGAAAGGTCTTGCGCCGTCGACTTTTTATTAAAAAATGTTTTATATAAAGTTGAACTTTTGGTTTTTGGGATTTCCCAGTTACTACTACGTATGTTTATTTCTGCAATGGTGCCAAGTGTGATAAAAACAAACATAATTACAAGACAGTGATTTTGAAACCGTACTAGATCAAAAATTTTTTACAAAAAATTTTTTTCAACCGTGTAACTTTAAGTCCGTGTAAAAAGAAACCGTGTAAATAAAGAGTTGGGTGTACATATGTGCATGATATTATTCTGCGCTACTTCATAGAAAACAAACTTTTTTTAATGTTTATTTTAAATTATATTTTGTATATACACTTAAAAAAAGGATTTCTTTTTTATTTTACTTATTTATTTTCTATCTTAAAGATATTTCCACAAATTATCACATTTTGATTAAATTTTTATTTCGGGATAATTCGGGATCCAAAAATCCCGAAAAATTGCGATTTTCCTCTTAATAATGAAAAATACATTTTGTTAACAAAATCATTTATATTCCAATTATATCAGGATTACATACCTTTAAAAATAAAATATAAAAAAAGTAAGGCAAAAAGTAACAAAAAAGCGTAAATTAACAAAAGTAAAAATTATTCATACATACATATACCAATGCATTAGTTTTAAGATAATTATTTGGATTCCAAAAAAAGATTAAAGCATTTAACATGCGATCTGATAGACTTGAACGAATTTTGTTGACAACATATGCTGCCGTTGAAAAACACTTTCCGCAATCAACATTTGTTGGGAAAATAGTTTCAAGGTAGCTGTAGGCAGTTTGTAAATATTCACCTCTATATCCCCTGATGCAAATAAATCTATTCCTTTCTACAGTTGAGTATCTAATTCAGTAATCCTATTATTTGATTTTATAGAGTTTATGCATTCTTTCAAAAAAACTAAAATTTAATATCACATAAGAAAATTAAGAAGCTCTAACATAAAATCTAATGAATGCTATACATAATAGTATAGCTGAAATTAGAAGTTATCAAATCAAACCTCTCAGATGGACGTAGTTTGACCTTCTGCATTTTTATCTAAATGACAGCGCCGAGTCAGTTGTGAAGTTTTCAATTATCTGGATGTTAGCCTTTGAATACAGTTCAACAGTAGGAAATCTTGAATGCAGATTGTAAATTATTTTTAAATTCTTGTTCTGTATTACCTGTAAATTTTTGAGGTATGACATGGTACAATCATGCCAGATTTGGCAGCCGTACGTAACAATTGGCCTTGTACACATTTTGAATAGAAGTAATTTATTTTTAAAATTCAATTTTGATTTCCTATTCAGAAGAGGATATTCAGGATCGCCCTCACCTGATTGCTTTAAGACATGTATTCTTTAGGTGCTCTTTAAAATTTAGTTTTAGTGGTCTAGTGTAATTCCCAAATATTTTACGGATTTCGCAAACTCTATTTCATTGCCCTGTATCCTACAAGGAATTCTCTTAGGTGACTTGTTGTAAGGAAACAAAATGGCCTGAGGTTTTTCTTCATTGATTTTAATTTTCCATTTAGAAAAATATTTTGCGGCTGATAACAGAGCGTTCTGAATTTTCTTCATAATTGAGTTAGCAATCTTGCCGTGACAGGTAAACTTTCTTTTAAATTCCTAATTTAAGAACAAATATATAAATTTCTCAGAACTTCTTAGGAAATAGTTATATGTGCAAAAACAAAATGAATTATTAATTATTATTCTAAAAAAATTTAAATTATGTGATTAATATGATATTATGTTTCCCTTATTTATAAGGACCTGTTGTAACCTGCGTAGCATGTAATTCACCAGATTTTTTAAAATTGATGAATCAATTTTTTCCCACTCGGTCAATATTGCTCTTTTAACTCTTTTAATATCGTGTACGGCTTTAAAAATATTTTAGCGGAAAGTATCTCCCATAGATTCTCTATTGGGTTTAAGTCTGGACTTAGTGCTGGCCAATCCAATAAAGGTATATTGTGGCTCTCAAAAAAACTTTTTGTGTGTCGAGCGACATGTATTGGAGCATTGTCCTGTTAGAAAGTCCAATTATCATCGTATAGTTCAACTACAAAATAGATCAACAATTCAACGTATTTTTCCGAAATCATTCTTGTTGGTACAAAGCATATTTGGGACTTTCCACGAGCTCCAAATGCAGCCCAAATCATTAGACATCACCATCGGTTGTAGCACATTTTTCGAGGATGACGCGGATCTCTCGAATACTTATGTATGTAGACCAACAGGTTCGTCCAAATTAAACTTTTTCTAGTCGCTAAATATAACATTTTCAAATTCCTCCTCCCAAAATTTATATTTTTCATTTTTATGACGTTGCGTAAGTTTTGGTTTAGGAATTTTATTTTCATACCGAAGACCTAAATCTACTTTTATTAGTTGCTGGATACGCTGTCTCGTAACATTTAAATCTAATTCAACTTTTATTTGACGGCAACTCAATGTGAAATATGTCTCTTTGTAATGTGGTCTACGGTAGGGATTCGTCCACTGCATTTTATGCAGCCATAGTTTCTTGGGTCTTTTAAAAAATTTGAGACCGTATTGCGATGACGATTTGTTGCAGCTGCAATGTCACATATTCGCATACCTGCATGTTTCATGAATTCAATTTTTCCACGCTCCTCATCGGAAAGTCCACAGCCACGTGGCTTTTTGAACGGAAAAAAATTCTGGATAACATATTACTTTAGATTTTACTAAAAAAAATAATACTTATCGTCGATATAAACTTTTATATATCGAGCATAAATTAAGAATTGATATATTTACTCTTCTAGCTAAAGATCGAGAATAATTGACCACGCACATATAATTATTTTCTATTCAAATTTTTACTTAAGGTGACAATCTCAGATAACGATATCACAAAGAAAGTCCAAAGATCATTTCAGTACAAAACAAAGGGAGTTAATAGATAAGCAAAAAAAAAAATTAGTATAGTCAAAATTGAATTACAATTAGTGTTCAGTTCGAGGCACAAAAAAAAAAAAAAAAAAATTCCTCTGCTGCTAATAACCAACCTTTCAATTTTTTCGAAATATTGCTTTATGTCTATAAAAAAGTTGTTCTCTTTCCATGTCATCTAAAGTATTTACTTGACTATTAAAACATTAAAAAACCTTTTAAGAACATATAAGTCTTTGAATTACAAAAAAAGGATTTTTTAGAATAAATTATTTTTTGAGTGTAACCATAAAAAAAATAAAATAGCATCCGATGATATGTGTGCTCGTCGCAGCTCATGTCTACACATTTTACATCTTCTTCCGCGACACTACTTGACCTTTTCTTTATTGATAATCGTTCCCGTGTGCTGTTATACGGTCAATTATCTGCATCAGTTTTCTCTAGACATGATCTAACTTTTATGTCTTACGACTTTAGGACGTCTACAAAGGAGAAGAAGATAACATTACGCGATTTTAGGAACGTTGATCTTCTATCTCTTGAGAATGAACTGGTTCGTATACCTTGGGACCAGGTTTTTAGCATGCCAACCGTTGATGAACAGGTAGATTTTTTACACAGTAATATTCAAAATTTATATGACGAATATGTTATGATGAAGACTAAGAATGTAGGTGGTAGAGTTAAGCCATGGTTTTCAAGGGAAATTAAAATTTTGATCAATGATAGAAACGAGGCATACGGAAGCTGGAAGAGGTATAGAACGCCGGAACTTGAGGAGATTTTTAAGAATTGCAGACGTAGGGTTAATTATGAGATAAGAGCCGCCAAGTGCAAATTCTATGAGGAAAAATTTTCAAAAGTCTTATCATCGCAGGAGAAATTAGGAATATGGGTGTTTTGGACAAAGATAATAGACTGACCCTGATGTAGATGTCAATGACAATGGTTTTGAATTTTCGAACGTCACCCTTTTGGACTTGAGTGATTCGTCAGATTCAATGCAACTGGCTATGATGAAATGCATCCAAAATTTGTAAAGATTATACTTGACTACATTATAATATATATATTACATATATTTAAAACTATTTTGACGACATCAAAGTTTCCTTCCATGTGGTAGCATGCGAAGATTATCCCCATACCGAAACCTGACGAAAGTTACAGACCAATTGCGATACTTCCATACTTGTCCAAGATTTTTGAACGTATAGTCCATGGTCACATTAGTAAATACTTATGTGATAGCTCACTATTAACTAGCAGACAATCTGGTTTCAACCCTAAACACAGCTGTGTTGTGATATTGTAGAGGAGTTGAGGTCAAAAATGGATCAAAACATGGTGTCTTTTCTGGTACTTCTAGATCACTCGAAAGCTTTTCGATACTGTTGATCATGACATTCTTTGTCACTACCTTTAAATTTTCAACATCAGCAGTAAAACTATTACGTACATACTTGTATAATAGAAGTCAGACAGTACACCATGGCGATGTAAAATCATTTAGCAGCTCGGTGCGGAGAGGCGTACCACAGGCTTCAATTATCAGCCTACTGCTGTACATAATGTACTCAAATGATCTAACTTTTTCGTATTACCCACTACGGAATACAAATGTATGCTGATGACGTCCACCTCTACATTGCCTGTATTAAAGCTAACATAGACAATTGTATACTGAAACTGAACCAGGATCTTGACAATATATTTAAATGGGCTAGTGCAAATGATCTTTGCTTAAATGCAAGTAAATCTAAGGCTGTCACAATTGGTAAAGTAGACCTTTTGTCAGACCTGCTGCCACCATTAGTTGTTGGAGCCACGCCCATAGCATTGGTACAATGTGCCAAGAACTTAGGTATTACTTTTAATAGGTAACTTTCCTGGACTAATCACGTTAATACTATTTGTGAGAAGACGTATGCTATGTTGAGAAATCTCTGTATGACTCAATCTTTTACACCGTTTAATATACGTATGCTCTTGTATGGGTGTGAGCTTTTTGCGGGTTTGTACACTGTTATGTATAGCATTATAAATAGCTCGCAGATCATATCTTTCAATCCAAGATGACACTTCTTCGATAAAACTTTTGACATCGTCTTGATTAACACTCGCAGCCTCTAGAGATATATTATGTAGTCTTTTTGTTTAAGTTTCCTTGGCCTTGCTTCTCATAAGTGTGCCAGATAATGTAATGTTCTTATTTCGAGCATTAACAAACCATTTTTGATTTTACATTTCTTTGCTAACTTGCGTACGCTATGTTTTTCATTTTAATAAATTTCAATGACATTTAATTTTTCTTTAATAGTTAAAACTGAATTAGGCATTGTAATTTAAGAATTTTACAATTTGTGTTTTTATATATGTACAATACTCAAGACAACAGGCTCTCTATCTTTTTGGGATTCCCCCTTTTAAATACATGTTTTATGGAATAATCCATTCAACGAATAAAAAATTTAATCAAAAAATGGTGTTAACATTCTGCAAGTTGTCAGTTTATGGAGAACTGAAATGTCAAAATGTCGTGGAAAAAGTGTCCGTGTCCGCATAAGAGAGAAATATTCCAAAAATCCCTTACAATTTTTTTGGTACTGAAAAAAGTGCCAGGTTATTGAAGGTGTTCGCTTAAGAAGAGTGTCCCTTAGGAGAGAGTACACTGTATTTACAATACACCTGTACCTCGGTTTTTAAAACGAAGACTATCCAGGGATGAGTGGGAAATGATAGATATTCGTAAAAAAAAACTTGTTGTTGAAAATTACGGCGATTAAGTTAGCTAAAAAATTTTATGTTTTGTGTTATTAGTTACATACTATTTGTATGTGTATTTTTTAGTTGAATAAATGTTTGTTTTTTTTTACTTAAATCATACTTTAATAAATTATTAATATTAACATTAACATTATTAACATTATTACAACTTTCCGTTGACTAAAGGGAGGATTTTAACGGAGAGATAAATTGTTTTTCATTATTACGAGTACCCAATAAGATAGAAGTGAGCATTAAGCTAAAGGGAAGATCATCCTACCTTTAACATTTAACGGTAACTTTATGTTTGAACTTGCCATATCATATGATATTTTCGATATGGCAACTTCAAATTTAAACAAAATTAGCATATACAGCAACAAAACGAAGTTTGCTGTTTCCACTGCGTTAA
This sequence comes from Sarcophaga peregrina, assembly GCA_014635995.1. NCBI lineage: Eukaryota > Metazoa > Arthropoda > Insecta > Diptera > Sarcophagidae > Sarcophaga > Sarcophaga peregrina. The sequence continues at coordinate 81,634,832 of CM025789.1, read as the reverse complement.
AAAAAATTGTTTAATTGAGCAATTTTATCGACTTTGCTCCGGCACTGCCATATTTTTGAAATAGTTAACTTTATTTTATCAGTAGGTTGTTATACCGAAAATAAATTAAAGGTGATTTTAAAGTTCACTTTAGTTAAATTTACGTTTAACTAAACCTAACTTAAACGGCAAATTGTAATAATAGCCCTAAATTGTTTAAAAAGGAAATTATTTTGCTGCTATTGCAAATTTAAAGAGATTTCTATTCTCCTTTTCTTTATTCAGTGAAGCCTTGATGCAATATAGTTTATGAACTTTTTTTATGCATTTACGCTACCATGACCGTCCACCAATTCAATTATGTCTCCGCATTTAGTTTGATTGAAAATTGGTATGTATTCTTCACTGCAAACGATTGAGTCAAGATTGCTGTGGATACATGAAAATTAAACAGTGATTAAGTTATTGTTTAAAAATCCTAATGTATGTTGAATTAAGCGCAAATAAAACATAATAATTAAAATAAATAAGAACCTAAATATATGTAAGTAAGTGAAACTTGAAGCCAAACTATTCCATTGCGTCGGCTATGAGATTTTTTATTTTCATAGCCATAATTGTTGTATAGAAATGATAAATGAAAAAAGAAGAAATTGAATTGATAGCAGACAGAGTGTAATGAATAAAGATTGGAGAAAAGAAAACTGTGAAGCAGTTTATCCCAGTAGCACGTTTTGCTAGACCTTTAAATCAATTAGAATTACAGCTCTATTCTACGACTTTTTCCAGAAGGAATAAAAAGTTGTAACAATCCATGTTTAATGTTGAAATAGCTCAATCTACAATGTCAAAATCATAACAATTTTTCATTGATACATATATTGAAATAATGCTGCCAAAGCTTTATTTGACATTCAATAAATAAAGTACACCCAACTCTTTTTTTACACGGATTTGAAGCTACACGGTTGAAGGAAAATTTTTTTTGTAAAAATTTTTTAATCTAGTACGGTTTCAAAATCACTGTCTTGTAATTACATTTGTTTTTACCACACTTAGCACCATTGCAGAAATGAACATACGTAGTAGTATCTGGGAGATCCCAAAAATCAAAAGTTCAACTTTCTATTTTTTACTAAAAAAGTCGACGACGCAAGACCTTTCGGAAAGTAGTCCGACAGTTAAAAACTCTATTACCGCACGAAAGTCACAATTGGATAATTTGATGTATATCTCCATTGATGATACTGACTTTAGTCCAGTTCGTCGCAAACAATTGCGCTTGTTATCAATTAGCGACGAATAATTATGCAGCATGTAAATATTTTTTCTTTATTTCTATTCTAATTTTTCTGTTCTTAATTCTGGATTAACAGATTTCTTTTGTTTTTTGCTTGCTTTACCAATTTTTCACCTCTATGAATTATGTATTTTATGTTTTAATACTCAATAAAATACCATTTTTATGCATTTCTGAAATTTTATCGTTTTCAAAATTTTTTTACACAGGTTTTCGAAGTAAATATAGTTCCTTATTTCATCTTACACGGTTTTCAGATGACATGGAACGTATGCCCCATTTAATTATAGGAAACGCCTCTTTTTTCCAAGGATTTCTGAGAAACGTATCTACCGTGTAAAAAAAGAGTAAGGTGTATTTATAACATGAAAAATACCATTATTTAACGAAAGTTAAAAAATCATTTATGAAAACTGTTGCCGTTAGTTATACTTACGTTTTCCATTATTTCCATGAGAAAAAAGTGGACAAATATATAAAATTGAAAAGCAAAAAGTTCAATTATTATAATTAATATTTTATATAAACATTTTTAAATTCAGACATATATAATTACAAATAATATTCACAACCTCAAAGTTATACATATACATACATGCTGTTCAAAAAATAGATTCACCTGCTATCCGAAAAGTTTACTATCTATTATTCAAAGTTTAAATATCTTATGCAAAGGAGTATATGTAAAAAAGTAACTGAACTTTGGTTACTGACCTCTTATGAATATAATTCCGTTACATTTCAAAAATTTGAAGTGTCACTCTTCTTTAATTAATTGCAAGTATAGATTTGGTTGTATTGTTAGATCATGGTGAAGCTATTTTATTGAGCAGCACTGTATTTATGTGTATAAATTTTATTTTTATGCATTTTCTGACATTCCGCTACAGAATGCATTTTTTTAAGTATGGGACCTGTTAGATAAAAATGTTTTAAATTCCGAACAGTCCATTTCAAAATTGCATTTTATGGTCAAAAGAGATTCTAAAGTTTCTAGACCCATTTCTTTTGGTGCGTTAGACACTTCTACTAATTTTCAGGATGTTTTTATAAGAATTTAGTTTTAAATGGCATTGGTGAACATTTAACCCTTTTATTTGCAGGTATTTCTGAGCGTCATTTATTTCATAAAGGACGGGTTCCCATAAATGAAGGTAACATAGAGAAGAAAAAGATTGCATAGAATTGAGTAATACTCCATCATCTGATATCGTTTTACTATTTTCTTCTTTAGATGTCAATTTTTCCAAAGCGCTTAAAATGTAAAAAAATATGTTTTTTACTATAGTTACCGCGGCAACTCTAGCCAGCGAGTTTCTACACTGCGTTTAACGCCTTCCGCCGGTCCTGCTTTTCAAAAGAAAAATCGCTGATTTAAGAAAATATTTATATTCAAAGTAATCATATAAACTTTTCAAAAGAAATGACATTTATAACCCGATATCAAACAATTTTGGCTAGGAAAGATTGCCGAACAAAATCGTTAAGATCCTTTTACGAATTCAACGAATTTTAATGAATACAATCAAATAAAATTATTATCTTGTTCTGGAATTAGAATTCAAAATTTACACTAAAATGCATTCTTTATATACACTGAGGAATAATATTCGAAATCATTTAGTTAATCATAATTTATATAAATCAAACAATAAACTTATAGTAAAAAACAACAAATAAAATGTTATGACAAAAAATAAATAAAGTTTGCAATGAAAAAAGATAGATACATACATACAATATAATTAAATATGAAAATAATCGGTTATTATATTTCTTTTTTCGATCAGCTTATTTACCGCCAATTACCTGATATTTTTCAATACTTTAATGTCAATTTGATGGATCATTTGAAATTCAGCCGATTGCCAGGTTTTGGTAAAATTATCGAACAGCTTCTTTGGCTGTAAAATTGTTTTCAGTCGCTTTAATAAAACAGTCGCCATCATCGTCGGACTCTTCACGTGAATCATTTTCATTAAATGACGTGACGTCCCCACAAGGATTAATGGTCCAATCTCTAATATTTACAGGAATAAATACTTTCCGAAAGCACATTGTCTGTAGAGCACTGTAACACTCGACAATTTTTCTTAAAACCTACGAACATACCTCAACAAGTGAAATAAAGTGACTAGCATTAAATACCTTTAAAATAAAGACATAAAGTGGTATTTAATAATTTGGGGATTGCGAAAATTAAAAATAAATGGCTTTACAAATTAAGAAATACCCAAAAATTTAAACAAAATTGTTCACTATTTAGAGCCATTAAACCTTTGTTCATTATATAAAGCCCATATAAAAAGCTTATATTTATTATTTATTTATTTATTAATTATAATACAATTACAAATTATATTCTAATTCTATACGAGCTGAGTAACTTCGACCATATGCTCGGTGAAGTGTCACAGACCAGAGCCTCTGGTGGGAATCGAACCCACGACCCTTACGCTAATAGTCTAGCACACTACCCACTAGGCTACCAGGGAAAAAGCTTATATTTATGGATAATTCCTTAAATTTGGGGTGTTCACATTACCGCGAGTTTACTGTATATATTTTTGGAAGACACTAGCTTCACTCTGTGCTCGTATAAGTGATAACCCAAACGTAGAAAAAGGATCATTAAAAGAATTAAACAATATTGTTGGACATTTTTCTTATTTAAGAGAGTACTCAATCGTTCGTACCGAATTTGTGAAAAAAGTGGACAAAGCGGATATTTTGGAAAGTAAATACTTTTTAGAGGTTACGTACGGTAAAATAGCGGATGCTTAAAACCTTTAACTAGGAGGTTAAACAGGCATACAGTCAACAGAATCATAGCAACGAACATATACAATCGAAGAAATTAGAGCGGAATCCAAACGTAAAACTTGCTAAATGGAGAAAAAATCGATGCGCATTAAAACTTAGAATAGGAGTAAATATTGGAAAATATTTATAAAGTTTAACAATGACCATTTTACTATCATCCAATAAATACTTGTGGTAAAAAACTTAATCATTAGTGTTACGGCTGTAACTAAAATATCTCGAAGAAAGGAGGCTTGCCTTAAACAGTATTCTCGTGTAGAATTGTACCGTTGAATAGTACCGTTTATTTCTAGAGGAATTAAAAAATATTACAAAATTTACAATGCATTAAATTTAATATACTTACCGCAGTTTTGCACCTCCTTCTTCAACTGTAGACAGGCTTCGATTAAATATAATTTTAACTTACATCTTACAACACAAATAAGAATTTAAAAGGAGAGTGCAAAAAGGCGGTTTACAAAATAGACGTCAAATAAGAAATACAAAACAATAATTCACAATAACAAAATCAGCTGTTCATGTGGCACTTATTAGGGCGCTCCGTAACACCCCCACCCCCGTGGAGCGATCAGCTTCACCATCATCTAAATCGAGAACAGCTAACTTCGAAACAGCTCGTTGTAACTCTCCACTTGAGGTTTTCACATCTGCTTTCCGAACAACACCATCAGCTCCAGTGTACAAACGCATGACCAAACCTCGCCGCCATTGATTTCTTGGAATATTAGGATCGCATATAAACACAACATCCCCTTCTTTTATTGGCCTTGTAGGCTCGCACCACTTAACTCTTCTTGTTAGAGTTGGCAAATATTCTAACACCCATCTTTTCCAAAATCTATCTCTTAAACATCTTACTATGCGCCATTGCTTCTTCAGTTTGAATATTTTATCATCTGGAACCTTTACTGAAGAAGTCTGAGCTATATTAGGCGCTCCTAGAAGGAAATGGTTTGGAGTGAGTGGTTCTTCATCATATGGACTGACAGGCAAATGAGTCAACGGTCTTGAATTTATGATATTTTCAGCTTCAATGAGTAGGGACTGCAATACGTGTTCTTTCGGGGATTCATTCTTTAGTGTTTGACGTAAAACCCGTTTGACACATTGCACCATTCTTTCCCACACTCCACCCTCGGAGGGGTTTGCTGGACAATTAAATACCCACTGAACGCCCTTTGAAGACAGTAAATGCTGAATTCTTTCGGCTTCAAAAACTTCTTCAAAGCGTTTAGCCTCTTCGTTTGCACCCACAAAGTTTTTCCCGTTGTCGGAACGAATTCTAACTGGAACTCCTCGACGGTTCATAAAATTTTTCAAGGCGATGATGCAAGAATCCGTTGATAAATCATATGCTATTTCAAGATGAATAGCGCGTATAGTTAGGCAAGTGAACAGTGCTACCCATCTCTTTTCAGTTCTACGACCAATACTAACATTTAATGGCCCAAAGTAGTCAAGTCCAGTGTATTTAAATGGAGTAATATAAGGCTCTAGTCGATCCGCAGGTAGTGGTCCCATGACTGGAGTAACAGGAATGGCATTGTGTTTTCTACAGACAAAACATTTACTAACAACACTTCTCAATAGGCTCCTTAACCGAGGAATCCAATTTTTTTTCCTTATTTCACAAATCGTGGCTTCATGATTCTGATGTTTCATTTCACTGTGGTAACTCATTACGACAATCTCCGTGAAGTAATGGTCTTTAGGCAAAATAATTGGCCGTTTAGTAGCGTACGGTAGGCTGCTAGCCGCATCGATTCTTCCATACACCCTAAGTAAACCATCTTCGTCGATATATGGTAGCAATTTAAATAAATTACTGGCTTTTGTGACTGGCTGTCCCTTCTTGATAATCTTAATCTCCTCAGAAAATGATTCCCCTTGAACCACTCGGCACAAAATTGTTTCGGCGTCTTCTAAATTTTTGGCTGTTATTCCATGTCGATCTAAATCATTGTATCTCTTACGGCATAAATTAATAAATCGAAGCATGTATGCGATCGTTCGTTTTAATCGGCTATAAGAAGAGAAACGTTTAATATTTATAAAATCATTGTTCAAGATTAGAAGTGAAATCTTTGGGCGAATTTCTTCTTCATCATGATCCTCAGCAGGAAGAGTAATATCGTGATCCGGCCATTCATCTTCATGTTGTTTTAAAAACGTAGGTCCATTTAACCATCGGCTTGATTTAGAAAAATCGATATTATCGTAACATCTAGTGGCATCGTCGGCTACATTGTCTCTAGTAGAGATCCATCTCCAATTTTCTATATTAGTTGACGCCAATATTTCAGCGATTCTATGCGCTACATAAGGCTTGTAATTCCTATGTCTACTTGAGATCCATTTCAAAACGGTTTTTGAGTCACTCCACAAAATAATTAGGCTTGGCACTATCTTGTGTTCGCTAAGCACATTTTGTTTTAACCTAGTTCCTAGAACGGCTGCTTGTAATTCAAGGCGAGGTATTGATACTTTATTTAGAGGGGCACATTTAGTCTTTGAGCATATAAAACTGACTCCAATATAACCATCGACCGAAATAAATCTCCAATAAGCCACGGCTGCAAAGGCTTCCTCACTAGCATCTACAAATACGTGCAACTGGATTTCATATGGCTTTCCTTGGGGAAAATAAAATCGTGGTAAACGAAAATTAGAAACGTTTTTTAGTTGTTTACGCCACTTCTCCCATGATGTATTGATGTCGTCAGGAATCGGTTCATCCCATCGGATGGCACGTCTCCATGTATTTCGTAGTATTACTTTAGCCCCTACAATATAATGACTTAAAAATCCCAATGGATCAAATGTCGACATGATAACACTTAACATTTGGCGTTTTGTTGGCTTCTCATTACCGGAAATAATGTCCTGACTAACCTTTTTAAATTTCATATCAAACATAAAACTGTCTGAGACAGATTCCCAATAGAGACCTAAAACTTTCTCTACGCCCTCATTGGCTGGAATTACTTTGAGTGATGAATTTCCATCTAGCGCCTGGATAACATCATTTGAATTTGAAGTAAAGCCTCTTAAATCAAATCCTCCGTCCTTATGAATATTCTTCACTTGTAGTGATACTTCAATGGCTTCTTCAACAGTATCAAAGCTGTCGATAAAATCGTCCATATAGTGATGTTCACAAATGGATTCTATCGCTCTTGGATTGCAATCTGTATGTTCCTTGGCATTTTTTTTCATGACATAAAGAGCAGAACAAGGTGAGCAGGTGGCTCCAAATGTCATTACCATCATTTCGTACTCATCTGGTGCAGAATTATAATCACAGTTTCTCCATAAAAACCGTTGAGATATTCTATCAGTTGGTTGTATCATTACTTGATGAAACATTTCACAAATATCTGCAGTAACAGCAATTTTCCCTGATCGAAAACTGTAAAGTGTGGTTTGTAGTGAGGAAATATACTGAGGTCCTTTTAATAAATTGTCGTTCAAAGAAATTCCATTTACCTTGGCAGCGGCATCAAAAACCAATCGCAATTTTCTTTTCTCCTTGTTAGGATTTATAACTCCAAAATGAGGTAAATACCATTTTTTATCTGATGTCATGTGGATATCTTCTAGTGGCACTTTACGGACGTATCCCTTTTCAATATAACTATTTATTACCCCACTATAGGCAACATAAAGGCTTTCATCACGTCGCAACTTTTTCTCTAAACTTTCAAGACGGTTTAAAGCCATCGAGTAGCTATCTGGGAGATTTACTAGATCTTTTTTCCATAAAAGACCCGTTTGGAAACGTTTGCCAACACGCTTTGTTGATTCATGTAATATTATATTCGCTCTAATGTCATCTTCACTCTGAATTGGAGGAGCGGTTCGTACACCCATATTTTCAATATTAAAATAATCTTCAACCATTTTATGGATATCTTCCTCCTCTTCAACACGTACGAAAAGGCATGAATTAATTGACGGTGATACTGATTTACACGGACCAAATACTACCCATCCTAACTCCGTATTACACGCAAATGGACCAGTAGAATTGTTTATATTTACTTCTGATGGCAACCCTAAGCTGGCATGGTCTAAGCCAATTAATAATTTTGGAACAATGTTTGTATAAGGTTTAATAAAGTTCGACGGCGTATTTTTAAATATTTCTTTTATCTCACATTCAGTTAGGCTTTGCATTGGTAAATTTAAATTCGATACGGCATACACATTTTTTAGGAGATGAGTTTTGTTCTTTCCGGTACCTCTTAATCGTATGTTGAATGTAAACGAAGGCTCCCTCGTTGACCGGCCACCGAACCATTGGAGATTCAAATTATTACTTTTCCCTCGCACACCTATATATTCTGCGATTTCCTTATCTAGCATAGTTATGGAGGAACCATCATCAAATAGGGCATAAATATCTACGCTGCGATTTTCACCATAGAGGGTAACTGGCAGAACACGAAACAGTAGTTTTTTATTATCATGGAAACAGCTTAAAACGTCATGGCTAGGCTCACTACTATTATTGTTATTAGACTGTGATGGCAAGGGAACACGAGATGTGTCTTCATGAAGTAGTTTATTGTGTTTACGTTGGCAGCCATCTACTGAGCAAACTCTCTTTCTACGGCACTCGCGGGTCGAATGTCCAATATTTAGGCAAGAGAAACACGCATGAATCTTTTTTACCATAGTCCAACGTTCTTCCACTTTAAGATTTAAAAATTTGTGGCAGTCGTATATTTTATGGTTTCCTTTGCATACAGCACATAGTTGAACCTTTTCTGTTGCATGTAGCACTCTGCGCTTTGGTTCATTGTTAACATCTTGCACTATACATATTAAGTTTGCCACTTCACTTAACCAGTCACTAAAATGTTCAATTGTTGGATATGGGTTAATATTTACTGCGATTTTAGCCCACTCCAGTCTCTTACTCATGGGAAGTTTTGAAATAATCTCCTCTAAAAGCGTTGGATTAGCTAAGTGTTGCTGACCATTCACAGATTTAAGAAACACTGCTAAGTTTTTCACTTTAGTTGAAAATGGCACTAATTTAGGTAAATTGTTTTCATTAATATAGGGTAATTCCTTCACTTTTTTCAACTGGCTATGAATCAATTGCAATAACCACATTAACATTGTCAGGGTGAATAAGGAGCGACTTTACAATTTCTTTAGCTTCACCCTTTAAACATCTTTGAAGCCTTTGGTTATTCTCAAAATTATTGTATCCGTATGCTGCTGTTGATTGTGTATAGGCGGTGAAAAATAATGGGCAATCTTCTGGTTCACCGTTAAACTCTGGTAAATCTTGTATTTTTCTTGGCATCATAAATTCATTTGCTCCGTCAAGGGTACCGTAAGCATTTAAATTATTTGTTGTATGTTGCTGATGGCTGGAGACTGTGTTTGCGCAAAACGACGGCGTACAGTTATTATTATTAAACGGTGTATATGTGTTAAAGGTATTTGGCGCTGCTTGCGGCGACGGAGCAGCGCTGCCTTCAACAGTATTTTGAGGCTGCATATATGTTCGCGGATTACGGGGCTCTAGCGATGTTGTGTTAGTATATTCAATGGCGGGGCTAATTGGCGTACTTATAAAATTGAGGTTATGGTCACTTACCGTTTGTGTTGTCTCCTGTGTAGCAGATTCTAATTGTTGACACTTACGTCTGCTCTCAGCAAGTTGGGATTGAGCTTCCGAAAGCTGGCGTTTCAAATGTTGCATTTGTTTCTGCCAATCTGTCGAGAGGACGTTGTCTCTACCTGATGTTGAAGGTTGCGTACTTATTTGGCTTGCTTCATTTGTAGGCTCTGGTGCCTTAGAAGCACTAGGGGTACATCTTTGTTGGTTGGAACTGGCTTTTTTACTTATAATGTTCGCTGTCGGGGCGTCAGAGCTGGCTGCAGAAGCACTAATATTAGCCTGGCTGGCTGGTCTGGATGCTGGCTGCATCTTCTCTTGTTCAAGTTTGTCAGATGTGGCTGTATCTGCACTGGTTGAACTTCTTAAAAGTGGCGGGCTGCGAACTACCGGTGGAGGCATTTATTCCAACAAAGTTCACTTGCAGATTTACTGTAAATGGCAGCTCTTGTAATTCTTTGCTTTTTACAAGAGATTCAATAAATCTGCGAAATAAAAATGTTACGGCTGTAACTAAAATATCTCGAAGAAAGGAGGCTTGCCTTAAACAGTATTCTCGTGTAGAATTGTACCGTTGAATAGTACCGTTTATTTCTAGAGGAATTAAAAAATATTACAAAATTTACAATGCATTAAATTTAATATACTTACCGCAGTTTTGCACCTCCTTCTTCAACTGTAGACAGGCTTCGATTAAATATAATTTTAACTTACATCTTACAACACAAATAAGAATTTAAAAGGAGAGTGCAAAAAGGCGGTTTACAAAATAGACGTCAAATAAGAAATACAAAACAATAATTCACAATAACAAAATCAGCTGTTCATGTGGAACTTATTAGGGCGCTCCGTAACAATTAGTTTTTTTTAAATAATAAATATTTTTTTAATAGGAAATAAAATAAATAATGCGAACATACTCAAGCCATCACCAGTTAGATCAGATACATGTAAACGTGATCTTTCTTCTGTTCAATATGATACATTGCAGAAGAAATCAAACTTAGAGGTATTTATTTTTACTTGAAACTTCTTTGTTTTAAGAAATAATTAAATGGTGTTTTCTTAAAGTTTTTCTCAGCAAGTTTACAAAATTTAATTTCTTAAGTGAATACTGAGAAAACCTATGTAATAATAAAATAAGATTTTTTCTTTCAGTTTAACTAAGTTTTATTAATATTTTTCTTTAATAAAACATCAGAAATATCATAACCACTTTGAAAATTTTAAGTGGTTTCATTCCGAAGAAATTATTCTTTTTCTAAAGACTCTACTTTTGGAATTGAAACCACTTTCGATTGGAATTGCGTTCTGTGACGTGGCTGTAATTATGCTATTGCAGATCCGTTAACTAGAATTAGCCCTCAATTTAATTATTTGTCAGATTTTGTTGATTTTTCTGTAAATTCTTGTATAATAAAACGGAATAATATTATTTTTCTTAATTCGTAATTTTTTATACTTTTATTGTAACAATTAATTGTATTTTTGAAGAAACTGCTTGTAATTGTATTTAATTTTTTTTTCTCGTACCATTTTTGTTATTAGTCAATAAGGAATTTGTCCATTGACTTAAAATAAATAAAAGCCACAAACCACTGCGGCCCTTAAAGTTATCATACCTAATGCCAAAACTACTTGAAAAAATGATTACTGATGATTTATGTTATCAAGTTTCTAATTTGATATCTCCTTATCAGGACAGCTTCAGAAAGAAGTGTTCTGCTACTACAAACCTGCTTCAGCTTTCAACAGTTATTTATCGAAGACTTTTTCATCAGCAACAAAGAGACTTTATCTACACGGATTGCAGCAAGGCTTTTGATAAAGTCAATTACGTACTTTTGAGGAGGAAACTTTATTTAATGGGTTTTACTGATCTTAATTTAAAATGGATTTACTCATATTTAACTAATAGAAAACAAACCGTAATTTTTAAAAACTGCTGCTCCAGAAGGATTGATATCCTTTCTGGTGTACCTCAGGGTAGCCATCTTGGACCGCTTCTGTTTTCATTGTTTATTAACAACCTACTTGATATGACTTACTATTCCAACATCCTAATGTACCCTGATGACGTAAAAATTATCGCCAAATTTCCAATCAGAAACTTCTTCATAATGACCTAAATTCGTTTCATTTATGGTGTAATATAAATTTAATGCAGCTTAATCTCAAAAAATGTAAATGCAAGAGATTTGCAAGAAATAATCCGATTCCTGCAAACTATTCTTCTGATGGACACGAACTTGAGCTTGTAGATAACTTCCTGGATCTAGGAGTTCTTCTTGGTCCCAAACTAAATTTTATTCCGCACATAGCTATAACAGTAAATAAAGCTAAAAGCGTACTTGGTTTTATAAAACGGCAGGCAAAAGAATTTAACGATCCATATGTTACTAAATCGCTCTTCACATCCTTTGTAAGGCCTATACTCGATTATGAATCCATAATATGGGATCCTCTATACAATAAATATTCCGACGTCATCGTATCTGTACAAAAGCATTTTCTGTTGTTTTGTCTCCGAGGACTAAATTATAATCCTACAAGTTAACCTTATTCTGCCAGACTAGCATTAATCAAACTTCGGACCCATAAAAGCCGCAGAACTATCTTATTCATATTCAATGTAATTTTCATAAAAATTTATCATATCGGATGTGCTCCACACATAATGTGGAACCAATAGGACTTCTTAACAAATACAAGATTTCGATGATAACTCTCATACATACTTTGTTTTATTTGAATGTTATTTTAAACTGATAAGTGTTTAATGAAAGATCCGATGTGTAATTTTTTACCGATCAAATATAACGCAAAAATTTATTTCAAACTTTCGATTTTGTGGTTAGAGTAGGTTTATTTATGCATACGGTGTGTTTACACGATTTAATTACGATGAAATTATTTATAAATATACAGACAGACGCATACATCCATGTATGTATGTAATGTAAAAAATCAAATGTATACATATTTTTTTTAGTTTTAATTTTAAAATAACAGAACAGATCAGAACAGAACAGAGTACTACATATAATATTTAAAATATACATACATTTAAGAAAATACTGACTAAAACCTGTAAAATATGATTGCAATTTTCTTTTTCAACACCTTGTTTATCCATCTCTCTTTTATTTTTTGATTTTTCGCTAAAACGCTTAATGCCAACCTGAAAACGAGTGTTGTGCATGAGTTGCCAAGTTCTCGGCATTTCTAAAAACATTTTTAAATCAGTTGTAGAATTCCTCCTTGTTATTGAAAATATATGATCAAATAATCAATAATAGATAAAGATACACTTATAATGTAATTTTTTAAATTCATAATTTTAAAAAACATGTTCGATACACTAATAAGTGTCACTACAAATAGACTACAATGGACTTCTTCTCGGAGAAATATGTACATTTGAAACTCCCTATGAAATTAATGTCTTCTTAAACACAAATAAATTTGTTACTAAAATCATTATAATTTTCGAAGTTAATCTTTACGACAACGACGAATACTCTATGTATGTGTGAGTTTCCCCTCATACTTGTATGGATGGATATTCGTTGCATGTGAAAGCATGCAATCAATTTGTCGGCAACCCTTAATCGCGAAACACGGCTGCAGTAACAACAGCAAATATCTATTCAATCATGACTATTTTTTTAGAGGGGGATATATTAGGTATAAAGTAGCCATTGTGTCTGAGAGAATCGCCGTATGGCTGCGTGCTGTCTGGTTTGTTGTTGTTTTATTGTTTTTTTTTTTGTTTTGTTTTTTGTTCCTTTATTTTCTGTTTATGTTTATTCGAGGTGTTTGGCTTAAGGGAGCATTGTTGTACAACAAAGCGTACATTGAAGAGAGTATTTATTTGAGTTAATTTGGTTGGTTGTTGTGCTTGTTTAACCAATTGTTGTTGTTCGTTTTGTTTGTATTGTTGTCGTCTGACGGTCTGTGATTTTGTCTAAATTGTCGCTTGTTGTTATTTTTGTTATTGTAGTACTACCATCATTATACATACTCAGTTTGTGTTTCTTGGATATTTGAATGTTTGTTGGCTGTTTGGCGATTGGTGCTCTTTTCTTGAATTTAGATTTGTGTGCGCGTTTCCACAAATATGTGGCAACGGATAAAAGAAAATAATCCCATCAACACGCAATATTCAATATTCATCGTCAGTGTTACCACCGATTCAATTGTTATAGAATTAAATAGATACATACATATACTACGTATTTTGATGTTGTGATTTTGTGAACGACATTACCGACGGTAGTTTAAAAAGTTAAACTTGTGATTAATCAAAAAAAAAAAAAAGTGTTTTTTTAATTTACAAAATTCACATAAAATTTATTTAAATGCCTACATAAATAAATAACTGAAATACAATTATTATAAAATAATGTTGTTTTGTTTTTAAATAAAAAATGGAATAAAAATAAAGTAAAAAATAGCCTAGTGAAATTAAATTAAAGATAAATGTAATAAATAAATAAATGAAATAAAAAATAAAATTAATTAATTAATTTTACTATACGTATGCATGTAAATCAAAGTTAAAGAGAAAACGAATATTGCAAGACAATGTGGAAGACGCATGTTTAGAGCTATCAACAACATAAGGCTGCTTATGTCAGCTTGCGCTTATATTAAGCGTCGTGTTATCTGAAAAATGCCAAGGCCTTCGCGCGATTCTTATGGCGACCAGAAGCCTCCATATTCATATATATCATTAACTGCAATGGCAATTTGGAGTTCACCAGAAAAAATGTTGCCGTTGAGTGACATTTATAAATTTATTACAGATCGATTTCCTTATTATCGAAAAAATACACAACGTTGGCAAAACTCCTTGCGACACAATTTAAGCTTTAATGATTGCTTCATAAAAGTTCCGCGTAGACCGGATAGGCCCGGGAAAGGAGCTTATTGGGCATTACATCCACAGGCATTTGATATGTTTGAAAACGGTAGTCTTTTGCGGCGAAGAAAACGATTTAAATTGCATAAGAATGATAAAGATATCCTTAACGAAGAACTTGCAGCCCTCGCTAATTTGAATAGATTTTTTTTTACTACAGCTAATGTAGGGCATAGCGTATCAATGAACTCTGCTATGCCAGCACTCGATGTATCACCGGCGTCCTTAATATCAGATCCAAATTTTTACGCTTCAAGAATCCCGCCATCAGCAAATGTTATTTCACACTCCGCTTCCAACCCCAGCGCAATTCAAACCATCAATAACGTATTATCGCCGGCAGAGCAAGCGCATTATAGCAATATACAAAAAGTGCCCTGTATGCCAACATCCACAATATCATCAGCAGCCGTGTTTTCAAAGCATCCGTCACCCTCAGCAGCTATCGATGCTGTAATTCATTTCAACAGCTATCGTCCGAAAAAATCATTTACCATTGAAAGCCTGATAACACCAGATAAGATCAATGAATCATCTACGGAGGACAGCTCCAACGGTGGTGGTATAAATGACGATATAGATGTAGTTGATAGCAATAGCATTGCAGCCGATGAGATTCAATCAGCACTTCCTACATCATCGCCTCCTGATTCTTTAAAAGACTCACCCGCCAAATTGACATTTAGCAGGGAACCCCCGTGCGAAGAAGACGTATATCGGCCTTTGCCTCCGTTACATACCATAACTGCTGCGGCCAATCTTCCGTTTTTACAATATACATCTGGAGTGAATGTCGCAACTACACGCTCGAATGTATCTCAGTCGTACGACATTCCCGTATCGCATCCTTTGCTAATGATGGCGAATCCAATGGGCAACCTTCATACTACATATTATTCAAATATTAGCATTCCAATGTCAACAATACATCACACAGCCGCCGATATTCAACATCAACGCACGAATTCAACTTTGCGCACCGTGTAGCAATTCATTTTTAGTATTATACTATTGATTGAAAATTAATTTTAAAGTTCCTGTAATATACAATTTCTCCAATCCATTTGTGTATAGTATATTGATTAACTTGTATGTAATGTAATATTATAAATACAATATTTAATTTAATGTTACATACTCTTTATGTAACATAGTCTTCTCTATAATCTATAATATATGTATTAATTTACATAAAACACACAATACAATACTTACATGTACTGTGTAACTAGTAAAATAAGATTATTTATTTATTTTCTATAGATATTTAATAATGCACTTAAATTTCTGGCAATTTCTTAGATAAACAAACAATGATATTTAGAAAATTTCAATAGTGGTGTAAATATTATATTTGAATAACAAAAAAAAAAAAATATCTCTTGTACTAAGATCTGAACGTACATATGTATATACATTGTATATACACACCAGCATAAAAATATGACTGAGGAAAATTTAAATTTTTTGAACTTTTTTTTTTTAAAAAATAAACTGTATTTAATATTAATTAAAATTTTTCCCCAGCATGACATTCCAAAAAACTTTTCTTTATGTTCGTCAACATCATGCATAACAGTTTGCAACATTGATTGTAAATCGCAGGTAGATTGCCAACTATATAATATTTTCTTCACCTTAAAAATAACTGTCTAAGGGTCATTATTACAACCTGCCATTAAAACTGAGGTTAGTTAAAGGTAACTTTAGCTAAAGTGAACGGCAAAGTTACTTTTAGCTTATTTTCGTTATTACAACGTCCAGATAAAACAAAATTAACTTTTTCAAAAATATGGCAATGACGGTGCAATATCGATAACTTTAGCCACTTTAAAAAAGTTCTTTAAAACGCAGTGGGAACGACGTGCTTTCTTATTTTTATGTTTATTATTGTTAGTTTGTTTACAAAGTTTGTGTGTCGTGAATTTAGTTTATTTTTGTTATAAATTGTGATTTGTCTGCTTTTTGTAAAAAAAAAAAAAAAAATGAGTACGTCTATACCCTGTCGTAAAAGATCGAAAAATTAATGAACGGAGGAAGAGGTTTTGCAAACCAATGTATAATTGAAAACAAAAAAATTAAGTTGTCATAGCGAAAATAGTATACTATATGGCAAGTCCAAACATAAAGGGAACTTTAAATGTTAAAGGGAGCCTTTTAGCTTAACGATTACTTCTATATTATTGAATACAAATAATGAAAAAAAATTTATCTGCTCGTTAAAATGCTTCCTTTAGTTAACGGTAAGTTGTAATAGTGGCACTGAGGGCCTAAACTTGGATTTAGTTAAAGGTAACTTTACAGTTCCCTTTAACTTATTTTCGTTATTACTTCGTTACAGATAAAATAA
The DNA here is from genome assembly GCA_014635995.1 of Sarcophaga peregrina. Lineage (NCBI taxonomy): Eukaryota > Metazoa > Arthropoda > Insecta > Diptera > Sarcophagidae > Sarcophaga > Sarcophaga peregrina. The sequence continues at coordinate 81,617,818 of CM025789.1, read as the reverse complement.
AGTTAATTTTATTCAAAAATATGGCAATGCCGATAAGACTGTTCAATTAAACAAGATTTTTTTTAACGCAATGGCAAAGACGGACTTCGTTGTATGTATATGCTAATTTTGTTTATACTGGAAGTTGTTATATTGAAAATATTATATGATATGGCATAAACTTAACTTTAAAAGTTACCGGTAGGATGATCCTTCTTTTAGCTTAACGCTCACTTCTACAATATTGTCCACTTATAATAATAAAAAACAATTTATCTGCCCGTCGAAAGCCTTCCTTTAGTTAACGGCAAGTTGTAATAATCACCCTAAGTCAGAACAACACAATTGCTTCATATTACTGTCTGAACATAGTACAAGATGATCAAGATGTATTTCTAATAGTCTTTTTCAATTAAAAGCTTAATTCTAAATTTGATGAAATTATTAATAAAATTAGAAATTTCATAAATATTATGGTGTCAAACAAGAAGCATTATAAAATCGATTGTTTTCAGCTACTTATTAGAAATATGTTCAAGACTACACTTTTACTAATGCCGCCGACAATGTATATGGCAGCGACAAGTAAAGAGCTTATCTGTAATCGTAGCATTTTGATGCTACAAAAACATTCTTTTAACCTTTACTTATTTATTGAATCTTCATCGTATTCCAATGAACTAACAATAATTTCTAAAATTTTCAAACTAAAACTACAAATAATATATTTATCTATACAGAGTTAAATACATCCATACATACAATATAAATTATTTTAAAATAGAAAGTTTTAATATCTATAGATCACATTTATCTAACCTGTGCTCGGCTGTATAGAAGAATGTCACTTCTTCTTAGTCGATTATGGCGAGAATGATTTAATATACCACGAACTAATGAAGGCAGGACATTCATTCGAAGAATTTTGGCGCCTTTGTAATTTTTTTTTATATTTGTAGCATAACTGTATCCAGGAATAAATACTAAAGGGGTTTCAAAATTATTTTGAACAGAAGCCAATTGATTTGAGCTATTTTTTATTTGTACCAGTTTTGCCTCTTTATGCGATTCCCATGCTAAACGATGATCGAGGTGGAAACCCAACATGGGTGTTTTACACAAGATGAAAATTAGATGGGTACAGTTTTATTTGCTTGCCTTAATTAAACATTTCTTCAACTATTCCCCCACTAGGAATACGTATTCTCTATCACTAAAACTATCAGAGTGGTCAAATGACCGCTTTTGAGACTTTAATAAAAATTGTTATATTCCAGGTTTTTATTTTTCTTGAACTTAATACACGGCTATTTCTATAATACATATATAGCTGTATAACAATTTTATATATATTTCTCTCTTTCTTTCTTTTCTCCTGATAATAATATGCACTCTACCTTTGTCTAGTCTGAGCGGTCTTTTGACAGCTAGAATATATGTATATACATTTTTATGAAGTTATTTGTATTGAAGTCTCAAAATCTCTCTCTCTCTCTCTCACAAAAACAGTAGTTTTCCAAGAAAATATCATCCGATTGTGTTCTAGGAAAACGCCTTGTGCGTACAGTTTGTTTTATGCTGGGTATAAAGCGACTGCTGGTAACTCAAGAGGTGACGCAAAATTGCGATAATGAAGAAGAGAACATGGTGAACACGCATAGGGGACCTATAAGTAGAGATTATTCCCCAGTTCCGAACATGAATGTGAAGGAAACGACCAAAATATTGTAACTTCAGTTGATGGAACTGGAAGATTGCCGCTTCATACAATTTTAAGAGAAATATCAGGGCAAAGTAAGGAGTGTATTTTCGTTGTTACTTGACGATGGAATTATGAATCATATACAATTTTGCACAGATTCAGAAGCACGTCGAGTTTTAGGATGTATATCCTAAACTTGAACGTTTCACGAAAAGTAAACAGAAATCTCTTCACACAAACTATGCGATTTATTCGTTTTGATAGAAGAAACGAGTGGAGCCAGCAGACTGACAAATTTACTTCCATCTCAAAGGTATAGAATGCATTTATAAAAAATAGTCAAAACCGTTAGAAACCAGATGCAAATATAACTGTTGATGAACAGCATAATGACGATTTATACAATATATGCCCAATACACAATATAAACCCGATAAATTCGGAATCAAGTTCTGGTTGGCATTGTGAACGGATTTGCGTATTTTGGAAAAGACGAGACGAGGCCATTAGCAATACCCCTTAATGAATTTACTGAAAAATTTATAGGGTGCGGACGAGGTAATAATTAGTTTGAATAAGGATATGTACATATGCAATTACTGACGTAACATATCTGCCAGTTTCAAGGCTTCTTTTTAAAAATATACTCCTAAAGCCCGCAAAATAAATGTTATTTGATTATATACATACATAATTGGTCATTACAACTCTTCAGTCAGGATTATTGACCCAGTTTCTTACACCACTTATGTTGTGTGTATTAAATTTATACATAAGTGGCGGGATCTACAGTTTAAAGTCGACTCCGAACGACAGATTTTTGAGAAACTTTTCATGACAATTTTATTTACTCTCAGAGTTTTTGCCAGAAATTTTCTGAGAGGAAATCGCCGAAAAACTACTTTTTGTATTTTGTTTTGATGTCCGGCCTGGGGCTCGAACCCTGTCTTTGCGTCTAAGAAGCCAACACACTACCTACTAGACTACGGTGACTTCAATTATTTGATAATTATACGATAATTATTTTGTGCTTATTATTTATGCTGAATTCAGTATTATTACAATCAACTGAAAAATCAGTAATGTTTATTTTAAAAGCGGTCATTTGATCGCCATCGGAATAAAAGAGTCCTATATATATTATGTCGGTAGGTTTAGTGTTAATAACGACAATAGTTGAAGTATTAATACTTTTTCAAATAATTTCGATAAGTTAGATATAAGTCTTATTGGGATGAATTAAACTTGGTATAGTTCTTATATGACTTTGGTATCGTGGTTATAAGTAATTTTTGCAATGTGAATAAGATAATTCTTACTGTCGTACGAGGTAACTCTGAAACTATTTTATTGATGTTCTTGGCTTTAGGATTTTAACAGCACTTTCCATGTCGCGAAGTTTAATTTTTATAAGCTTAAAAGCCTTAACAATAATAGTTTGTTAATGAATACTGTCGGCATCGGTATTTAGAACAAAAACATTTTACTAGTACATATTCAACAAATAAACTCCATTTTTCTACAGCATTTCGTGCTCCACTTCACTCCACTTGAAGTCACGTAACTATAATCTGCTTAAAATCGGATTCTTAAAATTACTGGTTTTATGCTATAATGAATAATTTAAATGTGGAGTTGCATCTAATTGCTAGTCGCCGTGGTCTAGTAGGTAGTGTGTTGGGTTATTAGACGAAAGGCACGGGTTACGTAAGTGGTGTGAGAAGCTAGGTCGCAATCCTGACTGAAAGGTTGTAATGACCAATTATGTATGTGTGCATCTAATTGTTCTTAGTATTTTCTGAGTTTTTTTTATTTCAGTAGAATACATAGTCTATTGTAACTACATTATTTTGGGTTTTTTTATTTATTCTTGGATTATGTCCATAAATATGTTTCATAATACTGCAAACTAGATTAAGTCAAGGATTTTTTTTTACCAGTTAGCCAATTGGTAGGCTATTCAGAGGACTTAACTTTCAGTTTCAATTAAGATATGTGTCAAAAGGAACTGATGGGTTGAATTGAAGTATGTAAATCTGCACAAATAAAACAGACAGCAGGTAACTTATAGTATGGAAAAGATCTCTGAAACGACTTAACTCTTTAATACATAAAAATAAAGAGTTCTTGTTTTTGTTAGAGAAAATTTTTCACTATTATTATTTTGATTTTTTCTCCAAATTATCACGACAACTTTTGTTCCTGAATGATAAAGTATTCAAAGTACAATGTTATGTTATAGAACTCTTGAAGTGGACGGTACGAGTCATTATAATGGAGAATTGTAATTCAACGCAGCAACATAATTTCAATTTTCCTTTTACACAAGTAGAGTACAATTAAAATGTTTAATTCTACTACATGTATTTAAATTATGTAGCTATACCGGAGTTATTATTTAAAGAGTCTACCAGTCGAGTAATATTTTTTATATATGTCATCTCATTAAATGAATTTTTAGTTCCAAAATTCTCAGAATTTTTGATGAATGTTGATTGTTTATCACAAAATGTATCACTTTCAGGATGTTGTCAAATAAAACAAGTTTGGAAGGTTCGAGAAATAAAAAAGGAATTTTTGAGTTCTATTCAACTAACTGAATAACGTAGACTATGTAGTCACTCGTGTATGTGTATTTTCACTGTTGCATCGTGTTACCAAGTGATTCTTTTTCGAATGAGTAATTATTACACGATCTGCGGTTGTTAAATTATATTTTTGATACGATAGTATTATTGGAAAATTTTTATGTGTCTGCCATTACCATTTCAATTTTTTTTTGTATATTTATTTTAAATTTAGCAAAAAGAAGAACAATTTTTTATCCAGAAAAATTTTTTATTTAACATTACATATATTCTTTTTATCTAAGAAAACACGTAAACAAATAATATAAAATAACCTGTTGAAGTACCGATTTTTCTTAGATCCAACAAATCACCAAGTAATGAAAATTCATGGAACCATTAAAGACAACAAATATTATTTAAAAACATTTTTATAGGAAAAAGAAATCGCGGCAGTCGACTAGCTAGTGTGTTGCCTTATTAGACAAGAGTCCATCTCTATCAAAACGAAATAGGAGTAAAAATATTTATTTTGTCGACTTTCCATTAGCAATATTCTGATAAAAAATTTAAGAGGAAATAAAATTGCCATTAAAAGTGTTTCAAATCTGTCTTTCGAAGTCGATATTATACTGTAGGTCCCAGCAAACATGAATAAAATTATCATACGAAACTTGCTTAGTGTGGGAAGCTAGTTTGTAATCCTGACTTAGAGCGTTGTTATCATAAGATTAAGTAAGGAAGTAAATGATCGTTATTGAGTTTGAAACAGACTTTACTGGCTGTCTGGACCCTGAAAATACAGAAGCAAATAAATGAAAGAAATGCCCAATATAAGAAAGGGCAAACTAATAATACTTAAGCTTATTTGAAATCGATAAACATTTAAAATGCTTGGTTACAATATACAATATAAGCATTTTTAAAAGTTCTTAGAGGACAGTGCTTATAAACGAGAATTCTTGTATCGGAATTCCGCATATTAGACGTCAAGTGCATTTTTACAAACCTCCGTTAAAATTTTATTTTAGCATTTTTCGTTTATATTTTATTGAATTAATTTGTTTTACGTATAAATGTTCAAACTATGCTGGCTGTTATAAATACTACTAAGTTCATTTGCGAGCTGTTATATTTTTAATTGTGGAATTTATACATTTAAGCGCGTTTTTGCTGACATATAGAGGATTTTCTTTTTGTTTGTATTACCTTTGAAATGTAACACAAAACGTACGATAAATCGTACTATAGTAAGACGATGATGCGAACGAATGAGACTGACTGCTTTTCGATTGCTTACATATTCTTTAGGCATCGTGGACATGGCTGGAATTATATGGCATTCGCCTTGATGAACACTTAACTTTGAAATTTCGAATTGAATTAACCAAAATTAAATTGAAACGTTTTGAAATATATTGGCAATTACTAAGTATGTATGTAGAAACTTCCAATATTGACAACTAAGACTTTAACTTTGAATGTTAACTCAAAATAACTTAGAAAATACGATTAATGAGTTATGATGATGGTTATGAAACGATTATATAAAGTAACAATATTCTATGTTTTTTTTTCTAAAGTCAAATTGATGGTCTGATACACACTCACATTTAACACTCATACTTACTTGGATATAACAAATAAATTTTTAGGCCTATATGAATCGTTTGATTTTTGTTAGACTAAGGAATCATATTATATTCAGCATAATATTGTGAAATAATATTGTCATGGATCATTGAGCGATGGTCGAATAAGATTACGGTGCAACCTGCATAATTCGCGGTATGATTACCATCGAAGTTAATACATTTTTTCTAAGTGGGGTCGTTTTTGGCTTCGTCACATGTAGCGGATACATTGATATCGTCGCGCACAACGTATAAAACAATGGAAACAAAAACAAAACAATGGAAACTTTTTCAAAAATTAACTCACGTGTTCTCATCGGATGAAAGAAAATGCCAAAATATTTGTGAAGTTACGTACTGTAATTAACATTTATGTATTTTTAATATTTAATATTAAAAACCTTTATAATTGCGAAATTTCAGAAAATAAATAAAAACTATTAATTTTTGTTAACAAAACATTGTAACATTTTATGATTTCGTAAGAAATAGTATGTATATCCAGGGACCGTAACTGTTATAACTTTTATACTAAAAGTCACAAAATAAGAATTATTTTTTGACTTTTATTTTTTCGAGCAAAAATAAAAGTTATTTTTTGTTTTTTATTTTTTCGAGCAAAAATAATAATTATTTTTGACTTTTATTTTTTGGAGCGGAAATAAAAGTTATTTTTTGACTTTTAGTTTTTCGGGTGGGAATAAAAAAATAAAAGTCAAAACTTAACTTTTATTTCCGCTCGAAAAAATAAAAGTTAAAAATAACGAGCAAAAATAAAAGTTATTTTTTTTGCTCGAAAAAATAAAAGCCAAAAAATAACTTTTATTTCTGCTCGAAAAAATAAAATTCAAAAATAACTTTTATTTTTGCTCGAAATAATAAAAATCAAAAAATAACTTTTATTTTTGCTCGAAAAAATAAAAGTCAATTTTTTAAAAAGCAGCCCATTTTATAAAAATTTGGCCCAAGACAATGAAAATGGTATACTAGGTTTTGTCCTCCGACATTTCCTTGCGGTTGCTTTTTTTAATAAAAAATGCAAAAATAACAGTTATTTTCGGTCCCTGTGTATATCGATAAAAAAAATTAATAATAATGCATTATGATTACCTTTATTTATTGTTGTTTACTTTTTTAATATTTATTTTGATTTTTTTTTGCACATTCAAATACTATAAGTGGCCAAAGTGAAGATTTATAAATTAGCATAAAAAAGATTAAGAGTTAAAAAATAAACGATTTTAATACTGAAAAAAAAAATTATTTTGTGATAAAGTTGGACAGTTTTAAAATGATTAAAAAAAATTTGTGAGTCGAAAATTTACACCAAGACATTGCATAAGATTATATTTTATAAATATTTTGTCAATTTCTTAAATAGATTTTAAAATTTTCATTCGATTAGAATTCGTAAATGAATTTTTGAAAAGTTTCCACTGTTATGTCATTGTATAGTAGGCAATTAATTAAATACATATCTCAACAGATCCTGTTTACTTATAACGATTTTCAATAGCGATTTTTCGGTGTAATATGTTTAAATTTTTATTATTTAAAACTCAGCAAGTCTTTGTTACAAGCCTCTAAAACTTTTAAATTCGTAGTAATAGAAACTCTTTTTTTCGGATTCTCTAATAACAGCCTGGTTTTTTGTCCGTTGTTGCGCTTAAATTTCTCAAATAAAAAATTTACCAATTTTGAAACTTAGCCACATTTTGAATTTCGATTCGATTTTTTTATCATTTTAGATAATAACAAACTTTCATTCTTATGAACAGTGACAAGCAAAATTACATGGTGCTGGATAATTTTCGCAGAACATATGAAAAACGTTCTAAATAGTATTCGCCTCGGATTCTTAGGTACAAGAATAATTTTCTTACCTATTTTGCGCGAAACTGGTAAATCAGAAATTCTTTGAAAATATTAGCTATTCATTGTGCTATTAAAAAATATTTAAACCATTTAATAAAAATTTTAAAAATAATACAGTCGTCAATCGCTGCTATGTACAGGTATCGCTCCTACAACAAGGTCGATAGGTTCCAATAATATGACGTGTTATGTGAAACAGTGCTATAAGACACTAGAAGCTGGTACAAAAACAAGGGTTAAGTTCCAAAAAAATATTTTAATGCCACAGAAGAAACATTATTTCTATTAAAAATTACAAAATACATAAAAAATAAACAAAAATCGGCATAAATATATATTATGAATTTAGCGATACTTCATCATCGCTGTTCAATTCAACTAAATGGAAAAGTTTTTTCGAAGGTTGTTGTAAATTTCTTGATATGGTGATAGGCAATTTTGTAATTCCCTTTTGAATTTTCGGCTTCTTTCAGCGCAAGGGTCTGCATCCAAGAACAATAATTCTAATTTTTTGGCTAAGTCTAATCCTTCCTGTAATTTTTTTAGCCTCAAATTATTAACTTCATTATCTTCATTAGAGCTAGAATCGATTTCATTCTCTTGGGTTTCGGATGCGATTTCTACCAAACTGCTTCCACAACTTCTGGTTCCACTAATAAGTTTTGCCCATCTTCAATAGCCATATCCACAAATTCTTCTCCTCCGATCGACCTAGCAAGTTCTAATATGCCACCAATTTCATTTGCTCCAGATTCATGCACGTTTTCTATCTCAACTACTGCTGGCCATACATCGATTTAACGTTGTAATTTTCAGTTCTTTCAGCGATAAGGATATGATATTGAAAATTGTTAATTCAAAATTGCCAAGCTTCCTTCACATGAATAGATTTTGAATCAGTTATGTATAAAAGTTTTAAAAAAATAGTGTTGTAGAAGTAATGTGTTATAAGTTTTAGAGTGAAATCTTGTTGTGGGATACCGTTTTGTAACAGGGATACCTGTATATTATATTTGCCTTTAAAATTTTATAATTTATAGTACATAACATTAAAATTTTTATATGAAAAATATCCTACATACATACGTATATAATATACATATATATTGCGATCAGAGCGTTTAACTTCATAGGATTAGTTTAACAATCCCTTGTAGGGAATCGAACACATGACCTTCGCCCTAAGAGGCTGGCACTACCAAGCGCACTCAACAAGGTATATTCATATATGTACATAGTATAGGTGTGCACAAGACATTCTACTAGCTTACCCTTCACTGAATGCAATACTGTAGTGTACTTTTTTCTGTTGATCTTGATTTTACGAGTGTACTGAACTGTGTATATCTCATTTATTCAATGTACATATACAACGGCACTCGTTTGCCTGTGAAGTAACGGAACAATGCTTTGTGCTGTAAGAGCATATTTTGCTATTGAAGCTACATTTTCAGTATTGCCATACGAATATCATTAGTGTAAAAAAAAGTAGTAGTTTCAAAGAAGGTTTTTCTCAAGGAATAAAAAGTTTAAATAGCAATGCTGGGGAGCAAACAAAGAGCAAAACATTCGGACCTTTCTTATTCATTGTTGTGAGTAAGTTACGATTTTACGTGCGCGGGTGATTTACAACAAAAAATAAAAAAAAAATTTATTATGGAAAATGAAAATAAAATTGCGTTAAAAACAAAAACATTATAGTATACATCCTTTGCTTTCGCCATAAACTTAAAAAAAAAAATTTCTTCGTCGACGAAGATGTTCGGTTGCCGAGAGCAAAAAAGAAATGCACGTTGTGACTCTATGAAGAGTACAATATTTTGTTGTGGTTTACGAGTGCAGTTGTTTTTTTGTACACTTTGCTTCACACTAATTTATATTTATCAATATTCGGTCTTGAGAACAATGCAATAGTGTGCAATTTTATATGTCTTGTGCATAGTATATTAGGATAAAAATGTTTAAATTAAAAAAAAAAAATTTCAAAACTTTAGAGGCCTTAGGGACCTATTTAACTACAATAAAAGAATTTATAACAAATAATAAAGTCACTTTTCATTATTGCAATCAAATAGAGACATAATTCTGCTCTCATATCATTTCAGAAATTCGAATATTTGTTTGCATGTTTTTGCACTGGCTCACTTCTTTTTCTGTCTAGTCAATATTATTCAATAAAAGCTTTTAAAGCAAAAGCAAACAAGGTGTCGTAATGTTATATTTTCTAATACTTTTCAAGAACACGAAAAATCACCCTGCAAGCCTAAATCATATCTAGTTATAGGGAAGCATGATTACAAATATGGATAACATTTTAATCATTTTAATTGATTAATAACTTCGTTATCTCTATTCAAATGTGCATGATTTTCATGTTTAAATGACTTGTTAAGATTTTTTAAACTTTGATTCATATAAAGCTGAAAAGCACTTTACAAAACCATTTTTATCTCAATTTTCTTAAACCTAAACCTAATTATTGTTGCTGTTACAAAAACGGTTTGCTTTAATTTTATCAATTAAAATTTTTTGAAAAAAAGGAAAATACAGATAAAAGAAAAAAAAACAGATTATTATTATGATTTCAATTTGATTTTTAATTGTTTATTCAAAGGAATTGAATATACACAGTAAATTACATGTTAGAATTCAGTTCTGTTTTTTTTTTTCTATATCAGGTTAACATACTGTCGTTATTATTGGCGTTGGCAACAATTATATTTCATTCTTATCCTATATTTAGTTAACCTCCAATGAGATTTTGAATTAAAAATAGACTGAAAAATTTTATCCATTTTTAAAAAATTATTTAATTTCGAAGCCAATTATACAAACAGCGAATTTCGAAACATTTTTATTTATATTTTATTCTATGACTTCACCTTTTTCATTACGAACTTTACCTATAACGAACTATTTTTTCTAGTCCCACGGACTGTATGTACCAGACATCAGCAATGAATCGTTTTTTCGATACTTATGAAATTTTGAGTATGAATGAGTCAACAGTATTGAAATTCAATTACTTTGATCCATTCGTACTCGCTAAAACATTGATTTAAAAGTATAGGTTACAATGAGTATGAGTATAACGTTGACATCAAACCCACAACATTCAAAATATGTTTGATTCATTCGACTACTCATTCAGATTCATAAATTTAGAAAAATAATTATAATACATTAGAATGATTCGAGTCACTAGAATCACTCACCAAAATTTACGGTCTTAGTTGTTGTTCCATTTACAAAAGAAGAAAAAGAAAAGCCAAACATGGCAAGCAAAGCACTTACACAACCTTCTAACGAACATTGTGGGCTTCGTAGTCGAATCATACTTATTTTGTGCTTCGTGTATATGTTGCGTTATGGAGAGTCGAAGTCAACAACATCGTGCGTATTGTTAAGTATGAGTACGATGAGGACTTTAAACTTTGAATATGAGTAGTGTAAGTATGATATTCAAATAAGTATGAATGCGTATAAGTAACAGAAATTATAAGTATGACTCGAATCTATCCTTCGTTTTGAATACTTATTGCTGTTCTCTGGTATGTACCGAGAATGTATGTAATTATACAATCAAAAGCGAACTATGATAAATGTATTCACAATATACAAATACAATATATAAAAACTAAAATAAATATTAGACTTGAAGAAATAAATTTAAATTTAATATATTGCGATCAAACTATATTTTTGATCCAAAAAAAAAAAAAATCCCGCAAATGTATGTTCAATATTAAGAAACTACAATGTGTTTTACATGGTTTGTTGGGTTATTCATGCAGAGGTAGTATGGAATTTCCATAAGCACAATATAAAAGAGATGAAGCTGAATTTCACGAGAGTTACTGCGGAAGCGTTTTTGAATGGCGACGAAACGTCTTTTGACTTAAACAATTTTCTGAATAACGATGGTAATCGCCAAAGTTACTGACTATCGCTGTCGGCTGCTCGGATTCCAAAAAGGAACATCAATGAAATGCTAAGGTGTTGGTTGCCGACTAAAATAGCCAATTATGTTTTGATCGTTTTGGATTGTTCTTTCCTGATGATGCGGCAAGCAAAATAACGTGTTCCTTCATAGAATATAAATACACTCTTATTTATAAGTCTCTTGTTTGTTGTATTATTGCACCTCTTGGTGGTGTTGCCGATGCATGATGATTATTGTTGATGTTGGTTGGTCTTGTTCTTATGGTGTGAATTTAATGACATGGTTTGTTGTCTTTGGACTGTTGCTACAATATCATCACTTAACTTAAAACACTCCAAAGAAATCATCAAACACACACTAAACAACTGTATGTATGTATGTATTCTGGTTTGATTGGTTGCTACGTACGTACATACGTACGTATGTGAACGAGCATTCACGTATTTCATACTATTTTTTTATATGATGAACGACGACGAGTTGCAGAGGATGGCAAAATATCTATCTTGCACACAAACCCGTATCGTTTGTAAATATTCACGTATTTGGACATAAGAATATATGATTATATACATACATTTATACCTAAATACCTACATACATAGTTTTTACTTTAATATTTTAGCGGCTAGTTAACAGAAAATCATAAAGATCCCAATAGTGTGTATTTGTGGTAGCCCTTTAACGATTTATAATCACTGAAAATTTAAAATATTAATGAGGGTGTGTAAATCAGTACGGATGTATGAGCAGATAAATATGTATGAATGTACACATACATACATACAAATGTACATGGCTGACTGCATAAACTTTTTCAGTCTATCTTGATTGTACGTATGTATGTATTGAACGTTAGGTTGTATTTTAAAAGTTGCAATGCTTAAGCAAGCCTTTTTTAGAAAATATAAATTCTTAGTTAAATTTTGCAAGATAATATACAATTGAGAAAATGAATAAGAAGTTAGTTACAACTTAAATAATATATGAAATACAACTTAAAACTTTTTAAAATTCTAATCAAAATAAAAATATAAAATCTGATAAGTTTCTCTTGCAATACTAGTATCAAATAAAAATTTAAAAATTTTCCGATTATTTTCAAATATTTTTGTATGAATGGATTGAATCCAAAATTATAAACAAATCGAAAATATTTCATTCAACATCGTATTAAATAAATAAATGCAAATATTCAGAACATTTATCTTCTTTTATTTTTAGCTTAAATAATTTTGTGTTGGAATGCCCTGGTAGTCTAGTGGGTAGTGTGCTAGCGTGAGCGTCGTGGGTTCGATTCCTACCTGAGACCCAGATCAGGCATCTGTGACACTACAACCGATTTCATGGTCGAAGTTACTCAGCTCTCGAATATAGTTAGAATATAATTTGTAATTGTGTTGTACTTAATAAATAAATACATTTTTTGTTGGTTGTGTGGCAATACTGCTCATATACTTTATAGATTGAAGTATTAACTAATATTTAAACTATGTCGGGATGGTTGTGGCAGAAAAAAGATGATATTTCTTGTACTTTTATGGCATACAATTTGGTATTTTAATTTGTCAAACATTTGTAAGAGTACGGGTTCTTCATAATCTGCAAGACTTCAACACAATTCAGTAGTTTCATCGAATATCAATTTGTTTAAAGTGGGTTTAGAAGAAATAAATGTTTTAAAACATAACTTATAGATTGCATATTTATTCCATTAATTTCTATACTTCTTGGTTGGTACACCTTAACAATTCTGATAATTTCTAGATTGCAGCTACAACATCTGTTGCTAGACATGTTCTATCAAAAAATTTGTCATGGGTGTGCAAGAATTCTTCATTCCAGGTTCCCCTCAGTCTACGACGCAACTTGAAACTAAAAGTTTATGCTCAGCTTAGACACCATTACATTTGTGGCGAGGCTAAATAACCACCTAGCCTATAACCATCTTTTCATTATATTTGCACAGTGGACAGCAAAAGCAACCCAACGAATTTTAGTATGTACTTTCATAAATTTTATTTTTTATTTTATTTCTAAAGGGTAGGACATTTAAAATTTTAAATTTAAAAATGTAATAAAACAAAAACGATTTGATATTTTGCCAAATTAAAGTTTTTTTGTTGTGGAGTACAAGTGTTTATAAACGTTTATAAACGGAACAGCTGCCGTGGCTTTCCCCACATTACCTTATTCGATCGAGTCGTATCTCGTAAACTGGTAAGTAGATTGTTCAATCCTTGAGAAGTTTCACGATTTGATGTTGATGAAGTCTCATGCTCACCCTGAGCTACATGTTTTCGAGCATACACACTGTAAGATATCAGCAGCAGCAATGATATCATTTTCATGTATACCGGGCACTATTGGTTCTTTTCGTTAGGTTAGGTTAGGTTAGAGGACGTGGTAATCGAATTGACCCATTGTACAATGTCCTAGCTTCTCACACCACATATGTTGTGTGCGTTAATTTTATACATTAGTGGCGGGACCTACAGTTTAAGAAGCATTTCATGGCAACTTTTACTCTCAGAGTTTTTGCCAGAAATCTGCTGAGAGGATGTCTGACCTAGGATTCGAACTCGGGCCTTTCGTTTAATAAGCCAACACACTACCTACTAGACCACGGCGACTTCACCAACGTTGCTCAAACGTAAATCGATTCATTACTTTCAGTGGAGATAATATACTAAATTTTGTAACAGAATAAAATTACGTAAGTATTTACCAGGGATCATAACTATTATACTTTTATCGTAAAAGGCTGAAAATAAGAATTATGTTTTGACTTTTATTTCTTTGAGCAGAAATAAAAGTGCCTCTTCTATGTTCAATTGTAGCATTATAGATGCTAAATGCAATGAACAAGATGCCCCTCAAGATTAGCAGCAGCTATCTAATCCGGCTATAATAGCCTAAAATCTTTTCTTTGTCGCAACTTATCCTATATTTCTTATCGCTGTCCTCTGAAAATTTCTTCCCTGGAATTGGATATGATCAAACTGGCGCAAAACATAATAGCCATTATTATAGTTGGGCTTGGTTTACTTAGTCAACCGTAATAAGCTGTGCGTTACGCTTGCACAATTTGGCAGATGCCGTTTGTAGTATGTGCACGGTCCTAACAGGTGAGACCAGTTTTTTATTTTACTCACTTCGAGAAATGCCGTCTGCGATAACTTTAATTTAGCTTTAACTTTAATGAGCTTTAATTCAGCCTGTATAATCTTTGAGATATCAGTCAAGTTTTTGATGTGTTCATTGACTGATTTTCTTGAAATTTAAGATATAGATAAATCTTTGTATCTATAAATCTTTTCAAAATTTTGACCAAAAGCGGAGAAAAAATGGGACAAAGGGAGAAAAAATGGGCAAAAATTAGTTCTTTTATGCAAAAATGTTATATTTTTATAGGTATTTTTTTACGATTTAGCTTGGTTAAGTTTCGCAAATAGCTATTGGAGGTGTTCCTTTAATGAACTTGGACCAAAAGGGGAAACGGGCCAAAAGCGGGCAAATTGAGTGCATAGCCAATTATGCCTGGACCGATTTTCTTGAAATTTGGTATATTGATCGGTGTAGGTTATATACAATATAAATCTTTTCAAAAAAATCTTTTCATAAAAATCTTTCAAAAGTTGATGCATTGTGTAGTTACTTTTTTAATACGTTGCACATTAATACACTTTGCATCTGCTTTTATTTGGATGCCTTTGTTGCTTTTCCTTGGGCATTAACTACAACAGTGTTGCAAAAGGGAACAAAATACATTGTCAAAATTTTCAGGGTTGCGTTTACGAACTCGCTGTTGTTTACATACCACCAAATGTTACGCCATTAATCCAGCAAATGGATCAAAACGTCATCTGAATTAGGAAACTATACTATAGATCGGCTTTACTAGCATCAATAGTGTCAGCGAATGTTGAAAATGCTTCAAACATTTTGAAGAAATTGAGCATAAAAGATACAGTTATAAACCTAAGTTTTGCATGAAATAAGGTTAATGCATCGAGAATACAAAAGTGTTGGAAGAATATTTTGAGTTTTGAGGAAAAAATTACCCGAACGAAGACATTCCACTCAGTATTTTAAAAGAAAAATATCAACGACATGGAAACACCTATGAATGAAGTCATAGATCTAGTCAAGGAATTAACGAATGATATACAGTTTTCACGGGAAGAGATTCAGACGTGGAATCAAGACTTTGGTAGCGAAGATATCGATAGCGAAGTTGAATATAATAATCAAGAGCAGTGCAACGCAACAACAGCTGAAATTAGCACAATGGAGGCAATCGAAGCATTCAATAAAGTTATGGCTTGGAGTGAAAATCATATACATACACAATTGGCCATTACAACCCTTTAGTCAGGATTATTGACCTAGTTTCTCACACCACTTATATTGTGTGTGTTAATTTTATACCTAAAATTGGGGAACTACAGTTTAAGGTTGACTCCGAATGACAGATTTTTGAGAAACTTTTCATGGCAATTTTATTTTTACTCTCAGAGTTTTTGCCAGAAATCTGCTGAGAAAAATCGCCGAAAAAATACTTTTTGTATTTATATTTTAAAGTCTGGCCTGGGGTTCGAACCCTGGCTTTACGTCTAATAAGCCAACACACTACCTACCATACCACGGCGACTCCATGATATTTTGACATTGCGCAAATGCATGGACAAAGCACTACAGAAATACCTTGAAGCAAAAAAAGTACAAAAAAATATAACCGACATTATATGTACATTAATTATTAAAAAGCATATTAAAAATAAAAATTTAATGCAATAAAAATCATTTGAATTACTTATTTTAAATTCTCTCTATTATGTGAACTTCTCTATTTCGTGAACAGGCTCTGTTTGAATTAGTTCCTATAACCGAGCGACTACTACAATTCTATTAGTTATCTTAACAATTTCAAATTCACTTACCAATTTTAAATCTCGCAAAAAATTTTAATATGTAATAAGTAAATGTAAATAAAGATAAAATTGGAAATGAAAAAAATGACTTAACAAATTTAATGTAAATCCAATTGAAAACAATATAAAATAAAAAATTTTTTACTGCTTATAACAGCAGCCGTCCCCAAGGCAGACAGCTTCAACTAAACGAAATAAAAAAAATTTTACTTCGGCGACTGCTTTTCTTTTAAAAGCTCTGAGAGTAAATTAAAATTTTCAAAAATCAGTCGGTCGGAATATACTTTAAACTATAGGTCCTGCCACTCATGTGGTAAAAAATTAACACACACAACATAAGTAATATGAGAAGCTAGGTCGTAATCCTAACTGAAGGGTTGTTATTATTAACCAAGTGTGTATGTATGTAATTATAAGCTAATACATATAAAATTTTACTTAATTCTAATTTCGTACATTGGCAAGGTACACCCAACTCTTTTTTTACACGGTAGATATGTTCCTCAGAAATCCGTGTAAAAAAACCGTGTAAAATAAGAGGCGTTTCCTATAATTAAATGGGGATACGTTCCATGTCATCTGAAAACCGTGTAAGATGAATTAAAGAACTATATTTACTTCAAAAAACTGTGTAGAAAATGTTGAAAACTATAAAA
Source organism: Sarcophaga peregrina (assembly GCA_014635995.1). NCBI lineage: Eukaryota > Metazoa > Arthropoda > Insecta > Diptera > Sarcophagidae > Sarcophaga > Sarcophaga peregrina. Next base: position 81,600,528 of record CM025789.1, on the reverse strand, counting down.
TTTGAGAAATGCATACAAATTGTATGTTCATGTGGCATTTTATAGCGCATTAAAACTTAAAATACTTAACTCATGGTGGTGAAAAATTAGTAGAGCAAGCAAAAACCAAAAGAAATCTGTTAATCTAGAATTAAGAACAGAAATATTAAAATAGAAATAAAGAAAAAATATTTACATGCTACATAATTATTCGTTGCTACTTGATAACAACCGCAATTGTTTGCGACGAACTCGACTAAAGTCGGTATCATCACTGGAGATATACATCAAATTATCCAATGGTGACTTTCGCCCAGTAATAGAGTTTTTAACTGTCGGAGAGTGATTTTGAAACCTTAATAGATTAAAAATTTTTCACAAAATTTTTTTTTCAACCGTGTAACTTCAAATCCTTGTAAAAAGAAACCGTGTGAAAAAGAGTTGGGTGTATTTGAAACAAACGTGTGAATTTTTAAGAGAATAAAATTTGTGTATTAACTACATATTACGTCTGCTAATGTTAATCGCACTGAAAATCTCACGAAAGTTGTACTTTACAAATATGGTTTAAAATAGGACGAATGTTAATAGGAAAAATGATTTGTTGAATAATAAAATAGATATAAGTTAAATTTCGTTAAAAAATTTATCAAAATTAAGACCAGGTGATAAGTCTTTTTGGAGAATCCGCCGTGGATTAAGGGGTAAACCAAATAAAAATATTCCATATTTGAACCAAGGAAATTTAAAAATTATAACTGATGAAGAAAAATCACAATTGCTATCGGATACATTTTCTTCGGCTTACAATCTCACATCCTCTTATAATCACTCAAATAATAAGTTTGTCAATTCGAAAGTAAATCAATTTAAGTCAACATATACGTATTCTGAAAACGTGTCTTTGATAACTTTAAACGAAATCAATTCAACAATTGCAACTCTCAAAATATCCAAGTCTCCCGGGTTAGACGATGTCCCAAATGTTTTAATTAAAAATCTTCCTGCTAAGGCTATAAAATTACTTCTGATTATTTTAAATAACTGCTTAGAAATCAATTATTTTCCAACACATTTTAAAAAAGCCAAATTAGTAGCCATTCCAAAACCAAACAAACCTAAAAACAATCCAAGTAGTTATCGGCCGATTAGCTTATTAAGTAATATTGGTAAAATTTATGAAAAGATACTTCAAATGAAAATTTGAGATGAAATTAAAGACTCAACGGCAATAGCGAAGGAACAATTTGGTTTTAAAAAACAACATTGTGCAGTACATCAAATTCATCGTATTGTAAATATAATTCAAGATAACAAACGAAGTAAAAAATCTACAGGAATAATTACTTTGGACGTAGAGAAGGCGTTTGACACCGTCTGGTACAATGGCCTTATATAGAAATTAATTCAAGCTAACATACCTAAATATTTGTCCATGATTGTGGCTGATTTCCTCGCTGGCAGAACTTTTTCAGTATCTGTTAATAACATATTATCCCTTCCCAAGTCATTTACTACAGGTTTACCTCAAGGTTCAATATTGTCTCCTATATTATACTCCATTTTTACTTCCGATTTCTCTCCTCCGTCATACTTAAAAGTTGCATACTATGCAGGTGACTCCGCTCTTTTAACGTCTAGCAAACTCACGAAGGCATTGCTTAAGAAAATGGAAAAAGTTTTGAAGCATGCAGAAAGTACTTTTACAAACGGAAGATTAAAATTAATACAAATAAAACACAAGTTATTATATTCCCTCATAACAAATCTCCAAAACGACTACCTAACCGCCAACTAAAATTTCAAAATGAAAACATAACAGTTCAAAATAATTTAAAATATTTGGGTATGTGATTAGATAAGAAACTTAATATTGGAAACCATATAGCAGAAGTTCGCAAGAAAGCGCTCAAGACAATGAAATCATTGTGGCCAATACTCAACAAACGCTCAACTCTCAATACAAAAAATAAAAATTTAATATTTAAAAGCATAATAAGACCAATTTTGACATATGCAAGTCCCACTTGGTACAAAGCTGCAAGGATACATCTGAAAAAACTCCAAATAATTCAGAATAAATATCTTAAAATCATAAACAATAAGCACTGGAGATTTTCTACTCAACTTCTTCACAACGAAACTGACTACGAAAGTATTATTAAATTCGTAAAAAGAATCAATATTAAATATCACGAATCCATAGAAAATTCTCCTTATCAACTGATAAGAGAATGTCGAGAGTCGGCAGAAAATTATCTTTAAAATTAAAATTAGTAAATTGAAAATGACAACATAACTTATTTGTGTACTTGTATATTTTCTAACTATATTTGAATTTTTCATTGTCAAATAATGGTTTTCATATTTTTCCTTTAAACACTCTTATAAAAATAAAATAAAAAGAGCTCTAAATTTTTATAATTACTTTATCATTCGCTGTAATATCTATAGATAAATCTCGCAAAAAATATTAATATGTAAAAAGTAAATGTAAATAAAGAAGAAATTGGAAATGAAAAAATTAAAAAATTTTCCTTACAACTCAGAAAGAGATTTTTAGTGTAATATGGTAAAAATTAATCTGAATTATTTAAGCCTTGTAAGTATCAATAAAAATCTTTCTCTCTCTCTCTGCTTTTCTGATTAAAATAGTTGATCAAAACACCCTCGGAGCTATCGATTATAGTATCCGGCCCATACAGGACCAAACCCCGAGTGATGAATAAAAAAGATGATTGCCGAATATTAAAGACAAGAGTATTCAACTCTTAATAGTTCATTCAGAAAGCAAAAATCAACAACGAATACTAGAGAGTGCAAGTAACAAAAAAATTTTACTTTAATTTAATTATGGGCAGAAAAAAGTACTTTCGCATCGTATGCGTTAGTGAACTGTGATGGAATGATAAAAGGGAATTCATCACAGGTATACTTTGCAGTGGAACTAAAAGAGTATCCCTCAATTCTGGAAATCCTATTTTAAACCACGACAAGGCTATCTCGCAACAGAGAGCGATGAAGGCACTAAGAAGAATGCATTCTGTAATCTTGCAACAACTACGATAAGATGAGGTTAACAGTTACAATACCAGCATGCGTAGTAGTAAAACGCGGTTGTGAGTTAGAAAAAATAACGCTGAGCGGTTAGTAGTTAGAATTGTGTTAAACATTTAAAAAATTAGAAGTAGCGCTATACCTCACACAGAAGTTAATAAATATATAGAAATCACTTTGCGTTAAATATTTGGGTCTGATTCTCGATAAACGACTTACATGGAAAGACCACGTTAAGTCAAAGAGAAATTATCTAAATATTAGAACTAAAAAAATATACCGGCTGCTAGTGCCTAAATCTTAACTTAGTCTTGAGAACAAGGTAATTCTTTACAAGGCTATTTTAAAGCCGGTTTGGACGTACATCATTGAGCTGTGGGGAACAGATAGTCAGTCAAATGTCAGTCAACGTTACCAGTCAAAAGTTCTAAGACTAATGGTCAATGCTCCCTGGTTTGTAACCAATAAACAAATTCATAGTGACTTAAAAATTCCTTTTGTGATAAATAGAATACATAAATAGTTTTAGCGTTAGATATTTAAACAGACATCATTGTAATGTACTGGCAATCTCCATATTAGATGAGAGGACGAAATTAGAAGATTGAATAGGATACATTTGTTAGATCTTCAATTTAGAATATAAATTACTTGTCTTGTAAATATTAAAATTTTTTTTTTATAAACTAATCTAGCCTTATAGTTTATTAAACTTAATGTAGTTTAATAACATATGTTATTCTTCTTTAAAATTATCGAATTTACTTAATATTGTATAATAGATTGTAAATAAATGAAAATTATAAAAAAAAAAAAAACATAGAAATCACTAAGCGCCAAGTCATATAATTAGATTGATCATATATGCGAGAGTTGGAGATAGGGAAACTATACAGTAATATAATGGAGATTATGAACTGATGATGGATGAAATCAGTGTTATCCTGGAATGGCAAAGAAGAGCTAACAGAAATACTAGAAGAAAACAGTTTTACTACCAACAATTACAGACGAAAATAACGGAGAACTGTGGCAGTTCGCACTCTGTTACTACGAGAGTAAAACTACCAATTTGAAAATATCGTGGCAAAAATCTGATTTAAAATCGCAGAAGAAATAATATGTATAGTGCAATCACCCCTCCAAAAAAATGCAGCTGCATTTGGTGATTAGCAAAACAAAGAATTGCTGAATGTAGTTGTGATCTTATAACAAACAGTGATGCACAAATTAAAGAATAAATGGGAGAAAATTTCTCAGGTTACTAGCCCTACAGAAAATAACTTCAGATATCTCTCAAAACAGTCTAATTAATAAGTAGAAGGTTTTCGCGAAATTGGAAAGTAGTTAGGCAACAGGCGAAGATGGAATATCACAACTGGATTCTGTTACCTCCCATTACTTTGATCTGAAAGGAAGGAAGACCACTTCAACATGGAAAATCCTTTTTAAATGTTATCAAAAAATGGCGACTGTTCTTACCTTAACGATGGATAATATAATGAATAAACTCTAAAATTCTGTTTACGGATTTGTTTCAGAACACAAATTTCTAGAAAGATACCCTTAAAAGTTGACGACCACCGCAAACGGTTAAAGGACATTTAGCCTAATTTTTGCTTAAAGATGCCTTCTACGCTAAGCTCGATATGATAAGTTCACGGTCCATCACCCCAAAATCGTCCTTTATTGCAAAGGTCAGGCGGAAAGGTATCTTTGGCCCACTGTCGAACAGTCGAGCCAAGTTCCAATGGTATGAGACTAATCGATTTTACGCGACGCGTAACATCAAAGTATGTAACACCAAGTCCTAGGATCTCAAAATTCATAAGATCACTTGGATGTCCCCCGATTGATCAACATCCAACCAGATTGATCATATTGTGATTGAAAGAAGCCAATGTACTAGATGTGCGCACATTCAGATGTCCAAACATCGACTCAGACCACCGCCTTGTCGCAGCCAAGATTGCGCTATAGCGCCTCGAGGCCTGCACGCTCTAGTGCATTGCGAAAGCTGGACGTTAAGAAGCTGCGATCACAAAGGGCAGCTGAGGCATTTGCGCTCAACTCTCGATAAGCTGTATCGTTCCCCACCTAATCTCAGCGACATTGGTGGACTGTTGGCCATCATCTCCCAATCCTTGCGTTCTACCGCTTCGAAACCAATAGTACGATGAGGAGTGCCGCGAGGTAGCTGCAGCGAGAAACGCCGCATACAAGACAACGTTACAGTCAGCAGTTACGCGACCCATTGTTGAGAACTATAGAGAGAAGAGAAGGGATGAGAGACGTCTTTTCAGAAGTAAGAAGAGGGAGCAGGATATGCGTGAATGTGAGGAAGTCGAGATGTATGGATATAGGAATAACGCTCGAAAATTCTAATAAAAGGTTAAGCGTCTAACCGAAGGTTTTGAGCACGGAGCGTCTTCCTGCAAAGATGAGTATAGGAACTTGATAACAGATTCTCAGGAGATCCTAAGGTTGTGTAGGAAGCACCTCTCTTCTCTGCTACAAGGTGATGACGACAACAATAACGCCTTTAGAGACGAAATACCGAACCAACGCTTAGCCCTGAAGAGGTCTAAGTCGCGATTATGTGTCTTAGAAACAATAAAGCCTCCCCTCTGAATTGCTTAAAATCGAAAGTTATGATTTGATAGGCTGCAGGCACCGGCTTATTAACAAAATATTGTTAGGTTTTTGCCTTTTAAAAACGTTTGAAATATGAGGTCGTAGAAAAGAAATAAAATAAATTTATATTCAGTTTTGTTTAATGTTATTATTCGCACAATCTTGTGTGTCTGTGTGCAAAACCTGGTGTTAACAACTACTAGTCAATTTGTTCGGCAGATCTTTATAACAAAGATTTTCACACCACTTTCTTCAAACTCCGCGTCTTCACACAAGACTGACTGGAGGGGCTAAAAGGCTTCTGCCTATCGCATATAAGGCCCTTACAGGCGTATGTGTGAACGACTGAAGTCACTTGTCAAAACGCTGATTAGACCTAGTCAGTGCGGCGTCGGACCTGGCAAGCCCACCATCGACCTGAGTTTCACACTACGCAAAATTTTTCGATATTACCATAAGGGATCGCGTTTTTGACGCAATTTGTGAGCGCGGTATATCTGCGAGGCTGATGAGGCTATGCAGAATAACGTTGAGCAATTCCTGCTGCTCCGTCAAGGTAAGAATGGATCTCTCCGAACCTTTTGATACCGTGAAAGGTTTCAGACAAAGCGATCCCTTATCAAGTGACCTCTTCAATTTCGTCATTAAGAGTGTTATACTGAAGGATGGAGTGCATCGCAATGACACTATTACTTATGTAACTGATACCTTTAGAGCTACTGAACGGGAATCTACTAAGATGGGTCTGGCAGTTAATGAGGGCGAAGCAAAGTATATGTTATAGACAAGTAGAGATTTGTGGCGTATTGGATCACATATATCGGCCAAGAACTATACTATTGATATAGTCAAACAAGTTATTTATCTTGACTCCGCTATTACCACCAAATTGATGTTAGTCTGGAGATCAAACGCAGGATCACTCTTACAAGAAGGTGCTACTATGGTCTCAGTAGGCAGTTTAGTAGCGGAGACCCCCCTCGTACGACAAAACTAACACTCTACTAGGAGCTCATCCTCTTCGTGCTTTTTGGTAGGGCAGAGGCATTCGATAGAAAGGTCCTACGTCAGATCTTTGGTCCATCGTGAGTTGACGATGGTTTCCATATACGAACAATGAGCTGTATGAACTCTTCAATGACATAGATGTTGTGCAGCGTATTAACATCGTTCAAATAAAGAAGGAAGCTCCGGCGAGATGTGTATTTGATGCGGGTTCTGCGGAAGTTGGCGAAAAGGACGACAATGTTTGCGTTGGAAGGACCAAATCGAGGAAGCCTTGTCATAGATTGATGTGTCCAACTGGCGTATGTGCGCAAATGCGGCACCAGGAAAAATGTGTTACGGCATGTCGAAATCCGTAAGTCGAGTTGTTAATGGCCAATTAAGTAAGTATAAAATAGTAACGTATTCCTTACACCGATAAATCGAATGATATAGAATACTAATAAATATTATCTATAATGTAATGTCAGTAATATTGAAATCATGATACACAAAGGGCAGACTAATTTCAGACCGATTCGTTCCCGTATCGATCACAATTCGCTGTGCGGTGAGCAGTTTTAATCGAAAAAATGTTTACATGCGGTACAAGCTTTTCACAGAATGTGTAGAATGAGATCTGAATTATAAAGCTTGTCTCGGACACCACAGCATAACAATAACCGATAAAAACGTTGAAAAGAATACGAAAAAAAGGAAAACGAAGAGAAATAATACAGAAGTGAACAAGAAGTAAAGATAGATTATTCTGTAGTCTTGGATGTCTTTAAATTCACTCAACAATTGTTAAGTTTTAATGTAAATATATAATTTTTTTTTATTTATTTATTAACTAGCAGATTGTACCCTGGTTATATAGTTATATAGTTTGGATTAGTATAAAAAAAGAAACATTTTTTTAAATTAAAAAGAAAAACAGTAATTATTTGTTGTTGCTAAAGAAATTTAAAATTTTTTATTATTAACACTTAAAAAAAATACAAAAATCAGTAACTTAAGTATATAAAGGCACTCAATTTGCCCGTTTTCGCTCCTTTCTCCCTTTTTGGACTCTCTTTGGTCCAGCTTTATAAACGCAATACCTCCCATAGCTATTTGGGAAACGTAAATCCCAATCTTAAATCTTAAAAAAATACCTATAAAACAGATAAAATACAACATCTATGCATATTAATTTTTACTCATTTTTTTCCCTTTGTCCCATTTTTTCTCCACTTTTGGTCAAAATTTTGAAAAGATTTAAAGCCTATAACCTGTACCGACAAAAGTTGAATCTATATCTCAAATTTCAAGAAAATCAGTCCAGGCGTTCAGGCGTGATTGGCTAGCAAACAAACAAAAAAACAGACTTACAGAAAGATTTATAATATATATATATATATATTAGGATTCGAAATTACAAACATGCAATATATATACGCCTCTAGAGCATTGTTGAGACTACGCTGCAAACATACTACAGATTAGTATTGATATTTTGATATATTTTATAGCTTAAATAAAAAAAAAAGTTATATAAAAAGAAAGATATACATACATGTATGAGATAATGAAAGATATATGTATATAATAATTAAAGGAGAAAATAATAAAAGTAACAAAATGTGCTATATTAGAAGCATTCCAATATTGTTTGGATAGCGTCTTTTAATGTTTTTTTAAACACTGATATTGATGCACAGTTTTCTAGAGGTTGTATTCTAAACTACCAACGTGTTCTATTCTTTGGTTTGTGATTTCTAGTCGACATCTAGGAGCCCTTAAATTGGTACTGCTTCTTGTATTATAGTTCATTTGGTTGATAGAGAAACTGATCGTGTGATAGCAATTTTATGTACGGTTTTGTAAATATATATCAATAATTGTAGTTTCTAAATACCGTATATTGGTAAAACATTTTTGGCAAAATCCTTATAAAGCAGGAAAGTAGGGTATAATAGCGGTAAATTAAATACACCTTTCAGTGATTTATTTTGTATAACTTGTAAACTTTTAAGATCACCATTTCTTTTAAATCTATATATAAATGTAATGTAATTATGGTGACTCTGAATAAGAGCCTGGAAAATTAAATATTTAGTTTTTTCATCAAGTTTATATTTTAGTTTGAATAAAACACCGACTGCAGGAGATATTTTTGACCGATTAATTTGATGTGATTTTGCCAGGTTAAGTTGTATTGCAAAATAATTCCTAAGTATTTTATTGAAACTTCTTCCTTAATTTCTACATCATCTATAAGCTATGGATCCTCTCCATAAAATCGGCTTGGTTGAGGTTTAAAACGTACAAGTTTTGTTTTATTGTCATTTAACACTAATTTATTTATTCTTGAGAATTTATCTCTTTCTCCAAAAGTTTTAAACATTAAATTTTCCTTGTAGGGATAAAGTAGACATATGTCATCAGTATATATTACAACCTTCCATACAATCCCAAGTTATTGATATCATTAACATAAATATTAAATAGTAAAGGATCCAACACACTTCCAATTGGCACATATTCATAATTTCTGAGAATATATAAATATACGGCTACAACAACAAACAAACAAAGTGCCAATTTATTAAAAAAAAAACATTAATTAAAATTTACTGGCTTATTAGCATACGAGTATTTGTTAATTTTTAAATTGGGAAAGAATTGCATTTTTCTTGTAGCAGTTAAAGGGCTATTTAGTTGAACCGTTTAACAGTCATAGCTAATTTGCTAAAATGATGCTCATAAAATATTTATTACAAGCAAGTTAAACTGGCAGCTGTTACAAAAATCTCATTATTTTAGTAAATATAATCAACTTACCCATGCTTCTTCAGTAGCCTTACTTTTAATGTATGTATGTATTTGCATTAAAGCCTTAAACATTAAATTTGACAGTGAACCTTTTATAAAGCGATTTAAGATTAGACACTGTAATGTACAGTGAAAGTTAAATTAAGTGATTGGTATTAAACAAAATTTATTTGTTATACATTTTTCATAATAATTACTTGGCTAACTAAGTACTTTTATATAATCAATTTGACAAAACATATTGTATGTATCTATAATACATATCATACACACATACACTGCAATGTTAATACTTTCTTATCTTGCTTGTACACACAAAGAAATTTTTTGTTCCTTCAATAATTGATACAGTCAAGCTCGTTTATAACGAACTCGCTTATAACGAATTCTTGGTTATTACGTACATATTTTAAAGTCCCAACGTTGTATTAACAATTTTCATACAAAAAACTTCGTTTATTACGAACTCGTTTATAACGAATTCTCGGTTAAAAGGAACTACTATAAATGGTCCCAGAAATTAAATTTCATACATTTTACCTGTTTTATAACGAACCCTCAGAAATAACTTTGAAGTGTGGTAATAGTCTTTACTTTTATTTAATATGACAGCATTAAATCATAACTCAGTATCTTTAATCAGCTACTAGATAAAAAATATTAACACATATTTTGGATTTTAATAAAAAAAAAAATACTTTTTGTTTTTAATAAATGAAAAAAATCCTTTGTATTTTATATTTTCTTCTATGATTTCACCCCGTTTATTATGAACTTTGCCTATAACGAACTATTTTTTCTGGTCCCACGGAGTTCGTTATAAGCGGGTTTGGCTGTATATAAAAATTAATAATTGAACTTCCAATTATCCATGTAATCCTATCAGCCTAGCCTGTAGCGCGTTTTTTTTTTGTTTGTTTCAGAGGCAGGGATATATGTGTACAAAAACTGGTGTGATTCGAAAGACTTCATACCTGTCATACCTTAAAATATTTTTATCTGCTTGAATTTTGAACTCAACATGGGGCGAAAATGATGCGATGGCACGAACTACGTATTAAAAACTGTATTGTAAAATAAATTCTATGGTATAAATTTCTTCCAATTTTTGTAAATTCACATTATGCCTTAAGAATCTTTACCATCAACTAATAAAATTAACATTATAAAATTAATGTATTTATTTAAGTAGACATTAGAATGAGGAAAAGAAATCTGTTCCACTCGACCAATGCCTAGCAAAAGTGACTTTGTGAGGATACTAATTGCCATGGATACAATTCGAACAGTAGAAAAAGGCAATAGATGAGCTGGAAAATAAGAAAGTTGAATGCGTTGAAAAGGCATCTTGTCATTCCACAGTCTTCCTAGGCATAGCAGCATCACATGCAATGTAGGCCATTTCGTATACGCCGCTTACCAATTCCTCGACCGTGCTGCCAGTCGTATGAAAAGACGACAAATATCAATCTATACGTCTCCTCGTCAAAGCGGGTGTCCTTCCATTTAGGGCCCGTAAACTTCGACAATCCGTCTCCTCTCGTGTTGCGCCCTGTAACCGTTACCACGATTGCCAGATGGTTACTATTCGTAAAGTCCTCAGTTAGCTTCCATGCGGTCCGCGAAGCAGGGCCATCCCTCGCAAACGACCATTTCCAAGAGGCAAACAGTCCTGGCGTTAGTATATCTACTACCCCATTCGGTTGCGTTAAAGTCTTCTCCAATAGTAACGGGGGTATTCAGGCGCACGTGTGACGCCATCCTCTCCAGCATATGTTGGAACTCATGCATTGACCATTTTGGGGGGACATAACAGCTGTTGACGAAAACTGTCTTTATCTATCCTGGCCATAACGAAACCAATGTTCCACGCATAGCTTTGCTGGAAGGGAAATGAACCACAAATCCGCAGTACTAGATCCGTCCGTGCTCCAAGTAATATTACGCGGTACCCTATAAGATTCGCTTATGATTGCGACAAGTTTCTTTACATACGTAGTACATACATACATGCACACACATGTGCTTAGCAATGTATAATAGGAATGTTGGGCTTGTGGATCAAATGATGTTGTACAATAATTTCAAACAATTTCACGACATTGTCCATAATTAATTTCTAATAATATGTGTAACATAAAGTACACTGTGCATTTATGTATGTGTGTGTCCATTTCTAATTCTTTGTTCGTGCCGCAAAATGCTTCATTTATTTATTTTTGTTTTTCATCTCTAGGTACCATAAAAAATAGTAAAAAGACGATCTGTGGATGATTTAAACACTTATGGCTTAGCTGTTTAAAACAAACACAATTAATTAATAAAGCGTTAAAAAGTTTTTTTTTTTCAAACACTCTATTGCTTATAATAATTTGTTGGAAGACGGCGGCGAAAGAAAATTAATGATGTAAACGCTGCAAGAAAACTATTTTCGGACATTAAAACACCTTTTTAGTTATTTTTTAACCCCTGATCATTCATTAACGTTCGCTTATTGGAGTGTCTCATCCAAAAATAATGTTGAATATTTTCCTTGAGTTTTGCTCGTTTGCTGTCCGCTCATTCAATCAATTGATCTTCTGTTCCACCGCAGCCAGTTCATTGTGTTATTTTTGAAATAAAAGACTTTCTCTCCATTGAAGTTGGCGGCATATGAATAGCTCGCTGAGCAAATATACCTATTCATATGCACAATATATATATCGTGTGTACGTGTATGTATCGTATGTATAAAACATAGCATATAACAAAATTTATTTGTATTTTAGTTATTATTAGCCTTTGTTGGCTTAAAGACCTGTTTATATACACCTATTAACACACACGATTAATATTTTGAAAAAGCATGGGCACAATAAAGTATTTAAGGAGGTATGTATGCCATTGTGTTTGTTTGTGTGATTGTTTAAATGATCTTTGCATTATTCATATTATGAATAAAGTAAACGAATGAATCGTTGGTAGGACGGATAGGTGCTTAGTGTTTTCAACCACAACACAATACTGAACAAAAAAAAAAAATCCAAATGTTCTAAATAGGGGTTACTTTAATGTTTTTTTTTTATTATTATTATTGAGTGACTGAGTGGCAGAATGACTAAATGACTAACTAAATAACTTAGTCTTCTTATGATATTCATGCATACATGTACGTTTGTAATAAACATATGTTCATGCACATACATACATGCATGCATGCTTACATAAATTGTAGAAATGTGTTCGTATTTGTATCAGCACATCATTTTGTAGCAAGAGTTTTCGGGTTTTAAGAAATCTTTATTTGACGTCAGACTTCCAACAGTAAAACGAATATGTGTGTACAATACTTGAATAAATACATATCAGCATGTGTTTGAACATAAGCCTTGTGGTATAAGCGGAGATCAGGCAACTAAAAACAAATTGGAATAAAGGTGTGATGACTTTGCTCGCAGCTACAAATTACCGCCGCAGGTTGCCTCTCTTTGCGGCTTCTTTTTATTCTGTTGAAATCGAATCGAAATCCATTAAAAAAACGTTTAACAATTTTAGATTGTTTTTAATAACAATAACAAAAGAAAGAACAGAATAAAACTGAAACAACAACAACAACATCGTCGACTTTAACAATCAAAAATAAAGTATATGTTGTTAGACAGATGGACAGACAGACGTTCATAAATACATCCATGAATATTATGTTTGTCTGTTAGGCACATCCGCATACATAGTTACATACTTAGTTATTTGATACCAATAAAATATCCCGATCCAAATAATTTAATTTTTATTTCAAAACATCATGTATATTTATATATAGTAATCATATATATAACTAACTAACTATATATAGATATCTTATTATATATCTTATTATTTAATTTATCTCTTCTTAATATTTAATTTATCTCTTCTTAAATTTTGGATTGACCTTTAACCATTTGAATATTAATCGCACAGAGATGAAGCCTAATTTGACACTTTATTATTGAGAAGGAAATACCTCATTATGTGTTTATACACACATACAACCTTTTAGTTTCTTATCTGAATTTATAATCAAAGACAAAATCATGACCCTGGACCCTTCTTAAGTAATATTTTGTCAGAAAGCCTTTAACGTCAATATTTGGCGAAATCAGCTAATACTGATCTGTCAATTAAGATATTAGGCACATTACCTGAGACTTCCATAAAGCAGAAATTTTAAATAACTACATACATAATGGGTCATTACAACCCTTCAGTCTGGATTATTCCCTTAGTTTCTTACACCACTTATGTTGTGGTTGTTAATTTTTTTTTTAAGTGGCGGGACCTACAGTTTTAAAGTCGACTCCGAACGACAGATTTCTTTTGAGAAAGTTTTCATGGCAGGTTTTTTTTACTCTCAGAGTTTTTGCTACAAATCTGCTGAGAGGAAATCGTCCAATTGCTATATTATCAGTAATTGATAATGTATTTGAACGAATTTTGAATAATCAAATTTTTAACTATTTGATAAACAACAAACTACTCAACGAATATCAGTATAGATTTAGAAAAGGTTATGGCACAGAGGAAGCTGTACTAGACGTCATTAACTTTATTTGCAAAGAATTGAATCAAGGACAAAAAGGAGTGGCTGGTATTTTGTTCGATTTTACTAAAGCTTTTGATATTGTTGATCACAACATTTTACAGCAAAAGCTAAAGTTGTATGGAATTTGTGGCAATGACCTAAAACTTTTAGAGAACTATTGAACAAATACAAAACAATTTGTCCGGATAAATAAAAAAAAAGATCTGTTGGTAGAGCGGAGCATGGTGTCCCACAGGACAGTGTGCTGAGGTCGCTGTTATTTTCTATAAATCTTAATGATATAAAAAATCTTGATTTCTATGGTAAACTTTTTATTTATGCTGACGATATTTGCCTTTTTTTATCAATTTAAGGATGAGGTAGCAGTTAAGGCGTATATGGAACGAGATGCAGCATTAATTGTGGAATTTGTAAAAATAAATAAATTTGTAAAAATAAATAAAAAAACGCAGCTAATTCGTTTTCAGCCTTATAGCCCTTCAAATAACTTATTTAGCGTTTTTGTTGATGGAACAGAAGTCATAATCAATACCTTAAGTCAAATATTGTGTTGTGCAAATTCAAAAACAAATTCGATGTAAATACAAAATTTTTGATCTATAATGCACTAGTTCAAAGTCACTTGAGTTATTTAGCAGTCATATATGGTTGTAAAAAAACTACTAAAAACACTGCAACGCATGTAAAATACAGCCCTGAAAAAGTATGTAAATCGGTGTTACCAACTTATGGTACATACAAACTGGTACATACAAACATACAAAATCCTTGTATAATATAGGACATCATATAATAAAATTTTTACAGAATCAAAATATAATCAACAGAAACAACATGAATTTAGCAGTAGCACGTTGTAGGCTGGAAACGACAAAGCAGAGAATAGAATACATGGGTAGTCGAGAATTTAATAACTTGCTTCATAGTTTGAAATCTGTCAATAGAATCTCGATGTTTTAATCCAATTTAAAAAAATTTTTACTAAAAAATTTTGAAGAACTTATTAATTAAAATACTTTTATTTCCGTATGTACAATTTTAATGTATATTTCATTTTTATATTTTATATACGTATATATATTACATTTTTTACTTTTGATGTATATTTTATTATAATTAATAGGAATTTGTTAATTTTTGTCAGCTTGCCTCTTTAATGCCGATAATGCGCTGAGGTACTTTTTGAAATATGCCTGAATTTAATTTAATAAATGAAAAAAAAAAAATATCTTAACGAAGTTTACGCGAGTTTTGCACACAACATCAGTGTTTAGGGAAAACATACAAAAAGTGTAGGGGTTATTAATCGAGAGCGTTTGTTGTCAATCTCTTTACACATTTATAATCTAGTTGCCAGCAAAACACATAAAGTCGATATAGATTAGATGGAACTACACGACATTCTAGTCCTAGTCTAGGAAAAATTTTCCTATATATTTTGAGGAAGCAACATAGGTATCAGATCAGCTGGGTCATAGGCAAAAATAATACATTTTTACTGCAAGAGACATGTATAACAGTACGATGCAATTGAAAAAAATGTTGTTTCGTATGTTACTCTTAACTTTAACAAAGTTTTAGTGGTCAGCAAAATTCAACAAAACCAATTTTTTTTTTTTAAAGTCGCGTAACATTTTCAATTTTAAGTTCTTCAGAAGCGCCTTGAAGAGTTTGGTAAAAATTAAATTAGTTTTTGTCGCAAACTAATTTTTTTTAATTATAGAGGGTTTATGTGGAAATATTTGTTTATTAATTTATGAATAAGAATACAATTACAAATTATGTTCAGTTATTACGAGCTGAGTAACTTACATATTATGCTCGGTGCGTTGCGTTTTTGCGTTTATAAGGACACATATTGTAAGTTGAAATAAAATAAACTTTATACTTTCATTATTACTTTAACACTAGATCAAATTGGAGACCTTAAGGAGAGCTCGGAAGACATTGGGAAGGTATTAATTAAGAAGTGTAAAAAATATTTGATAATACATATGTATATGTATACACACCCAATTGTTTATTACAACCCTTTCGTGATGGTTACGACCAGAGATAAGCATTGAGTGTTAAAAAGATGAGAAGGATCAAATTTCTGATACTTATACACTTTCTGATACTTATACTTATTTTAATATAATTGAACCTGTACTCATATTCAAAGTTTGAAGTACTCATAATACTCATACTTAACAACATATATGATGTTGATTGCGACTCTCCATAACTCAACATTTACAAGAATCACAAAATAATTATTATTCGCATACGAACACTAAAATACTCACTAAAATGGTTAGGTCACTCAAATCATTTATAAGTATTGTTACGTTTTTACCTTTTTAAAAACGTTTAAATATCAGTTCGTTAATTGCAAACCAAGTAAAAACAAATATGTGTCTATTTTAATTAAACTCTCTTTATTACTCACACTACTTTTGTCTCGCTGTTCACACTTAACTGATACAACTATAATCCGTTTATTCGTTTTTCTTATCACACAACAAGAACTTTACAACTTCGAAAACGCAACTTCACACAAGGCTGTTTAACTTCAGACTGAACTTGTCTTGCGCTTTTATATGCGAACGTCTTCAGTCTGATGATGCTTCTCGAAGTAGAAGGTTCGTGTTCTCGCTTTCTCGAGAATTCTATAGCGACTGCATTGTTGTTTATATACTTTGTTCTCATTGCTTGTTGTTGCATTCGCTTAATTGTCTATCTCCATGTCTTTAAAAAACTTTGGTAAAATAAGTACAAGTTTTCTGCAAGCAAAAAAAAAAAAAAAATGCAACGCTATGTTATACTACAGCGGAATTTAAAAATGCATATGTAAAACATCGGAGCTTTTTATTGCAATCCAACAACAAAATACATACAATTGCATTTGTCAAACCATTGCGTTCATGCAATACTAAAATGGTATAGTTTTTTCGTTGCTTTTATTACGTTTGCAACTCTGACATTTAAACAGCTGACAGATGTAAACACTAATAAAATAAACAAAGAAAAACCAAACAAAAAGTGGACGCCTGAAAAAATAAAAATAGTTTTACATTAATTGGAGGAGGCTATTAATATTTTTTGCAGTTTGTCGCGGCATTTTTTAAATACTTTTAGAAAATGTTTATTTAGATCATTTTTGATTATTTAGTTTGTTTTAGTGCATAAATTCCATTAGTATTGCGAAGTATGAAATAAATAGAGCGCTCACAATCAATGTCAAAACATTTTCAAGAGCAAACTTTTGCAATACAAAATGCATCGTACATCGAATAGCACTAATAACTTTATTAAAATTAAAATTATGGGTGGCGGGTATGTAACTACACGGGACATACCAAGCAGGTCACAGCCTCCGTATCTTGGATCAGGCGCTCCCCGGGTACTGATATCTGGCAACCGCTAGGTACTTGCTAATGTGAGAAGGCGAGATTGATGATTTGGCATGACCTTGACTACTATTGGAACTTCGATTTGAATATGACGCAATCGGGCTGACGTTCTGCAGTATTCTGTTAACTGAGTAAACCGAGTGAAATCCGGTGGAAATGGCTTTCAGGCTAATGTTGCAGACGCCTCCGTTCTGTTAAATCCTTGCCAGAGCTTCAAGTACGTTCGATTATCGCCGCCATATGGTTGGTGATGCAGGTTTAGTTGAGATGACTCCTAATTAGTGTCCGACCTGACTCTGAACGCAAACTACCATAAGGTTTTGCGTCAACCTTCGCGAGGACCTCACTGAATACCATAGGCACTCTCGGGGTCTTAAAGGATAACTGCATAACTACGGCGGCTTGCAGATGGAACCCAGATGAAAATGAATAAAAGAATATTTGAAGTAGATGAGATGATGCAAGGAGAGGTTGCATTTATGAGCAGCCCACGTATAAGGCGATCGCCTGTGAGAAAGGCACAGACGACCGTGTTACAAAGGGGTGATAATACACCGAAAGAGTCGGATACTTCACAACCGCAGGCTATACAGTCAGTTGCTACCGTCCTACGGAAAGAGGATGATCTAGATAAGGGTAATGATGATGTTAGCGGAACGCCGAATGGTGGATGCTCTGGCCTAGAACAAATAGGCACATCAACAGCGGTAAGCTCCCTTACGTTGGAGCTGATCGGTAGGATGAGGAAAATTAAGGAAGAGCATGCAATGTCCCAGTGTAGGGACACTCTGGACATGATGCAGCGTGTTACGCGTCGCCAGAAGAATGCAAGTGCTGACGTTGGGAACGGAATATCCAGAATGGCTGAACTTCTGAATGTTATGTTGAATTACAGACGTACCTGGAAGGCGGCTGAAGAGGAGAGAACCACTTGAAACCTCCGGAACAAAACCGCTACCCAGCAGTTAGTTGATGCCCTAACACCTACCACGGCGAACCGGAAACGAACTACCATCAGCCCTGTTGTTGCAGAAGGCAGTAAGAAAGCAAGGGCAAAGGAGCCTATCGAGGAGGTGAAGCAGATCCCTAAAAAGAAGGGGGAAAACTGGGTAACAGTAACAAAGAAGCGTGCCCAGAAAAAACCAAGGGGAATTTCAAGTAAACTCGACAAGATGGATAGACTTCGACTGGTTTGAACAAAACCAGATGCGTTGGTAATTAAGCACGCAGAAGGTCACACATTTTCTGACGTCTTGAGGAACTTACGCAGCAGCATAACGATCGAAGACTCTCACAGGATAAAAGCTGTTCGGCAAACGTTGATTGGTGTCATACTCTAGGAGTTCAGCAGAGCTGAAAAAGTCAAACCGGATTTTGTTCAACAACTGAGAAGTACGTTACAGGAAACAGCCTCTATCGCGGAATTGAAACAGAAAGCTATAATTGAGATACGTAACTTAGATTCTTTCACAGTCAGAGATGAAGTAGAAACGGCAATTCGGAAACTGATTGCAGACCCCAACGAGCAGTTGCCAACGCGAATTACTGTTCCAAATGTGCGGCAGTAATTTCGAGCTTTCGTCACGTTGTCGGCTGAAAGTGCGGCGAGACTTATCAAGATTGGATGGATACGGGCGAAGATGCGGGTTTGTGATGATATTCGAAAATGTTGTCGATGCCTCAAAACAGGACACTCCCAGGCGAACTGCTCTGGTCCTGACAGAAGGGACATGTGCATTGAGGGTAGGGCATAAGATGAGAGAATGCAGATTGGCCTCCAAGTGAGCCCTCTGCACGGATGCTAGACGGGACAGAACCGATCACTTACCGGGATCTAGGAAAAGTTCGCTGGCCAGACGAATCTGCATAGAAACCGGACAGCGTATGCTCTACTGGGGCAAATAGCTGTCGAAGGGAGAATATATGCAGTCATCATCAGCGAGCAATATGGTCGGATTACCAACGGTTCCTAATTTGAGGACGAACTTTGACTACACTTTGGATACCTGAAAGCGGTAGGTATGCAATTACGGAACACGGAGCCAGCTCTGGATATACATATTTTCGAACCGGATTCCTGACCGTAATGAGCTGTTACCTCACTCCTAGTGATGATATATAGCAATTTAGGACGAAGATCGGCTACTACCTTAGTTTTCCAATCGCTGAAAGAGTAAAACTTATCCTAACAGCCAGGACCAGGAAAACGCGAAAATGGAACGTCGCGAGTCTCAATAGCGTGGCATTCTTGGAGAGATTCATTGAGACCTTAGTTTCACGATGCTATCGCTCTGGCTAGCGAAACTATGCAGCGTATAATTCGTAGTTGCAACGCTTCAATGTCTCACGTATCGCAACATCCCAGAACTCAGATGAACCTGCCTCCAGTGCAGAAGAAGATACACTCGGGCTAGAAGAGATGGTCTTGATCACATGAGGCTGAGGATTTCAAACGGACCCGAAGGACACTGAAACAGGCAATTATAGTCGCCAAAAGGGCGAAATGGGAGGAACTCCGTAATGAATTGAACACGAATCCCTGGAGCCTAGCTTATAAAATTTTGACCAGAGAGCTGGGCGCAAACTCTGCTGTGCCACCTCTTGACGGCGACGCCGTCGACAATATAGTGAGGACTTTGTTCCATGTGCACCCACCATTGCGAGAGAAACGTGAACCTCCGACAGCTGTTATACCAATACCCTTTACGGGGGAAGAATTAACAACAGCGGCGAAAAGTCTCAAGGGAAACAAGGCTCCCGGTCCAGATGGATTACTGGCTGAAGTAATTAAATTAATTGCAGCAAATCGACCAAATGTACTTCTCGAAATGTACAATGCCTACATTGCCCAAGGTGTCTTCCCTGAACTGGAAGCTGCAGAAATTAACCCTGATCAGCAAGGGAAAAGGAGTCCCGACATATCCATTATCATATCGCCCTCTCTGTATGCTGGATAGTGCCGGTAAATTATTGGAGAAACTTCAGCGGCATTGAGACAGCTAGTGGATAATCGGAAAGGCAATATGGCTTCCGATCTGGTAGGTCAACGCTTGATGCCATAGCGGATGTAGTGGAATGCGTCGAATGAACCAGACTCAGACGTTACTAGTCCTTGTTGTCCTTGCCACGCTCGATGTGAGGAATGCTTTCAACAGCCTAC
Source organism: Sarcophaga peregrina (assembly GCA_014635995.1). NCBI lineage: Eukaryota > Metazoa > Arthropoda > Insecta > Diptera > Sarcophagidae > Sarcophaga > Sarcophaga peregrina. The sequence goes on along the minus strand of CM025789.1, from coordinate 81,579,938 downwards.
GATGGGAGGATATTATTAAGGCACTACGAGAAAGATTTCGTATTCCTATATACCTTCTGAGAATATTACGAATGCCAGGAGAAAAGTGAATCAAGTCATGATAAGAACTAAGATATGGCTTGAGGACCATGGTCTAGAGCTCGCGAAGAACAAGACTGAGGTCATACTGATGACAATGGCTCACATCCCACTCGGGATATGTATGCAGATAGGTGATGTGTCACTGGTCACAAAAAGAGCAGTTAGATATTTGGGCATAAGTCTTGACTATAGATTTAATTGTTGGGCCCATAAACAGCATGCAGATACCAAGGCAGCGAAACTAACGGGCATGCAAGCAGACTGATGGCAAATATTGGCGGACCAACACAGGCCAAACGAAAATTGATTATGGCGGCGACGAAATCGATATTGCTGTACGAAAGCGAGAAAATATTAGCAGCGGTGCAGCGAAGAGCGGCACTAAGAGTTGCCTCGGCGTACCGCTGGCATTTAAGCGAAGAACATCTTGGAGAACGAAGAGAGAAAGTCTTTCCATTAGTAGCGCAGATCTCAGATCTCAAGCACTACGGCGATGACAAAGTATATGGATTGAGGAAACGTACGGAAGATGGACTTATAAACTTATTCCGTCTATACAGGCATGGATACGGAGAAACTTTGGGGAAACTAACTATTTTCTCACCCAGTTTCTTTCGGATCATGATTATTTCCGAAAATACCTATACTGCATGGGGAGGTGACTGATCCTGGCTGCATTTATTGTTAGGAAATGAGTGGTGACGCTGAACACACATTCTTCCATTGCATTAAATGGCAAGACGAGAAGAACATGTTGATAGAGCAAATTGGTGAATTTTCACCCGACACCATTGTGGACGCAATGCTCGAAAGCGAGACGAAATGGAACGCTGTGAGAAGATACGTTGAATATGTTCTCCGCAGAAAGAAGTTCGACCTTGACACAATACGACGGAATGATACATGAGAAGACGAGCCAATAGCATGAAGCAGGCTTCAAATATGGCGTACCAAGACGTGGGAGAGTAGACTACGGTCCTTAACTGTAGTGTAGTAGTGCAGATAGCTGTCCCGGGAAGGGAGTATCCCCAGAAGAGGAGAAGCGATTGTTTTAGTGGAAGCACCACTCGACGCAGCTGACGACGGTCACTGTAAGTGCGAAGGAATTTTGAATCCTACTTCGCACGCAAAAAAAAACTGTAAATTGTTATAAAATGTTGGTAAAAAATATATTGTTACATTTTTACCTTTTAAAAACGTTAAAAATATGAGTTCGTAGATTGCAAATAAAATAAAAATAAATATGTGTTTAATTTTAAATCAATTCTTTATTATCTGCACAACTTTTGTGCCACTGTTCAAACTTATTCCACGTATCCAAAGATAACTTTCGCAATATGTGCTTGTTCGTGATATTTCTCTGCTTACAACCTTTTTGTAATCAAGAACACTAACATCTGTTTTCTTCTGTTTCTCACACGACTATCTTAATTCAAACTGTGTCCTTGTTCGCTTTGACTTGCCTTTTATATCGCTGTAATGAATGCTCTCGAAGGAGCAATCCAAAAGTGTAAACAACTTGTTTCCATTTTTGTTGTTTGTATGGCTTATATGCATTTTGTTTCTGCTTGTTTACTTCTATATTCGCTGCACTTTGTTGTTGATTGTTTACTTCTCTGATCGCTGTACTTTGTTGTTGGATGTTTACTTCTATGATCGCTGTGCTTTGTTGTTGGCTATTTCCATCTTCTATCTCTTATACTTTTTATGCTGATGATACTATATTTTTGTTTATTCTTTGATCACGTGAACAACTGCATTGTTTTTTTTTTAGCTTTTCCACCATTTCCACTTTCCTAACTATATTTAATACTCACAGTATTTAGTGGCTAGCGGACCAACTCTGTTCAACTGTTGTATCGGTATTTAAATAGATGATTGGAGAGACCTACAGTTTAAAGCTTATTCCGAACTACAGATTTTTTGGGTAACTTTTCAAGGGAGTTTTATTTACTCTCAGAGTTTCTGTCAGAAATCTGCTGAGAGCAAGTCACCCAAGGAATATATTTTCACATTTCGTTTTGTTGGTTATGTTTGAACTGGGCCTCACATCTAATAAGGCCTCACGTATAATAAGCTCACACTCTACCTACTAGGCTACGGTGACTTCGAAACGGAGATATGATAAAAAATGTGAATTCTATTTTAGTTTTCTATTAAATAAACCAACTTATTTTGTTTTGAAAAACGTCTTTAAAGCGCTAGGAAACACAGAATGCATTCAGATAGGTCTCCTTAATAATCCTTAATATATCTTTTAATTTTGATTGTACAAAACATCATTGTCTTGTTACACAGACAATATTTTGATTAATATTAACAATTAGCAACACCCTCGGAATTTCATCCTCTTGGGCAACAAACTGTGGTCTGGGGATAAATTCAAATAAGGCGGACCTCGTACAAGATTGAAACCTTCAGGTTGCCAAGATTAGCTGGTAGGGAGCTGCCATTGTCTTCTGAGGTCAAGTACTTGGATGTTGTTCTGGACAGCAAGCTAAGCTGGAAACGAAACATCAAGGAAAGAATGAAGAAAGGACTAAATGCTTTTTACCAGTGTAGGAACTCCATAGGTAAGAATTGAGGTCTTCCGCCTAGGGCTATTCGCTGAATATATCTGGCGATTGTTAGACCTCTTATTACTTATGGTTGTGTTGTCTGGTGGTGTGCCTAAGATAAGAGTTTACGACGGAAAATCTTGGATAAGGTTGAGCGGATTGCCTCTTTGAGTATCCCTGGAGTGGGAAAGAGTTGCCCTCAGGGTGCTCTTGATACTATACTCTGTCTGACCCCACTTGACTTATATTGTCGGTGAAGAAACGGGTTAGAGGGTAGGGTTTTTAGAGAGTAAGGGTGTATATTGTGCACAAACCTTTTTTATTCAAATTATATACATATATGTGTAAATAATAAATGTTAACGTGTTTTAGTTTAAACGTTATAAAGTTTATATTTATTTGTATTGGTAAGTTTAATTTCGTAGTGGGTTTTAGATTTTATTTAAAGTTCACAATGTTCAATAATTTTGTTCACTATTTATCTTGTGTTGGTTAATGTTAACAATGTTTATGTTTATGTACACTCGCGTTGGCTAATTGGGTATTTGATTTGTCTTGTTTAAGGATCGATAATCACGGGGCACTGGAAGATTAGGTCGCTGACGGGGATCTGAAACAGATCCCAGCCGGACTATAGCAGGGTATGTTGCGATGAGGAGGAGTTGGAGACTGTCGAACATCTCCTTTGTAACTGCCCAGCCCTTGGTAGGTTGAAGATCCTTGGCAGGGCCTTCTTTGAGAGCTTGAGTTCTGTGTCGAGACCCGACAACAAGGCTTGGGCTGGTTGAGAGGTGCTAGGGCTTCATAAGTGTAGTCGCGCTCTCACCCTCTTTTATTTTGTCTGTTTCTTTCTGTGCAATTCCTCCGATTCCAATTCTCCCTCCACTTACCTACATTCCCTCCTTTCATCCCATATCCTCTCTTTCCTTCTTTCCCTAAGGACATTGGACAACTGGTCAATTTCGACCTCCGGGTACTGTACTTGTCTTAACCGACAAGTACAAGTCCTCTAACCTAACTTAACCAAACGCCCTCGGTTCAATAACATTGCAAACATTTTGAATTAACTGGTACTTCACTAAAGATAAACAAAAACAATAAAATGCTTAAAACTTAGGGCCTGTTTGTAAATACATCACTGCGATGCATAATATAATTATTTTGCGCTCATGCTGATACTGTACATGTTGCTGATGCTACTTTTTGATGATTTATTAGTATACATTTACGAACGACAAACACTGCAGAAATAGAAAAATTATTAATAAATTTAATTTTTGAACTGGACGATAAAACAAATGACAAAATGTTGTTAAATCTACAAAAAAGAAAACATATAAGGAAAGAAAAAGAAACATATTATTAAAAGAATTATTAAAGCCCCCTTCACATGATCACACAAGTAATATGATCTGTCAAAATTTTTTGTAGAAGAGTACGGATGGGATCGCCTAAACGTAATATGTAATGAAACTATCACACATTGAAAAAAAATTCACGGCACACAATTGGGATGAGTGGATTCCTTATTACACATTCGCGTATAATACCACACCACACACATCCACAGATTTTACTCCGTTTGAACTGGTATAAGGAAGATTAGCGCCTATGCCAAATGACAGAATTGAAAATTAAATTAAAACATGCACATAATATGGCATGTAAGAAATTATTAGAAAGCAAACTAAAACAAAAAAACATTAAGGATAAGATATAACATTAATATAAAAATATGAGATAGAGTATTTTTAAGAAAAGAAAACGCAAAGAAAAGCGAAAATCAATATATTGGTCCTTTTGAGGTAATACACACAGAAAATGTGAATATCACAACTTTATGCTACGTTCGCATGGCAACAATTTTTCGTAATTCGCTCTCTCATTCGTAATACAACAACCAATTATGTGCTGAATTATGCAATTCTTCATACAAAATTTTGTGAACGAATTACCCAAATTGTATGTATTACTTAAAAATCAATGTCATTTCTAAATTTTATCGTATTTTTGCCACCACCAGCTGTCAAAGCACAAAAAATATAAACAAATAAATATTGTAAACAATAAACAATAATGGAATCCAAACAAAAATATTTTAAAAAAAGTATTAGTTATTAGAAAATTATTCGAAAAATTAGCAGAGGAAGCCACTGTATGTGTAAAAAACCTGTCTGCACAAAAAGTATTTGTGGCTTTTTTCCATTATTAACACAATTTTAAAGCAAATAATTTAGCAATAAAAAGAAGAACTGTCAAAAAGAATTACAAAGTTGCAGTGTGAACATAGTATTAGAAGATAACAAACCAATTCCCTATACAAAAATAGAATAAAATTATTTTAAGTACTAATGATGTAATTTAATATAAAAAAATTTTTTTCTAATACTTTTTTTTAAGCGGTAAGGGTGTAGTACGTACACAAACATATCAAATATATGCATTTATAACAAATAAAATAAAAACCAAAACGTAAACAAGAAAATAAAAAATTATGATATGGAACTTCAAGTAACCGGTGTTAATTGAAATAGGTCACAAGAACTGCATTGAATGATGTAATTTGAATATGATACAAATATAGTTGAAATTAAAATAAGTTGGTGCAAAGAAAACATAGAATGAATAGGAGAAATAGTTTAAGATTATTGTAAGAAAAAATACAATAAGAAATAGTGTATAAGCAGTGAAATTTTGTGAATAAAATTAGAAAAAATACTGACTTGAAACTAGTTGTTTTATTTCTCGATAACTTCGGCAATTAACTTTGCCATAATATAAAGAATTTTATAGGGCATAGACTCGAACTGAAAACCCATACATACATTACAGTCGTCAGCTTCAGCTATGACGTCATTTCCAGAGTGTTCTAGCCCCCTTAAGAGTGAGTTGACTGCAAGGTTCCAGAGAAGTGGTGATAGATGGCAAGTAACCAAGGAAGGATTATTTCCTACCCATGTTGAATGTCACCCGGGATAATACCATCCGGTCCTAGGACCTTGAATGGTTTGAAAGACCTAACAGCCCATTGCACTTGACCAAGGGTAAGAGGAGGGAGTAGTTTGCAGACGGTGGTTCATTAACCTGATAGAAGGCATTACCGCCAAGAGTGACACTTCCTGGAAAGTGAATGTCAAGGAGAAGCTCAAGCGTCTCCAAATTGGACGTAGTCCAGCAGCCCTTAGGTCGTCGGATTCAGTCAAGGCATTTGTGCGTGGAACTTAGAAGTTTACGAAGACGGCCAGTTTCGGCAGAGGATTCTACGATCGCGCAGTAGTTCTTCCAAAAGGCCTTATCCTCTTTTTGGCCTTATAGACTGTCCATTCGCCTGTCGCCTTCGCTCTATAAAAGAGCCTGCTACAAGATCGGTGAAGATTATCGTTCTCTTGGTTCCACCAGAGCGGTTTTCTTTTACCTTTATGGGCAGAAATTGTTGGGGGTCGTAATAGTCGGGGGTCCAATTTGTGAAATAGTGAAGGTAATGTATCTATGATCCGAAAAGAAGCAATCATGAGATAAAAACCAGACTCTAAAGTTAGTAGAGAAATCGGAGCTGACCAGAGTCATGTCCAGCACCTCCTTTCTGTTCGAAGTACGGAAGGTTGGTTCATCTCCCCCATTAGCTATAATAAGGTAATTTCTAATAATAAAATCAAAGAATCACTCACCACGTTCGTTGGTACCGGCACTGCCCCACATCGTGTGGTGGGAGTTGGCGTCCTAAAGAATAACTCCACAAAAATAACAAACAAACCGCTTTATTATTACTGATAAAGAGAATACGACAGAGTCTGCTGATTTAAATTTAGCAAGCCTGTAGCCGATAATATTCATTAGATAAATTTTGTAGATTATATATAAGACATACTGTTCACGCTGGCCACCCTACTTTTAAGCCTTAGACATAAGATTAGTTTAAGTGTATAAACCATCCCTGGATTAATGTAAATGTATTGTGAATCAGGGATGGAAAATTGATCTTAACAAATTGTACTAACGTTTACAAAAAATTGTACTATTTTCAGACCGATTGTACTAAAAATTCAATTTTTTTCTTTTTTAAACTTTTTTTATTATAAATTAATAAAAAAATATAAAGATAATTCATTACAGTGTGTAGTATTGATGTAAATGAACAAAAATAATAGAAAATTTTTCAAAAATGTTAGCGAAGTTTTGACTTCAGTATAAAAATTAGAGCGCCCTGGTAGTCTAGTGGGTAGTGTGCTAGACTATTAGCGTGAGGGTCGTGGGTTCGATTCCCACCAGAGGCTCTGGTCTGTGACACTACACCGGGCATATGGTCGAAGTTACTCAGCTCGTATAGAATTAGAATATAATTTGTAATTGTATTGTAATTAATAAATAAATAAATAAATAAATAAAAATTAAGGTTTTTAGTCTTTGCAAAATTACAGCACCAGTCTCATCATTTTTGTTCAATAAGAAACTTTATTTACCAAAAATATTTATACTTAAAACTTAGTAAACCCCCCTTATTAAAGTAAATATTCGGTCTTTGATATTCTTATAAAGATTATTTAATATTTCTCCGTCTATTTTCATCCACTCTTCGATCATTTTTAATTTGAAATTTTTCAGCACTGGTAAATTGTCTGTTATTTTGAATAAAATCTTCGGACAAGAATGGGGGAATTCGTTTGGGAAAACGTTTTCAATAATATTCGTATTAGGAGAGCAACCTCAATAGATTGTTTACGGAACCATTCCATCCTCTGTCTGCTGACATCAATTCTGGCATTGTCCTGTTGTAAAATATATTTTTTTCATTATTTTCTCTCAAGAAGGGGAAAGCAAATTACAGCTAAGAACAGTAAAGTACTCTGTATTATACATTCGCCTAGATGAAAACTGAAATTCGAGGCAACCACTTAAAGAAATAACTCCCCCAGCAATAGACTATATCTCCAAAATTAGAATTTCTAAGGTTACGACAGTAGTATCGATAGCCAGAGAATATGACCTGAAGACAATTCATTTTTTTTTTTTTTGTTATTATTGAAATGCTGGTAGTGCTATAATTATGAAAAGCTTTTTATAATAGGTAAACTTAACAACATACTTTAATACATAACTATAAAAAGGAATAAAAAAGTTTATGAGATCGAAATTTTAAAACATTATTTATGATAAATTTTGTACCAGCAAACTATTTGTTATTTCAAAATAATTAAATGACTTGAATAAATTCCTTGTTTGAATTAAATTAGAGACAATCAAAGGAAACCGATCATTTATCCCTTTGATTTTTATTAAATATTGGTATCAAAATATCCTTTCTAAATTTGCAGATGAATGTGCAACGGATAATATTCCTTTTATAACTCTTAATATATCAAATTAGCATCGAATTGCTATATGCAAATGAAACGAAAGAAAAAAAAAACTCATACGCTGATGAGACAGAATATATGAGTGATGTAATAAAGTAGAGAACATTTTCCAAATAATGCTAAATAAGTCATTGAGCTGCTATGGTGTTTTTGACTTCCAAATAGTGCTAAAAAAAGTACAATTGTATCAATTTTTCCATCCCTGTTGTGAATTATAAACAATAGAAACGAAAAGAGATCATTACTCGATCCACCCCCCCCCAACCCAAAGGTACGTTTGTGTACAATAAATAATAATTTGATTATTTGAACTAATACTTTTTGTATTTTCTTAATCCCAACTTCTCGCTAAATATTTTATTTTATAATTTACCCTGCACCCCCGAAACATTTGGTCCAATCGAGCCGGATCATCCCCTAAATAAAATAAAATATTTGCCGAGATTTTATTTACAAATTTTATTGGAATTTGCTAAATATTGGATCGCCATACTGGCTATTTTTTGTTGGATAAAGCACACCCTTTCTCTTTACCTTGGTATAATTTAATTTATAATTAATTATTTACTGATACAAGGTATGTAAAATACATTTTTTTTTTTTTTGGTGCTTTAAATAAGAAATTGGTGCTCTTTGTATTTAAAATGAAAAGAAATATATCTAAAGTGCAAGTGTAAGAATATAAAAGAAAAGCAAAAAAGAAATAAACAAAACTGAAATATACAAACAACACAGTGCATTGGTTTAGCCGTGTTGTTATTGTTGTATAATTATTAACAGTTGGAAGATCGCCACTAATTAGGGTGGCCGCATTTTTATTTTTAAATATATTTTGCAATATTTGAGTTTTATATTCTTACGCTAATATAAATCGAAATATATAATTTTCTTTCAATATTTTTAATTGAAAGTGTGATCTTTTTATCGCAATAATATATTTTTTTTTTTTTTATCGTTTATTTATTATATTACATTTTTAATAAACATTAAACTAAATAAACACTAGTTAACAATATAAATTCAAAATTATACAACGTCTCGTACAAGAGCTCTCTAGTATACGTAATATATATTAACAATCATTACTTTTGTGGGTATACATTATATTTAGTGTACTTCAAATGAAGAATATATTATTATAGTTATTTGTAATGAAAAATTTAAAAAAACATTACCTTTTTATGGTTGATTTAAATTTGTCAAAGAATAAAAGAAAGTAATATAACAATTTATAGATTTAGCCACCAAAATTTTTTAATTTTTAGTCTTTGAATAGTACGAGATACTTTATTACCTGTACTTGTATTAAATCTAAAATCGTTTGTCGTTAAATTACAACAAACACTTTTCACGTTAGCCCTTCTATGGTTGTGATAAAATATCGGGACTAAGTTTTCATTTTGTATGATTTTTATCTAAATACAAAAAAGCTTCAGGAGGCACAAATCCTTTTTCCAATGTATTAATAATATATTCTTCATTTGTATAGTATGGGGCCATTATAAAATTATTACTAGAGCATGATGTACATCTTTTTATATGATTTCTTATTAGGTCTATAATAAAGTTATCGATTCTTATTATATTTGATAAATTGTACAAAATATTGTTAGAAATATATTTTACATAATTGCTTTCTGAAGACCTATATTTAGAAACACAAGCCCTAAGACATTTTCTTTCGAACACTCTTAACTTTTCCATGTAGGATGGTGAAATATTGAACCAGATAGGACAGCCATAAGTAATTATTGGTCTAATTAATGTTTGGTACATAATAACTTTGACTCTTGGTTTAACATACCTTGAGTAAAATAAGGTTTTGTATTTGAAAAAAGCATTTCTTGTTTTATTTAATATCTCTTTTATGTGATTATTAAAATATAAAAATTTATTCAAATAGATTCCTAAGTATTTTACTGTATCCTTATTTGGGATATTAATGTTATTTAAATTAGATTTAATTCCAAATTGTTTCCAATTTTTCTTTATATTAGTATTGCATTTATCCACTGGAGGTCTGAATAGAATGGTTTCACATTTTGTTGTGTTAATTTTCATAAACCAATCCATTGTATATTTTTCTACCATATTAAAATTTATTTGAAAATTTTGATTTATTTTTTCAATGGTGCTATCAGCATTATAAATTATAATATCATCTGCAAAGGATATTATATTTTCTATTTTGCCCAGAAGATCCAATAGAAATAAATTAAAAAGAGTACGTGAGTTCACTGTGCCTTGTTGTAAACCGTTAATTATTGTAAAAGTGTTCTTACTTTCAACATTTTGATGAAACACTTTAAAAGTTTTATTGGTGATCATATTATAGATTAATAAAATTTGGCTAAATGGAAATTTATAATTATTTAATTTAAATATAAGACCTGGAATCCAGATGCTATCAAATGCTTTTTCCATGTCTATTAGACATGCTCCCGTGCAGAGTTTCCTATTCCAATTCCAATTGATGTTTGAAGTTAATAAATTTATTGCATTTATTGTGGAATGTTTGTACTTGAAACCAAATTGTTTCTCACTTATTAAATTTTTGTCTTTACAGAATGTGTTGATATTATTATTAATGTGTATTTCAAATATTTTACTAATATTAGGAAGTAAACTGATAGCACGAAGATTTTTTGGATTGCTTACATCTTTATCTTTTTTAGGTAGGATTACAACTTTAGTTTCTTTCCATTTAATGGGAAAGTAAGAATAGTTTAGCATGTTATTAAACAAATTACAATATTCGAAAATAATTTCATTGGGTACATTTTTTAATACAATATTTGGTATTTTATCAACACCAGAAGATAATTTACCTTTTAAATTATGAAAAATATATATAGTTTTGTCCCTTGTTATGAAATAATTTGCAGCTTGAGTATCATTCATGTTATCAGCCGTTTTTTCGCGTGAAAAATTAATTAAGGTAGTTTGATTATTTTCGTAATTATCTTTCATTTCTAAAAATTTATTAAAATAATTACTAACTTGCACCTGTACTCTATTACTGAGATCAATTGGTTTGTGTGAATGAATAGATTCTAAATATGCTCCAACAACATCCAACATTTGCTCTTGATTACGGATTACAAAGTTATTAAAGTTGTCTTTTTCCAGGTTGTTTGGTAAAATACCTGCTCTGTTTAACAAGTTTTTCGATACTTCTGGTATTTTTATATTTTGAAGATTTAAAGGTTTCAATTTCTTGAAATTCTTTTTAATCTCTTGAAACCTGTGTATTGAATCCTTTGGATCAATGTTAGTCAATTTTTCTTGTATATATTTATTAATACAGACCTGGAAATTTTCTTTAATTAATTTTCTAATCAATTTTAACTTAGCCTTTAATAGGACTAGTGACGACTCAGTTAAAGTATGTTGTAATCTATTATGCTTTTTAATACAATTTAAAATTTTACTTTTTGCTGCATGAAGTTTTTCTATAATTTTGTTGGCTCTTTTCGATAATGAATCAATGTTTTTATACTTCGGCGCAACTTCTTCCATAGTATCCACAATTATATTATTTAGTCTAGAAACGTGGAAATCAATTTCAGAATTTGATAAATTTCTATCATTTGGGATTTTCATTTCATTTTGTAATTTATTTTTAATTTTATTCTGAAATTTTTTCCAATTAGTTTTCCTAAAATTATATTTAGTTATTAGGGGTTCTGTAATGAATACAAACTCTTGCTGCTCACTATTCATTGAAGCTTTAATCTGGATAGCATTATGATCGCTATCGAAATCTAAGGTTTCAAGATTATTTAATGTATTGTTTTCGGTATGAATGTAAAGCCTACAATCTGCAATACAAACATCTATATATGATCCTGTTCTAGGAAAAGAAGGAAAATTTGATGCATAAATCCTACATCGGAAATTAATTTCATTATCTGTTAACCACTCTTTTAGTTTATTTCCTTTCTGATTGTTTGTTGGATTACCCCAATCTATATGTCTACAGTTTAGATCTCCTGCTAATAGATAATAATTGTTTATGTTTTGTAAGTTTAAGGAATCAAATAATTTATGTATCTCAGGTTTTATAATTGAATCATTATTTCCCGAAGGAAAATAAGCAGAAATAATATAAATTGATTTATTAGAAATCATTGGTATGCGAATTATGCAAGTTTCAAGACAAGTAAATGAGTCCGTTATATTATTTGAATATTTGTAAAATTTTAAGTTATTTTTGATTAATATTGCAGTACCACCTCCTTGTTTTGCGCCTGTCCTATCTTTTCTAATCATATTGTAGTTATAGAACTCTAACTTATGCCTATAATTTAATTTTGTTTCATTTAAAAGAACAATGTCAGGGTTGTGTATATTAAGAAATTGTTGTAGATTATATCTTCTACTTATAGATATTAAAGAATTTACATTTATGTGTATAATTTTCAAATTTTTGGATATTGTATTCTGATTATTATCCATATTTATACACCTACCATTGAGAAAATTGTGTCTATACGAGATGTTTGTAAATGTAATTGTTTTTGTAAATTTGCTATTTGGTTATTTAACTAATCATCATATTTTTTAGTTCTAATAGAAATGATTGATTACAATTTTCTGGTATGATATTTTAATTGACATTAACATTGTCATTACCTCTAACAACATGAGCAAAACTTGTGTCCATATTAGTAACTGTCTTGTTAACATTATTAGATTTATTTTCTATTAAGACTTTTTTTTTAATCTAAGTTTTTGTTGTAGTTGCTTATACACTTCACAACCTCTATATGCGTTGCGTTGCATACTACGCAATAAAGTTTATCTTTCTCATCTGGTGACACTTCATTTATAGCACATTTCCCTTTCTAATGGCTTGTATTGCATTTTACACATTTTGGATCTAGAAAGCAATTTGCTGCACTATGGAAAAAACCTTGGCAGTTACGACACTGAGGTATTTCCGGACGTCTTATCTGCTCCCATTTCACACAGCGATGTAATAGAGCCTTGATATTTTTAAGTATGTTTACGTTGCTTTCTGGAGATATTTGTACCAGAAAAATTGGCAAGCTGTAACCTTTTTCAGCTGATTTTTTAGTCGAAAATTGACTAGCTTTGATAAATTTTAATTCATCATTTTGAAATTTACAAAGTTCACTTAAAATTTCTTCTGTAGACATATTGGCCTCAAGGCCTTTAAGTAAATATGATTTCGTTTTTAACTCTTTCGGTGTAAAAGTATAAAATTTTGCTTTTGTTTTTTCTAGATATGTTTTAACTCTAATAAAGTCATTTATATTATTCAAAAATAATAATTTTTTATTACGATATTCTTTAATTTTAAATTCATTGATTTTCAACGCATCTTTAATAAACTCAATCAAATATTTTGTTTCAATATCAACAATGTTTATTGGTGGGATTTTTTTGTAAATATTTTTATTGCTATTAACCACTGTATTGTTATCTGTATTTGTTAACGAAACATTCTTATTCCTTGCTGTAATAGCTGAATTTAATTTTTGATGTTTTTCATTGTTTTCTTTTACTTGTTTCTCAAATTTCTTTAACAGGTTTTGATCACATTCTTTGTCGTTGTCAGTGTCAAGCACTGCATAATAATTGTTTTTGTGTTGTTTTTTTGTATATGAATCCATTTCAGAATTTTTTTTCTTTTCTTTTATTTTCAATATTAATATTATTGTTATTGTTATTTAGAATATTTATATTATTATTTTTTAGAGCTTCATGCTCACACATAATATTATTGTTTGTCTTATATTTTTAAATATTTCTTTTATTTATTTTTATTTTTGTTTTTAGAGAGAAAAAAAAAGAAAGGAAACAACTAAGTTGTTAATGTTTTTAATGTAAAGCCAGTCAACGATTCTGATCTCCATAATGCGTGTGTCTCTCATCACAGTCGCGATCGAACTCTCACAATAATATATTTTTTATTATATTTTGATTTTTAAATTAATATTTTGATCTTTTATAACATAAAATAATTTTATATATTTGATTTCGAAGTATTTTGTAATCTTCCACCCTACCTTTTTGAATATTGATTTGAAAGTTTAGTTAATCATTTTTTCCGATTTTGTACCCTTTTAAAAATTTATCACGCATATTCCTCTTTTTTTTAAATTAAAGTGAAATTTTTATTCTCTCATATTTCAATTAATTTTTTTTGTGAGTAACTCTATTCTCTGGAGTTTTTTATAATTTGGATTTCGTCCTGAAACTTTTTCTTAAAATTTTCTTTTCTTTTTTTTTTTTTGATTTTTGCTCGAGTTTTTGATAAGAAAAAAATGGTCGCAATGCGTAATTTAAATGGAAATTACAATCGTTTGACAGATTTGGAAAGCTTTATTCAGGCTATTCCGCGAGAGGAACATTCGGTTCACTCTCTAGGTGTTCATCGGCAGGAGTTGACCCGTTTGTGGGAAGTCTTTCGTGAGAGTTACGATGACTTGTTGGCAAATGCTGATGACACCAAAATCTCAATAAAAGACGCGAGGGCCAAGTATATGTCCGGATATACTTTGTATTTTCAATCCGCCTCATTTATTGATGGTTTAATTGATAGCCTTAAGAGTAAGGCCGCGAAACCGGTTAGTAGCACCATCCCCATTCACCTTCCCCCATGTGACACCCCGACCTTTTCTGGCGATTACGCTTCGTGGCCAACATTTAGAGATATGTTCTCGGCCATTTACGGTACTAACCCCCATATTGGAAATATTCAAAGGATGTATTATCTTTTGCAAAAGACTGAAGGTGAGGCGAGGGACATAATTCGCACTTGCCCCATGACGAATGATGGTTTCGACATGGCTTGGCAGAATCTCGTCGATTGTTACGAGAATAAAAGGGTGTTAGTAAATTCTCAGTTGAAAACCCTCTTTAACCTCCCTTCCATATCCAACGAATCTGGCCCTTCCATTAAACGTTTGCAACGAACAATTAATGATTGTATAACGAATTTGTCGTTGCTGGGCATAGAGACTCAAAATTGGGACATAATTTTTGTGTATATTTGCTCCATTAAACTTCCGGAATATACCCTGGGTCTTTGGGAGTAGTCTCAGGGGCCTTGCTCAGACCTACCCAAGTGGAGAAAAATGGATGAATTCCTGACTGCCAGATATCGAACTCTAGAATCAGTTTCGGATATTATCGGAAGCAACAATTTTGCCCAAAGTTCTGCTCAGATTGATAATCAGAGCAATTCCAGTAATCCCCGAAGATACAGAATTTATGAGACTGTGTCCCCTAACTTACCCCAGAGAAAATGTCCAGTTTGTGGAGAGAATCATCCTATTCGTTTTTGTTCAGACTTTTTGAGAATGACGGTTAGTGCTCGCTTGGCAACCGTTAGAAGATATAGTTGCTGCACCAATTGTTTAGCCGTTTCCCATGAGGCCAAAAGATGCCATAGCTCTAACGTTTGCTATATTTGCAAACAAAAACATCATTCGCTACTTCATCGTATCGAATCTTCCCCCCGGGAGGAACTGAGGACTGGAACTAACCCCGTTAACCCTTCTACCCCAGACAGTTCTTTGGAAATTCCTCGGCCATCTCCTATACAAAAGCGAAATGAAGTGAATAATGGCCCATCTACAACCCCTGCTTCTCGACCTTTTCAAAATTTCGCTACCCGAATACAGTCCACCCCGTCTTCAACAGTTCTGTTAGGAACTGCGGAAGTGAATACAAAATTGGATCATGCCCTGTTTTCTGCGAGAGCTCTGATTGACCCAGCATCTCAAGCTACTTTCATCTCTCGAGAGTTACAGCGGAAGCTACTCTACGCTACGGAAGCAAACTCTAAAGAAGTTTGTATTATTTCGCTAGGATCTCCTATTGATCCCTCGTTTAAGTTGACCACGGAAGCGTATATTGTTGAAAAGCTCACTGGTCAATTACCCACATGCTCGTTAGCGAAAAATGATGAAATAGATGCACCCGATCTCCCGTTAACGGAATTTAGATATGCTCATATGGATTTGCTATTGGGTGGAGATGTTTACTCCCAGATAATGCTATCTGGAGTTCGAAAGGACCCTAAAAACTCTTTGATCGCGCAACAGACCGTTTTCGGTTGGATTGTAACTGGCAAAACACGTCAGTTAAATTCGTTACCCTTTAAGTCTAGAATCCCTACAGACTACAGTCTTGGTCGATCCCGTAGAAGTGCGTTTGCTCAAAATATGAAACCTGATCGCTACAGAGTCCCGAGTTTAAAACCTCATACGAGGAAGTAATTGGGGGAATACCTTTCCCTAAACTACCCACTGGACCCTGACTCTATTTTATTACTTCTCCATCTCAATTTAGTATTTACATCATCATAGCGTTTTTAACTCCCTTCACACATCTTTTCTTTTGAGCTACCCGCACATCTACTTAGATTCCGAATTTTTGACATTGTCAGACGCCAGCACCACTAAAACTCTGGGTTTACGTTGGAATGCGAGCATTGATACATTTTGCTTCAAGCTCCAACGCCCTATTTCCCTATAGTCACAAAACTATCTGTCTTTTTTCAAATAGCCAAAGCTGTTTGACCCCGTTGGGTGAGTGGCACCTAAAATCGTAGTTGCTAAGATTGTTATGCGACAAAGTTGTAAAAGCAGAACAGATTGTGGCGAATGTTTGGAACCCATGACGTTTAACAGATGGCTCGAGTTTGTCGATAATTATTCGTACATCGACAGGATTAACATCCCCCGTTGGGTTAATTTAACCCTCAGCGTGAAGTATTTCATATAATTTGTGATGCTTCTGAGAAAGCATATGCTTCCATTCTGTATAGTAGAGTCCTAACCCCGTCTGGTGAATTTATCACCCACTTGCTCGCTGCCAAAGCAAAAGTTGTGCCTTTGAGAGCTCTGCGATGCAACTCTATTGGCAAAAATGGTATTTTCACTTCGTAAGAAGCTGAATTTTACCTTTGTGGGACAGATTTGACTATCGTTCTGTCCTGGTTCCAAAACCCCCGTGCCATTGGCCAACTTTTCCGGCAAATCGAGTATCGTTTATCGTGGACCAGGTAGGCACTGACAAATGGAATCTCCGTATGATGGCCTCTTACTCATCAAAACAAACCTATCGAAAAGATGTTGTTGTTTCATTTAATATGACCCCCTACCGATCCGAAATTTGGTCGAATACAACGGTTTTATCTCGTCCCTAATTCAAAATGAAAGTGTCCGAAATTCGAACTGCCAATGGCGTTCCAATACGGCCAAGTGTGAAGCCCATGCGGCTTTCTAACCCTCACTAAGAACAAAGCTAATTCGTTCTCTTGTTTTTTTTTCCTTGTTGCGTGTTTGTCGTTTAATTCCAGATAGTGTAATACCCCGTAGGCTAATTGGCGAACGCCTAAAGGACAAACACCTCGAAACAAGCTGGCAACAATAAGGATCCTGCTCACCCAGTACGGAAGAAGACGAGCGCAACCCACAACCAAGCTCGTGTTATGTTCATTGCCAGCAAAACCTATCGTTTTTATATTTTATAAATATTTTTACAATATCCTGAATATTTTGTATTATTATATGCTATTATTACCCCTGAATTGTATTTTTGATCTCTGGCCAGGTGACTTCTCGGTTCTCTTGTTGCAATGTTGCAAGGGGGGCGGGATGTTCACGCTGGCCACCCTACTTTTAAGCCTTAGACATAAGTTTAGTTTAAGTGTATAAACCATCCCTGGATTAATGTAAATGTATTGGGAATTATAAACAATAGAAACGAAAAGAGATCATTACTCGATCCACCCCCCAACCCGAAGGTACGTTTGTGTACAATAAATAATAATTTGATTATTTGAACTAATACTTTTTGTATTTTCTTAACCCCAACTTCTCGCTAAATATTTTATTTTATAATTTACACATACAATAGCAACTGCTTAGAAATGGTCTAAATATGGACCATTGTTATTATGTGCCACTGTGGTATAGGAGGATTGGCACTACATGGCACCGGCTATACCGGCCACTTTTAGTCTTTTTATTCGTGCAAATGAATATCAATGAAAAACAGTTATTAATAGACGTGTATGTAACTTGGAATAAAAACCGCAGAAAATGCAAGAATCGCATGTAACGCAAGGTCGCATGAAACAGAAGGTATGGACTTTCGGCTTAAAGTCGAACAGGTGAAATGCACTACAGAAATCAGCAATGAGTATTCAAAAAGATGAGTAGAATCGAATCACACTTATAAAGGTATACGCGACTCAGACATCAAATTAGCGGTATATTCTACAGTGAAGAGAACCTTTGCAGAGACCCAGGAGACCACTCGCACGATTTTTAGACTACAATTAAGCAAATTGCGAAAAATGGAATTCGTGGAGGATAAAGAATGCATTTTAAATAAATTGAAAGAGATGCTGAAGCAAGTTTTGGAAGAAACCAGGCGAAACGGCAAACTTAAATGTTGTAATTGTGGAAAGGACGGTCATTTCCAAAGAAACCACACGTGACAAGTCAAGATCCGTGTCACCAACAAGACGACGTGTCATTGTTATACAGAAGGCTTCTGATGAACACAACGTTGAAACGGTTAAATGCAGGAAAAGTCGCGGAAAACGTATGGATAGCAATGATAGTCATGTTACTGAAAGTTCAGAAAAGAACGCAAAAAAATATAAGACAGTGATACCAAACTATTGCCATTAACAAAACGAAGAGGCATAAATGTTTTTGTGAACAACTGGGTATGCCGTTACGGGGTTGCAATGGAACTACATTCCTATGAAGGCAGAAGTTTCAAGTCAGCTGTATTCAAGCAGATCTGTGAAGTATTCAAAAGACTCGGAGCACCCTCAGTCAGACGGAGTGGTAGAACAGTTTAATCGGACCCTAGAGGGATTCTTGTAGAAAGTAGTGAGCGAATAACAGAAGGATTGGGACGAACACATTCCGAAGATTCTTCTGGCATATCGACCTATGGTGGCTTAAGGTTTGGTGTTACGCACGCCACAGAGAGGTATGTCACATACACTGGAAAATAAGAAAGCCTAAATTAACCTCATGAATTTGTGGGCACACGTATAAAAATGGTCAGTATTGGAATGAATAGTCGCCGTGGTCTAGTGGGTAGTGTGTTGGCTTATTAGACAAAAGGCCCGGGTTCGAATCCCAGGTCAGACATCAAAACGAAAAAAATATTTCTTCGGCGACTTCCTCTCAGCAGATTTCTGGCAAAGACTCTGAGAGTAAAAATTGCCATGAAAAGCTTCTCAAAAATCTGTCTTTCAGAGTCGACTTTAAACTGTAGGTCCCGCCACTCATGTATAAAATTAACGCACACAACATAAGTGGTGTTAGAAGCTAGGTCGTAATCCTGACTGGAGGGTTGGAATGAAAACCAGGTATGATCGTGCAGCTAACACGGAGGGGTTCCATGAGGTACAACTGGTTCTACTCTACAACCCAAAGCGGAAGAAGGGATTGCCCCTAAGCTACAAACCAGCTGGGATGGACCGTATAAAATGATTAAACGGTTAAACGATATCGTGTTCAGGATACAGAAATCTGCCAGCCCCGAACAAAAATGAAGGTCGTACATAGGGCGACTGATAAAATATGGGAAAAGGAAAAAGGAGCCTATTCATGATGAACAGGCGTAAATGGGCGGCAGTGTTACGAAAATAGAAATGGTGTACATCGTTTAACATTAAAATGAGCAAAAGCTACACAAACGAATACAAACTTGTTTCAAGTAAACCAACGACATCAGTATGAAAGGAACAAAGGGGATAGACAAGTAAATAGCCACGCAACAATAAGCAATGGGAACAAAATACACAAACAGCAATGAAGCCGTGATAGAGTTCTCAAGAAGGCAAAACCCCGAACGTTAGACTTCAAGAACCTTAATCAGACTGATTGTGGACAAGGAGTATTAAGAACTCAGTCAGTCTTGTGTGAAGACGCGTTGCGTTTGAAGAGAACAGTCGTGGATTGAATATCGTCGTTGAAAAGATCTTCGTTGTAAGTAAAGGAGAATAGCAAACAAGCAATTATTTTTGTATTTGTCAAGTTGTAAACGGTAGCATACAAAAGTAGTGGAAACGTTAAAGAGTTTAATTGAAACTAGACACATATTTGTTTTTATTTTGTTTGCAATCATCGAACTTATATCTTAAACGTTTTCAAAAAGGTAAAAACGTAATAATATCATAGAACCTCTATTTATATTCGAACAACACGTATGATGGTGTTGATTTCGACTCTCCATAACTCAACATATACAAGAACCACAAAATAAATAACTAGAAGATTGTGTGTTTGCTCTGCTTGCTGCTCTGTCATTTATGCTTATGTGTCTTTTCTCTTTTTTTTGTAAATTTTGATGAGTAATTCGAGTCACTCGAATCATTTATAAATATTATAGGTATTTATCTAAAGTTATGAATCTAAATGAGTGGGCTTATGAATCAAACATATTTCGAATGGTATGAGCTTGATTTCAACGTTGTACGCATATTCATTGCAATATCTACTTATAAATCGACGTCATAGCGAGAGATGAATCCGAGCAGTAAAATTTTGATATTGGGCCTGTGCGTAAAAGCATTACTGCGCTGCATAATATGATTATTTTGCGCTTATGCTTATGCTTCTTTTTGCAGATTTATTTGCTTGCATTTACGAACGAACAAACAGCAAAAATGGAAAAATTATTAATAAATTTGATTTTTGAACTGAACGATAAAACAAATGACAAAATGTTGTTAAGTGCACAAAAAAGAGGACATTTAAGGAAGAAACAAAGAAACTATCTCTTATAACTCTCATTCTCTCTCTCAATGCAACAACCATTTTTATGACCAGTGTTTTGTGTTTATATACGCATAATATGATTTACATAATACGTATAATATGCAGCGCAGTAATGCATTTACGAACAAGCCCATTGTAGACACACTTATGTACATATATCCAAAATTTCATGAGTGTTTATGAGTAGAGAAAAAGCTATTCATTGCTGATCTCTGATACACTAACATCCAACTTGTTTCAAAATGAATATTTAAGTAAAAGAAGAACAATAATATAACAACCTGTTAACAAAATAGAAAAATTCAACAATTTTTTTGCGAAATAAATATCCATTATAAAAGTAAATAAAAAATAAATTACAAAATCACAATGTTTATTTCATAATAATGAAACAATATCATAGCATACAAAATACAACAGATGATATAACAAATAACAAAGTAAACAAATTACGATATCTCAGTTGTTTTGCTTGCAACTTCTGATAAAATGAGTACGGCCGTGTTTTTATTTGTGCTATTTCTTAAGGCTAAAGTCCACAATATCTGTTTCATGCGACTTTGCGTTACATACCGTTTTTATTGCAAGTTACACACAATGCGTTTTATGCGACTGGTTTTTTGTTATTATCAGCTGTTGTGGTAAACAACAAACAAGCAAACAAGAACATTTTGGGAAAAAATAAAAAATCAAACTGGGATTTTAAAAGAGTTTATGGCATTCATTACAAATTTATGAGGATACATATGTGATATTTTGTGCTGCTAAGGCCTATGAAAACCCTCAAAAGACACAAGACAAGTGTTTTCAGAATTTTAAAGTATTTTCCTCTTAAATTAGTACTAAAATTTATTATGAAATAACAAAAATGCGAAAATAGTAATGCGCTATTTAAACATAGTTACCGAAACCATACACAATAGTATATAATTTATGTATAGCTAAGTCGCATAGAAAAGTAGAAAGTAAACCTACTTGATGCACTCTATGCGTCTATGCATTCAATGCGTTTTCGTCTTTCACTTGTCACAAACAACTACACTGATTTTTTTTCTAACTCAAGGTCGAATGAAACGGATGGAATGTACTTTCGGCTTAAGCCTATTTGATGCATTTTATGCGTTGTCCTCTATAACTTGTCACAAACAACTTTTTCGGTATACGCATGTAATGCAAGGTCGCACGTCACGGATGGTATGAACGTTTGGCTCTGACTTACACTGAACAAAATTTTTGAACTACCCAAATTTTATATTTACTTATATATAAAATTTATATATTTGGAATTCCCCGCAACTACATATTACTCTTCTTTAAGTATTTTCTTTGAAAAAATAATAGTCGTAAGTGCGACCTGTAGAGGTACAGGTAATCCCCGACTTACGACTGACCCTCAAAGTTAGTAATACAGTATGTAATTTTTTTCTGTAAAGGTACAGGTACTCCCCGAATTACAACAGAGATAGGTGCCTCTGTCATCGGTCGTAAGTCGTAAGTCGAATTTCATATAAATAAAATTTAAGGAAAGAATTACATACTGTATTACTAACTGTGAGGGTCTGGAGAAATGAAACGACCCAAAATTCATATAATTCAAACTTTATTTACTAGTTCCATCATTTTTGCGATGATATAAAATTATGAATTTAAAAAATTCCGACTTGAAATATGTATGTAATCGAATTTTTTACTGCTTTTTATTTTTCTCGTATATTTTATTGATTCCCCGCAACTACATATTTGTTTCTTTTAACTATTTTCTATGAAAAAAATTTGGTAGTAAGTGCGAATAGTCGTAAGTCGGGGACTACCTGTATTTCACTTCACTCAATTACACTGGATAACTTATATACATATATATATATAAACACTCATATTTTACAGAAAATTACTTACTTGAAATAAACTTCTTATATTTTTAATAGACTGTAATTTTTTAGATCCAATACGGGACATAAGATAAACACTATTACATATAATAAACATATATCTGACGGGCATTAATGTAACGCTATTCGCCTTAGGAACCAATTTCCATCGAAATAAGATAGATTGTATGGACGCATAAAAGATTTTTACTTTCAAAACAAAAGAAAACAATAATACCACAATGAGACAAAACATCAACGGCATCATTTTTGCTACTTTTTAGCTATTAGGTCAATAGGTAGTTAGCTTAAAATCACCAAACTGAATATTTTATAGTAGTTGCCCTAACATCACCAGTGATAAGAGAAACAGGTCTTCTTTTCACTGCCTCATGAATTTTAGAACTTGTAACAAAAATTCAGTGGACATATTGTAGAAACTCTATTAAGCTAAGAATGGATAAATCGCCTTGAATATTTAAGAAGGCTAGCATAATTTTAACTGATTTCAAGGCACATCAGTTGCGTTTACATCAGAGATCAGCAATGAATCGTTTTTCCGCTACTCATAAGCAGTCATGCAATTTTGAATATGAGTGATTCAACAGAATTCAAATTCTACTACTCTGATTCATTCGTACTCGCTATAACATTGATTTATAAGTATAAGTAGCAATGAGTAGGAGTACAACGTTGACATCAAACTCACATCATTCGAAATATGTTTGATTCATACGCCTACTCATTCTGATTCATAAATTTAGAAAAATACTTATAAGTGATTCGAGTGGGTCGAATCATTCATCAAAATTTACAGCCTTTTTTTTTTTTTTTTTTTATTCGAACGTCCCCGGCCTCACACTAACCCACCCTCACCCGACCGCGGAGAGCTCGTCCCCATTACGCAGGGACACGTACACACAACAGTCCGGACTGTAGCGGAAAAGGGAAAAGCTATGGTAACTAGAACATAAAACAGCTACAGAACTTAATCACAAGCTGAACAAGGTAACAAAAAAAAAACAGAACTATCTAAGACAAGAACAAAAATACGTTTTTATACGATAATTTATAAATTAATGCCAGAATACAAGCTACGTTTTATATTACAAACACAACAATTAAAATCTATAAAGTCATAATGCGAATTAAAATCATTACATAATCTACGAAAAGGAAAATTACATGCATAATTCGATCTATAGAAATCTAAGGAAAGAGGACGATAGTGCCGTGAAAATCTTGCTGGAATGCTGAAATTCAGGTTACAAAGCAAAAACTAAGAATCGATATCACTTTAACCATATTAAAAACAAAACAAACCCCTAAAACAGTCCTTCTACGTTCCAAAGTAGGAAGTTTTATCAAAGCTATTCTATCCTCATATGACGGAAGCCCATTGGCATAATCCCATCCTAAGCCACGTAAACAGAATAATAAAAACTGCTTCTGCACAGCCTCAATTGAATCACTATAACAACGATAGTATGGATTCCAAATAACAGACGCATACTCCAAAATAGATCTAACAAGTGAAATGTACAGTAGTTTTATTATATAACGATCAATGAATTCACTAGCCCATCTTTTCACAAAACCAAGAACAGCTCGAGCCTTGCCAATCATCAAACTAATATGATCAATAAAAGACAATTTAATATCCAATAATACTCCTAAATCAAGATATGAAGGCACAGTTTCCAAAGGGCAAGAATTAATCACATAAGTGGACGAGATTACACCAAGGCGAGAGAAAACCATGCATTTACATTTTCTCAAATTAAGATCCATTAAATTTATCCTGTGCCAAGTAACAAACAGCCTGGCCATGATCATCATCAAAAGTATAAAATAATTTAACGTCATCAGCATACATCAAAATATTACAATCAGAAAGAGCACAGGAAGATCATTCAGAAACAATAAAAGCAGTAAAGGACCCAAATGGCTGCCCTGCGGAACACCAGAAGTAACATATACAGTCTTAGACAATACATTCCTAAACAATACCCTCTGAGTCCTAAGGGAGAGGTAAGAGTCTAGCCAACGAAGAATAATATCAGGAATACCGATTAGAGAAAGTTTAAGAAGCAAAATTCTATGATCAACCCTATCAAAAGCTTTACTGAAATCAGTATAAATTACATCAGTCCGAGCACCGACAAGAAAGCCCCTGAAAACATGTGTAGTAAATTCAAGAAGATTTGTGACAGCCTTTCAAAAAACCATGCTGGAAAGGAGATATTAAAGATCTTGTATTAAAAAAGAGATAATCCGTCACTAGTTTCTCCATCAACTTGGGAATAGCACTGAGCTTGGCAATACCCCTGTAATTGGAAATATTAGATTTATTACCCGACTTGTGCAAAGGAATTATGAACGAACTCTTCCAAATAGATGGAAAATGGCCAACCCTCAGAAGCCTATTGAATATAAAGGTCAAAGGACCACTCAAGACAACAGCACATTTTCTTAAAATATAGGCCGGGACCCCGTCAGGGCCCGGCAAGTATGTAAGTTTCAGTCCAGACAAAGCATCAAGAACAGACTCCTCATCAAATGAGTATATGTTAGGAATAGAGACACTTCCCACAGAATAAGGATACCCGCCACTCAGATCAGGGCCCGGGTCCAACTGCCTATAAGTAGACTGAAAGAAGTCAGCAAACATATTCGAAATATCAAGGTGACTGGAGGATGATACATCCCCGTAAAACATCTCAGTAGGAAACAAAGATGATTTACGTTTAGCTCGAACGAAGTCGTAAAACGACTTAGGATCATTAGCGAAATTCGACTTGACTCGAATCATATATTCCTCATAACAGCAATGATTCATTCTACGATAATCCGCACGCGACCTAGAGTAAAGAGCATAATCAATATCAGAACCTGATCTAACAAACTTTTCAAATAATTTCGATTTCCTATTCCTCAACCTTGACAGTCTAGCCGAATTCCATGGAGGGCCAGAACACTCCAAACGACTTTTTACCAATGGAACACACTTCCCAAAACATTTAAATAATACATCATAAAAGCCACCCAAGATCCTGTCAAGTGAAAGAGAGTCGTACGGTGGCGAGATAAGTACAGACGACCAATGAACAGAGGACAGAAGCGTATTCAAACGACTAAAGTCCGTACGATGGAAATTAAAACACCTCTCATTATCAAATGAGCGATCAATTGCAGGAGATAAACAAAGATCAACTTCAATAGAAAGTAACAACGTAGGATGATAACTATCCTCGGGAATAGATATAGGATCAACTCGAAATAAAGAAGAAATACTTGGATCCTCCAAAAACACAAGATCCAAAATTCTCCCCATTGAATTAAATACACCATTAACTTGGAAAAGACCTAGATCACACATACCGGACAGGATTTCATCATAGAATGGAACTGAAGAACATGGCACCAATGACCCAGACTCAGGTGAAAAATTCCAAGATATATGACGAAGATTAAAATCACCTAGAACTACAATAATCCCCTCTTGCCCCATTGAATCCATTACCTTAGAAATCAAGTCAAAGTGAGCCCTATAAATATGAATGTCAGCACAGGGAGGAATATATGAACAAGTAATGTAAATAGACTTCCCACGATTATAGACCCTAACGCAAATAAACTCAATATCCTCCGAAGAACTAAAGTCAATTAATTCAGATGAGTATTTAGAACAAATTGAAATAAGAACACCACCACCATTTCTTAACTTCCTATCCCGTCTATAAATATTAAAATTACTAAACAAAATCTCAGAATCAAAAATATCAATTCAGCAAAGTCTCAGTAAAAGCAATTACATCAAATTCAAAATCAAAACTACTATTATAAAGCGAAGAAAGTTTAGACCTGAGTCCACGAACATTTTGATAAGCAATTCCGAAATTAAAAGACAATTTAGAAGCTAGTTTTTTCGAGAAATAGAACCAGGCAAATCAACACCATTCCTACGATGTGGCCAGAATGCAGGATCAACAATTTCACCAAACTTTTCATCGGCAACATAAAATTTAAACGAAGAAATGCTACTATCCAAGGATGGCCTCATCTTATAGCAACCAAACTCAAAAGGCTCTCTAATCTTCGATTCAACAAAACATTTAATATCATCGACCGAAGTATCGCAAGAAAGACGTGACAAAAAAATTGTTCTTTTAGGTTTAACTATAACCAGTTCCTTTGTTGTTGTTACATATGCAAACAAAGAAGAAAGGAAAGACAAAGACAACAAGCAAAGCATACACACAATCTTCTTGTGAGTATAGAACTGTTCGTACGCGAATCATACTTATTTTGTGCTTCGTGTAAATGTTAAGTAGAGACGAGTCGAAATCAATAAGGTCATGCGTATTGTTAATTATGAATACGACGAGCACTTCCAACTTTGAATATGAGTAGTATGAGTATCATATTAAAATAAGTATGAATGCGTATAAGTATTAGAAATTATAAGTATGACTCGAATCTACTCATAGTTTTGAATATCCGTTGCTGATCATTGGTCTAAATCAACATTTTTAGTACAGATTCAGTCGAATTAACATAATATCCATGTAACAGTCCATATTGCATGGGACTGTGCAAGGGAAAGTCTGAGTGGTATACCAATCCCCTTGAAGAGTGACCTTCAAGGACGCTTGTAGATAATCTAAATTCTTGCATTTACTAAATGATCACAGTCCTTATAAGTGATTACATGCCCTTTGATTATGTCAGACAATCAGTTAGAATTTCTGTTGACTTGTGTATTTCAATTAAATCTACATACGCTTGAGAGAAACAGTGTCTAATTTATCTAGTGTGAAACTTTAATAGTCTTACGTTAACATACGTCACGTTTCTACGACTTCTACTCTTGGATTACCAGCCGATTGATATTGTTATCTGTAAAGTAATAATAATAGTTATTGAAATGTAATATAACGTTAATTTAATGTGAGAATCTGTAAAAAATAGAATTTTCTTACGTTTTGACTAGAATTTTTATCAGTCCTAACAACATGGTAATATTAAAAACTACTAAAACTTCATATTCAAAGTATAATAGAATGAAATTTCTTTAAATAAAACTTTGCATTTTACTATAAAGTAATGTAATGTAGGTTTACGGCTGCTGCTAGAAAACTTATTGATTTCTCATAATCATTCTGTTTGTATAGTCTTTTTCACTTACACAGCCAGATCTCACTTCATCCAGTTAGTCAGTATAGTTTTCCATGTTTAACCAATCAAATATCCGTAAGAGTTCAAAGTTACTTTCCGTTTGCATTTTAGGTTCACTAGAGATGAAAGAAAAAGTTTTAAATTTCGTACAAATTCCGTTCCTGAAATTCCTGGTTGCAGAGTGACTATTTAAAGGCCTGTTTCTATAAAACAAACCATTTCACTTGCATGTCTTTTTATATGGGAAACATTAACAAAATTGTGTGCCTTTGTGTGTGCTTTTGTTTCCATGCAATCCTTGTATTACAGAAACAGCACAAAAAAGTTTTTAATAAATACTCTTAAATAAGTATAAAATCGTTGAAATTTATCTAAAAATGATGTAATAATAACACTGTTAAAAGAGCAGTTGAATTAAAACAAATGACAAGGCGTCATATTAACAGAAATAAAATCAAGGCGAATTCATATAAGGTGGTGTTATTAGCCCATGTGAGTTTTTTTTTTTCACTACACACAAATCTGTTTGCGTGCAGTGAGCAAAAAAAAAATTACACTTACTACCTCGAAATTTTTTGTCTTAAGGACTAAAAACCCTTAAAAGCTTTATACTGATTATGAACATTTCTCTATTGGTTACGTAACAAGAAAATAATTTTTTGAAACTAAAAAATTCCCAAATTTTTAGGCAAAAAGCGGTGGTTTTTTGACTATGGCGATAGAATTTTCTAGAAAATCATCTTAAACAAGAAAATTGTCGTTTAATTTATTTATTAGTTTTTTTACAACAAGTGTACACTTTTTTTGCTCACTGTATATACATTCATTTGTTTATTTATTTCTTACTCCATTTTATATTTGCATTCTACACAATTTATAATTTATTTAAATATTCTGAATGTTTTGGCACAACTTTTGTTGTAGAATCCCATTTTATGCTTTACAGTATCCCTCTGAAGGTCGTCATACCTTTGTGGTTGCTCAAATCAGCTCGTATTTAAACATTTTTTTATTTGTACTTTTAAAACAGAAAATACATGTTGTTTTTATTAAAAAAAACACTGCGAATTGAGTTGTTGTGCAGTTGCTATCACCTAATTGAGTTCGCCCTGAATAAAAAAATATTAAAAATATATGACACGTTCGGACGTTGCATAATCGCACTAACATTCTTACGTAAAGTAGACGTTACTATTACATTACAGTAGCATTCTTTTAAAGTTGACTAACTGCGCTTTGACACTCTTTGTTACGAACAAATATATCCTAATCCTAATTCTAATATCCTAATATATATTATGAATCTTTCTGTAAGTCTGTTTGTTTGTTTGTTAGCCAATCACGTCTGAACGCTTGCACCGATTTTCTTGAAATTTGGGATATAGATCGGACTTTTGTCGGTGCAGATTATAGGCTATAAATCTTTTTAAAATTTTGACCAAAAAGGGAGAAAAAATGGAACAAATGGGGAAAAATGGTAATAGGTAATTTTTTACTATTTATCTTTGTTAGGTTTCCCAAATGTTTGTGGTTTGTTTGTTAGCCAATCATGCCTGGACCGATTTTCTTCAAATTTGGGATATAGACCGGGCTTTTGTCGTTGTAGGTTATAGGCTATAAATCGTATTAACATTTTAACCAAAAGGGGAGAAAAAATGGGACAAAGAGAGAAAAAATGTGCAATAATTAGTACTTCAATGTATAAATGTAGTATTTTATCTGTTTTATATTTTTTTCACGATTTAGCTTGGTTAAGTTTCCCAAATAGCTGTTGTAGGTTTTCCGTTTATAAAGTTGGACGAAAAGGGGGTCCAAAAGGGGGAAAGGGGCCAAAAATGGGCAAATTTTCTTGAAATTTGGGATATTGCTCGAGCTTTTGTCGGTGCAGGTTATAGGCAATAGAAATCTTTTCAAAATGTTTACCAAAAGAAGAGAAAAAATGGGACAAAGGGAGAAGAAATGGGCAAAAATAAGTAGTTTTATGAATAAATGTTGTATTTGATCAGTTTTATAGGTATTTTTTAAGATTTAACTTGGTTAAGTTTCCCAAATAGCTATTGGAGGTGTTCCGTTTATGAAGTTGGACTAAAAGCGGTCAAAAATGGGGGAAAGGGGCCAAAAGCGGGCAAATTGAGTGCATTTATATTTAGGACTTAGAGTATTCAAAAAACTGGGGTATATGTTAAACCGGTTTCCGAATAATTTGAAAAATTGCATTTTTTAAGAAACCGGCAATCCGCGAAATGCCGGGTACAATCTGCTAGTAACTTCATGAAAATAAGGTTTGGGTGAATGCAAATAGTAAGAGTTTGAACTATAAATAAGAATAATAAGAATAAGAATAAATGCAAAATTTTAATAAATGAATGTAAATACATTATACATCGGACGGAAGTAATTCTCTTGAGGAACCGGTTGGGGAGCGTCATTACTTATCGATTTAACGTTTTCTAAATTACTTTGTTTAGTTCTGGGTGCAAATTATGGCCAACTTAACCAATATTTATAAATTCAAGGGTAAAATATACCTAAGACCCATCCAAATGTACTACACATCTAGAAAGACGATTATTTATGAAATTTTGCTACTTTCGGCATAAGCAATATAATATATTGTATGTTTTTTGAAGTTTTTATGTTTTTTTCTTTTTAAAATACATATGTATGTTTAAGTGTATATGACTTATTATTCTTGATAAGCATGGGGGTTACACGTTAACAAACAATTGTTTGCATATAATACGTGTCACCACGGAATTATTAAACGTTATAAATATGTACACAAATATATATTTACATTCATTTATATATACAAACATAATATGTATGTATATATGTAGCCAGAATAAAATAAATGTACACTATAAATCTTATGCACGTGACATACTTTCGAATGATTTTACAAACAACCCTCTGTTCTTTATAAAAAGCAACCTAATATATTTGGCTCATTAACTCTTAGTGATTATTTCATATTTGCGCAAAGTGCAAAAATACAAATCATTCTAAAGTCAAATAAAAACCAATCATTTTATTTAAGTGCCCACATTTAAGGGATATGCATTAATAAAGCTTCTCACAGCAAATCTTCTAAAATTAAATCATACAATTCAACAAGCATGCCTTTTACTAAAATTATAACAAAAGTAATCAATTTGTTAACACGTCGTCAATAAATATTTTTATTTTCAACAATAATCGTACAATACTTGAGAAAGAATGTAAAAAAAAGAGAAATTGTACATACATATTGTATGTACAGCCCAGGAGTCCACAGGTTATTACAATTTAAAACTCATCCAAATGTAGACTATTATGTCAATAGGAAAACCTAAAACAAAAATTGGTTAAGAGCATATGATGAGTGCTTTTGCTATTACACTGTAAAATGAAATATATATTCGAGTTAAAGAACAAGACAAAATCGAATAAAATGTTGCCATCGTACTTGCATCTGAATTGGATGGCTAACTAATGTAGCATCATATTGTTAATATAGTTTTGTCGTATGCCTTGGTTCAGCCGATTTTCTGTAATTTAATTTTTTCTGTTTCTTTGTTTTTCCTATTCCTTCCAAGTAAAATTTCATATTGTAAAGTGTTTTTGAATATACGAGTGGTTTAACCGTGATTGTGGTATTAAAAATAAAAAATTAATTAAATAAAATAAACTAAGTATAAATTAAAAATAGTAAGTATTGTTGTGTGTTTTTATATTAGACTAGCTAAAACCGATATATAGCTATCGATATCTATATACATATATATAAAAAGGAATGTGTGTTTATTTGTTTGTTTGAAGTCTATAGACGGCTAAACAGTTGGACCGATTTCCTTGAAATTTTAACAGTACCTTCGACAGCCCTAGATGTTGATACTCGTAGCCTCTCTCCTTCTAAGCACGCATCGCGTTGATCCGGCGTCTCATTAGTTCTTGATCTTGATGATTAGGATCGGTTTCTTTGAAGATGTACATCACGGTAGAGGTGTCTCAGCAGCTCTAAGTGGTGGTGCTCCTATCCTCTCTCCTTCTACACGTGCATCACGTTAATCTGGTGTCTCCGCAGCTCTAGATGTTGATGCTCATAGCCTTTCTCCTTCTAGGTATAAATCGCGTTTATCCATTGTCTCATCAGTTCTTGACCTTGATGATTGGGATCGTTTTCGTTTAAGACGTGCATAACGTTGATCACGTGTCTCAGCAGCTCCAGATGATGATGCTCGTAGTCTCTTTCTTTCTACACGTACATCTCGCTGATCTGGTGTTTCTGTAGCTACTGCTCTCTGTGATCGTATTATTTTAATTTCTTTTCTTTTGGTTCTTTAAAAAGTTATGTATGCTGTAGGTAGCCAATAAATTTAGGCAGTATAGAGTCAACAATGGTCTGTGTCTATTGTTAATGGTTCCTAAGTTACACATGTCCTAAAGTATATGTTTCATTATAATGAAATAGGTATTGGGAATGAACACGGCAATACACACGACTTTAGTGCAATAGTTTATCAGATATATGATGTTTAGTATTTACTTCCTGTCTAAGAATTCATATTTTTTTTTATATATTAAAATTTACAAACTCAATATATAATTATCATTACAACATATATCCTATTGCTTCTTTTTTATTTTTTAAATACTGTTTTTAATACTTACAAATTTTACAATTTCTCTCTTTGCAATATTTACATTAGTTTAATTTTTAATACAATTGGGGAGAATATTATATAATTTTAGTGCTTTAGAAAAGAATGGCCTTTGCATTAATGTTGTTTTGGCCCTTTGCAATCTGAAATTTTCAACGTTCCTCAGGCTATACGGTTGTGCGTCCCTAACATACTGCATCTGTTCAGTTAAGTAGGCAGAATCATTTCCAATTTTCATTTTTAGTACAAAATTTAGAGTGCCAATCTTTTCTTTATATTCAGCCATTTGAGACAGTCCAACATTCGTTTTATTTCAGCGTATCTATTACATCTTCGAATTAAGCGAATAGCTTTGTTCTGCAATTTATTTATTTTAATGTGCGTGCAGCAAGTATACAAAATTTTTGACCCGAATTCGAAGTGCGGTTTTATTATTACGTTATAAATATTTATCGCTGTTAGTATCGATAATTTGCTTCTTATTCTTCTGAAAAAACCCATTTTTTACATATATATTCTATGTGCTGTTTCAGTTTTATGTCCTTATCAATTATAAAGCCAAGTTATTTAATTTCCTGTACCTTTTCTATTATCTCATTGTTGATTTTAAATATTTTATCACTGCTCATAATGATTCCCATAATTTTAGTCTTTTTTTCATTTAATTTTAATGTATTCATTTTTAACTAATGATTAACTTTATTCATATCGTATATTAATTTATCATAACACTCTTCAACCGAAGCTTCTTCAGTAAATATTAAAGTGTCATCTGCATATAGTACTATCTTGCATTTTTCCAAAATATTCGGCATATCGTTTATATATTATAAACAATAACGCTCCAAGTATTAAGCCTTGAGGTACTCCATATTCTACGTTAATTTTCTGCGATCTTTTATCATTTACTTTAGTCATTTGTTTCTCTTCCTGTGAGAAAAGAATGAAACCACTTTAATTCAATATCGCGAACGCCATACATGTATAGATTTTTCATCATAATCTCCCTGTCAATAGTCTCAAAAGCTCTCTTAAAATCTAAAAATATTGACAAGATTTTCCTATTTTTATCCACATATTTCCATTTATTTATCACATAATTTATTGCCGTTTCACACGAAAACTTTTTTCGGAAGCCTGATTGATAAATCGAAAACAGGTTTGAATGCTCCATATATCTCTCAAGCTGTTCTTTAGCTACTTTCCCCAAAAATTTTGTCTCAAGTCTCTAAATAATTGATTGGGCGAAATTCTTCACATTTTTTTATCTTCGCAACCTTTTCTATTGGGGTAACCATTGAATATTTCCAATTTTCAGGAAAAACTCCCATTTCTAAAGACTTATTTAAAATCTATAACATAGCTGGGCTTAATACATTTCAGTTGTCCAGGATCATTTTAACCGATACTCTTTTAAAATCATTCTTATTTTTTAAATTCTTTAAGTTCTCGTAAAGAAATTGCAGAACATTATGATCTATTATTTATCACAGGAATCTTGTTAATATATTGCACTTTATCTATAGAATCTCTTGTTAACTTAATACTATCGACAAAATAATTATTGAATTCATTGGCTATTTCGTAATTATCCTCAAGTTCTATATCATTAAATATCGCAGAGTGAATCGCATTTCTGCTCTTTTTAGTACTAAGTCTTTTATCTCCTTCCACATTTGTTTCTGGTCCTTGGCATTGTTGATTTTATTTTTTACATAATTACGTTTCTCATAGTCAATTTTACGCTTATATTTATTTCTTGTCAATTTATAGTCAATCCATGATTGCAGAGTGTTTTCCGTTATAGCTGTCTGGTATTTAAATATTTTTTCTCTTTTTAGTAGACTTAGACCATTATTAAACCAATCGTTATTGTTTTTATTATTTATTGTCCTTGAAAATGTAAATTTCTCTGTGGTTTTTTCCATATACAATTTCAAATTATCAACATTATAATTCAAATCTTCATTATCGCTATATATTATTGCACTATTAAATGTCTGCTTGTTATATTTAAAAATTTTAACTTGATTTCATTATCTCGACTTTCGCCATTTGTCTCAATTTTTATATCAATGCCTAATGATCTGATGTTTTGTTTTTATAATTAATTGCAGCTTTTATATTTTGGTTATTTGTTATTACGTAATCTATTATTGTGCATGAATTTCTCGTAATTCTGGTGCACACGTTGATAATCTGCTTTAGTCCGTTATCATTAAACACACTTTCGAATCTACTTTTATAAGTGATATTTTTGCACCAGTCAATGTTGAAATCTCCAACTATTATAATATCGCGGTCGTTTTCACAAATATCCTCTATTACATTTTCAAATGTTTCACAGAACTCACAATAAAAATGAATCTTGTCGTATTGTATTTGATCAAATGTAACCGCTTATCCAAAATTTCGATTCATTAACAATTTCACAAAAATTAGTTACTTGCCATACATTTGACAATATTATATATTGATGGTAATCGTTCAGTTGTATCTCGTTTTCTTCTATATCCTTAGTTAAATGGATCTCAGATACAATTATAAATTCTGGTCCTTCAAATGTTGCTATTTGTTCCAATTGATTAATAGTCCTTGTGTGTTCGTATAAATTCCATGTATATAAATTGATTGTTAACAAATTAGCCCCATTCTTCTCTTTTTCATATTCAGTTTATTTCTAAACACTTGACATTCTTTGCTTAAAACAACATGCTTTAACACAATTTACACATTTAACAATTATTTCTTCTGTAAATCCCTTTGAATTGTGCTTTTCATGGCATTTAAAACATATCTCTTCATTTTTGCATTCACTTGCTTTGTGGTTGTATCCTTGACATTTAAAGTATCCTATTATATCTGTACCATCGAATACTCAGCACTTTTCCCAACCAATGTTTACTTTTTAAAAAATCACTTTCGTATATGTTTCTCTATCCATTATGATTTTAACATTTTGTTTATTATGTTAATTTCGCAATCTCTAAATATCGTATTTTGCAGTTACAATTTTCTATTAGTTCATTTTTACTATATTTCAAACTCATATCCGTTGCAATTATTGACATCTCATTTTCTTTCGGAATCTTTATATCATAACTCTGGCTGATTTCGCTTTGTATCGCATTTCTTATCTTTTCGCGTTCATCGTTATTCTCGCTTTGGATTACAATTGTTCCATTTTTTCCATTTTCAATTTTGGTTATTTTTAAATCTATTGGATCGACCTTATTGTCAAGATCCTCTTTTGTTTTTTCTATTTTCTGTTTTTCTTTTGTTTTTACAACTAATGAAACCTGCTTTTTTATTTCTGGCAGCATCGAGTTTTTTACTGCTTCCACATGACATTTTATTTTGTTTATCATTTGTTTCTTTTATTGTTTTCTTTATTTCGTAACATATCTTTTCATTATTTTTCTCTATCGCATTATACATGTCCTTGTTTTTGTTTTCATATTCGTTTACCACACAATAGAGTTTTTAATCTCGTTTACATTTTTCTCACATACTTTTTGCGCGCAATCAATCTTCTTTAATCTCTCTTCATATCTTCTCTCTATTGCTTTCAACAGCTGTTTCAGTTCATTCTCATTTTGTTTAAGAGAGAATTCGAATTCATTTTTGTACTCAACCAAGTTGTTTTTGTTTTTGGTCACACCGTCTTGTATTTCTTTTAAAATAATATCAACATTATGGATGTACTGGATGCACTCATCACACATAAATCTAATTAAAGAATTAGACTCTAGAATTCTTGCAGAGTACTGATCAAGGCCTGAACACTTTACGGTACAATGATAAACATTGCCACGCATCCCTGAACATCTAACACCTGCTTCACCCCGTATTGCTCCTTTGCATTTATGGCACTCCGCCATTGCAAATTTTTACTTTATTAAGTCATTAATTATTTACCGGGCCGCTTAATGGATCCTCGTTAACGATGCTTCTTTCAGTCGCGTCTCGATCTTTTCGGACAGTCAGGCTGCGATAAGATCTCTGTCAGGGTTCGTGATCAACTCTAGGATCGTTAGGGAATGTCGCCGCTGTCTCGACCTAGTCTCGGGGCGCTTCACCGGTGTCTCTCTGGTGTGGGTCCCCGGGCACAGTGATATTCCGGGAAACTGTAGGGCCGACGAGCTCGCCAGAGCTGGTGCACTTCTTCCGGAATCCTCTTCTGTTGAGATGGGTATGCCACTTGCCTCGGTCAAGTTGACCAATTGCGCGGAGGTTCTTTCGGGACACCAACCTATCCTGGGTCAATGAGGAGTCCTGCTCCACCGTTAGACTTACCTGGCCCAGGATGGATGGAAGGCGTATCAACCGATTACTTGGTCTCGGTCGTGATGTCATTTCGACTGTAGTGGCCGTACTTACGGGTCATTGCATCATGGGTAGGCACGCCGAGAGAATGAGGCTCTCTTTTAACGACTTCTGCCGTGGATGCAGGTCCACTGAGGAAGAGGAGAGCGTTATTCACTTTCTTTGCCAGTGCCTGTCTCTTGCTAGGTGTAGATATAGGTCATTCGGCTCCCTCTTCCTTGTTAGCTTAACGGAGCTATCATCTATTGATATCAAGGATATAGCTTCGTTCATCAAATTTTCTGGCTGGTTTTCCAGTACGGGGTAGTCGTGCTTTTGTTATGCAGCCCTTGCGCTGATCAACTTCTTCCTTTCCCTGATTTGGCGGAACTTGGTTAGTACAGGGACTGCGTTTCACCCGTGGCATCACAACGGGCCGCCAGGCGTGCTCAAGTGAGCTTTGAGATATCAGAGCTACCACTACGACCTAACCTAACCTAAGTCATTTAATTAAAGAATTTTTATTATTTAAATATGCAATTTGCTAAGCATCACAAATATTTTATTCCTTATAATTTTTTTTGGTTTTTTATATTTTAATTGTTCTTTATTTAATTAATTAATTGTTCTTGAATTTAAGATACGAGAATAAGAAAACTTAAGAGCTTGCCATGTTATAATCTTCTCGAAGAAGTTTTTCTTATTTTTTTTACAAACTATTTTCCTTACCCGAAATGTTCATATGTGTGTTCATGCAAGATTCTACCTCTAATAGTTTTTCATGTAAACGAAGTTTTATATCAATTTTTTCACCAATTATTTACATGGATTTCAGTGTTGCATAGATATAAGAAGTTTTAAATTTAATTCATATGGAAAGTACCATGCTCCTTTTCCTAGTCAGCTAATTTTTAACTAAAATATTCATATTGATTTCGACAAAATTTTAGGACTTTGTTATATTTTCTAATTTAATATTTTTATAGGAGGTGACACGCTCATTACAGCAATTCTACCCATTTTGTTCGTATAGATGTCAAAGTTGTCCATACACAATTTGAGGAATCCAGCTATCGCAGTTTATGAGATATGCGACATTAAATACTTATTGGCGTGGCACCTTGCCTACTGTAAATTTAAAAATAAAAATTAGCCTATAGTTCCTTCCAGACTTACAGGACTGTACTGTTATAATTTCAAAAAAAAATCGGTCCGGCTGTTTTTAAATATATATATTCATATGAGTCTAACTGTTATACATTATAAGATATACTCATTTAATATTTTTTGTATGGGATGTGACACGCCCACTATAGCCAATCCGCCCATTTTGTTCCTATATACGTCAAAGTCGTCCATACTAAATTTGGCGACTTTAGCTGTTGAAGTTTATGAGATATGCAATATTAAATAATTATTGGGTATGTGGGCGTGACATATGCGATGTAAATTTTCTTTAAAGACTTTTTTTGTTTTATTTATGTGAAAAATCTTTGAAAGTCAGTGTTACCTCCTCAACAGCAATGTGCTTCTTTAAACTACTAAAAAACCACATCTTAAATATTCTGTGGTACAAATATTGTATACTTTATCACATGACGACTTTTTGCTCATTCTCTTAACTTTTCCAAACACACCATAAAAAGTATTATGTATTAATTATTGTATTGCCCCGTTTACTTTCAACTTAAGTTTAAAAGTTTCTTATTAGACTGCGTCTTCGACGGTTTATTGCTGTATCTCACTAAACCTTCCAGATCTATGGTATCTATGAGAGTTATGCCGCAAAGGACGCTTCATGTTACAATGAAACCACTTTTGAGGTACAAGTGGCTTAAGCGAAATAATAATGTTACTGGCTTAGTGTAAGTTCCTTAGAATTATGTATCCGCCTGATTACATTGCTCAGTATCGTTGAACATTTCTTAACAATGCCTGTCGTCCCATTTTGTCGGATTACGCTTCGCTCCTTCTTTCCAAACGGTTACAGATCAATCGATCTTAAATAGTAATCTTAAGGCCGCCGTGGTCTAGTAGGTTGTGTGTTGGCTTATTAGACGAAAGACCCGAGTTCGAATCCCAGGTCAGACATCAAAACGAAAATTTGAAAAATAATTTTTCGGTGACTTCCTCTCAGCAGATTTCTGGCAAAAACTCTGAGAGTAAAAAATTGCCATGGAATGCTTCTCAAAAAATGTGTCATTCGGAGTCGACTTTAAACTGTAGGTCCCGCCCACTGTTGCCAATTTGACGTTTTTCCCGTCAAATCTGACGTTTTTGCAATGCCAATTACGGGTAAAAATGATTTTTAGCGGTTAGCGGGAAATCTGGAGTTTTTTAAGGCGCTGTGGCGTTTTTTAGCGATTTTTTTTCAAGGTTGAATTATATAATACAAGTAAGAAAAAATGCAATTCGAGAGAGAGAATAATGGTTAGTAGAAAAAGTACAAAGCAAAAATCGAAAACCTAAAGTTGAAATCTGTTCAAATGAAGGTAATGCTTAAGGTGTTGTGTTTAAAATAAGAAGGCAGAAAAAAGAAAAAAATATCAAAAAAGTAAGTACACCTAATTTTGTAATAGCACAGTCTAGAAAATAAAATTAATTCTGTTTTTACACGGCGATATTTGGTATAGCACGGTTGAGAAAAGTTTATGAAAATCTCAACGTAATCTAAGATCTTGAATGGCTCGTTACTATGACTTATACAAAGACATACATATTTGATCATTACAACCCTTTAATCAGGATTACGACCTAGCTTCTCATACCACTTATGTTGTGTGCGTTAATTTTATACATGAGTGGCCGGACCTTCAGTTTAAAGTCGACTCCGATCGACAGTTTTCAAGAAGCTTTTCATGGCAATTTGAATTACTTTCTGCGCTTTTGCCAGAAATCTGCTGATAGGAAGTCGCCGAAAAAATATTTTCATTTTGCTATCTGACCTGGAGTTTGAACTCGGGCCTTCAGTCTAATAAGGCAACATTCTACTTACTATACTACGGCGACTTCAAATTGAATCGCAACGGCCGATTTTGTCATTAAACGCAGTGCTGTCCAATCGGAAACTGAAAATGATAATCTTGTTTGAGTTTATAGCTATTCTGAACCAACCTTACGTAAGCGATTACGTATGAAATCCAA
The DNA here is from genome assembly GCA_014635995.1 of Sarcophaga peregrina. Taxonomy (NCBI): domain Eukaryota; kingdom Metazoa; phylum Arthropoda; class Insecta; order Diptera; family Sarcophagidae; genus Sarcophaga; species Sarcophaga peregrina. The sequence goes on along the minus strand of CM025789.1, from coordinate 81,540,019 downwards.
TATGATAGCAAATAGAATTCTGTTATTTTCATCATCACATTGACTGCTATTAATTTTTTTATTTATGAACTTTTGATGAGTTTTAGTTTGTTTAAATTACCTTTAAGGAATGGTGAATGTATCATTTGTTACTCAACTTATATTATTTTTTTGACTTACTTTCGAACTACAATAATTTTAAATTTATGTTACTTTTTTATAAGATTTGAATCGCTTTTAAAATGCTTATAAAAATTTTATTTAGTATTTTATAAAGACTTTCGTATTAATTTTTTCCTACGAATTATATGTTTTCACATTTTTTGAAGGATATGGAACAAATCCCTTTCTTTTCTATGTACTTCATGTCATTTTTACACGGGTTTATCTGGAACGTATCTACCATGTAAGAACAGAATTAAGCGTAAGAAACGATGAAATTGTTACAACATAAAGAATATGAAAATAATTTTAAAATTTACATTTAAATTAAATTTTCTTTTTAAAAAGTTATGACACCTCAGTATCCACAAAAGTTTCGAAACGAAAGTCCAGAAGACTGGCACTATCTTTTTGAAAATACCTTATTTTGTTTTTAAATCATTAAACATCATTGAAAAAACAATTCAATAAAAAACAATACATTTTATTTCATTTCACGTTAATTAATATTTTCAAACTATTTATTTGACGGGTTTCTGACGGTTTAAAAATTGAATTTAGCGGTTTCAGGCGATTTTTAAAGCCCAATTTGACGGGAAATTTTGAAAAAAAATTGGCAACACTGGTCCCGCCACTCATGTATAAAATTAATGCACACAACATAAGTGGTGTAGGAAGCTAGGACGTAGTACAATGGGTCAATTCGTCCACCGAGTACTGTACTTGTCAGAATTGACAAGTACACGTCCTCTAACCTAACCTAACCTAGTAATACCGTTTTGTGAGTTTTCTGTATTGTCTAAAAAGCGTTCAGAGAACTCCCCAACCACATCTGCATGCACTTTTTTTCTTCACTTTTCAAACATGTTCTACAGACTATTATTCAATAATATCAACATAATTTTATGACAGATGGCGGCTGAAATAAGCTGTTAGCTGCTGTAGGTCATTTCCAATTCATTGCGTTTCTTACAAAAGCTATGTCGATTAAACAATCAAGCCCCGTTTTTAAAGGTGTGTCTTAATCCTGTGTTCAATGAAATAACGAGAAGTTAAGAGAAAGAGATTCGGCGTTTTTGAAAAAGCATCTCTAACTAAAGGTACGGTCACATCTAAAAAATATTTGACACAAAACATAAAATATTTGTTTCCCATAATGTGATCACAAAATAATTTTAATTATTTTAAAAAATTTACTAATATATCGGACGGTAGACTTCGCTAAATGCATTTGAATTGAGATCTCTGCATAACTTCTTCCACTTTTCCACTTGTATGGTCTATAAAAAACGGCAATTAAGAAATGAAGTCCAATCAACTGTCGGCGGATTGAAGGAAAAAATTGGTGTAATATGGAACTCTATCACACAAAATGAATGTAAAACATTAATAAATTCAATGAGCTTCACAAAAGCCTTCTCTATTTGGAGCTCCAGAAGAGGTGATATAACATTCTATCAATTGAAAGTCGTTTTCAGATACAATTTTATCTTTCAACTTAGAAAAGAATTTTCTATGATCCCTTTCCATTGTATTAGCAGCTCCAACAAAAGCGCTGGAAAACCAGCCCGAAAGCTTGATAAACGAGGCTATATCTCTGTCATCAATGGGCGATAGCTTCGTCAAGATAACAAGTGTTGGAGAGGCAATTAACTTATATCCACACCTTTAAGAGATGGGCATAACGGTCTCCTCTTTCTCAAGGGATCTGAACCGACAGCAGAAGTAGTTTAATGTGAGTCACATTCTTTCCGCGTGTCAACCCATAACATGTTTCGACCAAGTAATTGGTTGGCACGTCTTCTATCTATTGAGGGCCAAGTGAGCCTAGCGGTGGAGCAGGACTCCTCATTAATCCAGGATAGGTTGGCGTCTCAGAAGAATTTCCACGCGATGGCCAGCTTGAAAAAGGTAAGCGGCGTTCCTAAATTGGTTAAAGAGGATTCTGGAAGTAGTGCACCAGCTCTGGCGAGCTCGTCGGCTCTACAGTTTTCCTTGAATGTCACAGTGTCCGGGAACTTTGATAAACGTGACACTGAAACGCCCAGAAAGAAGGTTAAGATAGCGGGGACATTATTATTTATCATTCGCGGCGTTCGATGGAGACTTTATGGCAGCTTAGTGAACTTAGCAACCTGCAGTAGGCATCCAGTTATGCATAAGATTAGCGGCGGATCTTCTGACTCCGTCAAGGTGTTTGGTATTGTGCCGCTTGTACACCAGAAGGCAACACCGCATAGGAGGTTGCGTTCGACAACTGCAGAATAGATCCAGCGCATGGCTTTTGGGCTGAGACCCCTTACTCGCTCTAGCAACTTCAATTGAGTTTGTAATCGTGAATCAGGCTCAGATACTTAACCCCGGGACTCAGCGTGAGTTTATACTAGGGACTGTAGCTCCTAATGAAAATAATTATATCTGTCTTGGAGGGACTAACTTATAGTCCCAAAAAACCGCACCAATCTAACATTGTGAAGCCCCCACTGTGGAGGTTATTGTTCTCGATTTGAGGAGAAAATCAATATGTATTCTTTAAGGTGCAAGGACTTTCCACCCGAGAGATAAGAGAGTGAAGTCTAGTCTCCACTGATTTACCACTCGTGCGGGCATGTCGGAATGAGGATTGAAATGATGGATCAATTGAGGCTATAATATAAACATTAAGGATTCTTTCCAGTGTCTTCAAAAAAAGAACAAATACTGATTGGTCTATAGTCACCCGACTTAGTGTGGGACAATTCCCTTGGGTATGAAGATAACCCTAGATATTTTTCAACTCCATGGAATATAAAGGAGCTTAAGATTAGCGGCATAGATGGCACGCATTCAAGGGAGAATAATTTCTTCCCATGTTGGATGTTACCTGGAATAATACCATCCGGTCCTAGGGTATTTAGGGGAGTGACGGCGGTACCGTAATCTGATTTTTAAGGGTGGCACTCCCTACACTGAACTAGCCTTAGTCCAGCTGCTGTCAGGCCGTTGGATGCATTCGGAAGACTTATGTGTGGAAAATTTTGCGCAGCCGGCTTGCATCGGTAGTGGTCAGTGTGTCTGTATCCCTATCTATATCAAAACGGGTAGCAATATTCGGAGGGGTTGGTCCAATTGATCTTTCTTCTAAAGTGCTGTCCAATACTTTTTTTTTTATTCGATGTAAGGAAGGATGGTTATTATTAATAATGAAGTCAAGTAGGCACTCACCTCGATCGTTGATATCGGATCTTCCCCATACCGTATGGTGGGAGTTGGCGTCGGTTTCGATAATTACCGGAATCCCACTTAATTCCGCATCTGCTACCAGTCGGCCAATGGGTTCTTGGGGAGAGTACCCTTTTGCAGTTTTAAAATAAGATCTGGACGATGTTTACTTACAAAACACTAAGGTTGTCGCATTTAGATAGTGTGATGTAAATCACTATTCAAATAAGCTGAACAAACATCTAATTCTTCTAAATATACATAAGTCATTTTCAGCGGATAGTGCTAATAACATTGTTCCATACATAATTATTGCTGAAAACTTTTCCGTATAGTCTATACCACACTTTTGTGCACAACCTTTCAGTGACTGCTCTTGTATTGTAGGTTGTATTGTCAACCTTTTTTTTCCAGTTCATAGTACCATTGTATTTCCACCATCAGTTGTTGGCTTCAGTAGCTCCTTCTCATTATTCATATCATCAGCGTTCTGTTCGTATCAATTACTTTCAACATCAACCGCATATGTTTCTGTACTTACCTCAATCAGGAATTTAATGGCATCTTCACTTTTATTAAAATACAAATCACGTATTTCCACAACATTTTTGGTTTCTGAATCAAGATAGCGATACGCCTTCGATGATAGTGAATTACCAACCTTTTTAAATGTTCAGCACTTTGATTGAAATTTATTCCTCTGTGTTTTCTCAAGAGGTAATGCGATCGAACCAAAAATATTTTAAAATGTCCAACTCAAGATTTGGAACCGGCATACAACTCATATGGTGTTTTATCAGCAATCAGTTTTGCTGGTACCCGATTTCTGTCCATAAGTTTTCTCCCATTCTGTTTTCCTTCAAATTTAACAGAAATACCCCTATTAACAGCTCTGCTTATAGAAATAAAATTACTCCGATATTTCATTTTCTTTTCGCTTCCTCCTTTCGTATTCTTTCAACAGCTTTACTGTTAAATTTTGCATTGATGGTAAACAGCCCTTGGTCTCCATGGCCACGTCAAGCCCAATATTTTAGAGGGTACCAATGAGTGCGCCTTAAATTTAATGTTTCTAAAAACACATCCTGAACTAAAAGTCCATTGTTTTCAAAATAATCGTTTGACTACTGTTACTTCATGCAGTGTCAAATTTAATTCTAGTACTAATTAACTATTGTAGTGCTAAATTATAAATAATAAAAATACAGATGACAAAAGAAATTAGTGACTTTGTAGTGGTCTGATAAAATCTTATTTTATATAGAATTAAACATTATTAAGGGTAACTCTTAAGGCGTTTGTCATTATTATTTTCAAAAATGTGGAACTTTGAATATTACGTGGTATACGAATTAATAGTGGTTTGGGTAGTACATCGATGTTATGAAAGTACGAGAGTTATTTAGTTAATATTAAAGGTATGAAATTTAAGAACTTTTTATCTCTTTGTGGATAGTGCTAACACTTTTTTGAGAATTCTGAAATAATTTTGTATTTTTGGATAGGGTTTTTCGATGTGTCCAACTAATGAATACAACGCGGTTGCGGTAGATTTCCCTTTCATCTAGTCATGCTATGCTGCTACATGGTGATATCACCAGGATCCGGAGATCTAAAGGGAAGGAAACTTTTCACTGTCCATCAAACGTGAAGTTCTGAGTGAGGGAAGTTTGTCTTGAACAATACATTCAAGGTGTCTTTACTATTGGTATTCCAGGATCTATCAGATTTCCTAATATGTATGAGATGATATTGTAGGACTTTTTGATAAATATCTCAGAAGTCGACTTCTATCGGAAAAGCTTTGTACATTGCTGGAGAAATCCTTTCACTACATGCGGCACATTGACTATTTCTTTTGGCCTCATTAAACAGTTTCATGCAAATATTGTTCCGTAATTTCAGCATTCCACCAGTTGGGCTTAGCTTTGCGTTTCCTAATAGTCCAATAGCTCACTATTGATTCTGCTATGAATTCAGTAAGTAAATCAGTAGTAGAGTCTAATTTGCACTTGTCGCCAATAGGGGCCGGGCATGCTGATATTTTACTGCTATGTACCTCAACATAAGTGAACCAATTAGTCGTCTTCCTGTTCAAAAAATCTTTTACAAATGGTCGAAAAAAGAACAGTCCCCAGGCACACTTAAATAACTGAGTAAGCTTTTATAAATCTCGCAAACAAATGTAATGTGGGTTCATTACCCCTATTAGTTCATAATTAACTATAAAGTTAAGAAGGAATTTATACCGTTGGTTGATGTTCGCACTTCCGCAGATGGTATGATGAGCGTTTGCATTTACACTTACATTGTGAGGGATATTCCTATTATTCGCTTGGAATATCGTCTTCGTGTTAGTGAGCTCGGTTGATAGTTTCCTTAGTTATGTGCCATCTGTTCCAGTCTACTCGACTTTTCTTGTTTTCGAAGGCAACAATAAAGGTGTCTTTATCTGTAATCAGAGAGAACGCTTTAATATTGTCTTTTCACCAAAATACACTATCTGGTCTTATCTAATCCGCCTGCATACATAATATGATAAGCACCCTTATTTACCGTGAATTTCATAATAATTATTTCTAAATGCTTATGAGTTCCTTCGTCTATGTAGACATTCCGAAAATTATGGCAGCTGATGCTTGTTTAGAATGGTGAAGGTTAATTTATGTAACCTTCACTGCAGTTATCAACAATGACTTTGGCTTTCTCTGGATTATAATCAGATTCCAGAAGGACGTTCTCATACTCGGCGACTTCTATCTCCTCAAAAGACTTACACAGAAGTATAGAGACCGATTGGGTGTCATCATTGTCGGCTGAAAAGCAGGTTTACAATTATAACTAGTACTGGTAGCTTGTTTTAAGGAACTCCAAAGAGCATGACCCTGAGACCCTGACGCAAATATTTCGAAAATGATAGTGGCCTACACTTTCAGAAAGAAAAACAATGCTGCAGAATCTCCACCATCACTTTTATTTTTTATTAATATGAATATTTCAAGTACAAATTAAATCTAAATTCTAATAGTCTCAGCGCCCTCAAGCCATTATTGAGACAAGTTAGCAAACAATTTCATGTACAATATATTATTAAACTTATGAATTTTAAATAAAAAAATATTTTTAAATTATGAAGTTTACAGTAGATGTGTTTCAAGATTCTGCTAAGTGTTCTTTAAGACAATTTTTAAAAGTAGAAATTTTGTTACATGTTTTCAAAATTACAGGACGGTTATTATATTGAATACGTTGATGTCCATAAGTTGTGCTGGTTCCGAGCATTGAAAATTGTTTGATTCTGACGACATCGAACCGTATGATAACCAATGTTGTTCAGTGATTTCAATAAATACATCAAGATTTAATACTTATATAACCCATGAATTGTCAGAATTGTTTAACGGATGTCGGGATAGAGGGATAAAGTTTGGAATCGAATTAGCAACTAATATACTGCTTCTAACGCTTTATTTTGCATGCATTGCAGAGTTTTTAACGTTGTAGTGCTTGAATTTAGGTGAATTTGAATTAAAGCATGGTATAACAAATGTTTTGTATTTTCATTAATTTTATTTTTTATTTCATATAATATACCAATAGCTGGAGCTACTTTTGATTTCAATTCGCGTGTGTGCAAATCCCATGCAAGATTACCTTGTAGCGTTATTCCTAAAAACTTTACAAAATCCGATTCATAATATTACCATCAACATAAATATAGAAATTATTATTCACAGGATGTGGTCTAAATAGTTTAGTTTTATCTACATTTAGTACCAATTTGTTTAGGTGATCAAACTCAAAAATCAGAGATATATCCCTTTCCATATTTGCTTTCAACTATAAGTTTTATTTGTGCTGATAAAAGAGGAACACATCATCTGTAAACATATACAAACCTCCTGTTAGATCCGAATTACTAATGTCATTTATATAAATTTTAAACAGTAGGGGACTTAAGCAGCTACCTTTAGGCACACCACACTCAGCATTTGTCATTTCACTTTTACTGTGATTAATTTCCACATACTGCTTCCGATTTTTAGAACCTGTATCGAATCCGTTACATATATCATTGACTACATTCACAACTGTTTCATCTGTTCCGCAACCTTTCTTAAATCCATACTGTTGATTGCAAATGTAATTATTATTTTCAATGTACAAAACAAGTCTTTGGTATATAAGTTTTTCAAATATTTTGTCAATAATCGAAAGGAGCTCTCCTCTGGACTGGATGAAAGTGGTTTACCGCAAAAGCATTTGAAGCTTTTGGGATAAGTATAATCTTACTAATCTTTAAACAATCGGGGAAAGTACCTGTAACGGTAATTTTATTAAAAATGTTAAATAGTATTGGCAATTAACGTCTTTACATTTAACTACTAATTTAGGTGAAATTCCATCATAAGCAGTAGACTTCTTGGTATCCAAGTTGTTTATGATAAGTTCCAAATTTTTAACATCTTTGGTTTAAATGAAAATCGATTAGAACTTCAGGCTAGTATTCTAAGTTGTTTTCAATTATCATTAGGATACACTCGTATATGTTTCCTCAAGTCTTTTACTGACTTTACAAAATAGTGGTTTAATTCGTTAGCATTAACCCGATCAACAAGAATCATCATACTTTTCGACGTCATGAGGTTTACATTATTTTTGGACTCTCTAGCAAGTACGTTATTTAAATATTTCCAGCACTTCCTCGTATCTCCTTTCGCTCTATTCAGGTTGTCGTAATGGTGATTATGCATTGCTAATTTGTTTGCAATCTTTATAATTTTACTTAACCTCTTCAGCATGTCATCGATCTTACAGTCCTTGGACTTCCGTCGGTTAGTTAGTAGTCTACGCTTGTATAATATAAAATTTTGCAAATTTTTATTCGTCCATGGACAAAGTTCAATCCGAAGTTTAGTTTTGATTTTAGTACAGATTGTTGGTTTGATAACAGCATCATTTATGCAACTTATCATATTCTCGACTAAGTCTGATGAATTGGAATTTACATAAATTTTCCGTAAATTGCATTGCAAATAAGAGCAGATCTTATTGTAGTCACATTAAATTTTATCAGTTTCAATATATTTATTTGGAACAAAGTTATTTTCTACCTTACAGCAAATAATATTATGATCTGTCAAAGAGCACTCTACTGAATCAACAGATATTTTCCCATTTACATATACATTACTATACATGATCTATGCAGGTTCCACTGATGGGTCTCGTGACAAAAGAATCACAACTGTAACAATCATAATTAAGACATAAGTTTTTCAATTCTGGATATTCCGGGTAATGAAGTGCGTCAATATTCGTTTCCCCAACCATTATGAAAGGGTTTTGTACATGAGCATCAATGAATTTTTGCGAACGATATACAAACATTATCTTCAAAGGTTTGTTGTCAATTCATCAGTTTTGTAAGGAAATTGAAATAAAATATATAAAATTATTTTTAACTTTGCATTGTTCTACAACAATCTGAAGATTTTTGTTGACATATAATGATGCCCCACCATATCCACCACTCTTATAATAATGAATGCTAGCGTATCCAGGAATAGAAAAAAGCTGCGTTAAATTATCATCAAAACAAGTCTCCTGAATCGCAATAACATCCGATAATTTTGAAAGACTTGCAATTAGCGACTTGAATTTATTAAACTTAGTAATTGATGAAACACTTCTAATGTTTATGCAAATAATATTCAGAAAAATTATAAATATTGATTATTAATCATAAAAAAATTTAAAAAAAAGGACAACAAATCATATTAAAGCTGACTTATCATTAAGAAGGAGAAGCATATGATTCCTTTTCGTTCCATGTTGTAGAGCATTATTGTTGCCAATGGATCTACGTTTCCAGGGCTGGGAAGTTGTTGCACCCAAAAGCAATTTATCTACGTCCTTTTCACATCTTACTACTTGCGCTCTGAATGTTTCACACTGCTTATAAAATATTCTTCCGCCCCTTGTAACCTACATTTTTCAGAGCCCTAGCGTAATTGAGACGGTTGAGCGTTTTTTTACTGAGAAAATTATTTACGAATACTGCACTTGAATCTTTGTTTTATTTTAGTTTGGACTTGACAGTCATGAGTTTATCTTTTGAATGTTTGTTAGAAAATTTAACAACAATACTCTTTTTTATGCCTTTCTTGCGAAGAAAATAGCATGGTTAATATTTTCAGGTCCCATGTTGACACCAACACTTTTTGCCAACTCCGAATCAACAGTAGTAGTATTGTCACCTACTTTCAACCCACTCACAATACAATAATTTTTACCCGAGCATCATTTAAAAATTTTACTGATGATTTTAAATCTTTAATCTCTTTTTTCAGTGAAAGACTTTCCTTTTCAACATCATTTAAGATTTTTCTATTATCGCCTAAATCCTTTAAAATATCATCATACTGCTGGGATCATACTTGCAGTTCAGTTTAAGCGAGAGCACTGAGAACGTAATAATTTCTGACAATTATCACACTCAATATAGTTGTCTTTTCCTTTTATTTGTATTTTACATTGACCGCAAGAAATTATATTAAAAATCTCCGTTTTGGGGGTAGCTAAGCTACCCCAGAAGTAATTTAGCTGACCTCAGAATTTTTATTATACTTTAAAAAGTAACTACCATAGTTGTCATAAATATTTTTTATGTAGTAAAATAAATACTTTACAAATGTGTTCAAAATAGAATTAAATGCAAAATTGACAAAGTAATTAACAGCTGATCTTAAACGAAACGTAATAACAAATGTGAATCAATTTAGCGTCCAAGCGCAGTTTACCAAAAAAATTGCATAGGTATGATCTTATATACGAACCCAGTGCTTACTTCTAATAAGCCAACACACAATCTACTAGACCAATGCGACTTCGTCTAATAACATGATCACTTGCGTACCGCCAGTGGCACACATCGACCGATGAGACAGACAGTCTAGTGTGGGCCACAGGTAAACGTGTTAAGTAAGTGTTTTCAAACAAACGATGATAATCTTGGTCAAGCTTATGACTTTAGAAACTTTTAAAAATTTTAAATTCTCTCGAACAATTTTCAAACGACTTTGATATTTTTTTTAGAAAAATATTTTCTATTCTATTTCGATTCAACTTTGGGTTGATATTCAGTTTTTGAATTTACCAAGCAATAATTCAACAGTGGAATACTGAAAAATAAGTATTTGCTATTCTGTGGTTGATAACGACAATATAACATCCAAACTAGAATACAGATTTGAAAATATTCCTCCTGATAAATAGAAATAGTTTTTACGTTTTTTTAATAAAAAAAATAAAATAAAAAAAACTTAAAATTATATTTCACATTGCTAGTTATAACTATAAAAACATTATCATTTGCCCATGTTCTGGAAAACGCACATCGCTTAATGTTTGCGTTTTCGATTTGAAAACGCCAAATAGGTGTTCTACCAAGCGAAATCACTAAAAATTTGGGCGTTTTCAAATCGCTAGGGTATACTAAAGCGATCTAGTCTTTTTTATTTAAACTGTACCTTAAATTAAAAATAAAATTATACACAATTTAAATTTAATATGTTTTCTTTTTATTTCAATGAAAACTTTTAGCATTTTTTGACGATTTTAATTAAAAATATTGAATACAAAAATTTGCTTTTAGTTTGTATCATTTGTTTGCTTATCAACTGGCGATTTATGCAAACAGCTGATCAAATTGATCTTCGAAAAATATTTAATGCTAGTGGTGTTAATTTTACAACTAATTATTTGGATATATCTTTTTGAACAATTAATATTTATTTGCAATTTATAAAATTCACATATCTATATTAAATCCTAAAAATAAACCCTTAATAAAAGTTAAAAAATAATTTAAAACCTGTATAAAGTACTTTAAAACTTTTATGAGAGCAAATAAATCATACAGAATATTATTTTAAATCGGATAAAGATAAATCAAGATAAAAATTACCAATTATTCGTGAGTGCTTGTAAGTAACATCTCTAACTGAAAAGAAGCATGTGCTACAATTTTTCTGACAACTCACAAATAAAACACGTAAATTTATATAAATTACGCATGATCTGGGGCCTAATTCTGGCAGTCGTGATCGAATTGGCATTCGAGTTGATAGAAATTTCGAAAGTGGACTTATTTCTAATTCTGTTAGTCGATAGTTAACGAATCGATATTATTTTTCCAGTGTTGTGAAATCTTTTCCAACACTGAACACTTTTGTAAACAAAAACATATGTTTTGTAAAGTCGTGAGCAATTCAGAAAACGAAAAACAAATTTTTGCAAATTAAAAAGGTATTGTTGTTTTGAATGAATTTATATTTTCTGCCCTTTCCTTTAATTGTAAAGTTTTTTGTTTTATTGCAACTGTTGAATTTCGTTTTTCTTTAAGTTGAGCTTATCATTATTTATTTTAATAATGTTGTCTAATCTTTTTAACACTTCATTGTGGTATAGGTCTGTAGCCGTCATATTTTTTTAACATAATAATTTTTGATATTTTCTTTGATTTTACTTTTTTAAATAAACAATGCTTTTTCGTTTTCTTCTTCATTGTCTTCAATTTCAGTACAAGAGGAAATGTTTTCGCTATGAACTTCTTCATTATCAAATAGTGTACAGGCTGAAATAAACGAATCTTTACAAGAAGTAGTACTTTGTAATGTAGTTGCAAAATTTTATCACTACAACCTTTTGCTTCTGTCCAATATTCTCTTTTTTAACTTAACTACTTAACCAAGCTAAATCGTAAAAACATAACTTTAAAACCCATAAAATACAGCATTTATGCATAAAGCACTTTTTGCCCCTTTTTTTCTCCCTTTGTCCCATATTTTTCCCTTTAGTTCAAAATTTTTAAAAGATTTATAGCCCATAAACTGCACCGACAAAAGCTCGATCAATATCACAAATTTCAAGAAAATCGGTTCAAGCGTTCAGGCGTGATTCGGTATGCATTTTATTTGCCCGTTTTTGGCCGCTTTCCCCCTTTTTGGACCCCTTTTGGTTCAACTTTGGAAACTAAACACCTCCAATAGCTATTTGGGAAACTTAACCAAACTTAATCATAAAAAATTATCTACTAGCATTTTTTTCCCATTTGTCTCATTTTTTCTCCCCTTTTGGTCAAAATTTAGAAAAGATTTACAGACAAAAGCCCGATCTATCACCCAAATTTGAAGAAAATCGGTCCAGGCGTGATTGGGTAACAAACAAACAAAAAAAAAAAGACTTACAGAAAGATTTATAATATATACTAGGATATTAGGATTAGGATAACCTGCACTCAATTTGCCCGTTTTCAGCCCCTTTCCCCCTTTTTGAATCCTTTTTGGTTCTACTTTAGGAACGGAATACCTCCAAAAGCTATTTTGGAAACTTAACCTAGCTAAATCGTAAAAAATTACCTATTACCCTTTTTTCTTCCTTTGTCCCAATTTTCTCCCCTTTTGGTCAAAATTTTAAAAAGATTGATAGCCTGTAACCTGCACGGACAAAATATCGATTTATATCCCAAATTTTAAGAAAATCGGTTCAGGGGTGATTGGCTAACGAACAAAAAAACAGACAGAAAGATTTATAATATATATTAGGATTAGGATTAAGTTGCTTTGCTGTAACACCTTCACAGTTAGTTTGAGGCTCCGACGAAATGTGCAATATTTGTTGAAACAAATTGGCGGATGATTAATTTGTTTTTAAATCTCCTTTAAATCTCTTTTAAGGAAAGGGGTCTATCGGAGATGTAGATTGTAATTACTCGTGAGTTATTACAATCGTTGGGTTGCGTAAGAGAGAAGAGGGGGAGATTTACTTTTTTTTCCAATGATAGATTAGACTCTTTTATGGTTTTTCTTTATCCAATTATGAATTTATTATAGTTGAATTCAATTAATGGTAAGTATAATTTTATAAATTTAATTCCCTTTTTCTTTTTATTCTAGGTATTTTTTTTATAGTATAAGTACAATTTTCAGTTAAGTATATATTTAAGCACAATTCTTTTATTTTATGTACACAATTTAGTATAATGAATTTAACAATTCTTCATTTATTTTATTTAACAATATATTAATTATATTTTATTTCACTTTATTTATTTCTTTAATTATTTGGGTCGAAATATAATTTTAAGGACAGAGAAATAGATTTAGTTTTTGGTTAAATTATTATGTATTTTAGTTTTATGTTTTATTTTTAGTATTTCCCTTTTTTATAGATATTTATTTGGAGCACTTTTGATTTTAATTTCTTTTGAGACCACTTTAAGTTGACGAGGTTTTAGAGTAAGAAGTGAAGTTCTTGATGGTAAGAAATGAAGTGATTCCTGATTATATTTCGATCTTTCACCAAACTTCCACAATGATTGGGATTAACAGTAATTTGTGGAGACATTCTCTTATTACTGGTGTTGGAATGGTGGAGGCATTCCTTTAGTTGATGGAAGTTCTGTTATATTTTGTGGATCGAGATTATTATAACTTATAGGGAATGGTGTTTTCAAACCTCGTTTGAACATTTGCTTTGGTCTTAACATGTATACAATTATTAGGATAATAATGCATAAAATAATTATTATATCAATACTAAAACTTATAATTTTTGTTTCCGGGTTAATTTTCGTTATAATGTTTGGAAGGATTATTTTATCTTTAATTCTTAAATTAACATTAGTAAAATTTTATCAAAAAAGTTCCTTTTATTTGCAGTTTATTATTGTTGTTACAATTATGGTTAATACTTTGTTCATAATTTTTAAATGTTAACATTCCTGGTAGTATTTCCGTTACATCTTCTATTTCAAAATTTTTCATTGCGCAATTTGCCTCTTTAAATTCTAAAATATTCTGTATACACTTATTTTCAATTCTAATCAAATTTTTCTTCCAATTATCATTGAATTGATTGACAAATATTCTTGTTATGGCCAATAAGTACTGTATATATTTCTAAAGCCAATGTTTTATTTTTAGGATTTGGAATGGGTTCAAAAGTAATTTTTGCTAAGTGTGTTCTCTGAATATAATGGTATCTTAAAAATTAATAATATATTTCCATTTTGTGAATCAACGGAAGGTTTTATATTAGCGTAACTGTCAATGTCCATTTCTTTTGGGGTCAAAGTGTCTGTCAGGATAATTCCTAATTTACCTGAAAATACCACTTGCCCTATGTCGTCGATATGATTACGTAAAAGTGATATATCATTATTAATCTGGTAAATGTGTTGTATGAACAATATTTCGTCTTCTAATGTTGTTATTTTATTTTGAAAAATGTTCTTTAGTTCAAGTATTTTTCCACTTGAATTTATTGTGTGTTGATATGGTCTGTTATATTTTTGATCTGATCGGAAAAGAAATTATTTATTTGAGTCAGGTTATATATAGTGTTGGTTAAGAGTCCGCTATTTTCATAAAGTTGTTTCAATGAATAACTTACATGTTGTTCGTCTTCGCTATCCATTGTTGCTGCTATAATTTTCAAACCTTTTTCTAACAAATTAATTAGTCTTCGTTTTCTTCTAAATTGTGGGCTCTAATTAGCAACTTTGGCTTTAAGTATCGAAAAGTTTTTGTCAACAGTGTCTAATAGTGTTTTCGCATCTGTCGTGGTTGTTTTAAGTATCGTAAGTAAGTTTTAAGTATGGTAATATTAATAATGTGTATTATCTTAGAATATGTTTCTATTGGTCTAATTTCATCCAGTTTGATTGGGATATACCCATTATTGGTCGTCAAGTCTTGAATATCTAAGTATTGTACGTTAGTTGTCATGAATATTGTAAATATTATGATCCAAGTCGTCATCTGAAAATAAGTTATTTTGTAGAAATTATAGTTTTATTACTATTTATATTTTATTATTGATATTTTTGTATTGATATTTTTTCCTAGGTATAACATGGGCTTTGTAGTATTTTAATCCTGTCTTTTTATCTACAACATGGTCCTCATCTAACTTGCTAGTGACTATTTTCCTATGTTTCCTTTGATTCTTGCCTCCTCTAATTTCCTAACATAATTTGTTCCCCCCTCCAATTCCAGGTCAGATTTATTTGTGTTTATTTTGTTTAAGTACTTTTCCTTTTTTTCTTAAAATTAATTCGTGTATTGCAGGGTACCTGTATTCGTGTACTTTTCCGTTCAAGAAATCTATAGGTTTGATTTTTGTTGCGCTGTGTATAGTGTTATTGTAGAATACTATTATTCTTACTATTTTTTCTTCAACGGTCTTCGTTTTGGTTCTTTTGTCATGTCTCAATAGTCTCAGGAGTTCGTTTATTGTATTGTGAAGCCGTTCAATATCTGCGTTAGAGGTATGATTATTATTGAAGGTGTACTGAATGTTAATATTCTTCTCATTTGGGATGGCTTTAAAGCCCAATTCGTTATCCACTATTATTTTTTACATCCTCCCATATGAGTTAATATAATGTAGTAATTTTGTCTTGAATTCCAACCATATCCGTCCGTTAATTTCATAGGCCACTACAAATTTGGTAAATTTGTCGATCATCGTCATGAACAGTTATTTTTACAATGTATAAAAAACGTCGATATGTATAATTTCAAGAGGTTTCATAGGTGTTTTTGTTAGTTTATAGGATAATTTTGGGGGTCTTCTGTCGTATTTCACTAGATTACAAATTTCACAGTTATTAATAATCTTTGTTATTCTTACTTTTAAGTTTGGATTATAAATTTGAGTCTTTAATTCCTAAAATACCGCTTGGATGCCCCTCTGATTTTTACTTAAGTGTTCTTTCTCTATTATTTCTGTCAATTCATTTTCATCCCGGACATCTTCGAGCAATTTAGAGCATCGTATTATTCAAAATTTGTTATTACATGACGATCGTTATCATATCAAAGAACTCGTCCTCTTTTTGAGGTCTCTCCATCGAGGTGCTTGACTCCAATGATTTTTCTATTGTTTTGGAATACTTTCTCATTCTTGATTCTAGCTGAACCTGAAGTTACCTTTTTTATAATGATTTGGTTTTTGAACATGTTTATAGGAGTCTCTGTCTGTCTCAAAGTCGTTGCATCTGATTCCAGGGTGTTGATATTAATAGGTTGGGGTTCTATTCGTAAAAGCGCATCCGCGTTTTTATTCTTCGTATCCTTTTTATATTTGATTTCGTAATCAAATTCCGAGAGTTTCAATCTCCATCTGATCAGTTTTGATTTTGGTTCTTTTAAGTAAGTGGGCTGTGGTCTGTTTCGATGACAAATTTCCGCCCAAAAAGTTAGTGTCGGAATTATTTTACGACCCAGATAATAGTCAAGAGCTCCTTTTCAATAGGACTGTAGTTACATTCATGATCATTAAGTGTCCGACTAGCATAGCATACGGGATGGTTCTCCTGCGTCCGTTTACACATTCAATTATTTTTTGGATTCGGTTTAATTCCATTTTGGGTAACAACTTGTCCAAAAAATTCCGATCTGATTTGCTGTACCTTAAGATTTACTTTCTGCAAGCGGTAAAAAATTAATTTAATTGAGTTAATATGTTCCTGGAGGGAAGTAGAGAATATTATAATGTCATTAAAATAGACTAGACATATTTTATTGATGTAGTTCTTTAAAATATTGTTCATTAATCTTTGGAAAAGATTATTAAAGATTAAAAATTCATAATGCCCCCCCCTGAAGGCAGTCTTATGAATGTCCGAATCCGCAATCTCGATTTGGTGTAACCCTTTCGCCAAATTGTGAAGTATTGGCATCTGCCCAACTAGTCCAGAATTTCATCAATGTTCGGAATCGGGTAATTATCGCCTTTCGTAACTTCATTAAGTTTACGATAATCAATCTCCACTTGGATTTCCCGCTGTCGTCAGCCTTCTTAGCTACTATCCAGAGGGTGAAGAATATGGAGAGTTACTATGTCGTATTATCTCATTATCTAGCATGTCCTGAATTTGCTCCTGTACCTCGTTCTTATGGGCATATGGGTGCCTATAGGACTTAGTATATATTGGCATGTTATTTATAGTCCTGATTTGGCGAAGTCCTGTAATCGAAGTTGTTCCTCTAAAGGTTTGTTCTCCCTCCCTTTCATTATATCGAAATAATCACTAGCCATCTTCTGCACGGCTAGAGGAATGAGTTCAAAATTTTGAATTTCTTCCTTTTCCCCCATTACGTTGAAGTTATCGCTAACCATTAGAAGTCGCCGAGGTCTAGAAGGTAGTGTGCTGGCTTATAAAATACAAAAAGTATTTTTTCGGCAATTTCCTCTCAGCAGATTTGTGGCAAAAACTCTGAGAGTAAATAAAATTGCCATGAAAAGTTTCTCAAAAATCTGTCGTTCGGAGTCGACTTTAAACTGTAGGTCTCGCCACTTATGTAAAAAATTAACACACACACAACATAAGTAGTGTGAGAAACTAGGTCAATAATCCTGACTGAAGGGTTGTAATGACCAAATATGTATGTATATATCACTAACCATCTTCTTCATGGCTAGAGGAATGGGTCCGCAGTTTTGGGTTCCTTGCTTTCCGTTCCCCCATTGGCTTTTCGGATTTAAGGTTTCCTTACCCTCAAAAAATAGTTGTAATATATTTCCGTCTACTCGTAATGTATTACTCTTGTAATCGATACATACTCCTAACGGATCTAATAAGTCGTTTCCAATAATACTTTTATAAAAATCGTGGAATCTCAATATATAGAATTCAATTACGTCTAGGCTGTGTCCTAATTCCTCAAAACATGGTAAGCCTATACTAGGCTTTTTATTTGTGTAGACATGGTGCTGAAGAATTTTTATTGAAAAAGTTTTGAAATCTCAAATCCATTTTGGGTTACAAATATCGGGCTTCATTATTGAGTTAGTAGCAGCAATTTCTCTAGTTAGGTTTATATGTCCTAATATAGTCCTTACTTTTATATATGGTAGCCTTCCGAGGCTGATCAACGAAAATTTTTGAAATTTTTTTGGTTGTAGTTGGTTTCGTGTTGATGTATGTCCATAGGTTCGGAAAATGAATTTTGTAGCCGGAAAGATTCATTGGGTTTTTTTTTTATTTGTTTTTTTTTCCTTCAAAGCCCCAAAATGGATGTAACGGGCTGCCTGATGCAGGTTTGGAATTAATAAAACATAAAAGATAATAATTAAATCTTATAACGAATTTAGAATTTAAAATATTTAACATGGAATGAAGTCGATTAGACTTGGTCCTTAAAGTTGTATCAGCGGTAATATAAAAACGACATTCAACTTCTTAACGTGAAGGTGTTGATTTCAATTGCTTCAGGGCGTGTCGTTAATGTTTTTGGAAGCATCTGAGCATTTGGTGGTGATGACGGCTATAACTTCTCGCTCTGAAAAATTCTCAAGTGTGCGAATGCAATGTATGACGTCAGCAATTTTTTCAGGATTCAATCGCATTTTCTCGGGTCGTTCACGACCATAAAAAGCAAGCGATGGCTTGCCAGTAAGGGTATGTGTGGCAAGCACATCGTTAGAAAAAACGATGTCCAACAGTTGGCGTGTAGCACCAACAGCCGTTGTCCAAATAATTGCATCGTAAGCTTGTAATGCCACTCATGTATAAAATTAACGCACACAACATAAGTGGTGTGAAAAGCTAGGTCGTAATCCTGACTGAAGAGTTGTAATGGCTAATTATGTATGTATGTAAGCTTGTAATTGTTGTGTGCGATTAAAATTATGTTTAGGATAGATTTGTTGTTGAAAAAATTCATTAAATTGACGTGGAGGGTTCGGGTAATTTGCTCTTAAAAATGTTTAGCGCTGTTCTCATGTCTTATTAAATATTAATTAATAATATTCTTACTTTTGTTTATTGATGTTTCTTCTTGTGGTAGTTAATTGTTGAGGCTGTTGGATGTTAGCGTAGCTGCAATTAAAGTTGTTGCTGATGTTGTGATGTTCGAGGTTGTATTAGTAGTTTGATGATATTCTCCAATATTATCGATTATTTCTGAAGTGTTGAGTTATTAATTTTTTTCAGGTTGAGCAAAATTTCACTTTGTTTTAATTTTTAGGCTATGACAATTTGTTTTTAAATCTTTTCCTTTAGCGTTTGTTTTATTATTTTTACAATATTGTTAGAAAAACTAAATCTTTGCATTAGATTGTCATAATTTTTTTTTGTGTAAGAATTTTTTCACTTATTAGCACCTTTATTTGCATTATCTTTTATGTAAAAATTATTAGCACATTTATTTGTATTAATCGTCCTGTTTTATAACATAATCTTTTATGTAAAAACTTCTTTCAAATTATTAAAACAAAAATTATTAGCACATTTATTTGTATTATTTATCCTGTTTTATAACATAATCTTTTATGTTATTGTACTTTTTTTTATTATTAAAACTTATTAGCAGTGATTAACGCAGTTTTTTTTATACATATGTACATACAGTGACGAGCAGAGGTGAGTGCATGTTCATAATACTGAGTTTCGCCATCCACAAAAACAAAACCATACAAGCAAATACAAAAAAAAGTAATTTTAATTCTTTATTTTGTTCTTAACAAATAGCAGTAAAAAACAATAAAAAAAGAAATGAATTCAATGAGTTTGAATGAAAAAACCCACATAAACTCAATTTTGCACGTTTCAAGAAAATTCAATATGTTGTCCATAGACCCTTATTAGAAATAGCTTGATTTACGCGGTCTGAGATGCTTTCTACCAAATAATCAATAACATCTTTCGGAATTCGATTCCATTTCGCATTTATACGATCCCAAAGTTTGACCATGCTTGTTGGGGCTGTTTCGTACTGTCCGAGCCGGATTTTCACGAATGACCAAAAATTTTCAATCGGATTGAGGTCGAGACTTTCATATCTTTAGAATTTTAGCTGTGTGCTTCGGGATAAGCATATTTCTCCATTAAATTCGGAAGATGGGTTTGCAGAATCTTTAGATAGTCTTTTTTCGCAGGATACCATCTACTAAATACAGAGGGCCAACATCCCACCATCTTAAGCATCCGCAACCAATTATATTTTCGCTGCCATGTTTAACAGTTTACTTCACATGGTATCTTTGAACACGTTCCCCGGGTCTGCGCTGCGAATAAATATTTTCCTTTGACTCCTCAAACTTCCTCAAACTATCAAATGTAATTTATACATCTAAATAATATTTATTTTAATAAATAGTATTTATAATTGTCAAATTATCTTACAAAAATCCTTAAATGCAATTATTTACTTGTCAAATAAGGTTTAACTTCAATTAAATTAAAAGTGTGCAGTAGCTCACTAATTGTGAATTTTCGCTAGTATACTGAACTATTTAATATAATACTACAATCTTCGCCACTTAAGAAATTCATGGTTCCTTCAATTGATACAATTTCTTGCATGACACTTGATAAATTATCATTATGATTCTTTGGCGAAGACATAATAATATACATACATAATTGGCCATTACAACCCTTCAGTCAGGATTACGACCTAGCTTCTCACACCACTTATGTTGTGTGCGTTAATTTTATACATGAGTGGCGGGAGCTACAGTTTAAAGTCGACTCCGAACGACAGATTTTTGAAAAGCTTTTCATGGCAACTTTTACTCTCAGAGTTTTTGCCAGAAATCTGCTGAGAGGAAGTCGCCGAAGAAATATTTTATGTTTTTGATGTCTGACCTGGGATTCGAACCCGGGCCTTTCGTTTAATAAGCCAACACACTACCCACCAGCCCACGGCGACTTCACACAATAATATATTTATACTTAAAAATTTAATTCAAATAAACAATGCAAAACAACGTTTTCATAATACACCACATTACTTACTCAATCTTTACTAATATACGAATGAAAAATTTTGTATGTTCCGAAAATAGTCGTACATTTTGCAGAATTCAACATGATTTCATTTCAATACAACTTTTTTCATGTTGTTTCCATCGTGACATTAACTCAAACTTAACAGAATACAATGCAGATTGAATTAGCATAATATGTATGTTGGTTTAACCGATGTTACATATTTATAATTTATATAAAAACTATTATTTGTAAATGGTGTTTTAAGATGAACAAATATTGATTTAACATGAACAGTGTTGTTGACTTAACATGAAACAATTTTATTCGCGCTATTCGTTAATCAATTAAAATTGTCACATGCTGTTTCAGAAGAACATCGAAACATGTAAATATAATGTTGTATTAAAAAAGGCCCATGTTATATCAACTAAACGCAATATTTTTTTAGGTTAAAAACTTATGTTTTGACTATAAAAATACATTATATTAAATCAACATTGAAAAATGTTATTTTAACATTATAAAGTGTTAAACCTTATGTGTATAATTTTATTTTAAAATGTTAAATCAGCTATTTCTGATATTAAATTAACATTTTAAATTTTGTTAAAATTAAATTTATTAAAATTTTTCTATGATTTGAGATTAAAATTTTTCCATGTTAATTTTACACTGAGTTTTTTTTCTGTGTATAGGAATACAGACGCTAACAGAAGTGTCGGGTAGACCATGGTTTCGTGCTCAGCTAGAAAATTGTAAAATTATAAAAATTACTTTTTAAGTTAAAATACAGGAGGACAACAATGTTAAAAAAATACACACACAAAAGGAGTGTATCCTAGGACCCTTTGCCGGTGCATAGTATTTTCTTGAATATTTTACATCTCAAAAGGGTTTTGTTGCAGCATGTTTCTCAACGTATATGATTTACGTGTAACAGTAAACATGAAATATTTAATGACATAAGACGATCAGCGGCAATTTTAGCAATACTTACTTAAAAAATCATCACAACTCATCAGTGCGAGTTACGACCTAGCTTCTCATACCACTAACATACAATTGTGTGTGTAAAATTTATCCATAAGTTGAGGGAGCTACAAGTTTTGTCTACTCCGAATGACAGAGTTTTGAGAAACTTTTTATGGCAATTTTATTTACTCTGAGCTCTTGTTAGAAAACGACTGAACGGACGTTGTCGAAGAAATATTTCTCCATGTTTGGTTGCCAACAGGCAACATTGGGCAGTAGTGGAAAATTTTTAATGAAGGACTTATTTTTATATATGTTTTCCTAATTTTTAAATTATTTTTATCCTAATTTAAGCAGTTTTTTGTGGGCTTGAGCACAAATGCACATTACACTTAGTTTGGATGTTGGTATTCCGGTTTTTGGATGCATACGTAATGCAGACAAAGTTTAATGTAAATTTTATAAAAAAAAAAATAATACTGGAATAAAAATAAAACATTTTCCACTTTATTGTTTATAATTTTTCTCTTACCTGCTTTTTAATTATTAATAGAAAGAAAAATGTTAGCCAATTTTATAAAAACGGTTACAATAAATTAAATTAAATGAAAATATTTTGAAAAAGGTGAAATAAATAAAAAAAATCATAATAATGTGGAATCAATGGAGGAAGAAGAAAGTTTATCATAATTCACAGCATAATCCTAGAAATTATTTTCTAAATGCGCAAAGTTCTACGTAAACAACCTGGTCCAAAGTCCATGACTTAAAGCAAAATAATTACAGGACGTGGCACATTAGGTGAATCCAGTTATGATGATGACAGTGACAGTCCATATGATACCGCCAATTGAGAGCAAGATCAAAGACCAGTTAGCTCTATGATATCCATTTCTGAAGCAATTAATGCTTCAGAATTTCGTACACCCGACAGAGAAAATGATGTAACCGATTATGGTCACATAAGACACTCTGAACCACATCGGTGTTCAACTATGAGACAAACTGGTAGTTCGCAAGAGGAACAACAAAGTGCTGGTGATTCACGGGCAAAACTGTTAAAAGACCCAATCCTAGACAACCAAAAAGACTAGAGTTAGAACAACTACAAACTAGTTCAGCTGCAACAACAGGCAGGGACGTAATTGTAAGGCGCCCAAGGAAACAACGAAATCCAGTACAGCTTGAAAAACGTTTTTGAAAGGAAGTGCATCGTTTACAATGTAGCACAAATATTTTACTAAAATAAATTTTATTGAATTTTTAACCATAATATTTTTATTTTTATGCATTAAATTTCAAACAAAATAAAAAATTATTATAATTTGATTCAATATCTCATTGTTATTTGGATTTCTGTTGATTTGTTTTTGACATATAAAACACAGGATAAGAAAATAAATTTTGACAATCGAAATGATATCAGCTGTTTAGATACCCCACCTGTTATATGAATTTGCCTTGGTAATAACTCATTAATTTTTTTTTTTAGAACAGGCCTTTTCTATCAAGCTTGTTTGCAAAAAATAAAAATTTTAAAAAAATTTAAAATAACGGAAATTATGAGCAAATATGTACAATATTGCCTATAGCAACAACGGGCATGAAAGGGTTAATAAGCACTACTACACGACATAATAATGAAATAGAAAATAAGGTTAACATACATCGCTCGGAAAAACCAAACAAATAATTCCTGTATGAGTTACTTATTAGAATGCAAAAGAAATTTGTAATTATTACGAACGCAACGTAAACCTTATGCTCGGTTTAGTGTAAAATAACAAAGTCTGTGATGGGAATCGGACCCACGACCCGGATAATATTAAACTAGCTCGTCTAGTCCTAAGCAAAGGACAAATAGATGATCTACAGCAATGGATCGTTTTTTCCCTACTCATTTTGAGTATGAGTGACTCAAGAGTATTGAAATTTAACTACTCTGATTCATTCGTACTGACTACAACATTGATTTATAAGTACAAAGAGTGTGAGTACAACATGGACATCAAACTCATAACATTCGAAACATGTTGGATTCATACGCCTACTCATTCAGTTTCATAAATTTAAAAAAAAAATAGAGTAATATAAGTAGGTATCGGAAGTATCAGAAATTTGGAGTAAGACTCTAATCTACTCATCGTTTTGAATACTCATTGCTGATCTCCGATCTGCAGTCAGTATGTTATTGTACCGGATTTTGTCAGATGTTGCCATTACAACAGGTGGCTTACATACATATGTACAATGTACATATATCTCACATCCATACAGAAAATCGAGTAAAAAGTTTGTTAACATAAATATTTATTGAGTATAAATTTTATTGATTAATTTTTTTTCGCACGCTTTAAAAAGTTGTTTTAAAATAAATAAAGTAACTTTCATTGTAGATCACCAAATGCCAATGCAAAACTAAAGCGATACGTGAGTAAACAAAATTCAAAATTATTGTTATGAAATTTCAAAAGAACAAGAAAAATAGTAAATATTTTAAAGATATGTATGTACCTATAACATAAAAAGTTTAATTATACGAATAAAAGAATGACACGAAGGCAGCTAACTCTTTGGAAAATAAAGATAATATTTTAAGAAAAAGAATAAAAATCTTATGTAGATATGTATGTATTGGTGAAGCAGAGCTGTTCGGAGCTGTTTTACAGTGAAACAGTGAAAATAAGCTAACTGGAAGACTATTAAATTTATCAAAAGCGCCCACAAAAATAACTGTAGAACTTAAAACTGATCATGGATTCAAGGCAAAAGTACTAAGGAAGAAATACACCCTGAATTAATGTGTATATTTAAAAAAACGGGAACGTATACATAATATTTTGCATAAACTTATTCAAATAAGCTTTAAGAAAAAGTGCAAGCTTTAAATTCAAAACATGCGGCTTAAACAATTAAGTACCATGGATTCCATATCCCCTGTTTACCTATCTTCTAACAATAATTATTAGTAAATACAGCAAGGAAGAAAATAATAAAAATTAAGTAATAGCGAGAACTTTAATTTTTAATATTACTTATTACAACGCTGCATGAATTCTCTACCCAAAAATAATAAATGTTAAATTTTTAAAGTCGCCGTGGTCTAGTGGGTAGTGTGTTGGCTTATTAGACGAAAGGCCTGGGTTCGAATCCCAGGTCAGACATCAAAACGAAATATATTTCTGCGGCGACTTCCTCTCAGCAGATTTCTGGCAAAGACTCTGAGAGTAAATATTGCCATGAAAAGCTTCTCAAAAGTCTGTCGTTCGGAGTCGACTTTAAGCTGTAGGTCCCGCCACTCATGTATAAAAAATTAACGCACACAACATAAGTGGTGTGAGAAGCTAGGTCGTAATCCTGATTGAAGGGTTGTAATGGCCAATTATGTATGTTATGTATGTAAATTTTTAACACATTTATCTAATAAATTACAACTGAAACAAAATTTTAAGTGCATAATATATTATTTGGCGTAAGTATAAAAGAATATTACTATAAACAGTTAAATAATTTTTCTTCGTGTGTAAATTATTGAATTTTTGGTAGAAATGCCGCGTGGAACCCAACTTTTGTTAGTTGAACATACCCATATTGAATCGTTGAGGGAAAATGGGCATTCAATAAGGTCTATAGCAAACAGATTGAGAGATAAGACGACCCTACAAAATTATTTGGGGGATCCAAAATCATACGGCACTAAAAACGATGTGGTAGAAAGCCAATATTGGCTGACCGCGATAAACGATCAATAAAGCGCTTAGCTATCACAAATAATTTAAATTGTACCTAAATACAGTCGGTGCTGGGACTAAACGTAACCAAGAGACGGATACCCAACCAATGATACCCAACCACGATTAACCCCTAGACACAAGACAGCCAGATTGGCTTTCGCTGAAAAATACAAATTTTAGGAAGAGGAGTGATGTAGTATTATGCCTATTTTGTGATGCAAAAAAATTCAACCTTGATGGACCAGATGGAAACAAATATTGTTGGAGAAAAAAGGAGGTGATACGCGAATCAGAATAGCACGTAATTTTCAGGGAGGGCCTTTAATGAGATGGGTTGCTTTCGGACATAAAGCACGTTCTCTAATTTGTTTTATTTCTCATAAAATGAATGCGGCGAATTATGTGGAATTACTGGACAATGTTTTCGCCCCTCTATACATGCGGCCAAAAGGACCAAAGCATTTTTTGGAGAAGAAGATATAGGTAGCTGTTTTGGACTGGCCAGCACTTAGTCCCGATCTAAATCCTGTCGAAAACCTCTGGGGAATTTTAAGTGCCGAAATATACAAAAGTGGAATTACTTATAACTCCTTAAAAGAGTTGAAAGAAGCTTTAATAATAAAAAAATGGGGCGAAATTCCCCAAGATAAGTTACAAAAATTAATAAACTATATGCCACATCGGTTAAGTGAAGTAATTCAAAATCAAAGAGGATACACACATTATTAAAATGTATGTATTATTTGAGTATATTTAATTATTTTTAAGTTTTGAATTTTTTCCTAGTTTTGTACCATATGAATATTTCTTTTAAGTATTTCAATTAACTGTAAAAAATATTAAATAAAAATAAACAAACTCTGAAAATTTTTTACTTTAAGTTTATAAGTTAAACTTTAGCTTTAGAACATGTACCATATAATATTTTTTTGCCTGTAGTAGAATTTGAAATTTAATAAATAATTTAATGAAATGCAATGGAGATCTAGTTTCTAGGGAATCTCTTAAAAAATAATGTTCTCTTCGAGAACATATTCATAATATGTGCATACATATTCCTTATTATCGGAGCTGAATGTAGGTACTATTACCTTTCCACAAAATAGGATATTAATATAGGTACATATATTTAGTAATAGGGATAGGTTTTTTGTTTGTTAGTAGGACTGCTCCACACATTGTATGTAGCACAGAATAAGATGGAATAGGTAGTAGGTAATTGAATAAATATTTGTTTCAAGTTTTAGTTCAGATCATAAATAGGTAGTTCATATTATGTAATAAATATATACGTACACATTAACAAACAAATAGATGATGACTTATTTGGATTGATGGTGACAATCCCTGCTATCGAGATTTTATTTCAATAGTTCAGGCAAACAATTGGCAGAGTTTCACTTTTTCCTTGTTACATATTAAAATAAATTGATTCAATAATGAAAAAGCTGAAAACTCCTCCTACTTCCACTTTAATTGGTGTTGAATGCAATACGTCGTACAAAGCCTTCAATACTTCTCTCTTTCTGCCACATATATTTTATTATATACAGAGCAAGCCAAACAAAGTCATAAAAATCACAATGGAAACTAAAAACAAGAGAGCAGAACATGCGTTAGGTATGGATACCTACTTATGCTACTACCAGCGAGAATATTGAATTAGTATATGAGTCGTGCTCATCTTTTCAACATCGTTTGTTTGTTAATCCGGTGTAAATAAAATTGAGACGAACAGTAACATAGCAAGCAAATAAATTTATAGAATTTATTTAAAAAATTAATAATTATTAAAGAATGCCGCGTCCATTAAAAGAAAGTTATGGCGACCTTAAACCTCCGTTTTCGTACATATCATTGACTGCGATGGCAATATGGAATTCTCCGCAAAAAATGTTGCCCCTAAGCGAAATTTACAAGTATATAATGGATAAATTCCCTTATTACAGAAGGAATACTCAGAAGTGGCAAAATTCTTTGCGGCATAATTTAAGCTTTAATGATTGCTTTATTAAAGTACCTCGTCATACAAGTAAGGCTGGTAAGGGTTCTTTTTGGACATTGCATCCTAAAGCATTTGACATGTTTGAAAATGGCAGCCTACTTCGCCGACGGAAACGTTTTCGCACAAAGAAAATTGATTCGGATATATTGTCTGCGGAGATAAATGCTTTAGCTGGATTTCAACATATTTTATGCCAACAACAACCGTCATCTGAATTTGTTTCCACTGCCTGGAGCCATATGACAGAATCATTTTTCCGAAATTGCTATAACCCAACATTTGGCGCATCACTTCCTTACAAGTGTCTAATTACGGGATATGAAAATGAACAAGAACTAAATGAAGGTAATATAACAACGGCGCGACCCAAAAGGTCATTTACTATAGAAAGTCTAATTGGTCCTGACAATTTGTCATCATCAATCAATAACGATATGGAATTTGGAATAAGTAATCGTCTCAAAAAGTTTGTTGCACCGAGGTCACAAAGCACAGTTACTGATTCCTATGGAATACACCAGCAGCTGGCAATTATACATAATCAACAAGCTGCAGCACATTTTCAAATACAACAATCTGCTAATACCGTTCTAATGACTGAACAACATCATCGTCATTTTGCTCAACAAAAACTATTCAACACTTTTTTAGACCCATTATCAGTATTTTAAATAGCATACTGAAATCAAATACACACATTCAGATACGAGTGCTGCATGTATTTGTATAGACAAACATGTGATATTATTAATTTTAGTGTCATTTAAATCGAACTACATATACATAGATATATATGTACAGCGACGGACATAATTAACGCAGTAATTATTAATTTAAAACATTGTTATTTGTTTTCATGATATTTCAAAGAATGGCAAAATATAATTTACCTAAAAATGTAAGAAAAATATTTATGCATATATGAATAAATAAAATCCTAATATCTATGATAATTTAAATTTAAAATCATAAGCTAGAAAAAATTCAGTAAATTTTTTTTTATTATCTTTTAAAACTAAAAAATAATATAAATTAAATATTAATAACTTTTAAATGCTTCCATGTCCGATTTAGAATTGAATTAATGCAATTGGACATGTATGCTTATTACTTTATTTTAATAGAGCTATTGATATTACAATACTTACTTTCAATACCTATTTCAACATTGTATTAAAACTAAAAAAGACGTACTTGAAAAAATAAATAAAGTAAAGTAACATTTTAAAACGAAGATAATGATGAAGAACTAAATATGTACATACTAGGGATGGCAATCGGGAAATCCCGGGATTTTTCGGGATTGTGTATTCATATCATATGTATTTTGACCCTAAAAAAGGTCCTGAAAAAAATTCTATATCACTTGACTTCGATAATGGCATCTAAGATGAGGAAACTCCTACTTCTATTGCTAAAAAGTTATTTGATGCCATCGAAGAATGCAAAAGTCCTATAAAATGAATTATGTAATAGGGTAACTGATTTAGATACTCAATTGTCCAAAAAATTGATTTATTTACATCAGGAGGTGGTAGAGGTGAATATTTGCAAGCTGCATACAACTATCTTGGAACAATTTCACCAACAAATGTTGATTGCGAAAAGTGTTTGTCAGCGGCAGCGTTTATTGACAACAAAATTCGTTCAACCCTATCAGATCACATGTTAGATACTTTAATCTTTTTTTGAAATCCAAATTTCCTTAAAACTAATGTATTTGCATATGTATGAATAATTTTAATTTTTGTTACTTTACGCTTTTTTGTTACCTTTTGCCTTGCTTTTTTATATTTTATTTTTAAATGGAATATAAATGATTTTGTTAACAAAATATACTTTTTCATTTTTATTATTAGGAGAAAATCGCCATTTTTCTCGTGATTTTTGGATCCCGAAATATATCGGGATAAAAGAATACCGAATCCGATATTTTTAAAAGTCAATCCTGTTTGGGATCCCTAGTACATACATATATATTTGTTTAAATGGCCTCAGTTCCTATTTTTATTATTGTTTTACATGACAATAAATTGAATTATTGTCAAATTATTGTTTGAAATTTTTACAAACTTCATCTAGACGCATTTGGATTACAATAAATGGAATTATAAAACTTTTCTAATATCAGACAAAACAACCTGTGTCACTCAAACACAACTAAGTTGTATACCACATTCAATATTTAATGCTATTTGATTCGATTAATAACAAAAAACAAAGTTCAAATTTTTCTTATTACTACAAAATGTATATACTAGAGGTGTGCCCAAGACATTCTGCTAGCTTGCCCTTCACCGAATGCAATACTGTAGTGTACTCTTTTCTATCGCTCTTGATTTTACGAGTGCACTGAAATGTGTATTTCACATTTATTCAATGTAAACAACAGCACTCGTTTGCCTGTAAAGTAACGGAACTATTCTTTGTGTTGTAAGGGCATATTTTACTACTGTATATCAGTAGTGTAAAAAAAGGTTTTTCCCCAGAAATAGAGTTTAAAAAATTTACTGGCAATGCTGGCGTCGACAAAGATGTTCGGTTGCCGAGAGCAAAAAAAAAAAGAAATGCATGTTGTGACTCTATGAAGAGTACAATATTTTTGCTGCACTCTTCACACAACTTTCTGTTATACTGTTGTACAATGGTTTACGAGTGCAGCTACAACAGTGTTGCCACCAATGGCTTTATGATTTACACACAACTGGCCTCGAAATTACACATATGAAAAAAAATTACACACAAAATTCTATTTCTACTAATATTGCATACGTATATGTAAACATTAAAATTATATTTTCATAGACGTACATACATACATAATTGTCCATTACAACCCTTCAACCAGGACCACGATCTAGCTACTCACACCACTAAAGTTGTGTGCGTTAATTTTATATATGAGTGCCGGGGCCTACAGTTTTAAAATCGATTTCGAAAGAAAGATTTATGAAAAGCTTTTCATGGCAATTTTATTTACTCCCAAAGTTTTTGCCAAAAATCTGCTGAGAGGAAGTCACCGAAGAAATTTTTTCACATTTTCGTTTAGATGTCTAACCTGTGGTTTGAACTCGGGCCAACACACTAGCTACTAGACTACGACGACTAAACATTAGCCTTACATGTATTTAAATTGGAAAGGGAAGGATCTAGGTGTTTATTTTTGTAACCTGGTGTTAGAAATTGCATTAAATTTACAGAACAAATGAGTTTTAACAAATTGACTGTTAAAAATTAGCGATTAAAGAAAAAGGTAGAACAAAAAGTAAAATTACACACAATATGTGTAATTACACACAAGGTGGCAACACTGAGCTACAATCAATATTCGATGTTGAGAAAAATGCAATAGTGTGCAATTTTATATGCCTAGTATATACTATAGTGAAAATTCATGTACATATATGTATATAAAGTGCGTTTCACATCAATTTAGTCACTTTCCAAATATGTATCTCTTAAAATATATTTTTAATCGATTAGATTAGTTTTAAAGATTTAATTATCTTTTTATGTGCTTTTATATATATATATATATATATATATTAATCGAAGTTTGCTATTTTTCAAGCTTTTAAGTATTAAGCTGTTAGTAGTATTTTCATCAATTTTCCCCCATTCTTCTAAAATTTTTGAGTATTTAGTGACAGCAAATCTTCAAATTAAATTTGGGGAACTGGCTGAAAAATTCATTCTATTAAAAATGGTTTATACAAACCGATTCTTTGAGTGAGAATTCTTGAAATTTGCTTGTTCTCCTGAAATACAATTTTTTCTGTGGAGCACTGAACTGATTTTCAGAGTTGAGGATGGGTTACGTCTTCCATTTGGCAAAAAACAAACTAAATTGAAAGCAATCTGTTCACACAAAATACTTTCCTGCATCATAATAGTCTCCAGACTAGAACTTTTTTGTGTCGACGAGATGCTGGAAATCCGGCCCAATTAAGTGCATTATCTATGTTCCAACTTCAAAAATTGGATATATTTAATTCGAATTTATTAAAAAACAATACTTTGCACCATTAGTCCTTTAATTTAAGTCCTGTTCTTAAATACATTGTGTAATAAATGGTTTTTTTTCAGACCCATATGCCCGAAATCTTCTTTGAATTGCAGGAGTGCTTTTTCGGAAATCAAATGACTGAAGAACATTGTACTTCTAAGTATTGATTGCCCTGAAAATCTAGTGGACAGAGTGCTGGATTATAAGCGTGAGGGTCGTGGATTCAATTCTCACCGGAGACACTGTTCTGTTACACTACACCGAGCGTAAGGTTTAAGCTTGTAACATTTATGACCTAAATTGTAATTGTTTTCTAATTAATAACTTTTTTAAAGTTACGAAATTTCACAGGAAAATTTTTTTCAAAAGTAAATTTTGGCGGACGCACAGTGGGGTTTTAGATACCAAAAGTGGGAATTAATTCGTGGTAACTTTCCCTGTTTCTAATTTTAACTTTTTTTAGTTAAATTTACTTTAAGGAATAAATATTATCTAGTACAAATTTTATATATTTTCCATTAGTTTAATTAAAGAAAAATTGCAATATTTCCAAAAAAGAAAAAAAAAATAATATTTATTCTCACATTTTCATTCCTTATCCGATTCATTATCATTATCATCATCAATTATAAAGATAATTAGTAATGGCATCAATATCATTATTATCGTCATCTGCTTCACCATCAAGATTTGATTCAAATCTTATCAATTGAATTGCTTCCATAGAAAAATAATAGGGTTTTTTCTCTTTCAATTTTCTGCCCTATGGATTAAAAATGTATGGATGTTGGGGACATATAATACCAGGGATACAGTTTTACAAAATACCTTGCAGTATCAAGAGTGAAATTTTGAAAGGCATTAGTGTTTATTTGAAATCCACTAGAAACGATAACCATAATTGAATCCAGTTGTCTTATCAATTTTGCATCCAATTTTGTAATTTGCGCTGAAATGTGCGTATTTTGAAAGAAGCGCTGAGCTGTGTTGCCGTCATTTGAAAATCCAAATGATGATGATCAATAATAAGACCAGTTTTATTTTTGAACTCCTCTAGAATTCGTGCTTTATTTTTTGCAACAACTTGTTTTTCGATGTTCGATCTAGCTTGCCATTTCTTTATTGGAAGCTTATATGCCAAATGGAGCAGACATTCAAAAAATCTGATCCATGCAGAATCGACAAACCGAACTCCAAATTTTCTGATTTTACTTGCAAAGAAATCATTTTTGTGTACTGGTAGTATCTGTGAGTGCATTACATATTTTTCCGCCAATCATGTATAGGATCAACTTATATTGACTTTCAATCGTTTTTCTCCATAAGAAATGACAGACTCCTTAAGGTTTTTTATTTCCTGATCCACTCTATCTTTTTCACACATTAATTTTATTTGCATGATTGATGTAATAAAAACCGATGAGTCTGTAGTATTCGGATAGTGGAATGCTTGCTTATAAGGCCATCAAAGCCCCATTTTGTGTATAGACAGAAACTGTTTAACTCATCATCCTTTAATCAATTATATCGCTCTTGAGCAGTGTTGCCATAACGGCATTTAAAGTGCAATTTTAGCACTTTTTGCCTTTTTCTGTATTTTTTTTAACATTAAAAGTGCATTTTTAGAATTTTTCCATTCATTTTGCATTTATAAAAAATTTAAATTATAGACTACAGACTAGACTATAGATTAGACTATTCTAGACTATAGGGTAGACTATAGACTTGACAATAGACTACACTTAGAATAAACTATAGATTGGATGTCATTC
The DNA here is from genome assembly GCA_014635995.1 of Sarcophaga peregrina. NCBI lineage: Eukaryota > Metazoa > Arthropoda > Insecta > Diptera > Sarcophagidae > Sarcophaga > Sarcophaga peregrina. The sequence goes on along the minus strand of CM025789.1, from coordinate 81,506,400 downwards.
CAATCTATATATATATACAATCTTATGCAAAAAAAAAACCTTATGGCCTTCAAATGAACATTAGTTAATAACGATTTTAAGCTTAATAATCCATTATTAAAAAAGTATATGCAAAAACAGTATTTTAACTAATAGCCCATTTACACTACAGAGAAATCTAGTAGTTATGAGATTTCGAGCCAAATCTAGTTGATTTTAACTAGATTTCCCATACAAAACAAAATCTACTTATTTAGTAGATTTCGGCAAAATCTACTCAAAATCTAGTAAAAATTCGAATGCGACTATGTGTTTTGCCAGATAATATTTAAAAATACAACGCTGCGCTAGAAAATAATGCCATTTTAATTCAAAATAAAAACAAACAAATTAACCCTTATCCTGTATTAATGGGTCAAAATTGCCCAAGCAATTTTTATTCCTCATTTATTCTTTAAATACTCAGCGGATTTTTTTTTAAACTTTTGTACAATTATTAATTTAGTGAATGCTATTCAAATTTAAAACATAATTTTAGTAAGTCATTTCACAAAGCGTATGTAAAAAAACTTATGCAAATGGTACTTTTGGGTCTTGACAATTTCATAACTAGCAACAAACCAAAGAAATGTAGGTGAAAGCGCAGCATTCCAAACTGTAACAATCCCAAAAAAGAGAATAAGTAGTATAAATACGAGTATATTATTCGTTTATGTGTTTTTGAAGTTGCTACTTGTGTCCAAATCGTTCTAACAACACCAAATATGCAAGTAAATGTACCTAATGTCATAAATGTATTTGCAGAAAGCATTTTTGAGACCATACAACATTGGTAATGAATGTAAAATATAAAATGCGTTATATTTTTGAAGTACAGGATAAGGGTTAAAAATAAACAAAATAAGGAACATCTCCCTCCCAGAATGACTCGTGACTAACCTGCGGATTAATATTTTTATTATTACCTATTTTGCATATGCTTACATCTAATACTAATGCATTTGCAATATTTTTTTAAATGTATGTCCTATATTTTTATTTTTTTTTTTTTTGGTATTAAAAAAAATTTTGGAAATATTATTGTTTTCGTTTAAATTTCAGTCAGCTGTTTTTGTTATTAAAATGAAATCTCGCTACTGTCAAATAATTCCAGTGTAAACGATCTAGATTTTGAAGAAGATTTGAAATCTAATCTACTAGATTTGGCTGTAGTGTAAATGGGCTATAATATCCATTTTAATGTTTTTTCTTATTTGATGCTGGCAATATCATTATTTTATTCTCTCAATTTTTCCTTAATGTTGTGTATGAACGATTATTATTTCATTTGGTATTCGTGTCTAATATTGTTTTTTATGTTTTTATACAAAATAATTGTTTTTATTAATATAAAAATGGGGTTGTATTTGTTTTTTTAATAACAACAATGTACAAATAAAATAAAACAACCAATGTAATTAAAATATTACATTTTGATTAAAGAAAGTATTCGAGTACCGGTTTCTTTAAATTTGTTTTGATTATTTACTTACTTACTTAATTGGCCATAACAACCCGATTAACGGATTTCGGCCTGCCGCAATACATCCTTCCAGGCGCCTCTGCTTCTTGCGCGCCTACGCCAGTTGGTCACACCAATCGATGACAGGGCTTCCTCGACTTGGTCCTTCCAACGGATACAAGGTCGTCCTCTTCGCCGACTTCCGCAGATCCCCGCATCAAATACCCGTTTCGCCGGAGCATCCTCCTCCATTCGAACGACATGGCCAAGCCAGCGCAGCCGCTGGATATTAATACGCTGCACAACGTCTATGTCGTTGAGGAGCTCATACAGCTCACTGTTAGATCGTATGCGGAAATCATCGCCAACTCGCACAGGACCGAAGATCTTACGTAGGACTTTCCTCTCGAATACCCTCAAGGCTGCTGCATCAGTTCTTAATAGGGTCCATGCTTCTGCGCCATAAAGAAGCACGGGTAAGATGAGCGTCTTGTAGAGTATTAATTTTGTCGCACGAGAGAGGTCTCTGCTGCTCAATTGCCTATTGAGACCATAGTAGCACCTGTTGGCAAGAGTAATCCTGCGTTTGATCTCCAGACTGACATCATTTTTGGTGGTAACGGCGGAGCCAAGATAAATAAATTCCTTGACTGTATCAAAAGTATAGTTATCGGCCGTAATCTGAGAATCAATACGCCGCACGTCTCTACTTGTCGACAACATATACTTTGTTTTGCCCTCATTTACTGCCAGACCCATCTTCTTAGACTCCCGTTCAATAGCGCTAAAGGCAGCAGTAACATCTCGCTTGGTACGCCCTATGATGTCGATGTCGTCAGCGTACGCAAGCAATTGGACACTTTTCTGAAAGATAGTGCCATTGCGATGCACTCCTGCCTTTCGCAGAACACTCTCCATGACGAAGTTGAAGAGGTCGCATGATAAGGGGTCGCCTTGTCTGAAACCTCGCACGGTATCAAAAGGTTCGGAGAGGTCCATTCCTACCTTGACGGAGCTGCAGGAATTGCTCAACGTCATTCTGCATAGCCTTATCAGCTTCGCAGGTATACCGAGCTCAGACATTGCGGCATAAACACGATCCCTTATGGGGCTATCGAAGGCTGCCTTATAGTCGACAAAGAGATGGTGTGTGTCGACTTGTTTTTCGTGGGCCTTTTCCAGGATTTGGCGCAGTGTGAAGATCTGGTCTATGGTGGATTTGCCAGGTCTGAAGCCACACTGATAAGGTCCAATCAGTGTTTTGACGAGTGGCTTCAGTCGTTCACACAATACGCCTGTAAGAACCTTATATGCGATAGGGAGAAGGCTAATACCCCTGTAGTTGGCGCAAATTGTGGGGTCTCCCTTTTTCAGGACAGGACAGAGGACACTGAGGTTCCAATCTTTGGGCATACTTTCCTCTAGCCATATTTTGTAGATGAGCTGGTGCATGCGCCCTACCAACTCATTACATCCGGTCTTAAACAATTCAGCGGGGAGGCCATCAGGACCTGCCGCTTTATTGTTTTTAAGACGCGTAATCGCGACTTTGACCTCTTCATAGCTAGGCGGCGGAATCTCCACGCCGTCATCATTGATCGGGTTCGGAACATCATCTCTAGAGGCGGTATTGGTGTCGTCATCGCCTTGTAGCAGAGTAGAGAAGTGTTTCCTCCACAACCTCAGCACCCCCTGCGGATCTGTAACCAGGTTTCCGTTCTCGTCCTTGCAAGAAGACGCTCCGGGTCTATAACCCTCGGTTAGACGCTTAACCTTCTGATAAAATTTTCTAGCGTCATTCCTACGTCTATGCATCTCGACTTCCTCACGCTCACGCCTTTCCTGCTCCCTTTTCTTGCGTCTGAAAAGGCGTCTCTCTTCCCTTCTCTTCTCTCTGTAGTTCTCGACAATGGCTCGCGTAGCAGCAGACTGCAACGTCTTCTTGTATGCGGCGTTTTTCGCTGCAGCTGCTTCGCGACACTCCTCATCGTACCATTGATTTCGTTGGGGTGGGCGCTCGAAACCAAGGACTGTTTCCGCAGTAGTGCGCAAGGAGTGGGAGATGTTGGCCCACAGTCCTCCAATGTCGTTGAGATTAGATGGGGATCGACGGAGCTTATCCGAGAGTTGAGCGGAGAACGCCTCAACTGTCCCTTGTGATCGCAGCTTCCTGACATCCAGCTTCCGCAATGTACTAGAGCGCGCCATCCTCGAGGCGCTAATGCGCAATCGAAACTTGGCTGCGACAAGGTAGTGGTCCGAGTCAATGTTCGGACCTCTAAATGTGCGCACATCTAGTACACTGGATACATGCCTTCCGTCAATCACAATATGATCGATCTGGTTGGAAGTTGATCGATCGGGGGACATCCAAGTGGCCTTGTGGATGTCGAGATGTTGAAACCTGGTGCTACATACTACCATGTTACGCGCCGCGGCGAAATCGATCAGCCTCATACCATTGGAGGTAGTGTTCGCGTGGAGGCTGAACTGTCCGACAGTGGGGCCAAAGATACCTTCCCGCCCGACCTTTGCATTAAAATCCCCGAGGACAATTTTTGCGTCATGGGCCGGGCACTTATCATATACGTCCTCGAGTTTAGCGTAGAAGGCATCCTTAACCACATCGTCCTTATCTTCCGTCGGGGCGTGAGCACAGATCAGGCTGATGTTGTAGAATTTTGCCCTGATGCGGATTGTGGCTATTCTTTCGTTCACAGGTGTGAACCCAGAGACAAGGTGGCGCAGTCTCTTATTAACCACAAATCCGCATCCTAATTCGTGCTTATCAACATGGCAGCTGTAATATATATCGCAAGATGCTAGCCTTTTACATCCTTGCCCTATCCATCGCATTTCCTGTATGGCAGTGATGTCAGTCCTACATTTCTTGAGGGCATCCGCCAGCTGGGCGGAAGCGCCCACCCTGTGAAGGGTGCGGACGTTCCAAGTGGCTATTCTTAAATCGTTGTCCTTTGAACATTTGCCGTGGTCGTCAACTTTAAAGGGGATCTTTTTGGAATTCTGTATGTTAGTTTTCATTGGAGTAAAATTTTTTACGTGGTGGGTTCCAAGCCCTACGCACAACCCAAATTTTACGTCCAGGGGATTGGACTTCGCTGCACGCATTAGTTAACATCTAGCAGGTGCTAGAATGCCATCCAGGAGGGGCCGCGAGGAGGCTGCGTGTCAACTTGAATACAGCAAGACAAGGATCGTCCTGGTGGTCGCCATGTTGGCCACAGTCAGAAACTTTACCTTGTTTGCATGCATTCCATCCCTCCCAATTTACATCACTAAACTATTTTGTAAACAAAATTTATATTTTTGGAAAAAAGAAAAATTTGAGTAAAAAAAAAAAATATAGAGAAAAAACTACCAGTTTTTATTATTTTGGTATGTGTGCCATAAATAGCACCAATGACACCAGGGAATTTTTTTGTGTTTTTCAATTTTTTTAAATTTATTTTAAAAAATTAGAATATTTTTCACAAAATGTGAAAAATTGTAATAAAATTATGACAAATGTCTTTAATGTTAAATCTATGAAATTTAACAATGGTTTACTACAGGTGTTTTAAGCTAATTATCGTTTTTGGATATACTTTTATCGAATTTAGCTTAACAACGGTTAGTAAGCATGTAGTAAGTTTTTTGCATAAGACTGATAGTCTTTGTTTGTTATTCTTTCACGGAAAAACTACTGAACCGATTTACATGAAATTTGGAACACTAAAAGATCGAATCGCAAAAGGAACAATAGGGTATATAAGATTTTCTAATCGGATGCCACGTCCCCTTTTACGCCCACTTTTTCGGAACCTGTTGCCATATCAAATTTTCAGTTCAGAAAATAAAAAAGAACATTTATAATGAAAAACGCTCTTCATTTTATAGCTTTTTTTTAATGACCAGTTTTAAAGTTTTTACACTTTCTTGACAAACTTTTTGCCCTTTTTTCAAACACTGATAATATTATATTGATGTTGTGACAACTTGACTTAAACCAAAATAGCCAATGCTTCCTCTCTAAACATTTGGGTCACTGTAGAAGGTTTTGAAAAACTTTTGTATAATATATCTACATCAGATGGTGAAGTGCAATGGTCTTCTTGTTTTTGATTCTTTCACAACAATCTTCGAAATCAAGCTCCTTTGAAGAATCTAACCGTGTCTTATTATTCAGAACAAAACGTTTCTTCATTCGCAAAGATGAAGCCCAGCGAGTCCTGAATTGAAAACTAAAATCATTCATCGTTTCGTTGAAAAAATGTATATTATGTTTGCTTAGCAATAAACGTTTCCGCATTTGTTCTTTAAAAAAGATCAATTGTCAGTGGATGTTTTCACAATCCGACTCATTATTATTTCAAAAAGCTCTCGTCGAGAAATAAAAATCGTATTCGTATTTATGAAGTCGCCGTGGTCTAGTGGGTAGTGTGTTGGCTTATTAGACAAAAGGCCCGGGTTCGTATCCCAGGTCAGACATCAAAACGAAAAAATATTTCTTCGGCGACTTCCTCTCAGCAGATTTTTGGCAAAGACTCTGAGAGTAAAAATTGCCATGAAAAGCTTCTCAAAAATCTGTCGTTCGGAGTCGACTTTAAACTGTAGGTCCCGCCACTCATGTATAAAATTAACGCACACAGCATAAATGGTGTGAGAAGCTAGGTCGTAATCCTGACTGAAGGGTGGGTTGTAATGGCCAATTATGTATGTATGTATTCGTATTTAACCTGAGGTTGAAGGTTCCATTAAAATATTTTTATCACTTTAAAAAACACAAAAAAATAATTTTTAAAACACGAAAAGTTGAAATTTATATTTCCCGCAGGGAAAACCACAAAAAATTAAAATTTTAAAATTATATTGTGACATAACGGTAGTCGTCAAAAACATAATTTTCGCGCCAGTGATGTGGTATGTTGTGTACTTTTACCGACTACAAGAATTTATTCGGTTCTCCCAAATTTAATTTTGCAATAAATTCCCATTTTTGGTATCAAAAACCTCACCGTGGGACGTCTAGAAAGAATTGCATTGGCGTTTAAACTGTTTTTAATTAATATTCTAATTTTATTTTTCATCGACTTGCTATTGACCATTTGATTGGGTTTATAAGTTGTTTCAAGTAAATATACAGTCTTATGCAAAAAAAACCTTATTATGACCTTCATGTGGTCATTAGTTAACAGCGATTTTAAGCTTAATAATACATTATCACAAAAGTATATGCAAAAACAGTATTTTAACTAATATCCATTTTAATGTTTTTTTTATTTGATGCTGGCAATACCGTTATTTTATTCTCTCAATTTTTCCTTAATGTTGTTGTTAATAAAATTGTGTTTTTGTATAGAATGTTCTGACAAGCACTTTAACTTGCAGAACTTTAATTTGATTGTTTTCTGGCAAGCACTTTAACCTGCAGAAACCTTGAAATAAAAAAAAAATATAAGAATTGGTGAATTTTACACAGCAGTGGTTCGTTCATCAACACCCCCGCTAGATTTTATTTATTTTCTTTTATACTAAAATTATGCTTACATATGTATAATAATTAAATTACAAAATATTGACAAAATGCATAACTAAACATAATAACAAAAAATGCAAACTTAGTTAAAGTGTCATTGGCTTAATTAAGAATAATTTAAATAATGTTTACCTAACAGAATGTTTATACACACATATACATATAATATGACTTCAACATTTATTCAAAGAGTAAGACTATATACACCGTAGCACCACAATGGCTTATTTAGCACTATTTAAAAATTTTCCCTGCTTTATTATATTACTCAAATATTCTGTCACATCACTGTATAATTTTTTGTTTTCGTTTCATTTTCATATGGCAAATCGTTGCTAACTTTCAGTGTGAATGTGTTAGTAACACAGTAAAGGGTCATTAGTGCCGCATCCACCAGTCCGGAATGCCCGATAGTCCAGCATCCCTCCGAAAAATTGTAAAAATTTTGGTTGTTTCCAAAAGTGTGTCTTTGAAGCAAATAAATACGCTCGAGGAGTATTCGCAAAATTTCGGGATAGTTTGCGATCATCGAGATGGGCTCGGTATTTTTCGGATACAATTAGCGGCCGGCTAGTCTCAGCTGTCACAACAAATTCAGGTGTAGTGCAGTAATTGTTTTGTGTCCTTTCACATCGCAGTGAACTTTCTTTTTGAAATATAAAGTGTCCATATTTTGTTTCTACTATTTACATACTGTACATACATGCATATATTTGTAGTTTAAATATTAACCTAGTTGTCCTTATATCTACCACCCGATAGACAGCAATTTTCGATAGTCCGGCACAGAGCCTATCCCGAACATGCCGGATTATCGGGCTTTTACTGTAATGGCTAATCTGTTGTGTATCATAAAAATTGATTTAAAATTTAGATCACATAAACTTCTGTATTCCTTCATAGTTAAGTATTAAAGTAAATTTACCTATTATATAATATATTAAGCTATCGATATACAAGTACTTAGTACAAGGAAACTGCAATGTACCTTTTTGTTAATTTTTATGTTTTTTTCCGTATATATGTACATAAATATATGTACGTATAATGAATTCTCATTCATATTTTTAATTAAATTTAATAAAAAAGTTTAAAAAAGGAAAAAATCGAATTTTAGTACAATTTTTTGTGAAAGTTAGTACAATTTGTTAAGATCAATTTCTCATCCCTGGCTTACAAAAAGGTTGTGAAGCAAAGAGGAATAAATAACTAACAAGTGTTATTGCTTATAAAAAAGGTTGTAAGCAGAGAAATACCACGAACAAATGCATATTGTGAAAGTTATCATTGTATTACGTGGGATAAGTTCGAACAGTAGCACAAAAGTTGTGCAGATAATAAATTATTTATTTTTCTTTCATTTGACGTTTTTAAAAGGGAAAAACCTAACAATTGGTGTCAGAAGTGGGGTTGCAAAATTTAAAAGTAAAAATAATTCAAGATGAAACTCTCAGAACTAAGAGTGGAAAGACTCAAACAAGAATTGGGTAAATTGGCACTACCAACAATGGGCACGAAGAATGAACTCCAAAGACGGTTAGGGGAAGAACTTTGGAATCGTGGCATTGATGCAGATACTTACTATTTCGAAGAGGAAGAGGAGTTACAGACTCCTGTAATACTAAGCGGTAATGACATTTCGTTGCTGGCCGCTATAATGAAAAAATAACGGAGGGGCAAGAAATTAACCGAAAGCTATTCGAAGCTTCTATAGCCGAAAATAGAAAAATGCAAGAAGCAATTCAAAGGAAGCTGGAAGAGAATGATGAGAAGCTAAATGAAATGCTTGAGCCATTCGACGAAAGGGTTCCAAGTGTCGCCGAAGAGATGTCAAATTCAGAAGAGGCCGTCGACGCGGGAGTAAATAATTTGGAAAAGTCCGTGGAGGGAAAACTCGTCATGATGGGAGAGAAGAGCCAGTGACCGGAAGCAGTACAAGGCATATCAGAAAATAGCGGCAGGATAGAAGCACCTTGCTTTGATGATAAATTCCAATGCGAGGCAGGAGCCAAAAACGGTTCGGACAATAAAGAGAAGTCATAGGAACTTATCTTGGCGTTAAAGGGTGCCGCCGCTGAGAATCTAGAAACCATACAGTGATTTAATAGTGGCGTTACAGCGTGAATTTGGCGACGAGTATGAAAGAGAACTCTACCCTAAGGAGTTAAGGTGCCGTGCGCTAAAGACTAATGAGTCCCTTCAAGCCTTTGCAACGGAGAGCGAGGGATTAGTACAGTTCACATGCTCGTGAGAAAACCATCCACTGGGAAACAATAGTGAGACCGAGGCGTTCGTTAACGATATACGAGATCCTGATGTTAAATTAGCGGTATGTTCGTGTTACCCCAGGAGATCACTCGCTCGATTTCTACAGCACAAGCGAGTAAAGTGCGACGAGTGGAAGTCGTGAAGGAAAAAGGATGCCTATTGGAGAAAGCTAAAAGAGGTCGATGCGAATTCCGGAAGAAGTCGGACGGAAGATTGCAATTGTGGAAAGGGCAGTCTGTTCCAAAGAAACTGGAACGTGCCACGAGGAAGGCCAAGATTCGACTCACCAGCAAATGGTCGTAATACCAGCCATCATCATCACCAGAGGCGCAAGTGCTGCTTTTCTAGAAGCAAGACTCCCCATAAGGCCCAGTAAAAAGAAGTCGAGGTCACGCGCATTTTTGAAGCGGATAGCAACAGCAGGACCTTTGTATTGCCAGAAACCGAAATGTTCTCGTCGAGATTGATTACTTCAGGTAATGGCCAATCAAGAGGCGAACACAGTAGAAAAGGCTTTTGCTGCTACGAGGTGCTAATAGAACTACATTCCGAGGCAGAGGTTTCGAGCCAGCCGTATTCAAGGAAATGTGTGAGATATACGGAGTTGTAGAACAGCTTGGTCGAACCCTGGAGGAATACCTGCGTAAAATAGTGAGAGAGCAACAGAAGGATTGCTATGAACACATTCTGAGGTTTCTATTGGCATATCCATCGGCGATGCATGATTCAACAGCTGGATCACCCGCCAAGGAAATATGGGAGAGGATATAATGAGCCTATGAGTGATGAACAGGGTTAAGTGAACGGCTGTGTTACGAAAGTGGAAATTGTGTTGTTAAAGCTTCAAAAACAACACAATGGACTTGATCATGCATAAAACAAATGTGAACAAAAGCACCAAAAACAAAACAATGGATTTGATCACGTGATCAAATAATAAACAAAAATATAGCAACAACATCAGTATAGATAAAATATAAGAGATAAAAGATGTAAATAACCAACAACAAAGTGCAACGTAAAAAAATGAAATTGAGGATAGACTAATAAACAAGCAACAACTATTCTGTTTGGATGAATATTGTATTAGTAAAATAAAAGTCCTTGAAATAATGTTTATTTAAATATAATATTGACATTTATTTCGGGGACAACCGTTAATGCGACTGTTCCCTTGTTAAGTATTTATTCAATTGATTTTTACTTTATTACTTAAAACTAAATGTACACTTAAATTCTAACACTTCATGAGAGGGGGAACATGCTGAGCTAGCATAATACACACTGTCCCAACACTTATGCAGTGTGGACAATATCAACAAGAATGTGTTGATATTAAGTTGCATATAAATGGTATGGCAACCCAGACTTGTCAAATACACTACAAGAAGAAAACAGTTCATGGCGTGAGATAAGTATTACAATAAGTAGAACAATACAAAAACAACAGGCATTTTTTGTTGTTGCGATTTTATCATCTTGTCAAAAACAGCTGACTAAAGAATGACGATGGGAAGAAAAAATAAATACTAAACTTACCTGGCAACTAGAAAACACGAAAATGGTTTTAAAAGAAAAAGAAGAAAAATATACAAACTTCTGACATAATAATAAAAAACGAAATTAATTATCAAAACCAAAATTTTTTGACATTATTCTTGCATCAGCTGGTCTAACATTCCCACCTTGTATAATTTTGCCATGAAACAGTTGTTAGTGTTGTGCTTACAAAAAGGTTGTAAAACAAAGAAGAATAACTAACAAGTGTTGTTGCTTACAAAAAAGATTGTAAGCAGAGAAATATCATGGACAAACACATATTGTGAAAGTTATCGTTGTAGACGTGGAATAAGTTCAAAGAATTGATTCAAAATTAAACACATATTTATTTTTATTTTATTTACAATCTACGATCTCATATTTTTAACGTTTTTAGAGGTATAATGTAACAATATTGTTATGTGAGATTTTATTTTCAATCTATTATAAATAATATTTTTCGAAATAAATAAAGCGCTCACAATCAATGTCAAAATATTTGCAAGTGCAAACTTTTGCAACACAAAAAAACGCATCGAACATCGAATACCTATATTAGACGCCTTTTGCACATTGAAATTTTTTAATTAATTGTTTCGCGCTAAAATTTTTCTTTTGGTAATGTTTTGATTTCAAACGCAAAATAAACGAAGACTAATGATATTTTAAATAAGGAAGCTTTATATTAACACCGTTGACTAACTACGAGTCATCTCTTATCCACTTTTTCTCCTAAAAAATGATGATATCTACGATCCAAAAATAGTTTTTAGTAATATAATGTGAAAAATCAAATTGTCGTTATTGGCCAGTTTTCTGAAAGTTGCCGCGGCAGTCAAGATGTTAACTTCTCTTTGCGGAACAAAAAATAAAAGAAAATGTGAAATCAAATACAACTCTGTGTATATACGAATAAAGAACAAAGCAAATTTCTGAGTACATGAAATTCTAAAATCACCACCGCTCGTTTTTCCGTTGTTTCGAAACAAATTTCAATGTGCAAAAGGCGTCTAACATCCATTTTTCTAATTACTCGGTTTGGATACAACGCGTTTAAAAAATAGTGGCAACTCTCGATTTACATGTAATGCGTTGTAAAAAGAGTTAATTTTTTTCCAAGGGTTAACAAGTTAATGCGATCAATTAAAAAAACGAAAATAAAATTCGTAGAAGTGTTTGTGATGGAAAAATCGTTATTAATATGCAATAGATAAACAAATACACACAAATCTTTTTTTTACACGGTTTCTTTTTACAGGGTTGAAAAAAAATTTTTGTAATAATTTTTAATCTAGTTCGGGTTCAAAATCACTGTCTTGTAATTATGTTTCTTTTTTCCACACTTGGCACCATTGCTGAAATGAACATACATAGTAGTAACTGGGAAATCCGAAAAACCAAAAGTTCAACTTTCAATAAAAGATTTTTTAATAACAAAATCGACGGCGCATGACCTTTTGGAGAGTATTTCGACAGTTCAAAACCCCAATACCGGACGAAAGTCACCATTGGATGATTTAATGGATATCTTCAGTGATGATACCTACTTTAGTCCAGTAACAGATAACAATTGCGCTTGTTATCAAGTAGCGACGAATAATTATGTAGCTATATAAATATATTTTCTTTATTTATATTCTAATTTTTCTATTCTTTATTCTGGTACACAATAGTAACTACAACAATTTATTGCTTGTTCGATGTTATTCACACACCATTCGCCATATTGTTCACGACGGATGTCTTCAAACCACGACTTTTACTTCTTACGCAACTGCAAGCAAGGCTGACTGAATTTACTCTTGCTGGTTGCCTGTCTTGTCTTGCCCTTTTATATGCGAACGACTTCAGATTGATGATGGTTCTCAAAGTAAAGTTTCACGTTCTCGCCTTCTAGAGAATTCTTTTGCGACTACATTGTTTGTTATTGCGTTTACTTACTTGTCCATCCCTTTTGCTCTCATGCTTGTTGTTGCTGGTTTACTTATTGTAAGTTCGAAGTATGTGTTTGTGTCGTGTGTATTGTGTACGCATTGCCTTTGTATTTGTAGCTTTTGTTTACCGTTATTATTATTAAACGATACTAGGTCGTTTCGATTGTGTTTGCCTTCTTAAAAACGTTTAAATATGAGTTAGTTGAATGCAAACAAAGTAAAAAAACAAGAGTGTATGTGTTTAGTTTCAAGTATTCTTTATTGTCCGCCCTAACTTATGTGCCATTGTTTACAACTTATACCACGTATAACGATAACTATCAGTGTTGTCAGATTTTTTACCTCAATCGTCAAAAGCTATACACAAAATCGCCAAATTAAAATATTATTAATTTTTTCCAAAATAAAAATCACCAAAAATTTGAAAAATCATTTATTTTTATTTATTTTATTGACCTTATGGTCAATATAAAACTGATAAAACTCTATAATACATTTTAATTTTACATTATATATTTTACATTATATTTATACTTTTAGTGCATTAGTTATTAGTTGTCAAAATATTTTTTACAAAAATTAATTGCATAAATCTATAATAGCTATTTTGCATCCAATGCACCACGATGTATATTGGTCATTCGATGCAGATTGTTACGACTAAGGGGCATCTGCAATAGATTTTAGCCAACCTACAAATTTAAGTCATTAAAATGCATAAAATATTACATTTACCTAATTATCTATGGCCCAACTTTCATTTTCACAATCCTTTCGATGTCGACGATCTACTTTAATTTTTTTTGAAGAAGAAGATGCCATTATAACTTTTTCGTTTTTTAAACAATGTTTTAATAGTATTTTTTTATTTTTACTTTTCCTATATGTTTTCTTTTCTGTTGAAATCTTACGTACAAACATAACTGGCATTACAACCCTTCAGTCCGGATTACGGCCTAGCTTCTCACACCACTCATGTTGTATGCGTTAATTTTATACGTGAGTGGCGGAACCTACATCTTAACGTCGACTCCGAATGACAGATTTTTGAGGAACTTTTTCATGGCAGGTTTTTTACCATAAGAATTTTTGCCAGAAATCTGCTGAGAGGAAATCGCCGAAGAAATATTCTTATTTTTCATTTTGTTACCTGACCTAGGATACGCCTGAATCTAGGCTTTACGTCTAATAAGCCAACACCCTACCTACTAGACTACGGCGACTTCTTAATTTTTCTATTTACCGTTAACTAATTTGACATTTGTTTGGCTTCTATACTGCACATTTAAAGAGGTGTCACACTTCAAATTTTTCAATATCAATTTTGACAGAAAACTACTCTTAACAACAACAATCAGCTTGTTTTTGTATTGTTTTACAAGTGTACGAAATGACAAAGACATTGGTATAACCGATAAATATGAACTGTTTTACTTGTTGACATTAATTGTGTCATTCACTATGTAATAACATAATACATGAAGGATACTATAAGAATATTATGTTATTAAATTAAAGTGTTAAAACAGTATTTCAAGAAAATAAAAATAATTTGTGAAAAATAGCCAAATAAATCGCCATCTAGTCTGTAAATCGTCAAAAAATCGCCACATCGCCAAATGAAAATTTTGGTCGGCAAAGTCAGTGAAAAATCGCCACGTTTGGCGAGAAATCGACACATCTGACAGCACTGATAACAATATGTGCTTGTTCGGTTTATTTCTCTGCTTACAACCTTTTTATAAGCAATAATACTTGTTCGTTATTCTCTGCTCACAACCTTTTTGCACTTTTATAGTCCAACACGATCAGTAAAACGAACGTTCTTGGAGCAGAAGTTTCGCGTTCTCGCCTTCTTGAGAATTATTTTGCGACTACATTGTTTGTTGTGCATTAGCTTACTTGGTTATGATCTTCTCCTGAGGGACATTTGCAAGTAAACCAACAATAACATCAATATGACTATGAAAGAGATGGATAACGCAAACGCAACAAGAGGCAATATAAACACAATACACCAATGTCCCTCAGGGGACATTAAGGCCTACGAAAATCGTCAAAAGAATAAAGGACGAGTGTTTTCAGTTAATCTATCCTCCATTTTTCTTGTTTACAAATTAATAATCTTAAAACAGCTGACAATACATAAGAACAATCAACAACGAGTATACATATTGTTACGCAAAAATAGTCGAAACGACCTAATATCGTTTAACATTAACATTAAACGAAAGCTACAAATACCAATACAATGCGTACACAGTATACGATACAAATACACATGCATCGAACTTAGAGTAAGCGATCGCAACAACAACAAATGAGAACATAGTACACAAACAACGATGCAGTAGCTATAGAACTCTCGAGAATGCGAGAACGCGAACTCTCTACTTCGAAAACCACCATCAGACTGAAGCAGGGATGGGAAATTGATCTTAACAAATTGTACTAACTTTCACAAAAAATTGTACTTTTTTCAGCCCGATTGTACTAAATTCACTTTTAATCTTTTTTAAACTTTTTTTTTATTAAATACATATTACATATTTGAGTAGAAAAACATAAAAACTAACAAAATGAGGTACATTGCAGTTTCTTTGTCCTAAGTACTTGTATAGATAGCTGCCAAATCGTCAAATATTTGAGAAAAAAAAAATCGTGAAAATCGTCAAAGACGTTCACTGAAATCGTAAAAAATCGCCAGAAAGAATAAATTAATAAATTGAAGGGTTTTTAAAAACAAAAACATATACATACGAGTAAAGTCAATGTTAAGCAACAATAATATTTCATTAAATATACCCACGTGTGACGTATATATTAGGGAGTCAGAAGATCCTGACGTTATGGGAATGTAATTTCAGTGTGAACTGAAACATTTTTCAGTGCCTTGGTTTCTTAGAACGATACAATAAATACTTCACTTAAGGGCAGGCCCTTAATGTCTATTTTGAGGTTTCTCAACCGTTTTCGGATATTGTTCGAGCGAAATAAGTGGACTCGTTTATTAAAATCATTTCTAAGTAACACTCGTCTTTCTCGGCCAGCACATCCGTATGCGGTCGACCATAAGGCCAGCGTATCGCACACCTTAGAGAGAAAGTTCGTTTGTTAGACGGACTATTCGTATGTGGAACTCCCTTCCAATAGAGATGTTTCCTGTTACTTATGGTATAAAAATATTCAAATCTTGGGTTCATAAACATTGCTCCCTCTTTCCTCGTTCTTATAATATATTTCAGTTCTAAACACAATACCATCCCCTGAATGTTGGTTGTATGAAAAAAAAAATAATGCCCCTTGCCTTTGTTCTTCCAATTGTAATATTAGAAGCTATAATCGAATTTTTAAAATTGTCAGCAACGGCAAAAGATAATTTATGCTCATGTTATTTAGAAGTTTTAATTTTTTGGCTTTTAAGGGATTAAAAAGATATAAAATACAGAAACATCATAACAGGTATTCGAAAATGATTTAGAAATATAATACTTTACTCCTTGTTATTACTAGCATAAATTGTAACAACTACAAAGCAAATATAAAGCTTAAGGAAGCTTTTAATATACTAAAGTGAGGAATACGATGTAACTTTTTAATTTCTAAAAATCGTCAAAATGAGAACATAAATCGTCATGTCGTCAATATGATATTTTTGAAGCACAAAATCGTCAAAATGACGATAAATCTTCAAATCTGGCAGCTATGCTTGTATATATAATAGATAAACCTAACAACTTAGGTTAATACTTAATTATAAAGGAATACAAAAGTTTATGAGATCTAAATTTTAAATCACTATTTATGACACACAACAGAAAACTACCATTATTAGTGAAACATTCACAATAAAAATTAGCAATGAGTTGCCATATGAAAATGAATCGGAAATAAAAAATTTTACAGTGATGAGACAGAATATTTATGTAATGTAATAAAGTAGGGAACATTTCAAATAGTGCTAAATAAATCATTGAGGTGCTATGGTGTTTTTGACTTTCAAATAGTGCTAGAAAAAGTACAATTGTACCAACTTTCCCATCCCTGGACTGAAGACGTTAACATATATAAAGGCAAGACAAGACAGGCAACCAGTGTTGCCAATTTTTTTCAAAATTTCCCGTCAAATTGCGCTTTTAAAATCGCCAGAAATCGCTAAATTAAATTTTTAAACCGTCAGAAACCCGTCAAATAAATAGTTTGAAAATTTTAAATTAACGTTAAATAGAATAAAGTGTAAATAATTACACATATTTTTTATTGAATTGTTTTTTCAATTATGTTTAACGGTTTACAAACCTGGATTTTCGTTTCGAAACTTTTGTGGATAATATTTGCTATCACCATTGGATTTCATACGTAATCGCTTACATAACTTTGGTTCAGAATAGCTATGAACTCAAAGAAGATTAGCATTTTCAGTTTAATAACAAAATCGGTTATTAGCCGTTGCGGTTCAGTAGCCTGGTAGGTAGTGTATTGCCTTATTAGAACGAAGACCCGAGTTCAAACCCCAGGTCGTAATGACCAATTATGTATATGTATGTCTTTGTATAACTCATAGTAAAGAGTCATACAAGATTTTAGATTACGTTGAAATTTTCATAAACTTTTCTCAACCGCGATATACCAAATATCACCGCGTAAAAACAGAATTAATATTATTTTCTAGACCGTGCTATTACGGAATTAGGTGTACTTACTTTTTTGATATTTTTTCCTTTTTCTGCCTTCTTGTTTTAAACACAACACTTTAAGCTTTATCTTCATTTGAAATAGATTTCAACTTTACGTTTTCGATTTTTGCTTTGTACTTTTTCTACTAACCATTATTCGACTCCCGAATTGCATTTTTTCTTACTTGTATCATATAATTGAACCTTGGAAAAAACGCTAAAAAAAAGCTAAAGCGCTAACCGCTAAAAAGCATTTTTTCCCGTAATTGGCATTGCAAAAACGTCAGATTTGACGGGAAAAACGTCAAATTGGCAACAGTGCAGGCAACCAGTCAGAGTGAATTCAGTCAGTCTTGCGTGAAGTTGAGTATGAAGTAAAAGTTATGGTTCGAAGATATCTGTTGTGAACAGTATAGCGAATAGTGTGTGAATAATGTCGAATAGGTAATAAATTGTTGTAATTACTGTTGTGTATCGGTTAAGTTTGAACAATGGCACATAAAAGTAGAGCGAATAATAAAGAGTTTCATTAAAATAAACACATTATTTGTTTTACTTGGTTTACAATTAACGAACTCATATATAAACGTTTTTAAAAAGGAAAAAACGTAACAATTGGTGTCAGAAGTGGGACTGCAAAATCCAAAGTAAAAATAAATTAAAAAAAAATAAATAACTAAAATGGAACTATCCGAACTAAGATTGGACCGGCTTAAACGAGAGTTGGGTAAGCTGGAGCTGCCAACAGCGGGTACAAAGAATGAGCTGCAGAGGCGGTTAAGGGAACAACTTCAGCTTCAGGACATCGACATTGAATCCTACGAGTTCGAGGATGAAGAGGAACGAGAGGCACAGGCTCCCACAGTGTCGACATAAATTTGTTGCTAGCCGCTATGGTGGAAAGAAAGCAAGTATTAACGGATGTACAAGAAGCTTCTAGAGCTGAGAACCAGAAATTATTTGAAGCTTCTAGAGCCGAAAATCAGAAACTTCTTGCTGATGTGCGAGAAGCTTCTAGAGCAGAAAATCAGAAAATGGAAGAAGGGAACAAAAATCTATTTGCTGAATTAAAACTTCTGGCTAAGGTACAAGAAGCTTCTAGAAATGAAAATCAGAAACTTCTGGCGTAATGATGGAGGAAAATATAGTCAACCTCCAGAGCCAGCGACCAGAACCAGTGCGAGTCGTATCAGAAAGTACCAGCAGTATAATACCGCCTTGCTTTGATGGTAACTCACCCCTATCCGTGTTCAAATTCCAATTTGAGACAGTAGCCAGCAGAAACGGATGGGATGATGGCAAGAAGGCCTTGGAACTAATTTTGTCATTAAAAGGTGTCGCAACTCAGATCTTAGTAACCATGCCAGTCAGCTGCAAGAATAACTATAAAGACTTTATGGTGGCGTTACAGCAGATTTCTGGCAAAAACTCTGAGAGTAAAAAATAAACTTGCCATGAAAAGCTTCTCAAAAAAATCTGTCGTTCGAAGTCGATTTTAAACTGTAGGTCCCGCCACTTATGTATAAAATTAACACACAAAACAAAAGTGGTGTGAGGATAGGTTAGGTTAGAGGACGTGTACTTGTCAATTCTGACAAGTGGTGTGAGGAACTAGGTCAATAATCCAGACTGAAGGGTTGAAAGGGTTGCTAGTCGCTGTGGTCTAGTAGGTAGTGTGCTGGCTTATTAGACGTAAAGCCAGGGTTCGAGTCCCAGGCCAGACATCAAATTAAAATACAAAAAGTATTTTTTCGGCGATTTCCTCTCATCAGATTTTTGGCAAAAACTCTGAGAGTAAATAAAATTGCCATGAAAAGTTTCTCCAAAATCTGTCGTTCGGAGTCGACTTTAAACTGTAGGTCCCGCCACTTATGTATAAAAATTAACACACACAACATAAGTAGTGTAAGAAACTAGGTCAAAAAACGTGACTGATGGGTTGTAATGACCAATTATGTATGTATGTATGAAGGGTTATAATGACAAATTATATATATATATGTATATAATTTGTATAATACATATATATATATGTATGGTGGTCTGTAGGAATTTAAACAAAAACTATAGGCAAATGTTAATTACTGATTTCATTACGAAGTCTCTCAAATATCCTTCCTAATCCATCTCAGTCCGAAACAGGATCGCATAAAGAATAACCGAGTGGGGAAAGTGATATTATGGAAAACAGGAAGAAAAGATTATACATATCTTTGAAATTTTTTTAAATATTTATATTTCTGGTTCTTTATGTAAAATGAATAACATATCTATATGCAGGAGTACACTTTATATGTTTGTATTTTAATGAATAGATAGCATTCTTTTTTTTCCGTTGAAATAAATGACTTAGTTATGCCTATTTTGGTTTGTTTTCGATTTACACGATTATACATAGCGAAATCTATGATTTCTGTTTATACGGTTTTCTAAGGAACCTGTCCTCAGTGTAAATCAGGGATTACCATTTCATAGCACAATTGTGCAGAAAGAATTCACACACATTGCTTATGCTCTTTTATTTAGTCGTCGATCAGACTGCGACAAGCACACATGTCAGCGGATGCTATTTTATTTTTTTTAGGTCTACACTCAAAAAATATTTTGCTAACATTTTTCTGCGACTTTAAACTCTCAACTTATTTTCTCTCTCTCACTCACTAATCCACAACCAAAAAATTTTTGCTAACCCCTGGTGTAAATTGAATTTCAGTGTAGTTGAATTTCAATACTGTTGACTCACTGATACTCAAAATTTCCTGAGTACTTATGAGTAGGGGAAAAACGATTCATTGACAATCTCTGATGCACAATGCGTATTTAAGTTAATGCTTTAAAAAAAATTAGAACTAATAAATATATTTAATAAAATGAAAGTTAATGCAATTTATTAAAATAAGCAATTTGTATCAATTAAATTGATTTATTTTTATACTTAAAGTTAATTAAAAATTTAAAATTATTGATCTTCTTCTAGATCAATTGCACGAAAAACACCTGATATCATAATATAATAATATATGATTAAAATCATATACATATAAGTTATTCCAAGTTATGTTGTTAAATAAAACTTAATTCTTATTATACATGTACAAGCAAATAAAGTATTTGAAATCCTTTCAATCTATTTACTTCTACTCGGTCATCTAAGTTCCGATTAATAAATATTATTATATCGCAATTGACGAGAGGAAATAACATGTTACATAATGACCTTGGATGTAACATGTTATTTCTTGGTGACGAACCATGGTGCATTGGTTATTGCTTTTAATCTTTTAGATTGAAATCTTCAACATTTGACTTGATTGCAGTTCACCATTGTAAATGCCGTAACTCCAAGCAGGCTTTAAAATAAAATAAATAATAGGAGAAATTAATTAAATTAATTAATAGAAACTAATCAAAAAATGTTTTTAGCTTCTCTCAGCATTTGGTATAGTTTCATGCTCGAAATAGCCTTATATATTGACAAACAAATCTCTATGTCCTCGTTAAAAATGTTTGGATATTCAATGCATGAGTTCATGAGCGCAGCACAAACATCCACAATTTTAATGGTTTTTGATAATAAAGGTCTTGAAGACAAAGAAAATAGCAAAACTTGTTTTTCATAATTGTTCACTTGACTATATTTCGTGCCTTTGCATGTTGCAATGCATAAACTACCTCTGTCGTATGGTATAGCATCATCTAATACATCACTTGATTGGAAAAATTGAATTAACAAACGTACATATATCTTTATCAAATTACCACTTAAATTTTAACAGCCACAAAATTCAGTTAGCATAACTGATTGCTCAAATTCTATTTTCTCTTCTTTCTATTTCTTCTTCTTCTATTCTCAAATTCTTCAATTTCTACAGCAGAACAGTATCCGAATTTCATGATTCCAAACCTATGTGAATTTAAAATAGTTAAATAAAAATAAATACTGAATGAATATAGGTATTACAAACTTACTACAATGGCTAAGCTAAATTGCCTTTTACGGTGAAAGTATAGATGCATCTGTTTTACTGGCAGCAAAAATCTCCAGAAAATCCAGTTTTTGCGTGAAATATAATTTAAATTAACTTCATTAATTATCATTCCTATTGAAGTTTATGAATTGTAAGCAAACTTTTCTTCTTGATATCGAGAGTCCGGCTGTAATCGTCTCAAGTTAATGTTATCACAATGTAATAATGTCATTACCATCACTCATGTGGTACAATCCCTGCGCCAAAAGTCTCAACGTCACATTACGGTATCAACAAAAGTTGACTTTCTTTCTTGGTTCAATGAGGCTCTGTTATTGTAAAAATAGGTGTAGAAAAAAATAACCCTTATCTACCCGAATACAACTTATAAATCATAAAAAAATAAGAACTTAGGTTGATTCAAACATAAGAAATTTCTTACGATTAACAATATGTTCACTTAACATTGACGCAGCAAATAGAATCATGCCTCTAATTCTAATAAATAACCAAAACTCGTAAATAAAATATCTCTGCATTCAACTTGATATAAGACGCCTTTTGCACTTTCAAATTAGTTTGCAAAGTAGTTCGTAAACTTTTAAATTTGTAGTAGAGGGGGAAAAACGAGCGGGTATGAGTTCACAGTTTGATGTACTCGTTAACTTGCTTTGTAACTTGCTATACAACAACAAAATATCAAGAGTTTGTCAAACTACTTTTCAAAGTACTTTGAATGTGCAAAAGAGAAACAAAGTTTAAAACAAAATGCAAAAGAATTTATTAAACTAATTTTCAAAGTACTTTGAACATGAAAAAGGAGTCTAAACAAATTTAATTTTTTTTTAAAACGCAGTCGCAACAACAAGATTTTTTTGTTGTATTTGCTCATTTTGTTTATATTTGAAGTTGCCATTTTAAAAATAATATATAATATGGCAAGTTCAGACATGATCTTAACTTTAAAGTAACACAGCCACGATCAAACTGATTGGATCAAATTGCAATTTTTGTGATTGTATTGGTAAAACTCTCCTCACTCGTACAGAAAACTGTCCTCACACGTACAGACTGAAGAAGAGTTTGAAGAATATCAAAATACTTCTGATTTTTGCTGCCTGCCTTGCATAAACTAAGTTCTTTTCTTCTTCACAACACCAACACATGCAGTCTGAAGGTTCAATTTCAATGTATTGCAGTACCAAGCTAAGAAACATAAGAGAAATAGCATGGGATCTCTTTACACATTTGATACCGCGTGGAATTTAGGAATGTTATATAAATTATAATTTTATTGAAAATTTTACATTTATTTTGTTACTAGAATCAGCCAATCCAACATTACGTTCTGCTTCAATTTTATCCTTTCAAAAAAATCCTAAATCTAGATTAACAAGTGAAGCCTCTAAAAATTAGACTGTAATTGTTATTGGTTTGACAAGCCTGGTCAAATTACTACTCTGATCCAGAGACCTGCGCCGAGCAAATTTGTCGGCGGCGGCGGCTAAAGTTGAAAAGGTTCGGCGGCGGCTTTAAGTCGGCTGTCAGCCGAAATATTGTAAAGTTTCGGCGGCGCTTTTATTTATTTAAATAATATGCATACAACATTTCCAACATTTATTTAAAGAACAAAAAAGACATGTAAATCCATGTATGAAACATTAGCCTCACATAATTGGTCATTACAACTTTTCAGTCAGGATTACGACCTAGCTTCTCACACCACTTATGTATGCATTAATTTTATATGAGTGTTGGGGCCTACAGTCTTAAAATTGACTCCAAATGATAGATTTTTGAGAATCTTTTCATGACAATTTTATTCACTCTAAGAGGTTTTGCTAAAAATTGCAGTAAATTTACTAAATAATCATTGTTAGCAAATCGATTATTAAAAATTAGCGACTAAAGAAAAAATTAGAACAAAAAGTAAACTTACACACAAATTACTCACAGAGCAAATTACAAATGCTACACGCAGAATCTAAAATTACACATAATATGTGTAATTACACACAAGGTAGCAACACTGGTCTGCTGTGATCCGAAATGAAATAAATAAAATGGCCCTGGTTGCTCCACTATGTTAAAGGGCCTTAGATCTCTGCAGCACATTTGCACAAGCAGGCGTGCGTTAGCAAATTTTTCGGAAACTGCATTTTTAGAACTTCCTGAAAATAAGGATTTTATTTTGGCATTCGAATTTTCAAATTTTTTCGATTTTACGTCAATACCATGAGCACGTAAATAGTTACAGAGGTTTGATATCGACGCAGAAACTCCAAACCTGAAATTATTTTATAACTCTTACAAAACAATTATCAGAAATAAATATTCAAAATAAAATTTTCCAAAAAAATTTGGCTAAAAGCTAGTTGAAATTGGAGTTTCAATTATTGTTTTGGAAACTCAATACCATTAAAAATTGCAAGTTCGTCATCGGAATCAGATGAATTTATTTATGAATTATTGAAATTTGTAGTTCTTTGGTTCTCCATTTCAATTTTTGTCTTTTAAAAAATTTAACGTAAAGTTAAAAGTGTTACCAAATGCACCAAAAACAAGAAATTGTGTTCAAAATTTCCATATCAAAAAATTAAAAATTTTTCTATTAATATATTACAAAATGAAAAAAAAAAACTTCAATAATGTATTTAAGTCTAGTAAAACAAAAATATAAATATCATATTTTATATATAATTAAAGTTTACTGTATACGATTTTAAAAACATATTTTCATATATTTTAATTTTCTTACATACATAAAACGGCGGCTGAATTTAAGCCGAATCAAGCCGAATAAATTTTCGGCGGCGGCGGCTTTTAAATTTTGTCGGCGGCTCGGCTTAGCCGGCTGTCAGCCGATCGGCGCAGGTCTCTGCTCTGATCTTGACTCACTACATTTTAGTACATTTTTTAATAGTAACACGACTGCTGTCGACTGCATACCTTCTTGTACAGCTCTGTTCAAAATAATAGCAGTTCAAAATATTAGCATACTCTTTTCAATATTTCGGCCGTTATCTCATTGTCTATCAATGCGAATTGTCGATTTTGGAGTGAGGATGCATCCAGTAAAAGACACAGTTTGGTGAGGTTTATGGGCTGGTAGCATCATTGGACCGTACTGCTAAACTTTCTCTCAATTTTCGCTACTCTGATCTTGACTCACTACATTTTAGTACATTTTTTTAATAGTAACACGACTGCTGTCGACTGCATACCTTCTTGTACAGCTCTGTTCAAATAATAGCAGTTCAAATATTAGCATACTCTTTTCAATATTTCGGCCGGTACATCATTGTCTATCAATGCGAATTGTCGATTTTGGAGTGAAGATGCATCCAATAAAAGACACAGTTTGGTGCGGTTTATGGGCTGGTGGCATCATTGGACCGTACTGCTTCAAAGATGCTGCGAATCCTAACGCAACTGTGAATGGTGAGCGCTACCGTGAGATGATATCCAAAATACAAGAGCTTGACGTGTACATTGTGCGATTTAACGCCTTTAGACTATTTTTTGTAGGGCTATGTTAAAGCTCATGTCTATACAGACAAGCCCGCTTGTATTGACTCATAGGAAGACTGCATTGAAGCATTTATTCGTGAGATACCAGTCGAAATGTTGGAAATAGTATGTCAAAATTGGACTAAGCAGATGGACCATTTGAGGAAATAATCTTCAAACATTAAATTATATGGACCGTACTATCAATTCAAATAAAGATTTCATGCATTTTTCTGAATTTTATGTGTTTATTTTTGAAAAATTTTCCTATAGCTCTTAAAAAATCAAAATTATTTAGAAACAGTAGCTAATGCGACTGTTCCCAGGAATAGTCATGTTAAAACTTAATTATGCTTAATTACCTAAAACTAAATGTATGGTAAATATCTTACATTCTACAATAATATGAATGTGAGAATATGCTGAGACAGCATAACACACGCTGTCCCAATATTTATGCAGTGTGGGCCACAATTAATGTGTGGGCAATATCAACATGAATGTGTGATGTTAAGTTGCATACAAAGGGTATGACAACTTAGACTGTAAAGGATAGACAAGGACAAATACACAGACAGTTGATAGCAGTGTTGCCAATTTTTTTTTCAAAATTTCCCGTCAAATTGGGCTTTAAAATCCGCCAGAAATCGCTAAATTCAATTTTTAAACCGTCAAATAAATATTTTGAAAATATTAAATTAACGTTGAATGAAATAAAATGTAAATAATTACACATATTTTTTATTGAATAGTTTTTTTTAATTATGTTTAATGATTTACATACAAAATTAGGTATTTTCAAAAAGGTAGCGCCAGTCTTCTGGACTTTCGTTTCGAAACTTTTGTGTATATTGAGGTGTCATAATTTTTAAAAAGAAAATTCAATTTAAATGTACATTTTAAAATTAGTTTCATATAATTTATGTTGTAATAATTTTATCGTTTCTTGTCATGTACATTTAGATACGGTAGATACGTTCCAGAAAAAACCGTGTAAAAAAAACATGAAATACATAGAAAATAAGGGGATAGGTTTCATATCCTTCAAAAAAATTTAACAACAAAATAATTCTTAGGAAAAACCGATACGAGAATCTTTATAAAAAACTAAATAAAATTTTTATAAGCATTAATGCATATTTTATTTCATAAAATTGTAAGCGATTCAAATCTTAAAAGTAACATAAATTTAAAATTATTGCAGTTCAAGAAGTCTAAAAATAATGTAAGTTGATAAACAAATGGTACATTCACCAATCCTTAAAGGTAATTTAAACAAACTAAAAATCATCGAAAGTTCATAAATAAAAAATTAAAAGCAGTCAACGTGATGATGAAAATAACAGAATTCTCTTTGCTATCATCATCGAATTTCATACGTAATCGCTTACGTAAGGTTGGTGCAGAATAGCTTTTAACTCAAACATGATTTGCATTTTCAGTTTCCGATTGGACAGCACTGCGTTTAATAACTAAATCGGTTATAAGCCGTTGCGATTCAGTTTGAAGTCGCCGTAGACTATTTGGTAGTGTCTTGCCTCATTAGACTGAAGGCCCGAGTTCAAACCCCAGGTCAGACAGCAAAACAAAAGCATTTTTTCGGCGACTTCCTCTCAGCAGATGTCTACCAAAAATTCAGAATGTAATTAAAATTGCAATGAAAAACTTCATGAAAACTGCCGTTCGGCGTCGATTTAAACTGTAGATCCCGCCACTCATGTATAAAATTAACGCATGCAACATAAGTTGTGTGAGAAACTAGGTCGTAACCCTGACTGAAGGGTTGTAATGACCAATTATGTAAATGTATGTCTTTGTATAACTCATAGTAACAAGCCATACAAGATTTTAGATTACGTTAAAATTTTCATAAACTTTTCTCAACCGTGCTATACCAAATATCACCATGTAAAAACAGCATTAATTTTATTTTCTAGACCGTGCTATTACAAAATTATGTGTACTTACTTTTTTTGATATCTTTTCTTTTTACTGCCTTCTTAGTTTAAGCACAACACATTAAGCTTTACCTTCATTTGAAATAGATTTCAACTTTACGTTTTCAATTTTTGCTTTATACTTTTTCTACTAACCGTTATTCGACTCGCGAATAGAGTTTTTTTTCTTAATTATATCATATAATTCAACCTTGGAAAAAAACGCTAAAAAACGCTAAAGCACTGTAAAAAACTCCAGATTTCCCACTAACCGCTAAAAAGCATTTTTTCACGTAATTGGCATTGCAAAAACGTCAGATTTGACGGGAAAAACGTCAAATTGGCAACAGTGGTTGATAGACACAGGAGTTGATAGACAGAGTCAGAGAGACGGACCAATACTCATTTATCTACTGGAGAGAGTTTTGATGAATTCTCATAGTGAACAATGGACAGACAGTGAAGTTATTTCATTTTGGTAGCACAGTATAACCAGTGGCGACAATTATAACGTTTGAAAAACGCTAAAATCAGCTGTTTTAACCCTCCCCGTAGAGAGAGAAAAAAGATGTTAAAAGTTTTTGCGAAACAAATGTGTTAGAAGCAATAGATATATAGAGTGAAAAATGGCGGATAAAGTAGAAAAATTAAATGTAAACAAACATTTATTTTGAGTTAAAAATGGCAAATTTGTAGTATTTTTAATTTCTTCAAAGAAAATGTTAAAAATATGTAAATATTTAATTATTAATCGATTTGTATGTTGCTTTTGATCGCAATGAATATAGTTTATTGTGCAAAAGGAAAGTATGAAGCTAAACACATCAAGATCAAATAAGACATATTACTTATAAAAATTTTTTCATGTAGAACTTTATGTATATTACCAGTATTTATTAATTTCTTGAATGAAAAAGTGAAAATTACGTAATTTTTTTATTATTAATCGAACTGCTAGCAACTTCTCTTCACATTAAAAAAAGTTCCGTGTGCGGGAGGTACGTAAAAGTACAAATATATACTCATAACTTGAGTTAGGAATTTGTGAATATACCTCTAAATTAAATACTAAGTTAGTGACGACCGATGACAGGTGTTATAAAAAATACGTTAATTCCGAATTACGTTTTCCTAATAAAACGATTCATCTCCTTCCAAAATTGTTCTAATATTCTACAAAAATATCATAAATTTCTTCCAAAATAGAATAATAAAAATCCACCCCGACAGGCGCAGAAATACTTAGTGGTTATATTTGCTGTCTCTTTCTAAGTGAAAAGTTAAACGTCAAAAGCTCCGTGACGTATCTGTTTATGTCTGTGTTTGGTAGTGGCACTCAAACGAGAAGGTTGAAAAGTAATATTTTTTTTTGCGAAGAACAAACGCGGCAGTATTTTTTTGTTTATATTAATTTTATTATTACACGTATTTTTGTTTTACTACTTATTATTTTTACAAACAACCTCGAACAAAAAATGCAAAAACCGTAATATTTTGCAGAATATAATTAAAAAAAGGACATGGATGAACATCCTTGGACAAATTGTATATACTGACGAGCCTTAAAAAACCTTTCTTATGATATGCATATTGTATGTGTTGGTAAGGAAACAGATCCTCAAATTAACAAAATATTCAAAAATAGATCGTTTTTCAAAATGGACCAGCTCACGAGAGGTCAAAGCTGGAGCCGAAGTATTTTAAATGTCATCTTGAAAAAGTCCAAGATTCATTTTTAGGAGGGTACATCGAGCGCTCTTTTTGGTGAGTCGGTCTAATGTACATATCATAATATAATAAATAAACGAATTGAATTCAAAAAAACAAAAGAAATCATCAAATTCCTATAAAATTGGGGGCTCGACCGAGATTGGCCCTGACGCAGAAACTGTGTAAAAAACTGCCAAAAGAAGAACAGAGGAAACGAAAGAAAAGACGCAGTCAAATTATTTTCTCCATTGAAGTGAGATGCTGTGTGTACATGAAAAAACTCAGCTATGTATATTCGAAAAGAATTGTGAAATGTGGCAACAAGGATGATAATGCGAATGCTGTGCTAAGAAGAAAAGACGTTAGAAAGAGAAAACAATTTTTTTAGTATCTTAGACGCAAGGCAGATTTATATCAGGTAAGAATAATAGAACAGCTGATGCAAGTAATAATGTCAAAAAATTTTGGTTTTTTGTGTATTTTGTTTTGATAATTAATTTCGTCTTTTCTTATTATGTCAGAAGTTTGTATATTTTTCTTCTTTTTCTTTTTAAACCATTTTCGTGTTTTCTTATTATGTCAAAAGTTTGGTAGATTTTTTAAAATTTTCTATTATTTTAGAGAAGAAAAAGAAATTTATTTTTTATTTTTTCTTCCCATCGTCATTCTTTAGTCAGCTGTTTTTGACAATATAATAAAATCGAAACAACAAATAATGCCTGTTGTTTTTGTAGTGTTATACTTATTGTAATATAACGCCTACCTGATATAAATCTGCCTTGCTTAGACGCATACACTTTTTAGAGGACAATAGATGATTTTAGATGTTTGAGTGTTTGAGATGAATGCATTTATTTGTGACGTGTAGATGGAAGTAGTTGTATACTGAATTTTAACTTGATGTTTTGAGCGGATTTTGTGACGTAAGAAGAAGATGAAAACCTCTCATATTTAATTTGGGATTTGCATACATGGTGTAACGATAATTGCTTTTATTTGACGAAGATAATTTGAGTATTTTGGTTAATAGAATTGAATGTGAATTTTGATTGGATGTTTATATTAATGTAATTCGAACTATTTTGATTAATTTTAATTACGGCAAGCAATGGATGAAGGACAGCAGAGCATCCCTCCCAAATAATATTAATTTTTGTTTTTATTTATTTATTATAATTTACAAAGCACAGCAAGATATGCATCTTATAAGGGACAGTGATATGTTTGGAATTATTAAGTTATAAAAAATTAATATTGAAACAAAACAAATTAAATAAAAAAATACAAAATTAATATAATTAATATCAAGTTAAAATATAAAAAAAATATAATATTGAAACAAATTGGGGTGGTTAATTTGTTTATAAATCTTTTTTAGATCTCCCTTGAGAGAAGAGATCTATCGGAGATGTGGATTATAATCACTTACAAGTAATTATAATCATTGAGTTGTGTCATATGGGAAGAGAAAGGCGGAGAAAGAACTAGAATTCAGTCTTTTTCTTAAGAGAATTAAGAGGATGGGTTGAGAGTCTTACCTTTTTTTTCAGCTACGAATTAAATCCTTTTGGTTGAGGTTTGTTTAAATTATAAATTTGCAATATATTTATACAATTTGTAAGTAGGTTTTGATGATTATAATGACTTCTTTTTCAATAGATATAATTTCATATAGATCGGTATAAATTTATGGGATACAATTCACATTATTTTTTGGCATAAGTTATTTTATTCTTTTATGTAAGTATAATTTTCAGTTAAGTTAATTTTATTTCAATTGATGTATTTTATTTAATTTAGATAAGCATACATTTTGGTAAGTATAATTTTAAATTCACTTTGTTTTCTTTTCTTTAAGTAAATTAATTTCAATTTAATTTCTTTTCTTTAATTTAGGTAAGTATACAGGTAAGTATAAATTTAAATTCACTTTGCTTTTTTTTTAGATAAATTAATTTCAATTTAATTTATTTTGATTCAATTATTAATATTATTTATATTTTTTACACCTTTTCACGCACTGTAAGTTGATGAAGTTGTTATGGCAGTAAGAAGAGCAGTGAAGTTTATATGATCTAGTTTCTCTTATTACACTTCTGTTTTGCATAACAGCCGTGTTAACGGCACATTTGGAGACATTCCAATTGTGTGCAAAGAAAAGGTGGAGACATTCTCTTAATAGATGCTGCTGAAAGTGGAGGCATTCCTCTAGATAATGGAAGCTCTGTTATTTTTTGTGGATCGAGAATTGTCTGCTAATACCCCATAGGGTATTGTGTGTTCAAACCTTGTTTGAACAAATATAAAAAATTTAAAAAAACTAACAATAATGTAGAAGTAAATAAGAGAGTTGAAAAATAATAAAAAAATGTTACTATTTAGAAAAATCAGTCTAAAAATCTAGGAATAAAATGTAACCGATATAAACCTATAAAACAAATCACAGATCGTAAAAAATTTTGTTTATTAAAATAATTTAAATAACTCCTTTTTGAACGCATTTGCATTGCCTGGATTCTGGATGTAATTTGGTAGGGAATTCTAAAGACTAGTGGTATGTAAAAAAAATTGTCTCTGAGACAAAAGAGTCTTGAATCGTTGATGAATAATGTTTCTACCCCTGTATGATCTGGCGAATTTAATCCGACAAAATAAATATTCCGGCCGTTCCTTGTAAATTATTTTATGAAGTAAAATAAGGCATTTAATTTTCAAGAGATTATCAAATTTTACATTAAGAGTCCGGCAAGCAAAATGAGAAATGTGATCACGACGCTCTTTATGAAAGACATATCTAGCTATGTTACTAAATGTCAAGTTAAGTTTACGGTTGTCTCCACAATCATAGCTCGCGAATACTTCACACCAATACAAAAGTACCCGTCCGGTGCACTTACTAGACAAAGCAAAACACAGAAATACAGAAACGAAAGCAATGATATTTGAAAAGGGCTCTTAACATAAAAACACTGGTCCAACTAGAGGGAGAAAAAAAATTGTTATAAGTATTACGAACCAAATGTGTTAGAAGCAACATATATACTGAAGGAAAAAAGCAGAAAAATTAAATGTAAACAAACATTTATTTTGTGTTAAAAAGGGAAAATTTAGAATATTTCTTAATTTCTTCAATGAAAATTTTAAAAATTCATAAATATTTAAATATTAATCGAAAAGTAACTAGTTTCTGGTCACAATGAATATAGTTTCTTGTGCAAAAGGTAAGGAAGAAGCTAACTATATGAAGATCAAATAAGACATATTGCTCATAAATTTTTTTTCTTGCAGAAATTTGTGTATATTACCAGTATTTATTAATTTCTTGAATGAAAAACTTTAAATTCTGTAATTTTTTCATTATTAATCGAACTCTTAGCAATATCCCTTCACAATGAAACAAGTTCCGTGTGCAAAAGGTAAGAAACCTTCCAATTGTTCACTTTTCGCATTTAATTAATTTGCGTCAATAATAAAAATCCACCTCGAAAACAAACATAAACAAAACAGAGTTACTTTTAGACAGAGACAGAAATACTTTTTGGTAATATTAGCTGTCTCTTTCATTTTTGAACAGTGCTCCTGTCAAATTCGTTTCCTTACTGATTACATTATGGTTTGAAGGTAGAAAGCACAGAATGGAAACGAAAGTTTGACGTTTACATAATTTTTGTGAAAGAGACAGCAAATATTACCAAAAAGTATTTCTGTCTCTGTCTGATTATTTATGTTTTGTTAATTTTTAGAGTGGGTTTTTATTTTCTATTTTAGTAGAAATTGATGATATTTTTGTAGAATAATAGAATAGTTTTAAAAGGAAATGCACTGTTGTATTGGGGAAACGTAGTACGGAACAAATGTATTTAGTGACTCCTTTCATCAATTGTTACTAACTTAATATTTAACCAATTTAGAGGTGTATTCATAAACTCCTGAAACAAAAAGTTATGAGAATATATTTTGTAATATTTTTCTTTTTACTTATCTTTTACACGCGAAATTTATTTCATTGTGAAGAGATATTGCTAAGAGACCGACAAATAATCAAAAAATTACGGAATTTTAACTTTTTCATTCAAGAAATTAATAAATACTGGTAATATACACAAAGTTTTGCAAGAAAAAAATTATTATGAGCAATTATGTCTTATTTGATCTTGATATATTTCGCTTCTTACTAATGGTGTTTTCTTTTCTACCAAAAAATGTGCATTTTATTAATGCAAAATACACTTTTACGTTTGTTTCTTAAAAATGTTTCGCCCTCTAAAAGGGTGGTACGTTTTATTCTAAATAATTCGCCCTTGCCAATGGTGGAGGGCATTGCCTTTTATGCCCTGTGTAAAACGAAAGTGCTGATAATGCCCTGTTAAGCAGATGACTTTTATTTATTTATAGGGCTACCAGATGATACTTTTAGGGTTACCAGATGAAAATTAAAAACAGTCGCCTGGTATTGTTATCCAATTTGAAGTTAATTTTTTCATTATTTTGTTAAGTAACCTTAAGGAAACATTATATAATTAAAACTACATGGTCCGTAATAAAAAAAATTGCATTCAAGGTTAGAACAGTGTTAAAATGTATTTTTTTGTTTGTTATAAAACAAAGCTCTCAAAAAATAAAGTTGAAAAATTAGCGATCTGGCAACACGTTTTTCATATTTACATTAATTATTGAAAACAAATCAAAAAATACAACATATTTTTAGATCTAAAACCTTTTTTATGAAAAAAATATAAATATGGATATTGCTGCATCTATTTTATTTGCAAAAATTGAAATAGATCAGTAATTAGATTCATCTTCGTCATCTGATAAAGAAGAATTACTGAATTTATTACATACATAATCAACAGCCGCTGTGGCAAACACAGGGCATACCCTTTTTTAAATATTTGTGTTATGTTCTTCTCAAATAAAAAATGACATTATGACAGGGTTGGTCAAAAATTTTTTTATTGCACCTTGTAAGAGGGTGACATTTTCTTTGTAGAAAAGAAAACACCATAACCTTTTCCACAAGACAGACCAAAAACCACATACAGTTAGGGACATAACTATTTGCACACCATGTATTTTTTGATAATCTTAGAAATTAAGCCTAATATTAAAACAAATTTAAAGCAATTTATTTTGTTATTTAATTATAATAAAAAAAAGCTAAATTCATTGGGACAAAAGTTTTTGTACATTTTAAATATCATTCAAATTATGTTATATTTTTCTTAAAATTAGTACTTTGTGGGACCTCCTTTCGCATCAATAACGGCTTGCAGTCTTCTGAGCATCAACCGAACTAAATTTTTTGTATTATCTGGAGATATTTCCTTCCAAGCTTCCTCCAAAGCTGTTTTAAGATCTTCCTTATTACGGGCATTCTTTTTACCAACTTTACGCTTTAAAATTTCCCAACAGTGTTCGATAGGGTTCAAATCAGGTGATTGAGGGGGTGAATTTAATAACCTTGGTGCCTAATAAAGCAACCACTCCTTGACTGAACGCGCAGTATGTTTGGGGTCGTTGTCCTGTTGAAATCTCCAACGTGGACCAAGACCCAAACAATCTACGGAAGGCTTCAAATTGTTTTCTAATATTCGTTTATATTGATGCTGATCCATATTACCGTCTATAAAAACTAATCGCCCTACACCCCATACCATCACACTTCCTCCACCGTGCTTGACTGTTGGTATCAAATTTTGTGCATCTAACGCTGTATTTTTTTTTTTCTCCATACCTTTCCTCTGCTGTCGTTGCCAAAAATATTTACCTTTGTTTCATCCGTAAATAATACCGTTTCCCAAAATTCTTCATCCTTGTCTAAGTAACGCTTAGCAAATTCCAAACGTAATTCTCGGTTTTTCTTACTGATAAGAGGTTTTTTGCGAGGTACTCTGCTTGTATAACCTCCAGAATGTAATACTCTCCCAATGGTTTTTGGATGAACAGTTGTTCCTGTTATATTAGCGACTTGTTCCGCTAAATCCGCCCGAGTTACCCTTGGATTTTTTTTCACCTCGTTTAAAATACTGATTAGAAAGTTTACTTGGTCGACCGCTCCTAGATGCATTTTGAACAGAACCACTCTTTTTATACTTGTTAACTACATATTGAACCGTGGAATGTTGTAAACTTAATAAATTACTAATAAAACGAAGTGATTTTCCGTTTTTATGTTGATCAATTATTAAATTTTTGATATCCATACTCAATTCTTTTTTCTTGCCCATTTTTGAACAGTTTATTGCAGAAAATTTTGGAGCATACTACTTATTCTCCATTTAAAATTGCTTTACATGAAAAAAGTAAAGGTACTTAATGAAAAAATGTAAACAAACAAAATAGCACCGTACAGATTATTGTACCAAGTACTCATATTAGGAATTGTACAAATACTTTTGTCCCTATGGTTTTTGCTTATTTTGTACTTTTTCAAACAATTTGTTGAATATTAGTATTTTTTTCGTAAGAGAATAAATTAAAAAAAATATTTATAATTAAAACATATTTAATATTGTTTAATATTTGATTTAATTTTTAAAATTATCGAAAAATACATGGTGTACAAATATTTTTGTCCCTAACTGTACATTTCGATTAATAATTAAATATTTAAGAATCTTTAAACTTTTCATTGAAGAAATTAAAAAAATATTCCAAATTTTCCCTTTTTTAACACAAAATCAATGTTTGTTTACATTTAATTTTTCTGCTTTGTCTACCAGTTTTCCCTCTGAAGGATCAATGAAGTCGCCGTGGTCTAGTAGGTAGTGTGTTGGCTTATTAGACGGAAGGCCCGGGTTCGTATCCCAGGTCAGACATCAAAACGAAAAATATTTCTTCGGCGACTTCCTCTCAGCAGATTTCTGGCAAAGACTCTGAGAGTAAAAATTGCCATGAAAAGCTTCTCAAAAATCTGTCGTTCGGAGTTGACTGTAAACTGTAGGTCCCGACACTCAGGTATAAAATTAATGCACACAACATATGTGGTGTGAGAAGCTAGGTCGTAATCCTGACTGAAGGGTTGTAATGGCCAATTATGTATGTATGTGTACAAGGATCAATTTTAGGAGCTTTATTGTTTATATTATATATAACAAAACGAAAATAATGGAAATAAACATTAATTCTGATGAAGTATTTAAAATAAACGATAAGAAAATTTTATTTTTTACAGATTCTTACGTTCCGTTCCGGTTACGTTACATTTCTATAACCATTTGTATTGCTTTACACATAACAAAAACGATCAGCATTTTCTTACTGTTACGGTTACGTTCCGTTACGGATGCATAACTGGGGCTTTAACCCTGTCCTGTGCATCACAAGTTCGTTTCATACGCTTGTGCATCACATATAATTCATACTTTAAAAACCCTTTTGAAGAAAAGTAAAATTTTGGGCGTACGGTATATTTTTTTTTTTTTTTTTTTGTATGGGGACAGGGAAAGGGTTAAGACTGCAAATACTTACTGTGCAGAGATTGAATCCAGCGACGCCAAGTGTACTGATTCTTCCATTTTTGTAGGAATTTTTTTCAAAAATTACACATTTGGGGAAAGATTTCTTAGTTTTCTCGAATTGTAGGGAATTTTTTCAATTTCAAATTTTTAACATCTAAAAACTGTTATTCTTCCAATATAAATTTAAAAAAATTTACATTTTTTGTAAATCTGGTAATATCTTTCTAATATGTATAAAGTAAATAAACATTGTCTAAATCACCGAATCACAAAAAAAATTTATGAGCAATATGACTTACTTGATCTTGATATATGTATTTAGTTTCTTACTTACCTTCTGCACAAGAAACTATATTCATTGCGACCAAAAACTGCATACATTTCGATTAATAATCAAATATTTAAGAATCTTTAAACTTTTCATTAAAGAAATTAAAAAATATTCAAAATTTTCCTTTTTTTACACAAAATCAATGTTTGTTTACATTTAATTTTTGAACTTTATCCACCAGTCTTCACTCTGTATATCTGTTGCTTCTAACACATTTGCTTTGCAAAACTTATAATTCATTTATTTTTTCTCCCTCTAAATATTTACAATGTAAAATTATGTTATGAGCGTTTGTCAAACATCTCTGCTTTCCATTCTGGTACAAAATCTGCAAATCAAAAAATTTTAGTGACAACTTGATCTTTTCAAATTTTGCAAAAATTAGAAAAATTTTACTAAGTTTGCCACATGCTGACGCTGAAAGAAGTTTTTCTGTTGTAACTGATTGGTTAAAAAATTTCTGAAATTTGTTAACCGCATATATACAATGCAAATGACCGTCTTAAAATCGAAGAAAAAACTGCAACATTGATAAAGTAAAACTTATCACTGAAGCAACAGCGCAACAAAACGCTACATTATACTTCAGGCATATAACAATTATTGTGAAAACAACAGAAGATTTCGTGGTAGAAACAATTAAGCCGAAAGTCCATACCTTCCGTTTCATGAGCCTTGCGTTACAAGCGATTCTTGCATCATATGCGTTTTTTATTGCAAGTTACACGCATTGCGTTTTATAGGACTGGTTTTTTGTTTTGTTCAACCGTTGTGGTAAACGACAAACAAACAAACAAGAACACTTACATACATAATTGGCCATTACAACCCTTCAGTCAGGATTACGACCTAGCTTCTCACACCACATATGTTATGTGCGTTAATTTTATACATGAGTGGCGGGACCTACAGTTTAAAGTCGACTCCGAACGACAGATTTTTTTGAGAAGCTTTTCATGGCAATTTTTACTCTCAGAGTCTTTGCCAGAAATCTGCTGAGAGGAAGTCGCCGAAGAAATATTTTTCGTTTTGTTGTCTGAAATGGGACAAGAACACTTAGATTTTAAAAGAATTTATGGCATTCCATAATTACAAATTTATGAATTTACATATGTGATATTTTGTGCTGTTAAAGCCTACGAAAATCCTCAAAAGAACACAAGTCGAAATAGATGACACCCAGTACATAAAAACAATCGACAACTAGTATACATATTTTGTTCATGAAAGAAATGTGTTAAAAAATGTATTTTGCTCTTTGTTCACGCTGGCCACCCTACTTTTAAGCCTTAGTAATAAGTTTAATTTAAGTATATAAACCACCCCTGTACTTACGTTATAATTATTGTGAATTGTGGAATATAAACGAAAAGAGATCATTACACGATCCACCCCCAACCCGAAGGTACGTTTGGTATACAATAAATATTAATTTGAATATTTAACACTAATACTTTTGTATTTTATTCCCCGTCTTCTCGCCTAATATTTTATTTTATAATTTACCCTGCACCCCCCGAAACACTCTTAAATTAGTAATAAACTTTATTATAAAATGCTTTTATTATTAATATATTTATAATGCATAAAGAAAATTGCGAAAATAGTAATGCACTATTTAAACATATCGATAATGTAATTCGCAAAGACGCTAAGTCCACGTTTTTCCAAAATTGAGATTTTAATGACAAAAAATGTGTTCACGCTGGCCACCCTATTTTCAAGCCTTAGTAATAAGTTTAGTTTAAGTGTATAAACCACGTCTGTACTTACGTTATAATTATTGTGAATTGTTAATAATATTATTGAAAGGAGATCATTACACGATCCACCCCCCAACCCGAAGGTACGTTTAGTGTACAAATAAATAATTTCGTTTATTTATATTAATAAATTTGTATTTTTATTTACCCGCAATCTCACGAAATATTTTATTTTATTGTTTCCCCGCTCACCCCCACAAAATGTCATTATGTGGTTTAAAGTTGTTGTAATTTTGTGGTTTGCAAAAACGTTAAATCCACAAAACTACGAAAAATATTAATATTATTAATTAATTAATAACAATAATAATAATTAATATTGTTAGTTATTAATATTATTATTTTATAAAATTAATTGCGTTTAAAAAGCTTACAAATTTTAAAAACTGAAAAAGCTACAATGTTTTTTATGTCTCCTGAAAATTTAACACATTTTCGAATTATACTAATGATATGTATTTATGGAAATCATTCACAATAGTATATAATTTGGCATGCCAAGTTTAAAAAATGCTGTTTATTTTCAGCAATGCATGAGTCGCACAGAATAGTAGAAAGTAAACCTACTTGATGCATTCTATGCGTTTTCCTCTGTAACTTGTCACAAACAACTACACTGATTCTACTTATTCGGTACACGCATGAAACCGATGGTATGAACTTTCGGCTTTATCCACGATACAACAATAATAATAACAATGGAAATAACTATACCAACAACTATAATAATAGAAACAGACAAAGATATGACAATAACCATAGCAATAGTAGTACGGGCAACAACCTCAAATGAAAATGGTTAGGAAAACTCCGAACATTCCCTGAGGTCAGAACAGTAAATAAGAATATGTATAACCGTAACCTCAACTTATGTTATTTCATTCAAATCAATATAGATAACAATAACAACAATGGAGGTCGGCTTAGCCTAGTAGGTAGTGTGTTGGCTTATTAGACGTAAGCCCTCGGTTCAAACCCCAGGTCAGACATCAAAATGAAAATATTTCTACGGCGACTTCTTCTCAACATCTTTCTGGTAAAAGCTTCTCAAACATCTGTCGTTCGGAGTCAACTTTATACTGCAGATCCCGTCACTCATGTATAAAATTAACGCATACAATATAAGCCCTAATCCTGACAGAAGGGTTGTAATGGCCAATTATGTATGTATGTATTAGAAGTTGCAGTTATCGACTTGATTATGAGTCACTTTTCTTTTGATAGCGTGTTTTTTTTGGAGTTGAGGACGTATTCTGTTTTATCCCGAATGGTTTCAGACTAAGATATATTATCACAAGCAATAGTTGATGATTAACTGACTGTTAAAATATTAGTTTCTATAAGACGAATGGTAATGGAATGGAAAATAGAAACAAAGTTGAGCGATTTTGTTCACCACAGTCATGGTGATTATGTTGTTGTACTTTCAAATTATTATTTGTTTATGTTTTCATTTTTACAGTTTAAATTTAAAACTTTTTAAATAATTTGCTTATTTTCTTTGTGAGTGAATATCGTGATGACTTAATAATTTAAAAACATTTTTTTGAAAATGAATATTTGTGCAATTGCAATAAAAGCAAAAAAGTGGAAGTGGTAGTTTTTTTAAAACTCCACAGGACAAGCGAAGGCGGCAGTGGAGCGACAAACGCATTGGTCTTTATGATCCATTTTAATTCCACATGTGTTATAATATATATAAATACTAGCAGATTGTACCCGGAGTTGCGAGGGTTATAAAAATAACAATAAATAAAAATCCGGTTTCGAAACCGGCTTCTTAAAAAATACAATTTTTCTAATTATTCGGAAACCGGTTTATAAAACATCTCAGTTTTTTGAATACTCGAAGTCCTAAATATAAATGCATGCAATTTGCCCGTTTGCTTTTTTGGACCCCTTTTGGTCCAACTCTTTAAATAGAACATCTCCAATAGCTATTTGGGAAACTTAACCAAGCTAAATCGTAAAAAAATGCCTTATAAACCCATAAAATACAGCATTTATGCATAAAGTACTAATTTTTGCCCTTTTTTTCTCTCTTTGTCCCATATTTTTCCCTTTAGTTCAAAATTTGTAAAAGATTTATAGCCTATAACCTAGACCGACAAAAGCTCGATCAATAACACAAATTTCAAGAAAATCGGT
This sequence comes from Sarcophaga peregrina, assembly GCA_014635995.1. Taxonomy (NCBI): domain Eukaryota; kingdom Metazoa; phylum Arthropoda; class Insecta; order Diptera; family Sarcophagidae; genus Sarcophaga; species Sarcophaga peregrina. The sequence goes on along the minus strand of CM025789.1, from coordinate 81,466,137 downwards.
TCAAGCGTTCAGGCGTGATACGGTATGCACTTAATTTGCCCGTTTTAGGCCGCTTTCCCCTTTTTGGACCACTTTTGGTTCAACTTTAGAAACGGAACACCTCCAATAGCTATTTAGGAAACTTAGCCAAATAACATTAAAACACATAAAATACAGCATTTATGAATAAACGTATTAATTTTTGCCCTTTTTTTCCGATCTATATCCCAAATTTCAAGAAGATAGGTCCAGACTTTCAGAAAGATTTATAATATATACTAGCAGATCGTACCCGGCGTTGCGCGGGTTATTAAAATGGCAATAAATAAAAATCCAGTTTCAAACCGGTTTTTTTTAAAATGCAATTTTTCAAATTATTCGGAAACCGGTTTATCAAGCAACCCAGTTTTTTGACTACTCTAAGTCCTAAATATAAATGCATTCAATTTGCCAGTTTTTCACCCCTTTCCCCTTTTTGGACACCTTTTGGCCCAACTTTATAAACGGAACACCTCCAATAGCTATTTGGGAAACTTAACCAAGCTAAATTGTAAAAAATTACTTATTACCATTTTTTCATCCTTTGTCCCATTTTTCCTCTCGTTTTGGTCAAAATTTTGTAAAGATTTATAGCCTATAGCCTGCACCGACAAAAGCCCGATCTATACCCAATTTCTAGAAAATCGGTCTTGGTGTTCAACCGTGATTGACTAACAAACAAAAAAACAGACTTACAGAAAGATTTATAATATATATTAGGATATTAGGATTAGGATATTGGGATTAGGATAACCTCCACTCAATTTGTTTTAATTTGCAAATAATAAGTAATCTGCACCGGACACTAATTTAACACATTTCAGAAATTTGATACCTAAATATTTATTTTATTATTTTTCGTACTTAAATTTAAGAAAAATAAATAAATAAAAATAGAAATTAATACACTCAAGTATCGTTTTATGCGATAGATGCGTTCCAAAAAAAAAACGCATAAATTGTAATTCGCATAACTTAATATAAAAATACTCATACTCTAGCTTAATATAAAAATAAATGATTCGTTCCAAAATCCTGAAAAACCGCATAAATTCAAATTTTAATTAAAAAATCTAAGCAAAATCGCATTAAAAAATACAACAAAAGTAAATTTATTTCATTCTCTTTAGCAAAAAAACTTCTAAAAAATATACAAAAATAAAAGAAAAATAATAAACTGGTCTGTATTATCATTCTCCATTGGGACCAGATCAACGAATTTTTAAAGTTTAATTGTTTCTTCTGAATAATAGTATTAAAGTGCCTGTTATTAAAAAGGAACAGCTCCTTGAAATCATAAGAAAGGATTGACTTTTGAAAGCTTTTATTGGCATAGTTAGAGTAATCTGATGCTAATCAATTGCCTTTCCAATTGGAAACAAACTAGAACGATTAATTTTGACAATCTATTCGGTATAGAGATCTGATAGTATTAGGTGTCAGACTCAAACTTTAGCGTAGATTCACAAGAGTTTCCTATATAAAAAGCTTTAAAAACCGCAGGGAAATCACTGCCGCTTTCTGAATCAACCCTTCAAGTAGGATTAACAATAATGATTATGGCAGTGGTGCAAACTTAGTTTAATTTAGAAATGATGCAAAAGTTTAAAAAGTATCACAACATTTTAAAATCTATAAAAATTCTAAAAAAATGTTTTCATTTAAAATCGCACAAAAAAAAATCCGCATAAAACGAGACCCAGGTTTAATTAGAAATGGCTAAAAGTAAATGGAGTACAGAAGCGCGGCGTCAGGTAATTCGGCAAATGCCCTCGAAGGGAAACACTGTTGGTTAGATTTTATCCACATTGAACTGCTCCAAAAAGATAATGTACAATGCATTAGGACATAGTCAAAACTATGGGACGTAAAAAAATCATACACAGACCACAAGATCCAGAAAAGCCATCCGTAGAGAGGATTCCTTCATTTATAGAGCAGCTGTTGTAGATCCATTTATAACTTCCAACGGAACTCATCGAGTTTTAATCAGAATTAGAATTAAATAAGTCACTCGTAGCAAAAAATAGATAAGATCTTCGAATTTCAATTGCCCGTGAGCATTTAAAGCAGCCAATGCGTCTTCCAATCATGCAGTACAACCCGAAATACACATCGAAAACAATAAAGCACGGTGGTGAAAATTTGATGGTGTTGGCAGCGTTTTCTGGGCACAGTGTTGGGCCACAGACATAAAATTCATCAATATATTTACAAAAACATACATGTAAACAAGATTTCATATACAGAGGAAAACATACCACTGTGATGGCGTTTTATGCACGACAGCGATCTAAAAACAATGTAACGTATTAAAATGGCCAGCCCTAAAACCGGATCTAAATTTTATAGAGAACCTATACTTCAGGAGTGATGCATGATCCTGGTGAACAGTTGATGTTCAGCTGTTATTAAAACAGCTTATTTCTTGACGGAAATAAATTTCTTTTAATTTGTACTAAATTACTGTTTAGTTATAGTTTGCGTTTTCCTACACAAAAATAAAGCAAAGTCGTTGCAAGGTACAAAAATGGTACATATAAGGGCTTAGAGTAATAACTATAAAGCATATTTTAGATTAAGAACAGTGTATATAGCTTATGTGCTAACCAAAGGTCCACTAATGTATGTTTACATCCACGTAAAACATTTATTATAATGGAAGCTTACCAAAAGGTTCTTATAAGGATTTCTTATTTCAGATGTGATGAATTTTAGAAAGACCAATATAATTTATATTCCATCTACATCTTCATAGAAATTGTTTCTGTGTTGATTTATATTATAACCTCATGATTCAATTTTAAGCAGCATAGATACATACTAAATTATTTTAACACTAAACAATACAGACAAATATCCATTAAATATAATAAGTTTATTTTAAATTTAATTTAACTTTACAATTATCACTCAATGTGAGCGTCATAATTTTTTTTAAGTTTTTTTTTTACAATTAAGATACAAGACGTTGCTTTATAATACAATACATATACAATATAATAATATTTTAATGTGCAATTATTTCTTTCCATGATGAGATATTGGTTAAACACTGCTTACGTTTGTAAAATATCATTATTAAATAAAGTTAACAACATAACTCGTTAATAGATTAAATCATCGCTATCTTTACAAGTTGTTATCTTTTGAATTTGCTAGTTAATGAATTAATATACATAAATGGTTTTTAGTTGAGGTTTAAGTTCAGGTGGTATTGGAGGCGTTGCGTCTTTTTTATGAGAAACCAATCTTTTAAATCGACCGCTAAATTGCTTCTTAAATCCTTTGAAACCATTACGTTCACATGGGGGTACCATTGCATCCTAAAAAAAAGAAAATCATTTTAGTAATTATAACAAAAAACATACATATGTATGTAAGGAGTATCACAATGTTTATATGATTCAAAGACAATTGAGTAATGAAGCTTTATAGCCCTTTATGTATATCGAGCTCTAAAATAACCTTAAATCGCAAGAATTGCCTTAACAGAAAAGAAATGTATTAAAGTATTTAAATTTTACCTTACAAATTAATAATAAAGAAATTCTAAATTAAAATTGTAAAAACCACGTACTTAATCGGAATTCACTTAAAAAAAAAATAAGAAAACTGAATTTAATTTTGGCCATATTTTTCCTTATTTGATGATTTTTTTTCAGAAATGTTGGTTACAATATTTTTCTCGTGGCAACACTACTCATCCTCTCTCATGTTCAACTGTTACGTAAAAACGTGGGAGAATTCTGTTTTATACAGTTCGCTACGTTTTGCTAAGGAGAGAGAACGTTACGGTAAAGGCGGGTTCACTCACAGGTTTCCGAAACATTTTTGGTTCGGACAAATTTCTTGTTTACTGAGCAGCGTTGTCAACTATAAATTTTCAAAAAGCAACAAATTCTTTAAAAAAACGCGTAATTTTGACAAAAAAGCACTAAAACATTATAATATTTATTTTAATTTTATCACCAATATATAATTGGTCATTACAACCCCTCAGTCTGGATTACTAGCCTAATTTCTCACATCACTAATGTTGTGTGCGTTAATTTTATACATGAGTGAAGGGACCACCTACAGTTTAAATTCGACTCCGAACGACAGATTTTTGTGAAACTTTTCATGGCAATTTTTATTTACTTTACTCTCAAAGCTTTTGCCAAAAATCAGCCGAGATAAATTTGTATTTTGTTTTGATGTCTAGCCTGGGGATCGAACCCTGGCTTTACGTCTAAAAGTAAAAAAATTTACAAATTTGTAATTTAATACAAAATTCTATTGTCTAGGCTATAGTTTAATTTATAGTCCTGTCTAATCTATAGTCTAGTCTAGCCTACAGTCTAATCTATAGACTTTTAGAATAGTTTATAGGCTAATTTTTAGTCTACAGTTAAATGTATATACTAATTCGATTTATTAAGACTGTAGTTTTACATATAAATTAAAGTATTTATGTGTGAAAGTTAACGTACATTAAACATAATTTTTTTAGAAGTATAAAATGTGAATGATTTAACCTTCGAAAATGTATCAACGTAAAAAAGTATTATTGTTAAATATCTTCGCCCAAATCTGTTTTTAGTTTCCAAAACGACAAATTGATTCCTTTATTTTTTTTTGGTGTCACTGACGTGAAAAGAAAAGCACTAAAAAAAGCACTAGGCACTGACTCGAAAATTTTCCGCGTCAAAAGTTTTAAAAAGCACTAAAAACAGTGCTAAAAGCACTGAGTTGAAAACGCTGTTACTGAGAGTTTTCTTCAATATGATTCACCCATTTCATAAACTTTGTTCGTAAAAACAGTGATGCCATATTTAATTGAAAATGACGTAAATAAATGTACATAAATTATCTGAAGGGCAAATAAAATATATAAATTAAACATTAAATTGCTTTAATATTACAACTTACCTAATGTAACATTTTTCAATTTTAACTTTTTCTAGAATTTTTTTTTTATTTTTGCCGCCAATACTTCTTTCTTTCTTATGTTTTTTCTTATTTGCTGTTTGTTTTTATTTTTTAGTTTACCATACTGAATTTATAATACAAATACTAAACAATATGGCATGTCTGTTGTATAAATTTCATATGGTGCGGCAACCTTTTCTAAAATGGTTCGGACCAAATGAAAAATTAAATTAATTCGCACTGAGAGTGGTTCGCACAAAATAATTTTCTCGCTTTCTTAGAGAAACGTCAAACTACACTTAAAAAAATTTTGAGGGAACCAAAAATGTTTCGTAAAACCGCCTTAAAAAGAGAACATTTGCTACGGTACGTTACGTTACGTGTGGGTAATTACAGCATTACCTTTAACTTATTTTCGTTATTTCAACTTACAGATAAAACAAAATTAACTTTTTCAAAAATATGGCAAGGTCGGTACAATGTCGATAAAAGGTTAATTCATACAAGGTGGGATCGTTATACCAGCTGACGCAAATAGAAACGTCAAAAAATTTTCGTTTTTTGTGTTTTGTTTTGATAAACAAATTCGTTTTTTCTTATTGTGTCAGAAGTTTGTATATTTTTCTTCTTTTTCTTTTAAAAGCATTTACGTGTTTTCTATTTACATTTAAGATTCAATGTTTTATTTTTTTGTATCGAAAATTTATTAAATTTTTGAAAACATAAATAAAATATTAGTAAAGAAATGATATGAACTTAATTTACGTCCAGGGAATATATTGGGCACACTGTGATACTTGGATAGTAACAAATTTCTTACAATTTACAAACGAAAAATATTTCAAAATTTAAATACAAATCCGAGGAGTCTACGTTACGAAATACAGTGTAGCCAAATACATTTTCATTCAGGATTTCAAATTAAGAGATGTTTAAAAATATTGCTTCTAAGGACCACCTAATTCCTGTTTCCCTGGAGAGGATAACATCATCAACTAACATTATAGGAGTTTTGGCATTATCTTACTTTTGGTGGTTTCAAACAACTAAAAATTGAAGTTACCATACAGAAAATAGTATGATATGGCAACTTGAAACATAAACGGACCTTTAAATCTTAAAGGTAGGATGATCTTCCCATTAGCTTAACCATCACTTCTATCTTACCTGCCCATTAAAATCATCCCTTTATTTAACGACAAGTTGTAGTCATTGCAGCTAAATGCAGCTTTTTATATGCTCCGCCACTTGTGGATAAAATTAACATACATAACATGAGTTGTGTGAAACTAGGTTGTAATCCTGACTAAATGGTTGTATTGACCAATTAAGTAAGTAGGAAATTTCACGTATAATTTTTCTGCATTAATTTTGATTTGATATGATCAAATGTTTCAAAATTAACGACTGTCAGATTGAACTCGTTGCAATTTTCTATTACACAGAAACGTTTATGTGTCAATACGTGTTTTGCCTTACGAATACGATTATCTAGGGCGATTTTTGAGTTTGAGATTAACGATTAAGTTAACTTTAATCTTCATATTGAGTTTTTCGTTTAAACTTAAGATTAAACGTACAATTAAATAAACGTGGTATAGTTCGTAACCACACCTTTAATTAGTGAGCACGAGACTATTTCAGAAAACCTTCATATCTTCCTTAGCATTTTTGCAAATCAGCGAACAATGTCCGGTCTTTCGCTTATGCTTTCCACCTTCCCTACAGTAATTTTTTAAATGCTTACTCTCAGGTATAAAATTTATTCTTTCGTGTTATTTGACAATTATTTTTGGAAATTTAAAAAATATACTGCATTATTTCCTCTTTGTAAAAATTTCCCGTAGAATACTTCAAGTTGACAGTTACTTCGGATTCGTTTTTATTTGTAAAGTAATTACAGGGAGTTAACTTTACAGACTCCAAACAGCATTCGGAAGTTGGTAAGGAGAACAGGAGACATTACGGGGATACTCTTTGCTACACAACCTCTGAGCATCAATAAGTACGTACATCTTGTTCTTACTTCCATTTTGCTTTAATTAGTAATAAATAAATAATTAATCGATACACGGAAAGCATAGAATACTTAATATCGAAACAAATATCAATTTTTTTTTTAAGGTTTTTCAGTGATGTGATTCAGCCTTATATGCCACGAAATACCTAAGTTGTGTAGTAATTTTTCGGTCTGATTAGCATAGACTCTGCCTTAGGGCGCACTTTAAAATATGTTATGCTTTGCCACTTATTCACCGAAAATAAATAATAAATTAAATCCTTTGACAAAAAAAGTAATTCTTACTTTGGAATTTCTATAAGTATGATATTTTCAAAACATTCCGGAAGTATTTAAGACCCTATAAATAAGTTGGTATTTATACTTTATTACGTTAAAGATTTTAATTTTATTATTATTTCGGGAAAGTACAAAAATGGTGATTAGATAACTAATGGAATTAGGTTCTCAATAATACTGCATAAGTGAAGTAATAAATTCTAAGAACATTATATCAAACTTTTTTAAACAATTAAAATACTCACTTATTTACAGACAAACACACATATACATATGTATTATCTTATGTTTGTATAGGAATAATCGTGTTAATTTCTTTGTTTATTGTTATTCGCCAAATTTACGCCTTCGCTGTGCTTAATACTAAAATAAATAAAAGTCCCCCATTTATATTAGGTTTACAAAAAACTGGTTTCCGTATATATGTATGTACATATGTATATAATACATACAAATTTATCTTTATATTTTAGTCATCTTATGACCATTAATATTTTTGCGTTTTTTTTATGTATCGTTAATTCATTTTCGACATTTCACTAATGTATTAAAGCTCATGAAGAAGACTTGACAACTGTGTTTTTTTTTGTTTCCAAAAAATTTTAGTTTCATGCGACATGTGAATGATCAACATCATTATACATATTATGCATACACAGACGTAAGTTTATATATTGTGTGTATAATATTAAAAACTAAGAAATGTTTGCAAGCATGTTATATTCATAGGTGAGATTAAAAAACCTTAGCATTTTCATATCAAAATGTTTGCTATTGCAAGAACTATTATAGGATATTGGTTTTTTTATAGGCTAAGAGGCTAGGTTTTCATTCCCGTGTTGTTTCTCGGTAGAGTATTAATAGCCGCCACATCTTTTTTTAATTTCTGTTTAATTCAAATAGAGCCGATAGCAATTCGTTGTGCTTAAATATGTATATCTACAAACTTAGTGGTCAGGTACACATGTATGCATTCCAATTTCTGAAAACAGCTGTTAAACCATCGTCAGGGACATACATGCACACATAAAATACAATCATTAAACTACATATAAAAGCGCTATTTTGTAAAAAGTCTAATTATAGACTACAACAAATGCGCGAAACTAATATTTTATTTCCTAGTTTCACCGTTTTAGTTTCTGTCCTCATCTTATTGTTTTTAAAGAAATCGGGAACGCAGATCATTTAATAATAAAAAGAGTGTACTTAGATATCTATGTATGGATAAAGAACGCATGGAATGACGATTCTTTGTGCATCACTCGACGTGGTCGAATATAAACGTTACATTGTAATGAATTTGTTTTTATGAATTTATTTACAAGCAAAATACAAAATGCTATCATTGTGCTGACATTGTGAATATTCGCGAAATCATAAATATACAGAAGCATACATACATATATATATATGCATGTATATGAAAGGCATATTTATGCATGTACGTACACATTCTAATATACTAAATACGAAACTGTACTTGGCCGTATTTTCTTGTTTGATCTTGCAGGTTATTTATTACGTGAATAGCAATTGTATGAAATAAATATGTATGCATAGGCATAAGAAGTTGTACTCTATTGCATTACAATTTCAAAGATTAATACTTATAACAAAATATAAAAATTTTGTACTTACATGATTATCGCAATTGTATATATTTGGTGATGGGGCCTTTGGGGGGAATACCCAACCATTTGTTGTGCTACAGCTGCCACTAGTTCTGGTGAATGTAATAGTTTCCAGTTCCACAGAATTATTTATGTCACCATCATTGACTATTCCACTAGTAAATATCTGCTGATCTTGATTATCAGAAATGATGCTTCTATTCTGATGTCCATGGGTTTGCTGTGCCTGAATGGTCACATTACCTGCAGCAACGGCAGATGATTCATCTCGTTTCCGCAATTTGCTACGAACAATACGCATTGTCATTAAAGTTCCAGTATTACCAACCATTGTTTTAAATTTATTTAAGATTGTAGGTATCTTATTAAAAATTATATTCTGTATTGTATATGTATGTATGTACATATAATTAAATTAAAAAGTGCATATGTTTTAGGTATATACTCTTTTTGAAAATATATCACAGCGAAATAAAAACAGTAATTGATTTATATATGAAGTATTTATTTTTAGTATTTATTAAACGAAGTTGTTGGTAGTCGCTAGCTGATTGATGACGACTTTTCTAGCAACTAATAAAAACAGATTACTTTGTCTGACTAGAATTTTTATCGATTTTTCTTTGTTGCACATACACTGTATATCTTGCTGGTTGAATTCTCAGTATCGATGAATTAGCTTTTTTCGTAACAAAGAATCCGGGAAAAAAGTTTCTATTCTATTTCTTAACATTTAGCATTCTTGTTGCAGTGATTGCTAACTATAAGCCACTAGGTAGTACATTTGACCGAATAATAGCACGCGATTAATTTTGAAAAGGAAAAACCAATTGCAGATTTATAAATAAATGTATTTCTTTAAGACAATCTTTTATTTAATACACAGTCTGGTTTCTCAAAAATAGGTTAAAAATATAAACGGACGTTTGCTCTTAAAGTATCCAACCGAACCGACCGCTTTAAACAGATTGTCTGAGAGACAGTAACAATATCGTCAACCTTTTTATATGAACAAGTATTTGTTTTGCTTCGTCTGCAACAAATACAAACTCAGTTTTATTTATATGCTAACAATCAGTTAGATGGTAGCAATGCCCGCGTCAAGTAAAAGTACCCCAGCGCTCCACACAAGCATGCAGAATAAACTAAAAACAAATAAAAGTTTGTGTATAGAAGTAGCATAGCAACGAATTTGTTATTCGTTTCACAATTAATTGAACACTTGCAATCAACTCGTTGAATAACATAACGAATGATAATAACAAAAATAATTTTTCTTCAGTGTTGCCATTTTTTAATTTTATTTAGTATTAAAAGTATATTTTTTATCTTTTTCTACACAATAAATTTTTCTTATGTATAAATGTATATTAAACTTAAGAAACTTTACCCATCTTTTACAAAATACAGTAAAATTTCTTTAACTTTTTATATCATTTGGTAGTAAATTAAATAATCAAAAATCCTTGTAGAAGAATTATTCTTATGATGGTGTTCACGTAATCCTCAGCATTTGGAGATCATCCGCATTTCTAAAAATTTTTTGATCCTTGCCATTTGATTAGCATTGCCGTATGTATATAAATGTGTTGACTCAATTTCAAAATATGGCTTAACTATTGTATTATAAATATTTAACGCGGTAAGTTCCGATATTTTAAGGCCCAGTTATGCAACCGTAACGGAATTTAACCGCAACAGTAAGAAAAATATGTTATGTATAAAGCAATACGAATGGTTATAGAACAGTGTTGCCATTTTAGCATTTTCAGTGCTAGATGTAGCATTATGTTTCGTAAAAATGCATTTATTTTTTTGAGAATTATGCTAAATGCTTTTTAGCCTAATTTGGTTAAAAAAAAATTTTTAACTCCAAGAAAATTTTTTTTCTCCAAAGGAAATGTTTTGGTTATTCTTCAAGACTTTTATGAACATTTGAAGTTAATTTCATTCGGTGTGGTGAGTAAATGGACACTGCAGATATTTGCTACCATGTTTTAAGGTTATCTATACATGTGCTTGTTAAAATAGGTACGACTAACATTTTTCTTAAAAATTTGTATTTTAAAATTTTTTATGACCAAAAATTAAATTCAGCATAGAAGTAGTATGTAAAAACAACAAAATAAAATTAGAACTAAAATTATATATAAAAGTTAAGAAAAAAAAAAAACAAAATTCATTTGGTTATATATAGCAATATGCCAAAAACGGCTTTTTGCGAAAAAGAACTTTTTTATTGTTGAGAATGATTCTTGAGGACTTCAGTAGCAACTTTTGTTCTGGAACTTTTTCAAAATTGCAGTTATTATTATGTTATTGAAGAAAATCAAAATTTTGACCTCTAAATTTCCAAAATTCGACCAAATGATGTTTGGCAACTTTGTACAATATCCTTTGACGAGTGTATTTGCTGAATATATAAACTCATAATATTTGCAAACACAGGCTGTTTTTCAATAAAAACAAATTTTCGCCATCTAGCGGCAATAATTTGTAATACCTATATTCAGCAATTAGACAGATAATTTGAATACCTTTCGATCAAAAAAATGTTGAAAATCGGTTGAAAAATGACCAATTGAGAAAGAAAAGAGCTTTAAAATATTAAAATAGTTTCAAATGTATAAAAAAAAATTCTATACATACATAAGTGGTGTGAGAAGCTAGGACGTAGTACAATGGCTCAATTCGACCACCGAGTACTGTACTTGTCAGAATTGACAAGTACACGTTCTCTAACCTAACCTAACCTATACATACATATGTAACTTAAATTCATCATTAAAGTTTTTTAACTGCTTACATTTTTAGTTTCGCAAATAAGATTGCATTTATTTTAATTTCATTGAATTACTTTTTATTTATACTTTTCGAAACATCAAGTTATTTTTGTTATTTACATTTTTAGAGGTCTACATAGGAGTGTAAATACTTTAGTTTTTCTTTGAGTTGGGACTCTAACCCAAATTTGTTGTTTGCCAAACTTTTTCACTATGATATTTAAGCGTCTTAAAATGTTTATTGCTTTTTAAGAATTTTAATCTGATTAATCTGTATATCGACATATGATAGTTCATATAATAAATTAAATAAGTCCATAGGCTCGTCCATATACAGTTACGGACAAAAAAATAGGCTCACCGTGACAATATTTTTACAAATCAAGTTTTTTCCAATAATTTTACTTTTTCCACAGTTGTAACAAATTGTAACGTTTTTTCAAGTGCTTTGCTACAAAAAAGCAGGGTGGCATCCTTTACAAAAGAAAAAAAAAATGATCAGTCTGGTACGATCCATTGAAATCAAGACTCAGTGGCAATTTCACTCTAAATTTGAATAATTCTTATTGAAAATAAAAATATTTCGGTAATTTTTTTAAACAGGTTGAACTAGTTAATATCATTAAATAAATTAAAAGAAAAAAAGGCGAGAATTTTTTTAAATATGGGACGCGCAAAACATTGTTCCGTTGAGGAACGATCGATGGTTAAAAAGTTAACTGTCGCAGGCTATTCGCAAAGGAAAATAGCTGATATGATTGGGAGATCTCAACACTTTGTCCGTAATGGATTAGCAGTTCCTAAGCCGCATGAAATACGCGGAAGACCAAAGAAAACTACTGCCAAAACTGATAATCATATCAAGATGTTATCGTGTCGTGACTCTTTTTAAGTCCGCTGAAGCGATTCAAGTAGAGTTAGAGCTTGATATTTCCGCACGGAAAGTTAGAATACGATTGGTAGAAAAAAACCTCTTCGGAAGATCTACCAGAAAAGTCCCAGTCTTAACGAAGAGACATCGCAAAAATAGAATTTCTTTCGCAAAAGCACATCTAGATTGGGACGGTCCAGGAGGAATAAAAAAAAAATGGAGAAACGTACTATGGTCGGACGAATCGAAGATAAATTTGATTGGGGATGACGGAAAAACATGGGTGAGACGTCCAAAAAATGCTGAATATAACCCCTGCTACACCACCAAAACCTTCAAGTTTGGTGGTGCTAATATTATGGTGTAGGGTTGTTTTTCATGGTATGGCGTAGTTCCATTATTTTGGGTAAAGGTAAATATGGATAAAAACCTTTATGTCAAGATACTAAATGAAGTGATGCTGCCCTATGCTGAATGGGAATTGCCCCTAAGATGGCAATTCTTGCACGATAATGGCCCGCAGCATACTTCGGGTCTAGCAACAATGTGGTTTTCAGGCCGCAAGAAACCGCTATGACTTGGCCTGCACTATCTCCGGATTTAAATCCGATAGAGAATCTTTGGAAAATAGTTAAAGAGAATGTTGGACCCGTAAAATCAAGAAATAAGGAAGAATTATGGAAATATATTTAGAATGCGTGGTATGGTATCCCAAATCAAATTTGCCGGGATCTAGTGGACTCTATGCAGAGAAGATATATGGCTATATTGCAAAACAAGGGTAACTGTACTATGTACTGACCTTGAAATGTATTTTCAATGAAATTTTATAAATTTCTCTTAATTTTTATAAGTGAGTCGTATTTTTTTTTTGTCATTTTTATGCATGAATTTTTTATCTATAAAAGGTTTCAAAACTATCTTTGTTTTATTACAAACATGTAAAACATGAATAAAAGTATTATTATCAGTAATTTTGTTAACATAATTTTTAAGAAAAAAAAAATTTTTTTTTCATGAAATGTAAAACGGTATTGACTGAGCCTATTTTTTTGTCGGTAACTGTATATATAAAATAAATAAATAAAAAAACAAGACCGTTTTAGTGGACTTTCAGTTAATGATATCTTTGGAAAATTATATATTTTATTGATTAATTGAAAGTCATAGCATATCATAGGGTGCCGGCTAGAATAATTACAGCCGTACAGTACGTTGGTCCTTAGAAAGGACAATTTTTAAAGGTTTTGCAAGAATTTTATGAAAAAGGATATATGAAAGGACATATAGTCCTCGCTTTGATTTTATTAAAAATTTACACACATATCTGTAGTATTATATGTATCTTAACTGCAACTTTTCATAACTTTACATCAGTGAAGGGCAACACACATACTATCACAGTTTTGGTTGTGTTAGTAAAGCAGCGGAGAACAAAATTCAATGTAATTTTTGAGAGTCGTACACTGGGAAAATAAAAAAAAAGGAAAAAAAATGATTTATTGCGTTGTGCGCATGTTAAGTGCGGTTTTAAATATTTTATCGCCAACACAACTCAAAACGTCTGTCGTCAAATTCAAAAAGAAATTTCCGTCATCGAATGGACGGCACTGCTTTGCTAAAGCCAAAGCAACTGTATATGATGCTTTTTAAAAGGCATTAAATTATTATTATTAATTTGTAAATCATTGTAACTTGGTACGTCCGTTTCGTCAACAATGAATTTTAAAAAAATTCTGCTTTTAATTGCAATAATTTTAAAATCCTATCATTCCCTTTAATGTTGTTGAAAAATCCGTGGCTAGTCTCGTAATGTCTTTTTATAAAAAAAAAGAATTACGACATAAAGTGCGATAACACACAAGGCATTGTGCATTACCATCCATATTCTCTATAAAAAAAATCATTTTCCCAATTTTCATTAAACATTTTGCTGCGTGTATTTGCAAACAACAATAAATCCTTCAAAAAAGTTGCGTAGCGAGATCTTGCTTCATCAAGTGCTAAACGTCAACTGAACTGATTTTGTTCTCTGGCATCAACACAAAGCAACAAACAAAGCAACAAACACACGATCATTATACGAAACCACACGAGTAAGCTTATAGTGTACGTGTGTCAACGCAGCGTCAGCAGAAATTTCTTTTCCTATCACATGTGATACGAAATTTCAAATTTGCCCTTCGCTGCTTTACATACATTTTTGTGGCAAATAAAATATAAATTTATTTACTTAACCCATGGAGAGGAGTTTTGTTTCCCAATGTAAAAACAGAGCCTATATTCTTATTTAATGACGTATAATTCATTTCAGTAGCATAAATTTCAGTTTTTTACAATATGCACTCTACTTTTAAAATTACATAATTAATAAAATTTGCCAAAAATAGGTTTTAGTGTTTTTTAAATGACACAAATTGAGCTGAATATTTTGGCTTGAAAGTCAACATAGTTGTTGACGACTGCGAAGTTGCTTAAATATTCCATTCCTACTTCAAAAGTTATATGTGAATGAAGGTGAAAAAAGGACATTTTTTTAATTATATCGCATTTTTTTTAACAATTTCCACATTTTTTTGTAAACGAAAAGTGCGATCGTCAAGCAATTTCGCAAAATTTTAAATTTTGAAGTCGTTAATAACTGTGTTGAATGGCAAGACATAATATTCAGCCCAATTTGTGTCGCGTTAAATGTTAGCAGTAGTATTTTCTTACTTTCAAGTTTTGTTGTTGTAATTTTTTTTCTCTCAGTGTATTATTACAACAATACCAGAAAATGGAAGATTAATTGCCAAACGAGCTAACCCATAAAAAAAATATTGATTTTATAGCTGTTAACATAAATAATGCATTAAATTCACGAAAAGTTAAAAAGCCCAAATTTAAACGGCAACCCTATATTTCCGTTTTAGGGCAAGTGTGGGACAATCTAATCAGCAATTACGGTGGCTGACTCTACCCCCGACGTATTAAAAATAATTTTTGAATGTGAAAAAATACATTTTTTTTGGCATATTGATAGTTATATAAATAGGTACGGTTAAAGAAATACAGAAAAAACAAAATATGAAATTCATACAAAAAAAAGAAAAAAAGAGAAATATTAAGTTAATATACACTATTTCCACCATTATTTTTGAGTACATTGAATCTGTTGGGAATAGAATCGATAACGTTACATTACGGCAAGTTTAAACTGGCGTGTTGTACCATATTTCTCTAACTTTTTGCCAAGGTTCAGTTTTATTTTGTATACTTTACTTTTTCAACTGATTCTATTCATATTCCCCCGCAAAACCGGCGATTGGATTAGCCACTCCAGGAGGCGGATGTTGTTTTCCCGAAACCAAGAACTTACTAATCTGGAGAAGTGTTTGGGGTCATTATATTGTTGAAAGACCCAGCGCAGTGGCATTTCTTCGCTTGCAAATGGCAGCATGATTTCCTCAAGTATATTTTTGGAGTTTTACGAACTATTTTTCCTGAAAGTTGAATGTCACATTGACGACTCCACACAGTTCTTGTCGAAATTTGATTATCTATTTCAGGTCCGATAGCTTTCAAAGACTTAAAGCGATCTCGCTTAGTTAGCATCGCGATGCTGCCGTCCGTAATAGCGCTAGATTTCCTCACTGTACCGCGTTTTTGTACGACTTTTTGAAGCTTGAGGGCATTAAAAACGAAATTTCGAGATCCTCCAAGTGCATCAGCTATAAATTTATACGATTACTTCTGTTCTCGAAGCTTTTGAATGATCCATCTCTTCTTCAATGTACAATTTTACGCTCTACCAAGCTATTGATAATATTAGTATAAAACGGAAGTCTAGTTACCTCAATATTAAATTTAATTTTTATAACAAACCTTAACATGTTAATTTTATATAAATTGTAATTGATTAAAAAAGAACAATAATTCTATGAACATATTGTTAACTCAAATGAAATATACTGATGTAAATAAGTTTTATTTTCGGAAAAAACAAAAACATATGCATGCAATAAATAGTTTTGTTACATTTATAAAATTTAGCATTTTTTTTTATTCCGTTGAAGATTTTAGCATTATGTTTTTCATGTTTTAGCATATTTTGAAATTAATTTTCTGGCAACACTGTTATAGAAACGTAATGTAACGTAACTGAAACGTAAGAATCTGTAAAAAATTTAATTTTCTTGCATTTTTACGTGACATCTGTGTTAACAACATGTCAATATTAAAATCCACCAAAACAAAAAATTGATATTATAAACACAATTTAAATTTTGTATGTATGTTATGTTTGTCTGTATGTGGAATTAACTTTAAATAAGATTTCACATGTTTTAAAAACCCAAATTGTCATTTATTTCATTATTAACTTTTATAATTTAATATAAAAAACACTACTTTACTATTACATTACGTAGGTAGTATTTATTTTTATTTTAAATTAGAAAAATATAGTTATCCATTTGTAACTAATTAAAGCGGTCGAAATGCATTTTAGTTTGCATTCTTCTTTTACTAGAAAAGATAAGAACGTTTAAATATTCGTACAAATTTGGTTTTCGAAATACTTGACCTGTTTCTGTAGGATAAATGTTTTCATTTGATTGTCTAAAGACAAAAGCACTCAATTTTGTGTGAAAGTGAAATTGTTTGGTTTACAGAAGCAGTACATAAAGTTTTTAATAAGCTCCTTTAAATAAATATAAAATCGTTGAAATTAGTCTAAAAACCCTGTAGTGATAACACTGGTTAACAGCTGGATTAAAGAAAAACAAAAGGCGCCATATTGAATACATAATTAGTCATTATAACCCTTCAGTCAGGATTACGACCAGCTTCTCACACCACCTATGTTGTGTGCCTTAATTTTATATATGAGTGGCGGATCTAACAGTTTAAACTCAACTCGACAGATTTTTGAGAAGCTCTTCATGGCAATTTTATTTACTCTCAGTGTTTTTGTCAGAAATCTGCTAAGAGAGGAAGTCGCAGAAGAACTGGGACCTTACGTCCACAGAATACACAGAATGGAAAGCAGTGACGTTTGACAAACGCTCTTAGCATAATTTTTTAGAGGGAGACAAAAAATGTATTATACGTTTTACAAAGCAAATGTGTTAGAAGCAAAAGATATACAGAGTGAAAACTGGTGGATAAAGTTGAAAAATTAAATGTAAACAAACATTGATTTTGTGTTAAAAAAGGGAAAATTTAAAGATTCATAAATATTTAATTATTAATCGAAATATATATAGGTTTTGGTCGCAATGATTATAGTTTCTTGTGCAAAATGTAAGAAAGAAACTAAATATATTAAGATAAAATAAGTCATATTGCTCATAAAATTTTTTTCTTGCAGAGCTTTGTGTATATACATACATACATAACTGGTCATTACAACCCTTCAGTCAGGATTACGACCTAGCTTCTCACACCACTTATGTTGTGTGCGTTAATTTTATACATGAGTGGCGAGACCTACAGTTTAAAGTCGACTCCGAACGACAGATTTTTTGAGAAGCTTTTCATGGCAATTCTTACTCTCAGAGTCTTTGCCAGAAATCTGCTGAGAGGAAGTCGCCGAAGAAATATTATTCGTTTTGATGTCTGACCTGGGATGCGAACCCGGGCCTTTTGTCTAATAAGCCAACACACTACCCACTAGACCACGGCTACTTCCAGTATTTATTAATTTCTTGAATGAAAAAGTTAAAATTCGGCAAATTTTTTATTATTTATCGAACTCTTAGCAATTTCTCTTCACAATGAAAAAAGTTCCGTGTGTAAAAGATAAGTAAAAATAAAAATATAACAAAATATATACTCATAACTTTTTGTTTCAGGAGTTTGTGAATATACCTCTCAAGGTGTCACCAAATACATTAGTTCCGTATTACGTTTCCTCAATAAAACAGTTCATTTCTTTTCAAAACTATTCTATTATTCTTCAAAAATATCATCAATTTCTACCAAAATAGAAAATAAAAATGCACCCATAAAATTATCAAACATAAATAAACAAAACATAAATCATCAGACAGGGACAGAAATACTTTTTCGTAATATTTGCTAGTC
This sequence comes from Sarcophaga peregrina, assembly GCA_014635995.1. Taxonomy (NCBI): domain Eukaryota; kingdom Metazoa; phylum Arthropoda; class Insecta; order Diptera; family Sarcophagidae; genus Sarcophaga; species Sarcophaga peregrina. The sequence goes on along the minus strand of CM025789.1, from coordinate 81,447,552 downwards.
CCTTTCACAAAAATTATGTAAACGTCCAACTTTCGTTTCCATTCTGTGCTTACGTCTAATAAGCCAATACACAACCTACAGGACTACGGCGACTTATACATATATTAAAAGTAATAAAAAGGGAGTGAAAAATTAAAATTTTAATTTAAATCTGTTTAAAAAATTAAAATAGAAAGCCTTTAAAAATTTAGAAACTCAAATCCATAAACATGTCTTCTATATCCATATCTGGATTTTTTGTTTTGTTTACATAAAAACATATCACACGTTTTTACGTTTTATAAGTGCACTTACATTTTTATTGACATATAAATATATGACACTTTTTGACGTTCTATAATTGTAGTTAAATTTTTACGTTCAGTAAACGTTTCTTATTGTTGCGTTTACATTCCGTTACGGCAGAGTAACTGAGCCTATATTTTCTTTACTTTTTTTTTTGTTTTCTCCGCTGATTGTTGTTTGCTTACAACTAGTAACACCTTATTTTTAACGGTTCCTGCATATAATATTGTTGTTGTTGTTTTTTAATCATTTTATTCATCATTTATTTACGCCGTCGTTCAATGGTTTCTAATAATTGTTTAATTTCATTTTCGTCTTGTTTAAGTTACACTTAAAATTCAAGTTTATCATCCTGTATTCCTTTTAGCACCATATCTATATTTTGTATATACTGAATGTAGTCAATGCATATAAATCTTATAAAACAGGCTTCCGCCAAAATTCGTAATGAACATTGGAAAATTTGCACCAAATTTATTAGAAGTATGAACCACATAATATTATTGACTGTTTACAGATTTATTGCACTCAGGTGTTCTGAGTACCTTTTCATAAATACATACATATGTTCAATTTATGTATATTCTATTATATTTTTATACTCCACTAAAAAAATACAATACTTGTTGTTTGTACACCAGTTTTCCGGAATCTTAAATGATTTGTATTTATGAAGATGATCTAATTGTTCCAAAAACATCTTTGCAGGAAACTCTAAATGTATCGATTACTTTACTAGACTTTTTGGAAAATTCAGAATTTTCAAATATAACAGAACAAGATTTCAAGAAGAACTCTATCGTGTTCAAGAGAAGACAGAAAAAAATAATGTTAAAAAGAACAAAGAAACTACTATAAATCAATACTATGTGCTCAATGTGTATATATTATTTACATGAATAAAAAACTTATGTAAAAGTACGTAAAAAGTTTTACCTCAATTAACCGGTAAAATTTAATATCCGGGGTGCTCCCGATCCTAACTATCCCGGATAATCGATGTTTAAACGAGTATTGAACGCGTGTCAATCGAACGTTTAAATAATACCTCGCTTTGCAAATTTACGTTTCTTCCAAATTGGGTCGTTGCTGGTATGGATGTAATCGAAATGATTGGTTCGGATCATTATTTTGATTGATTTAGAAGCATTTTTACAACTTCCCATTAAAGTTAGGTTTTGTTAAAGCTAACTTTAAATAAAGTGAACTTTAAAGACCACTTTAAATTTTTTTCGTTGTTACAACCTACTGATAAAATAAAGTTAAATTTTCCAAAATATGGTAGTGCCGAATCAATGTTGATAACACTGCTCAATAAAGAAAGTTCTTTTAAACGCAGTGGCAATGACGGGATTCGTTTTTTTGTTGTATATGCTCATTTTGTTTATATTTGAATTTGCCATATTGAAAATAATATAATATGGCAAGTTTAAACCTAAACTTAACTTTAAAAGTTACCTATAGAATGATCCTTCCTTTCGCTTAACGCTCACTTTTCCCATATTGTTCACTTATAATAATAAAAAAACAATTTACCTGCCCCTTAAAATCCTCCCTTTAGTTAACGGCAAGTTGTAATAGGGATTCTTAAAATGAATGATCACAACGAGTATTAATGCATACTTAACCAGTAGAGTGAAATAATCATGTTTTTCGAGTACTGATTAAATCATGATTGTTTTTCAATCCCCGGTTGCTGTTATCTGGTCCGCAACTTAAACTTAACTTAGAAAAAACGCTTTCAAAAAAAGGTGGCTCGGCTACTGCCACTTATTGTACTCAGTGGTGATGCTTTCATTTAGTTTTCCACTTAGATTTAGCATAAGTGTCATAGGCTGCCACATCAGTGTGCTCTCGCTTAGAATGTAAGCCAAATATCATTAGGCTCTATTAACGTTTCACTTACATAATAAGAGGAGTTTAAAGCGATGTTGCTGAGGTGCCTATATAGACTTGAAAATTAGAAACTATTGTATATAGATTACAGTCCTACTTGCATTTGTAAGTTAAAATACCAGCAAATATGATTTTTTATTAAAAGAAAAATATTTTTTTTTTCTATTAAACATCGTTAATAAATTAATTCAATACTAATTTTTATTCAAAAATTACTTTATATGGAAAAAATTAAAAGTGCAGAAAATTGTGTATATTTTTAAAAAATTCTAATTCTAATTTTTTTCTTTTCCCTTGAATTTTTTTTCGAAAAAAAAGACTATTTTTATATATTTTAAACCAGCATTTCCTTTTTAAATATTTTTTTTTTTTAATAAAAACCAACACTCAGGGGATGGCCCCTATTCGTGCAGTGCATCGTGCAGGTTTAGGAAAATAGGTTATAGGTAGGAGGAAAGAGGGAGTAGTGTTTGTGGACATTCGATTTAAACTCACCAATATCGTAATTGACGGGAAAAACCCTCGCAGGAAGATCATTCCACAAACGAGCAGTGCGGGCAACAAATGAATTTTCCCTGTAATACATTGTGCGGTTCACTGGACAATCAACCACAAAAGGATGTGCTCTGTGAGATGCTCGAGTACCACGTAAAAAGATGTGGTTATCGGGAACCAAGTCCCTTATCTCTCGAGAACACCTCCCACTATAGTACCGATAGAACAATGAAACACACGCCACATTGCGACGATGGTCCAACTAGTCAATAGAGTTGGATACCCTACTGTCATTAATAAGCACCTCCGCCCTCTCCTGTGCGCGGTCGAGAAGCCCCAAAATAGAGAGTTGTACTCCATCCGGGGTCGGATAAAGGTCCTGTAAATAGTAAGAAGGTCGGATGGAGTGAAGTATTTCCTGCACTGTTTCAAAAAACCAAGGCACTCGAAAAATGTGATCGTTCCCAGAACATCAAGAGCATCCGCCTCCTCAATATTTACATTACCCATAAATACCGATGACAGAACACTAAAGCCAGCATCACGCCGGTGTGTCAAAAGACAACATTGGGTCTTGCGCGCATTGAAATCGACCCTGTTCGCGCGGCCCCACTCAGAGGTTGCTAACAGGTCTCCTGTGAGTGCGTCATTCATGTTCGACCTCCTTGCTCCAATCTCCAAAAGGCTCGGCCTCCGATCAAATGAATATTAATGACAAATGTTGCTGTCATCAACAAAAGAGTAAATAGGAAATATACCATTTACCGTATAACCATCTTCCTTTACAGCTTCTGTGAATGGAAACTAGTAAATTGTAAGCATTTATATGGGAAAGTGTAAAATAAACTTACCGTATTTTGCATCATGAAGTGACTTTAATTCTTTGAATCCCCTATAATTAATAATTTAATGATATTAGCGTTATTTTTATTTATAAACTTTTTTTTCTGTCAATCGCTTTAAATTTCTGGACGAAAAATCTTAAGTTTTTATTAATTTCACCTTTTATTAAATCACTTCACTTATAACACTTGATAAAATCAACTTTAAACTTAAAAGAAACATAAATTTTGTTTTTCATTTATTTCATGTAAATAAAAAAACCAACGGTTCTATATTATTCTTCTTTAAATAAAAACAAAACATAACATAAAAATATCAACTGAATCCCTACTTAAATCGTAAGCGAAGATGCAATTAGTGTGCATTATATGTTCGATTACGCACAGATTATACTCTAACAGTCTTATGCAAAAAAAAACCTTATTATGACCTTCAAATAAATATTAGTTAATAACGATTTTAAGCTTAATAATCCATTATTAAAAAAGTATATGCAAAAACAGCATTTTAACTAATATCCATTTTAATGTTTTTTCTTATTTGATGCTGGCAATACCATTATTTTATTCTCTCAATTTTTCCTTAATGTTGTGTATGAACGATTATTATTTCATTTGGTATTCGTGTCTAATATTGTTTATGTTTTTATACAAAATAATTGTTTTTATTAACATAAAAATGGGGTTGTATTTGTTTTTTTAAAACTAATTATCGTTTTTGGATTTACTTTTACCAAATTTAGCTTAACAACGGTTAGTAAGCATGTAGTAAGTTTTTTTGCATAAGACTGTAAGTACTTAGATCGCTCGCTTAAAATATCATGCTCGCGTCAGCGCATATTGTCTAAGTACTTAGTTTTGTTTACCGCTGGGTTATTATACTCAGAGAATATATTGTTCTCTTCTCTAAGCAATTTATTCTCATATGCGTGTATACGTGTGTGCAATCGTTATTGAAAAGTAACGCCGAAATGCATGTTTGTAAAACTGAATTAAATGCAACGTATAAACATTTTTTGTAGTTTCTTTTGTCCATCGTTTGTGTTGCCACCGCTTAAATTTGTTCTACTTAATAAATTTTTGTTATCAAAAATAAGTGGCTTGATCAAAAAAAAAAATAACGTGGCAATAGTTCGATGAAAAAATATATCACTTTGTTTTGTTTTTCTCAACAAGTTTAAAAATTTAACATGGTATAAGAAATATAGAAGGTAGTTTCATTCTCTCTTTATTTTTTGAAATTCACCATCTGACATGCTTAAGGATTATGACGTTTTCGTTGAAATAATGCATATAAATTTTAAATTTCCCACATTTTCTATGAAAATAATAAATTCAATTCAATTGAAAAATATTTTGAAAAAATTGTATATTGAAGTATTTCTGCTTAAATTGGAATCAAAGGTAATTATACATATAAAAATTTATTGTCCGAGGGAGGTTTACATAAGTCTAATGCCGATTTTTTAAAAATTTGGAACATTTAAATTCTAAATTACACATTTGTCATAAATAATTTATTGGGAATATACAACAAAATTAAAAATATGGCAACGCTACATACATTGTGAGAAAATGAAACTTCAAAAAACCTTATTTTAAAAAATAAAGAGAGAATGAAACTACCTTCTATATTTCTTATACCATGAAATTTAATTTCTTAAACATAAATACTGAGAAAACCTATGTAATAATAAAGTAAACCGTTTTGTCTTTCAGTTTAACTAAGTTTTATTAATATTTTTCTTTAATAAATCCTCAGAAATATCAAAACCACTTTAAAAATTTAAAGTGATTTCATTCCGAAAAAATTTTTCGTTTTCTAAGACTCTACTTTCGGAATTGAAACCACTTTCGATCGGAATTGCGTTCAATGACATGGTTGATAGTTTCATTTCTACAACAATAAAACATATATTCTTACCCTACAAATAAAACAAACGGTAATATTTTTTTTCACAGGCTATTTGCACATACATACATTTTGTGAAAACAAGACATCTTTCAGATTGTTTATTACATATTTTAATTGGCAATGTATGTATACATATGAAAATAAATTGCTTAGAGAAGAAAACAATAGGTTCTATGACTACATGTTACCTTTTTTATTGTCTTTCTCTCAGTTAACATGAGAGTGAGAACGACGATTTAGCTTTCCCTGTTACATACCCCCCTCATCATAAAATTTTGTCAATTTTGAATACACTGTGCGCAACATCTTTATATATTTACAATCTGTGATCAAACAGACGGGGTGTTTTAGATGCTGTTAAAAAGTTATGTCGGGATGGATGGAATGCATATAAACAGAGTAAAGTTTCTGATTGTGGTCAACGTGGTGACCAACAGAACGATCCTTGTCTTGCTGTATTCAAGTAGACACGCAGCCTCCTCGTGGCCCTTCTGGATGGCATTATAACGCTAGATATTAACTAACTTTAACTAATGTTAACTGAACATTAAATATGTGTTGTGCGAAGTGGCTAGAAACCACCACGTAAAAATAAAATCCAATGAAGGCCTCAACAATAGCCTCTAAAAAGACCCCCCAAAAATTGACGACCACAGCAAACTTTGAAAGGACAACGATTTAAGAATAGTCACATGAAACCTCCGAACCCTTCACAGGGTAGGCGCTTCCGCCACCTTATGTCTGTGTTCATACCTGTGAATGAAAGAATAGCCAATCTGCATCAAAACAAAATTCTACATCAGCCTTATTTGTGCTCACGCCCCGACGGAAGAAAAGGATGATGTAGTTAAAATGCCTTTTATTCTGAACTGGAGGACATATGTATATGATAATTGTCCCACTTTCGGACAGTTCAGCCTCCATACGACCACTACCTCTTATTGTACGAGGCTTATTGGCTTCGCCGCTGCGCGCAAGATGGTAGTATGTATGCAGTGACCACTAACTTGTCGCAGCCAAGTTCCGATTGCGCATTAGCGCCTCGAGATCACAAAGGACATCTGAGGCTTTCCCCGTTCAACTCTCGGATAAGCTCCGCCGTTAAACATCTAATCTCAGCGACATTGGTGGACTGTGGGACAACATCTACTCTTAAGCACTAATGCAGTCCTCGGTTTCGAGAACTACAGAAAGAGTAGAAGTAATGAGAGACGCCATTACAGACGCAATAAGAGTGAGCAGGAAAGGCGAAAGCGTGAGGAAGAAGAGATGTGGGAACGACGCTCGTAAATTCTATCAAAAGGTTAAAACTCTCCATCAAGGGTGAGAACGAGAGAGACTTCTCTACTCTCTACAAGGTTATGACGACACCAAACCGCCTTTAGAGGTGAAGTTCCAAATCCGATCGAAGATGACGGCGTGAAAGCCGCCCTAGCCATGAAGAGGTAAAAGCCGCGCTTATGCGTCTTAAAAACAATAAAGCTGCCTCCCCGCTGAATTGTTTAAGACCGGATGTAATGAGTTGTTGAGCGCATGCACCAGCTTATTTACAAAATATGGCTAGAGGAAAGTACGACAAACGACTGGAACTTCAGTGTCCTCGGTCCTGACAAAAGGAAACCCTTCGATATGCATCAACTACAGGAATATAAGCCTTCCCCATATTGACTGAAGCCATTTGTCGAAACACTGATTCGATCTTAATACACCTTCAGACCTGGCAAGTTCACCATTGACCAAACCTTTACACTACATCAAATCCTGGAAAATACCCACGAAAAATAAGTCGACACACACCATCTTTTTGTCGATTATAAGACAGCCTTCGATAGCCCCATAAGGGATCGCGTTTTTGCCGCAATTTCTGAGCTTGGTATACCTGCAAAGCTGACAAAGCTATGCAGAATGACGTTGAGCAATTCCTGCAGCTCCGTCAATGTTTTCTATGCTATGTTTCAGACAAGGCGATCCCTTATCAAGAGACTTCGTCATGGAGAGAGTTTTGCAGAAGTCCATTGCAATGACGTAAGCATGGTCTCAATAGGCAATTGAGTAGCAGATACCACTCTCGTACGACAAAACTAGTACTCTACAAGACGCTCAACCTCTATGCACTTCTTTACGGCGCAAAGGCATGGACACCATTAAGTGTTAATATAGCAGCCTTGAGGTATGAGAAAAGTCTTACGTATGATCTTCGGTCTAGTGCGAGTTGGCGACGATTTCCGCATCCGATCCAACAGTGTATGAGCTTCCCAGCGACATAGAGGTTGTGCAGCGTATTAATAATTAATTTATATTAATGCGCTAGCTCGGAGAATGCTCCGGCGAGACGGGTATTTGATGCTGAGATCTGCGGAAGTCGGGGAAGAGGACGGCCTTTGAGGAACGATGTGTTTGATGACATTGACCTATAAAAAAATATTTGTATATTCACAGTTCATAAGCCACTTAAGTACAACACAGACCCATAAAAGTTTTCCAGATTTACTTAAGTATTTAACAGTATTGTCTTTAGCAAGTTTCCATCACATTATATGAAAAAGTTTAAAACAATTTGGTGATTAGCCATCAATAAAATAAATAAATAAATTTTATGTCTGAGATAAAAGAAGAATATTAATACTTACTTTATTGTCAGAGCCACTAGAATTATTATAAGTCCCACAAGAAACATAGCTATTATAACTCCGCATATCATGTATATTGTATCATTTGGAGCATCTAAAAATATTCAATAAG